>OX637919.1:4716289-6077599 GCA_951802735.1 Nomada hirtipes | reverse complement strand
TTATACTTGTACTTATAATCGCGCGAATGCGTCCCAGCACACATTGGACACTCCCGCCTGACAGCTTCACAGTGCTAAAGGTCAAGCCCCTCCTCCCTCCCGTTTCGAAAGCGGCGAGGGGAAGAACGGCCGCTGATTTCGGAGCTGCCGCTCTCGCTCGCTGCCATAACCGAACTCTACATATAGTCTGCTAAAAACTAAGTAACTTTGGTTTCAAACACTTTCTCGTCAGATTACAGGAAAGTGCCTGAAAAATCGTGGTAAGCGTTACGTGAGGCACCCTGTAAATGAATAAATTTTAAACTTCAATTTGAATATTTGAATACCCCCTAATCGTGTCTGATTACTAATAAAATGTCCGTGAAATATTTTTCCTAATTAAAATTAACTACATACTATCTATATTTCCTTCCGTTGTGTGACTACAGTAAAATATTGAATCAACTTCCGCAATCATCTTTTTGCAAAAGTATTGCATATAGATGTTAGATCTTATTTTATAATCAGGATAAACTCGTCCGAGAACTCAAGTAAAGGACTGTAAAGCTCCAAGGTTCTGAGGTAACTGCTGTGGCGTTCATCACAGTCCTCTTACCAAAAGGCATAACCTCCGTGGCCAGATCCTAGAGGAACAGAGTCCCTATTCATTAACAATACGGCGTCGGGCCGCTTGTACATTCTGATCATTCCCTCTCCTTTTAAACAGTTCATCCTTCGACACCCAATAACTGAAAGACCCAATGTAGTCAACAGCCACCGCCGGCCGACAGGATGTTTGGACCCATCAATTCACTCTCCAGACCTATCATAAATTAGTCAATCCTAGGACATAGTTGAATGGCGACGAGCCACCAGCCATCGTCTGTTGCCCAGATTGCATATCCTCAAGACACTCTCTCTGACCACCCGTAAACTAAGTCCCTACCATAAATTAAACACTGAATGAATAGCACTCCACCAACCAGCTCTATTTCTTTCTTTTAAAATACGTTGACGCAAACATAGATATATCAATGGACGAAATTAATAAAGTACAGCTGCTTTGATTTTAAATCGACTTTAAAGAAATAACTAGAAAAGGCGATGGGAATGTGCAAGATAATTTCTGTTCTCCGTCAGAAACAAGAAAATTCTTGAGTACACTTGTAAGGAATGTACAATAGATAAGTAGAGTACAAGATACTGTATTGTGCACAGAAATGGAAATCACGATTATTACAGAGAACTTCCTCAACAATAGTTTCTGCAACTAGAATGTTTATTAAACGTTTTCGGTTAATAACTTTGGCAAGAGATATTTAGCATGTCAATTTTTAATTGGACATAAATTGCAAAACTTCACTTTCATATATGCTTGAAATAGCATAAAACAAAAGAATGTATACTGTATACTCCGCTTGCACTTTTCTACCAATTTAATTAACACCTTGCTAATTACTTTTTACACCTCATATATTCCGCGCAGATTAAAAATGTATGATCCGCCTGCACTCTTTTTATTTACGATGTATTAGATAATTAGCAGACTACATAATTACTACTATTTACTATGCACATACAATTGTATATTCTAACACAGGGTACTCATCCTAATGGCCTCATTCTAAAAATAACTCAAGCTAGTGTGTATATACTTTCCCTCCAAAAAGAAATCAAGTGATGAATTATCCCCCTTCCACACCATTCAACTTTCTTTTGAAACATTTGTCACTAGAATCATTGCTTACGAAGTAATCCAAGTTGTTCCACTTATATGCATACGCGCTCCACCTTGTTCATACATAGGAACCTGTATCTTTCGAATGCATAGTTTCCACAAACTAAAATATTGCATTTCGTGTCTACTGTCTTATCCCACCACCACCGCGCTGGTGCCTTTCGAAAGTGCAACCCATTTCTTAAGTCGAGAGCAGGGACGGCGTCGTGTGTCGTTGGAATGTATCAGTAAAATCAGGTACAGTTGCAATCAATAAGTCTCCTTTATTATTCGTAAAGTCACTTACTGTGAGCTAAACCTGTTCAAACCGGTTCAGTTAAATTTAAATCCCCCCCCCCCCCCAATCCTTCTCCGCGTGTAATATTTTTGTTGATTTACCCATTTGTATCACAATATTTATCTTTGATCACGCTATTAAAACTGTCCATATGATTCTTTCTGCTCCTTGCTTCTGTGCGAATTATTAATATTAAGATACCCACCTTTCGTCCCAATCGGTAATCAGTGCCACACGAAAGTATATCAGTAAATGGAAATTGCACCGTTTGTGCCCAGATTGATGTTACACGTAACTTGTCTTCGTGTCTTCCGATACTCAATTGACAATAATCCCCAATGACTGCAATTTTGGACTCTCCATAAAGGTTGAAGGGTTTGATAAGGCAATCTTGTTTCTGCAATGATCACTGTGAACATAAATAACCGAGTGTGGTGTCGTATCGGTCACGAATTTTCGTGACTTGGATCACAACAGGAATTACGAAGATTGGTCGTAAATCAAACTCCGGAGAAACTGTGTAGTTGCTTTATTGATACAAAGGCAAGACTCGGCTTGCCTACCTCTGGTATAGATTCGAATATACTAGAAGCGTCGGTAGTTTATCAGTCTATCCGTCTTAATCGCGAGACTTGAATAGTCGGACTCTTAAGATGATGACTGCTCGGTAGTGTAAACAGTTCTCCTTTCTCGGTTCGTGTGAGGTTTTTAGGAAAGCTCGGATGTAGGTGTGGTCTTAGGAAAATGCATATTATTGGTTATGGGGTGTGACAGGAAAACGGTAGAGGTGGAGGAAGATGTGTTAGAGTAGGAGACGCAGATGAGGTTGACTGACAGTTGCTTGTGATTTATCGCGACTTAGCGATGCGCAAGGGCTGCAGTACACCTGGTAGTCAGATGCGTCTTCCTTCGGGTGTCTTAATCCCTTAAATTACCCTAATTGTACTTCCTGGACGCGGACTACGTCGTTTATGACGTTCCCGGTCGGTCGGTCATCAGGCGATGTCATAACTGCCTTCGGTAGCGCGCCTGACCCTTCGGACGGACGCTTTAGGACGGAACATGCCGCCCGCCTTGAACGGCTACGTTCGAAAACATATCTAGACCGTGTAGTTATAAATGATACAGTACTTACACTTAGTCTATGCTAGTTTGGTGCTGTGTAATATACAAAGCGTGGGTGTGTGATTGTACAAAGGTGTATGGTCGTATGTGTGTTATGTCTGTACTAACACCTAATTAAAATTAAAATGTTACCATCATTGGTTGAACACTTTGTACAATATATACATAATGTATAATACACAAGGAAGTCTAGTACGTAATTAATCCCCATCGGGGATGGTGATTCTGGTTTACTGGTAGACACAAGGGTTGTGTCATCCTCTGCTGTTTGGACGGTGACCATCCGTCCGAATTTGCAATGAGGAGTTGAATAGTTTCCTTATCTGGCGACTCCATGGTACCTTGCTTGGTCATCGAAGAATCTGCAGTGGACCACTTGCGTCCAGTGTGCAGCTCCTGTAAGGACTCTATTTGCCACTCTCTCCCGTAGTGGCGTTAAGTTTGGGATTCTTGGAAATATTGCCAAAGCAATTTATTACTTCGCACATCGCCAAGATAGTGCTCCGTTAGGTTCGTTAACAAGTCACCTATCTGGAAGTGGATAGGTGTTAAAGAAAGGACGTGTAGGAGTCGGAGGATAAAGGTTTAAAGTGTGCATGGAGCTTGGCTATATGAACTTCGTATCGTAATCGAAAGTGGTTTTTAAGAATCAGGTGTTGATCCGCCGTAATTCGTTTCGGAACGGTGCCTGTCTAATTTGCTGGTGTTTGCAAATATCCGTCTTGTATTTGCAGTGAAAGAAATAATATATTAATTCGTATTTAGAGAGTTTTTACGATTATTACTCCTGTCTGACGCTGAAACTTGCGTTTGTCAAGTCCAGGTAGACAGTGCAACGCGGACGATGTTTGACGATCAGGTAGGTTACCCTGTAGGTTATACCTGCCGCCGCGAAATTACTACCTGCTTCCCTACGACTTCTAACGTTTCTCGAAGACGTAATAAACAAGGTATTCTAATAATAAGTTGGAGTGTTACTGCATTGAGAATGATAGTAGCGTAAGTGGAGTAGACATTCAAATAAATGACCGAATTAATAATGTTGTTGTTGCTACTATGTGTTGTATGCACATTAGGAGCAGTTGAATTGCATATTAGACGGCTACCTTTTTCGAAGATAAGATTACATAGTTGCATATGAAATAAAAACGCATCATAAAGGTGGTTCGTCCTTGCGTAATATCGAACTTGTAATCATACCTTGATTACAATCCTGGAGATAGTTTCTCGCGAGTGTATGGATTACCGACGCCTTTCCATGTGTAGAGTAATTGCATTAATTACTCTAGTTGGCTCTGATCTCTTTCGTTAGAGTGGTCAGGCCGAAGAGAATGTGTTCAGGCTGGGCCTTGAATCTGACCCTTTTGAAATAGGGGAATTGTATGTTCCCATGAGGATCCCGATGGACCGTTAACTTTCGGAGATTCGCGTTTCGGATATTCACTAGTGAAGCAATATCAAAGGATTCTTGTTTATAAGAATTCCGGTGAGTAATAGATGCTTCATTTGACGCAATGTCAGACATCGATATGGAGTGGTGACTGTCTTTCAAGTCCTCAGGATGGGTTGAATGGCCACGAGTGTATGCCAATAATCGGCACTCCGGCTTAGCGGTTGATACCGTATTTGATTGGACTAGAGAACTTAGGTGCTCTTGAAAATATACAATGGGAATCCTCCCATTTGATGGGTTCGCCTGGGAACAGGATTCGGTCGGTTGAACTACTTGTGCGGAAGTTCGAAAGGCTGTCACATTTGACAAGTCCTGTTTTGGGCGTTGGCTAATAGCTACTTTGGTATCAATGTACCTTGCTACATTTGCATTAGAATGAGAAGAGTTTTCCTTTCGGATGTAAGGTTCCCCTTTGCTATTTGGAGACCTTGTGAAACGGCTGGCTTCGACCGGTTCCGCTACCTGCGCGTGGGTTATGTCGACTGTCCCCTTTGACGGGTCGCGAGCTGGTAATTGAGTCGCAGGTAGATTAATTTTTGGAATATCTTCAATAGGCCCTATTCGCGTTTCGCTATGACCTGACGTGAATGCAATAATTGCATTGGAAGGGGGATCGGCTTGAGCCTCGTCTTCGGGAGAGCTCAGGATGTCGGCTGTATTAGCTAATAATTCTAATTTGCTAGTTTCGCGATTATCGGTTAATTCATCAACCAATCGCGTTTCAGTATCGCGCTGATGTCCTACAATGTTCTTGCTAGGAATGGCGTCTTGGGAGTGTATAATAGAAGTGCTCATATTTAAGGGCTCCGCATGAAGACCGGACTCGACCGTTTCAGCTACCTGTGCGGAAGATACGACGACTGTCCTTTTTGACGAGTCGCGGGTTAATAACTGAGGCGCAGGTAGGTTAGGTTTGAGCACTCCGTTAATAGGAGTGATTACCGTTTCGATAGAATTCGACGGTGTAGCGACAATCGCTTGAGAAGAAGGTTCTTCTTGAGTGTGGATTTCATCTTCGCGAGAACTCAAGAGATCGGATGATTTAGCCACTAGCTCTATTTTGCTAGTTTCGTAATTATCGGTTAATTCCTCACCTATTCGCGATTCAGTATCGCGGTGAAGCCCTATAATTTTATTAATAGGAATTGCGTCGTCCCTTGACGCCTTCGAATTATCACAATGTGATACATGGTTCTTAGGTTTACTAGGATTTGACGAGGAGATTGCTTGAACCTGCTCAATGCTCTCTGAAGGAATACTTGCAATAGCCTTTATACCGAGGGATGAATTTGGTTGTGCATTCCTTAGTGATGCCGTTAAGCTAGCACCTGTGTCTTTCGCGTAGAAGAGTCTGTATTTGAATATCTCGAATTTGCCCCTTTGAATTGTTATATCCTCCGGGATCATTAAGAGATTTAGAAGTTTGGTGTGGACCGATTCGTAATCGTCCAGGAATGATTCGGTAGCCTTCATACGCCGCTCGAGTGTAAGCAAATCAGTGCGGTCTGATGGTGACCGGAGAAAATCTGTGAGATTTGATAACCTAGCTTCGTATGAATTTCGTAAATTGGTAAGATGTGTTAGCTCTTCTACACTGGTATTCGCGACGTCGTTGGGTGCTTCTCCGAAGGAGACTGGTCTGACTGATTCGCCAAAGGCTTTCAAACGGTTGCTATATAACTCCGCGACTAAATAATATATGTTTTCAAATGCATTTAGCTCCGACTTATGCCTTGGTTTTTTCCCTTCTCTTTCTAAAGCTAATTTTGTTTCCTTAAATAGGTTGAAATGTTTCAGTAATTGGATTTGACGGATTCCTAATGTTATATCACATACTTCGGTGTCTTCAATTACGTGTGGTATTAGACGCGTGATAGAACGCGTAATACTGAGCAGTCGGCGTTTCACTATTCTATCCTCTAGTGATTCTGAGCTCATAGCCATGATTATTAATATCAAAGCAGATATTCAAAGGGGTATGGTAGTAAAGGAAGGAAGGTATATGTATAAGGAGGATGACTTGTTACACTCACCCATACGGAATCCTGCGATGATTTGAACGCTGCGGTCCTTTGTTGCTGCGGCAATTCTTGGTTGTCGACGTTGGTCCAGACGTAAATTGCTGGTCCACGTGGTCTCCTGGATCAGTTGTGACAATTGTGATCCACGATTGATGCTTCCACTTGAAGCACGATAGGAAATTGTGCGGATGCTGTTTCACCCGGCACTGGTTGTAGAGGATCTTGCACGATCCGTTTGGATTGATTGGATCCTTATGATCCGAACGTATGAGGTGGGGATCTTACTCCTGATCAACCTCGTTGTCGGTTTGCTGTTGTAAGCAGCGTACCGCTTCTGATGACGTCACTCGTCCAGAAGTGGAAGCTGTGCCCCTCGCTATGTAGCTTTCTGCTACTAGGATAACTCATCTGGATCCTAGGTTGTCCAGATGATCCACTCAATCGTGGATGCTTCTTCTGCAGTCTGCTGATGACCGTTGGATCACTCGGCTGCTGCTTCTTCGTAGGTTCGGTAGTAAACTCGCGATAACAATCACGAATCCGGCGTGGTATGGAATTCAGCAAGTAGAGGCTGATTCCAGTCACTTGTTGGTGTGGATCTCAACAACCAAGGGCTGGATCCGGCTCGAAGGACCAAAAATGTGGTGTCGTATCGGTCACGAATTTTCGTGACTTGGATCACAACAGGAATTACGAAGATTGGTCGTAAATCAAACTCCGGAGAAACTGTGTAGTTGCTTTATTGATACAAAGGCAAGACTCGGCTTGCCTACCTCTGGTATAGATTCGAATATACTAGAAGCGTCGGTAGTTTATCAGTCTATCCGTCTTAATCGCGAGACTTGAATAGTCGGACTCTTAAGATGATGACTGCTCGGTAGTGTAAACAGTTCTCCTTTCTCGGTTCGTGTGAGGTTTTTAGGAAAGCTCGGATGTAGGTGTGGTCTTAGGAAAATGCATATTATTGGTTATGGGGTGTGACAGGAAAACGGTAGAGGTGGAGGAAGATGTGTTAGAGTAGGAGACGCAGATGAGGTTGACTGACAGTTGCTTGTGATTTATCGCGACTTAGCGATGCGCAAGGGCTGCAGTACACCTGGTAGTCAGATGCGTCTTCCTTCGGGTGTCTTAATCCCTTAAATTACCCTAATTGTACTTCCTGGACGCGGACTACGTCGTTTATGACGTTCCCGGTCGGTCGGTCATCAGGCGATGTCATAACTGCCTTCGGTAGCGCGCCTGACCCTTCGGACGGACGCTTTAGGACGGAACACCGAGTAAAACTTGACTATCCAAAGATCGATGTACATATCTGTGAGCAATTTATATAATATGTATAAATACTGTTTCTAAATAATCGTTCAACGTTTTTCTTGTAATATATCCGTCCTAAACAAAGGAACCGCTAGGTTATACATGATTGGCAGTTTCGAAAGCACCAACCTCGTATCTCAAATTGCTTCTCGTGACTCCTCAATCGATACACGGGACATATAATCGGTTGATCTGTACAAATCGCTTAAATTACCAAAGTATAACGACGTTAAAACTTGATAGTGGTCACGGGTACGGAACAAAAGACGATTGTTTCGTTTGCGGTCGATCAACAACGAAAAAGGACATTAGGTGGGATTCGGCCAGTGTTGCCGGGTGTCGCGACGCGTCGCGTCGAACGAATTAGATCGAACTGAGATTGAGTTACCTACGCTTGTTTGCCCGGTATTGTGTGCTTTATGTCCATAATCAATATGCCGGCATTGAACTTTCAATTAGTGTCACTTAACTCTGTAAACACAGCCGCTCCCGTTCCGGTGAGTCGTGTCGCCGGACGCTTCCTTCAGTTTTCTCGCGTCACGTTGCCTGCGAACAGCCTCCATCACTCTTTCCCTCCCCTTCGCTGCTCCCTGTTTAGTTTTCGTTATCGAACGTACAAATATGTCTGAAACAGGAAAGTGTGCCGTTGATTGTTTCGTGTTCCTGTTGCGGCTATCCTTCTCGAATTGTTCAATCGAGAAAAGTCAGCCGACTACGTGTTCCGTGCAGTTTCTTTGATATCGGCCACTGATTTATCTTTCCATTGAAAGCTTACCCTAAAACTGAATCTAACGCATGACTGGCTCACAATTGTCTCTAATGAAAAGTTAATTCATTGAAAGGTTGAGTGATTAATAGCGTGTCAACTCATTAATCATTTTTTCAATTCCATATAGCCAGCAGGTGCGTGTACGCAGTGATTCGAAGATTTAATTTCGGATGTGGTTGATGTGTTTATTTGTTTGTTTGGAAAATATAACTTCGTTTTAAGAGTTAGAGAGGTCGGTAGACATTTGACAATGGTTTTCTCCATTTAAAAGAACAAACATGACCTCCAAGTGTCGTCTATTTCTTTGCCCACGCAAGAAATGTTTATATCACATTATGTACCGGTCCGTAACATGCAAGTTTAATATACAACATTTTTTTATATCATTGCAAATAACTGAAATATTTCAGGTAGTCCAAGATGTCTTCTGTTAATATTTTCAAATACCTTTTTCCATGGATGCCAGCGAATTTTTTATGTTTTGTAACTTTATAACAAACGATTCTCCGGCGTGAGCTCAATTGAATTTTTTCCACCTATGAAGCCCAATAACTATGCAATAGCATTTTGGGATACCCTTGTATAAATGTTCAGGAGGAAAATTCCTTAACATAATTGGCAGAGTACAGGTTTTTTCCGCACCCGAATCTATTAATAACAAAATGAAAATGTGGCAGTGCCATTTCCCTCTTGTTGGTGCATGCAATTGAGAAGGCCAGGCGCTAATTGAAAAGTATACTCTACTAAAACTGATATACTCTCGAGAAGACCATCTAACGAGCGTCAATATTTGTGCTGGCATGAAACTTCATCAAAACTTAATCTAGCAAAATAATTATGAAAACTTGAATATTGTGTGTTTGCTAAAGTAATATGGAATATAATCGCTTATCGCTTTGCCCGTAAAAAAAAGAACTGCATAATTAATTAGACGAATGTATATTAAAACAATGATCGCGTAACAAAAGCTTCTAGAACGTTTCATAAATATTGATCAGTCTCATAATATTTTTACTTCAAAACATCATACCCTGACTTGTGGCAAGTATACCGAAAATGTTAGAAAGTGGTGGAAGAGAAATTAAGCTGCCGTTGTTATAGAAACTGCGGTGTCCTTTGTTAGCTGAGGTTCAGTTACAGGGAGGAAAGGAGCCTGCGACAGGTGATGGAGGTTGTAATACTCTCAAGGGTATAGATTCTTTCACCAAAGGACTTCAAGAAAGTAGGCTGACTTTCAGCTTAGCTTGCATAGCTTGCACACTTCCCTCTTATAGCATCACCTTCCACGTATATATGTACATAACTAGCGAAATGCTATACATGCATGCATATAAGTATAAAAGAAATTCGTGATCTTATTACTAGTATGTCGTAATACTGCAGGGATGCTGCACGTTAAATTAATAAACTAAACTTACAATTAGTCTAACTATTTAAGAGTTCATAATATTATAATATTCGGATCCTCCTGGTTCTCTATGCTTTATCACAAAGTTATAATAAAAGTACGATGTTCTTTGCATGGAATAACCCTGGAACCGGTTAACAATGTCACTTATTAATACAAGGTATCACCTCGACCGTCGTGGAAATCAGTTCAAGCCATGTTTCCCTTACAAATGTTTAAGAAATATATGTTTAACATTTTTTAAAGTACTATCATATTGTATGCATTAAATAATTAATAGTCCTGTAAATTTCCTCGGGTAAAAGAATTTTATTATCATACACGTACTTAAAAACCATAGAATTTACATTTGGAATTTATGTATGATGTAAAAATTACAAAAACATTCAGTTTATGAATGTGATCTACCAAATTATAAAAAACTTTTACTAAAATTATTTAAACAGTAATATCTGCAATCATACGCCGGTTAATTTGAGTTACTTTAATAAATTCGAGACGCAGTCTGACCTCTGTGAAACTGCCAAACATTCCAATCACATTCCTCACCGCTGCCAAACTTGTAACGGAGAAATGTTATAAATTGCAAAAAATCCATATCCGTTTCAAAAATTGTTACTATAATAATTAACATGCGAATATTGAAAAGTTTATATCTGATAACAACGCGATTGATAAAAACTCCCTTCTGCAGTCATTCTAGACCGAGTTAGCAATATTTGCCTATTCGACTTCCGCAATGTAGCAAATAGTCCAAAACTTTATCATATTTTTAATATACTTGCAGTGCACGATGAATAAAAGTATTTTACATACGCATTTTGATGCCCATGTGGTACATACAGTAATGTCTCGATAGTTGCGAAAAAGAGCTGCACGATAGTTGCAAAGAGTTTATCCCCACTCCTGGGGGGTATACCCCTAGAGGCGTCCAGAAGCTCGCTTGCCGATCAGTGTAACGCGATCCGGGGTCGGGTATATCGGTGAGGTAATACTAATTCAACGATGAAACTTTGCCATTTCTCATCCTTTTCTTATGAAATTTTTACACAGCATAGCTGACATTTTTCTGATTAAAATGACACCAAACACGATATAATTTGGACTATATTTACTGGCTTAATTAACGTTAATAAGTTTCGACCGCAGAAAAGGATAGGTAGTGAGAAGAAAAGAGAAGCTGCAATCGTGGCATTCGGCAAAGATCAAAGGCCTAGTACACTGTTTAACATACCAATGTAATACCCATATTTTTATTTTCAGTTTTGTGTTTATACATCTTTTACCGATAAATTTGTGACATTTTTCTGATTAAAATGACACCAAACACGATATAATTTGGAAAATATTGACTTATAATAACTTATCTTTCATTATCGTTCCTAATAAGTTAGAGAAACAAATTGTTGCCCACATTTAGAATAATACTATGGCTAGAATATTACAACTTACAGTAGTATGAAGTATAAAAAGCTTATAATTTAAATTATATAAATTCTTTAGTATTTGTGCTTACAATAATTGAAACATATTTATAATTTAATAATATAATATTTCGTGCTGAAAATTCGGTGAAGATTGCTGCAGTGATCACGTCAGTGAATTTATGTTGCTTACTGTCCCTGGTCAGTATCGCCTAAAAGTTGGTGATGACCATCACGAACTATTCAGAGACTAAATCTAACTGAATAAAAAATAAACTAAGAAACATGAAATCTAACTGAAATGAATTATGAACAAAAGTACATAGTCCACGACTGTAGGGATACTATACATATAAGCGAACGTGTTAATGAG
The DNA here is from genome assembly GCA_951802735.1 of Nomada hirtipes. Taxonomy (NCBI): domain Eukaryota; kingdom Metazoa; phylum Arthropoda; class Insecta; order Hymenoptera; family Apidae; genus Nomada; species Nomada hirtipes. Next base: position 6,065,718 of record OX637919.1, on the reverse strand, counting down.
TGGACCCCAATGTAATATGGACAGTAAATATGGTCCAAATTATATCGTGTTTGGTGTTATTTTAATCAGAAAAATGTCAGAAAACTATTGGATAAAGTTTGATAAAAAAAAAATTACAAATAAAAAAGTTTCGTCATTGCATTAGTGTTGTTTCACCGATACACTGGCTTTTGTTTTAGCTTGGCTGCTCGGCCGCTTATCTTTACTCGCTGTCCTTTTCTACGTTCGACGCTGTCGGCAAATTTCAAACAACGTAGGAACTACACGCTAGTTGCAAACGTTCAGTCCCGAGGCTTTCGCAACTATCGAGACATTACTGTACTTGCAAAAAATGAGGGCAGCATGTGATCCATCAGGTTTGACAGTTACCTTGTAAGTAGTATACCCTTAAGTAGTACAGGTCGGTATGTCTACAGACAAGCGGTCCGATTCAACTACATATTTAGATATTTCGGTAGTAAATAGAACAACCGTGGCCACTTTGATTATTAAAACAGGGATTAGTTGTATTTAAAGGTAACTACTACCATTTATAGTGTACTTGAAGTGTTTATATAGATTTGGAGCCACGAATCCATGTTTTACGAAAAATAATAGCATGGGAGGATTTCTCACAACGTGTTCCACGTTGAATCTTTTAGCGAATTAAAAATAGCGTTAAAAAATGGTATTATTGATTCTACAAAGAGCATCATGCATTTATTAGAGTAAGCCTACATATTTAATCGATTTCATAAGTACACTGCTGGCCAAAATTATAAGTTCACTCCTTTTTTGGCTCGTTCATTGTCGCAGTTAGAACTATTGTTTGTTCCTTTTGCCTGTTCCATTATTAGTATGGTAAATTCTGTTAACGAGTATTCCCCATAGGTTTTCAATGGGATTTATATCCGGAGCATATGCCGGCCATGTTAAAGTTCGAATACTGTGACCTCTAAGCCATGCTTGAGTACTCCCACTACGATGGATAGGGGCATTGTCTTGTTGAAATATAAATATTCTATCATGTGCGTCAACGTATGAGAGTAAATGTGCTTCCAAAACTCTCTTATATTTCTCACTATTCATCCTGGTAATGATAAACGTAATTGGCAGCTTCTCTGATGCGCTAAAACCTTCCCACACATTTACACTGCTTCCGCCAAAATTACGAGTCGAAAAAAATCTTTTCTCTTTCCTAATGTCATGCCCATATGAAGGGAAACCATCGGGTCAATCTAAATTAAATTTCTTTTCATCGCCCCAAATAATCTAAAAAATCGTAAGTGGGAATTGAAATTTCAAGAAAAGATACAAAACAAATCATGCGCTGACGTGATAAGGTTTTACCGTATTCCAAGTCATGTTCATGTTTTCACAATCAAATTCTAAACACCGAATTTTATGTATTTTTGTTAAACATGGTACGTTTCTGATTTTTAAATGCTTAATTGTCATTGGACATTTCTTTAAAACTTTTCTAACTGTCCGAGCTGAAACATTTAAGTTTAACTCCCGTTTTATTTGATTGCTAAATATTTCTGAATTTGATACTGTATTCACCATCTGGCGTTTGGTTCGCGGAGTTAACTTTGATGGGCGACTTGATTTTTTAGTACCGTAAACTTCTGGCTTATTTACGTAATTGTTAACGACGCATAAAGAATGGTTGAGTTCTCTAGCAATTCGTCGATTGCTATACCCAGCTTCCTTCTTAGCATGTATCTGACCCTTTTCAAATTCTGCTAATTTCTTTACTTTAGCCATTTTTAAATTATTTCAACATCAATGAAAATTACCCGAATTTAATAAGAATAAATCAGCGGATCTAATCTTATCGAAACAAACAATGGCATCAAACTACGTCCTTTTATTCTCAGGTGCATTGTTTACTATGTTATAAGAATAGCAAAAAGTCACTTCAAGCGAGTTAAAAACAAATGATAATCGTACATTTAGTTTCTTTTATTTCCCTAACGTGAAATAAACAAGTTCTTAATAAACTTTTTCGAAGACTGAATAAATTTCAGTTTCGTTACAAAGAAACATTGAATTTGATGGTAAAAATTGTTATATAACATAAAAACGACTACTTTTCAAGTAATTAATCATTATGGTAAAGTAACTAATTATTAGAAACCATCTTCATTAAACTTAGTTTATAAATAAACGGTTTCTTATAAGTGAACTTATACTTTTGTCCATCCTGCAAACAGCGCCTTTAGTAAAAAGGCTAATAAGTCATTGTTTCTGCGAATTATGCAACAATTTGGTTTCATATCTTTAGGTTTCGTGTATTTTTGCGTAATTCCTGAAAAGGAAAAAACAATAGCTGTAGCTACTACAATAAACCAGCGAAAAAGGAAGTGAACTTATAATTTTAGTCAGCAGTGTAGTAGACACGAAGCTATCCAATTGTAGGCCCATGAAATATCTGCAATAAAATCGTTGCCCTTCAAAAGCCACAAGCAAAGTGTTTTATGGCACTTGAATTAATATATTCACATGTCACATGCTGATGAAAAATGATTTGGCTCGTAAACAGTGCAAGTCATCTGTAATCCCCGCGATGATGCTGAACCATTAGCCCTGACCGAAATCACTGAAGCTCTCGAGACCCGATTGAAAGCTTAATGCACAAAATGCTTCGAATTTGAATCCTTATAGTATTCCCGGTTTCTTGTGTATAAGCGACGACGTATTTTTGCAGCTATCCAAAGCAGATTGTTCAAGACATTTTGCTTTCGGGCGACAAATTGTTGACTTTTGTCCCGCGTGTAGCCGTTGAGAAGACGCAGACCAGCCACTTGGTGATGACAAATTACTCGGGTCACGTAGCTATCTGGTGTCACGCTGCTGATTGTTTAGAGAAAGCTTGCGGAAGTTTGGGAATGGCAAGGGAACCGAGGCGACGCTGTATTGCTTTATCGAATTGTTCTTAAGGGATCTGGCCTCGGAGTGATGGGAGCGACGGTGCCTTCTGGAGAGAAGACTATGTTGAACAGCACGGCAGTTACCTCGAAATCGTCTTCGAATAAGCATCTAAGAAATTGCTTCGTCATCTAACTAAAAAATTGTTAACACATTAAGCCAAACATGCAGAGATTGTAAAAGTAGAATCACGAAAGATGATTTTGGGCACAATGTACATACATATTTACTACCCTTTTAGCTGCGCAATGAAATATTGTTTGATCTGGTGACATACATAATGCTTAAGACACATTTCAAATATAGTTTCTGTATGAAAAAAACATTTTTTTTTTTTATTTAATGTTACATTTACAACTGGCTCGGGCGAGCCAACCAGCAAATTCGATAGTTTTTATATCGCATGCGAGTGGATAACCCTCAGTAGTGTTACCACTTCCTTTCCTTCATTGTCTATCCAATAGGTCGTGTGGTTTCGTTCTCTTTAGTCTTCTGATTTTTGGGGTTTGTGTCAGTTTCTTGGCGAGCTCGTTTGGATGTGTTCCTAATTTGGCATTGTGTGTTTTTGCATATTTTTGGATTTGCTCTTTTACGTATTTTATTCCTAGATCTTTATGAAGAGTTTCCCCGTTGACATACCAAGGCGCAGCTGTTATTGTTCTTAAGGCCTTATTTTGAAATCTCTGTATAATATTCAGGTTACTTTTTTTAGCACAGCCCCAGAGTTGGATGCCGTACGTCCATATTGGGATGATCGCAACTTTGTATAACAGCAATTTGTTTTGTAGTGAGAGTGGTGATTTGTAGCCTAGTATCCAGTACAATTTTGTAATTTTAATATCTAATTGCTTTCTTTTCATTTTGATATGATTTTTCCACGTAAGTCTTTTGTCCAGATGTATGCCCAGATATTTCACGCTGTCTTGGGTAACAAGGCTCTTTTCATTTATCTTGATTTCCGGGTCCGCAATATGTTTTGTTGTAAAAGTAATATGACAAGATTTGTTTACATTGATTTTAATTTTCCATTTCTTGGCCCATTCAACTGTCTTGGTCAGAGATTCTTGTAGGAGTTTTGCTGCTTCTAAAGGATCTTTGTGCGTCGCTAAGATTGCTGTATCGTCGGCGTATGTAGCTGTTATTACATTTTCGCTGCATGGGAGGTCCGCTGTATAAATCTGGTAAAGAGTGGGCCCTAGTACACTTCCTTGTGGGACTCCGGCTAGGATCGGGTATATTTTGGAAAAGCTGCCATTTTGATTCACGTGAAAGTATCTTTCTCTTAAATAGGATTTGAATAAGGTATAATAGTTATGTGGGAGGTTTTGTTTGATTTTAAACAACAACCCTGTATGCCAGACCTTGTCGAAGGCTTGTGTTATGTCTATGAAGGCTGCGGAGCATACTCTGTGTTCCTCAAAGCTACTTTCAATTTCGTTTACTATACGGTGTATCTGTTCAATCGTGGAGTGTTGTTTACGAAACCCAAATTGGTGTTGAGGTATTAAGTTTTTTTCTTTTATTATAGGTTCCAATCGTTTCAAGAGTAGTTTCTCAAACAGTTGAAAAAAAAAACATAAATTTTCTCATTCTTGTAGAATTTTTCGTTTGAGTCACGCCGTGTCATACAGGAGTTTAGGATCAAGTGAATCCAAGCCTGCAAAAAGTAGTTGCAGTGTACATTGAGACGGTGCTTTATTTGATCGCACCTGAAAAAAGTGGTTCGAACAATATTTGCTAGGCAATTGTTGCTTGCAACATCAATATATACAGCTAATAATGATATGATCTGCCCTTCTCTATACGAATTGATTGTCTTACCAAAAATTGTTCGTTTCGGCCTGTTGAGTTACTGTTCCGGTATGGACTCCGTAATCACCATTATAAATGTGTACTCCATAAACTCTCTGTTGAAACCAACTGTATTATGACGTACATTAACATCTCAAAATTCCTGATTCTCATCCCAAAAGATAATCCCAATTTGGCCAAGAATTCCTTCGCTAAAGGAGTCTGGCGCATGTAATAAATTGTAAATTCGCAGAATCAGTTCGAACCATTTGTTAATTTTACGCAATCTCATCCGTTAAAGCTTCTGTTAACAAGCCATCAATTCTATAGCTCGGGAGAACTCGAAAGCTACCAAGCAATACGGTAACGCATTGCTGTAAAAATAAAATTTCCTTTTCGATAATGTCATTAATCTTGTCAACGAAGACCTCACCTATATTGTTCCATGGGTCGTAACGCTGGATTCGTGGGAAATGCGATCAGAGCCATGCGCCGAGACCAACCCTCCCACGCTCTCTCACCCTTTCACCCCCCACCCCTCATCCTTTCTCTCTCGAGCTCTCTATCCAACCAAATAAAAATCTTAATCCTTCTGCTTCATTATATCGCTAGTTCAATTACAGGCCAGTAATACGATTAGAACTGAGTAAATGACATTGTAAAATAATGTAGTTCTCTTAAGCATTCTAAAGTAATCCTGCTCTCTGTTTTCGTACGAAGACCCAGTAACACGGGGTCTACATCCAACCGGTGTGAACAAAAGAATCGCCTCTTCAATCTGCGCTTCATTTGTTGTTTATCTTTGCGTCCTTCCTATACATATGTATATTATTAGGAAAATAATATGTTACTACTCATTGTTAGTCATTAAAAAACCAAAAACCTTATTGAATCAATTACAAGATTCATCCGAGGCGTAATCAAAGATTGTCCTTGCCAAAGCTACCGCCTATCAGAATTTCACTAGCAATAAAACAGATTCCGAAGACGGTACGTCAAATCCGCTGTTGTATGCCGGGCAAGGAAGGAACTTCTCTTACAGATCGACGGACAACAACGGTTGACGACGTATCGTAAAGATGCACAAGACTGATATACTACAGACGATTTATTGTGTCACGAAGTACAGACTGAATTGTCTTTTTGGAAATTGAGTTATTGCCGTATTTTTCTACCTGCTTATATACACTTCCAGAAAGAGGGAAGGGGCATGGGTAACGTGTACACGTCTTGATAAACTCTACACTTGAGTTGACATCTTGACAGTAGAGATTGTTTGTAGAAAGTATTGTACTTGAAGGTTCGCGACAACAGTTTGACTCATTCAGAGTGTACCTGAGTGATTTTTTATGATAAAGACGTTGGTCATCCAACACCGCACTGACCGAAATAATGAACATTCATATAATATATGTAATTTGCTCCGAAATAAATAAGTCTGCTGCTCTTGTATCCAAATTTAATAACACTGATGAAAAACCAAATGTGCTAATAGGATTTCTGAAGCTTAACAAAGTATTGTCGTTATATCTTAATCAGTTTATTTGATGTAGAATGTGGTATGCAAGAATTCGTGGAAATGGTGTGAAAGAGCTTTGTATGAATCGTGTGACGGGAAGTATCGAATGTGGCGCGAAGTGTGAATGAAGAGTGTTAATGAAAACGTCGAATGTGGATCGAGCGAATGTTTATCTCGTGGAAAGAGTGAACGGTTTCGGGGAATGCACGTGGAGTCTTGAGTGCATGGTGACCCGTGGTCGAACTGTGACACGTGGCAAGGGTGGGTGTGTCGGTGTGTGTCCTAATGAGTGAGAACGAACGATGAATAGACTGAGAGGGAAAACTGCGTGAAAGAATATATGGAGTGGATGATGCGTACGCGAGTCAGAGTCTAAGCAGAGTCTAGGCAGAGTCTAAGTAGAGTTAAGAGAGCAAAGGTAGCGTTGTGAGAATCGAGAGAGAATTGAGTGAGAATCGTTGCGAGTATTGAGTATTGTAGAGTTGAGTTGAGATACAGTATATTGAGAAGTGTTAAGAGATATTTGCCAATAAAGCATATTTTTAATGAGAAAGAGTTAATCACAATTTCCCCTGGAAAATAATCCTACAAGAATGATCGACGACATAAGTAATAGCATGTTTGGTACAAGAGTTACGAAGTTGATGCAGCAAAATATTGAACAACTTCATGAACAAAATAGATAGTAGAGTAACCGAGTTTTGACTCAATTCAGGTTTCATCTGTAATATATATAATCGTTCATTAATGGAAACCTGTATTTAAAGAAGACACATTTAATTAGGAACTACTCCTAATCAAAAATATCTAAAAATAGATACATTATGAACCTATTATATACGTGATTATATAATAATAAGTCAAATCAAGATAGGAATAGCCCAATCAGAAAATGTGCAGTTCATCAGACAATCCAGATAATCCAGAGTAAGCTTCGAGGAGTAGGTTACCCTGTCCATTCCCAAAGGATCAATGCTAGATCGCTATCGTCTCAGGTTTTCAATCGTACAGCTACGGGGAACGTGATCGGGTCGCCTGTGTTACAATTATTCTTTGTTAGATCCTTGATTCTGTTAATAAAATTAGAACTGCAAAACGACTCAGCGCTACATAGCCACAGTTTTTAGTGTCACGTATTCAGTTTTTAATGATCACAGTTATGCTACAGAGTTTCACATATTCATAATTTTTGTCCTACGTGGTCGTAGTCCTCAGGGCTCATTCATAGTTCTATTTCCTACATTCACGTATAAATGAAACACCTGGTGAAGCACGTGCAGATATGCAATGTATATAGAAATAAATAGAATGATACCGCATTAGCTTAATCGATACTGTGGAAATTTTTGTCCGTCTCTTTTGATGCTAGAAACAATACTATGAAACTGAACTCTGGTTTATTGAATGTAATAGTATAGAGAATTCTATTTTGCAAGTGAACTAAAGCACTCGAACGTTAAATACCATCGCGAATGGTAAGCGGCAATTAAATAAATTAAAAATCTCTCGCTTCTTTAAAACACAGTTCTGTCAGATACCTGTTCGCTCGGACGCACCCTCCTCGTGTAACAATTAACCAGCGGCGTAAGTCCAAAAATACGAAAAATGAGTATCAATTTTATTTCGCAGATAAAGAGGGTGCATAAAATATTTGATGAATGTAAAAATTTCACAATACTAAGAAAAGAAACGCAATTTACTTGTCAACTAAAGGATTCATACGATGATCGCGCTATACGGAATATTCCAGTACCAATAAGACCAAACTAATTTGGAGATTTCCAAATTGATTAATTTTCATAACAAAGGATACCTGAGGTCGTTTTCATTTCGCCTTACTTTTATATTCATCCACGTATACACTTTATTTCACTCGCCCTCGAGTAAAATTTCAGCGAATTATAATTATTGCTCTCTAATAGGCGTTATTGGTAAGACTATAATTTGGCGGCAGAGATTTTATGCATCTGAATTTATACAATTTTACTTCAATATCACACTCAGTACATCACATTCCTAAAGTTGAGCAAGTGTTTTTTTAAATCCCATAAGACATACACAACTAAGCATCCCCAATCTTTGCTACGCTTTCCTACGCTCAAACTAAGGACAAGTTATCATCGTTAAACCATTCTATATATTGGACGAAATACATAGTCTGAAGCACGCGACCCCGTTACGATATCAAATGAGATCTAAATCCCCATGAGGATGTGGTGGTATGCTCCACTTTAATACACGTTGTCGGCTGCCGATTGTGACGAGCTGTAAATTCGCTCGGTGCTGTAGCGTGTAATGTAACGTACGCTTATACGCTATCTCTGCTACACATCAATATATAGCAAAGCCGATTTGAAACTTGGTGTAATATCGACTCGCAGATGGGTTGAAGATGGATCTATTTATGATTGGTAGGCGCTGCAATGTATTGGTTGAGTGCTAAAGTTTTGATAGCTGTTGCTATGAATGGCGAGTGTTAGCTGGTTAGAAGTTTTTCCTCTGTGACATGCATACATTGTATATTTGTGCATTGTTTTTTCTACAATTTGAATAGCTACATTTTAAAAATGAATTGATTTTGACGTACCACACGCGGGCACCTGGTGTATCGTGATGTATGTTCCCAGGCATCTAATAAATAAAAATTCAGTGGAAAAATATATTGACAATCTGAACCGATGTTCGAATTCAAATAAATATATTATCATAACATTTCATATTCGTTTTCAAACTAGAACGCTTTTCTTGTGTCTATTGAATTACTCTCAGTACATTTTGTCAATTAATAACAATGTTAACCGAAATTTGATGGAAGTGAAAGGAAAGCATCAATCGTACTGCCTACTGAAATATCATCAAATCATCGATGCACTATTTGTTAAAAACTATTGTCACAGGCCAATGAGTCATTAGTTTAGTCTACACTGTCATCCGTATTCTTTAACCTCTGCAACTTCCTGACGGCTCCCTTAACGAGAGATTCGTAACTCCAGCATTCATTCAACACCGATCGCTGTATTTACTGTAGGAATTAATGTTTTAAATAAGATTTAAGTGCGGAAAGAAGTCCCCTCGGATTCATTCAATTTCTTATGACAACATCAATTTAAGTCGGGAACTGACCTAAATCTGAGCTCTGGCGGTCCGAAACTTGACTTGAATTTGCGCTCTAATTACTGACACGTTGTCCCTCGGTTTCTTTTTAGCGCAGAGTGGAAACTAGTGGACGGCTGACGTTAGGGGTGGATTCCCCGAATTTTGGGGATAATTGACAGGATTGCAAGTATTGTTCAGAGCCGAAAAGAAGGCGAGCGGAAAGGAATGCGGATCTAATTGATCGCAGCGAAATAAGCCCATCTATCCGGACACAATTATAGAATCAGACCAAATGCATTTTCACTATTGGCTGAATTGGTCGCATCTACTGATTGGGATCTGCAGCATTGTGTGCTGAAAAAGTCGAACGGAAAGCGTCGAAACTAATTGTACGTAAGATAGAGCGATAGAGTGTGATGAATTGACGTAGACACAGACTCAAAGCTTTCATTTACGAACAAGCTCTGTTGGATTCCGATAGCGAAGGATACGACCGATTGTACTCTATAATACTGTGGGGGCACTTCCCACATACACCGCTAGGGGACGAGCACGACGATCCGGCTCCCGAAGGTGGTTGTATAAGTCCCCGCGATTATATATGTGGCGTGCTCGCAATACTCGACAGCAGTAGCGAATCGTTACGAACACTGAGTAGAGATGACCAAGGTTGTAAGGCTTGGTCGGTACCACGACGGTGCGCCTGATGCGTACTCTTAATCGTGGGTCACCTTACGAAGTCTGCTTAAGGACCCCGGAGTACTTATTCCGTTGCTAAGTATGAATGCAAGACTCGGCTTGCGTGTGTGCGAGATCGAGATTGTAAGGCTCGTCTCGGCTGTGTTAAGCGGTAGTAACTCAAGATCAAGGCTCGGCTTGTCTTGAGTGTTGTCGGAATGGAACTGACTTCCTCGTCGAACGTTTGTCAAAACGTCAACTCGGAAGTCAGCTTTAGCACGCTGATTGGACATTAGGAAAAATTACTAATTGCCAATCAGCGTGTTTTGGAGGTGTAGACATACCCTTCCTTAGCGCCCGAAGCGCGTTTCTGGGAGGAGAGGGTGTGTCTTTAAACGTGGCCATCAGTTTGACCACGCAGCGGAATTTCCATCAGGGTGTCCAAAGTTGACCTGCCAGATGTGTGTTGGGCCCAGCTCCGGAGACCCGTCGGAAACGTTTATGACGCATGCAATTAACTGTTGAGGTCGTGAATAACTTGGAAGGCTTGTAGCTTCTTGACTAAAGATATACAGTAATGTCACGATAGTTGCGAAAGCCTCGGGACTGAACGTTTGCAACTAGCGTGTAGTTCCTACGTTGTTTGAAATTTGCCGACAGCGTCGAACGTAGAAAAGGACAGCGAGTAAAGATAAGCGGCCGAGCAGCCAAGCTAAAACAAAAGCCAGTGTATCGGTGAAACAACACTAATGCAATGACGAAACTTTTTTATTTGTAATTTTTTTTTTATCAAACTTTATCCAATAGTTTTCTGACATTTTTCTGATTAAAATAACACCAAACACGATATAATTTGGACCATATTTACTGTCCATATTACATTGGGGTCCACTCATTAACACGTTCGCTTATATGTATAGTATCCCTACAGTCGTGGACTATGTACTTTTGTTCATAATTCATTTCAGTTAGATTTCATGTTTCTTAGTTTATTTTTTATTCAGTTAGATTTAGTCTCTGGATAGTTCGCGATGCTCATCACCAACTTTTAGGCGATACTGACCAGGGACAGTAAGCAACATAAATTCACTGACGTGATCACTGCAGTAATCTTCACCGAATTTTCAGCACGAAATATTATATTATTAAATTATAAATATGTTTCAATTATTGTAAGCACAAATACTAAAGAATTTATATAATTTAAATTATAAGCTTTTTATACCTCATACTACTGTAAGTTGTAATATTCTAGCCATAGTATTATTCTAAATGTGGGCAACAATTTCTTTCTCTAACTTATTAGGAACGATAATGAAAGACAAGTTATTATAAGTCAATATTTTCCAAATTATATCGTGTTTGGTGTCATTTTAATCAGAAAAATGTCACAAATTTATCGGTAAAAGTTGTATAAACACAAAACTGAAAATAAAAATATTGGTATTACATTGGTATGTTAAACAGTGTACTAGGCCTTTGATCTTTGCCGAATGCCACGATTGCAGCTTCTCTTTTCTTCTCACTACCTATCCTTTTCTGCGATCGAAACTTATTAACGTTAATTAAGCCAGTAAATATAGTCCAAATTATATCGTGTTTGGTGTCATTTTAATCAGAAAAATGTCAGCTATGCTGTGTAAAAATTTCATAAGAAAAGGATGAGAAATGGCAAAGTTTCATCGTTGAATTAGTATTACCTCACCGATATACCCGACCCCGGATCGCGTTACACTGATCGGCAAGCGAGCTTCTGGACGCCTCTAGGGGTATACCCCCCAGGAGTGGGGATAAACTCTTTGCAACTATCGTGCAGGTCTTTTTCGCACCTATCGAGACATTACTGTAAAACGATTTCCTCAAAAACAGTCTTGTTACTTGCGCGTCATAAAACGTCCTAGCCCTCTGCACGTGGAATACTTTCCTTGTGCCGATTGCTAGCCGCCTTTTCGGAAGGTATGCTGTTTATGGTTTGGCGAGTAAGCCGTCGAACAATACTAGCTGTTTCGTTTCGCGAAGCAGCTGTGTCATTAATTGGTCCTCGATAATCCCTTGACCGGGGCCTGAGGACCTCGTGCTCGACGTCTCCTCGTTCGGTCGGTTTTAGGACGGAACAATATATATAACCTCCGACAATTCCCTACTATCCTAGTGTCTAAGGCAGGGTCTGCTAGTACGCCTTACTGACGAGTCCGCTAGCAGGCCTAGGACGAAACACAACCTTCTTCCTTCCTTTCTTTTTCCGTCGCTTCCTACTTCCACCATTGTATCAACCGATGCAACGAAGCTCCCACAAATACAATATTTATTCACGGTTCTAACATCCCTTTCTCACTTCAAAATACAACTATTGCGGATACGTAGCAGTTTAAAGATAACAATAAGACTGTACTAGTAACTAGTCAACCGACAGAATAGTCTCGTCGTCTGCGAGTGTAAGAGTAAAGTATCAGTCTATAAGTCTCTGATGCCCACTTTGCGATGGTACTTATATCCTAAGTTCGGAGGGGTGAGGACGACCTTAGCCCTTGTTGTGACATCGCAACCAAGCACGAGTGTAGAAGTTATTTTTGTAAACTTCTTTATCAATAAAAACAGAGAACAGGTAGGGTAGTAAGACTTCGATTTCTTTCAACCATTAACAACTTTATTAATATAAAATGTCGACACACGACACTCTCTCGACAATGACTCTCACAGGACTCAATACTATGCTCTCACAAATCTACGCTTCTCTCTATTCCGATTCCCAAATTGTTCTCCTTCACCTCTCCATCTATTCTGCTTCTCCTTTCCAACTATTCTGCCTCGCGCACGCATCAGCCACGCCATATATTCTTTCACTCACAGTTTCCCTTTCATTCTATCTCTCATTTGCTCTCACTCATTTAGGATTTACACCGTCACACACACCCTTGCCACGTGTCACAGTTCGACCACGGGTCACCATGCACTAAAGACTCCACGTGCATTCCCCGAAACCATTCACTCTTTCCTCGAGCTAAACATTCACTCGATCCACATTCGACGTTTCTACTAACACTCTTCATTCACACCATGCTTATCATACAACTGCCTCGACAAACCTCGAGACCGTACTATAAACTAAAAGGTGCCAACAAACCTGGCCCTATCCGCTAATATATTCTAAAATATCCACTAATACCACGTGAGTTCTGATCTTTAGGACGGAAAACTCCGTCATTCTGACTAATGCTTGTCGTGACTAAGGGAGGACCCGCGTACCTTGCTCTTATCGATGTCGCAGAGGCTAGTCATCCAACAGCTCATTTATGAACCAGCTCATTGACGAACAAAAAGTCAGATTTCGGTATACATATTGAAATTCTACTACTGGGTACGTCAAAGTCTGCCGCAACTAGCGGGAACAAGTTCAAAGGCGGGGCAGCGGCCACTATTCTTGCCGTTGCAGCTCTGCGCTGCCGAATAGTCTTATTTTCAGCACCCAATAATATGTACACTTCAAGTTATGACAGGCTTCGTACAAGAAGTGAGAAATTATCATTCTATTGGGAGTCAACACTCGTATCCAATTAGTAGCAATTTTATTATTAAACGCTCGTATATGCATGCCGTTATGGAAAAGTTGGAAGCGTCATACAGCTTTTGTTTATAGTTTACTTAATGCACGAGGCTGTAGGCTTTTTAAGTTGCATACAGTAGTATAACAAAATAAGGAGTGATATTCACACGATAACAACGTTCAAAACACTTGTTCGCCCTTTCCTTAACATATTCTAATTTCGGGGGCAACTTTAAACTTAACAGAATTGCACGTGAGGTTTAGTACGTGTTCGGATGTAAACGGAAGCACGGTCACCATAGTAACCAATTCCAAAATAACTCGAGGCTGGATATCAGAATCAAGGTGCGGAAGATAAATGGGCGTTCGTAAAAACTGCTATGAGTAAATCCGAGTATTTCGAATGCGCAAGTCATAACAATGCGCTGGTTGCATGCGATCGCAAATAAAAAGCGGAGGAAGAGAATTGGAACGATGAGAATTTCTGCACACCCTTCATCGTCCATCCTTCATATGTTTGGTGGAAAGGTCTGTCAACGGATTAGGCGCGATGATTGACATTGAACGGATCAAATTTATTTCTCATATAATACATACATTCATACTGTATAGCAGGAACTGTTTGTATAATGCGATAGCGTTGATTTAGGCAAAATCCAGTAAAGCATTATTAAGAGTTAGTACAATTGGCACGGCGCCGTAAAATAATCCTATTAAATATATTACTAAATTAAATAAACTTTCTTTTCATAAGAGCAAGGAAAAACTTTTATTGATGCACGTGGCTACTGCTCTCACAACCAACGTGAACAACGCAATCAATTCTACAAGAATAATAACAAAGAAGACTTTTTAAGCGCCACATTTCGGCACATACGAGCACCATTGCTCAAGTAGTCCTAAGAAAAATAGTCGCGAGATTCAAAACACTTCAACAACTACAGTCTCTTTACCTTTTGCAACTTTTTTGTATTTGAAAGTTTGTAATCAAAACTGCATAAATACAATTTGTACGTTGGCAATGATACGGATGCTAAATAATAGGAGTTTTAATTGGTGAAGTAACGTGATAACTGGGGCACGGCAATGGCAATTACTTTCGAATCGAACTGAATTATCGGGATATAAGATGCACAAGTGCACAGCATTCAACCATACATAAACGTAAAACTTCCACGAAGGCTGGAGAACAAATGTTCAGTTAACGTTGCGCAAATTCAAAACATAAAGCTTGGTTTTTATTGCGCGAGGGTAAGGGACGCGGCAAAGTTTCACTGTTTTTCCGATAGTTAAAATTTCCAGAAATTGTGGAAGTTAAATTTCCAGTGAGTCGAGACGTTAGCCCAGTGCTCATTAAAACCTGATACTTCGCTAAGTCAATAAAAGTACAAGCGGTGCCTAGTGTAAATATCCGATGAAATAATTTATACTTTAATATCGGAGACAAAACTTGTATTCCCTTATGATTCGACCAACAGGGACTCGCCTTCTGTTCAATTATACAGATCTGCAACATTCTTTTTTTATCAGTCGAAGGGGATTAACGCAGACTTTTACTTTGTACTCTCGATATTATAATACACACTTGCAATACGTGATTGAAGGGCAAGACTGCAAGGATCAGGGGAGGCATCACCTGCACATACCTCTGCAAACTCATCAACTGAACATTAGCTACATTTTTAATCTTCGAACTTCAATAACTTTATAATATTATACATTTTACACCTTTTCCGGCAAGAATTCCTTAATTAAGTATCGCATTTTCCCAACGTTGCACTTATACTTAAAATTAATTTTAAACAACGCTACAACCAATCCAAAAGTTTAATGTATAGTAAGGTACAAAGGTCTACATGCAATACTTAAACTTGACTGTTATATTTGTAAAAATTAAAGAATTTTCCTAATAGGGTGGACAGTAAATCGTTTATCTATTGGCTAAAATTAAAATGAAAATTAAGACATTTTGAGCTGTGGTGAAGTGTGTCGTATTTGTTTACAGTGTTCAATATCCATGCAGGTTTACAAATATTTGAAACTTAGAAGGTCTATAGACAATTTTGCGACTGTCTGTCGCAATGTTGTTCTCGATTGTCCACGCCAAAATTTAGTATCCCTCACCTTCAAATCAATTGATCTTAATTTCTGTTAAAGAATATCAGATTTTTCTCGAAAATCAGTCCACACAATTACCCCTTCGCCACATTAACAACAGTAATAAATAACAATAAAACAATTCAAGCATTTCTACTAAATCGCACGTCGACGATATGATTACCTGATCATTACCTAATCGCAAATTAATTTCAACAAGCCGACACCGTCAACTTTATTGAGGAAAAATCTATTTATGCAGACAAAAACGTGAATATTTCCACACATACCTTTTAGATGTTTTTGCACAGTTTAGCGAGTATTGAATACTCAGAACAGGAGCAACCCTTTTTCTACCACCCTCAATATAGAACGGGGTCGACATGCGCGTACACCAACGCGAAAACGTCAGGAATAGTGTGATGATGCGTCTAAAAATCTAAAAACAATTTTTCACGACCTGCATTCTGCCTCAGGAGTGAAGCAATATAATTGTAGTCACACTCGCGCCGTTTGCACTTCCATCAAGAGTGCAAAAACTAAAGTAAAGCATCGACGAACGATGAAGCTTCCACGAACTTCGCTGCGCATTCTAATGTTCTCATCAAATCACGTTATAACTTTCTTTCTATCAGTGTATTGCAGCAGCTATGGAACAAACAAATGCAATTAGCCTTTGTTCTGGAAATGAAAAATCGAAGTCAACAGCTGACTTCAATATAGCACGGTGGTTAGGTTTTTAACCCTCCGTTGCATGTGTATGTATGTGTTTTTATAACGTAATAAGCTTGCGGACACATGTTTCGCTAAAGTTCAACTGTTTGCTGCCACTTTAATGTTTTTAATGCATTTTTGTTCTGTTCGACTTTGAATAACGTGTATGAAAGATAAAGAAAGGAAACCTATATATATAAATAAACTACCTAAAGTAAATTTAAGAAATGAAAGAATTGTTTCAGCGCTAAAAGCTTACTAAATATAGAGGTAGATGCTAGAGAACATCATAAAGCGCTGATTTTTCTAGGTTGTGGCGAGCAAAAAAAATGAACTTACAAACTCACACTCCACGACACGTGCAGCGAAGTTAAGGAATGACGCGTTATGCAAACTCGTGTTATACAAGACTAACGGAAAAGCAAATGGAACTCATGCATACTAATGTCGATAAAGCTATGGGGGAGGGTAGTTCTGAAAAAAATTGGACTTAAATTTTCATTTATGGGCAATCGCCCACTTTGAAAGGGGTGAAAATGTCTCCCTAATTGCAAATTGGGGATAGTACATATATTTTGGCAAATATTTCGAAGGCTTTTAGAGATGGAGGAGCTGTATTAATTGATGGAGTTTGTGTTTCTGAATAACAAAGTTAGCTGTGCAAATAAATTATTGAAAGGTCTATTTGTTAACGCGTCTAGGGCGTATACAATCAAGCGGAACCACTTATAGGAAAACAAAAGCGTAAGTTTCTATTACATTAGTATACAAGTGTTTCACACGTACAGCCAACGTGAACGTGCAAGTCTGATGCCGATAGAAAATCCGATTTTTAGAGCACGCTAGTCATTAAACAAATATACATTCATTTTAATTGATAAGATGTGCAAGAAGTTGTTATCGCGTTGTCTTGTTTCATATTTCCAGGTAATTATTGCACACAGCATAAAGTAATATTATGTACATATATGTATATACAATTCATTGCAGTTTCGCAGACACTATTAAACAGTATACCACCAATAAATAAATAGTTTTATATATGAAGAAATAACGATTCACCGCTCGCCAAAGTGCTAAAGATTAAATGTATCATTGCTCGTTGAAAATATAGGCGCAACGTGCAGCGCGTGCGATTTAAGGGCCCCGACTCCTTTGGGGCCAACTCCGAAACGATCTAAGCGCCATTCGACAGAACGGGCGTTAGTGAAAACAGAAAAATCGTCTGCTTCGACATTTGACGGGGTGACATCTAAAGTCATTATACAGAATTATAAACTCACGATGCGACATCTAACGTCATTAGGAAAAATTATAAACGGAGAGTGGGAGGCCATAGTTGCCAAGTCACATCATTTAAGAGTTCTGTCGCACTGTTGCCACATCTGTTACAACCCTGGCCATCAGCAGAATGAATCGGCTCGAGCCGAGATTTTGATTTCTGCCGGACATAGACATAGCTGCTGAACCGCTGGAAATTTTTTTGTAGGTTCGATCCCCCTAGGGTATATTTTTTTTACATTAATTTTTTTTTAATTCCTAACTATATAACAATGATCAATTACCACTATTTTAAAAACATTTGTTAAATATTTTAATTTAATATACCTAAATCTGAACTTACAGCGCTTTTTGCGCTACCGTTTCTCTTGCCATGTGTCTTGCCAATTATGTATGGTACCGTTTAATATTTCTAACATTAAAGTATAATGTATGAAGCGCATTTTCAGACGTCTTAGATTGAACAGTCGTAGATGAAGTGCAGGAAAACTCATGTGATGTTTTACTACTATTTCGCCTTTCTTTTAGACGACACAATCATATCTTTTTTACAAATAATTATTGTTGCGAATGCAAGTATACCATCATAAAGGAAAATATTTATTTTTAGAGATTTTATGCGAGTACCGAATATGCATATATGGATAATTTTTAATTCATTTCATTCGCTTTTTCCCATTGCTTTGGTCATTATGTAGAATGACAAACGAAAAATACGGAGACATTGTTGATATTGTTATACCTATTACAGTTTTGCTTTCCAGGAAATCTTCGATATATTCGATTCAAGTTGAGATTTTGATTTTTGCCGAACATAAAAGAGAATAGTGCAAATGAAAGAGGAGATTCAAGAGTCTAGTTGAAGAAACAGATTGATAAAACCCTATTAATATGTGTAAGAAAATAATTTTTGGACGTTATGAGAGAAGGGCTCTTATTGCTGCTTGACATAGGTCAGGCACAGCCAACTGGCGGGCCGCGGGCCACGCGGTTCATCTTACAAACAAATGACGGCTCTCACACCCTGCGTCATAGTTGCGGTGTCACACCGATTCCCGTCTTGCTGTCACGTCGTAGGTACATCTGACGTACATAGCTCTATCTTTGTCTATGATAGCTTTCTGTTGCTTAGAGCGAAGCATAAAATGATCAAAAAGGACCATGGTGACATTGTATTGTTGTACAGACTACGGTTGCGAGAGCTAAACAAAACAACTTTTTATCACATACACGCCCACATAATCATATAGTTAATAATATAGTTAATATAGTTCATATATATTAACATTGCAGTTTTATTGGTAGTATAAATGAAACATACCACCTGTTAGAATATTCGAGGTACAGGAACGGCCGAGGCGGGCAATGTGGATTTTGCCGATGCACGCTGTCTTTGTCTAGCGTAGCTTTCTTTTGGGGCGAACCCTAAAATGGTTAAAAAGGGCCATAGTGACGTAGGCGTCCTCACGACCGACGCTTTTGCCAAGGAAAGGCATTCTTGTATAGACTACGGTCAAGAGAGCACAGTTTTAATAAACTATTGTTGTAATAAGTAATATCTAATCGAGACAGAGCGACTACTCCTCCCCGTTCGATTATCTTACACACCAATTTTTGAGTTACACATTTTGAGCTTTGGATTGACATGTATACGCGTCCAAATGTTAGAAATATCAAACAGTTCCATATTTGGCAAGAACATGGGAAGAAAACGGTAGAAAAAAGCGCTTCCACTTCATATTTACGTATATTAAATTAAAGTATTTAACAAATATTTTTAAAACATTTGTCAACAAATATTGATCATTGTCATGTACTTAGTAATGAAAAAAAAATTAATGTACAAAAATATACCCCGAGGAGACTCGAACCTACAAAGAAGTTTGCAGCGGCTCGAACCAACATCTCGGCTCGAGCCGATGCATTTTGCTGATGGTTATAATTGTAACAGATGTGACAACAGCGTAACGGAGATCTTGATACGTGCCGGCAACTATGCCTTACTGGTGTCTGTGTTCACGCATCACGTATTCACGTATGAATCGCCGTTGGTGGTGTGAAATTATAACTTTCATTTACCGACTGATTTGTATTTTTACCGACCCTGACGGTAACTTGGTCAAATTCACTACAATGTACCATAAACGCCCCCGACGAAAAATCAGTGAACTATTCTTACGTCCGAAGTGTGCAAATCGTATTCAAAGTCGGACGCCTTCCAGAAGTGATAAATTGTGAAAAACCGGGTTTCTGTGATATTGATCTAGTTCAAGGAATGGCTGGTGTACGCGATATCGGTGAATAAACCATTAAATCCTTCAATATTTCCTATATGTGACATGCAACGACAGTCGGCAGCCATCTTGTTTGCTACATCGATGTCTCTGTCTGAAACTCACAGTTTCAAATATTCCATTTTCTCAGCGAATAGTGTTTATTGGCGTTCAAACGAATACACCAACCCTGCGGTTAAGTCTACCCGTGGGTACTGTACCCGCAAAAATGTAATTTATGCAGTTATTGAGAAATGCCACCTTGAATACGAAATCGGGTGTCTCTCTTGCGCATCTCGTATACATGCATGCTTTTCGTTGTTTGTGTGAGTGCACGCACACAGGTCATGGCAGACGGAGTCGGGGCCCTTAAGGGTTACAAATGCAAAGTAATACAAACTGGATATTATTCATTGGCAGTGAAACAGGGCTATCGAAAACAAATTTCACAAAGTTAATTAAAGCTTGGGTGTACCATAATACAAGTGGAAACGGGAACACAAGAAGTTAATTGCGGAAGCATGGCGAGACTGAAATTAAGAATCCGATAAACTTGTGAAACTCCAGTATGATTCGAAACAAAATGGAAAGGCAAAGAAAAACTGATACAAATCTTCCAACGCTAATGTCGAAGGGTTCTTAAAATTAAAATCGGCGGTAATTGTAAAACATCTAAAACATGAAATGGATGGCGTACATAGATTAGTTGAGCAGACAGCGAATTACTCAAAAGGCATGTCTTCATTAACCCTGTAAGGTTGAAAGTAACGATTTATCTTCACAATGTTAGCAAAAGCTAGTGATAAAGGACAATAATGATAAATCGCTACGCTGAACATTTTCGTAGGGAAAATGAATACCGTTGATCGTTACCTTCAGACTAAAAGGATTAATAAGAGTTAATGGCCAGCAACGACGACTACTTGGCCATTGCGAATTGGAACACTCCCACTCATTTAAGAATCAACCTATGCAACACCTTTTGCGACATAATATATTTGCATTCACAGATATATGTGTATGTAAGTAATTAATTGCAAAATTTTTTGGAAAATCATAAATATTTGTAGCTCATTTTTAGGCTGCAGAAAGGAACACATATATGCTCTTCGAAGTCCTAAGTATGATCAAATACTATCAAATATTAAACAGTATTCAAGGAGCAAGTAAAGGCTATAGCCGGCTTCTTATAGAAGCAAAACTTCTATAATATGTGCCTCCATAATTGCAACTTCTCAGATTTTTTTCAAAATTTTTTATGTGCTGAAACGGGAGATATTGAGCAAAAGCTATATTTTTGTTTTTTCGCTGTAACTACCCTGCCAGTCGAACTACAGGGTTGAAACTTGGTACGAATTGGTTTTTCTTGATAAGCTATCGAATGACACCTCACAAATTGAATTTGATTTAGGGGCCCATTTTGCCCCTTTATCCGGCTATAGCCTTTAATACATACATAGCGAGATTTTATTGCACTAACTTTTTCACAGTATCAATATTAGAGAATAAAATTTTCTTCAACAATAAATTCCACGAAGTTAAAGAATATAGGATAACTTCAATTCTATACGTGCATAAAAAGTTACATGTGTGTGCTGGAGAATCGATGGGAAAGAGCGCCTCTATGCGACGCACAGTGGTCCCAAATCCCGAAAACGCGGCCAAAACTATTTTAGCGTGATTTGGAAACTTAAGATAATAGTATGGTAGGTCGTTGAACTCGTCTTGATGTCAGGTATGACAATACAAAGTCAAAAATATATATTAACATATAAAAATCGAGTTGACCTTCAATTTGTTATAAAAAACAAATATTTTTTTAAATTTTTTCTATTGAAATTTGTAGAAGGCTAAATACTGATTAACTTTTATCTGAAACATTTTTTTGTTAGATCATTTTTATTACTCCATACCGAAGACTTCTTCGATGACTGTAAATTAATTCTGTTACTGCAGAAATTTTTTATTTTTTTTTTACGTGTATATAATTCTAAGTAAGAATGATCCTTCAAAATTGATATAACTTTTACCTGAAACAGTTTTCCGTATCATTCACAGTTCTCGAAAGACAAAAAAAGTGAAAAGTAATACTTTGTTCAAAATGGTGTCACGGCTGAAAGTGCAAAAAAGTGCAGCCAATTTTTGTAAATATAGTAAGATGAAAGTATGAACTAAAAGCTCCAACAAGAATTTTGGCGGGATATTGTGGGATATACAACTTTTTCTCTACATCTTTAAAATATATGCATTAAATCTAACATGTTATTTCCCATACTATACTTACCAGTTTACAATGTTAACGGATAACAATTCTTAATATATTCAGAGAGGAAAAATGTTCTACTTACTTCCAGGAACAATATCCATTTTACAGAATTAAGATTGATGTCTTCTAAAAAAAGTTATACACCTTACAGTCTGCACTTCACAGTTACGCTTACGCTCACGAGAAATGACTGTCTAAAGAAACCGAAGTTCGGACTGTAATTGCCATCCAGGTAAAAAAGTAATAATTCGAGAAATCCTTCGATCCCCCTACAGAGTCATTATTGTACTACCCAATCCATCAATCGCGACCTCCTCAACAACAAATTCATTTTTTGAGTTTTGGCCGCGTTTTCGGGATTTGGGACCACTGTGCGACGGTTTCGGTTGCGTCCGAGCCGTCGTTTGTTTTTCGCCACCGATCACGCCGCCGATCACGACCAAGCAGTCGTCACAAAACAGACAGCGAAGCGAGACGTAAATAAATACGTACATATTTCATTCTTGTAACCATTAGTCTTCATTAAAACATAATATCATTACAAAATTCAGAATAAAAACATCGGTACGTCGAAGACAGTTCACAAGATCATTAACACCTTTCCGTACCGAACATGTGTTTGTAGAAAATTCTAATCTCGACGAAATATTACGGGACTGAACAATTTTAATTCCAGCGAAGCATTTCTTACAAGGGAACACCGCGAACCCTTATTCCCGGATTTGAATGAAACTTTGTAGGTTTATAGAGTGATCCAAGACAAGACTAACGGTATGCTTCATTCGTGCCCAATCGCCCTTTAAGGGTGTGAAAACTAACCTCAAAGTCACCTCGGCGTTTCCACTTTTTCGCGTATATCTCTTAAAATGCATGAGATAGAAAAAAATGTTTTGGGGGAAAAGTTTCATGGTACAATGAGGGCTATAAAATTACATTAAGAAAATTTTAAAAAAAGCATGTTTTCTTGAAAACAAAATGTTATTTTTCTCTTTTTTAAATTTTCTTATTGTAAATTTATAGCGCTCATTGTACCATTAAACTTCTCCCCAAAACCTTTTTTTCTATCTCATGCATTTTAAGAGATATACGCGAAAAAGTGGAAACGCCGAGGTGACTTTGAGGTTAGTTTTCACACCCTTAAAGGGCGATTGGGCACGAATGAAGCATACCGTTATTCTTGTCTTGGATCACTCTATAAACCTACAAAGTTTCATTCGAATCCGGGAGTAAGGGTTCGCGGTGTTCCCTTGTTAGTGTCAGACATAATGCAGTATGTAAAGAGCACCGTTTTTTCCGACATAAATTTTACCTGGAACAGGGAAAGCAACCTTCAAAATATTGCCCGCCTTTTCGCCTTTAAGATATAATTTCGCAACAAAACATGATAAGGGAGCCCATTAAAAAACTTTATTTTGGGAGTTCCTTTAGAAAGTTATTGGACGGCTGATGTTAATTTTATGCATTGAATATTATCAGAATTTTCTGTGTGTCTGACGAGAGTGTTTGACAAAAATTTCATCAGTATCCACCCGCGTACTTTGCGAAGATCTGGGGGGTATGGAGCGCGGTTGGTTAAACTTGAGCAAACAATGAATAGTATTATAATAGTTACAAAACATTATTAGTTACTTTGCAACTATTATACAGTATTTCAGCTTCCCTGGATATACGTAGATTATAAACTGTATTACGATCATTATAATGAACGAACAGGATTTAAAAGAATTTAATTTAATGACAAGAATTGTTGTAGCAGTCCTACCACCTTAGTAAATTTATTTACAAAATAATTATTGAAAATATAATAGTTTGCATTAGTCTATCTCATATTCCAGAGAAAAAACTATTTTACGAGAGTATTACTTACTTGTTTTACAAAAGTTCAAATACATAATATTATTTCCTACGAATGTTAACTATATCTTGAGAAACTTTGCTATCATAATGTAGAAACAAAAATGTCAAACGAAAGTCAGTTTGCAATGAGCGAAAGTAAACTCGTAGAATATATCTTTACAGGAATATAACTGGCTAAGCAATACTGAAAGGTCCTCTCGTGGAACAAGTACACTAATAATAGTAATACATTTTGAACATGTTAATTGCTTCCGGTGTTGCTATTCCGTACGAAGTTCGTTTTCTAGCAGCCATTTCTTACAGAGTTTCAAGATCATATTTATATTATCCAATCCTCCGTTTCAGTTTCAATTGGTTTCAAGTTTATTCAGTAATTTTATGTTTAGTACTACCGCATTCACAGCTGTAAATTTAGTATTGTCTCAATTAGTGTCTCATTATTCATTATGTACTGGCTAAATTCACATTCGTGTCACCTACAATATTGTGGAAAGGACTCTCCAGGCTGAACAATATCCAATCCCTATCCCACTTCAAGAAATTATCCAATCCGAAAAAGAAAAAGTTAAAGAAGAATGGAATAACATCTGGAAATCGAAACCAACAAAAATCCATAGCGTAATCACAAATATTTCCCAAGATATTCCACGCGATCACATGAGCAGGAAAGAAAGAATCGTTCTCTCTCGCCTGAGAACTGGCCACTGCAAGATGACACACGAATATCTCATAAAGACTGACCCTCCCCTTTGTTGCGAAGCCCCACTCACAGTTCACCACTTTTTGCATGTTTGCCAAAAGCTTTCTTCCCAGCGTCTCAAATTTAAAATTAACTCGAAAACTGCCCTCACGTCTGAAAAACATGTTAGAAATACTATTGAATTCCTTAATGAATCCAACCTCTTCCACAAAATTTAAAGTCATTGCGGAAGTTTGTCGCTAATGACCTCGATGTTGATGCGACGTAAAACCACCAAAAAAAAAAAAAAAATTATAGTGGAAAGGAATTGTATGTTTCCATTTAAATAATTCAATGCGAACTAGGGTTCTCTATGACATAAAGTATTTTACAAATTTTTGTTATAGTTGAACAGCTACGCCTAAGCAACGGAGATAAATTTGTATTAATAACTTTTTTTTATCTTATTGGAAAGTAATAAAAAAAAGATGCAGACCACAAAAGCGAACACCCTGTATATGTTTTGATACTTTTTTCCGTCTTCTAGTGTACTTCCTCAATATTTCTGAAACGCTAGATTCAATACCTTCGCCAAAGTTAGTACTTCCATGGAACTATTTTCGTTTTGTGCCCCATACCACCTAAATACTGTCTTCGATGCCTTAAATACTTTCGAATATTTGCAAATCTCTACGGTGTTATAAATATTATTCTGGTCCTTTGTCAAAGATCCCTTGAAATCCATTGATAATTTGTTTGACTCCTATAACGCACATGTACCAATATTTTATCATTTAATTGTTTCGATAACCTGCGTTCAGACAATCGAGATCCTGCCGCATCTGTCCCTCAATACACTATAATTCGAAGGCTACCGTAAAGCTTTAACAACTGCGCGTCTAACGTTTTGCACTGAAATGATAATTCGCCGTGTCGATTAATATAACACGCCTTGTAATACAATGGTCTAGTTACTGCGTAATGGTATGCCTATTTTCAATCAGGACCAAAAGCCAAAAGCTCAAGAGTGAAATACACAATCGATTCTGTTTAGTGACGCAGGTCCCGACCTAAGCAGATGTCGTCATTAAAGCTTTCCTAAAAGCCAGTCACAGAGCTACAATAATTCACACAACCCATAACAACGAGCCGCAAACTACATAGGACAAACGGTTCAGCGTGGTCACAGCATACCTACATATAAACGAAAGTGACGGGTAACGCGCAGTTAGGGAACGCGAGAATAAAATTAGCTGGAAATTCAGGAAGATTCTAGCGATAATGCCGCTGCGCAACGAAGGAGGATAGTGTACCTTAACGATCGGCCAGTGATTAACCACATACGCCTGGCCGATAATCTCACCAGTTCACCCAGCCCATATGCGTGGAACCGTCAAGATCCACCGTCAGAAGTGCCAGCCGCAGTGGTCCCTGTCGCCTTGGTAATTAGTGGAATAGCATTCGAGTGCAAGTTACGACTCGTGGAGGGTGTTGTGGACTAGCCGTGCGGCGGGCTAATCGATATCCGATCACTCGAGCAATACGTCAAGTACATCCCTCGTGCGCTCTTCCACGAAATGCGGCCGCAATTGCTTCAATCCGGCCCATCCACCATTTCATTCAGAACCCTTGTGCTTTTCATTGCAAATATCGCTCCGCGCGGTTAAGTGAAAGTTGTTTCCTTGCATCACGAATGCATAACGCTTCGCTCGGATGATATGGCGATACGTAAAATTAGTAATTACGCAATCGGTCTCCGATAAGTAGAAAATTGTAGGCTGGAAAAGATCATAACTCAGCACTAATGTAAATCGATTTATAGGTTCCATCGTTTTTCACGGTGCACTCTGTTCTCGCATATGTTAACCGATTCACTGCATCTGCGCTTATTTTAATAGTTAATAATTGCAATTTTGGAAAGAAATTCATATTCCATGATAAAGCTTTTCGATATTTCTTACGCGGCTCCCGCGAGTTTCTTTTTAACACTGTTTTTGGTACGTATATGTGCACATTTTTTATTTATTTGCTTGCAAGATTTTAAATTCTTCGAGTAGTTCAAATATAGAATGATTCATTGAAAATTAGTTCATGCTAATTTTGCAATTTCTGCAATTCAGCCAAGAACATACAAGATAGTGGAGAAGCTGTTCTGATACTGTTAACACTTATATTTAAGTTCCTAAGTATAAAGCTTTCTGTTGTAAAAGCTACAATGTAACGTGATATTGTTTCGTATACGCACACTTTAAATACTAATACTCTAGCATTTGCAGTTTCCTGTGCGATACAATTAGTGTTACCACTAAAGAAGAAAAATAAATGCAGTGAATGTCATACTTTAATATAAAAAATTGTTTTCATTGAAAATATATTTCATATCCCTTTTTAAAATGCACATTTGTACAATTTTGTTATGAAAACATCGCTAAGAAAAATTAGATAATTGGTAGTATGAAAATCTTCTCTAGATTTCCAAGTCACAGTTAAGAAACAGTTGAATTTCAGATCATGGGAAGCCAGTGAAGAATGCATGCCAGTCTGTTATCCTAAAACGTTACAAGTAAAGTGCCTTACCGTATTTGGATCCTGTTCAAACACCTTCTTTATTATTCTATTTGAATATCCGTTGCATTGCATATAGGCTTTTTCAAGTGATCCACTGTTCCTTCCAATAAACAAAATTATTTGCAATTCAAAATTATTCAAGCTAAACATATTATGGAAATATATGTTACAAAGCGGTGCAATAATGGCACAAGGTGAAATATTGTTATAAAAAGTGCCATTGCAATGCTTGAACTTAGGACGACGTGAGTAAAATACAAAAAGCTATCATATAAAATAAGATAAAGGATGTATTTTTTTATATTTATATTTCGTAGAAAAAATGAACGAATCTATATTCATGGTACAGTAGAACCTTTCTTATACGAACTCCTTTTATCCGAATACCTTATCATCCGAACAATCCACTGTATTCGAACGCTCTATTCGAACCATGTACCTATACGCACAATTGAGTATAAATCGAACACTGTAACTGGTGCGTTCAATTAAAGCTGACGAGAGATAGAGAGAGAGTGGGGGAGAGAGAGTATCCCTGGCTACGAGAAGATACTCACAGATCAAGGAAAATACCAGTACTGCATACGCATCTCAATATTAAGAAAATGGAAAAGGAAAATGAATACAGCATATTCTAACATCATCATTTATGAATCAACTCCATTAAGCTTGCATCAACTGAATGCGATACTGTTCTTGTTTTCCTATTTGCAGTGTTTTAAAGGTAGCGATTTTTAAGACGAAGATACTGAAAGTTTGTATTAAACTTCGTAACGCAGCGACAAAAATACTTTTGAAAACAGGCTTCAGAGATGAAGCTTTGAGTCCTACCATTTGCTTTGAGTAGGTCAGACGTTTAAAAGAAGATAGTTTTGAATCAAAGATGATA
The DNA here is from genome assembly GCA_951802735.1 of Nomada hirtipes. Classification (NCBI taxonomy): domain Eukaryota; kingdom Metazoa; phylum Arthropoda; class Insecta; order Hymenoptera; family Apidae; genus Nomada; species Nomada hirtipes. Next base: position 6,037,556 of record OX637919.1, on the reverse strand, counting down.
AGAGGGCGGTCGTCTCCTTTTAAAACTGATGACAATTTTACGAAGAGAGACGAAATTATCTGTACTGATCGGCGGCTAGACTGGTAAACAGTATTCATACGCGTGATGAGTATCATACGGGCCTTGCCAAAACATTTGAACCAATGTTTTGGGCATGAATCGCATCACTGGAAAGTTTGTTGCATCCTAACGCTGCACAATCTCGCACCTCCCTCCTCATTTGTCACTTTTTCGCCGCAAATAAAATTTCCCAAACCAAAGCCGCGTCTAGAGTTTTCCGAACCCTAGGCATACCTACAAATGAAAATCGGGGCCCTTCTTGTACAAACAAGAATGAGTGTGATATTTGTCAAACAAAAGCACAAGTTTTTAAGTTCTGTTTATTTATATTATTATAGTTTGAGACTACAAAAAAGTATGAAAGGAAAATAAAACATCTGTAGCTATTAAATTATTTTAGTAACCGGTTTCGCTACGTGAAGTTTCAGAAAGAAAGCGAGGATGTTGATGTTATCGCATCTGAGTATTTGGAAGCGTTCGATATAAGTCGTGAGACCCCCCGTAGCAATAGGAGCAAAGGGTCACTTTTTTTCTTTTCCGCAGACAATACAGAGATCTTTTCACCAACAAGAATATTGTACAAGTGTTGTAAACTTGTAAGATATTGTAAGGTCTAATAAAGTTACAGTCAACATGAAAGTTATCAGAATGCCATATTTTAATTAAAATGAAAATATACAAGAATATTATATTATTATAATATTATACTATTATTATTATATATATTATTATATTATTATATATATTATTATATTATTATAATATAATATTATAATACTAATATTATAATAATATTCTATAATATTAGTACTTGGATAATACAAGGAGCACAAACGGAATGCAATACAGGTAGGACTCGGTTAATGAGAGTAATAAATGTTAGAAATTGGTCGCAATATTCGAATACTTGAAATACAGCAGTTCGTTCTAATTTAAAAAGAAACACAATCAACAATTATGAACATACCTTTTCATGCGTAATTTATTAAATTACAGGGTGGCTGGAATGAACTGTTACCACTTCAAAACGGTGTGGCAGACATATTTTTTAATATTTTTATTTCGTCCAAAGTAAAAAAATTTCATAAAACATTCAAGAAATTAACTGAATGCTCAATGTTCGATATATCCTCCTTTTGCACGAATAATTTCATCCAGACGGTGAAGGAACGAATCGCACGCTGCCCGAATGTGAGTTTGGGGAATCTTCTTCCATTCCCGGACAAGTGCTGACTTTAGAGCGTGCAAACTTTCGTATTTTCTAATGTTGACCTTAGCTTCCAAAATTGCCCAGATGGAGAAGTCCATGGGATTCGCATCAGAAGAATTTCACATCCATTGCTGAGCAGAAATGAAGGGCGGAACGTGATTTTTCAGCCATTCTTGGTTGACGCGCGCTTTGTGTGACGGTGCTGAGTCCTGTTGGAACGTCCACGGCCTACGACCGAAATGTTTGTCTGCCCAGGGCTTCAGAGCAGCTTCCAAGACTATTTCACGGTAGATGGTGGCATTCACTTTGACGCCTGGTTCCAAAAACACGAGCGGAGAGCGGCTATCGGCAGTCACAGCGGCCCAAACCATCACCTGAGCAGGCGAATGATGTCTGGTGGCAAAACGAGTGTTGAAATTCTCGTATGACCTCTCACGCAACCATACACGATCATTTTGTTTGTTTACATATTGTTCAATGGTGAAGATTTTCTCATCAAAGAACACAATGTTTGGAACATCGCCACTCGCGGGCAAAGCGCGATTCGTTCCATCACCGTCTGGATTAAATTATTCGTGCAAAAGGAGGATATATCGAACATTGAGCATTCAGTTAATTTCTTGAATGTTTTATGAAATTTTGTTACTTTGGATGAAATAAAAATATTAAAAAATATGTCTGCCACAACGTTTTGAAATGGTAACAGTTCATTCCAGCCACCCTGTATAGTTGCATAAGCATATTTATGTACCACTATACATATGTGCGCTAAACCTCTTAAAATAAATTAAAATAGACTAGTAAGTGACGTAAACTAAAATACGCAGAATATGTAGAGTAAGTAGATTGAGACTTTAGGTCGTGACCATGTAACAGAAGAAGTTCAGAGACGGCTTATGCTTCATCTCTACGAAACAGAAAAAGTTCGAAGACCGTTAAAACGCAGAACTAAATGCTTCCACAATTGCACCGAACAAAAGAAGTCTTGTGAACCTTGCATTATCTGAATTTTTGCCCGCATTAAATGCAACCTGATATTATTTTATAATTCGTAATTGAACTCACTTGAATCGAGAGCTACCTGTACTCCACTTTGGTCACATAAAACAGTTGATTTTTCACTCCAATACAAGTTTACGTACGGTTGAAACTTGGGAATTTACATCGTCCCTTGTGTTTAACAAATCCAGCACGACTTACATTTGCGGTTGGGCGTAATTTAACAGATTGACCGCACGAGTTTCCATTTGATTGTAAATATTGTATGGAGGAGTGGTTTTCATCACCCTAAACATGAATCTCAGTAGGTAAAAACAAATACGTGTCAAATATTTTTGTATACCTCAGAAACCTTGGTTCATTGGTGTTTGCGTTAACTGAAAACATTGCTAGTTCATTGATAACGAAATTTATATTATGTATACTACATTAAATACTGCCTGAGGCCTAAACCATACTATTTATGTGTATTTTTGAAGGGACGGAATTTTAATGAAGCTTCATAAGAAAAAACTTCGACAAGATATACATAATTACACAAAAGCAGTCTTAACAAAAATATTTTGTAGCATAATATCTGAGGCTCGATGTTTAAAGAAAAGTCTCCAACGAACGTTGCCAAACTTCTACATTGCATACATATTCAGTACTATGAATTAAAAAAAACAGAGGTCATTATATTTTTCTTAACTTTGATTGCATACGTGTAAAATAATTTCGCGGTCGAGTTTGCATCGTGGGATTGGAAGTTTTGAAGAAATACAGCCGGTGCAAGTGTAATATAATTAATAACAGGACTATTATATATTTATTAAAGAAGGTACATACTACGCTATTCTACACTATGTTGTTCTATTCTATTCTACACTGTTCTACTGTTCAATCTACTCTTCTGCTGCTCCATCCACGCTGTACATTTCCATTCATACATCCGTTCGTCCTCGGTGATCCCCGTCTCTCTTTCTCATTCGTATCCTGAAAGCTAACGGTATCCTTAAACCTAGAAAATAGGGGACACGGTTCTGCAGGCCATCTCTGCCCCAGGTACCCCGGTCATAAATGCCCTATGCCCGGACGTTGGGCGCTTCGCACTCCCACATACATATACATGTATTCCTATGCGTAGATGGACGCGTAGCAGGGGCAGGTGAAGGCAGTGCAACGTGACGTTGGCGTGGTAGGAGGTTCAATAATTAAGTTTACCATTAATCGTCGGGGGTCAGCTGGGCTCACACGAGCTGCAGGCACGTCCACCTTGACGAGGTGTTTGGTTCGACCCTCCGGAGTCTGAAATCGAGCCCTACTCCTCGATTGTCGGATGCTCCATACTGCTAATTGCTCCGCACGAATTAATCGCTCGGATCTTACGTGCATAACGAAACATATGCATATGCAATACACCTGTCCCGGTTATTACAATTATTATAAATATTGAAATTGACGAATCGCACGAATTAATTCGTCAGTTATGAACGATACTACAGATAATGGCGCATTGAGATTTAGTATCAAGGTTTTCGAAAGTTCCAGCGTACTGGAGTATGTATGTATATCATTCTGAAAAGATGGAGCTTTTGCAAAATGACAGCACGATATGTGCTAATATACATATTTCTTCCAGTTTAAAATTGTTAACAATACAGAGTTAAATTATAAAAATCTGACTTTAATGAAACGTTTTAATATTGTGTTATAGGTTTTTTAAATGCGCGCGAATGACGAGAGCGAATGAAATGACGAATGAGCGATGAGTGGTAGAGGTTTTGAGAGAGTGAAAGAGGGAGAGAGAGTAGAAGCCGCCGGGAATCGAGTAGTATATGAAGAAGAGTACGAGCGAGTGGAAGATTAGCGAGATTAGAATTGTATCAGTACCTGCGGTCCGATCATTATATCACTTTGGGAAATATATTATATAGATATCACTCTTTTTTTGCTAACAATTGTATCGCAGTTTTTGCTGAGAATTAATACAGCCAATTCTTGCATGGCGAAACTCGTTGTGATGGTGGCGGTGGTGTATGTAGTATCAAAAAGTTTATAGGAATGTATTAGTTTTGAATATACTATTTAAAGAAGCATAAAGAATTTACACGGTGTATTTTTCGAAATTATTAAGGATACCGGACAAATTTTATTTTAGAATTTCACGAGTCGATATTCTTCATATCTAGACGATAGTGGACCACAAATAAATTCGTAGGTGGCAACAAGGGGTAACTACCCCCAATTCCTGAAATAGAACGATGCACACGTTTTTATGTTTTCGAATAGATCTCTTTAATCGTCAACGCAGTAAAGTTTAAGGTGTCTTCAGAACATACTAATGTACTCTTCTGGTGATTAAATATTCCTCTATTAATTGTTTCAAATGTTGTCCACATGTTTTCAAGGACTAACTAATTGTAAGTTAATACTGTATTGTACGCTGAAAAAGTTGATTACTAATCCAGAAAAATTGATTATTAGAAAAGTGTCTGCCCTTATCTATCCCGTGCAATCTATTCCGCGTTGATTATTATTATACCACTTTTATTATGCAAAATAAATAAATTTTTAAAACGAAAATTGCTAGGATTGTGCGGATAGTTTCTAAAACTTACAATTAGTACGGCTACATTAAAGTATTAAAATTCTTATATGCATCATTTTATTTGAGAAATTGAGGCTTGGGATCTAATTGCGCTGCACCTAAAAAAATCAATCGCTGTCTTCAATACTTCCGGAGAATACAGATTGCCACACTATATACGAAACACTTTAATTAAGAAGCGTCTCTAGTTTAACAGTTTTCAAAATATCAAGCAATAGTATTTTAAATACATAAATGGCAAAACCTCTTTAGGCCAAAATGTTCTGTACGCGTATACATATAATTGATGAAAGAACAAAGACTTGCAAGTGCATCCGTGTATTCAAAGATACAAACTTTTCAGAGAGAATGCCTATTATCGCAATCATTGCATCAAAATTTTGCAACAATTTAAACCCAAAAATATACTAAATTCGATACATACACAGAACGTTACTCGTTTATAGTAATACACCGTAAGGTATATTCCAGTCGCCTGTCTTTAGTATATAATTGAACCAAATTCTCCCAAAACGAATAGCTTCGTCTAGGAGGAACGGAAAGAAAATGCCCAAATCATCCCCTATCGTTCGAAGGGTTAACAGAAGCGAGCGGTTGGGTGAGTTAAAAATTGTCTTCAGGCCTGTGAACGAAGCCGAGGTGGGAGGTTGAAGTTTTGTGTATGGGTCTGTGCGGTGTGTTAAAGGCGCCCTGTAAATTGGATCTATCAGCGCGTTTCGATGGTGCTATATCATGCTGGAAGCAGCGGCCAGGGAGAAGGAGCACTACCATCTTTCAACGTCAGCACAGCCTACTCTCCACCATTCCGATGCCTTTCCCCATGGCCCGACGTAGCCGCTACCTGCACGCGAAATAGCATACTCGAACACTGAAACAGGGATTAGCTGACCCCCTATCCATTGTTCTCGAATATATAATAGTTCTTTCGGTTCTTAAAATCGATTTGCGAGCAGCAATTGATTAAGCATATCTTTTAGGCTCAACTAATCCCAGTCAACCAATCCCAATCAAGGGTCAACTGTCACACGATTAGAGATTTAAAGTATGAAGTGCATATAGTGACTCATAGGTTCGTTCACATATTTTTGTAGCTTAGGAATGATGGTTGCCACTTTTGCGAACAATCTAGTGCCCGAACACATCTTTTATTACATGTTTTCATACATTTGATAAAGAGCTGTTATGCCTTTTTAGACAGGAAACGTCATCGTATTTTTAAAGTGACCAATTATATTAGTCTCATATGAACAAATCTGTGAGCTACTTGACTTATAATTGCACTACTTGTAAACGGAATAGTGTGAACCCCCAATTTATTTTTCGCGCTTACCAAGTTTTTATATACATAGCTTATTATAAAAAATTTGTAATTCACTTTACAATTTGTGATTGGATGCAACGAACGTATTGGTTGCAGTAGAATGCACACTTGCACACTTGCAAGATAATACTTAGACAGTAGTAAAGAGTTTTACTGCTAATGAATCTATCATTTTGTTACGGTAAAAAATTGACGCAAGTCAGATAAATGTTTACTGTACAAAAATGAGGCACTATATTAATATGAAATGTTGCACATATACTCCATAGTGCCTAAGCTTCATGTTAAATAAGTTTCAGCCGAATCGGTTGACTAGCTCCAGAGTTATGGCAAAAAATCCAAGTGGATCTATATTTATGTAGATGAATGTGCAAATTGGTACAAAGAAAGAGATGCACGAATATACCACCAGCAGAAAGTTGGGAATGGCTGTCGAATACGAATACCAAAATAATACGTAACATGATCATACAAAATCAATTGTGTATAGATTGCAGCAAATGCAATGGAATGGAGCCGCAGTGAGTTTAATCTTCTAGTTCCTATTGTTCTATTAAGTGCCATTAGTAAACTCCAGAAAGTGAACGTAGCAATTGAATTGGGTCGGAGAATGGAAATATCTCATAGTAGGAAATGGGAAATTACTCTTATCAACTATCGCAACTTTTCTCTCCCAAAACGTTGGCGCTCCCAAACTTTTGATCGATAGTTTGCGTGTTTTATTTTTCAAGCAAATCCACGTTAAACGCATGCCTCCACGCCCGCTAAAATAGCTCCGCGTGGCTGATTTGCCGATGCACGCACAAACTTGCGCCGTGTTCCGTGTGCTGATTGTCGGTACATCAAAGAAATTACGCTTATTCGCATGCTCGGTTTTGGAAGCTACCTATATAGTACGACGATTCATTTTCAGCAGCAATTCTGGAATTTCCACGAATATGAACGAGCATTTCACTGTCCGAACTTGCATACCCTCGTACTGCTTCGTGTACCGCGAAACGTGAGTTTTATCTGATTTCTGCTCTTTGGAACGTCATATATATCATTTGACATGTAACAAGATGGTATTGCATGAAATGCTGATCTAATTTAATAATATATATTCTATTACAAATAGTTTGCAGTTAGTTATACGAGATAGACGATGACGTTCTGTTACAGTTATAAGTAAGGTGCAGCTGTTTATGTAGTATTGTACAATATGTAAAACTATGCAAAGAATATCGAAAATGTATCTAGAATATATGTAGAAAATATACAATATATGTTTTTTATTATTTTATTTATTGCAATTTAAATTTAAAATGCATAAGGATAACCCTTTTTGTTGTCGTCTGTAAATTGGGGTAACTTATTTGTCAAAGAAATTAGGTTTGTTATACAAAAATTCTTTATCTAATTTCTGAAAGAACAGCTTACAGTGGTATTGACATAAATATCAGCTGATTCACTACTACATAAGCATGTAGGAAAGGAATATGAAAAGTAATTTTCGAAACATATCTAAAAAATTTGCATCAATTTCCTTGGCAACGTAGAATATTAGAGGCATGTTGAAACATTTACGAGCATAAAGTGCATATTTTATGTGCAATGCGAAGTACATATGTTTAAATGTGATACGTATTGGGATTTTAAAGCCACCTGCTTTTCATTAATTAAGCATTTGCAACTAAAAAATTGCACTAACATTTTTCATCGCCGTTATCTTTATAGTAAAAAGTATTGAAGAGTAAAAATGCAGCTCAAGTGATATCCCTCCATTTCCCTTAATCCTCCGACCACGGTGACTCGTTCAGCGAAAACGGAGTCATTTTGACTCACACCGATATCTCACTACCACATATTCACGAGCCCCCAAACCCTCACCGATATTGTACTAACCGGTGACGGTTGCTGGGCCCTAGACCCTCATCGATACATTGTATTTTATTCGCTTTCCGTTCAGGTATTTTTTTCTTTACTACGTATTGTAATAGTTATAACATTTGTAAGAGTTATATAAAAACCCAAAAAGGATTGTTTAAACAAAGTAGTACGGTATACTATTTCTAACGCTTAGCTCGTATTATTATTATACAATATTCCGCAAACTACAGTCAGGACTACTCCGAACGGTGATCGATGCAAGAACGCCCTTCGCTGCATCGTGGTCGCTAAAAGGCGATCTGTCCGGGGGCCACGTGTGTCATGTGGCCCATGGTGTCCACTGGGTACGTGCGCTTTCGGGGCCCGCGCTGACGTTACCCATATGCCCAGGTAGAGCGTACGCAGTCCGAAATCTCTTACACATTGTTAACTTTGTTGGAAAAAATACGTTTCTATCTGGATTCATATTGTATGAATATCTGTATCAGGATCACTTGCTAATAATGTCGGCATAATTTAATGCCATAATACCTATTGTCCGGTCGCAAGAACCGAACAGTTTTAAGGCCTTCGTTACCGATATTATGCAAATGGTCTAAGTAGGAAGATTACTAGCATTTACAAGTTTAAAAATAGCTCGGCCAAATCTATCAGCATCTAAATAGAGAAAGTTATTCACTCGTTCGGCGAGACACTGTCTACCCATTGCGAATCTTCATTTCCTAAACTAGTTAGTGGAGTTTGAACGACATTTAAATAGAACTTACCGTTTCAGACTATCGACAAGAATAAGTGATGTTAGGTATAAGCACGTAAAATGGATAATGCATGTACATGTATAGATATATCATGCAGAATGGAAACGGACCTGGTATATTTGGAACAGACTAACAATTTATGAACATATGTACATACGTAGCTAACTAACAAGGGAACACCGCGAACCCTTACTCCCGGATTCGAATGAAACTTTGTAGGTTTATAGAGTGATCCAAGACAAGAATAACGGTATGCTTCATTCGTGCCCAATCGCCCTTTAAGGGTGTGAAAACTAACCTCAAAGTCACCTCGGCGTTTCCACTTCTTCGCGTATATCTCTTAAAATGCATGAGATAGAAAAAAATGTTTTGGGGAGAAGTTTAATGGTACAATGAGCGCTATAAATTTACATTAAGAAAATTTTAAAAAAAGCATGTTTTCTTGAAAACAAAATGTTATTTTTCTCTTTTTTAAATTTTCTTATTGTAAATTTATAGCGCTCATTGTACCATTAAACTTCTCCCCAAAACCTTTTTTTCTATCTCATGCATTTTAAGAGATATACGCGAAAAAGTGGAAACGCCGAGGTGACTTTGAGGTTAGTTTTCACACCCTTAAAGGGCGATTGGGCACGAATGAAGCATACCGTTATTCTTGTCTTGGATCACTCTATACACCTACAAAGTTTCATTCAAATCCGGGCGTAAGGGTTCGCTGTGTTCCCTTGTAAGTAACCTGTAGGCATATACACGTGTACCTACCAATCATAATTTTACATACCACATGCGATTTACGTATCGTATCGAATGACATTTTATTTCAGTGTTTTATCTGAATAACACTCCTAATTTAGAATAACGTAAGGACGTGAGAAATACAATATTGGAGTCGTGGAAGTTAAGTTTTGCAATTATTTAATAACTGGCAAAATCTAAAAACAAGTGTTATTATTACAATATACATACATACATGTTGCAGTAAGCCTTAGGCCTTAGAGTATCGTATTAATCGAGAGAGTCTGTATCAAAATTGTTCTTTCTGAAAAAAATAGGGATGATAGAATCAAAGAAGTAAACTGAATAGTTAAAAACAGAAGGAATCTCAATTAATTTTCATACAAAATTGCCATCCATGAAATGGGAAACAGCATATACAATGAAGACTGGGATTTATATTGCATACATAAATTTCTTGCTTGCAATTAGCTATTAATCGGTATTTGTGAGCTACAGCACTGGAGGTTTCCAATCTGGCTGCCGTTGGTATAGCTGTGTCCATTGTTCGTAGCCGGTACACCATGTAGAGCCGACTCAAGGAGCTTGAGATGCTATTCATCACAGACCACAGCTCCGCCGAAATCGAGAATCCTGATGTGGTCGGGAGCGTAACAAACTCACAGTGACCCGTGGAGAAAATCGACATCGAAATTACCGTTAGCAGGAGGAAAACGAGGAAAATGTGAAGCACTGGACTAATTTATGAGTGCCGCGCGCGAACTTACAGTCAGAGATGCGTGGAAAGAGGAGCAGAAAAAGACGAGTAAAGAGGACGGTGTCGAAGGTAAACGAACGATATGAGAAGTGAAGCAACCAAATGGTGGAACGCCAATTCACATGCCAATTTTTTGCACAACTTTCACAGTGCAGAGAGTATAGAGCAAAAGATTGGCCTTCCAACGAACAGTTGAATTCAATTTTGGATCATCGTTAAAAGAATTTTCTTGTCGCAAATAAGGGATATGGTAAGCAAAGAATTTCCTAATTTATTGTAAGAAATGATGTTTGAAATTTATTCCAATTTTTGGTGCATTTTTCAAGCACGTTTGTTGAAAGTTTATCTGATCACTATGATTTTTATACGTCATGATCCATATCATGTTTGGCGTTATTTTGATCATAACAATCTCGGCAATATTTTAATAGAATTTTCATAACGAAATAAGTAACAATAAAAAAGTTGTCTCCAGCACCGTACAAACTCGTGACCGGCCGCGCCTCGAGCGTGAGTTCAGAAATTACTGTAACTGTATACGATCCAGCAATCTAAATAAATTAGAAACAAATAATTTTATACAAACATATTTCGAAATCAATAAAAAATTAAGATCACCGCAATAATTTTTAATGAAATTGTATATTTTTCTTCAACCCAATCGATTCATCTTTGTATTATATTTGAAAAGGTATTGAGGATCTTAGGTTGTTAATGGATTAATTTGGAAGTTATGAATTTTGTCCTGAACGACTATACTTATGCATCCCCGTGACACTGTGCGACATCGGTAGCGACGCGATGCCTCGCAAGTAATGAGCAACGCTGGGTGCATTTTTTTCACGGTGATGTTTCAAATGTTCACTGCCGTGATACTCACCAATGTTACATGTGGGTGAATTGCACGATTAATGACCAATATGTGTTCTTACACGTATCAAAAATGCTTTTTTTGATACAGTTGCGGAAAAAACTGCTGTATTCAAATTACAAATTAATGGAAGTATACAATAAATTACACTGTTCAACACGGGATTGAAAAAAATCGCAAATCTTCAACTTTGGAAGTGTTTTGTACTTTTGCGGTAATAGTTAGTCAGTTGCGCTTGGTGCCAAACGATTATTTGAAGTTTCACGAATAAAATGATATAATTAGTAATTAGATTATAAACATTTAAATGTGTTTAAATAATTATCAAAGTGAAAAGGACAGCGAAAATACACCCATTTTGGCTGCTTTCTTTCCATTTATTTCAAAAACTAAGGGTCCAGAAGAAAACCTAACTATGCCACGCGATAGAGCAGACCTTTCTGTAAAGGACAGCATCAACGGAAGTTACAAAATCGGTTTGGAAATAGTAATTTGTATTGGTCTTAATAAGGGTGGAAGTGGCGCTGGAGAGAAAGTTTGATTTTTCAAAGAAGGGTATTTTATGGCTGGAAAATCTCTGAGGTTGCCCTGTCTGTTTTTCGACAAAATTGAATATGTACTGCTAAAAAGGACGAACGGTTTGAATAGGTGACAGTGGCCAGATGCCTTTTTGATTGGTAGTCCAAGGTGCCTCACAAAGTTATGGTTTCCAGATGTGTTAAAATAGAAAGCTAGAGGTTCTAACAAAAGGTAGAAGAGATAGGTTCTAGCAAACAGTTTTTCACGGTAGAGTATTGTTTAAAAAATATATTCAAAACGATTAATTTTTTAAATATTCTTCTTACAGTTTACTGTTCCATATTTGCTCCAATTTGTTAATATAAATGACAGATCAATACGAAAAATACGTATGCTTTGAAATTTTTATTTCATCCCTCCAATAAAATTAGAGTCGTTCTAGTAAAACAATCTGCGAGTGACAGGAACTTGAACACCATACTGCGAAAAGAGTTGTAAAAAATATGATATATCAGCTATTATCCTTTGTGCTCTTAGCTAGTCCTTGGGTGTCAAATATTAACACCGCAGGTAGAAACCTGGCCGCGGAACATACGTTATACGAAAAATTGCTTAAGTTTTTGTTAGGGGTGAAGGGTGGGCTCCACAACTACGCGGGCAGTCGATGCCCCTAAGCCCCGCATTGTTTGAGGAAGCACTAGTGGACATAGGTACCACGGCTCTGGGTAATTGTTGAGGCATCTGGCCACTGTCACCCATTGAAACCTTTCGTCCTTTTTAGCAATACTCAATTTTGCCGAAAAACAGATAGGACAACCTCAGGGACTTTCAGGCCATAAAATACCCCTTCCCAAAAATCAAAATTTCTCTCCAGCACCGCCTCCCCCTTATTAATAACCAATGCGAATTCCTATTTCCACACCATCGCAATAATATTAACCAATAGCATTTTTCCCATAGTTTACCTTTTTTCTTGTGCAGCGTAGAGAAATCAGAATAAGTATAGAATTCAAGCGGTAAAGATCTACATAAGCCCGAGTCGTGACTCTTAAGTGTGTCAAGTGTGCAGTGTGGTAAAAATGGAAAGACACGAGCAATTTTGGGAGGACTTAGATGATGAAAGCCAATTGGCAGAAAATGATATAGCAGATGGGGTAAGAACATATTTATATTTCGAGACAAAATATTGTACATTATGTTCATTAAATTTCGTGATTGATTACTAAAATTAATGTTATATTCATCTCTAATTTCTTTTGCTTGTGTAGTTGTTCCTCGTGGTGTACGGCGTACACTGTACGTTATAACGATTCTAAATTGCTTCCATTTTGTCGCAAATTACCAGGTACAATTCTTCCCCTTCTGAATCTTCTACAATGTAGGACGAGGTGAATACGTTGCAAATGATTAGCCGATAATTAAAAATTCGTTGTTCAAATGTCAATCCTTTTAGAGCATTAGAGGTTTCAGTACATTTTTAAGCAGTGCAAATGCTCCATCGGCCACGAAAACGAATGGTAGAGAATACTAACAAGGAAAGGCCGCGAACGGTCAGAGTCCGATTTCAATAAAACTTTGCAGGCTTGAAGAACAGTGAAAAATATTAGATACGTATTTTTTTCTGGCTGCGGTAACTCAAGCTTAAGGGGCAAAACCACCCTCTGAAGTTGAACCCAAAAAGTAAAAATATAAAAAAAAAATGCATATAATACGTAAAAATACAACTAATGGTGTAACTTGTACTCGAATTAATAAAAATATGAATATCTAAAAATCTCGAAGTTCGCTAGTTATAATAAATACAGGCGAACAGTAGCATCGATGGGCTAATACTACTGTCGCATCGCTTATCAAGTGCGGCTGCCCGTGCTGTTGCAACTTGCAACGCGTCGGTTTTCGCTAATAAGCTAATGTCAGTTGGCGAAAAAGAAGAATATTTGCATTAACATGTACAATGTTGTTTTCGTAATCAAAAATACAATCACTACTGTCGTATGCATAATTGCTGTAATTTTTCAAATACCAATGATCGGTACAATTTTATCAAACAAATTAAAAAAAAATTCATTTTCTTTCGAAATATTGAAAACCATGTAATTTTTATTCAAAAATTTTTTTTCTATCTCAAACCGTTTCCGAGATAGCACTTTGGGGATTCTTTAGAGGGTGGTTTCACCCCTAAAACTTGAGTTACCGCAGCTAAAAAAAAATACGTTTCTAATATTTTGGACTGTTCTTCAAGCCTGCAAAGTTTGATTAAAATCAGATTCTGACCGTTCGCGACCTTTCCTTGTAAGTACCATTATATACCCCTGGTGATGGCAAATTCAAAGAACCATTCATTAATTTTCCATACAATTTTGTCCCTTGTAAAGCTCCTCCATCCGAGATACGTCCGTTAGTGCCGCTATGAATCAATATAATCTCGTAATTAACATTGACAACTGCTAATAATACTATGTATACTAAATTTTCCTTTGTAATTGATTATATTAATGTGTTTGCCAGCTATGGCTCCACAGCATGTATCAAAACTCCACCGTTGTTTAAATTCTGCAGCAACTACTCTCCATTCTTCTTCATTTCTTGGAGTCTAAAAAATAAATAGATTTCGAAGATAGGAAAAGATTGAAGTTAGTTTGTTACTTTTTCTCATATTATCTAATTATAATTTTTTGTTTTAGGAAACACTGCTGCAAGATATGCAGCAAGAGGCATCGTCGCAAAGTAGTGACAGCACTTTGGAAAGCACTCCGAATGGACGAACGAGGAAGAGAAAAGCTATGGACCTGGACTTCTACTGTGTAGGCACCAAAATTCTACAACACTATAACAGAGTTTCGCAGGAAGATACTATCGATATTTCTTAACACAAAGTGTGATTCTTATCAGAAAAGTGTGCCGAACATTTTAAAAAAAAACGAAGTAGATATATTAAATAGGATCGTCAGGGCATGGCATTAAAGAGAAGCAATTTTTATCGTGAAAAATACTGTTCTTAAAATGTCCAACTTTCAGTGTTTATTACAACTATAATATTTATTAAATTGGACTAATCTTTCCATTTCCGAGGTCCATGTATATTTAGGAAGCAAAGTTCATTGATTAGATATCGATACGAGAAACTTCGTTTTTTGGCCAAATGGCACGAACTTTCTCGATCCGGACCACTGTGCGGCGCGGTGGTCCCATACTTTGCCACGAGCTTGTACGTATAGAGAAAATTCAATGAGTAGTAGCTACAGTTTTTTGCAAATATCTCCAAAACTAAGGTCGAGCGGCGGTTATATGCATAGGAAAAAGTTGTTCAGGATACTGAGTTCTACAAGATATTCAAAAACCATCGAAATCGGTGAGGTAGTACCACTTCTATATATTTTTAACGATTATTTGGTTAAAATTAGTTCTATACACACTATTATTTCTTCAGTCATGTGTAAAGATTGTCATACAAAAGTTACTTGACTTGATAAGGATATTTTAATATCGCATTTGGTTTTGTGTTTTAATTATTATTTACAGAGATTTCAATAATATACTTTATACTATGTATATACTTTTATTATTGCCAGTTAATTACGCGTTTCAAATTGCGCTCATCAATGCGCATTAAGTACATGTTCAGGTATTAACTTATTAGATATTTATATGAATATTGCTGGCCCCACCCTTGACCACATTGGAGGCGAAACGCTTGACGCCAAGGTGGTGACTACGTTAGCCACATGCATATACATATATGCGCATTAGCGCCACTAATGTAAGCACGCTACGTAGAAAGGACGAGTGGAGTGAGACATGAGCCCGCGAAGGGTCTCACCGCTGCGCTGCGCAGCATTTTCCAAACTTGATGCATATTTACCTCCCATACAGGTAAAGATATTCGATAAATTATTCAAGATATTCGACAAAATCCTCCAATATTTTTAAATTGGGAATACAATCATTATGATTTACATTTATATTACTTATTGTCGATGTAAGTATGTACTTACACGAATAGAATATGTATGGAAGAAACAACGATGTACATACTGTGTTATGGGTCTGTATGTTTCTTACCTTTTTACTTCATATCTTATCGTTGTCGTGTAATTACTATTAAATTGTCGATGTTAAAATTGGAATTAACTTAAACTATTATATCGTCCGATTATTTTAATTGCATTCCGAATACTTTCTAACAAATATAACTTTGGAATGTCTGCGATTCAGTGATGGCAAACCACAATGTACTAGGCGTACAAAAAGTTCCATAAGATGTACATACATGTAGTAAATAAGGTAAAAACGACGGTGAAATCGAATACATCCGATAAGATTCCAATATGTTTTTCGTTTTCCGGTAATTTATCTGTTTAAACCTTTATATGTATTTCGTCCTAAGACGGAAGGGTCCTATTCATTCATTGTTTTCTAAACGTTCAAACAATCCAGGTGATTGAAGACCCCCCAAGTGTTGAACTCGCATTACTTTAATGTCTTGATTGCGGCAACTTTCGTCGACGACGCTCTTAGAATCGTAAAGAGAATGCAGAAGGCTACGTTAATACTTCCGAGGGTTGCCCTTTCTTCTTGAAATCTTATACAAAAGAATCGAATCCCTCCAGGTACCTGCA
Source organism: Nomada hirtipes (assembly GCA_951802735.1). Taxonomy (NCBI): domain Eukaryota; kingdom Metazoa; phylum Arthropoda; class Insecta; order Hymenoptera; family Apidae; genus Nomada; species Nomada hirtipes. Next base: position 6,021,248 of record OX637919.1, on the reverse strand, counting down.
AATAATATCATCTCACCCACATTATAGTTCTGACAAGGAGAAAGCATGACCTTTGGTTCCCCGATTTAATTGTGACTTTGTACATTGACAGATTTTCTTACCCTGTTTCCGAATATATGTATAGCATTATAGGATCAGATACTCCATATTTTGCAAGATATTTACAATTATAATTTGAATACTTCTTGAAGTATGGTTGAATCAATAACAGGAACTAATTGTAAGCATTATTGTGGCCCAACGGTAATGTTGACGCCACAAGTCGGTGTTCGATTCACTGTAGATGGATACAATATTTTATATTTCCCTTTTTTTTCGTTTTCTATACATCGTACGTCGATACTTGGATTTCTTCGATGTGCTAAATATTTCATTGCTCTGGGATTTCCTTGTTTTTGCGATTAATACCATCCCTATTCTACATAACAATAAGTACTATCTTTGCGTTTGGACGAATAATAAATGGAGACAAATACGGAGTAAGGGACAGGGGTAATAAACATGGGAGGTAGACATACCCGTGATTAACAGTAGGTTTACGGAACGCGTCAATTTGACATTTCAGAATTTGAAAAACAAAGATTAACGAAGATCTGTTAATATTATATAATTAAATTAATTATATTTCAATTCGAAATTGAGTGAATTAATTTAAAAAAAAAACGCTCATTTCTATTGGCAATCGTTAATCCGAGGGAAGTCGGTAAAAATAAGTGTTCAAACATGCCCGTAAACCTAGTGTTAAGGAGGAGCTCGTCGAAGAAATTAATAAAAAAGCAAATTAGTATACAATGTAGGATGTATGTATAAATAAATGAAAAAAAAGGAATACAAAATTTTGTTTGTACGCAGTACCGAACCCCGACCTGTAGCCTGGTACTTTGAAACATTACCATGAGACCACATACTTTCCACATACCTTTCCACATACATTCTCTCTTTACACGAGATAGACTTTAAATAACATTGCGATATTTATTCAGAACTAGTTTCGCAAAATCTAAATGAATTTTTACATATTTATTTCCCAGGTATTGCAAATAGATGTCTTTCTCAACGCTCCTCTACTAGATTTTCACATTTGAATCTATCTCGAAACAATTAGAATGGTATGTAAATATTAACACTAAACCTCAAACCTAAACGGGCAAATGACCGTTTTTATAATTTAGAATGTGCAATTGGGAACCCTGTAATTTGTAAAAAATGCGGTGAAGAAGAATAAAATATACATTATTTATTTCTAAATAAAAAGAACTATATTTTTGTCACTATTAAATTCGCTATTATCTGCATACTATGTCATAAAACGTGTGGTTTTTGAAAGACTGGTCTTTTGACCGGTCACGGTAAAAATAGGTATACATATACATGAACCATAGGTGCGGTAGTGTTGTTACGTAGGAAGGATTGTTTCCACGTTTCGTCTATTTATGCCCTTATTTGGAGATCGAGAGTGCATGCAGTTGGATCTGCCCCTTCCGCGATGACGCGATGACGTAACCTTCGGGGGAATTTTCCGGACTCCCTTGGAAGATTCTGTACCCCCACCATATTTTTGGTCCGGATTTCGGGTATAAAAAGGGCACGAAATCTGCCCTCAGTGGCTTAGTTCTGAATAGTCAAGCTACGCGTTTACGCTGTAATTGATCGTCAAAAGTTCGTCTAAAGCTCAGTGAGATCGGGTTAAGTTCCCTTTCGATCAGTTATCCGATATTTATTTCAAAGTTCGCATTCGTCGAAAGACAGCAAGATCGGGTCGCATTCCCTTTCAAGCATTCGTATTTATAAACGTTAAAGACTGTAATCGTGGGTTTTAACTCCACGATATCTACGTACTGTAATTCATGATTAGATAAAGAATATAGACATTTTATTATTTGATTATAGACGTATTTAATTCATTCTGTTTCCTGTACCAATCATAAGCAGTAGTATCAATCCACCGAATAGATATATCTTAACCGCTCAAGGTGTATCGATAGTTACGAGGCAATAATTACTAACATTCCAGTGGCACCCAGAGATGAAATAAGCTCTGGCACATCCACAAAAACCTTCCAGTGGCACCCATTGATGAAATAAGCTTTGGCACATCCACAAAAACCTTCCAGTGGCACCCATTGATGAAATAAGCATTGGCACATCCACAAACTCTAACCCTCCAGTGGCACCCAGAGATGAAATAAGCTTTGGCACATCCACAAAAACCTTGACCTTCCAGTGGCACCCATTGATGAAATAAGCATTGGCACATCCACACATTTCCCATCAAACGGCTCGACCGTTTAACTAACAAAACTCTTAAACAACCGATCCTCGGCTCCGCAGCCGTGCCCCTTAGCCCTCGGCTCGTAACAAATTGGTGACAGCGGTGGGATACTGCATATTATTTGATTGGATAGAAAATCGAAAGATTTAAATGTGTTTCAATAATAAAACGGGAGTTCCGTACCGGCGAAAAACCCCCACTTTCGTGGTGGATCCGGCTTATTTATTGAATCTGTGCTGTAGGGCTTGGACAACCACCTTAGAGAACGGTACCAAGGTCTGCACACAGTGCGCGGTAACCTCACCGTTAGATATAAAAAGCTCTGCAACCGAGCATTGGTTCCAGCGTGACCCGCGTCAAATATCGTGTGCTGAATGCAATAAGCCGTTGTACACGACACAACCAATAGCTGATTGTGACGTATGCTCGGTTAAGTACTTTTTACGCGGAGAGTCAACCGTAGCTAACAATTAGAATCTAAAGTATTCTAAGGCAGGATAACATATATCATTTTTGTTTTAACAATTAGAACCTAAGGTTCTAAGGCAGAAACCTCTTACGAAAAACCAATAATTAGAATTTCTATAGTATTCTAAGGCAGGGAATCTATTTATTGGTTTGGGTTGATCGCCCAATAATTCTCAAATCATGACGTCACTTTCGCCCGAAGAATTGGCGAATTTAACGCTTTCTATAACTAGTTCTATGACTGTATTGACGCGGCGTAATTGCATACAGTTCGCGACAGCATCGATACCAATTTTTGATGGAGAAAATCCACGTTTATCAACTTTTACGCAAAGTATAGAAAACGGGTTAGCATTAATACCAGAGAACACGGAGCAAGACTATTTAGCCATAGTATTAACCAAGTTCACGGGTCCGGCGAGAACGATTATACGAAATAAGACGTTCGAAAGTATCGCAGACCTTATAAAGTTTTTGAAGAAAAGGTACGCTCCAGGAAAGAGCCTGACGTACTTTCAAGGAGAAATTTCTCGTCTTCGTATCCGTAATGACGAGACATTAAGAAAATACATCGATCGTGTCAGTCATTTAGTTCATTGTGCGCGGACGGCAGTTAAAGAACGTTACGATGCCAACGTCGCGCAGATCATCGAGGAAATGGAGAAAGACGCGTTAGAGAACTTTCTCGAAGGACTACCGGAACGCGTTACGTTAAGAATAGCAACGTTAGATGACAAAATTAAAACGTTAGAAGAAGCATTCGAGGCGGTGTTATTAATTGATCGGCGTTTGAAGAATCGTCGTCAAGTAATAGAAGGACGATCGTCGAGGGATGACTTCGAAAGAAGAGAATCTCGCGAACGAGAATACCGATCGCCGCCACGGTATCCGCGATCACCATCACCGGCTCATTATCGAAGAAATAGAGAAGACAGAAGTACTTCACCAACCGAGACGGAGTACGAGAGACGTAGAGCAACGGCAACGGCAATGACTTTACGCAGTCGACCAACATCACCGTGTTATTCATCGGATAATTCGGAAATTGGCAATTATCGTGGGTCAGAGCGTGGTCGAACGGAAAAAAGGACAACCGATGAAATCCATTTATTTTGTTGGAATTGCGGGGTTAAAGGACATGACGGGAAGATCTGCAAACAACAACGCAGTTATCAACGAGGAATAAGATCTTCGAGGGATTTTTCTCCGAAACCTTTAAACTCCAAAAGCGCTTACCGCACGGACGATACGGTGAGCGTATTGAAGAACAATCGTCAGAAAAGTATCCGGTTCAGCGACGAGAAGAACAACGACTTGTCAAAGAAGCACCAACACCACGGATCAGGGTCCACGTTCCGGAATTAATAAACAAGCAAGGAGAATTCCTTATTGACGGTGGAGCCTCTGTGAATCTTATCACCTTAGATTCATTAGACGACGAAACTAAACTGACTTCAAGAGAAGAAATAGAGATAACCGGGTTATCTCTCCCTTCTATTCGAACCTTGGCTACGACGGTGTTACATATCAATGGCATTCCTGCACATTTTTATGTCATCGACCGTCTCCCGCTGTTAGCGGACGGCCTCATAGGGAGCCCTTTCTTATTACAAGAGAGAGCAGAAATTTCTTACCACCATGGGACACTTGTGACGACTAGTCAGCCCATTAGACCGATTCGTTTCACGAATTTTCCTCAAGTGGAGGAACGTGCTAGTTCCTCTAAACAAGTGACGGAGCATAGGATCCCAGGCAGAACGACGCGTCAAATTTCATTGAAGATAGCCAATCCTGATGTCAAGGAGGGTTATTTACCGCGTCTTAAAACACCAGAAAATATTTACATCGGTGAAGCTGCGGTCATGAACCACGACGGTTCGTGTCATGTTTTGGCTACAAATACCAGTGAAGAGGATGCTGAAATTTATTTGGGACCTCAATACCTACGTCCATATGACATCTTGGATACCTCCGACGAAGAAATCTCGTATTCTGAAGAGGCTGCTGTTCAAGGAGAGGAGCGGAATCAACAAATCTGGGACACCTTAAGAACCGACCACCTCAATACAGAAGAACAATACCACATTCAAGAAATAATTGAAGAATTTTCTGACAGATTCTATCTGCCGGGAGATTCTTTAAACAAAGCACCAAATTTTAAACATTCAATATTCGTGAAGGATGATATCCCAGTCAACACCAGACAGTACCGCTACCCTCCTATACATCAGGAAGAAATTAATCGACAGGTGCGAACACTGTTGAGGCAGGGAATCATCAAGCCTTCCGTTTCACCGTACAATTCTCCTTTATGGATTGTACCGAAGAAAGTGGGCGCTGACGGTGTCAAGAAATGGCGCATGGTCATTGATTTTCGTGCTCTCAACGACAAAACTGTCGGTGATAAATACCCATTACCGCTAATTACAGAAATTTTGGACAAACTAGGAAGCGCAAAGTACTTTTCAGTATTTGATTTGGCCAACGGATTTCATCAAATTGAAATGAATCCGAAGGACAAGGAGAAGACTGCGTTTACCACACCGTACGGACATTACGAGTTCGCACGTATGCCTTTCGGGTTGAAAAATGCCCCACCGACATTTCAACGACTCATGGATCAAGTTCTCACGGGGATGCAAGGGACGGAATTATTCGTGTATCTCGACGACATCGTAGTCTACTCGTCATCACTCAGGGAACATGAGATCAAAGTCAGGAAATTATTAAACCGATTGAGGGAAAATGGACTCACACTTCAAACCAGCAAGTGCGAATTTCTTCGCAAGGAAGTGACCTACCTGGGACATATAGTATCAGCAGATGGAGTGAAACCGGATCCTAGAAAACTACAGGCCGTAAAGGATTTCCCTGTACCCTCATCACAGAAAAATATTCAACAATTTTTGGGATTAACTGGATATTACCGTAGATTTATACAAGATTATTCAGTTAAAGCAAAACCACTAATTCAGCTACTTGGGAAAGGAATTCGCTTTAAATGGACAGAAGAACAACAACGAAGTTTCGAGTTATTGCGAGATGAGTTATGTGAAAAACCAATTTTGCAATATCCTGACTTCAATCAACCTTTTATAATTACTACTGATGCCTCAGATTTCGCAGTTGGCGCAGTCTTGAGCCAGGGAGAAGTGGGTAAAGATCTACCAATAGCTTACACTTCTCGTAGTTTAAATGCAGCAGAAAAGAATTATTCCGCTACCGAAAAGGAATGTTTAGCAATGGTATATGCTGTTCAATATTTTAGACCGTATGTCTTTGGAAGAAAGTTCACATTAATAACCGATCATAGGCCGTTAGTTTGGCTTCATTCCGTAAAAGATCCTACATCAAGACTAGTAAAATGGAAATTAAGACTTTTAGAATACGAGTATGAAGTAATTCATAAAGCAGGAAAAACTAATAAAAACGCTGACGCTTTATCTCGTAATCCAGTAAAAATTTGCCTTCCTTTGATACCGAGAGGGGCTGATAAGGACTTCAAGATACAATTACCGAAGAACACTGCACCTGTCACTGATAGCATTGGACAACGCATTCGAGGACTACGAAGGAGTCAAGAATCGAAACGCAGCCGTGAAGCAGTTACCTCCGAGGAATCATCCGATCCAGAGGATACACCGAGGAGACGACGGTATCTTCAAAGAAGAAGAATAGATCAACCACCTACAAGACAACAACCAGTAATACATTCACCTAGTACTATATCGGGAAACCCCGTGGCAAATTCAACACGACTCCTGGAGGATGTCGAAAATACAGCAGGAGCAGAAGATACAACCATCAATGCAGATTTAATTTCCTTCAACGATACAAGTCCTGTGGACGCTACCGTTGTTAATCAAACCCTTTCACAAACCTTATTAGAAGCACCAAATGAACAAAATTTACCTGTATCATTATCTCCAACCATAATCCAAAATCCATTTATTGCTTCAACTCCATCCATTCCTCAAAATTCGATACCTAGTATACCTAATCTTGTTAATTCCGTACTCTCGGATTACGAGTCTACACCATCGGAAGACGATATTTCAACAGAAGAGGAGCCAGATGACATCGCAGCCGCACCACCAACACCATCAACTGGAACCATTCTAACACCACTTGAAGAAACTAGAAATCAACTGATAGAAGAGGCACATAGCAGCTTAATAGGAGGACACAAGGGTGTCACGAAGACATACAACCGCTTGAAAACCAAATACCATTGGCAGAATATGAGGAGCGACATACAAGACTTCATCAGGAAATGCAAGAGCTGTCAGGAACAGAAATTAGTTAGAGCAAAAACTCGCCAACCAATGATCATTACTGATACACCTTTGGAGCCTTTCGACAAACTTGCTATGGACACAGTCGGACCTCTTCCGGAAACACCTGGTGGAAATAGATATATTTTAACAATGCAAGACAATCTTACAAAATATTGTATTGCAGTTGCCATACCGAACATACGAGCTACAACCATAGCAGACGCTTTTGCTCGGCACTTTATAGCAATTTATGGAACGCCACGTACAATATTATCAGACAGAGGAACCAGTTTCGTCGGAAGGGTTATGCAACACCTTGCCGAAATTTTCAAAATTAAACAAATTACTACTTCAGGATATAGACCTCAAACGAACGGTTCTTTGGAGAGAAGTCATGCTGTTCTCGCAGAATACTTGAGACACTACATGGAGTCGCATGAAGAATGGGACCTGCTTATTCCCTTTGCTATGATGTCATATAACACCTCCGTTCACGAGGCTACCAATTTTACGCCCCATGAGTTAATCTTTGGTAAACAAGCAAGAATACCAAGTGCCTTTCCGTCTGGACAACATCTAGAAACGTATGGAACCTACCTCGCCGACCTTATTGGACAGATGACTGAAATTCGAAACCAAGCGGCCGACAAACTGAACAATGCAAAGGAAAGGTCCAAACGTTACTACGACCGACATAGAAGGCCACGGGAATTTAAACCTGGAGAGTACGTTTACGTACAAAAGGAACCTCGTATAAGCAAATTTGACCCACATTATATTGGGCCATATAAAATATTAAATACTACGGACCTAAATAATGTGGTTTTGGAAGTAGATAATCGAAAAACAATTCGGAAACATCAAGACAAATTAAAACTTGCCCACCTCACCGATGACAATGTTAAGGACTAGGACGGGTTGGATTCAACTTCAACCATCTGGATTGGCGACCAATTAACCTTTAAGTCGTTTTCACAAACGTGTGAGGGGTAGAATGCATTTTTATCTGCTCTCTCGATTTCCAAAGATTGGGTAAAAAGCATCATAATAAATGATGTTTAATCTGAGGGGGGAGATGTTACGTAGGAAGGATTGTTTCCACGTTTCGTCTATTTATGCCCTTATTTGGAGATCGAGAGTGCATGCAGTTGGATCTGCCCCTTCCGCGATGACGCGATGACGTAACCTTCGGGGGAATTTTCCGGACTCCCTTGGAAGATTCTGTACCCCCACCATATTTTTGGTCCGGATTTCGGGTATAAAAAGGGCACGAAATCTGCCCTCAGTGGCTTAGTTCTGAATAGTCAAGCTACGCGTTTACGCTGTAATTGATCGTCAAAAGTTCGTCTAAAGCTCAGTGAGATCGGGTTAAGTTCCCTTTCGATCAGTTATCCGATATTTATTTCAAAGTTCGCATTCGTCGAAAGACAGCAAGATCGGGTCGCATTCCCTTTCAAGCATTCGTATTTATAAACGTTAAAGACTGTAATCGTGGGTTTTAACTCCACGATATCTACGTACTGTAATTCATGATTAGATAAAGAATATAGACATTTTATTATTTGATTATAGACGTATTTAATTCATTCTGTTTCCTGTACCAATCATAAGCAGTAGTATCAATCCACCGAATAGATATATCTTAACCGCTCAAGGTGTATCGATAGTTACGAGGCAATAATTACTAACATTCCAGTGGCACCCAGAGATGAAATAAGCTCTGGCACATCCACAAAAACCTTCCAGTGGCACCCATTGATGAAATAAGCTTTGGCACATCCACAAAAACCTTCCAGTGGCACCCATTGATGAAATAAGCATTGGCACATCCACAAACTCTAACCCTCCAGTGGCACCCAGAGATGAAATAAGCTTTGGCACATCCACAAAAACCTTGACCTTCCAGTGGCACCCATTGATGAAATAAGCATTGGCACATCCACACATTTCCCATCAAACGGCTCGACCGTTTAACTAACAAAACTCTTAAACAACCGATCCTCGGCTCCGCAGCCGTGCCCCTTAGCCCTCGGCTCGTAACAGTGTTAACGTTTCACGTAAATAATTAAAATATAGCTCTGAATAAAAAGGAGCACGCAATTCGAAAGCTAATCGTGTAATTTTAATATTTCCACCGCAAATTGCTTTTACAACACTACTTCGCATTGAACAAGATTGAAGGTAATAAAAAAAATGAAAACAAAGTACCCAGCTAGAACCGTGGATAGCATTTCCAGGAACAGAGTTCGTTGGAATTATTTGTATTCGTTACTTTTTTTGTCAAGCACGCACCAGCCTTTTAATGGTTTGATCAAATGAATATAGGTGTCACTTTAATCGACCTTTAGCCAATGAGAAGAAATAATTTTCGTGATTCGCGGAGTGTAATTATTTCACTGTTTAAATGTACCAGAGGTTGGAAACGTAATTCGTCCGCCAAATGAAATTAATATAAGTTTTAATAAACAAATTAATACGTAACGGAATAATTATTTAGTACACCCTGCATATACGCGGATAATTGTTGCATAAAGGTGGCAGCACTGTCGCAACACGAGGTACGCCTTCGGCTGTTAGGCTACGCCATTTTAGTCTAGCTTGAACGTTCGAAGAGTGAAGAATTGAGCTGGCAATTTTCACTTTTCATAAAGTAACAGTTTTTAATCTCGTTTGATATCTTCTAAATATCATTCATTTTTCCTTCATTGTTTCTTTATTTTGTAGTGTTATGTTCAAGCTAGACCAAGTGCGGCCGATTCGTTCCATATGTTAATATTTGTCGCGTCTTCCGCGTCGCGTAGTGCTATTTGGCTTCATTGTACCTTTCGGACGATCGTAAGTTCCCTTCTACCTTTTCTTTCCATCTGTATCTACGTCTGTAAGGTGAAAAATTGCATTCTCTTTGTCAGTAACGTCGAACGGAAGGATTGCCTTTTTGCAGTTCGTTCTCAGACGCTGCTGCCCGAGCGAATGTAATTTGTGCTGTGTCTGAGGATATTCTAAATATCCTCGTGGTGTGCATCACTTTACACGACCCATTTTGCGTGGCGATTGTACAGACGCACGTGCTGTCGTTCCTTAATTGCCTCGTAATACGATTCTTTGGAATCGGGCTCTGGAGATCGCACACGTAAAATTGGTAACCCATTAGGGATCTTTGCGACTGCTGATGAACGGAAGCTAAAGAAACGCAGTTTCTATGGAATACCAAGAAACACAGATTCTTAGCTTTGTTTCGCCTGCAACATTCGCAAGTAAATAGGATAATAACAACCAGTGTTCCTATTCTATTTACAATTCTACCGTTTCCTCTATAATCCTTGTGGCTTGCGTATTGGACGAAACGGTCGATGTCGCAAAAGTAGCACAGTTCCTACGATGTGGAGATTTCATATAGATTTGAATATCGTTTCCGTGTCGTTGCTGGCCCCCTCCTTCTGTTAAGGAGTGCGCCATTAAATAACATATGAATTAAGCGGTTGCACATTTTCAGGTTTTTAGCTAGCTAGGAAGCCGCCCTGCCTGACAGTTAGGGATATAGGATGTATTATTTGTTTAGTTTAAGATAGCTTAAAAAGAGTATAGGGGGATGGTTAGCACCTCTACCTCTTTTTCGGGTAGGTCCATTTAGATAAGCAACGTTCATTCCTATTGGAAAGAACGGCTGCATTACTGCGATGATTTCCATTGCCGCAGTGTTGAAATTTGTAAAGGAAGGGTGGATGGGTCGTCGGAGATAGGGCGAGTCACCATTTGCAGCAACCTCCTCGTGGTGTGACTTGGGAAATTTGTGTTACTTCAATAATACGTAGCAACACAAATTTGCTAATGGCTGCTATAATTATATTTGCTACACAAGTCAACAATGTAATGGAAAATAAATAGTAATTCTATACTTCTGTGTAAATTTTATGCATTTCTCCCATATTCCTGCACAAACGTAATCAAGTACCTATGCTTTATAACAGAAAGAATAAAGAAACAGACACATAGAATCCATGTAAGCAAGGACACTCCTTTCTCCTAACCTTTTAATAACAGTAAGACAAAGTATAACTTTTCCCTGCTTTTGTAAACTTCAATAAGCGTTTCTTATAGATTTTAATGACTTGAATACTAATCTGCAACCCGTTTTCCTTAAGAACGTACGATTTTTAACTGTGCTTTTACGGTATACTTATTCAATTGCTCTTGATACAAAATAATTCAGTGGAGTTTTCCGAATAAAATTATGTAAGTAGTTATTAGTTTATAAACATTCAAATATGTTTAAAAGTGAAAAGGACTTACTATTGGATGCTTAATAATCTATGTACACTACTGAGCAAAACAAGTAAAGAAAACTTGTTAATTGTTCAACTTTCCGTTGTATTTAAAGTCAATAATAGTAATAAATATGTGTCGTTACAATGCAATTCATATTCCTTGTTCTTCAAACAATTGTACAAGCGACGTTTTGAGTAAACTGTGATCACATTGTTCATAGTGGTAACACTCCTTTTAGTGAAATGTCCAAAGACAAAGTTCTAGTCGCCTACGATCACGTAAATTTTAGGCGTTATACATAACTTACAATTAGAATATTGCCGAGTTCAACAGGTTGGTAAAATCATTGTTCAGTGTATGTACAAAACAAGTAACACGATGCTACTCTAAGCATTACTAAAAAAAAATAATTTCGCAGCAATTAAAAAGTTAACATGAATATGCACAGACTCGTTAAATTTTACGATACGTTATTATATGTAGATCATCTTGATTGCTACTTGCTTAACTATTCTTAGAAAAGGTTTATATCAAGTATAGTATAACCTCGAAAAACCTACATGTGCTTCGAGAAAAATTCTTCTATCAAATGTACGTGAGACATTTTTCATTTTCTTAGATTCTGGCAAATTTCTTGATACCGAGTTTGATTGTTTCTTTTTCGTAATAGTAGTGTTACCAATTTAACAAATATTTTGTGGTTAAAATATACAGTGCCCGCAAAAAGTAATCATACACCAGTATACGCTCTACTTTGAACGATAATAGCTTTGTTTTCCAGAATGTTTATTAAGGTATGAATTATTAAGGTTTAAATATTTAATTGTTATATACAATAAAGTACAAAACAGTACATATTCTCAACGAGTGCAAAAACCGACGGAAAAAAGTATTCATACAGTAGCTTTTTTTTAATAAGCAAACAAAATGTGTTAGTATAAACAAATTAATACTTTGTAGGATGATACCCTTTATTATCTATAATAGCTTATAATCGCCAAGGCATCGATGATACTAAATTATTTATTACATTTTGATCAATTTTCTCCATTCTTCTACTAACGCATTTTCGCAATCATTTTGGTTTGAAATTCTGTAGTTTTGTACACAGCAATTCTTCCCATATACAAATGTTCTATCGGAATGATATCAGGAGATTGCGGGTGTGCTTCCAATGAGATCCAAATGAGATGTATGCTTTGGGTCGTTATCCTGTTGAAAATAATAAAAATCCGACATATGAAATTTTTCACTCCTCTCTCTCAAAGTCTTTAGGATGTTTAAATATACTTATTTGTCGATTATTCCATCAATAAATTGTATATTATCCAAGCCAAGTGCAGTCATACATCCAGGGCTGTTCCTGAAGGGGGTGCAAAAGGTGCCCACACCTGGGCGGCCAAACTCAGGGACGGCCGCAGACCGTTTAATGCATGTCAAATTTTGACTAATAAAAATAATAATTAGAAGTCTTTTGATCATTAGTAACCTTTTGGACAAACAGAATTCAATCAAATTGATCTATATACACTTACAGCCCAAAATAGCATATGACATTTAGCTATATTTACTGGATTAAATTAGTGTAAATAGGTAATTAAAGATCAATATTTAGCAACTATAAAAATTTCTTTTACAAATAAGTGTAGATGATGTTGTCGAAAAAGACCGGAATGGACTTGCAGTATTTGACGAAACATTAAATTTTAGGGAAATATTTTTTACTTCCACTGAACATTTAAGTACTTTAGATTACCCCATAAAAAAAGAATTAATATTTTCATTTCCTAATTTTTCTCTTCTTCCCCTAACTGCGGCATCTGGTGAAATGAGTTTTTCTGAAGTAAAATTAGTAAAAAATGATCTTAGGTCGTCGACGTCACAGGAAAAGCTAACTATTCTTGCATTATTATCTATAGAAAAAGATATTTGCGAGAATTTGGATTTATCAAAAATAATTGATGAATTTGCATAAAAGAAATGAGAAGGGTTTTGTGACAAATATTTATTTTCTTAGTTACCATTTTAATTTTATTTAACTCTAACTCTTAATCATTACAACTAAATTTTAGTATGATAATGAGCAGAACATTTTCTCTATATTTGGCACATTAGAGTTTGTTAAAACTAAAGAAATCGAATTGGTATGGTAACTCTGTGAGCGTTATATGTACAGTAGAATCTCGATAACTCGAAAACCTCTACAAGACGAAATTTTTTTTAATTCGTTTCCTCTCAGCTGCAAAAACCTCTATAAGTGGAAATAAAACTTACTTTAACTCGAATTATTTGGCACAAGTCCAGATGCATTATTTTACTTCTGTAACTCGAATTTAGAACAGTCAAACCTGTACAACTCGAAGTTTACCTCTATAAGTCGAACGTCTATCGCTGCTGCCTCTGCAACTCGAAGTTTATAACTTTGTGCCAAAAATTCAACAAACATTCAACTGTTTCCTTCCTTTCAACCGTTAGGATTGTCTCAATACATACCGAAAAATAGTTTTTACGTCAATTTTCATAGATAAACAATGTGTTAATACATTAACTCGGAGCAAAATTACATACTTTTTGAATAATAAGAGGGCGGTACATATACAGTAACCTAACCTTGGTCTTCCTATTTATGTTATATATGTGTACAATAAATATGTAATTCAGGTGAAAAAATTTAATTGGCTTTCCTTTCCGCCCGCGCAAGTCGGAAAGTTAACCGTCACACAGATCCTCTATAAGTCGAATTTTCGTGTGTTAAACCTCTCTTACTCGAACCTCGATAACACGAAATCTCTATAACTCGAAGTTTTTTTCTCTTCTCTTGAGATTCGAGTTATGTATCGAAGTTCGACTGTATATCGAAAGTGTTTCCTATACTACAAACCAAGGATAGTACCGCACGAAGAATTAAAATTCTTTCATATCCTTAAAATATTAAATCCAATTTATAGCTGTACTAATTAAAAATTAAATCTTCTCATTTTATTGCTTAGAGCCGAACATCGGCGGCATTAATCGGCCGTTCTCACTCAACTTTTTTCATCTAATTCTGGACTTACTATAAGTTTTAGCGAATTTGAGTCCCCGCTCCCTATTCGCTATACTAACAGACGGCTTTTTCCTAGCAATACACATAGTGCGTCTAGAATTTCATTAAAATTGTGGAATGGGAACTGCCGATTGATGTTGCTGATCGTCGGGGCCGTATGCGCTTCGCAGTTGTAGGATCCCAAGGAAACAGTTGAGATGACTACGATGTAAATAAAGAAATATGATGCACGTTATATCATGTTTGGCAAGTAGTATGTGCAAGAAAATTTAATTCAAAAACAGCTAAAAATAAGAAAGTTGACCCACGCTTTTTATTGTGACATCGTCTGGCATTTGTGTAACCACACCGATGCGCTGGCATTTAAATTTTTCGGCTGTCCCGCCTCAGCGCTCACTCTAACCTTTTTTTCCAACCTATCGACACCGACAAAAGCGAACCGCGGGCTTCGAGAACTTGGGGTCTGTTCTATCGGCCCTATCTCAACCCACTACACCAAGGAGTGACAATACATGTACTTACGTTGTTAATTGTTTCCAATTACTACCAGAAATTTTTAATTGAGTTTACAGCCGGGCTTTGGGGAGGTGTTTTTAAAGTATGTGCTGTATTGTACACAGTCTATTGTCGAACTGTACATGCCTTATGCGCAGGTGCATTATCTTGTTGGAAATGAAAGTTGGGCCGTAGATTTAATTTTTCTACACTTTTCTTTAAATTTTCTTTTAAAATATTTAAATAAGTTTTTGCGCCTACTGATTCATTAATGAACAACAGTTTCCAAAGCCCGGATGAAGACGCCCATCATACACCCCCATACATACAGACTTCACCACCCACATATTCAACTGTAGATTGTAGACGAAGAAACGGGTGCATTTTTTATTCGACGAAGTAAAACCTTTATCGGTCTATACGTAATACATTAATATACTGTTAATGCTAGAATACAGTTTACAAAGAGGTTGTATAACTTTCATATATGTTGATAACGAAGTACATACACATGTGTGTACATACTTTCCGCGTTGTCAAATTCAGCACATACGATACGACGTCGGCGGAAAAACGTGAGGCGTTTTTCAGACGTTAATGCATTACTTCTCCGATGCCCGAGACCCTATTGCTCCTGGAAATGGCAAGGTCAGAAGACAGAATGAAGCGAACTGTGTGTATCGTCGGTTAATGTAAATAAGCGACCGCATGGGACCCTCACAAATCCTGCACGTGAATCTGCTAATCCTACATTGGCAAGACAATTAACTCTCGACGAGAATAGAGATCCTGTTTGGATGTCTCTGCTCACCAGCCTTGGACCTTCCATCGTCTGTTCGCCCTCCCGGTAGAAACTGTAACCGTATAATATTGCGAGACATCGGTCCGCGTAAAGGGCTGTTCAGCCGGCGGCTGTTTCATCATAGGGATCACAATATCCTTCCATTCGCTTCAGAAATATCCGGTTGATGCCTCCTCGCCTTCTGCAGCGACCGGAAAGATAATCAAACTTCTTACCGACGATTTGTGGTTATTTGTCGTTGTGCGTGCATACATGCCTGTAATTCTCTGTAGGGGTAAACTGATTTCGAGACTATCGCTTTTCCCGGCTTTCAAGGATTCTCCCTGATTTTCTTCTACTATCGTCCCATCTGCGTTTCCCTTGTCCCGCTCTGTTTTCTTCATCTCTCTGCCTATTTTCTTCCATCTGTATCTTCAGCTCCTCCGAACCTCGACTTAGTTATCTGTAACTAAGCTAATCTCAGCCAAGAAGTCGGGCTACCCTGCAACGTGGGCTACTTAAACACGAGTCCGACCGATCCGCCAAAGCCTCCAGACCTCTTCTAATCCATTCCTCTGAGCTTATATATACTCGGATCCTTACCTCGAGTCCCTTCGTGTTGTAGTTTCCACCTCGATTGGCTAGAAGATCAGCGAGGGCAGAACCCACGATCTTTTCACCCGAGTTACTGGGGAGAAGGTCACTTTTATTACCGATTGTCTCATTTTGATTTGTTCACGCGGCCGACCGTTTTGCTCGGTTAACTTCAGCGCGATAATATAATAGCTCGGCTAAAGCTTCTAACAATACTAACAAGCAATTAATCTTCTTCATTTTCTTTCAGTTAGGATTAATGATATACGTATCTGTAATGTTTACGTATCACAGAACGGTATTAGTTTGAGTAACAATAATATTGCAAATAACAATTCTGTTTCCAAATCATATGCCATAAAACAGTATTAATTTGAATGTCTTAAAAATATCGTAAATATTGAAATAATAATTGCGGCAGTCGATTGTTAATTTACTAATTTGTTGACTTCTAAAGGAAAGTAGAAAGAATAAACTGAAAATAGTTTCAAGCAGAATTAACTTACTCTATACTCTGTTAATTAATTTTCGCAGCATCATGGTCAGAATGAATGTGTCCGAAGCATGTGTCGTACGATATGTTTGAGCTCCGACAAGGATTCTTATACAAATGTATGAGAGTGAATAAAGCATTCTTATGATAAGATAGGAGTCGCAACAAGTCATTCGAAAACTCCGTGCAGGGATACGTTTCAAGGCGAATGTAAAATAGTACATTACAGGACGCAAACGTGAAAGAAGGTTGCGCAATGCCGGGGTGAATCAGCCAGAGCACACAACTCGAAGGGGAGAAGCAGGCATAGGAAAGAAAGGGGGACAGAGACAAGGGCGCTACGATTGGATCGTCGGGGATTGAAAGAACTTGATTGGCGATACGGATCGCTACCTTGCAAAATAGAATCTCCGTGAAATCGCAGATTTTCTTGCATGCAAGTTGCGTTCTGGTACTGATTGTCAGTTCGCTCCAGGCTGACTTGTGTAAAGAACGACGGCTTTCAGATCAACCATACCCGCCGCCATACCATACCTTTTTCACCTTTGTCTTTCCTTTTCGAAATACGAACGGAATTACGACCAAATCGAGACCTAAATTTGTATACAGTCATGTAATAACCGCATTAATGTCATATAATCATATCTGCACCGGATGTTGCACATTTGGTAATGTTGTTTGCTGCAGGTGGACCACGGGTATTTAAGAGATACGAACCAGCGATCAATCAAAGCAGATCATTTCGATCGAATGGCGTTTAACATGCATGGACATAATGTGCTGCATTGACCCCAATGATAATTTGAATAATTGTAAAAATGGATTTAGTTGAGTAACTATGATGAAAACGATGTCTAATAAGTTCAAGTATTCTTTTTTATGTCGCACGAACAAAGAATGCTCCTTTCTGTTCTTATTCTTATTTTCCGGTTGGATCGTAAACTTTGTAAGAGTCATTAAAAATATTTTTTTTACAATATATTAATAAAGATAGGACGAAACATGAATATTAAACCTGAAAACTATAAAACGCTGTACAGTTAATTATAAACTGGCAAGCAAAGTAGCTGTAGGGTAATAAATTAACATTTGTATAGACGGACTGTATTATACGTTTAAAACAACTAAGAAAACCAACTGAAGTAATCGCATCAAAATAAATACTCACCGACATTATGCACATTAATTTCTTATAGTTGAATCGTAATTGAAAGGGAACCTTAAATAGTCTAAAACATTTCAATCATTTTGTTATATTACTTTTCTATCAAGCAGTACTTCAGAGTTAAAGCTAGATGTTGCGTGTAGTAGATAGAAACTTTGCAACAAAATAAATAAAATAAATATATGTAGTGCTACTCTTTGCGTCGATATAATAATGTATTTTCGAAAAGGAATTAATTAGTAAGTACCGTTTTTTCATTTCAGCAAACTATATTTTCTTTTTAAATCAAATGCTCTACGTTTGAGAATAAATGTACTGGACGCAAATTTAGAAATTAGGAATAGCTCTTTTAGACATAGTGGATGAGGAATTCAATTCTATTTCTTTTAGAATGTACATATAATTTCGAAGTAAAGAGACCTCTATAACCCAAAATTAAACTCGACACGAAAGTATCAGACGCGATAATGAATGAGCAGATGATACGGAACATACATTATTCTTATCTACTATAACCGGATTGGTAATATTATTCAATGGGCTGTTATTACGAACTGGTACAGTCCCTTTAACGTGCATTCTCGTGACGCATTTGATGGAAGAACCGGCGTGGGAGACAAATACAATCGATTTGACGTGAGTCCTCCTGTTCTTACGGAAGAAAAGTCATTACACTTGATTCTAGGCAGATTACGAGGGGGATCTCTTTCGAACATGACGACTATCTCAAAATGCGGACACTCATCGTGACCCAATTACTTTTCACCGGCTATCGGATCATTTTGTAATGCTATGCACGTCTGGGGAATTTTAGTTGTCAGGAACAATGCCTCTAAATGCAAGCCGCTGCACTTCGGGGCATTATACGGAAGAACACAGGGCAAGAACTTCTCCGGATTTAACTTCGAAAAGAATCGAGACAGACTGCGTCACTTTCCTGGATATTAGAAATCGCAGGGCACGCGAACTCTTTTTTTTTGTACTTCAGGAATAGTTTTATATAAAATCGAAATCGAGTGAAGCAAAACATGTCTTGCAATTAATAATCATACTTAACATATTCTCATTGGTAAACGAATTTGTTGTTCAAAAAGGTTGTTCTAAATGTAGATTTCTTCTACATATATTTAAAAATTATGCACATCTAAGGGTTGCGTCAGCGTTCTAAATCGTTACCCGAAATAGAACGTGTAATGCTTTATGACTGTGAAACGCCTCGTTTGCTGCCAATTTTTTCAAAGTCAAGGGCACTGAATGAAGGTCAAAGTTCATTTTTGACATATCAAATATGCTCCCATTATTCATATACTTAATAATGAAAGTTACTGAGCTACCGAGAGTGCATCATTAGTTTCTATCATACGTTTGCACAAAACTTCTGACAATTTTTTAGCCGTAATTATTTGTTCCGCGCGATAAGACTAAGATTCGAAAGGACGGAACAGTTTCATAAATGAAATGAGCAGCAGCGTTACTTTCAAAGGGGAAAGTATTGTTGTGACGTGAAATTTATATCTTTGAACATTCTGTGAAAGAAGTTTAAAAGTAAAACTTGCATTTTCCAAATTAATTCCGAAATATATCCAATTAGCAGTGTTTACCAACTAATAGTACATTGCATTTAAGAAAAAAATCACTCCTGGGAATACAGTCGCTTATAAAGAAATTCATACGTGCGCCAGCAATAAATTGTCAATGAAAACATTGATCGATGAACGGGAGCACTCGAAGTAAATTGTATCGGTGACAAGAAAGGCTCAATCTTCGTTCTATCTTCTCCGAAATGACCGATGGCTTACAATACGTTAGCTTGGCCAAATTTATGACGCGCTATCAGGCGGTGTGAGAGACGGAGACCGTATCGGTAACTGGGTGACCGAGTTATCCGATAAGGGCCCCGTCACGCGAAATTCGCAACGGATCTATCGGCAGACGAGGTATGGCGAAGCCTTTAAAATTCGGAGCGAGTTAATTTGATTATCGCTATAATGGCGCTCTACAGCACCAAGGAATAATCCGGCTGTATAACGACATCGGCCTAGCTATTGCCGCCGCGTTTCTATTGTACTACAGTACAACTCTGGGGATCTGGCACGGAGAGAGGGGCAGGGTTAAGATTCTTCGTGGAAGGGTGTAGGGGGCTATAGTGATTGGCCCCCAGCTGGGGTAGCAGTAAACATTCTCTCGCCTTTTCGTCGTGCAACCAAGACTATCCCCATTTCCGTACTCTCACTCAACCCTCCTCTCTTTATCAATCTCTCTCTAACTCTCACCCTCTCTGATCCTTTCCTCCTTACACCCTTTCCCTCTTTTTCCTCGTTTCTGCTCACGCTCCCCTCTCGCCCTCCTCTGACCTCCCGCTTCCCGCTCGATTCCACCCCCAACTCCTTTTCTCTCTCTTACGAACTTAAGCCAGATTTAATGGGGTGGAAACGCGCGGCTCGATCAAGTTGTATTCAATTATCCCTCCTTTCCATCCCGCTGTTAACCCCGGCCATCTACAGAGTGTCTTGCAAGAAAGTTTTTCCTCTTTTCTTCATTTTCATCCCCTGTCTCTCTTCTTGTTTCTTGTTTTCCTCTCTATTCGCCGTTCGTTTCTGCAACGCTACACCCTCCCTCTCTGTTTCGGACAACTTCGAACGATGTATGACTGCATGTTCGAATGGCTCAAGGTCAGTCTGAACCAGCAACAGAAAGCCATTAAGATCGATTCGATGTTATTTTGTAGACCTCAGGCGCACAGCGCGCTAAAGAAATCATCTCACCGGATATAGGGCGACATCTTCATTCTAACAACTTCTTTCCTTGCTTCTGGCAATCTAGATTGCCGGACGTCAGTAGTCGGACGACCTATCCAGCTGGATTTGTAATCCAGAAGACTGAAAAACAGTGGAAATATTCGTTGGTGTGCTATTCAAACCGTGCGACATTTCTTTTGCAGCATTACACTGATCGTAATTACATTCACCTAATGCAAGGAAACGTAAAATACAGAAGCATATAAAAAACAAATAATAAAATTTCGCTTATTCGACTATTTATGGTTGGCACTCTATACTGATTTGTAATGTAATGCAATGCTGCATTACAGCATTAGGCATACATCAGGCTTCAGCCTGAAATAACGCAGTATTAAACTTTAATTGAAATGCTGTTGCAGCATTTTTCGAAACTAAAATAGATATCGCACGTGGAGGAATTTTTGACGCAGGTTTCCTCCTAAATTCGACGGACTACCCGGTAATCAACAGGAATATCCCGATATCCGAATGCCGTATGAATAATAATAGGTTGTCCAGAAATAAATTGCGGTTTTATTTTTTGACATTCCGAGCTTGTTGCATTCGAAATTTTGTTCTACGTCCCACGCTATTCTGAACGTGTAATGTATTCTCAGCTCGAAATTAGTTCACAGATTCAAAGATTCAAAGGGCTAATCTTCTCCAGAATATCAGAATCGACTTTAAACATATTAATGTCGCTGAGAAAAATGTGTAGATTGGTTTTCTTTTAATGTTAAGTAACACTGAAACCATAAATTTATCTCTGGGCAACCTAATAACTCTTGTATAATTATTTGTTCGTTTGGAAGCGGAATTGTGGTAATGCGACAGTATCGATAGAATTACATTGCCCAAATGAATCGTGAATATATCAAGCCACATATGTTCAAGCAGAGCCATCAGATTGCGATATAATGTTCGCTGCGTATAAAGGTACTTACATCAGTGTGGGGGAAAAGGGCGATCCGTCTTTCAGTTAATAGAGTGGTAAATCCGCTTCTCTTGCTTCTATACTACGGCAGACTGTGCAGTAAAGTCCAGAAATGATGACTATTAAATTATTCTCATTTTACTTTAGTTCTCTTTCTTTTGCTCTTTCTCGTTGTTTTCTTCTCTATCGTCCTCTCTCAAAGCCTGATAACAATATTCATCCGGAATCGATTGTCTTATTCATTTATTTGGAACTCTTGGTAAAGTTGATAAATTGCACAACTCGATAAGAATTATTGTGGCACAGGATGCATTATGTCCTACTATAATGATGGAAAGTTGTAAATTTAAATGTCAATTCAACTGGAAAACAACGATATTTCTTCCAAGATTTAAAGCGTAATGAAACTGCCTGAACATCTTCGAACTTTTAATCTTTAAAGCGATTTCTTATCTGAAGAAACTTCTAATACGTTGAAAGCTTTTATACGCATTGATCCCCGTGTTAAATTCATTTGCATCCAAATAGCTGTTGCTCAAGGCGTGATTTTCTCTTGCAAGGTTGCAATAAAAATAATTGAAATACCCTTTTTTTTATAAAATTCGAACTGGAGCATTATTTGCTATGTTGTATGCATAATATATACGCTAGCTGACGATAACTGTACTATTTATTGCGAATACTATAATTTATATAGGTACATATAGCACTTCACCCCCATCTAATAGCAAAATGATTACCTCATCCCTCGGCCGCAATGTGCTCCCGTTTTTCTGATCAGATTTGATGCGACAGATAGTGACACTGAACTGTAAAAGGGATTGGCCTTCAATTAGTAGAAACAATCATTCTAAATCGCCCAATGAATCAGCCAAGAGTGAAAACAATCCGACCTAATGAATGATTATGTTTCTACTTATTCTTATTTGATTTACAAATATACATATATGCATTTACTTATAATAGAAAGTAGAATATTTTCCACGAGTCACAGCTTTTAATGTAACAGCAATGAAACTTTAAGCAGGAAGACTATAATGAAGTAATGATTTCTAACAGAATAATGATAAAAGATATTTCTCAGGAATATGGAAAAGATGATTAACTATGATTATAAGAAGGAAATGTAACTTACAGTTCTATATGTGCTATACAGACTTTGCAAACAGCAATATTCTCACTTGCAAATAGATTATAGCGTTGAATGTATTAACAATCGAGAAAAATACTATCAAATAAATTAGATGTAATAGAATATAGAAGCAGGTTCAATTTTGATGCAGGACACAGCTGCAATAATAAGTTTCCGCCCAGCATTCCTTATATAAAATTTTTCACAATGATTGTCTGAAGAGGTAAACAAAAATGCTATTGGCACACTCTCATTGTTTTCTAATGGAAATCGACCTTCAACGATTTTAATTTCGGGCTGAAATATAATACCGATTATCATTTTATCTTACTTCGTCGTCATCATATACGATAATAATAATAATAATAGTTGTGACACGTGTAACACCCTTTGATAAAGTTAAGTACAAATATTCAGAAGTACATATGTACATGTAGTATGTTCGTATAATACACCATTAATATTTCTTTATTTACGAATTCATAGAAAGTACTTTTGTATACAGATCCAAAGGTGATCGCAGAGGTCGATATTTTCTAAATTTGTGAATAAAGCATTTTATCGTTGCCAGTTGCTCGCTAACTTCACCATCAGCGGGGAGTTTAGCCGTGTTTGCCGCTGGACCCACCCTCTCAATATCACTGCCTCCCCTTCACCGCTATCATTCTGGGCAATTATTCGCAGCCGAAGGGAAACGCGTACACCGATCTCGCCGAACTCTGTTCAAAGACACCCCTTGTCCCCTCCCGGGGCTCTCTTTACATCCAGCGGGCTTCTATGGGTAACACAGGGTTTGTACGTGCGATGCACGGCTCGTACTTTCCTCCCTATGTGTTCGACGGTCGCGTGTGTGGAAGAGAACGTGCGTGTATACGTTCGCGAGGCTATAGAGCAGCCCTGCAGCAACTGCGCCCAACTTCGAATTAGCGACGGCGACGAACTTTGAGATTTACAGTACAACTGCGACCTCCTCGACTGCCGTCGACGAAAGAATTACACCTCCGTTCAAGATGTAGGTATATGTATGCGAAGGGATATAGGCAAACGCATTATCGACTTTGAAGTTAACGCGCCTATTGGGAAATTATTTCGGTATTCCGAAAATAAATGGCGTGTACTGTGTGCATAGAGTGTGGTGAAAAAAAGGGTTCAGAACTTTTAAAGTACAGTAGAACCTCGATAACTCGAAAACCTCTATAAGACGAAAATTTTCTCGATTCCCTTCCTCCCCGCTGCAAAAACCTCTATAAGTGGAAATAAAACTTACTTTAACTCGAATTATTCGCCACATGTCCAGATACATTATTTTACCTCTGTAACTCGAATTTAAAATAGCCGAATCTCTACAACTCGAAGTTTATAACTTTGTGTCAGAAATCATTCAATTGTTTCCTTCCCTTCAACCGGTAGGATTGCCTCATATAATGACAAACATAAAATGACCACGTGCATATCCATGGAAGCTACTCATTTTTCGTCAATTTTCATTGATAAACATTGTGTTAATGCATTAATTCAGAGCAAAATTACGGACATTTTGAATAATAAGAAGTACGTACATATAGTAACCTAACTTTCATCTTCTGATTGCGTTTATATGTGCATACCATAAATATATAATTCATGCTAAAAAATGTAATTTGCTTCCTTTTGGTCCTCGCAAGTCGAAAAGTTAACCGTCATACACCTCCATACGTCGAATTTTCGTATGTTAAACCTCTCTTACTGGAACACTCGATAACACAAAACCTCTGTAACTCGAAGTTTTTTTCTCTTCCCTTAAGATTCGAGTTATCGAGGTTCGACTGTAGATACTCGCCAAATGAAGGAAAAGAGTCCTAATAAACATGGACCGAAGAACTAATATTTTCAAAGTGACACAATTTTTTGTTTCACTTAAAGCGTAACTAGATCAGTTCGAGAGCTATCGTTCAACATAAAATAATTCTTTTTGGTGCGATTTCCTAGGAGTACATATGTACTTTCTAACAATCAATGACATAGTTGATTGCAAACTAATGTTATAAAATAATGCGCTGCTTTTAGACAGTACGATTATGTACGATTATTTACAACTTTGAAAATATTATTTTTTTGACCCATGTTTGTTGAAACTCTTTTCGTTCATTTGGCGACTATTGTCTATTCTATACCCCTTTTTCTAATCACCCTGTATATTCTTTGCACGGTACGCAATGTTTTACATGAATAAATCACTAGAGTTTGATCCAGGTTTTACTAATGTAACGTGCACTTGACTAGTGAAAAGGGAAACTTCATTGGTTGGGTCGATAATGGTGTAACAGGAATTACATATGGACGAAGGTTCCACATACCACGAACATTGTGTTGCTGTACTTTATTATATAATATAAATACATTAACTACCAATTGATACATAATCATACAGCAACTTATGGATTTAATATATTATGTAAAATAGTGTGATAACTGGAATGCATTTTTCAAATGGCAAAGATATATTCGAATTTTGTACGACCCTTGGTGCGTCCAGATTTTCAATAAATGGGCTTTTCAGCAAAGGCTTTTCAGCAAAGCAGCACTATTGTTGCTAAGTATTGCTACAGTACAAAATGAAAAACTCATACAGTTAGATAGAGAAATTACTGTATTGATTTCATTTATTGAATTCATTTTCATAAATTCTGATTTCTTCCTTATTATAAAGTCGTTGGAAACTCAACTGGTTCATACGACTGAACACATTCTTGTACGAGCTATAAAACAATGACTGCAAAAAATGTATAGCTCAAGTTAAAAAACATTTCTTCCTCTGAAACTTTATGATACTCTCGAAGGCAATGGAGATTTCAAAGTTGCTGAAATTAAGTGCACCGTTCTATCTAACAATAAGTTCTCCATCTGGGCTTCTAAAGACTGTTTAAGAAGATGAAGAGAGGCAGGAATACAAGAGTATTGTTCTATCCAACATTTATTGCAATCCTGATTAAATAGCTTAAGAGGGTTTCCTACAAATCTATAAAATGTAAGGTAGTGGTGTGAATGATCCAAATTTTTCCCGTAATTACAGAGGAATTGGATCATCGAATATTCATTTAGTATATTTTAATGCATTAAAGATGAAAATCTTGGTATCGAATTTAGTAACGATACTTGCAAAAGGGCATACTAATATCATAATATCATTGGTTGCAACAATGAATGCGAAGATACAAAATTATATGTAGCAGAGAAACAAAAGAAAACACTGCAATAATTAATCCAAAACCAATATGCCACTGTTATTTACACAATTATAGAACTATCCATAGCGATCCCATCCAAGATATTTACTATTGGAAATGTTTATTGCGTCACTCAAATATTTACGACGAAATCATCTCTAGCTAACTCAATATGTGTATTAGGAAAATATAACGGCACGGTCCTCTTATATAAACTTTAGTGCATCCATTTTTGCAGTGTTGCAACAGTATCGGAACACAAGGAATAGCTAACAAGACTATATATTCTAAAATGGTATCCGTTGAACCACGTTTACTCAAGCTTAAATGGCAAATCAATCATTGCTGAAACGAATCAATCAGATTTTTATGAACTTCGAACTGAATTTGCACTTGGTTGCAAGCAGACACAGCCCTATATTGGAAAACGTATTACGCTCTTGATGGCTACAACGAACTGCTCATCGTGGTCATGATCGCATTTTTATAACGTCGATTAGTTGGGATTGCGAAGATGTATTGGTGCAGGTGTAACTACATCGGTCATTGGGTGTGGAATGGAATGGAATGGAAAAGGCGATTGGTTCGGAAGGGGAATGATGGAATTTCCCAATTTTTGGGGGTAACGAGATTTGGCTATTGTTGGAGGAAATTGGGGGAGTTAGAAGCGACCACGACTATTGAGAATGGTATCGTTCGAGGGTGAAGATTTATGGTATTACTTCAAGTACAGAAGCATGTTTAAAACGTTTGTTCGTTTACCCATTCTTAGGGTTCGTTTAAACGGTTGAATAGTTCCTCGGCCGCAACAAAGTTAATTTTGTCTCTTATATAATAGGTACAATCAATCAGAAATTAATATTTTTAACAGAACTGTGTTCTACGTTCAAGGTGTACAACGCCTTTCGTTTGTGATATAAATAGTAATATCTTCATTGTTTTTGCCAATCCAAACAAATGTCCCAGGACAAAGCATGCCTCACACTGGCGAATATTATCACTAGAACTACCGATACATTTGTGGTATTATTCAGATAGCATACGATAGACAGATTATGAACACGAAAGTCGTTGAATGGACATTAAATAGTGATATATAATTGCCATTCTGCCTTATTAAAACTCCTCATAAATTGCTACAACGATACCTATATATTAATAATTCTAAAGCAAAAAATCTGAAACAAGTCATTTTGACCCCCTTGGTAGTTCTAGTGTTATACTAGATGATCTTTATCTCCAGCGGTCACTTTTTCGATTTTGGAACGTCATGTTAAACTATACCTGATGAAAAGTAGAGTTCAGATATGTATGACACATTGACCTTTAAATGATTTTGACTTTAATGTGTAAATATTAAAAGCCCAAACGCCATAATCTTACTCAATAAGTTAAAATTCAAGTACGCATCTAATCCGAAAATACATTAGAGTTCACGAAATTCATATAAATTATTTCTTGTATGATTCAAAAGCATTTCTGGCGGCAATCAAAAATACTTCTTCAAATTTCAACTTCGCAATGTCTTGATCAATGTATTGTATCATACATGTCTGAAATCCATTCATGATCAACGATAATAGTACCATACTAAAAATGTGTCACTATCATCGAAGAATCACCGACGACGTTGAAAACTCGAAAGAATGACCTTGAGAGAAAAGGGCCATGAATTACAATATTTTTGTTTATTTTCCAGCAACATTTATATATTTTAATATAAGCTGACAACAAATTCTCGACTATAAATGTGCTCGTACGATCATGTTTGGGATTGAATGAGCTCTGATACGATTACAGTGGCGAGTAGTTGAATTCTAGTATGATTACTATGAAGAGTAGTTGAGTTCTAGTATGCTTACGTTGACGAATAATTGAGTTCTGACTTCGCGGCGGATTCCTCGCTCGGAGGTAACGAAAATCCTCCCTCCTGAGCTAATTCTCCGGGCGGAGGTGGTACGTTGAGAAGAACCCTTATTGGTTATAGATTTGAAAAAAGGATGGGCTATGCGACCCATAAAAAGGGAAAATCCGCTAATCCCTAGAACGTCGGTTACAGCGTAAACGGATATGAATTTATGCGGCGGACTTTTCGTATGGCGCCTTCAAGCCAATCAACTTAACCCACAATGCCGGGGTACTGTCACCTTATCCTGGAAGCTCTGAAGTCCTTCAACTAAAAAGGTCGATGTCAAGTTAAACAATCTGCTAGTCTTCCAAGAGTCTCAGGTTCATGCCGATGACGAGTGACAGACAAAGTGTCTCTCACGCAGCGCGGTAAATCCTACCGGCTAACACTCAACACACAGTCGAACAGCTCTGTCCTCGGACATTTTTTTCGTATCGGCAAAAATATGGAGGATATTACGATGCAATGGAAATTACTGGCCTGCCACCTAGAGAAATTAGAGAGAATCAGAAAAGTTGGACAAGAAGTTCTTGGAAAGTTCTCTAGTGACAAACCTACCAGTTCTACACCGCAACGAAGCTTCTTCCGTTACGTGCACTGTTAACGATTCCACTGCAATAATAGTTAGCCGCAACACCGAGACGTAATGGAAAACGAAACTACCGTGTACGCGAGGAAAATGCTTTCTTGATGGAGATTCGTTTAAACGTTAATTGTGTAAAATGTAATTGAATTCCATAAGAGTTGAAACACATACATATGTATAAGCATACGTCGCTATGCTATTAAAGTTCTATGTACAATGTACCTACATGTTAAATTTGCCCAGTAATTGTTCCGCAGTTGATTTGATCGTTTGTTGAAATGTTATTACGTTGTTTAAATTACTCAGAGTACAGATATTATTTCCTGGTCTGACGTTAGGGCAAGCTAATTTAGAGTAGTAGGTACTTTAGGCACTGATCACTTTCGATTTATATATACGTTATTTTTAATAAATCATTTAAGGAAGGAGCGTTCGTACAATGTGGTCATTCCATTTAACTGCATACAGAATGTCGAAGATCATCTACATATCAGTATGCTGCTGCAATTTTAAAAAATTGTTCTGCAGCTGGTAATAAGATCCTTTTATTCTAAATTGAATGCAAGCAGATTTTATACGCTATCGATTACCGTAATAACGGAGACTGTATAGAGAGCTCAGAAGCCAATCAGTGTAAGCCCAACTTTCCCTGAACATGAGTTTCGTAGTTGAAAGACCTCTTTGTTGTTAAAACTTTCAGTTGATAAATCAATTAAGTCACTATTTTCATACGTAAGGAATAGATGACGGTATTAACATTGTCTTGTTTTTCCAAGTAATGTGTAAAAACCTTACTTATCTCGGTTTGAATGCTAATGGACTTACACTGATTGGCTGCTGAACACTCCATATCAACGTTGAAATTATGAATAAATTATACCTAGCAAAAAGTAGAAAGACGTTAACTATATGAATTTTTTCCGTTTTATAGCTCTACAAAACTAACGCAGAAACTAACATGGATATTCCCGGCAGTTTTTGAAATACTTCTTTACATTCAAGTGGCCTGTCCCTGTGTTGACCCGTGACCTGACCCTGTAATACACAGATTACAAAGATTTCCTCTCCTTTCTACCAGGTATTATAATTTTAAGATTTATCTTATCCCGAAATGTTGTTAACACTTTCACCGTGCGCATGTACTTCTATACAGGTGCCGTAGCACGTACGATGTCTTACAGATTTCTAAATTTAAGATACTTTTTCTTATTCATTATTTTATTCTCCAAGATACTAATCCGGCTACAATATCGAGAAATTACAGTTAATGCTGAGCACATCTAAAGCTCTTTCATTCAAAGACAAGCATTTCACTCATAAAGTACTACAGTAAGACCTCGTTTAGCGCTGATTCGATATAACGCGGTCTGCTCGAAGCCTAAAAGGCATATTATTTATTATTTGAAGAATTTATTGATAAAACAGACGACGAAATAAAGAATCACGTGTGCAGTTTCCAAAAAAATATATCATCATGGATGCCATAGGCAATATCGACCTCGATTGGCAAGAATTAGCTGATAAATGCATGAACGGAGTGTGGAAGAAGGTATGGCCGGAGGTATCCAAGGATTGTTAACGAGAAGAGCCTATCATTGGCCAAATTGTCAACCTAATCGATACAGCAGAACTATGATAGAAGCTGTAGATCAGTAGGATATTGAGGAGTTGCTGCAGGTTTCTGGTGAGAGCCTTGCCAACGACGACCTTCAAGAACTGGCAGAACAAGGAATTCATGTAGAACTTGAAAATAGTGATTGTGAAAACGCAGAACGTAAAGAATTTGCTACAGATTTCCTGAGTACAAGTTTGGAAACGATAACAGAATGATCCAGATTTCGAAAAGAGTGCAAAAGCAAGATGAGGCGATTTGGATGAGAGCTCCTTCTACCGACAATTGCTTAACAAGAGAAAAAGAAAGCGACAAATGACACTATACAACTGCATTGCAAAAACATTTCAGCGAAAAGAATTTCAGAAGAGCCAGGACCTTCGTCACAAAAATGAACCCCATATTTCTGTGTGCATATGTTTATGTGTTATGTAACATATATTATTATTTAAATTAATATAAAAATTAAACTTAAAATACAAGTAAAATTTATCTATTTTTGATTGCGTGTCCCCCCTTCCCTATTTACTATGTGTTAAAATGATTTCAATTAACGCTGTTTCATTTAGCGCTTTGTTGTCTAGGAACGCATCCTGAGCGCTAAACGAAGTCTTAGTGTACATATTGGACCCCAATAGCTGTGAAGTCGAAGCATTGCCCATCATACGATTTGCGTTATATCAAAGACAGTATAATTGCGTTAATAAACGGATTAAAAATTGATGAAACAGTTGAGGATATGCGAAATGATAGAGTTTAGATTACCATTGCGTTAAGCGTCGGCAAGTTAAATTGATCTAATGGACAACAAATTTAAACGATCACTACAGTTTACCTTTAGATGTCTCAAAGTTCACGCGTGCGTCGTAAATTGTTATAGGTTTAAGAGACTTGTACAATTACTTTTGTGTCGTATTCAGTAATATTAATTTGTTAACTACATTTGTAATGTCGTGAACCCGTAGGAGTGAAAAATGAGCCAAGTTTAAAAGTATATATAAATCGCCTTTATTTCTTTGATTGTGAGTGAAGTTGATTATCTTAGGTCTATACTGTTTGACTGTAGGAATTATTCTATTAGATCTGTAGTGTTCGACTGTAGGATTGATTCTGAACTCTTGCTGTATTGTAAGTAAAAATGTAAAGTTTACATTTTTATATTATAATAGTTTACATTGTAAACTATTACTATCGAAGGAGTGGGAATAGGAGATCGTAGTGGTGGTTGATAGGGGTGGAAGTGGAACTGGAGGGAGTTTTAGGATTTTTAGGGAAGGAGGTAGTTTATGGTTTGCAAATGTTTTGAGGAAAATTCCACGTGGTAATAAAAAGGGAGAAGGATGGTTGCTTTTGCCAGATGTGTGCAGACGGTCAGGTATCTAACAGTAACTACATTTCGTGATTTTTATATCTACATCATTTCAACAGCAACAAAGTACACATTCACTTTTGGACAGAGAAGGTGTTTAAATTGTTTACTATAAAATTGTAAATTAAAATTGTCCACAATTATGTGGAGTAAACTGTGTTTGAACATTGCTTTTCAAAGTTACCTAACAAGCATAAACACAATTTGACATACCTACTGATACATACATACAACTTATCCATACAGTTTCACTTTTTGCAAGGACTTAATGGAATCTACAGAACATTCTATGCCGCAATGTCAATATTTTGTAGCAGATTTGTCAACTAACGAATAATACAATGATTTATATTTCGTCGAGAAACCAATAAAGAGTTATCTTCTCTTCGAGCAGTTCTTTCTTGCATTGTTTTCGTAAAGTCTCCAACTACAAACAGTTCATCTGTTGATGCACAATCGTATTCCATCCATAACTTATCCTCGAGCCAATAGATACGCCGAAGCGTAACAGAGCACGGACTCAAGTAATTATTCAATACGAATTGTCAAATAATGTTGATAGGCACGAAAGCAGAAGTGCAACAATACTAAATAAGTACACTTGTAAACCGAGCAATTTAAGTTAACAGTATGTTTTATTCGCCTTTTAGAGATTCCATTATTTTCAGATCACCTCAAACAGAATGCGTTCAGATATTGTTTTTCTTCAGAACGTGTGAAGAAATTTCGTGTACAGCTACTAGTAGCTTTTCGCTACACAACCCCTAAACAGGTACATGAATATGTGGGATTGGAAATACTGCGTGACTGTTTAGAATGATTCCGAGGTGCGAAAGATATGTTTGGAGCTGAGTACTTGAGAAGATCGTGTGAATGGAGGGTACAGCGGCCCAAGGATTCGGGTGGACGCGACTGACTGACGCCAAGGAATGTCTGCAGCGTGTATCCTGAATGAGTGAGAGCAAATGAGGAATAGAATGGGAGAGTAACTAAGAGTGGAAGAATATACAATAGAGTGAATGATGCGTGTGCAAGGTAGAGCTAAGGGAGAGTTAGAAAAGAGCTGATTGAGAATAGTTTGAACAGTTTAAAAGACACGTATCGTGAGCAGAGTGTTGAATTGAGAGTATTGTGAGTATCGCGTGAGAGTTGTCGTGTGTCGACGTTTAATAATAATAAAGTTAGTGTTTAATTGAAGCAGACTGATATCTTATTACCCTACCTGCCCTCTATTCCACTCTACGCGAGGTTTACGAAAAATAACTTTTACAAATATAAGTATAACAGTAGGAAACTGAATAGATAATTATGTGTGTTTATGTACATGTGTAAAAAGTAATGCGCTCAACCATAGAAGAGCCTAAAAATTCAATATTTGAAAAGGAAGATGTGCCTCAAAAGTGTCTCAAAATTTATAGTTTGAAAAGAAACGGAATCGCAGCATCAGAATAAATAGACGTACATAAGGGCCCAAACTTGGCAACGCAGGGAATAGTAAGGAGGAACAAAAGTGTCCTAAGATTCAAGCACTGAAAAAAAAAGACAGTGACGCAAATCGAATGAGCAGTTATAGGTGCTCTACTGACGCCCTCGCAGTGACGTTCTACTCTGCCCAACGAGACTATTCAGTACCCATAAACAAAACTTCCACGTGCTAGATAGCTGTGGCTGGAGTTATTGGCTGCCACTCATCGATATTCAAGGGTGAAATGGTACCGTTATTCTATGTTTCCTTCTGCCCTGGTCATACTACTGTGTCCAGAAAGTAAGGTGACTTTTCAATTTAAACTTCGCGGCGTTATCAAGTTTGCCTTACGCGGACGAACGTAATAATTTTGGCGCAAATCTAAAATGCATAGCTTACAATTTATTATTTAAAAATAAAGGTAAGCTTTAACATCCAAATGTGTTTAATATTATTAGTTTGTATAGTGTCCAGAAATAATATTTGATATAATTTTCACTATTATATCATAATTTGTTTACGTATTTTATTCACATTAAAGTTATTGTTGTATGGGGTGAATAGGATCACTCTTTTTTTTGTTTATTTAATTAGTTGCATGACTTTAAATGCGATAATAATTTATACACGTGGGTAAAGATGGTTCCACATACATAAAGGAGAGTGGATGCATTTATTGTAACGAGAAATTCATTCATCCACCTGCGGAGAATTGGATACAGTGCAATACCTGTGAAGAGTGGTGGCACGAAAACTGTGCTAATATAAGTGGTGTTCAAGGACAATATACTGGCCACCCATGTACTACGTAGAGTCTTTGACATTATTATTATTAAGTTATATTTTATAAAGTTATAACCAAAGATTATTTTACGACAAATTGTTTGTTTTTTTAAAGATATTCGGAGTATCCGATTCGCCCCGAGCCTGGGGGCGAATCGGATATTTTCCACTTTTCCATTTTTTGTCCATAAAAGAGGATTTTTTAATTTGTTGATGTTTTTTATTATAAATGTTCATGTTGAATTTATAATAAAATATTGCGTTTCTAAATTTTAACACGTTCCGTGCCACGTGTACCACCGGTGGTACACATTAAACTTTCCGTTCAGGCCGCGTCAGTCATCGGTGACTGACACTCAACTTTTCGTTGAGGCGTCGGTGTTTCACAGTGTTAAGCTACGCCGCGGCGCGCCGTTGCGCATGTCGCGTCGTGTGGCCTAAACGGAAAGCGAGGCAAAACCGGCGTGGCACTCAACGTGTTAACTATTTTTTTTTACCATCAAATAAAGAATAATCCGATTCGCTTCGGTCTACCCTACTTTACGAGTCCCTGGTCATTTCCACAGCCGCCAGACCGTGCAGTTATCTACTAAAATGCATTATATTTCAAAATCGAACGCTTTGTTCGTTACTATAAAGAAATTGTACGTAAAATCGATATACCGTAATTAGTAAATAAATTTGAACAGTACACCAGTAATTGACCACGCTTGTCAACTTTTCGAAATAATCGGAATGACAAGATTCAATATTTGACCCTACTGTCAATTATGTTTTTTAAGGTTCAGATAACAAAAATATGACATTTATTAAATAAGAAACTCGATGACTATTCAAGTAGTCAAAGTGTGAGTCAAAAAGGTCAAGAGTTTGGATATTTCTTACCGTGAGTTATATACCCTTCCTAAACGGCAGCGTTAAGGAAATTTCAATACGGAGGCATACAACTAACATTAATTTAATTAATCGTCCGTTGCAACGATAAACAATTGAATTGAAGTAAGAGTGTTTTGGAGTTGTGCCGGTAAACGGTACAACATATCTATCGCGCCTTTATCGAAAGATTAGTACTTTTCAAAACCATATTTCTCACGTTAACTTGAAAAATAGTCAACTACCGATAGGAGGTCAACTACTGGTGCCTTTACCTTACCTATTTGATTCTATAAGTAACGTTGCAGAAACTGTGGAGCATTTAACCAATTATGTAATATGTATTGCAGACTAACGATCGTTGGAAACAATTTTAAAGTATTGCGTTAAAGCGCGGCAAATGAATTTAAATAAGTTTGTTTCGCACAAAAAGGAGGTAACAATGTTGAAACTTGAAGATGGAAGTCTCCTCTACGTCGTTCATAAAAGATAGATTAAACTTGGTACAACGATCACAAGTTAAGCAACAGAGAAAGCCGGTTAATTAGGCTGGAAAGGGAAACAGAGACGAGGTCAGAAACTTTGCAGCTTTGGTTTATCCGTGAAACTTATCTCAGGAACTTATATTGCAAAGCGCTTTTGTTTAATATGTTTGAATCGTATGATACGGGAGAATAGATACTTGCGCCGAAGCGTAGGTTTTAATTTGGCATCCGTTTTGTTAACTCCCCATTCAATTTTATCGATATGAATTGTTTTGCAATGAGGTATCTAACCTCTTAGCATTTTGAAGTATGATTTCATCAATAACTAGACGCCGAATTACAGTACAGACATAAATAATCGAACGGCCTATGGCGCTGGATTTCTTTATCATTTATTAAAATAATTTGTGGCTATTTTTTAATATCTGCCATATTAAAAAGTTTGTTTCTTACGTACTTGCATTGAACAATATTTATTTAATTATAATATATATCAATATTAATATATTACTTTAGCTGATAGCTTGCGTTTTTGTCCGTGCGGTTTCAGTTTTGCTGAATTTACATTTACCGCTGTTTTGAATTATAATTTTAATCAATATAGAAAAATTGTGTATCTGATTATTTGTCATTTGAGTGACTGAGAATCGGAAATAATGTTGGAGGCTGTTTTTCAAGTCGTATGACTTTTTTGAAAACCGATTAGAACGTTTACATTGGAAATGTACCTACTACATTACACCGCTTGCGAGAAAATATAAAACGCAGGTACACGCAAGAAAGAATAAAAACGTATCGATTGCCCGAATACTTACGGCCTACACTGTATGTATGATGCATGATAAAACAGGAATGGTCCTTGAAATTATCAATTGGCATTTGTATCCAGAAAATTACGTATTGTACTAAATTTGTAACCGCACCAATCCTGCATATCGAGTGTTTATTAGAATTCAGATAGCATACCAGTACCGAACTACATGGCATGCATGTCCTGCAGTTCAATTTACAGAACTTATGTATGCAGTACTTTCAATCAAAAGTCTTCAATCTGTATTACAAGTTGTAATAATTTACTATAGTTGCAAATCCATGCATGGCTCTCAAAGGTTCTACCAATTTTGTACATAAAGAATTTAATGTATGTATAATGTAATACATTATTATTCAGTCATCTAACTGGTATTGTCAGAACAATATTCTCGCAATAAGAAAATAAATAAATAAATAAAGAATACACAAAGGATTAGTCATCTATGCTCAACAAATACGTATATAAATTAATTTGAATATTCTATGAAAGTGTTATACATAAAATAAATATATCTGTATTAAAATGTGTCTATTGAACAAACTTGCACATAGTTTCTGCCGCTTTGTCAATCCAGCAAACATCCTACTTGCTCAGTATATCATCGTTAATAAAATTTGTCGACGAAAAAGCATTGGACATTTATCTGTGCACATTAATGTTATTACGAATTATCGATAAGCGAAAAGCTGTAGCAAATTTATATTTTTTTTCAGTATCGAATTATGTTCAAATTCGTAAAGAATAAAATATGGACATTTTTGCATATTCATAATCCTACACATTTTGAGAAACAACAAAGAACGATTATCTACACACTGTAATTAATAACGCTTCTACTTCTAATTGATCGCTAAGATTGATTTAAGACTTCTGGCTGATCGATAGGATTGAGAAATACTACTCAATATTTATTAAAATTGAAATGGACATATGCTATTTATGAAATTAAAGGTGGCTACCCCTTTTTAGCTCCAGCGAATACAACTATAGCTTGCTGCCGTTTGGATACAACGCAATATCGAGAAGCAAAATTCTAAAAGAAAGGCCGCTATCTTTAATGATTTCAGAAAAAATAGCTCGGAACATATTATATGAACCCGCATGCACATAAAAATCACAGTGAACACTGTATTTCTTTTCTACTATGATAAAAATCTGTCCTTGTTTTCAATTACGACTTTGTCTAAACGTTTTAAAAAACATTTTCCCTGATTTTTCGGACTTTCAGATTTTCCTCAGCCTACAAATCTTAAAATCTTTTGAACACACTCGTTTAACCGTGAGAATACGCGGGGGAATTAGGTTCCTACGAATCCGGAAGAATGGCGATTTGTTCTACCACATTCATGAATCTATTTTTACAAACTATAGCAGCAAAACATAATTAAACGTGCAGAATTTACAAAATATATTGCAGTCGTAATGAATATTCTCAATAGTTTCAATATTGCTTGTTTACTTCTTACAATTTTTCTTGATTATCTTACTGACACTTTAAGCAACACAGAGCGACGAGGAGTCCGCTCACAAGGAAGGTTAGGCAACCCGAAGATTCAGAAACGTATGAAACTTTGCATACACGTGAAGTATGTCATCCGTAATACAACCCTATTTTCTGTTTGTGCCATAATTCGATCTTAAGGGGTGAAATCGGCTCTTGAAAAAAATTCAGAAAGCTCTTCTTGGTGAAATATCTCAAGAACGTTGACCAATATTTAAAAAAAGTATAAACAAAACTTGCATCGCTTTATTGCGTCTACAAAACTGCGTAAAAATTATTTTTGAAAATTCCACGGAAAAAAAATATTAAAAAAATGAAGGCTTTTTCAAAAAATTTGTTTACGCAGTTCTGTAGACGTAATAAAGCACTGCAAGTATTGTTCATACTTTTTTTAAATATCTCTTAGCGTTCTCGAGATATTTCACGAAAAAGAGCTGTCTGAATTTTTTTCAGGGGCTGATTTCACCCCTTAAAACCGAATTATGGCACGAATGGAAAATAGGGTTGCATTACGGATGACATACTTTACTTGTATGTCAAGTTTCATGCGTTTCTGAATCTTCGGGTTGCCTAACCTTCCTTGTCAGTCTCATGCGGAAAATCTTTCTGAACTATTGGACACCAATCTGCTGTAACAATTATTACTAATACAGTGTTCGTAATGCACAACCAGTACGTATCATATTAAATGACATTTCCCCGATCGATGGATCGGACGTGATGTACATATTATATGGTTGTCACGTTCGCCCAATTTACCACCGCCGGATTATTTTTAATGGGGACTTTACTTTCAATCCAATATACAGGGTATTCGGTAGCATGCGCAATTGAATTTAAGAAATGATTCCCCATATTAAAGCACGATGAAAATCAAGAATGACGAAATTACGATACATATTCGCATTTTGCTATCTTAATTGTAAACATTTAGAAATGGAACGAAATTTAGCCATGGAAATAGAAAATCCGCTGAACGTTAGAAACGTGAGTAAACCAAAGCGGCAATAATTGTTAAAGCAAGTACCAGTGGGAGCTCTCCTGTGTCTTTTGCGTTGTCAATCTCAAGAGTGAATGCAACAATGTAGTTTAACACCTTTGCTGCCGTATGCATATACGATTCATGATGCTTATTAAAGACTTTACTGAACAAGTCAGTCTTCATACTTTAAGTATACCTTAATTAATATGGTTTATAGTAATTTACTTTAAAGCGTACAGTGGCTGGTCATAATTATAAATTTAATACAGCGTGAGACAACGGCATGCAACATCCATTAATCCAATTAATTGCTATTAAATTTGCCTGTTGCATCATTTCCAATGATTCCGCGACACCGGGGAAATATTGTACCGCCTTTCCGATGGCAGCTAAAGTCTTATGCATCGCAAGAGTGTTAAGGGGGGACACTCAATTAGAATCGTAAAAAAATCGAAAAAATTTTCTTCTATAAAACGATAGTTTAATATCTTATTAATATAATCCCAAAGTTTTATAGCGAAATTCGAGCTCTATTTGGTGCTACAGCTGATACACGTCACTGATGTCCGCTCGGCACCAGGCAGTCTTCGATACTTTAAACGCGTTTTCCCGAAACCTGTACTTTTCAAATTCGCGGGAAAGATAACTCAAAAACTATTTAACCGATTTCATTCAAACTTGGCACAGATGTTTATTATACTATTACCTTCTATTTGAACTAAAATCATATTGAAAATCGTTCAAAAGTACTTTTTTATTGCAAAATTACTGCGGAAAATGTCACATTTTTGGTTTTCAGCCTGTCATTTCTGTAATTTTTGAATATCATACAATTTTTTAGTTCAAATAGAAACTACCAGTATTAACTACTAAAAAAATTAATTTCATATACATATGTACAGTCG
Organism: Nomada hirtipes; assembly: GCA_951802735.1. NCBI lineage: Eukaryota > Metazoa > Arthropoda > Insecta > Hymenoptera > Apidae > Nomada > Nomada hirtipes. The sequence goes on along the minus strand of OX637919.1, from coordinate 5,982,055 downwards.
GGGACAAAAATAAGTTGACAGGTAGAAAGAATAGATATCAATGAAATTGAATCGACTTTACATTATTGATATAAACTTAACTTTTATTTGTCTTATATCCTTATAATACATAGATTATTTAGTGACAAATTCAAACTAATATTCTCATTTTTATGTACGCAATCCACATTTAACGAAATAATCAGCCATTTCACGAGAGACAAAAATAAGTGGACGCCTACCAACAACGCTATAGTGGGGCAAGAAATCGAAACAAATTTTACAAATTGGTTATGCTTGCACGCAATAATCTCAAAGACGTCTATCGATAACAATTTAGGCTTTTTGAGGCTTTTGATAACATCGCCTCTGAAATAATCTAAAAATGCCGAGAGGAACAGAAATTTGTAATCAAATTCGCAACTTAATTGTTTCGGACTGTCATAAGAAGTTGAGTTACCGCGAGATAGCCCAGAAGTATAGCGTTTCGAAAAGTTCAATAGAAAAAATTTATAAAACGTATTTGTTATACAATACCGTGGAAAACTTAAGAGGGCGCGGGCGCAAACGATATACGACTGTGCAAGAAGACCGTCGAATTGTCCGCAAATGTCGTAAAGATCCAACTATTCCATCAAGAAGCATTGCAGAAACGTTAGATGTAAACGTTTCAACAAAAACAATTAGAAGAAGATTGCACGAAGCTGGTTTAAAATGTTGCAAGGCTAGGCGTAAGCCATTTATTAGTAAAACTAACGTGAAGAAACGTTTGGCATTTGCGAAAAATATGTAAATATGCCATTGTCATTTTGGAGAAACATAATGTGGACTGATGAAAGCAAATTTGAGTTGCGGCAATTGAAAAAGAGGTACCAAGTATGGAGAAAAAAGATGAAGCATTTAAAAAATCGTTTATTACGCCAGCAATTAAATTTAGCGGCGGATCGTTAATGGTGTGGGGGTGTTTTTCTTTGAATGGGATTGGTGCACTGGTACAAATTGACGGCATAATGACTGCGGATGATTACATCGATGTTATAAATGAAAATTTAGAGATGGCAGTAGCAAAGATGGGTCTCGACAACGGATTTGTATTCCAACAAGACAACGATCCCAAACGCACAGCCAGAAAAAGTCAGAAATTTTTTAAGGATTCGAATATTCAATTGCTTAAATGGCCTCCACAGAGTCCTGACTTGAATCCGATTGAAAGCCTGTGGAGTTTGTTGGATACAAAAGTACCATTGGATAAGAGAACCAATAAAAACGAACTTTTCAGAAACCTACAGAGAGAATTTGAAAATATCGAAAAAGATTACGTTGAAATTTAATAACCAGTATTCCTAGACGGTTAGAAGCCGTAATCCAAGCAAAAGGCGGCAACACAAAGTACTAACTTTACTATGTATTCTATTTATCATGTAATTTATTGTGTGTCCACTTATTTTTGTCCCTCGAGAAATGGCTGATTATTTCGTTAAATGTGGATTGCGTACATAAAAATGTGAATATTAGTTTGAATTTGTCACTAAATAATCTATGTATTATAAGGATATAAGACAAATAAAAGTTAAGTTTATATCAATAATGTACCGTCGATTAAATTTCATTGATATCTATTCTCTCTACCTGTCCACTTATTTTTGTCCCCGACTGTATATCAGATGAACCTGCTCGGAAAACTGTCCCGAAACTCCGGCATTTTTAAATTTCTTCAAGAAACAAAAATATTTTGGTGACACTTAAATATACATATAATAAATAAGCCTCTAAGTTACAAAAAGATTGAACAATTGGTATTCTGTAAAAAAAACTTTAAAAATCTGCTTTTCATGTTTCTAATTGAGTGTCCCCCCTTAAGCTAGCTTTCGTTATTAGCTACCTTTTGATACTAATTTCTTAGCCCACCTGTTGCGCTGCAGTTATTATTTACTATGGTTGAAGGATCACACAAATGCGTCAAGAAAAACTATTCCATACACTGTTTGAACTGCGATCACTCTTGATCAGCTAACAGACCACCTAATTGCACTCTGGTGTCGCCTCACGGCAACAGAAAGGATCCCACTTCCTACTTGGTTGTCCCTATTCAGCTGTCACTCTCTAACTCACACTTCATTTCTCCATCCCTGATACTAAAGGTAAACTCTAATTCTCTTTAATCTCTGAACGTCAGCTTCAGGTACGAGGTACGCAGATTGGAACAGTTAAAAAACCAACAAGAAAATTAAAGCCGCTTCCTCGATGCACAACACCAACAAATTAGAGATTATCCTCTTCTCAGGACACTGCAGCACTCGCTTTGCTCCAGGAAACTGGCCCATAAATCTTTCTCCCCTGCTGCCTAGTCTCTGGCAATGTTATGGATTTACGATACGTGATTTGAGAGGTATGGAAAGTACAGTGTCGAACTCAAGCCTCGCGTTTGCTTTTAGAAGGATACATATTATATAGTTCGTGTGCAAATTTCTCGAACTGGTTCAATAGAAACAGAAATTTTATAGATCAACAAATTTTATTAATTTGATTCATCACGTACTCTACTCCTCTTCCAATTCCCAACTTGCAGTGCTTCAGAAGTTTTGGAAAAATCTCAGATAAATCTATTCATCGTATGACTTCGGACAAATTGTACCTCTTCTTGAAATTTCCAAAACGGACTCTAATCGTTAAACGTTTATCGGTACTTTCACTTTCGCAAATAAAAAGAAGGTCGCTGCAAGATTATTGTCACCCGACTTTTTTTATTGGAAATTGGCTTACCGTTGACGGAGTATCTGCCTGTGCGTTATCGTGCAGAAAAAACAACTCTCCTCTTTAGTAAAAATGCAGTCCTTCGCGTTGCTTTTTTTTAGTACACTATCCAGTACGTCTTTCTAGAATGAACCATTTACCGGCTATCCTTCAGATGCAAATTAACACCTAGCTAACTAAAAAGTATAATTAGTACAGTTAGGTAACTTTCTAAACAAACTGTATGAAATATATTACAAGACCTAAACAAGTGAATAAAAAATGGCGGCGTCCTGTTCGGGTACCGATTTCGATGATTGTTTAATATGTAGTAGAAATTAACATTTTTAACTTTTAACCACTTTTTCCTATGCATGTAACCGCAGCTCGGCCATAATTTTCGAGATACTTGGAAAAAACTGCAAATTTTGCCTATACTATAAAAAAATCTGTATAATGGGTGAACTCATCGAAGGGGTATCTCGTAAGGATGGACTAGAAGGGTATACAATATGATATCTTTATTGTTCGGGCTAAATTTGTATCAGTTAGGATCAAATTTTGCGCGGACTGGGAATTGGCGGAGATTAAATGGAAATTAGAATTGAGCCAGGTTGGGTTAGATTTGTTCGGGAAGAGTGTACAGGGGGAGTGACTCTACCTGTTTCTCTTTCTCACGCTAAACCTGACCCCAACTGAAACCAAACGTTAGAGATATGATGTATAATAAGGTAGACCGAGGTGAATCGGATCGAAATAAGAATTTTGTGGTTGATATTTGTTATGTTACTATGGAAAAATCGTTTAGGTCGTACATATCCTTCTCACCCTCATATCACTTCCCGCCCTCTCTATGCACCTCTTTCGATTGTATTTTTATTGTTTTACAATACTGTTTAGTGTTAACACGCATTTCGATTTTGCCTTACGCGGACGAATGTAATAATTTTGGCGCAGGTCTAAAATACATAGCTTACAATTTCTTATTTAAAAATAAAAGGTAAGCTTTAACATCCAAATGTGTTTAATATTATTACTTTGTATAGTGTCCAGAAATAATATTTGATATGATTTTCACTATTATATCACAATTTCTTTACGTATTTTATTCACTTTAAAATTATTATTATATGGGGTGAATCGGACCACTCTTTTTTTTGTTTATTTAATTAGTTGCATGACTTTAAATGCGATAATAATTTATACACGTAGGTAAAGATGGTTCGCACATACATAACAGAGAGTGGCATTGCATTTATTGTAACGAGAAATTCATTCATCCACCTGTGGAGGATTGGATACAGTGCAATACTTGTGAAGAGTGGTGCCACGAAAACTGTGCTAATATAAGTGGTGTTCAAGGACAATATACTTGCCAGCTATGTCATGTTCTTCTCTCTCATGTTCTAATGCTTCGACATTATTATTATTAAGTTATATTTTATAAAGTTATAACCAAAGATTATATTACGACAATTTGTTTGTTTTCTTAGAGATATTCGGAATATCCGATATTGGAAATGGGTTTATTAAATAACTCTTTCTCGTTTGATGATTTTAGCATATACTTTATTAACCACGCACTGAGAGTGACTTCCTTGCTATTGCAATGGTCTGAAGGAACTAAACAGCATCCAAATTAACGGACAGACCCGATGCCCTAAAGCAGGGCTCGGAATTAAGTGAACTTTTGGGCCGATTTTCAGAGGCAACGCCCCCTTTCTCCGGCCGCACGTCTTGGCCCCCGCGATCGCCCTGCAGTTCGAAGGTCCTCAGGCGCGTAACCGCGCGGGTCCCATTAGGGTGACACTCGTATCAATAGGATTCTACATCGTCCCATGTCCCATGGACCTGGTTCATATGCTACGCGCTTGAGGACCTTCGAGCCGATTGGTGATCGCGGGGCCAAGACGCGCGGCGGGAGAAAAGGGGCGTTGCCTCTGAAAATCGGCCCGAAAGTTCACTTAATTCCGAGCCCTGCCCTAAAGCATCGACGACTACTCTCGGTTGTGTGCGGGGCCCTATCGCCTCTTATATAAACAATAGATAAAACCTTATAGCCAGAGATGTGAAGCGACTGTATAGAGTATCCCCCTTGCACACGACTATGAAAGATTAATTTTTGTATCGATTTTCAATAAGTAAATCTAACATCCGATTATTTCCACTTTTTCATTTTTTGTCCATAAATGAGGAATTTTTTAATTTGTTTAAATTTTTTATTATGAATGTTCGTGTTAAATGGGTACTTGTTACGAATTTATAATAAAATATTGCGTTTCTAAATTGTAACTATTTGTTTTTTACCATCAAATAAAAAGGGATCCGATTCGCCCCGGTCTACCCTATACCCTTCTAGCCCATCCTTATGAGGTACTCCTTCGACGAGTTTACCCGGTTATAATGATTCTTTTGATGTGTTTATAGAAACAGTTGTTAAGCGGCAATCTCATACGTATCATTGCCACGAACGTGCAGGAATAGGCCAATTTCAATGTGCTAGTAGTAGCAGCAGTTTTTTGCAAATTTCTCGGAAACTAAGGCCCAGGGGTAATTACATGCATAGGAAATACATTACTATGTCGATTTCTATAACATATTCGAAAATTGCCGAAATCGGTGAGGTGGTTAGGTTAGGTTAGGTTCATTAGACTAACTTCATTAGACTTACCGAATTATGAAATGATGCTTACTTGTCTATGCTTTAAAAATGAAGCGTATATTTGACAAATAATGTTCCCAGAATAGCAATGCCTACCCGACACTAACAATAAGTAAGCTTCAAATATCTGAACAACCTACCTGGCAAGAAAGTTTTGTGATCCAAATCCGATTAGTCGCGATCGCTTGCCAATCTAGGTATCCGCACTTAATTGTTACTGTACAAAGTAGAATGTAATTATGATCATCGGATAGTGTTAACGATAAATTCTTGTTTGGACGTTAAATTAGAATGTCACTTTTATAGCATCCATTTTTCTGCACCATAACTCCCTCTACATTTTCTACTAATATTCTTGCAAATTAAGAATACAATAGTTTACACTGGGCAGAATCAACGTTGGATTTATGCATATCTATACAAATGTTGTGCTATGGTTATAAAAATTTTGGGTGCTGTTCCAAAAAGCAAGTGGCAGGAGGGGGATGGTGCCCAAATATGTATAAAATTATGATAGCGGATACTTATCAGTTTTCGAGATACAGTAATGTCTCCATTAGTGTCCCTCGCTCGGGACCGAATGGGGACACTAATGGGGCGCAGACACGATTCTCGAGCGACTTCGGGTCGCCTTTGATGTTGTGGCAGCCGAGGCTCGAGGCAGCGTTCCAGGAAAGAGGCAAGTTTAAATACCCGTGTACGTGAGACAATACTAACGCGATCAAAATTTAAGAATAAAACTTCTGCATTTTTGGTCCGGTTTGAATGAAATTTTACCAAAATGTTCGTTACAATCTCCCGATTAAAATGACACCAAACACGATATGGTTTGAACAATTTTTACTTATCATGGTATTCATAATTTTATTCCTCTTTATTATTGTTTCCGATAGCAACCGGAATGTGTATATTAGTTGTTAAGAATAAGGTAATTAGTAGTGAGATTATAAATTTCAAAGTAAAATTTCGATTCCATGTCTCCATTAGTGTCCCTCGCTCGGGGACACTAATGGTGTGCAGGACACGATTCTCGAGCGTCGGGTCGCCTTTGATGTTGTGGCAGCCGAGGCTCGAGGCAGCGTCATAGGAAAGAGGCAAGTTTAGATACCCGTGTACGTGAGACAATACTAACGCGATCAAAATTTAAGAATAAAACTTCTGCATTTTTGGTCCGGTTTGAATGAAATTTTACCAACATGTTCGTTACAATCTCCCGATTAAAATAACACCAAACACGATATGCTTTGGACAATTTTTACTTATCATGGTGGTAATAATGGTCTTCGAAATAATCAGTCCCATGGCACCAATCTATGTCGTGTTTGGTGTCATTTTAATCAGGAGATTGTAACGAACATGTTGGTAAAATTTCATTCAAAACGGACCAAAAATGCAGAAGTTTTATTCTTAAATTTTGATCGCGTTAGTATTGTCTCACGTACACGGGTATTTAAACTTGCCTCTTATCTGGAACGCTGCCTCGAGCCTGGGCTGCCAGAACATCAAAGGGGACCCGACGCTCGAGAAACGTGTCCTGCACACCATTAGTGTCCCCGAGCGAGGGACACTAATGGAGACATGGAATCGAAATTTTACTTTGAAATTTATAATCTCACTACTAATTACCTTATTCTTAACAACTAATATACCCATTCCGGTTGCTATCGAAAACAATAATAAAGAGGAATAAAATTATTAATACCATGATAAGTAAAAATTGTTCAAACCATATCGTGTTTGGTGTCATTTTAATCGGGAGATTGTAACGAACATTTTGGTAAAATTTCATTCAAAAAAGACCAAAAATGCAGAGGTTTTATTCTTAAATTTTGATCGCGTTAGTATTGTCTCACGTACACGGGTATTTAAACTTGCCTCTTTCCTATGACGCTGCCTCGAGCCTCGGCTGCCACAACATCAAAGGCGACCCGAACTCACTCAGGGGGCCACCACCCCAAGTGGTGGGGATAGGAAAAGGACACTAATGGAGACACAATTTTGGACACTAATGGAGACATTACTGTATTAACGAAAAACTTTCAGCGTTACACATTGAAAGCCGCATATACGGACATTACTAATCCATCGAATGCTGCCTATCCAGATGCTACTAACCCAGTCATCTTCGCTGCGGTAGTATCGTCTTCAAATGTCTAATAGTTTTACGATACCGCCCTCAGTACCTGTACAGTGTTCCAAAACTCGGAAACGTCGGCGGCTCCTCCCACGGGGGCCGCTTTCAGATTCTAAGCCAAATCCACCCCATTACCCTATAGATATTGGGGCCAAAACTATTATTTTGTATTTGGATCCTCGACAAACGACGCCGACATATACCGCAGCGAAGGGGGTTGTTTAGTAATATCTGGACAGACAGCATTTAATGTATCAGTGACGCCTGTATACGCAGCTTTCAATGTGTAACAGTGATAGTTTTTCATTAATATCTCGGAAACTCAGAAGTAGGGGAGACCGGGGCTAAAATTTCCGATTTTGAGAAAACATAAAAAATGTACATATTCTCTACACTATAGACTACTTTGTTGTTAAATTTATTATATTTTAAGGTTTTAAGCTTATATTTAATTTATTGTAATAGGTTTTTCATAGAAATTTATTTATTTGTGGCTGTTCGAGACGGAACATCTTGCCCCTTCGCGGGGCTAGTTGTTCCCGCCTTGGGGTAAGTTGTGACTAAGAAATAGCAGTTGCCTTTGAATGAAATAAAACACAATTTTATTAATAATGTTTATTTATTAAGGTTCGGATCAACGGAAGTATATTATCTTTCAAAGAAAATCAACAAACTATAACAATTATATGAATTATCTTTGGTGTAAAAACAATAATCTCCGCATCGATCAAATTGACTCTGCCTTTACCCTTCCATTTCTCTTCCTTTTTCCCTTTGCCTTTAGTCCTTGCCTGCTCTTCAGCTAAGGCATTTTTTTCTGGCGTGTCAGTTAAGACAGATTGTTGTTAAGCAGATTGTCTAACTCGACGACGCATAGATTTTCGCTGCCTCGGCATTGCTTTTGGTAGAGGCCGGTCTACTTCGGGCGAAAATGTTCCTGGTGCTGTTTCCATAGATGACTCATGACTAGACTGCGGAAGTTTATGCAAATGCATATTTTGGGGAAATGGATTAAACAAATGGGACTTCGACAGAAACACGTTTCAGCATTAAACGTTTTCAAAAATAAATTGTTTTATTTTGCATATTTGGCATATTGCATATACATTGCATATTTGGCATATTGCATATACATTGCATATGCCGCATATATGTTGCATATTCTGTACATACGTTGCATATTCTGCATATATGTTGCACATTCTACATATATGTTGCATATTCTGTATACAGAGTGTGTCACATCACATACATTCACACCTCAAATGACTTTTAAATTATACATCTAATAAAAAATTGTTAAATAAAATAGTTGTATGGTTTTGAGGGGGGGAAATGGTGACGTCTCAACTTATTTTTTACGTAGTATAGTTTCCGAAATTTCAAGGTCAACTTCCTTTTTTTAAATAGAAGGATATATTTTTCTCACCGCAGATCGAAAGAACATTAAATTGTAAGTAGAAAAGTATAAACCTATGTTGATCCTAAACCTAATGGTTAACGATATATTTTAAGACAAATCGGCCGGGGGTGCAGGCCGCGTCGTATCGTCAGGGAAGTAGTTCACTAGTTATATTTTAATAAACAGAAATATGTCCCCTTTCATTCCCATCTACATTTTGTGTTAAAAATGCTGCCCATTAACATATATACAGTCCGAAGAAGGAAACGGCGTCCCTTTGCCTTGATCATTTACAGTACAGATTTCACCCTGTAGGGTTGTCAAAATGGCATTATCTTTTTTATTTACGGATCAAGTGTGTGAAAGTTTAATATTTATGTTACATAGTGCTTTGTATGTTTAGAAGTTTAATATTCATGTTATATTGTGTTTTGATGGTACAAGCTGTATAATATAATTATTTTTTATAACAGTTTGTGTAATGCCCATATATTGTGAAATACAGTAATTAATGATTAAACATAATTGTCCAAAATTTTCTAGTCTATATGCAAGTGTATATTTATCAAATTTACCCTGCATATACATTGCATACATCTTGCATATACTTTGCATACATCATGCATATACTCTGCATATTCACTGCATATCGTAATTGCATGAACTTCCGCAGTCTGCTCATGACTTGACTCATGTGGCAATATATGAGAATATTTTGTTTATATATTGAAATAGTCTAATAAACACTATTACAACATATTCTTAAATGTCGTTTGATCCATAAGAACGAAACAGTCAATCATGTCGACATTAAATAATCGATATAGACCAAAAAATAATGATGGGAAAATATTTATTTACCTGGTACGTGACTAGGTCTTTGTTTAAAACCATATAATTCGCAATTCTGAGCGGTATTAAAATAGATGGCAGCTTGGTGTGATTGACTCACGCGGTGAAAACAATTTAAAGATCAACGCTATCTCTTTTTATTTTGAAAATATAACCGTCGGAACAACTTACCCCCGGAACTTCTAGCCCCGGTTTCCCCTACTCGCAATCAAAATTTTCATACCGAACGGCCACACTGCTTTTCGGAACTACAGCCAAAAATTTACTAAATACAATATTAACATTTGCTCATAACTATTATAATATTGAAAATTCGTAGTTGTTTCCACCACTCTTTCGTGACTTCATATTTTATGATTCCGTACTCTATACTATAAACTCTGTAAAATTGTTGTATCTTTGCACTACGTTGCTTACAATATACGTGTAGATGTATTATTTTACGTTAATGACACAAAAGTTTTGCAATTATTCTCCTGAGTGGGATAAAGGCGTTTAAAGTTCATGTTGTGTTTAAACAATTTTATCAGCCCTCTTCGATATAATGCAGTTCATTAAAAAAAGGTAATTTGATAGTGAAAAGATAGTCTTAGAAATTCAGGTGATTTTTGGAAGTCAGCGGAGATATTTATCCGAAAATGAACAAAGAAGTTACATACAAGAATATCATAACTGACTGATTTAGTTGCGTATTTCAAGAAAACTAATCCGAAAATCATTTATCAAAATTATAATAGCTTGTTTAATAAAAAAACAAAGAACAATTATTGCTAATAATTGCCATGATGTGGCAATCATCGAAAATAATTTTTTTTTGTATAGTACTATAAAATATATACTTATGTTCTAATAAGGGATGAAAAACCAAATATTAATTATTCTAGTAGTGATAAAAGTTGTAAGAAAGTAACATTAATACAATAACCGTGTATTGTAATATATGTAGGGGTAACTGTATTAGTAGATAGTTATAGTTTAATTGAGTGAAGTCCACATAAACATTATATTTTATTTTGTCTCCTGTCAATTACTGGTTCATGAACCTGTCTATTGCCGATTACTTGTACACTTTGGAGGGCCCAATTCGTGTTTATTACAGGTTTATTATACTTTATTTAGGTTTATTTATGAATACCCTTGACTTGAAATCGCTTAAAAGCAGCTGACGAATCAAGTCGTCTGCTAAAATTGTTTACTAAAAACAAAAAAACTGTGATAACAATTATTATATAATGAAAAATGTATCTTGTCACGTCAACTACTTATGCATTTACACTAATATGTACAAACTCAAATGTGGAGATCAGGAGAACTCGCTAGCCATTCTAAAATATTTACTGTTGTATATGGTGCTGTTTTGTGGAATAGAAAATTTTTATCGGCAATTGATGTTGCGAACTTGTGAAATCGCATCTACGAGAATCTCATTAAAGCATCGCAAACTCCCTAATGTATTTAAAATAACACTAAACTACACTTTAATTCTTAATCATCTTTATATAATCGTAATGGAGATTGAAAGTCGTAATTGATGACCGAGTAGCCGATAAAACATAAAGATATTAATTAGAGTGGAAGAGTATTGTATATCGAATCAAACATCCGGCAAGGTATATGCATTAGATGACAAGAAGTTTTATTTTGATTCCAATTTGGAAATTGAGTCATCTGTACAAATGTAATGCTGTGTAAGTGGCATGCATACTACCTTCAGCAATAAGCATGCATCAGTAGGTCGGATCAAACATACTTCTACGTGGTATTAATTAAAAATTGCTTGCTTGATGGTCCATTTATCAGTTTAACATTGTGCAACGTGAAATGTTTATGCAAGTCGTATAGTATCGTGTAAAACATTGTCAAATCAAACAAGTTATTTACGTGATGTATGTATGTATTTATTTAGTCATTACTTTACCTTTGTGTTACTGATCTATGATACAAGATTATTTAATATTAGTTTTCTCCATGTTACCTGCATTTTAAAAAAGTAGTCTACAATAATATTTACAGAAATCCTCTCTATCTAATATCTCTATCGTACAATTACTTCTGTATCAATTCAGCCAGTTCAACAGCTGCCGTAATTACTTCAATTCATAAATCGTTAAACGATATAAAATTCTCTGGCAGGTTTTAAAACTCAGTATCGAGGAATGCAACACTTGTGCAATTTCACAATCAGTTTCCGATACAGGTACGTAACAATCGATACTCACGTTGGAAGCAGAGCCATCGATTAATTTTCGGCGATAAATTAAAAATACCTCCGTTTGGTATATCGATTGATAAATGCTCTCTCCCTCTATTGCAGCAAAAATATGCTACGCTGGAAACGCAAAGGTCGCGACGCGATATCGTATTCAGCGCCTCGAACATTTTCAAATTCGTCGGCTGTCTGGAGCTAAGCTCGACCGGAACTGGGAATGCGATCTTCCTGGCACACCCGCGTACGGTGTGCAACTACTTCGTGCCAAGAGTATTTGAAATACTCCACGGTCCACGATGAAGTATGCCATGGTATCAGAGGTTTGTGGGCTGTAACAAAGCTGGCCCTCCGGGCACCGAGTGTATATACAGCCCTGGCATTTACCGCCGAACGACGACGACAGCCTGAATGCTCCAGGACTCCTGAAAACTTCCTCATAAACGGCTATTTGCGTTCGAGGAATTGGGACACGAGTACACCATGAAATTTTATTTCTCCTCCGTCGGTCTGGTAACACACTATCTATGGAAGGTTATTTGTACAACGAAACCGGGATTTTATTTATACACGGGAAACAATCTACTGTGAGCTTTGCTCTACTACGCTCCACAGCCATGTTTAATACAGGACTTGTCCAAAATTCCAGACTACACCTGCGAGTTACGTTGTTAAATTCAAATTTGAGTAGCGGGTTTAGTTGCAGGCTTGAATGATATCATACTTTCTCGTTTTTTCAGTTTCTGTGTAAGTAGTATTGGATTAAACTTATTCCATTGTTTTTAAAGTGGTATTCTGGTGTGGAATGCAGTTTTTGGGAATTTGTTTGCGAGGAACCTGTAATGCATTTATAATATACATTGTTTCTTTCGCTGTTTCACATAAACACAAATTTGGGGTGAAAGGTCCGGTAACTTAAAGGTCAATTAACTAACCCTCTTTACCCAAGTCATTGCTTGGAATGATATTTGTTACTTCACCTTTTCATTTGGTACGAATACCGTGTTTTTTGTTGCGACTTTTGAACAAAATATTTATGGATTTTGTATTTAAGGTATCTTTGTTTTATTGGTAGCTTACTTATAGCAGCAAAAGTGCAGCTACTGGCAGGGTTTGTTACGGATATCTTAGGACACCCTGTATGTGTTCAAAATAATAATTAGTTAATGCAAATAGTATAGATTTGGTAAATGAGTATAGATTACGGATGAATTATGTCTGCACAGTCTCGCGGCATTAAAGATTTAAAATATAGTTTCACGGAAAATCGGTTAAATTCGCATACCTGATTTTATTGATACATCTATAGTTTCATTAATGTCCCACATCCTGATTTAAAATTATACGCATATATTAAACAATAAGCGTGCACTTTTGAAACGTTCAAATCCATATCCAGATTGTGCAAATATGTGTTTTTTAACAAGAGGCAATGTTATAATTAGAATTATTCTTTAAAAGCATAAAAGAAAAAGAGATATTTAGTATCACAGCTGCCCCGGCAGAGATTTAATAAGAAATTATTCTTGACAAAATAATTGTTAAGTACAATTGACACATTTCGTGTTTAGTTTTTGGAGCTTCTATATTTTACGATCTATTTCCCATTACGTACTAGGACTAATATTTCCGGGAAAATAATACCGCTCACTGAATATAATGTTTCGGATCGCAGTTTACGGGAATGCGTATAGTATCACCAGAATAATTTGTCTCGGGTTCAATTTTGGGGACACCTGTCTAAAAGTCTACGAAATTTATTTATGTAGTTAAGGTAAAGTTCATTACAAATCACATTTATGGAAAATCAGCGCACCTAAATAATGCATTGTAAGAGTTCTCGAGCCGCGAGCGCCCTACCTGGACATTTGCACGCGTACTCAGCGAACATGATGGGGCACAGGACACACGTGGGCCACAGGACACACGTGGGCCACAGAACACACAATTAAAAAGCGAAGAAGTTACTCGGAAAATAAGTAACATTTATTTGCTTTTTCACTGTATATGTATATCATTAAATGAACAAAATACGGGTGACATATCATTTTCTAGTACAAATACATAAATACAGTATGTCTGTTTAACGTGTTAGCACGTGATTATTTCTACAATTATCAGAGATATGAAAACATGTTTCAGATAAAAGTTTTATGGCATCATGGGGAACATATCATGATGATAATGATATGACCTTGAGATAACGTTGGAGTGCCCTGTGAAAGTCACATTAAAATTTTTCACTGCAAATTATTATAGCTAATATTAACACGTTTATGAAATACTGCCTACATTTGTATTTTGCATAAGCGGTTGTTCAGTTATTAACTTTCAAAGTTTACGTGCCGCGGTGCCGGCATTATTAATTGCACTTGAAACGGACATACTGTATGTAGCGTTATGTATGTAGCTTTTTAACTTTTGGTAGATGAAAATAACCCTTCCCTGTTACTTAACACAGAATATTATCACAACACAATATATTTTAACACTAGAACTACCAAGCCAATAAAAATGACTGGTTTTAGATTTCTTGCTTTCAAATTATTAACACATAGGTATTGCTGCAGCAATTTAAGATGAGTTTCAATAAGACAGAATGGCAATTATATATCTTTATATAATGTCCATTCAACCACTTTCGTGTTCATAATCGTGTTCATAATCTAATAATAACGTATACTGTCTAAATAGTACCAAAACCTATTGGTAGATCTAGTGTTAAATAACTTTTATCACTTTCTAATATATTAAGTCCCAACTTTCCCATAGTTTAAGTAATATTAATTTATTCCCGGCATTTAATAATATTTACTGAATTATATGAAATTGATTTATTTCCCAACTTTTTACAGCAAGTGTAAATATAAATAAAATACATGCTAACTTGTTTGTGGTATTCAAAAAATTTATTTTTTAATTTAAAGTCAATTCGACAAGATAAGCTCACGTGCAGTTAGGTACGGTTTCACTGTGGTGGCATTTAATTATTGATTATTTCCACCCGCGATGCCATATGCAAACAGCGTGACTGCATCTAGGATAGTTTTAGCATTTATAGTATGAAAAGTGAGCAATACGCCAGTACTCGTTACACTGCTTAAACCATATCACTGCTAACAGTTAAAATTTTTACCGGAGGAATTAAGAATGAACGGATATTTATATTTATACATGCTTTTTTACTTAAAATTTAACCTTTTGAAGGATATGGTTTAATATTCCTAATACTAAATAAGAATTTATTACTTTGGGGACGTTAAATATTTCTGAATGCGTTCATTGTAAAGTGTACACCTTTTATAAATTGCAGTACAAGAATTTCCATACAAATGTAATTAAGAAACACTCGTGGTGATAAACAATAAGTTTGTGATAAAAAATGCTATTTAAATACAAAGCTTTATTTAAATACAAAGTATTTGAAGGCTAAATACAATACTTTTACCGATAAGATTCGTCACAGAATCAATATTAATTAGTACAATTGTCGCGTCACTATTTAAATCCCAACCTTCTTTTCTTTAAGCTTAATGCTTGAAAATATCAATAATCACATTAGTACAATGCAACATTGTTCAGAAGGAAACAGTGATTTAAATGTAAAGAAGTCGGGGTCATGAACTACATTCAGTCATAAGGAACGTGAAGAGCGATTATTGGTCGTGGATGAATATAATTATCATAGTAACGCAATTATGATAATAAACGTTTGTATTGGTAGAAAGGTGTAGGGAAATTGGGTGGGCTGTAAAGCGGTAGAAATCATAAGACTTGTTCAAACGTCCGCGGTTAAAATACGCGATTGCAGAGTCTGCAGACAATGACGATCTTATGTCAGACGATTACATAACATTTATAAATACTGATAAAAATAACATTCAATTAAATCGGACGCAATTTAATCTTGCGGAGACACCTGAGATCATCAACTTCAAGTGTTTATAAACTGCGGTTTCTTTTTGTTGGTGTTTTGGTTAAATGGTAGAATGTTTCCAGCTGTGTTCCTGGAGTCTGCCTTTGAGCTGTCATTTAGAGATAAACATAAACTTAGAGCAATACATTTAGTTTGCTTAACTCACAATCAGCTGAACTTTAGCAGAGATTTCGTCCACAAGTTTGGCGAAAGGCAAAGAATGATCAGGAGAAAAATGTTCTACTATTATAATTTTAAGAAATTAATGGTATTGGATTAGGCTAATGGTTGCCAAAGTTAATAATCACCGAATTTGAAAAACACCTGTCAACGTATTTGTAAGACACCTGAGAAAAAAATCAGGAAGATACCTTGAAGGAACTTGTTGGCAACCTCAAGTACTGTGAATGGCGTTGTTGCTCGACGAGGTGGTCACATGGGTGAATGCAATATTTTATCATTTTCTACGCACCTTCTACGAAACCTTCTACGCACCGATGATGCTCATTATAGACAGAAATATTGCAACGCAATGAAGATATAAATCTTTTTATCAGATAGCCTCGAGTGCCCAAATGTGGTACTTATACACGGTAGTGTATCTGCAAAATATGCTTCAAAAGAAATAACTTGAATACGTATACGTCTTCCAAGAAATTAATATTACAATAAGAGCGTGCTATCAAAATTAGCTATTGCTTTATTATTATTACATATTATTATTATATTATTATTATAATATTTCCTACAATTTGTCCATTTCTCTGGTTTGTTTAGAAACAACGTCATCACAATTAGAAACAAAGAATTCTGTTTTACAGATTTTTGTAACTTACTTCACACCTACCAGTTAATACAATTTTTAAAACATACTTTTTTAAAAAATTCTACTTTCCTTGTTCTGATGGAAATGCCCATTCTTCTAACACGTCCAAATTCTAATCATATTACTGGAAAGGGAAGATGAGCAGCGGCCATTAACGGCTTAAAACAATGTATTCTGATTGGTCAGAGTTCCAAGCGACTTTTCACAAAAGCAGTGTAGAAGAAGACGTAGTTAAGGCTAAAAGACAAAGAGAGTTATGTATCGAGACAGTATGAACTTTGTACAGTGTGTATTGAGACATTGTACGCTGCGATTGCAATTACAAGTGTTACAGTGACAGTTGCGGAAAAATCGGTGTTCCAAAATTCGTGTCCAGGACTAAAGGTTAGGCGTAACGTTTTTAAACGAAAAATGTTTTTAAACATTGACAGTGGTATGTTCCAAATAGTACAATGTGTCGGTTTCTGCCAAATGACTCGTTTCTCTTTTATTCTGTCACGAGCAGTGGCGGCTCGTGTATAGGCACTGTGGAATTGCAGCACCCCCTATTTCCACTTGATATTATCGATAACATTTAATATAATGAGTCTTTTTTTTTAATTCTTTCTTTATACTTGTACAATATATAATCCTTCAGCTTAATGTTAGTAGCCATCCCCCAGTTTATGAGAAAGATACAAAAATCTTTGTATGGAACTGTTCGCTTCACAGTTCCAGCGGCGTGATGTTTGACTGTTGTGCGCATGCGTACACAGGAAGCTGCACGCGAGGCTGCGTGGGAGAAAGAGTACTGTCGCTCCCGCAGTGCCTTTTACACAATTCTGAAACAAAGGCTAAAAATTTTCTGGAACAGCGCCCCCACTAATGTTAGCTACGAGCCGCCACTAGTAACGAATATGGTTAAAAACGTTCAATTTCTTTCATAAAAAGTTTTGCTCGTCGACTTTATACGAATTAGTGTATTTGTAAAGCAATAGACAAAAATGCATAATTTGCGGACGTTGTTCTATTGATTGAACAAGACCGCTTTCAATGTTTAGAGACGCGATACACAGCGAAACAATTGGTAAGGGAATGCCATGATAGTGAAGTTATAATTCGCCCCATCGGGCACACTATGTAGTGTAGATCAGGAGTGTCGAACTGGTGGCCCATGGGCCACAGGGAGAAATTTCCCCTATTTTGCTGCATCGCTGAGCGCCCCTTCAATAGCGGTTGACCTCTATGTCCTCTATGTTCAAGTTTCGAATTTCGTGACCGATACGACACCACAAAGTCCATCAGTTATAACCGGTTTTTTGTGTAATATCAAATTAAATAAGAAAAAAACTTCTTAACCAATTCTTTTTCGCATACAACATTGACAGACAATATTACGGCACTATTTTCCAAACGAAAGAATGCAAATGCAGAATAGAGCTTTAGCTTGAATAGAAAAGTTCACTATAATCTTACCTTGTTTAAAAAATATATATATGCAAGTCAGTGGCTATCAGTTTGGACTAAGAACTAGATAAAAAGCTATTTTTAACAAAATAATTATTTTAATTATTATAAATAATTATTTGGCCATTATAAGGGTTTTTTTGGTACCTTTACAATTTCCTCGACATAAACATTAAACAATATTATCATTCGGAAATAAACATTCTCATGCTACGTTACTAAAGAAATATACAATCTTTACGTTTACTGCAAAATAGTATTTGTCAAGCAATAGTCAGCAATTGTACGTACATAATTGTGATCCAAGGTGTAATGTTTTCGGATTTCGCGGGTGTAAAAACCTACCTAACCGCTTATAATGAGAATCGACGATGTGGGCCGCTTCTACTTGCGATCACGACCGATCACGACCGAGCGCGGTTGAGAGGTACGCGCCTGAGCGCGCGCTCTACGGGCGCTCTAATTGGCCAGTGTTTTTGGTTAATAACTCAAAAACGAAGCTTGTACCAACATTTTGGTCAAGGAGAAAGTTGTTCACAATCACCTCAGTTACCCCCCATTTCCGGATACTGCGCGAGTTACGGACCACCATGTATAAATATAAAAAACGGACATTTTTAGATAAATTGCACTTTCAGTATTCCATACATTATTCCATACATTATACAGGGTGGCTCATTAACTTTCGTAATGTTCGTAAGTGGGTGTCGTGTGCGTGTGGAAACAAGTGCGAATCAGATCTGTATCGATCGCCGGGACGTGGCATAAGATTGTTAAGATAGGTCAGGATCGGTACAATGTCCAAGTGCCAAGACACCGTCGAAGCAGGTAAATTCGCGGTCGAATGGTTAAGTTTATTTAACTACCCTTTTCTACCATTAATCATTCAAACAGTTTTTTCATAATTAATAAAACACTTTATTCGTTTCGGAAAACGAATAAAAGTATTGAACTGTTATTAAACGACTTGTTAATTAAATTGTTATTGATGAATAACGAAGAATTACACACTATTCTTAATGTAAGACGATTGTAATATTTGCCGTACGTTGCCCCTCGCGCTATACGGGCGCTCTCATTGGCCTGTGTTTTTCGTTATTAACGGATCTTCAAACAATATTTTGGTCAAGGAAAAAGTTGTTCAGAATCACCTCAGCTACCCCTTTTTTAACAATACTGCGCGAGTTCCGGGCCACCCTGTATATCTTATTGAAACAGACCATCAAATCTTGGGCTTGCCATTCAAAAGTTTTTAATTATATTTTTGAATTAAAATCACAAAATTCACTTCTACGTGTTATCTACGCATACGCCTGTAAAAAAAGGAAGAAACCATTGTTGCCATATTATGTATTTCTTCAACCTTAAATCCAAAAGTCCTATCTGTAAGTGACATTGTCGCACATTGTTTGAAATAACGAAGATATTTCAGGAGGACAGAGTTAGTGGGACGCACTACATATGTATAAATATAAATTTTATAATTGGAGGGCTCAGAACCCAATCAGTGTAAGTCCAACTTTTTCTGAGCATGAGTTACGTAGTTCAAAAACCTCTTTATAGTTAAATCTTTCAGTTGATAAATCAATTAAGTCACTATCTTCATACGTAAGATGACGGTACTGACATTGCCTTTTCTTTCCAAGTAATTTGTAAAAACCTTATTTATCTCGAGTTGAATGCTAATGGACTTACACATCATTGACAGATACGAATTATAATAACATTAATAGTATTAATGTAATAGAATTTGTCGATGGGCCATAAACCAAAAATGGAAATTGTGACATCGATATTGGTTACCCGTAACCAAAACGAAACTCCCAGCCATCGATATTGGTTACTCGTAACCAAAAAACAATTCTCGCCGTCGATAACGGTTATCCGTAACCAAAATAAAATTTCCGTCATCTATAATGGTTATTCGTAACCAAAAACAATTTTTGTCTTCAATAATGATTATTTCGAACCAAAAACAATTTCTAACATCAATAATGATTATTCGTAACAAAAAAGATTTCTGTCGCCCAAGAACGATTATTTATAAACGAGAACAATTTCGATCGTTAATAATGGTTATTAGAATCAAACAAATTTTAGTCATTTATAATCGTTATTCGTAACCAAAATCATTTCAACTAATTGTAAGATATTAGCTGTTATACTATAACTTTTAAAATATTGGTGTAACAGTTATGATGTCTGACTATGAATATAAACCAATGTTATAGAAGCTGCGACGGTGAAGTAAGATAGTTGCGCGGTTCGTAAATTAAAACTCTCGTAAATCTTACAAAAGCTCATTAAAATCGAAGTCGAACCGTTGACGTCCTTTCCCTGTCAGATCTTTCAGAACATTGTTACACTCTGATTGGAAAGTACATCTCCGAAAAATCTTATTCGACCATTTTTTGAGTATAACAAAAATTTCATTGCGAAACAATAAATAAAAAAGAAAATAGTAACGAAAATGCTGTAACAGGTAATTTCGAAGACTGCCTCGACAATATAGAAGAGCAGATTTTCGAAACTAAGGATATCAATAGTCCTGTTCCGCGACGTTAAGTATGTTTAAGAGTAGCACAGTGCACTTTATTTTTTTCAAGGTCATTTGCGATGCGACCCATCTTTTTTATTATTTTTTTCATTATTTGTCCGTCATAATAAAGTGATTATAAAAGGTCCAACACCCAAGTTCGCAAGGGAGTTGACTTTACGACACGTTCACCTTCCACTGCCTTCCAGCCATTTATCATCAATTTTGTCAACCTGGATTTGTAACATTTCCTTTTTGTTTAATTTTAAATAACATTAATTCAAAGCATTACATGGTAAAGCAATTCCTTTTTATATTTACACCTATTAAATGGTAGAACTCTTCAGTGTTTGCGTGGATTTTTGAAAATTGAATGCGGCGCAGCGCACAGTTGTCTATTTGGCCCGAAAAACCGGACAAGAATATTGTAGCGTTGTTTATAGGCTCAGGATCATAATGTAATAGCTGCTAACTTTCGACGAAAAATGCTGCTCCCTGAGTTCATAAATAAGAAAGTAAAAATTGACACATTGTTCTTCACATATTCAACTATCTCAGACAACGAAAGTTTCTGTCTTTCGCACAACATTGAAAATTTACTTTTGTCCGCTTTTTCGGGCCAAATAGTCCACTGCGCGGCGGTCAGTTAAGGGTCTTACCCTAAAACCAAAGCATCTGTGTTTCAGTCGATGCAAATAAACTTACATATTCTTATTCATCCCGAACACAAGAAATGTTCCTTCAAGAATATTCGCTACGATATTAAGTGCCATGGTGTTTGATTTATAGTCACTTCTCCTATTGATAAAACGAGGATAGTTTGTTTCTGATTGTGCATAGACATGCAGAACTAGTTGAGCGGGTTCATAATTATCTGGTAAACGACTACATTTGTTTGTTATGACTACTCTGCGGATTGTACGTGCGTCATTAGATGCTACTCAGTCTCCCTGTCTTCCACTGAAAGTTTGTCGTTTGCGTTGATGAAAATGGTCGTTCCATTGTCAAGTTGCGCCAGGGAAGAGCAGTGAGCTGTAATTCAGATTCTGCGGTATGAAGGTGCTTCTGAGACGGAAATCTACCGAAGACCTGCAGCACAGTGTAGGAGTAGTATACTGCTACGAAGCAATATCTGTAAATGAATTGAGATATTCAAAGCTGGTCGGAGAAGTATGCATAATTGTCTTTCGATCAACAGTTGTTGGAAGCAGTACAGACTTCGCCCACTTCCTACCTTGAAACATTGTAGTCAGAGCATAAAAAACTTGTGCAGCGATAGACCAAGTGTGTCGGGCGGTTAGATGACTAGGTTGAAAAATAATATGAAGACAAATTATATCTATCGGCGCTATTATTTTATAAATGTGTCTGGATAATTGTAGAATCATTCATTTATTCGCGTTACATGTTCAGTTATCATTTGGCTCTCGACTTCGTCGACTAGGCTTATTGTTCGGTAACTCTAACGTTCATTCACTTTACATACCAACCATTCCGTGTGTTAGAAAGGCCTGGGAAAGTTACTCTAAAGGTGTTCCAGTCTATTTGAAAGCATAATTAATTGACGCAGGTATTTTGGTATATTGCCAATCTTAATGCCAATACTATAAATCTTGGGTTCGATAAATTATGGGAGATCCCAATTGAATCTTAAGAGTTACATCAAGCCCTAACTGATTAAACTTATTTGAAGCTTAAATTTAGCTATGAACTAATTTTTCATTGCACAAAGACATTCAGTTTGCTTTTTTTACTAACAGTAAGTGAAAATTAGCACCTTCATGGTTTTGTTATAAGGAATCAGGCGATATCCACTTGACAATTAACGTTCTAATAAGCTAAGCCAATCTTTTGGATGCCTCAGGCTTTTAAGATAGGATATGCAGAATAGTTAACTCTAGGAGAAACATACAAATGTTTCTTACGAAATTCAAGGTTTCGTAAAGTGATAGTATAATATATACAAATATCCTTCCCACGAGCGAAATTGTAGTCGAAATTGCAAGTTGCTCTGTGTATTTCTAAATACGTAGAATGGTATAACTTTTCTATTCATAATTTGATAGCCTTTGCAGAGGAGAGTGCAGCCAGGTGCAACTCGAAAGCTATCCCGTTTTATACAAGGCCGTGTAATAGTGCAGACTCAGTTAACGTGCGCCTGCGGTTAGCTGAACCTTACTGGAGTTTCTTGCTAAACCAAACCGGGCCACTGTAAATGTTTAAGATAATTTTTAAGACAAGATAAATGCAAGTCTAATGTTTTTTAATGAAATTTTTTTGAATTTGTGAAAGTAGAAATAAGACAAGTTTGTTTTAGGAAAAATAAATAGAAATAATGACACTGTTCAACACGGGTCTGATTTTGTAACCTTTAATATGCATTTCTATAGACTTTAATGTGCTGAATACGAATCTGAAACCGTTTTTCTCCAGAACGTACCATTTTCGAAAAAACACTTTTGAAAAAATCGCAAATTTTCAACTTTGGAAGTGTTTTGTACTTTTGCGGTAATAGTTATTCAGTTGCGCTTGGTGCCAAATGATTCTTTGAAGTTTCACGAATAAAATGATTATTGGTATTATTAGACTATTAACATTTAAATATGTTTAAATAACGGTCAAAGTGAAAAGGACAGCGAAAATACACCCATTTTGGCCGATATCTTTCAATTTATTTCAAAAGCTACGGGTCCAGGAGAAAATCTAACTATGCCACGCGATAGAGCAGACCTTTCTGCAA
The DNA here is from genome assembly GCA_951802735.1 of Nomada hirtipes. NCBI lineage: Eukaryota > Metazoa > Arthropoda > Insecta > Hymenoptera > Apidae > Nomada > Nomada hirtipes. The sequence goes on along the minus strand of OX637919.1, from coordinate 5,958,623 downwards.
AGAAAAGCATCAACGGAAGTTACAAAATCATTTTTGTATGCAATATACAAGCGAAATAGTTTGGTAAAACACGCGGCGGCAACAGGGAGCAGCCGTCATAGAGCACCACTGTCGCCGCCACGTGTTTTGTCAAACTGTTTCGCTTTGATATTGAAAACGAAAATGATTTTGTAACTTCCGTTGATGCTTTCCTTTTGCAGGAAGGTCTGCTCTATCGTGTGGCATAGTTAGATTTTCTCCTGGACCTTTACTTTTTGAAATACACTGAAAGATATCAGCCAAAATGGGTGTATTTTCGGTGTCCTTTTAACTTTGATCATTATTTAAACACATTTAAATGTTTATAGTCTAATAACAACATATATCATTTTATTCGTGAAACTTCAAAGAATCATTTGGCACCAAGCGCAACTGAATAACTATTACCGCAAAAGTACAAAACACTTCCAAAGTTAAAGAATTTCCGATTTTTTTCAAAATTGATTTTTTCAAAAATGGTACGTTCTGGAGAAAAACGGATTGCAGATTCGTTTTCAGCACATTAAAGTCTATAAGAAACGCATATTGAAGGTTACAAAATCAGACCCGTGTTGAACAGTGTTATTAGTGTGGTTAAAATATTACAAGCGTGCAACCAATTATTATACGTAATTCTTTCTTTCACCTGTAAATGGCGCTTCCCCTACTTTTTAAATGCGATTAATGTGGTTTTCTTTGTAAACTGTGGCTAATTACGTTGTTATATAAATTGAATATTCAATGATTTTTAGATCACATAAATGTATTCTTTTACCTTGCACAATTTGTTATAATATTAAAGTGGAATTAGACGTAAATATTTATCATGCTGCACACAATCGACAATAACTGTATAGTTAGAGAATAATCTTTATTTTTTTTACCGCAATTATCGTATTCTAGACAAATCGAACTTCTGATAAGTTAGACAAATTTTAATCAAATCAGCTACCTGATCTGTATGAAATTTATATGTACAGTATATTTCGGTTAATAGGGACGCCGGTTAAGCGGGGCCGCCGTTTATTCGTGACAGATACTGAAGAACGGAACCAAAACTATTGTTTCCACTACACTTGTAACGGACATATCGCCGTTTTATTGGGACAGTTTAGGCTCGTACAGTTTACCATTGAAGATACAGTAGAACTCGTTATGAAGTAGTGATACTGATTGGAAGTATAGATACGGCCCGAACGTAGGAAAGGATAATGTGAATGAAAGAAAAACAGCTTAAAAAGTCGGAATCATATTGAAGTGAGCTCAGGTTGACATGCAGCACGTCGCGTCTTTCTCCCATCACAAGACTAGCGCATCACAAGATCACATGACTTATTGTTAACTTTGTTTGCATGCTTAAACAGACATTTTGTTTCAAGACCGAATATTACATACGTTTTTCAATAAATCGTTTTTGGCTTCATTTTTGACGGTGTTCAAAGTTCGGCTGTTGAACTTCGCTTTTTCGGGACAGCCGCTTAATTGGGACAAATTCGTCTGGCCCAATGTGTCCCTATTAACCGGAATCCACTGTATTATACATGTCTAATATATAGGGTGTCTCAGAACTCAGGGAACATTGGGAAATGGGGGGTTGCTGGGGTGATTCCGAACAACTTTTTCCTTGACCAAAATGTTATTTGTAGCTTCGTTTTTGAATTATTAACGAAAAACACTGGCCAATCAGAGCGCCCGTAGAGCCCGCGCTCGAGCACAAGACTCTCAATCGCGATCGGCCGCTGTGTCAATGCGTTGGTTCACGACCACAACCGAGCGCGATTGAGAGACACGTGCTGGAGCGCGCGCTCGACGGGCGCTCTGATTGGCCAGTGTTTTTCGTTAATAACTTTCCCTAAGTTCTGAGACACCCTGTATAATATGTATATGGTATCAGGTTTGGTTAGGTTTGGTTAAGAACAATTTAAAACGGATACTAACACAAAAATCGATACAAAATGTAATTATTTCGCCATATGATGAACGAATTATGAAATAAACGAAAAATGAAATAAACAATTGAGATGGGTGTACTGTACAGGGTGTAAAGAAATGTTTGGTCTTGGCAGTCATAGGCGTATTCTACATCTTCGGATCGATGAAGATCTGTAAAAAAAAGTTGCCACAAAATTGTCCTTGACCTTGAATTTCCAGGTCAAATTTTTGTTATCGCATTGTATTCTACGCATCATAAGAATAAAAAGTGTCAAAGGAACCATGGGTCAAAACTCGACCGTTCTCATAAAAAATAGTAGCGGAGTCATTTCTAATAAAGCAAGCAGTTACTATTGTTGTTTATCTGCTGTTTATCGGAAATCTAACATAATCGATCATAATCAATATTACCTTCTAAGTCTGGAAAGATGTTCAGCTTCTACTTCTTCTTCTAAGCCAAAGAACCGATCCATTCTGATCCAGCCAGTTCTTAATAGCCGAGCTCGAATGCCAGCTTCAATATGGCCACCATTGTTTTGCAAACACGTCTCTAATCTGTCCTGAATATTGTTTATAATTCGCTGATGTAAATTTGGTATACTTCGTAAATGTTGGAAGGCATCCTCTATTCGAATTTTCAATTCTTCCACAGTTCTTATTACATGCCCCGATCTACATATACATATATCTATCCCTTTACCGCTCTCCATAAGAAAAAATCTAATGGATTTAGATCGGGTGTTCGCGGAGGCCATATAATTGGTGCAGGACTTCGACCAATCCATTTGGATCCAAACATTTGATTTAAAAAGTCCCGAACTATAGTGTGGTCGTGCTCCATCGTGCATAAAACAAGTAAAACGACGCTTCTCACGGAGAATCGTCAGACGCAGTTCGGTCAACAATCGTGAACGTTAAAACCTAAGGTAATTCTCACTTGTTAAACGATTTGGAAGATGAAAAGGGCTAATAATTCTGTTTCCTAGAATAGCTGCCCACACATTGACTGTGTTTATGTCAGCAGCTAGCATTTCAATTTGAAATCTCCAACTTCTATGAATAAAATTCATCTTACAGCCAACAAAACTTCCGCATCAATTTCTGGCGAAATGGTTGAATGTTAACCCATGGTTCCTTTGACACTTTTTATCCTCATGATGCGTAGAATACAATGCAATAAAAGAAATTTGACCTAGAAATTCAAGGTCAAGGACAATTTTGCGGCAACTTTTTTTACAAATCTTTTCTTCAAAACATTTCTTTACACCCTGTACATAGTACCTATTGAAATAAACAAAATATGCGTTCCATCGACATAACTCTCCAAAATAGTTTCAAAGGTAGAGCTTAAGGTGAAGGAAGATGTTTGTGTTCAGCCTCGTTTTTGTTCCTCATTTTAATAAATGTTGTTTTATATTTGGGCCTCTCATTTCAATGCAAACGCATACCATAAAATTCGCAGCTAAACAGGCGTATTCCAATTTATTCGGTGTACAGAATCAATATACATATATGACCTGCCTTAAAAACAAACAAAATTAAGTGTCCATACCTCTGTCATAATAAATTTTGTGAATTAATGTTGGTAGGGTATTCCTACTTATTTTAATGGATATTTTATACTTCAAATTATTTGAATTTTCCTCATATGTATACAAAATAATACTGTTACGCAAGTATTAGTGCAGTAACCTGGCGTGTTTGTTGACTCTTGGAAACAAATTTTAATTGTAATTATGTTTTCGAAATTAGATTATATACTTTTAGGTATAGTGCGCATTGGCAACCTCAGTAACGTATTGAATTAAAAAATGATAAAAGGAGATAGTGTAATTTGTTTCTTAGGTTATCCCTAGTTATTCGTAAACCATAAAGTTTTGTATGCAATTATGAGTCTTTTACTTTATTTTATTTAATGTAGTTTCTTACTTCACCTTCTGCTTCATCATCAATAGATTCAGGATCAATAGTATAAAAATATAATATTGTATATCTTAATAGATTTAGTTTACATTATGAATGTTTATACAAAATAAAGTCCCCAATGATTTGTAACACTGGTTTGTAAATGGCGCTAAAAATTACTTTTACGCTCTTACTCCACCTATTCGTCTACTGTACTGTAACGACATTAAAGAAGACACCCGAAGTAGCTTTATATAATAATAAAGTAGTTTTCCTTTTCTACGAGTTTTAACATACATGTTTGATTGACAAAGTGCTGCTATCTAGTAGCAAGTATTACTAATTCGTAAGAAAATGATAGCATGAGTTTCATTTGCCATTTATAAATAAAGTATATTAGGTGCGTTAAAAGTTGTGTTGATGTTAAGTTCCTTAAATTACTAATTCAGTTATTTTCTTCGTGGTGAGTCACATTTCTTCTTATAACTATATTTGGCTTATTGAATACCGTACTGCCGTACTACACTTGGTTAAGGTTACTGATCGGAACTATAGTTCATATATTAATATATAAAAGCAATTGGAATTATTTTATGTTTATTCTTTAGTTGTGTCATATTTCATTTCAGATGTCTCAAACGTGACATACTACAAGTTTTTTTAGAACAATTTTGCCTTGAGGTTTAACATTATAGTTTACCAACTAGATACAACACCCATATTCTCAAATTACACTAGCACTTTTTATGGCAAACATTTGCATTGCGTTTGAATTCAATTTGTTGGACAGTGAATAAATTCCAGCAAATTTTAAGATTAGTCTTGTTGCAAGGAACGAGCTACACCTTACATCGTAAATGTACAGCGTTTTATTCGAAGGAGTAAATATTATGGTACGCCGCAAATTTTTGTCATGGTCATACTTTTTTCATATGACCTTGAACACAAGAAACTGAACTGAAATAATGTTTGAGAACATATGCATAATAAATAATATATAATAATAATAATAATAATATAGAATATAGTAAATATGTTAACTAGGTTAGAAAGATTAGTGGCGGTTAATTATATTTTAAAAACAATGCTTATCAACTTTGATTCTCTTTTCCCTGGCCATTGCTTGTGTAGTACGAAATATTTAAGGTCTGATAACACTGCTCAACACGGGTCTGATATTGTAACCTTCAATAGGCGTTTCTTATAGACTTTAATGTGCTGAATACGAATCTGCAATCCGTTTTTCTCCAGAACGTACAATTTTTGAAAAAATCAATTTTGAAAAAAGTAACAAATTTTCAACCTTGGAAGTGTTTTGTACTTTTGCGGTAATAGTTATTAAGATGCGCTTTGTGACAAATGATTCTTTGAAGTTTCACGAATAAAATGATATAAAAACTGCTCTATCGCGTGGCATAGTTAGATTTTCTCCTGCACCCATAGTTTTTGAAATAAATTGAAAGATATCAGCCAAAATGGGTCTATTTTCGGTGTCCTTTTCACTTTGATCAATATTTAACACATTTAAATGTTTATAGTCTAATAACAACATATATCATTTTATTCGTGAAACTTCAAAGAATCATTTGGCACCAAGCGCAACTGACTAACTATCTGTTACCGGAAAAGCACAAAACACTTCCAAAGTTGAAAATTTGTTATTTTTTTCAAAATTGATTTTTTCAAAAATTGTACGTTCTGGAGAAAAACGGATTGCAGATTCGTATTCAGCACATTAAAGTCTATAAGAAACGCCCATTGAAGGTTACAATATCAAAAGAAAGTTTAAATTTGTCGAACAGTGAATCGTTGCGCGGGCGAATGTAGAATTTCTATCTTCCGGTCCAATCACAAATAACAGAAAAAGTAATGTTAATCACTACTTGTTCAAGCATTCCTAAATATGGTATCATAGGTCATTGGGTAGGCCTTGATCTGGGCTATTATATGATAACGATAACAATATGTTGTCCCATTTTAAAAAGTACAAATGGCCTTGGAATGAAATAAGCAATTAAATAATACGGTATTTACACATACGACAATTAATTCTTCTTACAAAAGTAGGTACATACATACCAAAGGTTGGAGATCAGTCAAAAGAATTTTTCAATAGTAGTTTTTTTTATAACAAAATGTTGCGTGAACGCAACTTTAACGCCTAATGCGTTAAGAGATACACTTTCCCATAACATCAAAATAACATTTGTTACATGTCATTGCACTCTCTGCATCTAACACTTTGATTCTGAGTACCCATGTGCTTTGCAAATGTGTCTTAAACAGATTTTGGACCTTGCAATGTATTTGTCTCGTTACTACATATAACATCGTGTACGTTTTCTACCAGATGTAGTTGATATAATTTGTACTTTCTATTTCATTTCTCATCCAGTTACTTCGATAGCTCTTGCAACGTGCATACGCGCAGTTAAGTCCTTATTTGCAAGTTCACAAGTACGCTTGTTTCGAGTACGCTATTGCAATAACGTCCATCGGGTTACAATGACCCTGGCTATAGTGTGCCAGGGTTAAATGAACGGAAGTCATATTGAACATATACCGTAGACAGTGGTAATATATCATTAATGAAGACGGTACATCCAACATTAATGATTTTCCAACCATATTTGTTTATTGCGATGTGCACTGCATGCTCTTTAAGGTTCACTACGACGTTTTCAACACAGTGTATAATGTGTTGATGAATGAACAATGTTTTATTTGCCGTATTTCATTGGCATCTCAAATTATGTCGTGTTCAACAGTACGGTTATACATAATATAGAAACATATTGCATATGAAATTCCCGATTTCTCAAGCGTAAGAAACTTTTCAAAATTTAGGTATTAATAATGTTAGCAACATGGCCGATGGCTTCTAAATTATACTATTTCAGAGTAACAAGTTTATTTAGAATTACCATACGCACGTCGCTCTGACTGTGTTCAAATCCCATTAACCAACTACGCGCGAAAATAGTTTAAGAGAAATTCAAGCCACATCCTTCCGAGGTGACGAAAAACCTACAGTACCTGGACCCATCAGTACAATTGCGATACTACAACAACGCGAGTACAATTCCGATACTACAACAACACCATTACCATTCCGATGCTAGAAAGGTCCAAGTCATCGCCCAAGACAAGCCGAGCCTTGCACATGACATTAAGGGGGCCGACTCCAGGCGCCATGACGTGTGTGCGTGCACTCACACAAAAAAAGGAAAGCATGCACGTATACGCCATGCGCGACAGAGAGACCCGATTTCTAATTTTTCGACTGTTGCCTCGATAATTGCCTTAATGAAACTTTCGCGGATATAGAACACACGGGTAGACTTCACCACAGCCCTAAAGGTATATTTGAACGCGAATAGACACCATTCGTTGAGAAGAATAGTGTTTCTGAAACTGGCAAGCTTGAGACAGACAACGATGTAGGCAACAAGATGGCTGCAGACATCTTGACACATTTCACATGTAGCAAATATTGGACGATTTAATGGTTTATTCACTGCTCAAACAACCTTTAGGGCTTCCTTGAACTAGCACAAGATCACAGAAATTCGATTTTTCACAATTTATCACTTCTGGAAAGCGGAGAAAGTAAAATACGATTTGCACGCATCCGACGTAAGAATAGTTCACTGATTCTCCGTCGGTGGCGTTTATGGTACATTGTAGTGAATTTGGCCAAGTTACCGTCAGGGTCGATAAAAATACAAATCAGTCGGTAAATGTAAGTTATAATTTCACACCACGAACGGCGATTCATACGTGAATACGTGATGCGTGCACACAGACACCAGTAAGGCATAGTTGCCGGCACGTATCAAACCTCTGTCACGCTGTTGTCACATCTGTTACAATTATAACATAAGCATCAGCAAAATGAATCGGCTCGAGCCGAGATGTTCATTCGAGCCGCTGCAAACTTTTTTGTAGGTTCGAGTCCCCTTGGGGTATATTTTTGTACATTCATTTTTTTTTCATTGCTAAGTATCTGACAATGATCAATATTTGTCTACAAATGTTTTAAAAATATTTGTTAAATACAGTAATGATTCGCACTGTGTCCATCGCTCGGGACCGAATGTGGACAGCCATCGTGTACAGACACGATTCTCGAGCGAGTTCGGGTCGCCTTTGATGTCGTGGCAGCCGAGGTTTGAGGCAGCATTCCAGATAAGAGGCAAGTTTAAATACCCGTGTACGTGAGACAATACAAACGCGATCAAAATTTAAGAACAAAACTTCTTCATTTTTGGTCCGTTTTCAATGAAATTTTACCAACATATTTGTTACAATCTCCTGATTAAAATGACACCAAACACGACATGGTTTGGACAATTTTTAGTTATCATGGTAGTAATAATGGTCTTCGAAACAATCAGTCCCATGGCACCAATCTATGTCGTGTTTGGTGTCATTTTAATCAGGAGATTGTAATGAACACGTTGGTAAAATTTCATTTAAAACGGATCAAAAATGAACAAGTTTAATTGTTACATTTTGATCGCGTTAGTATTGTCTCACGTACACGGGTATTTAAACTTGCCTGATTTCTTTCCTGGTCGCTGCCTCGAGTCTCTGTTGCCACAACATTGAAGGTGACCTGACGCTCGAGAATCGTGTCTGTACACGATGGCTGTCCACATTCGGTCCCGAGCGATGGACACAGTGCGAATCATTGCTACTGTTACGGATAACAACCGGAATGTGTATATTAGTTGTTAAGAATAAGGTAATTAGTAGTGAGATTATAAATTGGAAGTAAAATCTCGATTCCAGTGTCTCGAATGCACTTCGCTGGGGACCGAATGCGTACATGCACGTTTAAATCCTTTTGTACGTGTGAGACAATACTAACGCAATCAAAATTATCGTCTATACAAAATATTAAGTAAACATAATAAAAAAATACAATTTAGTGTAATTAGACATCAAATTTTAATTTTTCCAAATTCATAATCTCACAATAATAAAGGGGAATACAATTATTAATACCATGATAAGTAAAAATTGTCCAAACTATGTCGTGTTTGGTGTCATTTTAATCAGGAGATTGTAACAAATATATTTGTAAAATTTCATTTAAAACGGACAAAAAATAAGCAAGTTTTAATATTAAATTTTGATTGCGTTAGCATTGTCTCACACGTACACGGGCATTTAAATTTGCCCCTTCCTCGTACTCTGCGCTGGGCTGCCTTGGTTCGCGAAAATCACAACATCAAAAGTGATCCGAACGACGCTTCCCCGAATCCAAGGGTGGCGGCCCCAAGTAGGGGGGATAGAAATGGACAGCCATCGAATCACGATTTTGGACACAGTGCGAGACATTACTGTACTTTAATTTAATATACGTAAATATGAAGTTGAAGCGCTTTTCATTTATATTAGCAATAAAGCTGCTATGTTCATATATATGAGATATTATAACTATATTATATAACAATAATATAATTGTAATATAATTAAAATATATGTAAGATTATCGAAGGCGTTTGAATAGGTAATCAAATGATTATGTCGGCGTGTATGTGTTAAAAAGTTGTTTTGTTTAGCTCTCGTGACCGTAGTCTGTACAACAATACAATGTCACCATGGTCCTTTTCGATCATTTTATGCTTCGCTCTAAGCAACAGAAAGCTATGATAGACAAAGATAGAGCTATGTACGTCAGATGTACCTATGACGTAACAGCAAGACGGGAATCGGTGTGACATCGCAACTATGACGCAGTGTGAGGGCCGTCATTTGTTTGTAAGATGAACCGCGTAGCCCGCGGCCCGCCAGTTGGCTGTGCCTGACCTATGTCAAGCAGCAATAAGAGCCCTTCTCTCATAAGTTCCAAAAATTATTTTTTTACACATATTAATATTGTTTTATCAATCTGTTTTTTTCAACTTGACCCTTGTATCTCCTCTTTCATTTGCACTATTCTCTTTTATGTTCGGCAAAAATCAAAATCTCAACTTGAGTCGAATCTATCGAAGTTTTCCTGAAAAGCAAAACTGTAATAGATATGACAATATCAACTATGTCTCCGTATTTTTCGTTTGTCGTTCTACACAATGACCGAATCAATGGGAAAAAGCGAATGAAATGAATTAACAATTATCAATATATGCATATTCGGTACTCGCATAAAATTTCTAAAAATAAATATTTTCCTTTATTTCTGATGGTATAATTGCTTTCGCAACAATAATTATTTGTAAAAAAGAAATGATTGTGTCATCTAAAAGAAAGGCGAAATAGTAGTAAAACATCACACGAGTTTTCCTGCACTTCATCTACGACTGTTCAATCTAATTGTAAGATGCCTGAAAATGCTTCATACATTATACTTTAATGTTAGAAATATTAAACAGTACCGTAATTGGCAAGATACATGGCAAGAGAAACGGTAGCGCAAAAAGCACTATAAGTTCAGATTTAGGTATATTAAATTAAAATATTTAACAAATGTTTTTAAAATATTGGTAAGCAAATATTGATCATTGTCATGTAGTTAGGAACTAGAAAAAAATTAATGTAAAAAAATTATAGCCGAGGGGGATCGAACCTACAAAAAAGATTCCAGCCGTTCAGCAGCTATGTCTATGTCCGGCAGGAATGAAAATCTCGGCTCGAGCCGATTCATTTTGCTGATGGCCACGATTGTAACAGATGTGGCAATAGTGCGACAGAACTCTCAAATAATGTGATTTGGCAACTATGGCCTCCCACTCTCCTTTTATAATTCTGCCTAATGATGTTAGATGTCACATCGTGAGTTTATAATTCTGTATAATGAGTTTAGATGTCACCCCGTAAAATGTCGAAGCAGACGATTTTTCTGTTTTCACTAACGCCCGTTCTGTCGAATGGCGCTTAGATCGATTCGGAGTTGGCCCCAAAAGAGTCGGCCCCCTTAAGGCAGGCCGTACACAAAAGATACATCAAACACGCAACACGCAACATACGACGTAAGGTAAATACCGCGCTTATACTTATACCGCATAGAACCAATTAAAATGTATAGCTATTTCTTCTACCATCGTAGACTAGACATGCATGCTGCACATGTTGCGCGACATCAACTGCGTGCGATATTTTGTGCGTGCCTTGCCGCAGTATTTGTCGCGCGGTTGAGAAGACATCTTCAGTTTGTAGGAGATTTTACGTAGGGGTCTAGTGAATGCTTCAACATTTGCTGCACTGGTTTGAGCGGTTTAGCAAGTTGAGACATTTACGTTACGTCGCATGTTGCGTGTTGCTTGTTTGATGTATCTTTGGTGTACGGCCTGCCTTACGAAACTTGTACTGCGAAGTCTCTTACAAGACTCCGTAATATTAAAGCCACGATTTAGAGTGCGCGACACGCGGGCCGTCGTGGTATCAATCAAGGCATACACCTTGATAATAAAAAACCAATACGCCTGATGATTCGCTATCGCTGTTTAGTATTGCGAGTACACCACAGTTTGGAAAGCTTATGGGTAAAGGTGCCCACAGGAATAATCTCGTTTTGATCGTCCGTATTCGTTAGTCACTAGACCAACTGCTGAGTACTTCTGCTGAGTGTCACTGTTGCCGAGTGTCGTTGATGCTTTCCTTTTGCAGGAAGGTCTGCTCTATCGCGTGGCATAGTTAGATTTTCTCCTGGACCCGTAGCTTTTGAAATAAACTGAAAGATATCGGCCAAAATGGGTGTATTTTCGCTGTCCTTTTCACTTTCACCGTTATTTAAACACATTTAAATGTTTATAATCTAATTACTAATTATATAATTTCATTCGTGAAACTTAACAGAATCATTTGGCACCCAGCGCAACTGCATAACTATTACCGGAAAAGCACAAAACACTTCCAAAGTTGAAAATTTGCGATCTTTTTCAAACTTCATTTTTTCAAAAATGGTACGTTCTGGAATAAAACGGACTTCAGATTGGTATTCAGCACATTAAAGTCTACAAGAAACGCCTGTTGAAGGTTACAAATTCAGACCCGATCAGATCACATGTTATCATTGGTAAGCTTGTTGAGCGTCGTGGGTTGTGCGTGCACCGTCTCGTTACGAATACTAATTATAACGAGTCACGATTAAGAGTGATTGAACCAAGACTCGGTTGGTTGTAATGGAGGAGATGTTCTCTTTGGTAGTGATTCGATTGACTGTTGAAATACGACTAACTTCCTGGTCGAACGTTTTCCATAAAGTCGACTCAGAATTGGGTTTATGCACGCTGATTGGACATTTAGGAAAATGTCTAAATACCTATCAGCGTGCTTTTTAAGGCGTAAACACACCCTTCCTTAGCGTCCGAAGCGCGTTTCCAGGAGAGGGGGGGGGGGGTGGCGTCATCAAACGTTGCCGTCGATTTTGCAACGCAGCGGAATTCCCGTCAGGATGTTGAAGCCTGACCTGGCTGATGTCTTTTGGGGTTCGTCTTCGAGGCCCCTTTGGAAGTCCACGATTATGACGCATGCAATTAACTGTTGAGGTCGTGTACATATAGACTTAACCGCGTATAGCCTCCTGACTTAGAAAATAAAACGATTTCCTCAAAAATATTTTTGTATCTTGCGTGTCATAAAACGTGCTAGCCATATGCACGTCGAAAGTTGTTCTATGTTCAGATTGCTAGGCGCCTTTCTTGGAAGCTTCCGATTTTATTACTTTTGTGGGTAAGCCGCGGAACAATGCTTGTTGCCTCGTTTGGCGACGCAACAAAGCCCGTAGTCATAACAAATAAGATGACTCCTTCACTAAACTGAGTGACGTCGGCAGATGCGCTATCTCTGACGAGTCATCAGCTCCGTTCCCTACAGAAGACCGGGGGCTAAAAGGGCAGGTTTCGCCAAACCTAAATACAGTCCACATAAGCAACTTTTAAACATAAACGGCAATTAATAGTCAGTCGGTCAGTCATCGAATACCTTCCCGACTAGCCGGTTACTAGTCCGAATACCTTCTGTCGCGTAGAACCCTGTAAAATACAGCTCGAGGTTTGCACTTGCTATTCCGAGCTTTGTTGTATTCAATTATTCTGTGTTACAGGTGTTTGGCGTTGTTTCGGGATTATAATTGTAGAAGAAAACCATCCACTTCAACATTTCTTCCCCTACAACCACGTAAGAACGTTTCCTGTATACACTTCTGTTAAATATGTGTGGTGTTACGAGCCGAGGGCTAAGGAGCACGGCTGCCGAGCCGAGGATCGGTTGTTTAAGAATTTGTTAGTTACGGATGTACCGGTGCTTATTTCATCACCGGCTGCCGTTTAAAGGTTGCCTCTAGGAAGGTTGAGGTTGTGGATGGTACCATAGCGTATTTCAGAACTGGGTGCCACTAGGAAGGTTGTTGTGGATGTACCAGAGCGTATTTCAGAACTGGGTGCCACTAGGAAGGTTGTTGTGGATGTACCAGAGCGTATTTCAGAACTGGGTGCCACTAGGAAGGTTGTTGTGAATGTACCAGAGCGTATTTCAGAACTGGGTGCCACTAGGAAGGTTGTTGTGGATGTACCAGAGCGTATTTCAGAACTGGGTGCCACTAGGAAGGTTGTTGTGGATGTACCAGAGCGTATTTCAGAACTGGGTGCCACTAGGAATGTTAATAAAATGTAACCTCGTAACTTATATCAGATACATCTCGAGCGGTTAAGATGTATCTATTTGGTGGATTAATACTGCTAATGATTGGAATAGGAAATGAAATGAAGTAAAAATGTCTATGTTCAATAATATTCTCTATATTCTCTTTCTTTGAAGAATTACAAAATGCTACAGTCGCGGAGCTAAAACCCACGCTTACAGTCTTTTAACGTATATAATAAATATCAATGCTCAAAAGGGACTTGAACCCGATCTCGCTGTGCTTAGAAGAACTTTTCGATCAATTACGACGTAACGCGTAGCTTGATTATTCAGAACTAAGCCGTAATAAATATAAGTTGCTCGAAAAGGACTTGAACCGGATCTCGCTGGGTATCAGTATGGCTAGGTGGCACCGACATGGTACGTAGCTAGTAGGTCCATACTGAGCCACGAGAGTAGATTTCATGCCCTTTTTCTATCCGAAAGTCGGACCAAAAATACGGTGGGGATACAGAATCTTCCAAGGGAGTCCAAAAAGGTCGCCCTGAAGGGTTGCGTCATCGCGCCATCAGGGGCAGACTCGACTGCATGCACTCTCGATTTCCAAATAAGGGCATAATAGACGAAACAAACGAAACAATACTTCCTACGTAACAGTGGTATTTGCAGGAATACTGTACACAGCCACGTGTGAGCACAAGCCTTATTTTACAGGCTGATCTTGATTACTGAAGTTGTAATCAATAAATTTTTAAACAAACGAAGATTGTGTATTGTTCCAAACGCACCAGTGGCTGCATGACATGAAAGGCCATAGCCAGATAAGGGGGTAAAATGTGCCCCTAAACCAAATTCGACTTGTGAGGTGTTATTCGATAGCTTATCAAGAAAAACCAATTTGTACCAAGTTTCAACCCTGTAATTCAACTGGGAGGGTAGTTACAGCGAATAAACGAAAATATAGTTTTTGCTCAATACCTCCCGTTTTAGCGCATAAAAAATTTTGAATAAATCTGAGACATTGCAATTATGGAGGCAAATGTTACGGAAGTTTTGAGATTTTTAAACTGAAAACCCCAGCTGCAAAAAATGCTGAAACATGCCGATTTTGTAGTGAAGGAATAGGAGTACTACAATTATACTTCTTTTGTAGGTACATATTATTGATGCTACTACTCTCAATTTTTTTCAGATCTTTTAATTAGGTGCGCCGCAGTTAAAAAACTTCACATCACTAAAAAATCGGCATTTTTCAGCATTTTTTGACGTTTTTTATTTTTTGCAGTTCTGGTTTTCAATTTAAAAATCTGAAAAACTTTTATAATATGTGCTTCCATAATTGCAATGTCCCAGATTTTTTTCAATATTTTGTATGCGCTAAAACGGGGGATATTGAGCAAAAACTACATTTTTGTTTTTTCGTTGTAAATTCCTCTCAGTCGAGCTACAGGGTTGAAACTTGGTCTGAATTGGTTTTTCTTGACAAGCTATCGAATAACACCTCACAAGTTGAATTTGGTTTAGGGGCACATTTTACCCCCTTATCCGGCTATAGCCTTTGGTGGGCGTGGATGGCGTGTAGAGGGGGATGGAGCCCAAATTTATAACTTTGACCGCAGAAATTTATTAGTTTCCGAGATGTTAATGAAAAACTGTCAGTCCAACACATTGAAAGCTGCGTATACAGACGTTATTAATCATCGAATGCTGCCTATTAAGATGTTACTAACCCAACCGTCATAAATAAAATTTGAAGTTAAACGCTGAGCAAAATACTAGTGTTAGACTATATGGATACAAAAACAACTAATTACCGAGATATGTTGTTTATATGATTTTTTCGTAATTTCTGGATCCATACACTTTAATAGTTTTAATACATATATTATAGAATATGTTATACGGGAGGCAAATAGGGAAACAATGTAACGTTACGAAATCGCATACATTTCACAAAATGTATTCAGGTGAGCACGCGGCTGACCGGTTATTGACATAAGAGATAATGATATAATTGTGCCTTACATTAGTGTGACGTTTATGCATATTCTGCATATAGTTAATACGCACAATCGGCTATTATTCTAAGGTCTCGACCTTGTACTTATCGTTCCCTGCCATATACGTATCAACTTATACTGTCCATTCTTGTTAACAACGGACTCCTGGTTCTGAAAGCTAAAAGATCGGTTCGACGCTGCTCCGATGCACAGTCCTTGCTACATTGAAAGGCGAAACAAATAACCGATGTGAGTGAAAGATATCTAAATACAGTAATGTCTCCATTAGTGTCCAAAATTGTGTCTCCATTAGTGTCCTTTTCCTATCCCCACCACTTGGGGTGGTGGCCCCCTGAGTGAGTTCGGGTCGCCTTTGATGTTGTGGCAGCCGAGGCTCGAGGCAGCGTTCGAGATACGAGGCAAGTTTAAATACCCGTGTACGTGAGACAATACTAATGCGATCAAAATTTAAGAATAAAACTTCTGCATTTTTGGTCAGTTTTAAATGAAATTTTACCAACATGTTCGTTACAATCTCCCGATTAAAATGACACCAAACACGATATGGTTTGGACAATTTTTACTTATAATGGTAGTAATAATGGTCTTCGAAATAATCAGTCTCATTGCACCAATCTATGTCGTGTTTGGTGTCATTTTAATCAGGAGATTGTAACGAACATGTTGGTAAAATTTCATTTAGAACGGACCAAAAATGCAGAAGTTTTATTCTTAAATTTTGATCGCGTTAGCATTGTCTCACGTACACGGGTATTTAAACTTGCCTCGTATCTCGAACGCTGCCTCGAGCCTCGGCTGCCACAACATCAAAGGGGACCCGACGCTCGAGAAACGTGTCCATGTCTCCATTAGTGTCCCTCGCTCGGGGACACTAATGGAGACATGGAATCGAAATTTTACTTTGAAATTTATAATCTCACTACTAATTACCTTATTCTTAATAACTAATATACACATTCCGGTTGCTATCGGAAACAATAATAAAGAGGAATAAAATTATTAATACCATGATAAGTAAAAATTGTTCAAACTGTTACGAGCCGAGGGCTAAGGGGCACGGCTGCGGAGCCGAGGATCGGTTGTTTAAGAGTTTTGTTAGTTAAACGGTCGAGCCGTTTGATGGGAAATGTGTGGATGTGCCAATGCTTATTTCATCAATGGGTGCCACTGGAAGGTCAAGGTTTTTGTGGATGTGCCAAAGCTTATTTCATCTCTGGGTGCCACTGGAGGGTTAGAGTTTGTGGATGTGCCAATGCTTATTTCATCAATGGGTGCCACTGGAAGGTTGTTGTGGATGTGCCAAAGCTTATTTCATCTCTGGGTGCCACTGGAAGGTTTTTGTGGATGTGCCAGTGCTTATTTCATCACTGGGTGCCACTGGAATGTTAGTAATTATTGCCTCGTAACTATCGATACACCTTGAGCGGTTAAGATATATCTATTCGGTGGATTGATACTACTGCTTATGATTGGTACAGGAAACAGAATGAATTAAATACGTCTATAATCAAATAATAAAATGTCTATATTCTTTATCTAAAAATGAATTACAGTACGTAGATATCGTGGAGTTAAAACCCACGATTACAGTCTTTAACGTTTATAAATACGAATGCTTGAAAGGGAATGCGACCCGATCTTGCTGTCTTTCGACGAATGCGAACTTTGAAATAAATATCGGATAACTGATCGAAAGGGAACTTAACCCGATCTCACTGAGCTTTAGACGAACTTTTGACGATCAATTACAGCGTAAACGCGTAGCTTGACTATTCAGAACTAAGCCGTTAATAAATAAAAGTTGCTCGAAGGGGACTTGAACCCGATCTCGCTGGCATCAGTATGGCTATCTGGCACCGACATGGTACGCAGCTAGTAAGGTCCATACTGATCCTTTAATAAATAGAAGTTGATCGAAAGGGAATGGAACCCGATCTCACTGGCATCAGTATGACTATCTGGCACCGACATGGTACACAGCTAGTAGGTCCATACTGAGCCACGAGAGTAGATTTCATGCCCTTTTTATATCCGAAATGCGGACCAAAAATATGGTGGGGGTACAGAATCTTCCAAGGGAGTCCAAAAGATCGCCCTGAAGCGTTGCGTCATCGCGCCATCGCGGAAGGGGCAGACTTGACTGCATGCACTCTCAATTCCCAAATAAGGGCATAATAGAGGAAACGCAGGAAACAATACTTCCTACGTAACAAAACCATATCGTGTTTGGTGTCATTTTAATCGGGAGATTGTAACGAACATTTTGGTAAAATTTCATTCAAAACGGACCAAAAATGAACAAGTTTATTTTTAAATTTTGATCGCGTTAGTATTCTCTCACGTACACGGGTATTTAAACTTGCCTCTTTCCTATGACGCTGCCTCGAGCCTCGGCTGCCACAACATCAAAGGCGACCCGAACTCGCTCGAGAATCGTGTCTGCGCCCCATTAGTGTCCCCATTCGGTCCCGAGCGAGGGACACTAATGGAGACATTACTGTAGTCCTATTTATATATGCATATTGTATATATACATAACACTGTTCAATCAATTTTACCTTCTTTATGATTTTGTAAATTTCTATGGGCGTTCTTCTACATAGATTTGACTGTGCTGAACATGCATCTGCAATCCGTTTTCCTCCAGAACGTACAACTTTTGAAAAAATCAATTTAACAAAACTGTTTTGTGCTTTTAGCCGTTTCTTATAGATTAGACTGTGCTGAAAGCGAATCTGCATTCAGTCGCTCTTGGTACGAAATGAGTCTGTGGTGTTTCACGAATGAAATGATGCAAGTAGTTAATAGATTATAAACGTTGAAATATGTTTAAATAATGATGAATGTTGAAAGGATACCGAAAACACCTTATTTTGGCAGATATGTTTCAATTCATTTAAAAAACTGATCTAGGGGAGAATCTAACTGTGCCACGCAATAGAGCAGACCTCTTTGCTAAGGAGCGCATCAATGGAAGTTACAAAACCATTTTCATTTTCAATATACAGGGTGTCTCTTAATTATGGGAACTCCCAGAAATCGGGGACCACTGGGGTGACTCTGAACAACTTTCTCGTTTACCAAAATGTTGGTTTCAGCTTTGTTTTTGAATTATTAACGAAAAGCACGGGCCAATCGGAGCACCCGTAGAGCGCGCCCTGTGAACCATCATATTTGCTGTATATTGCAACCCGTCTTTGTAATTAATCAACGCAAATATGATCCAAATTGTACTGTGTCTGGTCTCATTTCGATCACCACAATGTCTGCAATGCTTAAAAAACTGTTCATAACGAAATAAGTAACAATAAAAAAGTTTCACCGCTGCATTAGTGTTGTATCACCTATGCGAAGGCATTTAATCTTTTAATTGTTACCGCGGCCGTCAGCCATCGCGACGCGTCGGATTGCTCTTTCTACTCAAAACCAGGGTAATGGTGGGAAGGACGCGCGAGCCGATCCAGAAATGACTATACTTCTTTGTTATTTTTGAAGTGAATATGTCTGTTATATCCAAAAAATGTCTGCGAATAATAAAAGTTACTTAGTAGACTTAGAAATGAAACATAAATTAGTAAAACAACATGAAAGTGGTAGAAAAGTGAAAGACGTAGCTCGTGATCTTAAACTATCTAATTCAACAATCTCAACCATTTTAGAAAGTAAAGATCGAATTTTAGAAGCAGTTCAAGAATCGGCATGTATGCAATCTACAGTTATAACAAAACAAAAGGCAAAGCCCTCTCCATTAAATGGAAAAGTTATTGGTGATTCGGATGGAGGATTTGATCCAAAAACAAATTTCTGTTAGCCTCGCAATCATCAGAACAGAAGCACGCAGTCTTTTCGAAGTGTTGAAATTAAAGGAAGGAGAAGGCTATGATCAGACTTTTACTGCAAACAACGGTAGGATTCAAAGATTTAGGAAACGAGTGAATTTTCAAAATGTGAAAATTTGTGGAGGGGCAGCCAGTGCTGAGAATAAAGCAGGAAGATTATACAAAGGAACGAATTTTTAATGTCGGTGAAACAGGGCTTTATTGGAAGAAGATACCTGATCGTATGCACATTTATAAGGGGGCATAATGTATGCCGGGTTTTAAGTCAGGTAAAGATCGAATAACAATTTTATTAGGCGGAAATATTGCTGGGTATAAATTGAACCCTTTTATAATACAGCGATCAAAAAATCCAAGAGCGTTTAAAGGAGTGAATATCGATATGCTACCAGTAAATTACCGGTCATATAAAAATGCTCGGATGACACAATTACTTTTTGACGACTGGTTTATGAAAATAATTGCGCCTGAAGTAAAAAAATATTGCAATTGTAATACTGTTATTACCGGATAATGCATCTGGACATCCACCACATCTTGGAGATCTACGCCCGAACATAAAAATGATGTGTTTACCTCCAAGTACCACCAGTGTTTTGCAGCCAAGGGATCAGGGAGCTACTGCCACATTTAAGGCATATTATTTAAAAATCACATTTAGTCAGGCAATTATGGCTCTTGAAAATGAGACGGCTTTAAAAGAATTATGGTCGAAATATAATATGCTTCAAGCAAATAAAAATATATTAGGTGGATGGCAAAAAGTCACCCCTTCTTGTATGAGCGGAATATAGAAAAAACTAACAAAACGATTGCAAGAGAATGCCAGTTCGGCAGTTGAAAACAAAATTGAGATTGAGCAAATTACAGATCAGATTGTAGAGCTTGGTCAGGTACTTAATCTTGAAACACAATGCGTTGCAGAAGACGCAGATAAAAGAAAACCAGATGAAGAAGGAATCCTACAAAAAAAATATTCCACGAAAGAAATGGCTGCAGCTTTTCACGAAATTCATCAGGGAGTGCACAAATTAGAAGAAATGGATGCAAATGAAGAAAGATTTACAAAAGTAAATAAGCTAATTGAGGAAAATATGGCATGCTACTATGAAATTTACAAGGAAATGAAAGCGCAAACTGTGCAAACAACATTGGATTGTTTTTTTAATAAAACTAGCACTGAATGTGCTGTTGCTCAAAATAATTCAATGGATTGTACTAATGTAATAAGTTCAGATGACGAGTGCATGTAAATAACATTAATTTACATCATATACATGTGGGATCGGGCGCCTCCATCAAAAGAACATAAGAGGAACATAAGAACCACGTTGCCTAAGAAGGGGCCGTGGCGTAGATGGACTGATCAGTGCCTACCGGAGTTTACCTGTGCCCTTCGAAGCGTACGGACGTGTCCCTCGCTCGGAGCCCCAGCTCTTAACTGCTTAATTGCCCCAGTGAATCATTCGTGAAAGTGGAAATTTTTATGCGAAACCAGTGCATTTCTGGTTCGAGCACCCACACAATCTGCATCACAGATTGTGATGCAGACGTGTGCCCAGCCTACGAAACCACGGCTCTTATAATTTTTTCTCATTTTTCCGCACCATCAATCGTAGTGATACATTTTCAAAAGTGATAATTCTATGTGCGTCCATCACACTTTCGGGCACCATTATCTTCTGAAATAGCATCTTGTGAACAGTGCGCCACCATCAGTGCAAACACGGATCCCCTTCAAGGGAGATACACAGCCCCTGTGCGTGGCCCGCAAAAACCATGCGATATAAGGCGCATCCAAAACCTCATAAAAAGCGTCAGTGAAGGCACCAGCAAACGCGAGAGCTTAACAGCACTCCACAGCAAAATTATTAACACTCCCAAACAAAACAAGGATCTACCAAAGCCGAACAAAACGGCTACAAATATCATTCCCGCCAAAGAAGAAAACCAGCCAGTTACACCAAACATGAAGCCGAAGACCACCCCGCAAACAAGGAATGGGAGCAGGTCCCAAAATCGCACATCCCCGGAAGACACGGCAAGCCAAAAACATTTATTAAAAATTATAGAAAGCCTAAACAAGACGATAGAAAAATTGTCTAAACAATTGGAAGAAGCCACGGGGAAAAAAGTGACCGCGGCGGGGAAAACCCAAGTCCCCGCCGAGCCGCGCGTACTAGCAGGCATGCACCCCTCTCCGCCGGCCGAAGAGCAAGAGCTCCCCACCACCAGCCAAGTTCGAAACCCTCCATCAGGCGAGGCAGGGCCGTCCCTACCCTCTAAACGACCGCACCCTGACCTGAAAGGACACAAATCGCCAGACCGAGAAGGGCCATCCAAAGCTAACACGCTGGCCCCATCTCCCCCTCCAACCGGAGAAAAAAATGAGCCCTGGTCACTGGCCCCCTCAAAACGCCCAAGACATGGAGCCATCACCAACCACACGGAAGGACCAGAAGCCGCCATTCTCGCTCCAAAGCGAACCACCGCCTGCAGCAGCCAAGGAAGAACCCAGGACTCCCAAACCCACCCAGGAACACAACCTCACCACGAGCAAACCCACGCACCCACCAATACTTCACGCTCCAAACCACCGATAATAAACATCTTGGAGAGCACCCAGCAAACAACATATAGGATCCTTAAAAACCTGATAAGTACAAATTCTTTTAAAATCAAGCACATTAACAGTAACAAACATTACATACAACTAGACAGCATACACGACTACAACGCCACAATCAAAACCCTTCGCGAACGCAAAATCCGTTTCTACACCTTCACGCCCAAAGACATCAAACCACTAACCTTCCTCGTAAAAGGACTAGATGCAAGCTTCGAACCAGAAGAAGTCCTCACCGAACTTCAGAATCTCAAATTAAAGAACGTGACCTTCCTAAAAGTAGCAAATTTCAACACCCCCAACGCCGCGAAAAACAACAGGAAACTCCCCTTCTTTATCGTCCAAATCGCTCCGGAAAGCGACGCTAGCACCCTAACCCAAACTAAACTTCTCCTACATCAAGTCATCTCATGGGAGAGGCTTATCCGAAAAGATCCCATAATGTGCGCGCGCTGCCAAAGAACAGGCCACACCTCCAAAAACTGCAACCTCGATTTCCGTTGTGTCAAATGCGCGGAAAATCACGAACCGGGCCAGTGCAAATTACCCTCCGACACCAAAATAGAACCATCACTAATCTACTGTGTAAGATGTAGAACCCACGGCCACCCAGCTTCCTACAAAGGCTGCCCAAAATACAAAGAGCTGAAACAAAGACTCAGAACTATTGCAGAAGCCAAGACCACCAACAAAATCAGACTGCTAAATAGAACAAAATCCCTCTTAGACTCCTCAACGATAAAACCCGAACTATCCTACGCCAAAGTACTCAGCCAAAAACCAATACCTACATCCACCAGGACAGACCTCAGACACACTCATCCAACTGAAACCGCACCACCTAACCACCACCCCCAACCCCACCCAACCAGCACCACCCTCCAGCCTCCCCAAATCCCCCCCCAATCCCCCTACGAAAAGCTTTTTGACGACCTCAAAAATCTTTTCCTTCCCCAGATTAACCGCCTAGAGAACCTCATAGGTTCCAACTCCAACAAAATAGAAAAACTACACGATCTCTACTTTGGCATCCCCACAGAACACAGCAATATAGACATGGATACAATTAACTGCAATGTATAACCCACCCACTGCAAATCTCAAACTAATTTCAGTAAACGTCAACTCCATCGCTTCCAACGAAAGGAGATACAATCTATCCCAACTTCTAAAAATTGAAAACCCAGACTTCGCACTCTTGAATGAAACAAGACTAAAAAAAACACAGCACAACCCAAAATTTAAAAAGTACAACCTTATTAGAAAAGACCGAGACAACAACAGCGGAGGAGGCGTAGCAATACTTATTAAAAAACACATAGCATACGAACTCATCCCCCTAACCACAGACACAACAATCCTAGAACACATCATCATAAAAATTAAACTACAGTCTAATAACAACCTCTTCATCATAGCAGGATACGCAGCGGGAAATCAGTCAACTGATTTCATAAACGAACTCACCCATATCTTCACCTCCCTTTCACTCAGAAACCCAAACAATTACTACATACTTGCTGGCGACCTAAATGCCAAGCACCAAGACTGGAACAATACATACTACAACAGCAGAGGCCTTGCTCTCGCAAAATGGATAGCAAAATACAAAATTGACCATAGAACCTCCTTATTAAGCACCAACACTCCTACTTTCCCAAGAAGTAACACATTCATAGACATCTGCATCCTAGACAGTAGAATACACGTACTAAACAGGAACACAGACGACACTATCCCCACTCTAGACTTTGACAGTGACCACAGAGCAATAAAGATCCAGTTCACACTCCCAGAAAGAGACAACCAAATACCATTCACCACCCCCAGCCACCCGCTAAACTACAAGAAAACTGACTGGTCGAAACTGAAAAAGGACATTAATAAAAACTGGACAATAAAGATACCCACCAACAGAAACCTCTCAAACGAGGAGATAGACAGCCACCTCGACAACATAAACAAAGTAATATTAAACACAATAGACAGAGTAGTACCCACACTTCCTGACTACAATTCAACAGAACTTTATGTAAACAACAACATCAGAAAATTACAGAAGACAAAAAACATACTATTAACAACGCTACATAATGAATACAGACACCCATCCGGCCTCTCCCAAACTATAATAGAATCAACAAAGGTCCTCCTTAAACAATACAAAGCTAAAATCAAGCAAGAATTTCAAAAATCCGTAAATGCATACTGGGAAAATAAAATCAAAAATATCCCAATAAACTCTCACCAAATGTTCCCGCAAATAAACACCTTTTTTAGGAAAAAGGAAGGCCTAACCATCCCTAACCTAAAAATCGACCACAACAACAACAACAACCTAATAGCTAAATCAAAAATAGACCCAAACACCCTCACCCGAGACCAGCACGGAAAATTTACAATTACAAAGGACGAAGACAAACTAAACATACTAGGAGCACACTTTGCCGAGACAAATTCACAAAACAATGCACTAGGAAAGCAAAGACTATCTGAATTGGTAGAAAAACACAATACCATCTACAGCAACACAAATAATATAACAGCCAATACCCTCACACAATTCTCAGCCACAAATCCAGCCTCCAACCCAAAATACGAAATAGACGATAAATACTTCACAACGCCTACACACACAACACAACTATTCAGAAAAACGAACAATAAAAAATCCTCAGGCCCTGACAATATCCCTAACATAGTATTAAAGAACCTACCCACCAACCTCCTCTCCAGCTACAATATCCTCTTCAACAATTGCCTGAACAACCACTACTTTCCCGATGCCTGGAAAACGGCACGAGTAATACCCCTACAAAAAAAAGGAAAAAACCCATCCGACCCAGCTAGTTACCGTCCAATTAGCCTACTACCAAACATCTCAAAAATCTTTGAAAAACTCATCAAAGAAGCCCTAGGAAGATTTTTCACACAACATAACATTATTCCAAACACCCAATTTGGATTCCGTCCACAACTAAGCACAATACACGCAATACATACACTAACATCCGACATCCAACACGCATTACACAGCAACGAAAGCGTAGCTGCTTGCCTAATAGACTTGGAGAAGGCCTTTGACACAGTCTGGTTAAAAGGGCTCCTCTACAAACTATCAAAAAAAGACTGTCCACTACACTTAATAAAAATAATTACAAGCATGACGCAAAACAAAAAATTCTACACATCCAATACTAAAACTAACTCAACGTTAACACTACATCTGACAGACGGACTACAACAAGGGACAGTCACCGCACCAGACCTCTTTAACTTCTACACCGCAGACATACCAAAATTATTCCAAATACCAGAATCCCCAGATATAAAAACACTACACTTTGCAGACGATCTCATAGTCTACATCAAAGGTAAAAATATAACAAAAATACAGGAGAAAATGCAACACCTCTTTGACAAGATAGACGACTATTATCATACATGGAAGCTCAAAATTAATCCAGGAAAATCAGAAACCATCCTATTCCGAAGGCCAATTAAAAACCAGTCAAAAAATTTCCTAGAAACATACAAATCGTTCAAAATAAAACACAGAACCACAGCAATTCCACACAAAAAAACAGTAAAATACCTGGGCATAAACCTAGACGAATTCCTCCTATTCAACCAGCATGTAGACATTCAACTAAAAAAAGCAACAAAAACCTTCCTCAATAACGCCAAACTTTTTTACTCAAAATATCTAAGCACCAAAATAAAAGTCATATGCTATATGTTACTCATAAGACCAATAATATCGTACGGCTCCCCAACTTGGTTCAACATAAGCCCCTCAACTATGGAAAAGATCAGGATCTTCGAGAGAAAATGTCTCAGGGCGTGCACGGGTCTAAACAGAAGCGAAAAATACAACTACAAACAATACACAAACAACAAAAAATTATACGACACTGCAAACATCCCAAGAATAGACAGCTTCATCATAAAACTAACCAGAGACTACTTCGCCAACATTCCAAAAATAAAACACAACCACCTTATAAACAGTTCACTATACCCACACGACGAATTCCATAAAAAAACCCTAGCAACCGGCAATATCCCTCCAGAAGCCTTCCTACTACTCGACAAAACAGGCAGAATCATGGACCAACACAATATCCCAATAATTTACCACATACAGCGCACAGCCAACAACAAAAAAATACTATGCGATCCCCACATAAATAGCAAGAACACCAACCACCGAATAGTATACAGCACGGACATACCTAAACTAGACTCAACAAACAAATATCACCACAACACAGACAAATACTGGTGGTTATCCAAACCTTATACAAACAATTAATAAATCCCGTCACCAAACCGCACTTTTTGTAATACATATATAAACATATATATACATATATATATGTACATACATATACTCCCCATCTGTACATAATGTAAATAACCTAGATATAAATTCCCTAGTCTTAATTGCCTGCCAAACGGGCAGGAACGCACGAGTGAATGCACGCGGTATGTATGAGTAGAGTGTGCATGCTTTAGCTTAAGCCTCCTCCCCTCTTTTTTTTTTCTTTTTTCTCTCATCCTCTTATCACAAGAAGGAGCGATACCTACCATCTCGGTTTTTCTAGTGCTACCCAGCATTATCTTTTTCCCGAAATCCAACTACCAAAAACACAGTCTATCCAATAAATAGACAAATTAAACTAAGAACAAAATAAAATAAGGGGAACAAAGCCCCTAACGTTCGCGTACAAAAACTCCCCCCACAGGCTGCGAGCGTCCCTCTCCGACCATGCAGCTACACACATCTAGACCATTAATTAAATAGATTATTCACTATAAATTGTCAATGTAATCATACTCTTATAAACATTGTAATTCTGAATAAAAACCACTTCTACCATCTACCATCAGTGCCTACCACCAGAAAGTCTCGGGTTCGATTCCCGATGACTCCCCTTCATTTTTCTCCAGTTCCTACATTTGGGGGCTCGTCCGGGATGGAGGGCAGCACCGGACCACACGAAGGCAAAAAGAGACGGACGGCGGCAATGAGGGACACGAATTCAAGGTGTGAAATTGTCGTGCGTCTTAAAAGTGAAGCAACCGTCGGCAACGAGGGACACGAATTTAAGGTGTGAAGTTGGGCGTGTTAAAGAAGTTAAAGAAGTTGAGTTAAGCTACAGAGACGAAATTCGAGGACGAATTTCCTGTAGAAAGGGCCGAGTGTGGCATCGGGCGCCTCCATCAAAAGAACATAAGAGGAACATAAGAACCACGTTGCCTAAGAAGGGGCCGTGGCGTAGATAGATGGACTGATCAGTGCCTACCACCAGAAAGTCTCGGGTTCGATTCCCGATGACTCCCCTTCATTTTTCTCCAGTTCCTACATACATACATCATACATATATTATATATACATGTATATGGGGCATTCCACGCCAATTCGATCACTTTTGGACGTCACCATCGGCGATTTTGTTCTAAATGAAATATTTTGTAGTCCATGTGAAATTAGGGAGGGTTTAAGTCATCATTTTCTTGGTTGACCATTTGTTTAAAGAATACAGGCCTTCAAAGTTTGTAATTTTCGCCATTTTTCCGAAAACGGGCTTTACTAAGGAATTTTTATCTCAGGAACTGTTTGTCCAATCGAGCTACTTGTTTTTTCTTCTATTCACAAAGGATTGGGCTATTATAAAATGATTTTTTCAACCTCGATAATTATCTTTATAATGTCGAAAAATTTAAACAAATTCTTTTTTTGCGTTTTTTTCGATGATGGGGCACAGGAACTTTAACCTTGAACAAAATATGTCCATATTCCTCCTAGTTTCCCCTTCAAAATGAGACTTTCAAAATGATGAGTTGGAAAAGGACGCGGCGAGCTGTACCCCCGTTTCAGGTAGGCGAGTCGTGCGCTCCGGCTATTATGGTCGGTTGCCTATACCCCGTTGGTCTGAAAGCAATACCAGCAGGCCTCGTATACGACTAAGTGAGCCAATTTATACTTCGAGAACAATATTAGTAACCACTCTTGGCCAACGACACCTTTTTAATTAAGTTTTTAACCCTGAGGTGATGCGGAAAAGATCCATTTGTTCGGCCATCGGTTTGAAAGCAAGAAAATCATAAAACTTGTTGGGTTCCAGAAAGATGCAATCAATTGGGACATTATTAAAAACGGATAATCTGTTTATTACATAGCGACCAGAAGATCACTAGGCAAGAAGAATTTTTAATTAGACCTGACAGTTTCATGAAACTATTGTCGCGTCTCAAAAAAACCCAACACTGACACTACGCTGATATAAGAAGTCCCACCATACCTTCTATCGAAGGAAAATTGCAATAAAAAAAACATGAAATGCAACAAAACAAACGTGTAGTGTCAGTGTTGGGGTTTTTTGATACGCCACAATAGTTTCATGAAACTGTCAGGTCTAATTAAAAAAATTTCTTTACTAGTGGTCTTCTGGTCACTATGTAATAAACAGATTATCCGTTTTTAATAATATCCAACAAAATCGCCGATGGTGACGTCCAAAAGTGATCGATTTGGCGTGGAATGACCCATATGTATTTGTATGAATGTATTTTTATTATATAATACATAATTACATTTCATTATTTTGAGTAAAGATTGAACTGTGAATTTGAATTTTGTTTCTTCTAATCTTTTTGTTGTTATTCTTTGTTTTTTTTTATGAAACTCGACTTACGGCCGATGTCTAGCGACCTATCTCGGTCGTAAGTCGAAGAATACCTGTATATGAAATTAAAGAGCAAATGATTGACAGAAATACGTTTAAACGGATATTACTTCGGATAGGCACATAGTGCTTCATTTATTTGAGCACTAGGGAAGCCATTATTTTTGAAATTCGTACTTGATGTGAAATAACACGCTCGAATAGAGCACGCAAGGAGTATTGAACGTCTTCAACGCGTATAACTTTAATGGCCTCTGTTTCGAGTTCACTGAAACAGCAAATCCTGCAAATTTGTTTGACAGAAATACAGGAGCGGTATAGAGAAATAGGTGAAACTCGCTCCACCTAAAAGTGGAAACCGACATCAATGAGGAAAAAGACCAATTCTGTGGAATGTCGTGACGATTATTATAAAAGAGACCATTACTGTACCTGGTTGTTAAATTTCTACTCAACCATGTCAGTGACGGCGATAGGTCTCTGTAACCGATTTTCTAACTGAGTGAGCACAATTCTCCGCGTCATTTTACAAACGGATATTATTAAAATTAATACCCGAATTTATAATCGTGTAGTATTCGAAGAAATTGTTCATTTTGTAATGAAACATTTTAACGGAATGTAATTGGCAAATTATGGTAACCAGTGAATACTGCGATTGTAAGTACCTACTTGTAACCAAATGGTCTGCTATTTAAAAAATTATACGGATTGCAATAGTAAGAAAGAATTACATTCAAACATTTATTGTAAGATATATGTACAGTCCGCGACACATGATTAAACGCAATAATATTTTTTCAATATTACTTTGAACTGAACCTCAAATTAATATATTCTATTTTTCTACAATAATAGACCCTATTTACCGAAGCTATACACATTTGTTTTGGGCAATTACTTATTTAGTATACAAATATTTACGTTTCATAGAAAAAAGTACGAATGTTCTTGCGTCACTTGAATAAACGCATAGTAAATTAAACAAAATAAACAATATTTTTACAACGAATATGCTTTATTAATACTTTGTATGTCCGCCATTTCTGTTTATAATTTGAAAAATGCGATTTGGAATTGATTTATATAGTGTGTCCAAATAAGATTGTGGTATTTTCTTTCACTCCGTTTCAATAGCATTTACAAGATCCCCGTGGTGAGAAAACTGCCGATTGTTCATGTAAACTTGTCTTGATAAATATCCCCAAACATTTTCAATGACATTTAAATCCGGTGATAATGCTGGCCAGTTTAAACAATTTATTTCCTACTCCTTATGCCAGTCCTTAATTAATTTTTCTGTGTGTTATCATGTTGAAATATCCAATTGTTATGTTTCATTACGTTAAAAATGTTCATTTTTGCTGATTTCAATATTTCGAGGTATTTTTTAGCATCTTGCCGACCTTTCATAATTTGTAAATCAACAACTCCATTGGAACTTATGGCACCCCAAATCATTACTGATCCTCCTCCATGTTGTCTACGAGATAAAATTCTTTCTTCCTTCCTCAAATCATGATAATAAAATGAATACCCATCAGGGCCATCTAAATTAAATTTTTTTTCGTCGGTAAAAACGACATTTCTCCATTCAGTTAACCAATTCATATGATTTTTCGCAAATTCAAGCCTACCTTTCTTATGGCGGTCTTTTAAGCACGGTTTTTTCTTCAATGATTTCCTTTCAATAGTAGGCGTTTTTTTTTAAAATCGCTGTACAGTGCGTACAGAAGCTAAGACACTAGCTTGTTCTGCAATTTGTTTAGCACTAGAACTCGAATTCGAAGCTATCCGAAGAATTGACCTCTTATCTCTAATTTTCTTTATTTTTTAAGTAAGAACGAATGACGAACTCACTTCTATTTATTCTTTTGGCTATCTCTCTATTTGAATATCCGTCCTCATTCAGTATTTGAATTGTCCCCATTTCTTCAGCATTAAGTTGCACTGATCGCTCCATTTTTTCGTTTATACAGAATTCTTTGGCTCGACTTTTTGCGACATTAGCTTCTACGTGTTATAATTGCTACTAAGCAACCAATTAACAAAGGAATAGCACGCATAATTGGACAGGCATAGCAGAAAAATAAGATGCGTTTATTCAAGTGACGCAAGAACATTCGTACTTTTTGCTATAAAACGTAAATATTTATATAATAATTAAGTAATTGCCCAAAACAAATGTGTATAGCTTCGGTAAATAGGGTCTATTATTGTAGAAAAATGGAATATATTAATTTGAGGTTCAGTTCAGAGTAATATTGAAAAAATATTATTGCGTTTAATCAAGTGTCGCGGACTGTATGTATGCATGTTATGGAGAAAATGGTTTTCAGAGTAGGCATCGAATCGCATAACCCCAAAAATTGTTGTATCCACTCAAATATTGTAATATAGAACTTTTGTAAAAATGTTAAATCAGCAGACACGGCTGAAATAACGAATACCAACCCGAATACCGGTACCAGTGCAAGTTCTTATGAAAAATCGTATGGGGATGCGACGGTGACTAGTTGAAGAAGTTCTACGTCACCAGCGCGTTGTCGTTTCCCCTGCTGGTAGTGTTATTTATTGTTCGACCCGATGAATGTCATTTAAAATTTCGATATAAATTAATTTAAGGGAGTAAAGGGGTTTGGAGGGTGGCGCAGCGGGACGGGGCGTAATGGCTCGGAAAATGAAGTTCTTGTAACCGGCTGAGAGAATCTTACCCCCTGTATTTCACTCTTCCGCTCTTACCCTTAGCCTCTTCCGCCTCTGCGGCCATGCAACCCTCCAGCAACCGTTTCCCTTCTCCTCAGGATTCCCTTCTTCAGTTGCTCAGCTTGCTCTTCTATCGTCTCTCGCCCGAGATCCTATCCCTTGCTGAGTATTCGACTCCCCGCGTTCTTTCCCCGTTTCTCTTCGTCTACCCTTTCGCGACGAGATTCAACATTGCCTGCTGAAATATCCTTTCGCTGTCCCCCCACCGCCCTTCCATCTACGCTCAGCCAGCCACTCCGCTTTGCTATTATCTTAAGTAAACAGGCTACCTGCGAGCTCGGGAATTCCAGATAAAGTCACATGTTATCAAAATCCCGAGGCTGCTTCGAGCGGGCCGCTGCGTTTGCATCGTACCTTCGCCACTTCTGTGCCGTCCTCCCCTGTGCACTGCCGCCCTTTGCGAACGAGACACGATCTCGTTAATCCCGTTAAGTCGTGGCCTTACGTTAATGCGAACCGGAAGGCGGGACAATCGAGCTCGATTGCCGGCGACATTTCAATGTCACCAGTCATTTTTCCTCGCGAAAATGCACTGTTTCACAGGTAACATGGAACGCAATGGCTGTATAATTCATACAGAGCTTTTCCGACTATACCTTTCTCTTGAAGCTTCCCTCTTGCTGACTGAATCAGAGATCTACGTATAAGAGAGCTGAAGCCATTTGCGCTTAGTAGCCAATCAAATGTTTCCAAACGAGGTCAGCACTATTAGAGACTCAGGGAAGAAACTGGTTTTATTTATGTAGTATATTACTTTTAGTTCAAAGTACCATTTTGCTTTAACCCTTTATGTTAGCAACCGGGTACTCGGGTACCCATTCGATATTTCCTGCAAGAATTTTGTATGATCCGGTAAAAAGATGCCAAGTCTAGATCCCCACTTTTTGGATGTGTCTACGTCGATATACGCATTGAAAATAACAATGGTTCGCAAATTTTTAAATTTTAATGCTTTAAACATATTTATACGCTTGTTTGGTAACCGGGGTACCCATATAAGAAGCGTAATTGTTAGGTGTTTTATACACATTAACACGAACCAATTTGTAACTAAAATGATATATATATTGCTGAAAATATAATAATTATGAATTCTATGGACCATTTCTGCATATTGCTATGGTATTTGCGTCTTCATCACAAATAGGACGATGCCACTTGTGGCAATCCTTTCGCCTTTTTCTTCGCTTCTTTTCGGGATCAGCCCGACACATATAACTTTCCACTGGCGTCGCGTTCTTGTGTAGAAGTACGTAGAAGGAATTTCATTTATTTCTACTTGTTAATACACCATGCTTGCTATTGCCAATTTTGTGGAAAGATGTCTCATAATTTGCGCATCCGCCAATTGGGTCTGATAATTTCATATTTGAGCCACTCATTGGCTAAATGGGTTAACTCCACGAAACAAAAGTAAATCAATTTATATTAAATATGAGAAGTTAAGTTCCAATCAAGCGCTTTAACGAAAAAATTTAAAAAAATTCAATACGTGATGTTACCAAACAAGCGTGAAAATTTCGGTTGCTAACATAAGAGTTAATAAATATCATTTTATTAGTTCAGGTATACTGCGCTTTGAATCAACATCCCTACCGAACATTGGAAATGTGGGACTTGTAGATTTGATAAAATCAGAGAGCGCATTTTTACGAGGCTGGTATCGACAGAAAAAAATAAACGGGGAAGAGTACGTTCACTGCAACTTTCTTCTCCAAAAGTTATATTAATATTACCTTCTGCCTGAGCCGCTGAATAGCCTAGTTTAAACTTCAAAAGAAAAATGACCAGTATTTCGTGCCGTTTAAAGAAAAATACTCCATCGGCATTTCAAATAACATACGCGAAAGAGATGACGATGAATCGATATTTAATTTTTGATAGATACAATTTCGTATACAAGAAGTAAAGTTAACGAACAGGATATGTTATAACTTACAATTAGTATCCTATATGTGATTTCTAGATAAGAGTATAAATTATTAATCCAATTTTAACAAACACGTAACAAATAACAAGAACACTACAAAACGGATCACATAGAACATCCGTATTGTGTAGTTGAAATAAATAAACTTACTCCTGCCAGTTAACATAATTTCATTAACAAATCGATTAGTCAGCTCTTTAATAGAGTGGTATACACCTGCCTCGGCTATCTGGAATCTAGAATATTCAAGCTTTCAGTCTCCATTTTCTTCGCAAATATACTTTCTCTTTTAATCTTGAGACTGGTTCGCGAAAAGAAATTGTCGAACAGAAAATTTAGAACTAGCAGACCAATAATAAATAATACTTTTCTTTCCAAGACTTCTTATTAATATTACGTGCAGCTTCGAACACAGAATAACCAATTTGGAACTCGTCATGGTAATATTTCTGATTTCGTATTGAACTGTATATGATGAAAATTAATGGAATTTTCACTTTTCATCATTCTAATTAAGGACGTGTCTGTAATTTTTAGGGTCAACCGCCATTTATAGATCATACTATTATACATGGTTAGTCGAGGTATAAAGTCATCAATAGGGTGCAAAAAAAGAAATATGTGTTTGTGTATTGTCACAGTGATTTGAATCGATGCTTTAAATAAATACCTCTTGGATATACAAGGTATACAGACGCGTTTGAATTCTCCCACTTGCAATGATAATTAAAAATGCGAAATAATCGAATCTAATAATACAGTAATTGTAGGACTTTCAACATTCAAATATTTCAAATCAGTGATAATTTCATAGTGCTCATCCTAACTTCATCATCCGTTGCACATATCTGGGATCGAACAAATAACGATTGTAACATTGAATTCTGATGCAACTTTGCGTATCTTTTATCTCGGCTGCACAAAGTTCAACAAATGTTATAAATGATAAGTAACAAATTTGTTTTGCACATGTGTTTCCTCCAGGTTAATATATTCTTTAAACGGTTACGCGTTTGTCGGTTTTTTCCGCGCCAACGGATTTAACGAAGGAACACGTTTTCTCTCGAATACACTTTCAAGAATTAATAAAAAAAAAATAAAAGGAATGAAGCGATTGAATTAGAATGTCATGTATTCGCAAAAGCAATATGCGATGTATCCCGTGACCGTGTCGAAGATTTCGAGAGTTGCCCGGCTAGCTGAATTACAGGATTTGCCAGTAACGTGCTACGTAAGTCGCTTCCCTTATCCATTTAATCCCGATAAAGTCGTCAAGTGCAAGCTAAATCCGACAATTTCGAGAATCGAATTTCACATCAAAGAACGTTAGATACCATTACGTACCATAACCCAGTTGTCTTCGGTCGCGCCCTTTGCGAACTTCTGGAAAGTGTATTCGAGAGAAAACGTGTTCCTTCGTTAAATCCGTTAGCGCGAAAGAATTCGACAATCGCGTAACCGTTTAAAGAATATATTAACCTGGAGGAAACGCATGTGCAAAACAAAGTTACTTGTCATTTCGAACGTTTCGCATTTTTAATTATCATTTAATTATCAAGTGGGAGAATTCAAACGCTTCTGTGTACCTTGTATACCCAAGAGGTATTTAACTAAAGCATCGATTGTTTCATTCAAGAGCAGTATTAATTTCACAAAATGGGACAATATTTAACCACTATAATTTAGGCTCAAGTCATCTTTACATCTTTGTTTCTTAAACATTTTTTCATTATTTTAAAATATAGCGAATTCTTCTTTTAAAAAGAAGGCTGGGAAGTTCTTCAAACATCTGCAGCCTTCGCAGATTCATTGTAATTGCACGATGAAAACGAAAGGTTCTGAGTAAACGGAACTCCAAATTCTATCTTTTGCCTGTGCATATTCCCGTTGAAAGTCTACGAAATTTTCTGCTATTTAAAGGATCGTATTTAACCATTCGTAAACGTTTCCTGAAAGGAAAGTTTGCCACGTTGAAAAGTATGCATCTCTTTCATCTACCTGAAATTTGTACGCGAATAAAGTTAGCATAGCCAAAAATCGATTAAAACCGACTTAGGTAGGAGCAAGAGGAAAGCTTTTTACAGAGGCTCTCTTCCACCTCCGGACTCTCCCCCAACGCGTTATAAAAGTGCTCTTTGTTGCGTAAATTAATTCACAGGAGCCGTGCAATTGTCTGAGATTTTTAGAACCTGGCATCGAATAGAAGTCTCGAAATGAATTTTAAGAGTAAAATTGAATTTTCACGCAGTAATGCACGCATGGAAAATGTTTCTGTGTCTGCACGTCTCGGCGTATGAGGAAATGAAATTTCATATTATTTAAAATTGGCCTTTACTTCCCGTGCCCGGCGAAATGATTGCAAAAATGGAATGCGGAATACTAAATGTTTTATTCTTGAAGACTCACGAATATACGTATTCATTTTTTCATAACTTCATACATTTTTTCATAACAGTGCCTTTGCAAAGATTTATTTATTTTGGGTTGTAAACATCTGATTGGGTTATTAGTTATATTAGCGACTGCTATATTACACTATGCTACAATGTTGAAAGATATGACAAAGAGGATATGTTGGTTAAAACTGTGAAAAAATAAATTAGACTGTAAGATATTTTCTGACATTTTAATATTGTTGAGAATTAGTTTTAAACTATAGGGGATGCGTGCTGTTTTCTTTCACTAGCATATTTAGCCAGTGGATTTTAAGATGTTTTACTGTTTGTCACTTTACAATTGTCCATGCGTCCTTCTTTCACCCCTTTCTATGTTTCTCGCGTAGATGGCAATGCAACGAAGACCTACTTATAATTGCAAAAGTCCTCTTTCGTATAATTAAAGAAATTTAATTAATGTAAAATAAAATCGCCTTAGTTTCGTCTTACGTTTTAAAACAAGATTTTATTCAATTTTGCAATCAAAGTGAAAACAACTCGATTGTTTTGAAAATGTAGTATAAATTAAACAAACTTTATATCAGAATTCTATTAAACGTGCCAAATATTTGAAACATTTAAAATATCATAAAATCCTAAAATTTTCACCGAACATACAAGATTGTAATTAAAATATACATATAGCAGCAAGTTTGACTTTTATCGAATATAACTAATTTAACACAACGCGGTACAAAAAGTTGTGTATGAAACAATCTTCGAATCATTATTCTAAATATGTGACGTACAGCTATTTCATTTCACACAGACCCTCACTTTTTACTGTTACTTCTAATCGAGAGATTAAATTGCACGGCATTCTAGGTTAGCGAACAATTTTTTAAATGGCACCCTTAGCTACAGCGTAGGGTGCACACTTCAGCAAGTCATAAGTATTCTCAGGGTGTCTAGGCACGCCGCATGAAACCAAGAATCGCCGGTATGTGGCTCGTGTGTCCTAGTATGGCCGCTACAATCAGAGTGGCACGCGTCCTCATACCCCAGACCATCTTCCCCTAGCACCGAATCTGCGTTGGAACTAACCCCGAACACCGACTTCCAGTCAGGCAGTTCAGTGATTTCCGAGAACGCATTCCTGCCTCTTCCTCTGGCCACTGTGTTCTGCGTGAATATTCGAAACATTGCCCAGCCATAATAGGTAGCCTCGATCGAGCTGCTTTAACAACGCGATACATTGTGCAACCTTAAACTTACGCAATTGCCTATGCAGTTTGACGTATCTGTACCGCAGCTCTTTCCCTTTATACTACTTAAGAATAACCCAAAATGTGTTAGCTATTAACGGCACACTTAGCAAATATTGTTAAAAGAATGAGTATAGTTAGAACAGGTATATAACATTTTGTGCACATGTTTTGCAATGTTTAACGTACGCATAAAAGACTGAATTATTTTTATAATCCACGCATACTTCACATAAATATTATTTTTACGTGTAATACGATAAATGAAAAGTTTATAAACAAGTGGGGAAACTGCGTGCTATTAAACTAATTGCATAATACTTTTCAATTCAAAGATTTTTATTCGAACCTTAATTGATTTTCAACCCGAAAATATAACTGGTATGTGGGGGCACTTCCCACATACGCCACTAGGGGACGAGCACGACGATCCGGCTCCCGAAAGTGGTTATATAAGTCACCGCGACTATATACAGGGTGGTTGGTAACTGGTGGTACAAGCGGAAGGGGGGTGATTCTACGCGAAAAAAGAAGTCGAAAATATAGAATAAAATTTTTTCGTTTGAGCCTTTGTTTTCGAGAAAATCGACTTTGAATTTTCGCTCGGTAGGAATACATAATCAAATAATATGAAGTAATCATAAAGTTTATTATTATTAGGTCGTCCCATAAGTTCGTGCCGCTTTTTGTTTCGCTATTTAAATTAATGTATGAAACATACCTTTAAAGTTTATGAAAAAACGTAATCACCCTCTCGTTCCACAACTTCTTCCGATATTTTTGGTAAAGTCATTATACCGTCACTATAAAATTTCTGTGGTTTTTCGTTAAAATACTGTTCAATGTTTGTTTTCAGGCATTCCACATTATCAAAACTTTTTCCGGCTAAAAAATGTTGCATTGATCGGAACAAATGGTAATCCGATGGAGCAATATCTGGAGAATATGGTGGGTGCAATAAAAGTTGCCAACCAAATTCACGTAATTCTTTTTGCCCGTTTTGTGCCACATGTAGTCTTGCATTATCGTGATGAAAAACCACATTGCACCGATTCACGAGTCTCGGCCGTTTTACTCTTATTGCTTCTTTCAATTTATCCAGCTGAGCACAGTATTTGTCTGAATTAATTGTTTGGCTGGCTGGAAGAAACTCAAAATACAAAATTCCTTGATAATCCCACCATACAGAGAGGAGAACTTTGAGGGTGTAGACCTGGTTTCGCAACTCGTTGTGGTGGATCTTCTCTGCTTGTCCATGTTCGTTTTCTTTGGGGATTGTCGTACGAAATCCACTTTTCATCCCCAGTCACTAAATGTTTCAAGAATGGATCTTTTTCATAGCGTGCAAGCAAAGATATGCACGTTGCTACGCGATCAGAACGGTTCCGTTCTGTGAGCTCGTGCGGCACCCATACATCCAGCTTTGTTACCATTCCCATTTTCTTTAAGTGTCTGTGGACAGACGATTTGGGGATATTTAACGTTGTAGACATCTCTTGAACCGATAAACTTCGCGTTTGATCCACTAAATCACGAATTCTGTCTTCGTCTAATTCTGTTGGACGCCCAGAACGTGGTTCATCTGCAAGATCAAAATTTCCTTTTCGAAATCGATCAAACCATTTTGTGAACGTACGGGGCGATAAAGAACCTTCTCCGTAAACGGCACAAATGTTGCTTGCGGCAACTTTTGCTGTATTTGCTTTGCGAAACTCCTACAGCATAAGATGCCGAAAATGAATACGCATCTCACTTATGATTTTTCACTGTCTAAAAGACGAAACGCTTGCTGTTCACGAACTTTTTCTTTGGAATGCCTTCTCTAGACTGACCTCGATCATTAAACTCTGATTCCTTTCATCGCTTATCGCTCTGTGTTTATACAACGCACCGCAGAAAGTATAAACGCATCCGCGGCACGAACTTATGGGACGACCTAATACAAAAATTGCTGAAAATGTTGCCCATTCTGCCGAACACATACTTCTGCTCTTCTAATTAAATTTCTATGAACACTTTCTAATGTATTCGATTGTTTTAAAGTATGAAAGGCTACAATAAGGCTACAATACTGATAGTGGATAGCGATAAAAGTCGGATAGTAAGTTAATAGGTAGGAAAACACTTCGGTCATATTGGAAGTGTTTATCAACATAACGTCAATCGAGACAATAATCTACAGTGAGATCCGTTATAACGAGACATGATAAAGTGCACGCGTACCGAGCGAAAATTCAAAGTCGATTTTCTCGAAAACAAAGGCTCAAACGAAAAATTTTTATTCTATATTTTCGACTTCTTTTTTCGCGTAGAATCACCCCCCTTCCGCTTGTACTACCAGTTACCAACCACCCTGTATATAACCTCCGACAATTCCCTACTATCCTCGTGTCTAAGGCAGGGCCTGCTAGTACGCCTTACTGACGAGTAGTCCGCTAGCAGGCCTAGGACGAAACACCTTCTTCCTTCCTTTCTTTTCCCGTCGCTTCCTTCTTCCACCATCGATACAACGAAGCTCCCACAGGTACATTGCATGTAGAGGGTACAAAAAAAATATATATCATATAAATGTCTCACATGTGACACAAATCAAAAGCACAATCGTTAAGTCAAAAACTTAGTCGCGATATGAAAGAAGTTAATCTAATGGTCATAAAAATTCTACACCGTGTCAGGTGACAGTGACAACAGAACAACAGGTTTAGAGATTACAATATGTTTCTTATGACACTCCCCAATCCTTGCAATTGGTACACCACAATGCAATGGACAACAATGTTGCGTTCAGCTTCAAGATCAAGACCAATTTTGTAGCACATGTGTAATAATTACCTGTATAAACCATGACTTAACTTTTTCTGACACTGTATACATAGCATGTATACGGTTATATGTATATTTAGTCGGATTACTGCTCTTTGCTTTCCAAATTTGTCTACTGTAACTGCTCGAAAACGTGTTTTAGTTTATGAGAAAATAATTTCTATTTCCAAAATAATGAAATGTGCTCCAAGTCCTCTGAGAATTCAGTGACAACATAGGAGGTTTCATCTTCACTATTGCTGCAATTACGTAACAAAATAATTCTTTATTTACGTAGATCCTATTTTTTTGCAATTTTACTTTTCATTCCACAACAAACAAAAATTAAATATCATACTTTTATAAAATTCGTGTAAATTCGTATAAAACTCATTCAAACTTCTGTAAACGAGCAGAATATTGCGTCGTGGAAGGCGGAATGCATTTCGAACATGCAATTAAATAAAGTGCATTTTTCTTGTATTCTAGTCACGTGTTCACATTCAGTAACCTCTTCGGTGTCAAATAATGTTTACACTGTCTTAAAGTCAAATATGATGAAAAGCTAAATATTTCACATTTCCACTACTGTAAATGGAGTAATATGTTAGTAAACATATCATGTTAAATGTGTTTTGAATTAGTCTCGATGTCCTCTACAATATGGTAAAAAAATAAATATATGTATGTTCCTATTTGTTTTACCCAAGGTGAACTTAATTTCGCCATGAAAATAAACTGTTCTCCAAATTTTGTTTACTGATATTTATTGTACATTCTATACCCTGCAACTTTTTTTCTAAACTGTTTTTGTCAGATGGCTGCAAGTGGGTGAAAAATCGTGCGTCGCGTTTGACGGAATACCCTGTATAGCTAACCAATCTTATACCTGACCTTTGCAAACCTAATCTACTAACGTCGACGACACCCTGGCGATGCATATGCGTCAGTTCCTGTCCTAAAAGGTATACACGAAAAGCTAGGCCCACTTGAATGCTACTACTGGTTAGGCTAGATAAAATAGCGATCGCCTAACGCCAGCAGTGCAGCCCCCAGTCCACACATTTTAATTTACATTTCCTGAGTGGGACGTTTGCAGTAGGTAAAAGTACCCTTGTTGGACACCTTTTCTCAGAAGCTCTGCAGCAGAGTACCACACACCCCAGTGAGCGCGGGCCCAAATACTATCATCCAAACAGTAATTGTTATACATTCACACTATTATACATATTCCTACATATATATGTAAACAGTTAAAATTAAAAGTAATTCTAATAGAAACAATCTTCCTTGAAGTGATCTGAAGAGCTAAAAGAAAAAGTGCTACTTAACACATAAACATGATTCATACACATACGTGTAGATTAACATAGCTCAATCAAACCTCCTTGAATTTTTTAATGCGTTTAAACAAATTTTATCAACAAAACACTCTATAAATTTGGATTTCAAAACATGGAAACATTGCAATAACAGCCGTCTATCGCCTTGTTTTTTCCTCCGAATTCGTTCAATTTCACTGTACAATGTTCACTTCCAAAGTGTCATCTATCTTCTGTATAGCCCTTTGAACTGATTGAACTTATTACTGCAGACACATTACGTTTCTGATGACTGAACGTAACCCTTTTGTAGGACAAAATCCATCAGCGTAATTTACATGCTCTTCGAATAGGAAGAAGTTGAAGACCGGACATCTGCCCCAGCTTCTTGAAGGGAAGTGTGCATACTTTCACGAAGAAGCTGGGCGCAGCGGGGCCCTCGTACATGACAGTCGGTTAAAGTCGATCAAATAGTTAGCCATAGATTCAGTCAGAATCAGTTGGGAAGTTAGAGAGCCAGAGAGTCAGTCTGTGAGGGAGTCAGTATTGATAATACGCTAAACCTAATTTATGTTGTCTGAGATATGTGTATGTGTATACATATACGTGGTGCGTCTGGAAAGTGACGAGGTTGATTTTGGTTCTCGGGAGTAGGGAAAACTGTCTAAACGCAGATCTGCTATCTAAATGTAATTTCAACTCGATTGAGCGAATACAAGCGATTTTGCTGCCAGTTTGATAAAAGTGTGTTTTAGTGACACGTTACGGAAATGGAACAGCGATGCATCGAACAGCGGTATATGAA
Source organism: Nomada hirtipes (assembly GCA_951802735.1). Classification (NCBI taxonomy): domain Eukaryota; kingdom Metazoa; phylum Arthropoda; class Insecta; order Hymenoptera; family Apidae; genus Nomada; species Nomada hirtipes. The sequence goes on along the minus strand of OX637919.1, from coordinate 5,916,734 downwards.
TTAAATTTTGTGTTAAAAAACACAAAGTTTTAAACGCCAAATGACAGTTTTGGACGCCAGTGATACCGGGGAAGATGAATCTGATTCTAAAAACGTTGCGCTTCAAAAACTGAGAAAAGTGTCAAAACTGTAAAGACTATCGTCACATGCAATCGTCATTTGACTGCTAAAGTGATTGGCGATGAATAAAATTGAAAGCACCAAAATTGTTGATCACGTTCGCTGCATCACGGCAGTGTACACAGCTTTGTGTCCATGTGACTTTTTTCGTTTCACAAAAAACAAAAACTTTCTCAATGGGCACCAATTTTGGAATAGTGACCAAAATCCAAAAGTTCGTAACCGACCAACTGAAAACAGTTGCAGTAAAAAACTTCTAGCACTATTCCCAGGAATGAGAGCAACTTCTCAGACAGTGTACAACTTCTCAAGTGAACAATTTTGAAAGAGATAATGTACATTATTACAGAACTAATCTCATTACTTTTTAGACAACCCCCATATTTTATCTTACATATATTGCAAAAAAGGACAAATGGTCTCAATGGGTAACATCGGCCAGATGCCCTTATGATTGGTCCGAAGTAACTAACAGGTTTATGGTTCCCAGATGTGTTAAAATAGAAAGCTATAGATCTCTAACAAAAAGTAAGTAGAAGACTAAGGTTCTCGCAACAATAACCCGGAAGCCGCGCTGCCTCTGTCCACTACACTTTGTATACTTTACAAGGTTCAACTGCAATTAGTTTTTGATATTTCCGAAATGACTGATGTTGAGGAAGCACGCGTTTTCGTTCTTAATTAAACAGTGCCAGACGATATTTATGTACACGTGAGGAGTACGAACATTCGTTGTAGGTATAATTAACGGTTAATTGTGCTGCTTATAATCTAGCTTTCCAAAATCCTACCTACCTCAGCACACTTACATAGATAATACACTTAATCCCATGACGAATTAATTATAATAAGAAAACAACAAAGCTGTCAATAATAATTCCAGTTTCCAATAATTTTAAGGCTAGGTTCTTTAAAGCCGTGTAACCGCGTTAATAGTAATCAATAAATGTGAAAAAAGGCATACCATATTATGGCCCAAATGGTCAAGCAATTATCCGCATAGAATTTTTTTATTTGGGGGATAATTATGAAGTAGAACTTCCATTCGCTTTTGAGGGGTACGCTTCCCCTAATTTAAATAATTATTAGAAATATTTCACACGTATTTTTTTTTATCTGCATTGATCTATAGAGGGCAATATCAGCCCTCAAATTTGGGGATGAGAACCATATTTTCTCAAAAATTTTTAATGAGAAGCTAATTACACAGTTTGTTTAAAAAATATATTATGAATTATCCTTTGGAATTTTTAATTTCATTCTTCCAATAAAATGAGAATCGTTATAGTATAACAATCTACGAGGAGCCGGTACTTCAGAAAAAAGTACGATAAGAGCTATTTATTTTATACCCTGCGCTTTTAACTAGTCCGTGCGTGTCAAAAATTACCACCGCGGGCAGAAATGGCCAGCACCGTTGATTCTAAGCAAAGTTTCAAATTGTTTCAACATTGCGGTCGCAATAATAGAATCATAAAGCCATTGGGTTTGCTAAAATTCTTTACATTCTTTTTTGAACCGTTATTGCCTTCCGCAGCTGCGAGCCAGACATATAAAAACTTGTACAGCTCATTTTCTAAGGATTACCAGATTTTTCTAAACTCTGCGCACTTTATGACTTTATTACTTGCGAACCATTAGCTGAACATGAGGACGTCGCGCGAGTCACCTCCAGGTCAGTCTGTGAACAAGTATGTATAAATACTCCAGCTTTTATTTTTCATGTCGTATCACAGTCGTTACACAGTGAAGAAGTGTTAGTTTAGCTTTAATAAGATGTGATGTTCAATCATTTTCAACACAAGTTGATAAAGTATTCTCTGGATTGCCTATAACACCATCGTTTCGTTACTACTTAATGTGTTCTGTTATACGCTGTTGCATTACAACCACATTGTTCCATTCACTCACTCAGATATCGCATCATAGTTCAATCACTATTTTAATTAACACGGTGAATGCCAGACGAATTTTACATGACTGGCCCATGGCGCCGGAATGAGTTCTTGGTTATGCGACCCATGTTAGTATATATTACAATATTAAATGCTAACGATTGCAAATGAAACTATTTTTATCATTGTAATAACGATGATAATATTCAACATTGGCATTGATTTGAATTATACTTTTTTACTAAGTTGAGCACCTCCGGTCACCGATGACCCCCACGATGGCACTGGCGAATTGAGTGCTGGTCAACGGTGACCCCCCACGGCATAGTAATATTTTTACATTAATTACGCCGTCCATTTATTTACGATTTATACTGTAGCTCACAAATGAACGTTCTACAATTGCGGTGGTTTTCATAGACAATCAATTTTTTCAAGAATAGCAAAATATGTAGATATGTGTATTTCATTCGAGCTTAATCCTAACCTGTAAACTTATTTTCCGAAATTTGTTATATACTTTTCTGTAAATTTTACTTGCTTTTCGATGGATTTAATCAAAATATCTTTTACGCGCGATCCCCAAATAGATAACATGCGACAGCTTGTGGGTTAATGGTGTTAAATGCGTCTCGTACAATAGAAGGTTTTTAATTTTAAACTTTTTAGAAACAATTTAAATGTTAATCTAACCATAACTTGTGGTGCGCGTTTCCTATACGTACTTCTATACGTGTACTCATTGTCAGACATTCGATCCAATCTCAAATCTATGGAAGTACATCAAGACTGAACTTGAACAGCGATTTCTCAGCACTCTGACTTTCAAGAACGGATCCCTACTTCACGTTTCATCATTTCACTCTGCTCTGGGAATATTTGAAGGATTTCCAATAAGATTTCAGAGAAAAATATCATAGCATCTGTATTATGGAGAAATATTAATATATTTAGCTGACACCAAATAGTCGTCCATGAACTACCTCTTTGTTAGAAAGTGAGTTTTAGAATAGAATAGTTGAAATACAAAATAAAATATTGAGTATTCTTGCTGCATGCCCCTTAGGACACAAATGTTGACAATAATAAATGTTTATTCAACAGTCGCATCCATTCTCGAAATCTTAAGAGTAGCAGGACACTCAGATTTGGTAAAATTGTTAACAATTAACATTAATTATAAGCACCAAGGGAATCCATTATATGTATAACTTAAAGATTGGGCTCTGCAAATGTACGAGTTCCTCATCAAACATTTCAACACTTTTGTAAGTAGTTTTATGCAACTTTCCTTCACTTTGGAGTAGCCTTTACTATACTACAATCGGAAGCAATTGAAATGCAAAATTAATATTTTCACCAGTATTTGTATAGGGTAAACTATTTTATAAAGGACAGTAACGCCTTTATCATAAATTCATAATTACACATATAAAGTAATACAAAGCAATATAATATAAAGTAATAAAAAATCAGTGACATAAGTGTGACTGAAATTAAAACTGTATAATTAACACTAGGTTTACGGACAAGTTTGAGCACTTATTTTCACTAACTTCCCTAAGATTAACGATTGCCTATAAAAATGCGCGTTTTCTTTAAAAAATTAATTCACTCAACTTAAAAATGAAATATAATTAATTTAATTATGTAATATTAACGGACCTTCATTAATTTCTGTCTTTCGAATTCTGAAATGCATCAAATTGACGCGTCCCGTAACCCTAGCGTTAAGACGTTGGGCCTCACAGTATCGACGGTATATCGGCGACGATTACATAAATAACGCGGACTTCTTGTAAGGAAGTTATGTAAATTATTAGTGGACTGTATTGTTTGGGCTAGAGCAGGGGTTCCCTAAGTGCAGCCCGCAAACCCTAGAAATGTGGCTCGCGATGGCAGATCATCCGCGATCTAGAATTTACTGTATAAAGATAATTTTTATAAAGGATTATCTTCACAGGATTATCCAAAATTGCGCAAACTTGTTTACATTATTTGGAAGCACTTATTTATGCGAAAAAACTTTCTCAATTATTATTCTCGCGTATTAATAATTCTAATTCAGATCAAAATTAACTGATGAATTCTACCGACTTAAAACCAAGGCACAACGATATTATTAAAAGAAAATAGCAACTGCATTTTGTAAGACATAGGTTAACTTTATTGATGTTACAATGGCTGTAGGGACAAAGACACTGACTGTTGGGGCACTGTCGTAGCGCGACCGTGCCCTCTCCCAAAAAACAAAAACGCATCGCTACGCAATGGCTGCGCCATCTCACACATGGTCATATTACACAACAGTTCACTCACACACATGCATTCTTACAACTCGGCCGTCCTGACTATAGACCGTCCGCGGGCTACTGATCATCCTTTCGATCCGCATTTTCCGTTGCCGGCATTATCCACGGTCGCATATTTTTGGGTTCCCAAACACCTTGATATTGCCGCTGAGTGTTTTGGAAACCATCAACATCGGCAACAATATATCTGTCGTTTCTTAATACTCGCTTAATAATATACGGCCCTTTAAACGTCGGTAGAAGTTTCTTTGGCGCCGTCGGAGTGCTATCGAAGTTACGCAACATAACTAAATCTCCTTCTTGGTATCGAATAGGCGGCTTGTGCCTTTTATTAAAGTATTCCGTATTGTATCTCTGCGACGCAATGATTTTATCGGCCGCCTTGCACCGGAGTGCCTCTATATCTCGAGTCTCACCTTTCATATGATCATCCAAATATTCTTTTATCTTATCCTCTATTTGACCGCGTTGGTTTACGCCGAAAAGTAACCGACTCGGAGTTTCTCCAGTGGACTGAGTCAACGTATTGTTTATACAATATTCGATATGCGGTAACACTTTATACCAATAATTACCACTATCATTCTCTGTACCCTTGCCTAACGTGGGTATTAACATTCTATTTACTCGCTCTATTTGTCCATTAGCTTGTGGAGAACCTGTGGCTATCATTACATGTTTAACGTCGTTTTTGTTTAAAAAATCACCGAATTCTTGCGACGTAAAACTTGATCCGCGATCCGATACAATTGTACGCGGTCTACTGTAACTATCAAAATAATTAATTAAACACTTTATTGCCTCTCGACTGGCGGTTGTTTTAGTTGCATATAGACGTACGAACTTCGTAAATGCATCGATTACGAGGAACACATATCGCTTTAATAAATTCCGCTTATCTACCGGTCAGAAGTGGTCTATGTGCAACGTAACGAACGGAATACAGTAATGTCTCGATAGTTGCGAAAGCCTCGGGACTGAACGTTTGCAACTAGCGTGTAGTTCCTACGTTGTTTGAAATTTGCCGACAGCGTCGAACGTAGAAAAGGACAGCGAGTAAAGATAAGCGGCCGAGCAGCCAAGCTAAAACAAAAGCCAGTGTATCGGTGAAACAACACTAATGCAATGACGAAACTTTTTTATTTGTAATTTTTTTTTTATCAAACTTTATCCAATAGTTTTCTGACATTTTTCTGATTAAAATAACACCAAACACGATATAATTTGGACCATATTTACTGTCCATATTACATTGGGGTCCACTCATTAACACGTTCGCTTATATGTATAGTATCCCTACAGTCGTGGACTATGTACTTTTGTTCATAATTCATTTCAGTTAGATTTCATGTTTCTTAGTTTATTTTTTATTCAGTTAGATTTAGTCTCTGAATAGTTCGTGATGGTCATCACCAACTTTTAGGCGATACTGACCAGGGACAGTAAGCAACATAAATTCACTGACGTGATCACTGCAGCAATCTTCACCGAATTTTCAGCACGAAATATTATATTATTAAATTATAAATATGTTTCAATTATTGTAAGCACAAATACTAAATAATTTATATAATTTAAATTATAAGCTTTTTATACCTCATACTACTGTAAGTTGTAATATTCTAGCCATAGTATTATTCTAAATGTGGGCAACAATTTCTTTCTCTAACTTATTAGGAACGATAATGAAAGATAAGTTATTATAAGTCAATATTTTCCAAATTATATCGTGTTTGGTGTCATTTTAATCAGAAAAATGTCACAAATTTATCGGTAAAAGATGTATAAACACAAAACTGAAAATGAAAATATTGGTATTACATTGGTATGTTAAACAGTGTACTAGGCCTTTGATCTTTGCCGAATGCCACGATTGCAGCTTCTCTTTTCTTCTCACTACCTATCCTTTTCTGCGGTCGAAACTTATTAACGTTAATTAAGCCAGTAAATATAGTCCAAATTATATCGTGTTTGGTGTCATTTTAATCAGAAAAATGTCAGCTATGCTGTGTAAAAATTTCATAAGAAAAGGATGAGAAATGGCAAAGTTTCATCGTTGAATTAGTATTACCTCACCGATATACCCGACCCCGGATCGCGTTACACTGATCGGCAAGCGAGCTTCTGGACGCCTCTAGGGGTATACCCCCCAGGAGTGGGGATAAACTCTTTGCAACTATCGTGCAGCTCTTTTTCGCAACTATCGAGACATTACTGTATTGCCTTTCGGAATACAATGTAACTCGCCTTCTCTTTTTCCAACAGTAGGAGAATAGGCTATACACTTCATACAGTTTCTTATATGTGTTTCTATTTTTTGTCTGAGATTCGGAAACCAGTAACTCTGTAATATCGTGCCAGCAGTCCTTTCTACACCTAAGTGACCTAAGTGATCGTGATATCTGAAGATTATATTCGCCTCCATATTTTCAGGTACATAAAAAAGTAAATCATTGCCGCGTTTTCTATAAATCAAACCATTTCTCATTTCATAAAATGGATCCTCACTCTTTTCAAGTTTAGCAACTAACTGCTTAATTATGCTGTCTTGCGATTGACATACTGCTAGATTATATTCAAAAGGATTATCCTCAATAATATGAATTGTAAACGATCTGCTTAGTGCATCAACGTGTCTCATTTTATCCGCTGCTCGATGCTCTACTGCATAATCAAAATTTTGTAACTCTAAAGCCCACCTGGCGATTCGCGGATTAACGTCTTTCTTTTGCAATGTTAATTTCAATGAGTTACAATCAGTGATAATTTTGAAAAAAATTCCATGTAGATATACTCGAAATCGTCTGAGAGCATATATGATAGCCAATGCTTCTAGTTCGAAACTATGATATCTGCTTTCAGTTTCCGTTGTGCGCTTGGAAAAATATAATACGGGGTGAAATTTCAAGTCAGACTTTTTCTGTAGCAAAACAGCGCCAAAACCCAACGAGCTGGCGTCACAATGTAACTCTGTCGGATCGTGCGGGCTATAAATAGACAATATAGGAGCTGATGTTAAATTTGATTTCAGACTTTCGTACGCTTTTAATTCGACTTCCGTAAATTTAAATTCAACGCCATTCTTCAATAAGTCGTACAATGGCTTAGCAATTAACGCGAAACCTTCCACAAATTTTCTGAAATGAGAACACAGCCCAAGAAAACTTTGTACCTGGCGCACGCTTTGCGGTACTGGATATCGAGACATCGCTTCGACGCCGGTTTTTGACGGACTAATACCTTTCGCGGAAATAAAATATCCTAGATATTCAATTTCCGTTGCCAGAAACTTAATTTATCAATTCTTAAATCTAACTTATTCTCTACCATTAATCTAAACACACGCTTAAGCACTTTTAAATGATGTTCTATAGATTCGGTGGCTATCAAGAAATCATCGATATATGCGATCACGTCGCCCGAGCGAATTAATTCCGCTAATACCTCATTCACAAACCGCTGAAATTTCGTAAGCGCTGGTTTTAGGCCAAATGGCATTTTTACAAATTCAAATTGACCGAAATGAGTGACAAACGAGGTATATTTAACAGATTCCTCGGCCACTGGTATGTGGTAAAATCCATTTTTCAAATCAAGCAAGCTGAAATAAGCTTTTCCTTTTAATACACTCAACTGATCTTCAATCACTGGAATCGGAAAATTATCCGTCGCAATTTGTTTGTTTAGTACTCTATAATCCATACACATCCTATATTCGCCGTTCTTTTTCTTAACTAGTACAATAGGCGAAGTGTATTCTGACTCACTTGCACGAATTATTCCCTTTGCTAGTAGATTATCCAAAATTTCCCTTAAACTGATTTGCTCAGCATATGAAAGTCTGCGCGGGGAAAAATTAAATGGTTTCAATTCTGTTGCAACTATTTTTAACTCACTTTTGACCTTAGGCAGCTCAGGACGCTTAGGCCGTAAATATTCCGCTGCGAAAAGATTTTTAACTCGCAATTGATCATACTCAGGTATTTTTGTATCAATTAACAAATTATCAGTACTGTCCACGCAAGTTTCCCCAGTGTCAATGTTTAATATTTCCGAAATCGCTTCATCTACAGCAACTGTTGACGGTACTATCAATTTCATGTTGAACTTTCTCATCACATCTCTACCCAATACTACCGAAACGGTCATGGTATCATCGGGTACCACATACAAAAATATTTCTTTTTCCACCATTTCATCTAATTCGATATTCACTACTACCGACCCTGAAATAATCAATCTACTACCATTAGGACCACAGAATGTCTTGTCAGAATTACTCGTGCAATTGATCAAATGTCGTGGAACGAAGGCTTCTTTCACAAAACTAATCGGACTACCCGTATCAATTCGCGTGTCCAATTGTAAGAATAATTTCGATTGCACGTTAGTGTCGCATATTTCTAATCCAATAGTTTTTATAAAATCATCTCGCTGCTCAGATACATTATCTACACAAGCTACTTGTTGTTTATCTAACTTACTTTTGCAATCCGTATACGCATGGCCCACCTTGCCGCATCGGAAGCAGGAGCCCTTTTCTCGTCGAGGCTGCTTGCAGTCTTTAGCCATGTGCCCGTATCCGCTGCAATTGTAACACCTTACTTTGCTTTGATTCTCCTCCTTGGGAGAGCCGCTTCTAGGTGACGCTGTCGTTTGTTCTCTTGCGTTTCTGTCTTGCTTCCGCACGCCAACTCCCGACTCGTCGGCTGCTTTCCATCCGCCAAAGTGATGCTCTCGACGCCGATAATAGATCGATGCCGACTGGAAGTCCTGAATCCGTGCCTGATTTCGCATTTGCCGGTCCGGTATTCCATCGACCAGATATTCAATCATCCCCTCTTCGCCCACCGGTATATAATTGCCCAAAACAATTTTGTCATGATAATATATGGCGAAGGGTTCACTCGTTTTCCAAACACGCTCTTCAAATTTTCTTCTTAAGATCAATTTGCTTTCTTTTTTCTCGAACATTTTTTTCATTTCCCGCAGTAACTGGGTAGTATCCATTTCGATATGCTCTGGACGAGACTGAAACCATCGAAGAGCTTGTCCCCTCAGCCGCGTGCCGATTACAATTCTGGAAGCGTTGTCATCCAGCTGGTATGATGCGCACAGCAATCTAACTTGCTTTTCCCAATTGCTGAACACAACATTCACACCGTCGAAATCTCCAAGCAAATCGCTTACCGCTTTGATGCCAATTCTTGCATCAGTCGTGGTATTGCTGGACCGGGACGAACTGCGTAATAATTCGTTCTCCCTCTGCATTACCCTCAGCTCTCTTTCCATGAGTTCCCTTTCTCTTAACAGGAATTCGTGATTGTAGGCTGCCCTGTCATTTTCGGTGCCTCTCGCTATGGACGACGCGTTGTCCTGCGATACACCGGGTTGTGGCGCATCTTCCGGCGACAGCATGCTGACCTTCTTCATCCATTCACCACTGGGATCTGCTTCCTGAAGTCTGCCGATCAGCTCATTCTTTGATCCCGCAGTAGCCAATCCCATTTTCTGCAGTACCTCCTTTAACTGCGCAACTTTAAATTCACTTGCAAGCACCATTTTGCTACTGAAGTATGGCACACTCGCGTACGAAGAAAAAATGTACTGTCTACCGTCACTTACACTTAAGGCGAGCGTCGTACGGCTCAAGACTAATTACTTAATGTCAATCTTAAATCTTACTTAAAATCACTTAAACTGAGTTCAATTAATCCCACTTCTGAAATTGTAAGACATAGGTTAACTTTATTGATGTTACAATGGCTGTAGAGACAAAGACACTGTCGTAGCGCGACCGTGCCCTCTCCCAAAAAACAAAAACGCATCGCTACGCAATGGCTGCGCCATCTCACACATGGTCATATTATACAACAGTTCACTCACACACATGCATTCTTACAATTTTTTATAACACACTTCAGATTGATGAATTTATTATTCTTTTCTTTTTTTATTTGAAATGTGTAAATAAACGGTTTGTAATAACAAGTAATTATTGTCATATTGTTATGTACAGAATGTGTAAGAATATATTTTATGCACTGGCACGAGTACAAACCCGAACACTGAACGAATGTATAATATGAATGCATGCTAGACAACTGGAAGCTTGAAGGAAGATAAAGGTGTACTGTAAATATACCCCTCGCCGGCCTCGTGTATTCGTAGTTCTAATTCATTTTTTTTAAACTTTACCGCGAATCTTGTTCTAATTATGGAATATGTAATCGCAAACGTGGACAATATTTGTATAAGATTTTGTACATATCCTCACTTATTCTCATACATCTTCCTTGTAAAAGTTTCTTAATTTTTAAAGAAAGTGATTGGAGCCCTGTTTGCCTAATTGGCAGTCGCCCACAGGAAAATGTATTGCACACCAAATGATTGACCCCATTTAAAGTTTTTATAAAGTTATATTAACTGTACTATTTATATTATACTCTTCTACAATGCAATGCTTGAAATTGAAAAAGCTTGGATAATAAATTTTGTGTACTTATGATCATCATCCATCTTCTTAATTAACGGGACGAATGGAATGATCGTTTTCATTATGGAAAACAGAGAGCTTTGCTAGAACATCTGATTGGTTCGCTGATGGTTTAGTCTGAACTTTCACTACTGATTATACGATAGTAGGATAGAACTCGACGTGTATTCAACCGTGGGACGATATGTGGACTTTGGGTTCTACCAATGGTATTTGCTGAAATAGATCGTTCGAGGAAGACATTGGAAAGGTTCACCTGTTAAATGTAATTCAATCTTCGTTCAATCAGACTTGCGATCCCGCTTTCCTTTACAGCATTGGAGGGACTATCATCGATAATTATCGGATACTAGTGAAGATAAAGATTACCAATTAGCCTAATACTTTATGTGGATCCTCGTTCAAGGACGTATCTCAACTACTTTTACATAACTCTACACGTTATTGGCACACTTGACTTCTTACAATTAATGACTCCCACCTAATATTATGATAATCCCATTATGATAATATCGTTAACATGTAACATTTTTATGATTCTTTTTACAAATTCCTAATAGTTTTAATAAACTTGATTTTTTTAGTAATTGTTCGGTGGAATTAGGACCAGCATAAGTTAATTGTTTTTAGAAATCTATTTACATCGATTAAATTGATTGACAGAAACCAGTTCAATATTATAACTTTATGGGTGATTTTGTAAATTTATATTGAAATACAATAATAAAATACATTGAAATTAAATAAAATAAGTCATAAGAGTTAGTATAGAAATATCATGGACCATTGTTGATAATGAAAACTATATTTTTATTTATGATATTGATAAAAATATACAGTTTAATAAAACTTTAAAAGAAAGTATGTATCATTGTCTATTAAGGTATACGTAATGTGGTTCTTTGTAACTCGCGTTTTCATTGATCGAATGGCTAAGAGAGGGGCCTGAATGCACCTTTTTCCGTTTTTCCTTTGTCTTTGACGAGCGCTTCACTTCACGTTTCCTCTCCCCAAGAAAGGTGTGCGTCGTTAAGAGAGCATATACATAGGGTGCATTCACCACGCGCCCCTTAAGAATTCGACTGCAATTATTTTCGGTAGTGTAACTCTTGATATTAATAAATATATTATTCTAATTCTCATTCAGTCCACGAGAATTCCTTTATTGTCATTAATTTCTCAAAAAAATACTTCATTCTTTTTATTATTAATTGCTATTACATAATTTTATGTTCCACGATTTCCAATACGTTGGGACGAAAAATATATTGCTATATCAGTCTAAAACAACCGCTAAGCTGTCAATAGCAATTTCTGCAATTACCAAAGTATAATTGGATACAGTCTGTCACGAAGTTGTCCATGGATTGACCACGTTGGTTTTCCAGTCGTTTCCAAAACTTTGTGAACAAATAAGACAAACTTTACGTATACACAGAATGTTTTTAATTTTCAGAAATGAATAATTTATTGTCCAGTCTAAAAGCATGTATTTTGTAAACGTGAATTTTATGCTCTGGGAGTGAACTGTGGACTTTAGTAACACGAAACATTATAAAAATAAACATATGGTAAAGAAGGATTGCCAAGGATTAGAAACAAAATTGCAGTTATAATTTGTAAGCTAAAACTGTTTGGATAAGAAATCGTTGTAAATACCAATGATTCAACTATATCGAAGACGTTTATCAAGCGATCGAGTCTTATTGAGCTAAGAATAAAGCTCGGGCCAACGGTGGTCATAATATTAAATTATCGGGCAGTTGCGCAGTGGCGAAAAGTCGGTGAAGTCGGAAGGAAAGCTCGATATCACGACGGAAACGTCTCGTTGACAAATTGTTTTTCTTCGGTATCGACTAGGTGGCCTGCAGGGAACACGAGTGAAGGGCGGAAAAATATTTTTGTTTTCTCGTCGTGAAAATGGAACGGTGCGATTTTACTTTGACACAAGCCGGAGAACCAATTCTCTGCACGACACACGGTTGGGTAGAATTTAACGATTAAAGATAGTATATAATCTTTTCAACCAGTAATAATGTTCTCAGTTTCCTGGCGTGGAAAGGTAGCAGAACGATTAGTTTCTTGATTGTACTGCCAAGAGCTAAGAAAAAGCAGAAGTTGCTTTGTACGCGTCACCTTTTCAAAATTATAAAGTTCGATATAACGCAATTGTTATTCATGTTAATATTTTTAAAATTATTGCGTTAGTCTTTGTTGAGTCGTAAAACACTTCATACAGCGAACGGACGGATTAGTCGCTACTTTTAACAGAAACCCTACTAATAAAATCTTCAACGTTCGAAGCAGCCGGTCACGACGCGTCGCGATGTGCGCAAGGCACCAATATCTTAAAACGTTCTCCTTTTTTCCATTGAAAATAACCATAACCAAAACAACCAAACAACTATCGAATATAACGGAAGTTCGTGTACCTTTGCCGCTACCGTGCTCAGGACACACCCTTAAGTTTCGTACATACTATATGCGTGTACTTATCCACCACTACGTAGTTGAAACCAATCAAAAGACACATACAGTCTTTTTAAATACTCCACAATCTTGCGCAGAGTCAATATCAAAGGTCGGCCTTATTACCACGAAACTCTTACGCAGGAATATGCAGGAACCCGATGCGAAACCGGGGAGCCTCTAGGTTGGAATAGTTTGCTTGTTTGGATAAAGACGTGCGAACCAACCTGATGCGAGATCAGGTAGTCGCAGGAAATGTTAGTTGCCTCGTAAATCTAAATTTTTATTTGATACAACTCGAGCGGTAAAGTTGTATCGGTGGGTACGTTGTTACTAAAATGCAAGGATTACGGGGTAAGATAGGTCTAACGAATCTACTCGATTTATAAGTGAACGTATTAAAGTTTATATTCTGAGTATCAGTATAAATACAAATGTTCCGGTCGTGATGAAATAATATGAAGTGTGTAAGTTACCTAAGTATTTGCACGGTGTTGGCGCACTGGCGATGCGGGGTCTGAGAGCCGCTATTAGAATATGCCGAAAGAACTTCAACCGGATAAGCGGATTCTAACGGGTTAATCTGTGATTCGAGAGGCGCGCTAAGTCCAATCTCACTGGATATAACTGATTCTATGTATACAAGCGTGACACGACGTGACTCTACGCGTGACTATGTAACTGTGAACCCACGAGGGTAGAAACCAAAGGGTTTACATAGTCCCAAAATGCGGGGGAACGCACTGGATTTTTCCATATAAGGGAATTTAGGAATCGTCGTCGGGCCGCCCCCGTCTCGGTCATGATGCAGCTGACCATGCGTGTTCTCAGGCCCCCTTATTTATTTACGATAACCGAAAGAATTTTAGGGCGTTTTCCCTTCACAAACGCGAGCTGGAAAACGCGTTGAGAGCGACGTATGGAAAATATTCTCCATACGTAACATTCTCATCGTCGTCCTTTGTCACTGGCCATAGCAAATATGTAAAGACAATGCGTGTGGTAGCAGCAGAGTGAGAACGCAATATGCTCTCACTAGCTATCTTCTGGCAAACGCATTATATCATTATCACCGAATAATACTTACTTTAGAGCCCTATATACATACAGGGTGAACCTTATAAAGCGTTACAGACGAATATCTCAAAAAATATTGATTATACGCAAAAATGTTTCAAATGAAAGTTGTTCAGTACCGAGGGGGACATCATGTGGTGGGACTTTTATTATTCCCGGTGGACACTCCAAGGTGAGCTGAAGGTCAACTTTCTTTTTTTAAATGGAATCATATATTTTTTTATCCACCATCAAATAGTGCGTTTCAAGACGAGTTCAATGACCTACGACTCAAGGTCATTCAAAGTCAAACTTGCAGCTCAAAATGTGCATTGGATGAGAACAACGGCGTTTCAATATCCATGGACCCTGAACGTTTGGTGCGGCATTATCTAAAATTTTGTCATTGGCCCGCACTTTTTCGAAGGACGTTTAACTGGGCAAGTTTATGTTAACTGCCTACACAATGTACTACCCCAATTATGTGATGAAGTACCTTTAACACCAATAGGACCTCCTCGACCTATCCACTTTTCTGCAAAGATTTCATTCATTGCTGTTCGAGAGCATAGTGCATAGTGCGGAGGCGCACCGTCAATTTTGCATCCACATAACGCGTGTTTTATTTAAAGGTACTTCTTCACATAATTGGGGTAGTACATTGTGTAGGCAGTTAACTTAAACTTGCCCAGTTAAACGTCCTACGAAAAAGTGCAGGCCATTGACAAAATTTTCGATAATGCCGCACCAAACGTTCAGGTCCATGGATATTGAAACGCCGTTGTTCTCATCCAATGCGGATTTTGAGCTGCAAGTTTGACCTTGAATGAACTCGTCTTGAAACGCACTATTTGATGGTGGATAAAAAAATATATCATTCCATTTAAAAAAAGAAAGTTGACCTTCACCTCACCTTGGAGTGTCAACCGTCAAGAATAAAAGTCCCACCACACGATGTCCCCCTCGGTACTGAACAACTTTCATTTGAAACATTTTTGCGTATAATCAATATTTTTGGAGATATTCGTCTGTAACGCTTTATAAGGTTCACCCTGTATACATATTGTATAGTTTTAAAATATTAAAGTATTATAGATGGCTACTAATGCGTATTTTGTTACCAACGTAGTTCTGAATGTGCTATAATAAGCAGCTGTACTATCATAAAGATAAAGTAAACTATCGTGTAAGGTATACAAGGCGTGTGAAATAAAATGTTATGTGCCATATTTTCTGGTCTTATTAAAGGTAGCGATGATAAAGGTAGCAATTTTCACCCTTATACCAAGTTTTTATACCAAGAGTTTAACTAATCAAAATATTTTATTATAGTTTTAGACCATTTTCTACTATTGGCGAAAGAAGACTTCGGACTTGAAAAATGAGTATAAAAGACAACATACTATATGGTCCACCTCTCACAGGCATACCGAATGTTTCCGTGGGGCAGTATTTGTTCGATAATCTACGCACTACCGGCAATAACATTATTCAGGTAAAATAATCAATGATTTTCAAGTACAAAATAATCACTTGTCCAGCATTCCTAAATAGTAAAGCTAACTCTACTATTTACCTTTTAACTTTGTAGTTTCTAACCGTGATAAACCAACTGCAAGAAGCATGCATTTAATCCTAATTATCACATACCTTGATATTTTTATGAAAATTCTGTAACATTTTTCTTTTAAACCAGTTTTTTACATACCATCCTACTCCTGCATTTTTTTTAATGAAATATAAACTTGTTTTATTAACGCCCTCTAAAAGCGCCCTTCTTATCCCTTTCTGAGAAAGTATAATCCAGCGACTAGAAGAACTGTTCGCGTGTACTCGGATTTTAAACGAGATTATCTTTGATGAATAAGAAGTGTAAACAGGTCCAAAACCGAGGGAAAAGCTGACACTCAACAGACTAAACTACCTTCACTGATCGAACAGCACCTGTTATGTATACCCGTGACACATTAATAAGTATAGGGCGGCTTGAAATGTTATCAATTTTTCGGTCCCTATGCGTCTAGCTTTGTCGCAGTATGCAAATTTATGTTTTTTTGTTAATGAGATTGCTTTCCCTTTATCACAGCGATCACTGGAGACGCCGCGCAGTTAGTGTACATTTATCATTACATGAACGCCGACTATAGTAGACATCTGTATCCATAAGTCCTCGCATGGGTGGTCACTATGGTCGGCGTTAGGGCTGGAAAGAATTAAGCGATCACAGAGGCTCGAGACAGAATTCTTAGAATCCTGGCAGTGAAAGCCTCAAGACTCTTATCAGTTGCCACATTTTTGTTACTTGCAGTGAGCCACGTATTTATTGAGATGCTACTATTTTAGATAGATGTCCAGACCAATAAACATTTCACATGCAAATATGTTCTTGAAAAGAGCATAATATTAAGTAATTTTCTGAGAAATTATGGCATCAACATCGAGGACAGGATCTCCATTGCAAGTGAAAATCACCCAAGTTACATAATATTAATGTGTAGTACTCTCTTCGTCGGAGGAACATTTGCACCACTGAATCCAGCATACACGGAAAGTAAGTAAAACATCATTGGAATAAATTCTCTGCACTGGTTTTGACTAATTGTAATGGACACAGAGAAAATTTGAACTTCCAACTTCGGTTTTTAAGAGATTTTATTAACACTTAGACTTGTAAGAATGATAATGAGTGCGCTTGGACTTGTATGATAATAATGAGCTTTTCGTATGAAGTGAGCTCGGACTTGTATGATAATAATGAGCGAACTTGGACTTGTATGATGTGAGCTTGGACTTAGAGTATGATAATAATGAGTTGGGAGTCGGGGAACCTTGGGTTTTTAAAGGGTGTTGGAAAGGATGTAGTAGGGATGGTGAGGGCGAATTCCAAAGGACTGCGGATGGGTAGGGATTGTAGGCAGTATGACTAGTTGTTTTGGAAGCGGTGATGTGATAAGGTTCCATGATGAGTATTTGTGATGTCGGAACTTAAAAATATTTGCACGTATGAATCCTTAAGTGACTAGTAGATAATGAGTAATACAGAGGTAAAGAGATAGAGAATAATACAGAGGTAAAGAGATAAAGAATAATACAGAAGTAAAGAGATAAGGAATAATACAGAAATATATATCGTAAGTCTAATATAGATATTTGGGGGCGAATACATTACATAATAATAATATCAAATAATATGGAAACTGCGCGTGAAATGTATTGGAATTGTGTCAGTATTTCCTTCACTTGCCACCAAATGGGTGGGCACTACATTCTCGTCCACACAAAAACTCTAAAGTTTCAGCCCGTACCAACTCCATTCTTCTAGCTATCTGATTGTAAGGAACAAAATTTGTGCACTATTGGACGCTAACTTCGACAAATGTCTGAGCATTCAGAGGTTAACACGCAGTACAAGTTTGCTTCGATTGTTTTGGGCACCCTGCATTTAAGTATGCATAAGATTCGTAATCCTAAACTTTATTTGAATTTCTTTCCGAGATATGGCTGATACCCTTTGTCTTTTAAGTGAAACTGCAGAATTGTTTAGATATTGTTTATTCGAACGAATAACGGTAGCTTACCAACTATACATAAATTGCAAAAAAATGTAAATGACGTATAAAATATTAATGAAAGTTGGGCAATATTGAAGTATATCACGATGTTCGCTCCAAAAATAATGTAGATAGGACACTCGAACCATACTCGTTTCAAATACAGTAGGATCTACATTTCTATCTTCTATAGATCAACTTTCAATGCGTGGAAATTCACTTTCATATTCGTGTTCCAAAGGATTTCAATTTCACGCTTCCATTTCGATTTACGAAAATCTCTCAAGTTCTGTAGAATTGTTCTTCTAGGTGGCTTTCGATTTGCCTCTTTTTTATTTCAACAGATAGCACTAGGCCTTTACTGTCTAATGCCACTATGAATGCACTATGAATATGTAATTTATATAATATGATACAGCACTTGCCATTAATAACACTGTTCAACACGGGTCTAATTTTGTAACCTTCAATGGGCGTCTTGTAGATTTTAATGTGTTGAACACGAATCTGCAAACCAGTTTTCTTCAGAACCGTTGCTGAAAAACTCAATTTGAAACAATACGAAAATGATTTTCCAATTTCCGTTTATGGTTTCCTTAGCAGAAAAGTCTGCTCTATCACATGGCATAGTTAGATTTTGAAATAAATTGAAAAATATCAGCCAAATGGGTGCATTTTCGGAGCCCCTTTCACTTTCATTATTATTTAAACATATTTAAGTGTTTATAATCTAATAGCTACTTATATCATTTTATTCGTGAAACTCCACAGAATCATTTCTTACCAAGAGCGACTAAATGCAGATTCGCTTTCAGCACAGTCTAATCTATAAGAAACGGTTATTGAAATTTGGAAAACGGAAAAAAAAGTTGAAAGTCAAACAGTGTGATCAATAAATAAAATATGAATTCGTTTCAAAGTGTGTAGCACATGAAATCTCTCTATTGATTATAAGTAGTACTCACTATAAATGCATCCAGTTCTAACGCAACGTATGCAATGATTGCAAGAAACATATTATGAGAGTAATGGAACATTCGGATAAAAGAAGCAACAAAACCCCCGGATCATAATTATCCAGATACAAGAGGTTCTGTTATCCTTGTGGTAGTTGCTGAAAAATTTGATACACCTATCTGGCAAACTGCTAGTAACAAATCACATAATACTGATGATAAACTGAAGCACAGAAGTTAAAATAACTTGATCACCCACGGTATAAAATACTATAACTTCCAACCGTTATTTTTTCAAAACTAATTAGTCATCTGGGTAACATCCCTTGCTAGTGCTAAAAGAACAAAAATCACATTGTAGTCACAATATGCACCACCAAAAACATAAAGTATGTAATTTTTCATTTGTATTCATATAAATTTGATCACCCACTGCATTTTAAGTCGACACATATTACCATCACTTTTCATGCATAAATATCTTCGAACATTGTCTATATTATAAGCATGTAAATGATCTAATAGAATACTTTTTTATACAGGAGAGTATCGACACATGCTGGAAATTTTTCAACCACGACTGCTATTCGTAACCCAACGAACCGAAAAGCTTCTTGCAAAGATCGCATCCTCTGTAAATTGGTCCATGAAATTAATAGAGTTAGACGATGAGGCTCTAGATAAGAACGTACTAACGTTGAAGGAAATTTTGGAGAGATATGAAAGTGTAGCGGATCCAAGTATGTTTATACCAACGCAAATAGACGACACGAGAAACACCGTGTCAGCCATTATGTGTTCCAGTGGTACAACTGGCTTTCCGAAAGGTGTAATGTTGTCTCATCGAAATATATTAACATTCATTCACACCAGCAGGTAAATCAAGTCAACCTTACATATAATCAACGAGTATTTTCTGTTACTGGAACAAAGTTTACGTTGCGATAAATAATTTTGACTTATAGTACCAAACTTATTTCGGCGAGAGAACAAGTCTGTATTTGTGCTGGGAAATTTCCAAAGTTTTAATATTTTCCTCCAAATTACAAAACGAAAATTCCAGTTCCATTTAAAAAAACAGACGCATCCAAAACTTATCACAAATCAATCCTGTTGAGCTATGCAAAGCTTTTCGGGTAATTTTGTCCTCCTTCAATTTTCTATTATAGGATTCTTAACTTTAAAATAAGAAACGACATTCAGAAAATATTCCCCGTCGAAATTGATCGTGCAATGTTTGTAATTCGTTATATCTTAATTTTAATTACCATTTTGATTCCACTACTTCTCGTTTCCAATTCAAGAGGCCCAGATGTTCTGGACACGCGACTTGGAGACCGAGTCCTACTTGTCTTGCCCATGTTTCATGGCTATGCATTTGGAATAATGAATATAGCAATATGTTCCGGTACTGCCATGGTAATATTGCGGAGCTTCGACTTCGAAATCTTCCTAAAATCGGTTGAAAAATATAGAATTACTCATTTGCCGGTGGTCCCTCCGATTTTGGTAGCTCTTTCGAAACACCCATCAGTGTTGAAGTACGACTTGAGCAGTGTAAGGTCCATGGCGTGTGGCGCGGCAGCACTTCCAAAAGACGTAAGTTTTTGTCAAAATTTGTTGTGATCTAAGAAGTTATTGCAACGCCGGGAAAGATAAACAGTTGATACTAATTATAAGAGGCAACGACCAATCACTTTTCCGTAACAATTTTTGTGTACACAATGAATCGGAAATGAATTTTAATGCGATGCTCACCACTTTGCGAAAGGAATCACTTACCACGCATGTGTGTACCACGTATAGCTACCATTGAGATTTTTATTGATAAATTTTGATAGATGTATATTGACACATTGAAACTTGTGTTGTTGTTGCTTCATTGAATGTATATGTAACTTGTCCATTCTTTAATAGTGATTCACACAAACTTGCATCCTTCTCTAAACTACCTACTACTTGTTCGTGAATAAATTAACACATGTATATTATTCGCAATGTTGTCGCAACAATAGTCGCAGATGAATTTTTTATTGAATTCTGGAAACTAATTGTATCCCAACTTTTCCTTCTCATTCTTCCCAAATGTTTTTAGACTAATATAATAATAATTCAGTATTTCTAGTAATATTTTTAATAATTTTACAGTTTGAAGCGTGGTGTATTAAAATTAATTTTTGTATTCCTATTATTGTCATAATTACGGCACGCTGCATCGCGCTGCGGCTACGAACGTTAGACTCTCTTATTTAGTGTGGCAACTAACTCCAGGTAGTGTAAAAATTGCTCACTGCAACGGTGTTAGTATTCCAAGAATGTCCGAAGTAATTGTACACCAACACTGTATTACAAGAAAAAATATATTTTAACTGTTTTTTATATGTATCGTTATGCCGTGGCTGAACAGTGAGGTTGGATGAAGAAATAAGTCAGGGTTTCTCACGAGAAATGAACTTTATGTATTTCTTCTGTAGAATAGTCCGGAATCCAGCTCAGTGCTTCAGAGTGCAGAGCTCAAACAAAAGTCAGAGGCGAGGGTAGATGTTTCCACCGGAATCGTTATTCCAATATTGAACGCGTTACAATAAGATGCTCGAGTTTTTATAGTGAGATGGGTTGGGCCTGTACGGTCAATGTCCTGACCGCATCAGCTAAGCAGGCATATCGTACATACTTGGAGCATTTTGCAACGATGTTAGAATTTGCAAAAATACCAAATTTTCAAATTTGTAATAAATCTAATGGTCCAGGAGAGAATGTAACTATTCAACGTGATGGAGCAGATCTTTCTGCTAAGGAAAGAATCAACGGGAGTAATATAATCATTTTTTTATTCAATACAGAAGCAAAATAGTTTGCTAAAACACGCGGGGGTGACAGTGCTGACGTCGCGCATACAAAATGTTCCTAGTTTTTAAAATATTAATATATTAATTATATGCGGGATGCCCCACTAACACTGTTACAAGGCGATAACTCTATTATGTTTTATGTTACACGGAAGTGTTAAAGGAATAAGTTATTTAATTCGAGGGGATACGTTTTATGGTGGGAATGGTTTTTTCCTCGAAGCCATATTTTTTTAGATTGTAAGGCCACCGATGTTTTTTTTACATGTAACTGCATACTTTTATTAATATGACACGACAGCTGAAGTAAAGATTTATTTATAATATCAAGAGCTCCGCGTGATCATGAGTGTCAAAAATTTAGAAAACGTTAGTGGGTCACATATATTGCACACTTCTTCTGACAGGAAACGTTTCCGAGATATTATAATTCAGAGATCAACTGTTGTAGCTCTCATAATGAGTAATTTCGAGTTTTAGAAAGCAATGGACATACTCCCAAACTAGCTCTGTACTCTAGCATTGATTTTGTTTTTATACAGTTCATACAGCTTGTTGAAAATTTGATATGTCACCGAACTGAATACTCAAAAGATCGAATCATTAAAACAAGGCTGCTTTTCCCATTCAAGTGTCTTTATGCCAATGGTGCTCCTCTCTTTCAGATCGTAAGCGACGTAAAGAAACGTACAAAAATTAATTTTATCCGGAACGGTTACGGTATGACGGAACTAACGATAATCTCAAACGTGAGTGGAACAACAAGCAACGATGACAATGTCGGTCCTATACTACCCACCTTTAAATGCAAAGTGATCGATACGAAAACGGGCAAAACACTTGGTCCAAGACAAATTGGCGAACTTTGTTACGCAGGAGACCAGATAATGTTGGGATACTTCAAGAACCCTGAAACCACGGCAGAAACAATAGACAAGGAAAATTGGCTACACACGGGCGATGTGGGATACTTCAACGAAGAAGGATGTATATATATTACTGGGCGAATAAAGGAACTTATCAAGTATAAAGGTTTTCAAGTCTCACCGTCCGAGATCGAGACGATAATCCTAACGCATCGCAGCGTTAAAGATGTAGCAGTGGTGGGTAAGCCTGACGAACGCTGCGGAGAGATACCGATGGCCTTTGTAGTAAAACAACCCAACGAAACCGTATCGGCTAATGAAATCGTGGATTTTGCTAATGGTAAGCTAGTTTTTCTTTTACACTTAATATCAAACTTTATCCTATACGTTAATGTCATGGAAGTCAATCTACAAGTGGTATTTATCTAAACTTTTACACGAAGCAATTTTTGTAGAAATACTTGTTGGGGTTTGTTCATTTGAAAAAAAAGCAACGTATAAATGTACCAAGCCATTCATAACACTTGTGTATAAAATATTACCAAAGAACTATTGACTTTATCATATAAATACAGTGTGTAACATAATGATAGGTCCACTTGGATTTTTTGCAATAACTCTGGACCTACTCAACCGCTTCGGCTGAAACTTATTCAACATGTAGCCTAGACACTATGGAGTATACGTGCAAAATTTCATATTAATGCAGTGCCTAATTTTTGTACAGTAAACATTTAGCCGACTTTCATCAATTTTTGAGCGTAACAAAATGATAGGTCCACTTGCAGAAAAACAAAAACTTCAATTAACTAAAACATAATAACTTTAAGGAATAAATGTTTTCAATAACTTATTGTTTTTCCATCACTTTTTATTAACAAATTCAGTCTCTTGGTCATTGATTCTGCTAGATTTTGCATTTTGTGGTGTAACGCGATTCCAGGCCTCAAATATCGCAGTTTTCAACTTGGCGACAATATTAAATTGCTGACAATTGTTGTACACGTCACGTACAAGTTGGCTCCAAAGATTTTCTATAGGGTTTGCATCAGGACATCTCGCTGGGCAGGTGAGAGTTCTGATTTTTCGTCCTTGTAACCACTGCCTAGTGCTGGCAGAAACGTGAATTGTCGCATAATCGTGCATTAATTGTAATTTAGCCGAAGGAAAACAACAGAAGTATGGTACGACATGATCCGCAAGTACTTTCTGGCAAGCTTGCGAGTCCATATGAGTATCGACAAACGCCAAGGTTGCCTTTTCAAATGCCGAAAAACCGGTCCATGTCATTACTGAACCGATACCAATATTTCATTTGCGAAAATAACGTGGTTCGCGTCGCAAATCATTTCTTTTTAATACTTCTTAATTTAGTTCATCTTCTCGGATGAGCAGAAATTCAACCTGCATAGACTAGACGGCCTTGCACACCATTGGAACGATTTGCGACGTGAACCACGTTATTTGAAAAGGCAACCTTGGCGTTTGTCCATACTCATATGGACTCGCAAGCTTGCCAGAAAGTACTTGCGGATCATGTCGTACCATACTTGTGTTGTTTTCCTTCGGCTAAATTACAATTAATGCACGATTATGCGTCAATTCACGTTTCTGCCAGCACTAGGCAGTGGTTGCAAGGACGAAAAATCAGAACTCTCACCTGTCCAGCGAGATGTCCTGATGCAAACCCTATAGAAAATCTTTGGAGCCAACTTGTACGTGACGTGTACAACAATTGTCAGCAATTTAATATTGTCGCCAAATTGAAAACTGCGATATTTGAGGCCTGGAATCGCGTTACACCACAAAATGCAAAATCTAGCAGAATCAATGACCAAGAGACTGAATTTGTTAATAAAAAGTGATGGAAAAACAATAAGTTATTGAAAACATTTATTCCTTAAAGTTATTATGTTTTAGTTAATTGAAGTGTTTGTTTCTCTGCAAGTGGACCTATCATTTTGTTACGCTCAAAAATTGACGAAAGTCAGCTAAATGTTTACTGTACAAAAATTAGGCACTGCATTAATATGAAATTTTGCACATATACTCCATAGTGTCTAGGCTACACGTTGAATAAGTTTCAGCCGAAGCGGTTGACTAAGTCCAGAGTTATTGCAAAATATCCAAGTGGACCTATCATTATGTTAGACACTGTATGTGTAACTTAACACCTGTTTGTTCAGAAGACGCTGTTTCATTGAATTCTAGTGTACAAAAATAATCGTTCTATTAAGGAAGATGTTGCAATGTTATTTTTGTATTCATACATTGACGACGAAGATATTTCCCAAGTACAAAACTTACCAGGGAATCAAAGTTTTTTAATTAAAGTGAAATCATGAATAATTTGATTTAGAAAATAATTATTTCTCCAATAAGAATATTTACTCCTATAAAAGGAACAATTTTTTCTTTTGACATATTTTTGTATACAGAGAAAACAATATAAATATCCGTGGCCTTAAAAGGAGAGGCACCTTGAATTAAACACGCATAATTGTACCTACTTGTACACGCGTAATTGACTGTTAACCTGTTTCAAAAGTTATATTTAATTTTACAACCATTCCACATAGAAAATACATATACAATTCTTTTATATCAGAATTGTTTTCTGCTTTATACATTTAGAAGAAGGTTTTCTTGTCCGCCAATACAGAATACGCATTCTCCCTCACAGTATTATTACCTTCGTAATCTTTCTGGTTACTTTTAGACCGTAATAAAGTAACATTAATTAAGCCCGTGAAAAAGTAATTACTTTGTATAATCACTAATTACTTTATTCGAAGAAGCTTGATACAAAATGAAATTCTAAATTCTTTGCTAGAGTTTTGTTCCATTCTGATCGTTTACTCGTGCGTTGAAAAAAATAAATTACATACTTGCTAGCCCTTCGGTTGGTGTGCTCCTTTTTATTTTAAAGAAACTACTTTTCCTTTCACTTGTTAACAGAATTACCAGATACTCAACATAAATTGCGTTTTCTCGCTACGAAAAAATTAACAACAGTCTTCCAATTAGAAACGAGTGTTGTAGTTGCAGTCTCCTGTTACGAGAAACCACAGCATAAAGGTTTCTGTCCGGCCCTCATCCAATTTGGTAAATTGAAATGAGAGCATTCTTCGATTGCTACTCGAATCTTTCGGATCAGGAAAAAACAAGAAATCCTTTCCTTCTTTGGTTGTCATTCCTTTACGTATCGTCCAGATGAAAATGAACAACTTGAACTCAATATATTTTAAGCATTTTTCTCAAAACCACAGATTTATTATGATATTTGAAGAGCGTGTTGCTTTACAGTTATTGTGATACATTGCGACAATAAATTAATTAGTACTCTAATCGAATAAGCAGCAATAATTTTTGTTGATACTATTGCAATCTAGCAATAATATAATAATGGGTTAAGAATTGGATCACTAATACAACATTTTTGCAGATAATTTATCACCACAAAAATGGTTGAGGGGCGGGGTAAAATTTATCGAAACTATACCCAAAACAGCATCAGGAAAAATTCTGCGACGGGAGCTGATAAATATGATACCCAAATTGTAAATAATGCTTTATAATTTGATTAATTTTATTACCGAAATGATTACTGTATGCGTATTAAAATATGTGCTGAAAATAAATGATTACTACTAAAAGAAATTTGTTGACATCCCTGAACCTATAACTTCCAAGCATATTAATTATACGGTTTATATAAATTGTATGCGCGTGCTTTTGTGTACGGATTTAAATTTTATTAATCTTCTATATTCCAGGACCCCGCGGGCTTTAATATGTATTTATTTATAGATTTTAGCGAAGTTTAATGTAAATTGAGAATTTGTTTGTGCTTATAAAATACAATTGTAGTATTGTGTTTCGTTGTCGAGTAAATACCTCTTTTTTTTAATCCTAACGTTATTATTCTCGTACTTAACTGCTGCTTCGTTTTTTGGAAAATGCCGTTTGCAACATCTGTGATTAGCCAGTTGTGCGTCTTTTAACATGCAATGATCCAGCTTATAAATATTTATAAATAACTAACGAAACGATCTTTATTACTTGCTCCCTGTTACCTGTTACCGCTTATCTCTTATCAGTATAACATCTATTTACTATACCGTTACTTCTGCTTTTATTTTATCATGAAGAATCTCTCACAATTTTAATATCACATGTTTCTAAACAACATGTAGAGCCAAATGTTCTAACCGTAAGTGGAGCACTATTACACTAGAATGTAAAAGACATGTACTCTTAAGCATTGCGTAATCAAAGGCTTGCGCAGTTCAAGTGATTACATATTTTGTGATCACTACGAAATCTTAGAATTATTAGTGAAAAGCATGAAACCATTTGATCTCACTTGGGAATCCCACAATTGCGATTCCGATAGACAGTGATCTCAATAACTAATTTTCTTTAAAGTAATGATGTTATGTTTCACTAACAAATTGACTAATTAAGTTACTGCAATTTGACTCATCACTCTTAGGTATGTTAACGAAATCCTGATGTACTCAGTAATCTGATAATAAATCTAAGTGAGGAAAAATAAACTGCTTTAAGGTCAATTTTCAAATGTTAACGTTCACATTCGCTACAATGTCGAAACAATATGATATTTTCCCTGCATTTGCTTCTCTTGGGCTATCTCTGAAAGCTTTTAAAAAATATCCCATTTACATTTTGAAACTTTTAAATACGTAACACACATTCATATTACTAAAGAGAAGAGGAACAATACTCCCAAAGGCATGAACTTCAAAGCACATTCAAGTCCTCAACACACATTGATAATAAGTTGGTGTACTTGCGCTCAGAAGCAGGTGCTTTTCACTATTGTAAGATAATTTTGAAATAAATGATTCGTGCAGCAAGAAATATGTAAAGTGATCATATCTTTGAATTATAGCCCACAATATTTGTCCACGCAGAGGGTGACCCATTATTCATTGGTCTAAAACGATTAGGGAAGTAAAATATTGACAAAAAATGTTGTGCAAAGATAGTGTCGATATTTGATACTCAATGTAATTGTAATGTAATCTTTTATAAATTTCAAAGTTCTATTGTCAAAGAACCTTGTTTAGAAAGCACGCACCAACTAATTCGTGAGTTTCAGGTTGTACTCGGGAACGAACATTACAACAACAACAACATTAAATGTGCAACTAATCTTTTTGTTCGGAAAATACTGGCATGAAATGCAAGTTACTCGCAGCAAAATATCTTAATCTTGTGATCCTAAATATTCGTATTGCGAAGTAAGTTACGCTGATATTTACACACATATTTCCATTAACTAGGTCCATATCCTATTCGTTTTTTAGCATCACTTCTTTTTAGGGAGATACTACCCAAATGCGCTTAAAAGGCAGGTCATTTTTGGAAACTTTGTGAGTGTAAGTGAAAGTAAGTGAAATGTTTCAATTTTTTCTGAGGATATAGATCCTACATTTTCATTCTCAAATATTTATAGTGTAGGCGATTTTTAAAAATAACTTTTATTAATTTCCGAAAACTTTTACGTCCTTCACCTTCTACGTCTTGTACCAATCTGAGCCTTGCTGTTTCAACTGCGTAACTATGATACTTATAAATAAACTAACTTCTTAACATAACAAAAAACGTATACCTAATCAATATCCAAAACGAACACACAAACATAACACACATTAGCATACATTACAATACGAATACTACAATAGGTAACTAATGTTACAGAATGGTAGAGTTATTCGATAAGTGTGAAACTTTCTCTGCAAAAACATCGATTGCTAGGCGCCATTGCCGCGCATCGCCAAAGACTGGAATGTCCAAACTAAACAATTTTTGTGGATTTGTAAATAACAATGATTTACCAACAACATAGTATTTGATTTTCAAAATTTTTAATCATAAAAATGGTAACACTTTTGAGGCGAAAAGCCGTTTACATTTGTTACGTCCCAGCCCTAAGGGGGGACGTAATGTAGGGATCTTGCCACGTCACTCGGCCCGCCGCGGCAACAACTTGCTGAGGACCGTAATATCTCCGGGGGGAGGACGCATGTCGAGGAAGGAAAAAAGGATATCTGATTTGGATGTGCGTTTCGTCTCGGAATCGACTGCTTAGACTCATCAGTAGGGCTGCAGTCGATTCCTGCCCCAGATGCAAGGATTTAGTATCGGAACTTATACAGGGTGTCCCAGAACTATGGGACTTCCCGGAAATGGGGGGTAGCTGGGGTGATTCTGAACAACTTTTTCCTTGACCAAAATGTGCTTTGCAGCTTCATTTTTGAGTTATTAATGAAAAACACTGGCCAATCAGGGCGCCCGTAGAGCGCGCGCTTAAGCGCGTGGCTCTCAAACGCGCTCGGTCGTCGCGTGAGCCAACGCGTTTCTTCGTGACCACAACCGAGTGCGGTTGAGAGCCACGCGCTCGGGCGCTCTGATTGGCCAGTGTTTTTCATTAATAACTAAAAAATGAAGCTGCAAACCACATTGTGGTCAAGGAAAAAGTTGTTCAGAATCACGCCAGCTACCCCCCATTTCCGGGAAGTCCCATAGTTCTGGGACACCCTGTATACATACATACATATAGGTATATGTAGGAAGTGGCCAATGGGCAACCCCTTGCGCGGAGACGACGACGACGATGGCGACCTGGTGGCGAATCCTGCGTACCAACTTCAGGCGCTTAGAATTAGAATTAGAAGACGAACGTATGGGGGGCGTTCTCTTTATCGGCGACGATCTTAAATCAATACGTCTAAGGCGATGCCGGCAGACGTCACATATTTTAAAAAATCAATTTCAATCGGTTGTAATAAATCAAACAATTGGTACATCGGAAACACCCCTACGCCACATTTTAGAATACTGTATAGAGAATATCTCCTTAAAAGTTGAACCAAATCGCATGTTTAATTGCGGACGTTTAGTGGTGAGCAGGTCAAAAGCATAGTTTCAAGAAAAACGCAAGAGAAAGTTTGGTTCAAATTTTTTAGGACACCCGCCGATTCATTGTGACTTGCAATATACTTTCTCACACACTGTATGTGACAAGAAAACCTAAAATGACGATCTTGTAAGCAATAAACAGCTGTCTTAACGCAATATCACCATTTTATTCGGTCGACAAATATTCGAATTATGAAATATCGGGTTGGCATAACATTCTACATCCTTGCAGCACTAAGAAAATTAAGAAAACAAATTAGATTTTTTGAAACCGTCTGAGTGGTGCACCAATCATGTACACTATACACAGTTTGCACATCTCAATATGAATTATATTTACGTACAAAGTAGTGTATGCAATGTACAAATACGTGTAATGTGGAATGCTCTGTTGTGGAAGCCTTGTCCTTGCTTTCTCCACTGTTACAATTAAAAACGAGCTCTGCTTAACATCTGACTGAGTTGTATGTATGGCACTTGTGTTCTATTTCCCTTCTAAATGAATTCTATTTTAGGTCTGACTGAGTTCTAAGGTACAATTTGAATTCTGATTATTTCACCTTAACTGCTGAGAGTTTTAGCTAAACAACGTAGGTTACCTTTACGTGGGGGTGAACCGCGAGATGTCAGAAAATACCAAAGTGTTTGTGTGAAAACCGTTAGTTAGGCCGTCGCACAGTGGGGCAAAACGCCTATTTAGGATTGGGAAATTAATAACACGATGCTTAGGACCTTAATGGTATTTCTATTTGCAGGAACGGAATCAACAAGGATTAGGAATATATAAAACGATACTCTTTCGAAAATTTGCAAATAATTTATAAAAAAATTTATTGAATAATTGCGAAATTCACCTGAATTCGCGTTAATTTTTATGTTCACATGTAGAATGGGGTGTCTAGTTTATGTATTATCAAATTTGGCTGCAGCCGACTGCAGCTGAACAAATTATTTCATTTTTTCTAAAATAGTTCGATGCGGAGAACGCCCGCACTGACGCGAGCGCCCGCCCCGCATTTACGAAGTGTACTACGTAGAAAGCGGGGCCGGATCACCGGGAGTCTACTGTAAGTCGCATTTGTGAGGGCGTTCTCCGCATGGAACTAGTTTAGGAAAAATTAAATAATTTGTGCAGCTGCAGTCGGCTGCAGCCAAATTTGATAATACATAAACTAGACACCCCATTCTACATGTGTATATAAAAATGAACGCGAATCCAGGTGAATTTCGGAACTATTTCATAAAAGAAAGTTTAGAAAATGGATTTGTTCTAACTTGCTTGAAATAAATTATTTAAACATTTCTGAAAAATGTATCTTTTGAATTTTATACATTCCTAATCCTTGTTGATGCAGTTTCTGCAAAAAGAACTACCATTAAGGTCCTAAGCATTAGATAACAGATGAAAATAGCATTCTTCATTTTTATGCCATTTTTAATTTTTAACTTTTGCATCGCTTGCCAAGCTTAAAAACAATGGATTTGAGAAATGATAATATCGTTTTTAGCTCCTATGGACATCTATGTTGATATTGGAAATAGTCTCAGGGACCCACTCCGTGTTTCGTTTTTTAATTTTGCAACCCTAAATTGGCGTTTTGCCCCACTGTGCGTCGCATCGTATGACCTATTGGTACTCTCGAGGTTTATGACGGGGTCGTTGCTATTGAGTTAAAAAAGAGAAAGTGTTGTGACAATTGAAATTGTACGGATATTGAAAATATGTTACTTCATTCCAATCCTCTGTCATCCGAGTGCTGGTACCTAGGTGGTTGAAGGGTTGAAAACTATTCCTCAAACATAATATCAGTTTTGAACGTGTCATAAACCTGACCAGCGGAAGCTTCTGAATTCGCGATGTAACTCTCAACATCGACAAATCTCTACATACTGCTTCTGCTAGGCGTAATCTTCTCCTCGCAAGGCACTATAGACAGTGATGATTCAAAATATTTAAACCGTGGATGTGTCTAATTACCCTGTCTACGTTCCGCAACCTCGTTCATTGACCAGAATTTAGGTAGACAGTGTCATCATATGTTACGTAGCGGCTCGTCAGGTGGGTTTGTCCGTGTCCTGGTCTGCTGACCATGTATCGGGGTTGTCGTTAATCTCATGTATAAGTTTACAGTACAGCAATTTGCTCCTAACCAAGAAACCACGAACACTCCAATACTCATTAAGTTTTCATGGTTCCCGCAGGTCATAAAGTTAAATACATGAACAAATGTTCTAGCAAAATATTCATCAAATATACATATGGGATATTGTACATCTTGTATTGCATCGTACATTATCTTGTACGTTATGCATAACTTACAAAATTAACGCTTTTGCAGCTGACAACTCTAGAGCACAATATAAAGTTAGAAATCACGTGCAATATACGAAACCATTTCGCTAGTTGCTGCAGGGTCCTCTTGTTAAATATGCATGTGTATTATGAAATACATATAAGCAAGAACGAGGAAGGCGTAGAGCCGCTGTCTCTCTCTCTCTCTCTCTCTCTCTCTCTCTCTCTCTCTCTCTCTCTCTCTCTCTCTCTCTCTCTCTCTCTCTCTCTCGCACCCCCCCCCTCTCTTAAACTAATGTTTTTATGGTGTAAAGGGTTTATTACTATTTTTTATAGAGAATTCCAAGCTGAATCGACTGATGCATTAGAATATATATAATTTTATTCTTCCTTATACCTAAAAAAAGAAAAAACTGACCTCCAAATGTCCACTTATAAAAATGTTAATTATATTGAATTGTACCCCCTTGAACCCATTCGCCTAAAACATTTTTGTATACACTTAGCAGTTTTCAAAACTTATTACCAATACTATGCAACTGGAAATATCTGTGCTATTATGTCTGTGGGAGCTTCGTTGTATCGATGGTGGAAGAAGGAAGCGACGGGAAAAGAAAGGAAGGAAGAAGGTGTTTCGTCCTAGGCCTGCTAGCGGACTCGTCAGTAAGGCGTACTAGCAGGCCCTGCCTTAGACACTAGGATAGTAGGGAATTGTCGGAGGTTATATATATAGTCGTGGTGACTTATATAACCACTTTCGGGAGCCGGATCGTCGTGCTCGTCCCCTAGCGGCGTATGTGGGAAGTGCCCCCACATGTCAAAAAATG
The DNA here is from genome assembly GCA_951802735.1 of Nomada hirtipes. NCBI lineage: Eukaryota > Metazoa > Arthropoda > Insecta > Hymenoptera > Apidae > Nomada > Nomada hirtipes. The sequence goes on along the minus strand of OX637919.1, from coordinate 5,884,096 downwards.
CAATCCTAACCCCAACGCAACCTGCAAAATACGATATACAGGGGGTCAAATTTAACTCGGGCATCTAAATTAATTTCGCTACTGTGGAAAATAAGAAAAAAATGACTAAATAGGATGTACATACATGGTTTTAAGGCATGAATCTTATGGTGATGAAAAGATTCTGTGACGGTCACTTTAACGTCTTTTTTCAGAGTCGTCGTATTTTTCGTGCTTGTTACGTATTTTTGGTACTATTGAAACGTATAGACAGTATACGTTCGACAGATTATAAACATGAAAGTAGTTGAATGGACATCAAATACAATTGCCATTCTGCCTTATTTAAAGTCATCATAAATTGCTGGAACAATATCTATATGTTAATAACTTTAAAGCAAGAAATCTGAAACCAATCATTTTGACTGGTTTGGCAATCTAGCATTAAGACATTCTGACCAGACATCAGAAATCAGTGAATCAGTTATTGAAAATTGATATATTTGCATTTGATTTAAAGTTTGGTATTTCGCAAAATAAAATATTGCCTTCATATTGTTAGAAAAGTCGAAGCACGCGAACGTTCGAGGCAGGTCGTGTGCATTCCGTCAATGCATGCTCTTTCTCTAGTATAGCTTCCCCTAGGTCGAAGTATAAACGGTCAATTGGAGTAAAAACGTTTTTTGAAAAAAAGCTTCTACTAAAATGTACTAAAATGGAAAAAATAATTTTTATTCTACCTTAAATGGCTGCCTTCGTAGAATTTCATCGTTCAACTAAAAATAAAATCGTGGGACGTAAATATTGCGAACTTGATTGCGAACAGCCTAATTTATTGCGGCGCAATAATAGAATCATAAAGCAATGTGACCGCAATGGGGTTAACACGTTATGCACTGAAGGTGTGTTGATAGAGATATAGCAGTGACTGAATAGCATCAATGAATTGAAACTAAGTTTTCAGATATGAAAATTGCTATCTGTTTCTTTGTTCTGTACATCTAGTTAACAGCGCTCGAACAAAGCCTTCCCATTCTTTAACGCACGAAGTTACTGAAAAGTAAAAAGTAGGAAAAGATTACTGTGACGCGGCGGCTATCATCGATAAGTAGATCGATAATTGGTCGTTCTCTTGGCGGAACAGTGGGAACGATCGCGTTATCTTCGTTAACGAGAAAGTGCGATAGGAATTTCTAGCAGTTTTACCGGATCAACGGAATTAGCGGTATCCGGTATTGGAAAAATTTAAATTTCACGCCGTCGACTCTACGGCGAGGCAACCTACATATCTACATGGCTATACGTATACGACTATATGGGGTGTCCTGTAAACCTTTGCCGCTGCGTTTAAGCACTCTGACAATATCAATCTGTTTCCCAGCAGTAATCGATCCCGTTGAAAGCTTCTTAAAATATCGCGCGATCTTTTTTTCGATTATATCTACTAACGATTGAATAAACTATAAACTATCACGTGTTCAGTGCTCAGATTTTTTAATTCCATCCATGCGAAGACAATTTTTCAGTTTGAATAAAATATCTTGTTCTTAACTGCTTGCTTCTAGTCTTCGCAGCATAGTGTGAACTTGTTAAGAACACTACTTGAAAGTGTATTTATGGACACACTATAGGAGTAAATCAAAAGTGTGCAAAAACTTAAAATGCAGGCAAAAGCTAATTGAATCTTTTGAATTCAAAATTATTATAAGTTACATAAATAATAAACTAATATTTATAAGCCTACTGCATTTGGGTGTGTTAATTTCTGTTGAAACAGTTACATACACCATAAGCACTAAATTTATTTACTCGTCTTTGATCTCTACTAACTGGTTCGGTTGATCAAAACAGGAAATGTGTGGGAGCTTCGTTGTATCGGTTGATACGATGGTGGAAGTAGGAAGCGACGGGAAAAGAAAGGAAGGAAGAAGGTTGTGTTTCGTCCTAGGCCTGCTAGCGGACTCGTCAGTAAGGCGTACTAGCAGGCCTTTTTTTTTCTTTCAAATATAATAGTTTATCATATACCAATGATACAAGTAGGAGGCATTTGTTTTTACACATTGATGGGATGTAGTGAATAATATACTTATAATAATTGGGTGGTGTATGACTGCCTGGTCGTTGCAGCGACGCTCGCAGTCAAATGGGGTTTATTATGTCTTAAAATTATTACGGGGTTTTGGTCCCTTTTTGTAGCGTCTTTTTTTTCCCTTTACGTTTGTAATTTCGGGATAGGCTGTATTATTTCCCTATAATGTTTAGGTGGGTCCCGGAAAAAAATGGTTAAAACGGGATGTTCCGTGAGGTTGGGCGTACTAGCAGGCTCTGCCTTAGACACTAGGATAGTAGGGAATTGTCGGTGGTTATATATATAGTCGTGGTGACTTATATAACCACTTTCGGGAGCCGGATCGTCGTGCTCGTCCCCTAGCGGCGTATGTGGGAAGTGCCCCCACAAATGGTACGGAAAAAATCTATGGTGTTCCATTTGTTCGAATGACGGAAATTAAACACACGTTTCCCGTTTTAAATTTTTACAAATACAATAAATAACTTTTTATTCAGTCATTCCGGTAAATCTTTGTCATTAAGATGTTAAGATAAGTGAAAATATTCTTCGTTGATCCCGTCAAAAAATTAGGATTGGACATATAAACTAACGATACTATTATATAACATTATATATGTATATGCACAGTAGCTTTGCAAAAATTTTGTGCGGCAATGAAATCAAGTTCCATAACGACTGATTTGTAATACACCTTGTAGGTGAAACGAGTCTGCGAACGCATACCTATCTATCACCGTTTACACGTGCAAGCATGTGTATATGACTGGCGTTCCTGTTAATTTCGTTACGACGATCACCCGGGCAAATCTAATTGACGCGCATCAATTATTTGCTGGACGAAGGCCGCTTTACTCTCTTCCCAGTTGCCAGCTAGCATGGTTCCCGGATAATTTCATTTTTCACTATACCTTCTACTGATACAATTTCACTGACCATCATGGAGCTATGTGGACTATACGTATATTCTAACTCTCAGATGATTCGACAGTTCGCACGAAATTGTATATCAACGGTACAGATATCATTACGTTACAAAATGGTTTCTTAAGCTCCAAAATAAAGCCCTTTAGAAATTTCAAATTTCTGGCTATATTTGCGTTGCGCATTATTGTAATGATTATCGAATTTAATTTCTTCATTCCCTATAAAATGCGATGGGTAATTTTTGTAATTATAGGGAAATAATATTTAAGTAACAGTAATGTATTATGGTAAACAATGAAACGGAATGAAAGGACAAATTTTCAGAAGTAACTGTGGATTAAATTGTTTGTTAGTAACTCTGCAGTGTAATTAAAAATTTCATTTTTACACGAATACAGGAATGAGTTTTCTTCATCATAGATGAAGCACGGCTGTTGAAGTTGAACGGTGGTGCGCTGGGCGTTTACACTTTTCACACACCTGTACCGCTACACCGCGACTGGTACGAATCTCCCGGGTCGTAAATCCGGTTACGCTTACGCGACAATGGAGACGGCAAGCACGCCATGCAGCTAATTGAAGGCACGCAGCTAGTTCAATTCAGATCTTATTTCTACTAGAAGCTTTACTGCAGTATGCGTGTTCGGTGTTGGGAGCACAGAGATATCGTGGCTGATTGATTGGTTGCGTTCGAATAGTTGATGAGAGAGGAGTCTTAAAGACTTGGCGATGTTGTATGTATATGTATAGTTGTGGAGAGTGTGGTATGATTCGAGCACGAATGCGAATCACTTAGCACAGTAGTCGGCTAATGAGTCGAAAGGAGACTGTAGCCGGTGTTGTTCGTAAGAAATCGTTTTCGAATGTTGAGTTGCGATTAAGAATCTTTTGTTGGGTGCTGTTTAAAGAATTGATTGCGAAAGTCAGTCTATTTTTTGTCATCCAAGAAATGTGGCTATTTTTTGTCATCCACGAAATGTGGCTGCGTAGGAAAAACAAAGCGTTCTAATTGACTGATCACGGTCAGCCAGCTCCCTGGATCAGTTGGAGAGGGTACTTTCGTACCCCCGTTGCAACAGTAGGTGGCGGTGATGAACAGCCCCCGGTGGAGGTTATCGACTTGCATGAGCTTGCGGCTGAATTCGGAGAAACTCATGACTGCGTCGAAGACGAAAGTTGCCGCAAACAAGGCATTAAAATAATATTCGATTGTTCGGGTCGTGTATTCACCCGTCCGTTCCAAAGGGGTGTCCAATCACCCGGATCGTTTGAACATTTGGAAAAGAAGAAAGAGGACGTATTTTTTAAACAGCTACAATATGCAATAAACGAAAATACATAGTTGCGTGCAATAAAACATCGACAACCTTGAAAAATCCGAAAAAAAATGACCTCTGAAAAAAAGTTCTTGCCGTATGTTGATCCTTTGATACCAATCACATTACATAAAAAATACTTAGTGCGACATCACAATTCGACAAGTCATTTACGTGGCCTTAAATGGACCAACCTGCATACAGGGTGGAGCGTGAACTTTGAACACCTTGAATGTTTCCGTTATTTGTAATAATACATAAAAATATTACATTCAAAAGTTGCATGGCATAGAGGGGGACACCTAGCTCGAGATTATAAACGACTGCAATGTTCCAAGGTTCCGGGGTAAGTGCTATGGGGTTCATCACAGTCCTCTTACCAAAAGGCATAGCCTATCCCACTCCGTGGCCAGATCCTCCAGCAACAGAGTCCCCATTCATTCACTTTCAAGACATGCAAAAAATTAGTCAATCCTAGGACATCCGATAACTGAATGGCGTCGGGTCGCCAGCCATCGTCTGTCACCCAGGTTGACGATTCCCAAAACACTCTTCGACCACACGTAGGATTGCGTCCCCATCATAAATGATACACAGGGTGCATAGTACTTCGCACCCGATTGTATTTCTTCCTTAAAAAATACGCTAACGCTGAAATATAAATATTTTTTGTGTGGGTGGAAGGATCGAGGAGATTTCAAGGTCATCCCTATTTCCTTTAATGGTATGCCTCATTTTTTTCGCGGTGTGATAGCCGGTGCTGAGACGATTTCAGCAAGCTATCATGAAAGCTCATTCAAGGTCAAATGCAGTAGTAAATTAACCTACGATCTTGGGTCGCTAGCCCTCGCCTGGTATCTGATCTACGTTTCTTCACCGATCTCCCGCAAGGTAATATCCTGCCATAAACCGTTCGTCCGGCAGAATAGAGGCGGGCTATTTGCTTTCGAGAACCCTTAAAACGCGTTGGCGCTAACACACTGGTAGTTCATTTCGGATTCCACTGATACTAAGTACCGATATTTCGATATTGCGATGTATTGGTGCAACGTAAACAATGTTGCAAAACTTTCCGCTAAGATAGAAGCACGGGTACAGTATTTATTAGAATAAATTGAAAGACGATAGGACTATCGATAGATAATGATAGCTTGTTGAAATCGTCTCAACACCGGCTATTGCATCGCGATAAAACAATGCAGCATTCTATTTAAAAAATAGAGGTGATCTTGAAATCTCCTCCATCCTTCCACCCACACAAAACATATTTATATAACAAGTTGTCCCCCTCTATATCGTGCAACTTTTATACACAGTATTTTTTCATATTGTTACAAATAATGGAAATATTCAAGGTGATGGGAGTTAGCGCTCCACCCTGTGTATAAAATTCACCAAATGACTCTTAACGTGTCTAAACATTGCATAGTGCCCCCAAATACATAGGAAGAACATATATATAACATTTTTTAAACAACAATGTAATCTATAAAACGGCTACTGCGTGCTCGCAATACTCGACAGGGATAGCTAATCGTTGCGTGTACTAGTTGGCTTGATCGTTACCACGACGGTCCGCATGTCGGGCACTCTAAATCGTGGTTTCAATAATACGAAGTTTCCTAAAAGACATCGAAACACAAGTTCCGTAAACGTCGTATGCAAAGCTCGGCTTATTTGGGTCATTACGTGAAGCGTCGTTGTAGTTGTAAAATCGGAATGGTACTGTCACTGCGTAAATTTGCTACAGCGCTTAAAGACTATATGTGCCTTTTTTATCGGTGTTTCGCCGTGGTGGCGGTGGTGAGGCGTACATTGATCGGTTTTACAAATTAACAGGGTATGTCCTATGGGGTAACGTGGTGGGAACTATCTTTGAGGTTCCGTTATTTCCATGCGCCGAATTCAGCAGTAGTACAAGACCATATTTCGGACGTGAAGCCCAATAAAGCGAAGTTCTCGAGATGCTTGATACTTCGATGTGGTCTGTACCTACCAGTAGTTTCATAAGTAATACAATACGTTCGTGTACAGTAAGGAAAATTCGAAGGAATTTAATTAGTACAATATTGTAATGAATCGTGGAATGAGCACACGTTTTAATGATGTGTTTACTATTAATATGTAGAAGAACACTTCTTGATGCAATGTTTATATCAATTGTAGATAAGTTATATTATAAGGATGTACAAGTTAGATTATCTTTTCTTGTGAAAGCTGAGGTATTCACGTGGATTTGGATGCTTGCTTTTCTTTAGATACACTTATCTTGCTCGTGCACCGTTAATTAAGTAGCAAGTATCCCCTGAGAGATACGTGCAGCGTTGACAATTTGAATGCTTATCCCTGTGGTAACGAGTATAGGAAGTATCGCCTTAACGGTAAAATAATAATTAATATTATTAATAGTGGGTATTGTTTCAAGCCAAGAGCACAATAGATTGAAGACATTTGTTAATAATGTAAATAATAATAAGTGTTTCAGGTACGTGTTGATATTCATAATTGATGCTTGTAGAAATAATAATAGAAACAAATCAAGAGTAGATCGAAATAGTTGACAAAATTGTACTTGTAGGGAAAATGTATAAATACAATTACCACATTAAGGGCACAGAGAGTATGATCGTCCAATTCTTTTGTAGTTCTGCAACATTGTATTATATAATATCTATAATGTACACGCCTATAATGTACGCCTATAATCTATAATGTACATCCATGTTCCATTCGCACAAATACACAAGATTTTACCAAATCATAAGAAATCTGGAATAACATTGGACGCATATCATTGTATAACTTTAAACGAGATGGAAGTGATTAAAAAATGTCATACAAATATGTGTCACATTTGATCTCATTCATAGCTACAGATATGTTTGTATAAGATTTCATTAATTTTTGCATAAGACCGTGTTGCGTTTTCTGACAACTCTGTTTTCTAAACACGAGCTAAAAAATGTCTTCTTGTTGGATCGTTTTCCTTTTTGAAAATTTCTAATGCTATTCTGTCCGCTCCGTTCGGTCAGTTTAAACAGAGCTATATTACATATGTATTTACACGTTTACATAATTATACAATATGTACAATATTACCCCATTTTATCTCGACTCAACTATTTTGCAATTTCACGAATAGATTACAGTAATGTCCATATTGTTATTCACACAACACTATTTTAATTCTGAACCTTTAATAAAATTTATGTTTCCGTACCAAGTTGAAGAATTCATATATAAAAATTGATCTTCGAACTCAAATCTTGTTAGGAATGCTCTAGTTCTATTCGAAACAAGAGATCGACATTTTGATATTTGAAAAGATTATACATTACTCTAAAATCAATATATGGCGCTTCAGTAGCAGAAGGCGAACAAAAACATGCTTCAACGTACATATATGTTGACAAGAAAAACGCAGATATCGTTACAGGTTCCTCCAACGGTGCTAATTGGAAATCATCTCCAAGAAATATGGCCGATAATGCAAGAAATTCCCTGTAATCTTCGCGAGGTTGTTGTTCGTTTAGAATACTATTAACAAACTTGAGGATTCTTGATATTCTTATCTTAAATGTTTCTTCACATTTTCGTTTTCAATTCCGAATTTGAAACATTTAGTATTGATTTGTGGCCAAGAGTTTTGGAATCGTTTAAAAATTGTTACATTTGGACCTATGGTTTACCCAGTTTTTCATCAAACATGCTGCTAAGAATTATTTCATATTTGCGATCGTAAATACAAAAGTATTTTATCTAATGCTTTTTATATTAAACTACAGGTACCGTGCAAACGCCATGTAACATATTTGCCACACTCGTATCAAACGCTAACGTTTTTATATTATCTTGGAGACAAGATTGAAAACAAAGTAATAGCACATACAAGACACGTCGTGCCTAGATCTACAAGTTTTGATTAATATACTTTTTGATATAGTCAATAATTTAAAAGACAATCAGCAAAACTCGATTTTATGAGCATTTAATCAATTAATTAAATGTTTAAGGGCTTGGGGGCACGTTTTCCCCTTACCCGATCGAGTTAAAATTTTGCACAAATTATATTTTTGTCAATTGAAATTATTCTGGGGGATGCCGCGAAAAAATGTGGAAAATAATGTTCATTCAGAGTAAATAAGAGCCACCCTAATGTACAATCAATCCTATGAGTATGCGTATACTCACTGTCAATAAGAGAAATTGGTTGAAACTGATCGACGTGTTTGTGGTTTTCCAATTTTGCTACAGATGAACAAATACATATACAATGTTTATTTAGTCCAAATTCTTACAAAGTTCATTAATCACCTAGGACATGTACCAAAGAATTTTCTCCCTATCCCAGGAAGCCATGAAGCATTCAATACGAAATACTTCAACAATGTTAATAGTCCTTGACTTACAATCGTTTCTTCGCAAGCAGTGTTCCATGTTCACGACAGAAGCACAGAGAAAATTTCTGATTTGTAAATATCAGATTCTGCATACCGCAATAAAAACGGGCAGGAGGAATTAATTTGTTCGGCGCATCCGAGTGGTCCCGAAAGTTGGCGAGACGCAAAGTACAGGGGTCAGATGCCGTCGCTGCAACCGGAAGAACACAGAACGGTCAGAAGCGATGCAGTTGGCCGCAATGGCGATAGAATAGTGAGGCAGCAGCATAACGCGCATAATAACGCGCGCTCGAGGCCTCCGTAAAATGAGATACGACGCGACGGTGGGCAACGAAGCGGAGGAAGGAGACAGCAAAGAGCCAGGGGGAAGAGTGAAACAGAGTGAACAAGACAGATAGACGCGGGGACACGGAGAGGGAGTGCCTATCACTGGGAGAGATCCAATACAATGCGAACTATTGTACCTACGTTCGCCATCCACTCCAATTCCTAGGGTGGAGATATGCAGCTAGTACGATCCTGTACTTGCATACACGCGCCTGAACGTTGCACACATAGCTGCGAATATGCCTATGGTGACGCAACTTCCGTGACAATGGGAATAAATACAAACAAAAAGAAATCAACAGATTACAGAGACTGTTCTTTAAAGGAGGTGTTCTAGACTGCTGATTCTTTGGATGTTTGTACAAGCGAACAATGGCCATTTATAGAACGTGTCAATCGAAAGCGCGGAAATTGTTTCCTAAGATTACTCCAAACGCGTTGCTACGTGGTTGGGAGATGAAGTGAAAGGCTGGTGTTGCTTTTTCCTTTTCGTTTAATTTCCACTCACGATTATTGTGGTACATAATACAGTACTGATTGTCGAGACACGAGTGCAATCCTCGACCTGCACTTTACAGGAATATCTTACAGACGACGCAACTAAAATCTAACAGCGCGACGGTTCCTTGATAACTACCTAATCTAGCTTTTGGTTTCTTATACATATGGCGTTTCCTTAGGCTTCGGGAGCGTCAGTATCGCGACCCTTTGATCCTTGGGCCTGGGCGAGGGAGAAGCGGTACGACTCGTCGCTGGGTCATACGGTCAGGCAGTTCCCTTACTCATTCCTCTATACTCTATGTCATACTTTAAATTGCAAAACAAAAATAATGAGTTACATCTGACGCATAACAGCGTTAACGAATATTCGACACATTTCCAGTGAGCAATTTAAAGTATAGAAATATTTCAGATGAGTTAGTACTGACAATAAGGTAAGGAATTGTACGATTATCGACAGTTTATATTGCTTTCATTTGCGGTATCTTTTTCCGTTTATTCTGTTTTGTACCGCACTGGTAACATTATTAATTCACGTAGCATAACTTGAAACTCTCCCGATACCTTTGATCAATTGTGCGAGTGGCTTAGCCCTCTAATATCTTGTGAGACTTCACACCCTAGAGTGTCGCGATAACGATACCACGCAACTAGCTTCTTACGTTTCCTCCTTTTTTTCGTTTTCTTTCGTTAACCTGTTGATCAGCGTATGCGAATGTGGAAATATTATAACTGAAATAGCTCTGCAGATGAGATGACACGGTTTCAGAAAATGAGATTACAGGATATTTTTATGATCCGATTTTTCTTTACTTTAGTGATATACTGAACTATTCTTTTTGTTTGCTGAATGCGTGGAGTGGGACGCAATAAGCTCTACATACATCAAAACTGAGCGACAGGGTTTGATGCATGAGTTGTCACAAGTGGTTTCACGAAGAATCTTCAAAATTTTTAGATTTACATAATTGTTGTGCAAAGGGTTCGTACAAGCAAAGGAACGAATTTTTCGTCCTATTGTTCTCGACAGATTTTTATCTGTCATAACATGTTCGAATAATCTCTACCATGGGTCATCTCATCAGAACAATGCGAGGTACATAGATGGCCTTATGCAAAGAATTATATTTTCAATTTGTTTGTTTTTTTTTCGAAACAATCTATGATTATTTTTCAATTTCATTTGGAGTTCACATGTTTTCATTTATTCAGATACACTTCTTTTTCCTTGGACATTTTTTAAATTTATACTGCTCTGAGTGTTATTATCCTACCTACCCCACTTACCCTATGCACACTGCTATTGGAGAAACTAATGTGAAAAACAGGTAAACGAGATTGCTATTATAGAATTTAGTACGAGTATATTGAATATAAAAACTATGTGTAGTAACATACTGAAATGAACTCCTTGAAACTGAAAGCTTCTTTTAAAATTAAGACTCAAAATTATTGAAGGCAGTGGTGTCAAAAACCGGACTGCGAATCAGCCAGGAAAGAAAACTTTCGCTACTTCACTCAGGAATCGACAAACTCTCAAATCTGTTACACGACTTCGAACTGTTCTTTGTGTATAATCTTGAACTATACTTCAATAGTCTTTCTGTTAACACACCATTTGTCAAAAATCAATTTGAAATAATACAATTCGACTAGTCGTTTCAATTTAAATTCGTATTAAATGAATTCCGGCAATTAATTGAAGGCCACAATATTTTTATAATATCCAAATTATTCACGTGTCTTGTCTGCGGTGACCGTGTTGTTTCTGCCACAGTTTCGTACTTTGCACAACAATCAGAGTGTATTTCTATATGTAGAATCTTCTAAGTGAGAACCGTGGAACATGTTACGAACGATGATAGTTGTACAACAATTTTTTTGTCAAAGTTGTTTGGTAAAATGTTGTGGTCAAAAATTCTATGAAGTGACGAAAGTAAGTTCAACTTATTCGGAAATGACTCTAGGAGTAACGTACGACGTCCTATTGGACAGCGATTTAATGTCAAGTATCTGAAACCAACAGTATAATTTGGTGGTGGTTATGTAATGGTGTGGGGTTGTAACAGCGTAACACTCCTGGTCCGTTAATACAAATAAAGGAGACTATGGATAGATTTCTGTATCGTCATATTGTACAAAATCATATGTTGCCATTTCCTAACGAGGAAATGTCAATGGAGTGGTCATTTCAACATGACAATGACCCGAAACATTCTTCTAAATTAATTAAGGCATTTCTCATGGAGCAAAATGTTAATGTAATTAAGTGGCCAAGTCAATCTCCAGACTTCAACCCAATTGCACATTTGTGGGAGTATGTTGGGCGTTAATTGGGGATTCATTCATTTACCAATAAAGCGGAGTTAATGCGAGAAATTACGAAAATATGGACTGTAATACCACCCGAACTTTGTGTTCGATTAATCGAATCAATGCCACGCAGATGCCATGCAGTCATCGAATCCAAGGGGTATCCAATGTCTTATAAGATTTACATGAAAAGTACGAACACCCGCACGCTGTTGTTTTTGTTAAGAGTGGTTATATGATTCAAGCAAAGTATGTTTCTTAACTTTTGGCACAAACTTTTGTTTCGTTTCCGCGAATCAATATTAATTGTAGTGCTTATACAAGTATAATCAAGAGAAAACTTATTGTATGTCCATGTATCATATGTAATCTCTTCACGTTATTTTTAATTCGGGTATACATATGTATTTCAGGAGATTAAAAATATACACTAATTCCTAAACGACTATTTTGTTTCTTAACTTTCGTCAGTAAGTGTATGTCCAGTACAATATTAGTAATAAGACAGAACTAAAAATTAACTGTGAAATTTATTTACTCAATACGTGCGGGGCTCGGGGTGTTTACACCTTTCACACCTGCGCCGCTACTTCCGTCTTAGGACGAAAGAGCATAAGTAACGATCGATAAAATTCAGAAAAGCTCTGACACGAAAAATCAATACACTTAATATTTTTAATAGCTGAATCAATAATACAAAAATCCAAGTCCACAAAGGCAATATACTACACTTAATCGACCTTTACCAATACAGAAAACCAGGGAACGTTTAATTTTACAAGGATTGTCAAAGCAAATTGACGTTGATTACGTGTTGCAAGAATGAATCTATGATCTATTACAAACTTACAACATAACTAATGCCAATTGAACACCTATGATCAGTAGTTCGAAGTTGATTTGAAGTCCAAATGTGACTGACAGTTTTGTGGAGAGATTGAAAGCTTATTCAGCAACCAACCTAAAACCCAATATTGCACACGCAGTGTACTGATTGTAAGTCAGTTCAATGAATATCATAGCCGGGGACACTGAACAGCAGCCGAACGGGTATTATGTTGGTAAAGGAATACTACAACTATAGGTCTGGTTTAATGCGCAAGTGATAAATCATTGTGATAGACTATATTTATGTTTATGCTTAGAGGCACTGATGAAGTGAAAATCACACGTTAATTATGTACTGGCACTTGTGGGAGCTTCGAGTACTGAGCCGTTTAATTCTAAGTTGCTCGAAAAGGACTGAAACCCGATCTCGCTGGGCATCAGTATGGCTAGCTGGCACCGACATGGTACAAAGCTAGTAGGTCTATACTGAGCCACGAGAGTAGATTTCATGCCCTTTGTATATCCGAAAGCCGGACCAAAAATATGGTGGGGGTACAGAATCTTCCAAGGGAGTCCAAAAGGTCCCCCTGAAGGGTTGCGACTGCATGCACTCTCGATTGCCACATAAGGGCATAATAGAAGTAACGAGGAAACAATACATACTTCCTACGTAACAACTTATACAAAGAATTCTGCCACTTTTGAGATTAATTCACAACAAGTGCTGCATAAAACCTTAGGTACTGATTAACTTCAAATACTCTAACGGGCTAACAAGTTGATTTATTTGAACAATGTTGATATCTTGATGTTTGTATATACATATGTAAATATATATGTATAATATGTTGGTGTGCCGGTGGACTTGCCTTTAGCTTGCTCAAGGTGGCTCTAAAATATTTATTTGGTACTTGTGCTTTGACGGTAGTGTTTAGAATTATTATAATGTGTGAAAAATTATTTTTAAACTAACAAGGGAACACCGCGAACCGTCACTCCCGGATTTGAATGAAACTTTGTAGGTTTATAGAGTGATCCAAGACAAGAATAACGGTATGATTCATTCGTGCCCAATCGCCCTTTAAGGGTGTGAAAACTAACCTCAAAGTCAAATCGGCGTTTCCACTTTTTCGCGTATATCTCTTAAAATGCATGAGATAGAAAAAAATGTTTTGGGGAAAAGTTTAATGGTACAATGAGCGCTATAAAATTACATTAAGAAAATTTAAAAAAAAGCTTGTTTTCTTGAAAACAAAATGTTCTTTTTCTCTTTTTGAAATTTTCTTATTGTAAATTTATAGCGCTCATTGTACCATTAAACTTTTCCCCAAAACATTTTTTTCTATCTCATGCATTTTAAGAGATATACGCGAAAAAGTGGAAACGCCGATTTGACTTTGAGGTTAGTTTTCACACCCTTCAAGGGCGATTGGGCACGAATGACTCATACCGTTATTCTTGTCTTGGAGCACTCTATAAACCTACAAAGTTTCATTCAAATCCGGGGGTGACGGTTCGCGGTGTTCCCTTGTAAGTAACTGCTTTTTTTTAACTAAACAGGTATCTTTTTAAAGTGTATTGTATTTAATCATGTCAGTGTGTGTGCAGGTGTATGTATTTTGTTATTATGTGTAGCCATTTTTTTGAATTTAGTTGTTTATCGAATTGTGAAACGATGCTTGATTGCGCGAGAAAAAAATACGTGGTTACGATGTAACGAAGTAATAAAAACAGCCGAAAAGCGTAACACAAAAAACAGAAATAAGTAGACATGAAACAGTATGTGATCAAGTTGACCAAATCTTATTTCTGTTCAATTCTTAATCTTTTAATGAATCTTTATATTTTTATATTGTACTTCTATATTATCATTATTATTTCGTTTAATATAAAATCAACTTCGAATACTCCAATTTGTATAATCGCGTATTTATACGCGATACATCGTTCTAAAGTTTCCTAAGGTACAGCGAATCAACGCGACACACGCGACAGGTAGTCGGAGGTATGTCCAACTTTGAAGTGCAGCCTCCGCCGCTCTTAGAGAGACCTGTGTTACTGCAAAATCTGCGTTTAGAAATACAGCATGTTCAAGAGGATGTAATATTACAATCAAGGAGTAATCCTTGAAGATAAAGTGAGACGCAAATCAAGAGTAATGCAATTTCGTATGCTTCTGATGGTAGTTATAATCATTTGACAAGTTTCACTAGGTTATCGTTCAAAGCTGGAAATTCAGTAGCAGGCAATGAGAGCGACATGTGAATAGCGCAGAAGTAGTCGAATAGAACAAAACTCCGGCATATGGGTCTATGAATTTGCTTCCTAGAAACTAATACCATACACTGCAGTAATACTAAAACACTGTACTATATATTTCGATCCTAATGTGCTGAATATAATAATGATAATACGCCGAAATATTGTCAGTGGTAGTGATCGCGTAGCGTTGCTAAAATACTGATACGTATTGTCAGTTCTACCGAAACGGTATTATTGACCGGGCACAGATATTCGTGGAGCATATTGGTATTAGAACCCGCAGGCATGCAATTGAAAATTATTTCCAACTGGCAGTAGAAATACACTAATGCGTATTGGTATTAAAAAACACTAACATACATTTGATCGCTTGAAGTGTGTCCTTGTATAGAAAAAGTGTAAAAAGATTGTGCAAAAATAGAAATATAGGAACGTCTCTACTTCTCCATAAAGAGCAATTAACGTTCCTCTTAGTATATTCTTGCACCAATCAGGACACCGCTGATTGACTTTGCGATGGCCACGTAAAAATTATCCCTTTAATAGTATTACTCAACTGCTTATTGTTACTTATTAATAGTCTCGTTTCATTGGGTGCACGTTTTTTTTATATGAAACCGTTAAATATTGTTTTGACGTCTCAATTAATTCATAAGGTCGTTGGTCATGATCAGCAATTTTACAAAAACTAAAACTCCCCACGAACAGTGCATCTGAAAAATGGTACCAATTGTGTTCGTCCTACAGACGTAAGGAAGCAATTAAAGCGCCACTTTAATCCTTGTCTATATGAAAAAATCTGTACAAAAAACTAAATATAGGTACATACAACAAAATATTTGGTTAAAGCAGCAATTTCGGGAAAGGATGGGAAACATAAAATACATTACTTTCATTTAATTCGTTGTTTATTTATTTAAGAATAAATACACGTATCAGTATCAAAAAAGCATTTTTAAAAAATGTCGTCCTTTCAGTAAAGAAATCAAGTGACCGGAAAAAAGAATTCGCTACATTACATATACGATTCACAGAGTAAGAGAAACCACGGTTAGAAATATTACTATGGCTTTCAGAAATAAAAAGTGGGCAGCTTTATTTTATTATTTGTCTTTATACAAAAAGCCTCAAAGGAACGTACGCACCACGCAAATACAAATTTAATATAAGCAAAAGCTGTGCAAGATCGTTCTACTAGAACACATTAACAATATATTACGATAAGGACCAGTGAAACAAATGAACAGATACATCAACCCAATTTCTCCGACAGACTAGCTTCGGAATCGATAGTTTACTGGCCTGCTGTCTACTTATTATAGTAAACGACCCACATGATCCGCATATTCGATTATGCTTCCGTCGACAAGCTTAAACAGCTATGTCAATAAAAGAGACTAGATGGCTTTAGGCAAAAAGGACCACCAACACGAGTGAAAGGGTCATACTGAACATTCAGGCAGAGTCTTCGGCAGAGGCAACATAGCAGGAAGGGGCTGTGGTAAATAAAGGCAAAGGTGAAGGCGTAAGGTCCAAAGAGTATAATTTTGCTTGAAATCAAAAGAATGAAATACGATAAACTCAGCTAGAGGCGAAATTCGATTACAGTGCGTGTAAACGGATTAAGGAATCAAAGGGGAAACGTAATGCAAAGATGGAAAGCGAAATAGGCAGGCGGGGGTAGGTAATGCGAAACGAGGTTGGCGAGAGGGAAGTGAACGAAAGGGAAGGAGGCAGACGCAAGGTAGGGAGGGAACAGGCGTTTACGTGCGGCAGACATCCGATGATGCATAGTTGCTGTTGACATGCTGGAACGTCAGGCTCACATGACCTCTCGAGCACAGCCATTATCCGCAAAGCGACCCCCAAATTGGGACAATAACCGCTTCGTAGAGTCGTGTAATAATTATTGGCCGGTTTCGAGTATACTCTTCAACGGTTCTCCTCCTCGCCACCTCCCACCCTCCTGTCAGTTAGCATCGCGAGTAGTTTGCCGCGTTAACCACCTAATAATAGCTTGATGTTTGCCGGTGAGCCCCTCCATCATAATGCCAACACGGAAAAAGTATCGTGCATGCAAAGCATTACAATAACAAATAGGCAACGGTTGTGCCAGCCGGTCGCATTTTTGTATGGTCTTGAGCATTTTCGCACGGTACGTACATTGCTCATGTACAGCGAAATGAATCAAAAGCAACTGAAACAACGAGGAACGAAATGGCCTGAAATCCTCATAAAAATATTAACACATTATTGAATATTATATAGTGAATTTTGAAATTGTTCAATTCAAATTCTTAATACAAAATATTCTAGTACTATTATTTGCAATTCTTATAAATTAAAGTGGGAATTTGAAAAATCTGATTAGCCTCACTATTAATTATACAAAAATATATTTCATGTTGCAAATACTGCATAACTAATAATATCAATATTATTTGCTGGGTAGAATTTGTGCAATGCTTGAATATAAGAAGCACTTCTGAACTGTTTTATTTCTACAATTTTCAAAACTTTCTATTTTAAGCTCGCAATTAAGCAAGTATGTAACGCTTCAACGAAGGCAATCCCTCTTGCTCAAGCGAGATAATTATTCACAATGATTCATTATTAGTCATAGTGACGTTATCGGGCGAACAACGACTTGGAGCAAACAATGCAGTTATCATTAACTACTCTTTTCCAGATACGTACCCTAATCTGCATTTCACGAGCTAATCAACATGTCCAATCGAGCATGTAGGTATTTACACCGTATCTAGCAGTTTATGCATAAAACAGTATAAATTAGTTTCGAAAGTGGTCTCGCATCGACCGTCGTAAAGTGAAATCAAATTTTTACATGAAATAGAATGTTGCTGTAAAACAAAAATAAAAAAGATAATGCCAGTGCAGTTAATAATAAGGCACGTCACTTGTACAATGCAATAAAATCTACACGTACCTAAATATGTGCGCATATTCGTAAACCTTGAAAATTATATAACACGCAATGCAAGGGGATGACAGCAAACATGAACAGTAAAGTAGTAACGTCGTCCCCACGTATAACATTTCAAGTTTAGTAAATGATATTATACGATACAACAGTTTAATTTCGAGGGAATTTGGGCCCTGCATCTCATACCAGATTCCAGTATAATGGTTAACGTGTCACACAATATTCATGAAAATTAATTTTATGACACTATTATCGCTAAATATTGGTAATTACGATTCAACTTAATCACACGGTTGCCATAATACATAATCAACATATACGCTTGTAATCAGAAATGTAATCTATTGCTTTGACAAAAAAATATCAGCTAGAAATAAAAGATAAAAGTAATATTTTTTTGTTTGACCTAACTTTGTTTGAGTCAAAGCTTCGATTTATTGATAATTTAAACTAAATTTGAACAACCATGAATTTTAACAAGATATTAACGGTAATATACATATCGCCTATTTTCGCAACAATAACGTAGTTCAAGAATCACGATTTTTCCAGAAACGAGTCAGATTGGTTTGAAGGGTTCGAATTTTATAAGAGCATTATACTAAAATATCTACTCTCGTGTTGTCATTTTTATAAACTCATTTGCAATTAGTTACAGGTCTCAATTGGCCATAAGTGTATTTCTCCACCAATAACACAAAGACAGCAAATTTCTATTTATGTCATTGTTGCAGCAAATGATTTCTACGTTATTGTGCCCATAATCAGAAAAGAAATTCTGCTATAGTAACTTACATATAGTACATACTTCGCTACTTAACAAGCTTACAATTAGATGGCAGCCAATCCTCGAACTGCGATGCAATTATCCATCATTCCCGATGTACGTACAAATCGCGCGATACGACCGTTTTCCAATCAGTAAGGTCACTCATTGACGTTCTAATTAAACCTCTTCCCCATCTACCGAAATTCTCCGCATTCCAGGTGTAATCGGTTTAATCATTTACGTGCAGCACTATACGCTGCTTAATTCTAAGCGAATCCTTGAAGCTCTGTGTGCGCGGCGTGCACGCCCGTTGAATATAAATCTCCTACCCTTATTTATGTATTTCATGAATATGTATTTCTTTTAACAGCCTAATGAACTACCGCGATATAGAATTTTATGATACAGTCATTAAACAGGCTGAATGTTAATTAATTGAAAGAATGGACCAGTTGACATGAATCTAATCAGTGATAGACGAAGTATTAATCTTTCCAGTTTGTTAGGTGCACAGGTTTCAGATTCAGAGCGTTTTTTATCTCAGAAAAATTCGCATTTTACGAGATAGTCTCCCTTAGAACGTTCGTCTCCTGTGTTTAAATATTGCCAGGTGATAGACATGTTCAACTGGAAGAAGAGGATGACGAATCGATAATTTGTATTCTTATATCTTGAAATTGTCAACAAGAGAACAAGTCGAAAAGTAAAGTGCAACTGAACTAAGGAAAAATAAAATTAAATAAGTCTCGTAATAGCAAGGTCGAGAAATGAAGAAATTAAACGTACTTTAGTACCTTCTTTAAAAAGTGAAATACTAAATGAAAAAATGAATGAGAAAATAGTAATTATATTGGCGATTGCTACTTATTAATGTTGTAGATTGTGATTGAATTTTCATATTTATAGGTTTGCACTAATTGTAAGGTAAAAACTAGCAAATATAAGAAACTTTAAGGGATTCAAACTAGGGGTGCCAAAAAAATTCACTGGATTTTAATATCTGACTATTAAAAATTAAAAATTTATTTGCGATGTAAAATATTTGTTAATAACAAGAATGGCCAAAGTATACGATGTCGTATACACTTAAAACCAATGACTAGCTTTAATTTCCGACTAAATGAATAATTTCACTATACTATTGTGCTACGAAACCTTAGTTATGTATTCTACACAATGAACAAAACTACACATGTACCATTCTTTTACATTTTATATTTAACAGTAATTACTGTTTATTCAAAATTATTATCAATTGCATAAAACGTTTTGTATTTTGTCCATTGTCCTCGAAAACTATTATTTAAATATAAAAACAGAATGTATATCTAAATTCACATATCATGCATATGAATAGCTGTTTAAACTGTTAATAAATTAATCCATGTATTATATATAGGGTGAACCACATAAAGTGTTACCAGCTGTTTTCTCAGTAATTGAGACTACAGTAATGCAATATGGTTCAATGCTTCAAGTAAATGTCAGTCAAGTTCATACGAACTATTCGAATAAAGTGAAAATAAAAATTAATGTCATTCCTATTTTAAAAAAAAGATGCCCCTACCCATAAAAAATTGTTGCAGGCCAAACAATTTGCACCTCTGTTATACTTAATTAAAAGGAAAATCAAGTAGATAGCAGCAGTAGCGTCTGTCTGTAATGTTCGTTGCACACGTTTGCTAGTGTTTGAAATTTATTGTAAATATTACTCGCTCTGTTTCTGAAGAGCACCTTTGAAACAGATAATGCGTTATCATTGCCGATAACCGAGTATGAAGCACACGATGAACAAATTATTGTTTTGCTGAAAGTCATCGCTACACGTGCGTCGCTATGGGAAATTTCTTCTCATCTAACCACATTATCGACGAGGATATACTTAGTACTTTTGTGGAATTAACATACCTGAGGAAAAGTGAAATACTGCAGTAAGTTATTCAAGCCAATGTTAGTTTAATTAAATATTAAAGTCTAATTCGCAGTCGGGTACTATAATCGTTTAAACAGCAAATGAAAGTATTGTTTGCAAATGCTGTATTAAATCAACAGCCAATGGAAACTTACATAAAACTGCAAAAGTTATCTTATTCGTACTTATTGTGCCCGTAGATTACAATGTTACGAATGAGACCCAACTCTTGTAAAACAGTTCTGCATCGACAAATCATTTTAACAGTAATTTTATTTACTTAAGAATTTCATTACACCTTTATCAGTGACACATATGAGGAGCTAAAATAGAAGCAACGTGAATAGAAGCATCTTATAATACATAACTATGTACGTATGTCATAAGATGAATAGATATATGCATTTTGCATTCAATTTTCAAAACTGTATTGCATTTCCTTTAAAATAGGTTTAGCGCGTATTAACAATAATAGTAATGTTTCACGTATAACGTTTATATGTAAAGAGAATTCTATGAAATGAACATCTCTTTGTTATCACTGCAATAAAACGATCCTAATTTACACAAAGGCACAGTTGTTGATTTAATACTTCGCTCGAAGTATAGTAATAAGACAATTAAAAAGGCGAAAATACGTGGCATAAATTTTCGAGCAAAAATTTTAACTTTCATTAACTTCAAAGTCTGGACACGTTTTTGCAGCATTGCCAAGTTCCTTGACGATGTGGACCCGGGAAAACTTCGTCAGAATCTTCAGCACCGTTTCACTAAAGAACAGGTGGGAGCAATACTACCGCAAATTGAAGTAAGCCTTCTTCAGTTACACCAGCTATACCTTTTAAAACTTAGTTTCATTTGCTAAAAATCATAATCAAAAATCAAAATCATAGACTTGAAAATATTATATGGGAGATATTTATTTTAAACAAATATATACATACGTGGACATTGATTTTTCTCGTTTAATCTTGCATAAAAATTCCAGTTAATACGAATGATTTCATTAAAAGTTTCTTAATCAGTGTTTAGTATCAGAAACGCTATTGTGCTATCCATTTACAAACAGTTTTGTAGTATCACGTGAATCATTTCCTCGGACTCTCCTAATAAAATCAGTATATACGTATATGTACATACATGTGTTGAATGCTCTAATGTTAGTAAGAGACCCTATTGAGATAACAAGTAACAACAAACGCAATGCATATGACAAATAGCACTGGCTCTTAATATTACAGTCTTGCAAACCTCTTGATAAATTACTGCTTACACATTTTTGCGTTCATGATATGTTCCCGTTAAATTACTTTTAAATAGTTAATAATCAAAATTTGTATATTAATAAGGCTATTTTAATATAAGTTTTCAAGATGTACATATAAGGAAAGTATAAATTAACCGTTAACGAAGCATTTTTACTGCGAAGGACAACAAAGTAATGGAAAATGAATGTATGAGAAATGTTTGTAAAGTGTTTTGGCGATGGCGCACTTTCCAATAGCACATGCTACTTATCGCTGGTATTTCCAAATTCCTGTTCGGAGGTTTTGATTTAAAGAATGAACAACATACATACATAGTCGAAGACCATTTGATGTTGATGAGGACATGTTGGGGGAATGTATGTATCAATTTATATGGAGGAGGAATTTTTAAACTTGTGTACAGGTGGCAGCAGGTTGTGAACAATAATGGCTACTATATTATTAAGTTTAGCATCAACCTAATATTTGTATCTGATACAACAGTTAAGTTAAGATCGCCTGTGAAAATAACGGTGGCAGAAACTGTCACATATGTAAAGTAAGCTCTACTTTCTGGAATAACTTATACGTTATTGGAATTTGTGGAAACTTTGACAATATATTATACTTTCTACAAATATTTTGTTTTACATTAGACGTATAAGAACCGAAAACGCAAGAGAAAAAAAGAATTCCCATATGCCAATATTAAAATTTTCGTACTCCTTAACACCTTAAAATCGTTATCCATGCATTGTATTGGCCAATGCAAATTGGGTGTATTTCTAAATGAATAATACTATTATATTATAGTGCATGTATGTGCATATCATAAATAGTACATAGCAGATAATTATACGTACAATAAACAGAAAAAATTTCAATTTTTGTTTAGTGCAGCCCATTTCGTGATTCAATATATCGAGTTTTCTCTTCAAAAAAGGATGATCATTTAAGTCTGGAAGATGTACTGGATTTATGCTCAGCCTTCTCCAACAACTGTCCTATAGATGTTCGTGCAACCTGGGTGTTTTACATCTTTGGTAAGCAATTATGTACAGTTTAAAAGTACAATCACGATTAATCAATTTCAGCAGACTAATATAATATAGGTATAATCACAATACATCAGATAATATCTTTTCAAACTCCTGTCTTGAATGTTTAACATTACGACTTCCTGTTGTTAGAGTAGATTTGAATCAGCTTTAGTCTTCTTAATTTGTTCATTAAATACTTGTTCAGTTAGAATAGTAATTACATAATGCATAGTGCATTAACACCCAAACGTATTAGGACACTTGCTTTATTACAACAAATATATGAAAAAAGATATGAAATCATTAATGAGTTTCACTAACAAGGAACCATACCGGGGTGTCCGCTTCCGATTTTGATGAAACTTGGTGGATATATTAAGCAGGCGACAATAAGGGACACGTATTTTTTTATAGCTGCCCAATCGCAAGTTTAAGGGTGGAACCACCCCCTTGAAGTTTCAGCAGAAAAATGGTATCTTGAAAACGGTTACAGATATAAGAAAACTTCTTAAGGAAAAGTTTCATGGTTTTTTGAGGTAAAACAAATAGTAGTCAAAGATTTTGTAAAAAGTAATTTGTTTATAACAAACAAATTTATTGTTATTGTTTTTTAAAATCTGTGACCACTATTTGTTTTACCTCAAAAAACCATGAAACTTTTCCTTAAGAAGTTTTCTGATATCTGTAACCGTTTTCAAGATACCATTTTTCTGCTGAAACTTCAAGGGGGTGGTTTCACCCTTAAACTTGCGATTGGGCAGCTATAAAAAAATACGTGTCTCTTATTTTCGTCTGCTTCATATATCCACCAAGTTTCATCAAAATCGGAGGCGGACAACTCGGTATGGTTCCTTGTAAGTGTGACGTATTTTGGTTTGTACCATAATTAGTTTCGATCATTCAGTACCCTTTAACATCTCTGTTACTGTTTCTACAAGACTAATTGTAAGTCCTCTGATTCAGATCAACGAATATTGTGAACCATGACTTCCTCCTGCAAAGCCATTTCTTCGAATTTTCAAGTTTATCAATTGTGTTTTGCTATTACCATGTTAGTGCAGTTGATATAGAATAGATTTGAAACATAGATCATAGGTTAATCTTCAAATTACCTAAAATGAAGGTATGATAATAGATTGACGGCAACCAGGCAGTTGACCATTTTTTTATTTCTGTCAAAAATGCCTTCATTTCAAATTCGATATTTTATATGTCTCTATAAGAAACAGATTAGGCTACAGAAAATTCAGTAATCGGGTTGACCCACAAATTCTTGAACCACGACCTATCTAACGATCAGGAAACATTTCATTCAAGGCATCTATCTCATGCGTTGCGTGCATATTGTGCAAGCCGGCCATGACATTGAAACCACATTCTCGCTTGGTATTCTAATGATGCGTCTTTAAGCAGCGGTGGTAATTGGCATCATAGAAATCGACGTATTTTTGTCCATTTACTGTACCTCCGATGAAGAATTCGTCGATACACTGAATTAGAATTAAACATTTTGAATAGAAATAAATAAAGTTGCCTTCGAACTATTGTGATATATTATATTCTAGGTCATTTGGATGCCAACATATCATACATGTCTGACATCTATTCATCTTGAAAACTCAAACAAAATTGACATGAATGAAAAAAGTTCTGAATTCCAATATTCGTTAAACTATACCAAACAACTTTGTCCTGACACACTCTAATTTGGATCAGCTAAAGTAACGAAGATATTAAGATATGCAAAATAAACGGAACAGCCTGTATGTTCGATAAATAACCAATGAGATTATTTCAACTTGATATTGATATTTCATATTGTAGAGTGAAAAATCATTAACAGTGGTAAACTTACCATTTTTATGTATTATATCAGTTGTGTCATAATACTTGCGAGTGACAATGTATAGTGAGTCCAGAAATATTGTTGCTTCGCGAAACCAAGCAAGACTATTGTAGACTATTGGCAAAAGTGCAAAGAAAATAATATCTGAACGTACATACATATGTATATTATGTTATAATGCAAATTTCACGATAATACGCTGTATATTAAGTTGAAATTGTTGAACAATTTCATAACTTATACTTCATGTCTTCTTATCGTTGTTTCTGTTCATCGTCGATCAAATTGAACTAGAAACGGTATGCTATTCCTATTTTCATTCATTCGTGTTGTGACAGGTCTGACAGGTGCCATTGAGAAATTCGTAATCTTGCTCTGTGGGCACTATCTTTTCTATGCAATTCTTCCAGCGCCAATCTTTGATATTACTAATTTCTTTTTTAAAGAGTATTGTATAGCGACATAATTATCTCCTTTTCTTAGTCAACTTTAATCACAACTGTGAATTTCTCATAGCCTATATTAGTCATAGATATCCGGTACTTTTCATTTATTCACTCGGATAACAAATAATCCAGATATCCTCGCGATACATAACCCCAACCTTTTCCTATTAGTCATCTTCAAATCCTTGAACCTCAAACTCCCTTTCTTATTCCCTACTAAATCCTAGATAACTCCTACTCTCCCATTTTGGCCGAATATATACATATATATTGAACCACATCCCAAAACATCTCCTTTAGACTAGACCTTTAGAGCTCCCTTAGGCTAGAGACTTTATAGACGTAGTCTTTCTCAGCGAATCGTTACGAGAATATCAACGGAACACCGCCGCTCTAAGGTTTAGTTAAGTTTCCGTTAAAGCATTATTGTAATTTATTAAATATAAGAAATAAAAGTTCTGCAGAATACAACAATAGTTCGGAACTTTATTCTTACGCCGCATATTTCGCTTCTACTGTCCCCAAATTAGTTCGGTTGGGTTAAAAATGTCACAGCATGGTGGTCATCTTAATATTGTAGGTACATATGTCCATTGCGCCTTGCCATCTCGGCGATAACATACATTTTCTCAAATTGGTGTGTTCCTGGAACTTCTAAAAATTCGTCTTTGGTATCATTTTCCTCGAAGTATGTACAGAGCTTCGGCCTAACAATGAGAACTCTTGAATTTCAAGCTTAGAACTTGATTTTGATGAAATTCTTTCAATGCACCTTGAACGATATGGTGCATTATCCATTACTATTACACTATTTGGCCTAATGTTTGGTAACAATTGGTTATAGTGTAGCTTCCATGTTTTTATAGTAATCGATGTGAGATTGGATTACATTTTTTCCACGCAATTTCAATCCATTTTCTACCCATCCTTCTGCATTATCACAATGTAGTATTAGTAGTCTTTTACCTTTGTTCGTAGGTACCCTTACAATACATTACGAAGATTCATCGGTCCAACGGATTGTAGCCGTATCATGGGTGTCGTGCCATGTTTCGTCATGGCTGTTTACAAATGTGTTTTCGAATGTCGGCTGTTGATATTATATTACCGCCATAACATTCGTAGATTTCTCTTCGAATAGTTTCTTCTAAGGAACGGTTCAATTTTCTGCTTTTTCCAATGTATGTGCTTCTTTCCCTTGTTTGACACCGTTTTTGAGGGATTAATAAACGTTTGAAGCCGAAACTTTTGACAGGCCTCCTGCTTTTTGTTTTATCCCTTCATTTCTTATTATATTATGGATTGTGTTAAGGTAAAGAGTTTGCGCATCATTTGATAAAAATGTTTTCGTGTTTGCTTTCTACTATTTTCTAATCCAATCGTAGATTCTTCGTCTTTCTCTTCCATTACTCTTTCTTGTGCACTTGTACTAGATATGTACGAGCACAAACGCACGCACCCACACACACACAAACACCAATAGAACTTTAATATCTAATTCAATGTAATACAAAATTGACAGCAATATAAATAACACTAATAATGATAATTAAAGAAATATAAAAATATAAAACACTAATAAAACAAGATAAACAATAAAAAAAACTATGTAAAATGAAAGAAATAATGAAGGAAATCAAATTGTAGACTGAATGTATATATCTACTCCCCTGGCTCGTGGTTCTAACAGAAATAAGCAGAACAATGTCTCTGCGTTTGAAGCACTAGAGTTTTATTTGTTAATACAAAACATATCGAATTAGCATGATAACTCCATCAGCGTTACGTATCGAAAGTAATACCTACACTACAAACCAAGGGTAATACCGCGCGAAGAATTACAATTATTCCAAATAGGGTAGACCGATGCGAATCGGATCACTCTTTATTTGATGGTAAAAAAAAAATAGATATAAATTAGAAATGCAAAATTTATTATAAATTCATAACAAGTACCCATTCAACATGAACATTTACAATAAAAAATAAAAACAAAGTAAAAAATTCCTCTTTTATGGACCAAAAATGAAAAAGTGCAGAATATCCGATTCGCCCCCAGGTTCGGGGCGGAATATCTCTAAAAAAGCAAACAAATTGTCGTAAAATAATCGTTGGTTATAACTTTATAAAATATAACTTAATAATATTAATGTCAAAGATTGGATGAACGAATTTCTCGTTACAATAAATGTAATGCCACTCTCTTTTATGTATGTGCGAACCATCTTTACCTACGTGTATAAATTATTATCGCGTTTAAAGTCATACAACTTATTAAGTAAACAAAAAAAGAGTGATCCGATTCACCCCAAATATAGTGATCCCTTATAATAATAATTATATCATAATTAATAATTATATTTAATACAATAATAATATTAAGTGAATAAAATACCTAAACAAATTATGATATAATAGTGAAAATCATATCAAATATTATTTCTGGACACTATACAAACTAATAATATTAAACACAGTTGGATGTCCGCGTTAGGCAAACTTGAAATGTGTGTCAACACTAAACGGAATTGTAAAACAATAAAAAGACTGTCGAAAGAGGTGCACAGAAAGGGCGTGAGGGGTGTATGCACGACCTAAACGATTTTTTCCATGGTAACATAACTAATTTCAACTAAATTCTTATTTTGAATCGATTCGCCCCGTGATCCGATTCGACTTGGTCTATCCTACTTCAAGTATTAAATAAAATTTATAGTTACACTAGTAGCAACTGAACCACTAGTGTAATTCAAAATTAATTCATATTCTTTTCACGTTATTGCTTGGAACCTTACATCGGCAAGGCGCATACGGCCCTGCCAATTGGCGGCGTCAAACGGCCGTTCCCTGTCCACAATTTTGCTCACATTCTGGACGCAATATAAATACACGTATTAATTCTATTGCAACGTATAGTATTTTCAGTACAAATATGTTTCTTTTTCACTGTATTTGAGAGAAAGTCACAACTAAAAATTGAATTCTGCAAAAGACTCTATAACCATAAACATCTATAAACATAAGGTGATAACTATAACGGAACTATTTACTCTGTATATTTATATGTATTTTATCAAGATCTTCAATCACCTAAGCTTTATATTAACACCTATTGTATGTGAAATATTATACGATCTGCTATGCTACAAACTATTTATATTACCTTTGCTTGGATAATATATGAGTTCAAAAAGCTAATGTTTAGTAACATTGGATAGTGACAATGTACTATACTTTCCTAGGTGGCAATTTATTTTACGTTGGTCATGGTCATGTCATTTAACAGCTTTTATACTCCCCTGCAGAAGCTGCTGCGAATGCTGCATTTGCTGTTAATTTTGTTAAGCGAGTTAAGAAAAACGAAAATATCTAACATATGTAGGATTATTTTACAAGGGAATTGTCATTGTCTTTCTTTTATATTAATAATATACTTTATT
Organism: Nomada hirtipes; assembly: GCA_951802735.1. Taxonomy (NCBI): domain Eukaryota; kingdom Metazoa; phylum Arthropoda; class Insecta; order Hymenoptera; family Apidae; genus Nomada; species Nomada hirtipes. Next base: position 5,855,531 of record OX637919.1, on the reverse strand, counting down.
GCCAATTATACTGTATCTCAACTCAACTACACAATACTTAATACTCAACTCTCACAACGATTCTCTCAATTCTCTCACGACTCAACTCTACTAGACTCCCTGATTCAACTCTGACTCGCGCACGCAACGTCCATTCAATATATTCGTTCACTCTTAGCTTTCATCTCATTCTATCCTTCATTCGCTCTCACTCATTAAGGCACACACCGACACACACATCCTTGCCACGTGTCACAATTCGACTACGGGTCACCATGCACTCAAGACTCCACATGCATTCCCCGAAACCGTTCGCTCCTTCGAAGATATAAACATTCACTCGATCCACATTCGACGTTTCCACTAACACTCGTCATTCACACCTCGCGGCTCATTCGATACTTCTCGTCACACGATTCATACAGAACCCTTTCATATCATTTCCACGAATTCTTGCATCCCACGCATATTTTGCTTGTTAAATTTAATTTGATTTTATGGAGACACAGAGTTATTTGCCCAATTTATGAAAAGGATCGTACCGCTGAAAAACAGTCTGAAAATGATTTGCGCTTTTTATACATGCCAGTTTCTACATACATGATCCCCCATACTGAACGAGGCTTTGTTTCGACAAGATTGATACACAAACTCAGCTAATTAATTTAACAATAGTTGTTCGGTCGCGAAACCGAATACATCAACAGCCATCGTGGCTGAACAGACTATTTTATGGCCGGGCTTTTCTGAGTTGGACTACGTGCCTTCCAGGTGATGAAAAGCCTTCGAACCTGCCATAAAACAGTTCCTATAATAATTTCCAAAACGTTTCGACCTTTCCCCACTCCTCCGACAAGGGTAGAAAAGCCGGCAACGAACCGCGGGGAGGAACACTCGTCTCAAGGAACACGAAAACATCGTAACACATAAGTCTTTAGAACAACCGACAAAAAACACGTCTCTTAATACTCGACGAGAACACGACAGAACACACGAATCTTATTATCTTACACTCGACCACTGCAGTCACCTAACGAGGCTCAAGCAATAACGTCACGAAAGTCAGCGTCATTGAGCATCGTCGCGATCTAGCGGAAGCGGGATTTACGACCCTGCGAAATTCTATGTAAGAATTGCGGTATGCGAGACGTAGCAATAGTTATTCGTCAAAATTACCAGGTCGAGCGTGTAGTCGATTAATTGGTATAAAGAGTATTGTACAGAAATAATGTTCTACATTCTCAACAAACGACACCAATTTATAATCAATATACTATATTAGGACAAATTATTAAGTTAATAATTTAAATAAATAAGTTAATAAATTAAATAATTTAAAATATTAGATATTCGCTAACGCAAATTTTCTGAGAAGTATATTTGTACTTCATATACAGGGTGTGGCGGGACGGATGGTACAACCGAGCAGGGGGTGATACTACATGTAATAATAAGTCGAAAAAAAGGAATAACATTTTTTCGTTTGACGCTTCGTTTTCGAGAAAATCGAGTTTGAAAATTCTATTCAGTACGCGTGCACTATACCGCCTTTAGGTTTAAATATGTATTATAAATAAGAAATGTTAATGTATGGATAATACATTTATTGTAAAAAATGTAAACATTAGAAAGGTCAACATTACAACGTGTAAGCAAAAGGAAACTTATAGCGAACAATGACTTGGAGAGAGTCCAGTGCACGCGTACTGGATAGAATTTTCAAACTCGATTTTCTCGAAAACCAAGCGTCAAACGAAAAAATGTTATTCCTTTTTTTCGACTTATTTTTACATGTAGTATCACCCCCTGCTCGGTTGTACCACCCATCCCGCCACACCCTGTATATGTATATACAGGGTGGCCCGTAACTAGTGGTAGTATCGGGAAATCTGTGATTGCTAGGGTGATTCTGAACAACTTTTTCCTTTACCAAAATGTTGGTTGAAGCTTCGTTTTTGAATTATTAATGAAAAACGCTGGCCAATGAGAGCACCCGTAGTGCGCGCGCTCAAGCGTGTGGCTCTCAACTGCACTCGGACGTGTTCGTGAACCAACGCATTGACACAACCTGTTATATTGTCTTAAATTAAGAATAAACCACAGAAGAATGCGAAAGATTAAAGAGACCTCACTTTCTACACCTGCTATACAGATTTAGGAAATATTAGATTGAGGAAATAAAGGACAGAAAATAAAGGACTGGCGCGAGGCGTTCGTTCGCGCATGTACATATTAATCAGTCGGTGACGGAACACCAGTCGAAAAGCGCGTCTTCCAAGACGAGCTACTTTGTAACCTTTATTCTACAGAAATACTTCACTTCTTCGTCGATTATGCGCGTTTTGTTAAATATGTATCATAGTGATAAACTACTGGGTGTACTCACGTTCATACCAATTTAATGGGGACGAATCCGCGTGCTATGACCTGGTGTGTGCACTCACAGAAACAACGGAAAGCATGCACGTATACGCCATGCGTGTGAGAGACATTCGATTTCGCAGATTTCGGTATTCGCCACAATAATTGCACAAATACAATTTTCGCGGGTACAGCCCACACGGGTAGACTCCCCCATAAGGCGGTCTGTTCCGTTTGAACGACAAATAAACACTATTCGTTGAGAATAGTGGAATTTTTGAAACTGTAAGCTTGAGACAGGCAACAATGTAGGCAACAAGATGGCTGGCGGCATCACGTTACATTTCACATTTAGCAAATATTGAACGATTTAATGGTTTATTCACTGATATCACACCAGACCAACCTTCCTGGAACTAGCACAATATTACAGCAAATCGATTTTTCACAATATATCACTTCTGGAACATGAATACCGTAATCTACGATTTGCACGGATCAGTAAGAATAATTGAATGATTTTCCGTCGGAAGCGTTTATGGTATATTTTAGTTAATTTGACCACGTTATCGTCAGGGTTGATAAAAATACAAATCGGTCGAAAAATGCAAGTTCTAATTTGACACTACGAACGGAGATTCATAAATGATACGTTGCCGCAACGTATCAAGACCCCTGTCACACCGTTGCCACATCTGTTACAATTATGACCATCAGCAAAATGAATCGGCTCGAGCCGAGGTTTTGTCTCGAGCCGCTGCAAACTTTTTTGTAGGTTCGAGTCCCCATGGAGTTCATTTTTTTACATTAATTTTTTTTTAATTACTAGCTATATGACAATGATCTATATTTATTCACAAATGTTTTAAAAATATACGTAAGTATGAACTAATTGTAAGAGCGCTTTTCGTGCTACCGTTTCTTTTGCCACGGATCTTGCCAATTATGGTACTGTTTAATATTTCTAACATTTCGACGTGTACACACGTTAAACAAAAGATGTATTGCGGTGCGGTAGACGTGTATACTTGTTGTGTAAAATAAAAATTACCTTTTACTATAAAACTCGAAATTTCAATAAGATGTAATAAAAATGTCATTTGGTGGTATGTTTCGTTTATATTACCAATAAAACTGCTTTGTATCAAAAAAAATTGGATTAATTTCTTTGGTATATTGGATATTCTCCGTACAACTAATTACATTTTACAAACTGAGTAGATTATTTTCTCCAATGCATCGGGTATTCCCCGAATCGTTTTGTATACTTTACTTTGTACACATATCGGATATTCTCCGATAACATAAACGAGATGCGCGGGCTATGGAGGCCCTTAGTAATTTCTGGTTTGTTACTTATAACTTATAACTTATAAGGTTACTTATAAGGTGATACTTATGAGATTCAAAGTTTGTCTCGTTTATGATTTTTATTATTTTTTGACAATTTTTACTTATTTAATAACAGTAACCTTTCCAACAATGAATTGCTAATTTTTTATCGAATAAAAATGTTATCCTTCCACGTTTTGCGATCGTTTACTTGCATTCGCAACAATAATTATTTGTAAAAAAGAAAGGCGAAATAGTAGTAAAACATCACACGAGTTTTCGTGCACTCCACCTACGACTATTCAATTTAACAACAAGACATCTGAAAATGCACTTCATACATATATTACTTTAATGTTAGAAATATTAAACAGTGCCATAACACTGTTCGACAAATTTTAACTTTTTTTTGATTTTGTAACCTTCAATATGCGTTTCTTATAGGCTTTAATGTGCTAAATACGAATCTGCAATCCGTTTTTCTCCAGAACGTACCATTTTTGAAAAAATCCATTTTGAAAAAAATCGCAAATTTTCAACTTTGGAAGTGTTTTGTACTTTTGCGGTAATAGTTATTCAGTTACGCTTGGTGCCAAATGATTCTTTGAAGTTTCACGAATAAAATGGTATATGTTGGTATTAGACTATAAACATTTAAATGTGTTTAAATATTGATCAAAGTGAAAGGGATGCCGAAAATATACCCATTTTGGCTGATATCTTTCAGTTTATTTCAAAAACTAAGGGTCCAGGAGAAAATCTAACTATGCCACGCGATAGAGCAGACCTTTCTGCAAAGGAAAGCATCAACAGAAGTTACAAAATCATTTTCGTTTTCAATATCAAAGTGAAACAGTTTGGCAAAACACGTGGCGGCGACAGTGGTACTCTATGACGGCGGCTCCCCGCTTATCGCTCACAATCAGCGTGGCGGAATCACTAAACGCGCTGTACTTCTGCTGAGTGTCACTGTTGCCGCCGCGTGTTTTACCAAACTATTTCGCTTGTATATTGAATACAAAAATGATTTTGTAACTTTCGTTGATGCTTCCCTTTGCAGAAAGGTCTGCTCTATCGCGTGGCATAGTTAGATTTTCTCCTGGACCCTTAATTTTTGAAATAAACTGAAAGATATCAGCCAAAATGGGTGTATTTTCGGTGTCCCTTTCACTTTGATCATTATTTAAACACATTTAAATGTTTGTAGTCTAATAACAACATATACCATTTTATTCGTGAAACTTCAAAGAATCATTTGGCACCAAGCGCAACTGAATAACTATTACCGTAAAAGTACAAAACACTTCCAAAGTTGAAAATTTGCGATTTTTTTCAAAATTGATTTTTTCAAAAATGGTATGTTCTGGAGAAAAACGGATTGCAGATTCGTATTCAGCACATTGAAGTCTATAAGAAACGCATATTGAAGGTTACAAAATCAAACCCGTGTTGAACAGTGTAATTGGCAAGATACATAACAAGAGAAACGGTAGCACGAAAAGCGCTGTAAAGTTTATATTTATGTATATTAAATTGAAATATTGTTAAAACATTTGTAAGCAAATATTGATTATTGGCATACAGTTAGTGATTACACAAAAAAATTAATGTTAAGAAAAAATGAACCCGAGGGATGCTCGAACCTACATGTTTTATGGTCGCGTCCGGATGTGTACTGTTTCATTCTTGCTACGCCTTCTATTTCGGTCGCGCTGTCCTTTCCTGTGTCCGGCAGGAATCAAAATCTTCGCTCGGGCCGATTCATTTCCTGATGATCAGAAGTGTAACAGGTGGGGCAACAGGGCGACAGAACTCTTAAATGATGTGATTTGGCAACTATGGCATCTCACTCTCCGTTTATAGACGTGCATAATGACGTTAGATGTCACACCGTGAGTTTATAATTCTGTATAATGACTTTAGTTGTCGCACTGTCAAATGTCGAACTTGTCGATTTTCTGCTTTCACTAACGTCCGTTTCTTTACAATGGCGCTTAGATCGATTCGGAGTTGGCCCCAAAGCCCCAAAGGAGTCGGCCCTCTTAGGCTACGGGTACAGTGAAACCGAATTTCGGCCTTACGACGTCGTCAGAAGACGCCGAATCGGCTGTGCGAAGTGGAGCGGTGCCAGTGGCTGCGTATTCTATTCCGACGAATGTGAGGTCACATCTATGATGCACGCCGTAGAAAAGGCACATGGATTTGGCTAATATGATCCAAATTATATCGTGTCTGGCCTCATTTTAATCACAACAACCCCAATAATATATTAATACAATTTTCATAACGAAATAAGTAACAATAAAAAAGTTTCACGGTTGCATTAGTGTTGTCTCACGGATACGAAGCCATTTGTTTCTTTTTCTAAGCTATCTGCCTCCGGGACATGTCGACTAGTCAAAACGTATCAGCGTGCTCCTTCCACTCGAACCCGGGGGGGGGACCCCTCCAGTGGTGGGGATGAAGCGCGAGCGTCCTCAATTTATTAACAATCTTGTTAACAAATGAAAGATTAGAACGGAAAAATTAAATTGTTGCTTTTACGGTGCATAAATATTTTAATACAACTAAACGTAAATTAACTGGCGTGATGTTCGCATTTATAATAAGAAGAATAGTTTCGGAAAGGTAGATTATAAGGGGAACAATGAACCGTCGATATAAGTCAAGGTGGGCTTTAGAACTACGGTTTCCTTTTTAACACATCTGCAAACTATAACCCTGTTAGTTACCTCGAACCATAAAGACATCTGGCACTGTGACCGTCCGAAACCATTATGTCCTTTTTAGCAAAATTCAGCTTTCCCGAAAAACAGACAGAGCCACCTCTCGTTTCGGACTTCCGAACCGCATATTGCTTTCGCTAAATTACCGCTTCGACCATCTGGGTTACAACATTCAGATGGTAAGGCTTAGAATAAAATAACAATTTCAACAGCCAAGCAATGACAGTGGACACATTGCCTTGACCCCTTAATATTTATTAACCGAAATGTAAAAATCAATGCGACAATATAACAACAAAAAGTCCATCGTGAAGTATTGGGACCACGGTCAATAGCACATTTCGGGCGAAAAAATCAAACTAAGGCTACGGGTACAGTGGAACCGAATTTCGGCCTTACGACGTCGGATGGATTCGGAAACGAATCAACGCCATTAGATTAAATGGAAGTGGTGTCACTGCATACGATCCGAATGCATGCGAAGACGCGAGACACTTGACGGGTTTTTGATTTTTTCGTCCGAACTGAAGTGGCTGGCCCCCCCGTAGCGAGGGTCGTGGCCCTTTTTTCTACATAGGTTCGTCCTAAATAAATAGAAATACGATCTTTTCGTCCGAATACGCTAGCCGATCAACTGAGTTTGATTTTTTCGCCCGAAATGTGCTATTGACCGTGGTCCCAATACTTCACGATGGACTTTTTGTTGTTATATTGTCGCATTGATTTTGACATTTCGGTCAATGAATATTAATAGGTCTTCCCCGCTGTATAAATAACCACCGTGAGCCGCGAGGTGTTATAAAACTCCACAGAGTTGGTGTGAGAACCACTATATGTAATTACGCTGCCGTTGCATGGCCGGTCGGACTCACGCAGTTTATGACAAAGTCGTTGCTATTGTGTTAAAAAAGAGAAGCAATGTGTCTACTGGCATTGCTTGTCTCTTGAAATTGAGAACGCTCGCGCTTCATCCCCACCACTGGAGGGGTCCCCCCCCCCCCCCGGGTTCGAGTGGAAGGAGCACGCTGATACGTTTTGACTAGTCGACATGTCCCGGAGGCAGATAGCTTAGAAAAAGAAACAAATGGCTTCGTATCCGTGAGACAACACTAATGCAACCGTGAAACTTTTTTATTGTTACTTATTTCGTTATGAAAATTGTATTAATATATTATTGGGGTTGTTGTGATTAAAATGAGGCCAAACACGATATAATTTGGATCATATTAGCCAAATCCATGTGCCTTTTCTACGGCGTGCATCATAGATGTGAACTCACATTCGTCGGAATAGAATACGCAGCCACTGGCACCGCTCCACTTCGCACAGCCGATTCGGAGTCTTCTGGCGACGTCGTAAGGCCGAAATTCGGTTCCACTGTACCCGTAGCCTTAAGTGGTCACAGTCTGTGTTGAATATCATTGTACGATAGGTTGCACCTATGCAGAATGCAGATAAAACAAAATAAGGAAAAGTTACTTTAGGGCATCGAAAAGTTATTTTGCGCACTATGCATGTCTGTTGCGTATCTATACTGCTAGGACATGGATGTATGTATTCCAAACGTCATTTTTCATCATACATTGTATATCCAAAATTTGTGTTTATGTCTATTATATGTTTTGAGATACATATTTAACGTGTTACTACCGCTGTAACACGGTAACACAATGATTTTACTGTATAAATATACAGACTTTATAGCTTCTTTCCTATGTGTACACAATTTTCAAACACTAAGAATGTAAAGTAAAAACTTATTGAAATTCTATCGAATTAACACGAATTTAAAGGATGAACAAAAACGACTAGCAATCCTCTCCCATTACAAAAGGCCATCCAATATTACCGGTACACGAGGAGTTCGCTCGATTTCGTTAATCGAGATCGTTTAATTTCACGGTACACGCGGTGTCACATCAATGCCCGTGGAAGCAGCAAAACAATAGGGGTTAGGGGGAGTAAAGGGTGGTTGCATACACGGTTGGGGGAAGAGGAACGCGAATATAGGCAAATGGGAAGAAAGGGGCATCGGAGCTTTCACGCTGGAATGCAATATAAAAGAGAAAGAGAAGAAAAAGAACAATAGGCAATAAAGGAGTAACAATTTTGTTTTAATTACTAAAAATATAATTCGTGGCATAAAGTAGAACTAGTGTAAAACCTAAAGTATTACAGCCAAAAGCAAGTAACATCGATAAAGAAATCTTATTTTCGAAGAGGAATTTTATAGTTTTCTTTCCCAAGATATCTCGGAAGTTATGTTTGTCAGTTTTCATTTAAACAACTAGTTAAATGTATTTATTAAAAATAGTAGAATACTCAATTCCGCCAAAAAATTCGTATGTTATACCAATATAACAATAGAGTATTTTCAAACGAGATTGTAAAAAATTGCATGGGCATTTAGAAACACAAAACACTAAAAATTATGAATACAAATTGGTTGCCTGATAGGAGTGGGCAACAATACTGGTTTGGTATAAACGAAACAAATATTGACTGGTAGTGTTTATTAAACATTTGCGTGGTAATACTTTAAGTGTATTACGTCCCGAACATCATTCTTCCTGATTCGATAAATGAATTTCTCGGGTTTGTAAATCCCGTTTACGCACTCCCGACGATATCCGGAAACTTAACCCTTTCGCTACTAGCGGTGACTATAGTAACTCGACGGTGTAGTAGCGGTGACTATAATCACCCGACGTTGGTTGTGTAGTAGCGGTGACTATAATCACCCGACGTTGGTTGTGTAGTAGCGGTGACTATAGTCACCCGACGTTCGTTGTGTAGTAGCGATGACTATAATCACCCGACGTTGGTTGTGTAGTAGCGGTGACTATAGTCACCCGACGTTCGTTGTGTAGTAGCGGTGACTATAATCACCCGACGTTCGTTGTGTAGTAGCGGTGACTATAATCACCCGACGTTGGTTGTGTAGTAGCGGTGACTATAATCACCCGACGTTGGTTGTGTAGTAGCGGTGACTATAGTCACCCGACGTTCGTTGTGTAGTAGCGATGACTATAATCACCCGACGTTGGTTGTGTAGTAGCGGTGACTATAATCACCCGACGTTGGTTGTGTAGTAGCGGTGACTATAGTCACCCGACGTTCGTTTTGTAGTAACGATGACTATAGTCACCCGACTTCTCAGTTGAATGTATCAGGAAAACCATCAAATGGTATAAAAAGTACTTTTTTAAGTACTTGTATTTTTTATACAAGCATAAAACAAAGAAAAACATGTCTATTGCTGAGTAAGGCTGCCGCGTCGCATCTCAGCGAAGGGTACACGTGTGGCGCGGGGTCCTGTTTCGTGGCGGTGCTTCGGCGGAATGGATCGCGCGCCATAGCGAAAGGGTTAAGGTTGGCTTAAGACGTTTGCGAGCAAGCCGCGTTGAAATGGCAGGAAGTGACGTTATTTCGCTTTGACTCTTAGCACTTTGTTGCAAGTAACTAGTAGTCTTATCTGATGTTCGTGATTTCTACGTTAATCTTTTGAATTCGTGTGTGCAAGCCTTTTTATATACATATTTCGGTGGATTCCTATTGGTGGAATTGGCACGACGTTTGGAAGTGAAAACCTTACCTTAGGCCCATGAAGTGGAGTTTATAATAAAATGTTATTATAAAACATTTGATTATAAAAGGTTGTCTGCAAAATTGATTGACGTGTGAATAGCAAAATATTAAAGAGAATTATTTTAAAAGAGTAATACAATCAACTCCAAAGAGGCTGATAGAAATTTACATATAAAACGAACAATATTACCACTAAAATATTAATATCAATAGAAATTAATTTAACAAAACGTGCAAATAAAATTGTGAGCGCACTAATTCCAGAAATTGTTATACTTCGTTCGTACGCTAAATACCATTCTTATTTTGTATTACAATTTCAATAACTCAAATCTTTAACCATACGCTTCGATTTAAAAAAGCAAATACCGTAATTCCTTTTATTATCTATATTTTTATTTTCCATTTCACTATTACCTCTCTGTCTATGTCCAAAATTTCCTAACTCTCTGCATATATGTACATACAAGCCAATAACAGAACGAGAATTTTGTTGAACCACTGGTCAATAGGTAACATATATAATGAGACAATTCAGATAAATTGAACGTACATATGTACTTCTGTCTCGAGCATATCTCGCGCAAAGGAGGGTTTCCTGGGTTCCAAAAGTGATGCATAGAATAGAGTCAGATAACCCTGCACGAACAACAGCACTGTTAATGCCTTCATTTCCAGACTTCGACGACGACAATCAAATCTCGCTGGATGATTTGATCGAAGCTGTGCACAGACTGACGTCGTGCAACGATCAGAGCGAACATGAAGGCATTGATACGGCGGAAACGGAACATGTTGCACGAATGGTAAGTCTTGATAATATTTACTGCCACATATTGGAATGTACTTGAGCCCAACGGGCACAGCATGGGAAACGTTCTGGTTGCAGGGTGATTGACCATGATGGAAACAAATTGTACATGGAAAAGTATTGCATTTACATTGACGTTAATGGTTCTTATATACATTCAACGTTTTTTTAGTAGTATTCAAATTAAAATATCTCCTAAATTAATAATGTTTCGACATGTATGGGTTAATACTTTGTTATATTCAACGCGCAAGAACGTTTTTTATATATAGTTCTATTTTTCACCAGTTTCTACTTTTCAATAATTTCACCTTTTGTATTAACATTATTTTATCCCTTCCAATATCTATGAATTCGTATATGTATGGGATGCGAGAATTCGTAGGAGTCGTGAATAAGAGCTTTGTATGGAACGTGTGACGGGAAGTATCGAATGTGGCGCGAAGTGTGAATGAAGAGTGTTAGTGGAAATGTCGAATGTGGATCGGGGGCATGTTTATATCTAGAAAGGAGCGAACGGTTTCGAAGAATGCACGTGGAGACTTGAGTGCATGGTGGCCCGTGATCGACCTGTGACACGTGGCAAGGGTGTGTTTGTCGGTGTGTGCCCCAATGAGTGAGAACGAACGAAGGATAGAATGAGAGAAAAGCTAAGAGTGAAAGGATATATTAAGTGGACGTTGCGTGCGCGAGGCAGAAGAGAGTCAGAGTCAAGTCAGAATTGAGAGAGAGTTGAAATAGAGACGAATTAGCCGGGTTCAGTCGTGAGAGAGCGAAGTAGTTTCTGAGACGTGTATAGACACCATATTTCTTTAAGTTTATAATAAACTAAATTAGCAGTTCATAATTTGTCTCATTTTACCGTGCTTCTGATCCGGTCGCTTGTAAATCTCTTCTTACATATGGAAACGAGAGAACTTGTATTGAGTTGTATTTCAATTGTATGATTGAAAGTTTACTTTTTTGTTTTTGCTACATCATTCACTATTTTGAAAGAAACATTCACCTCCATCACAAATACAGGGTGTTCCGTAACTCAGGAAACATCGGGAAATGGGGGTTAGCTGGGGTGATTCTGAACAACTTTCCCACTCACAGCAATTTTGTGTGGAACTTCGTTTTTGAGTTATTAACGAAAAACACTGGCCAATGAGAGCGCCCGTCGGGCGCACGCTCAGGCGCGTACCTCTCAGCTGCGCTTGGTCGTGATGGGGGCATCGAGGGTACCGAGGGAAGCGTACGGCAAATGTTACATCGTCTTAATTAAGAATAATGTGGAATTATTCGTTATTCATGAATAAGAAATAAACTAATAAGTCGTTTAATAACCGTGTTCGATACGTTTATTCATTATCCGAAAAGAATACAGTGTTTTATTACTTACGAAACAAAATTTTTTTTTAACAGCACGTTTTCAAGTGGATAAATGATGTTTTAAGGAAATGGATTTGCATAACTGGTGTTAGAAAAAGCTAGTTAAACTTACCCATTCGTTCACGAATTAACCGGCTTAACATTGTGCGAATCCTGACCTTTTTTTTTTTTTTTTTTTTTACGTGAGGGAAATCTTCAATAAAACACCCCGGTTAGGGCAGGGGTACACCGGGGTAGTGTCAGATTTGTACCGACCAAAACCCTCACGGTGGCCGTCCTCAGCGCTGTGGGGGGGCACGAGGGACTCTAACGAAAACACCCCCCCCCCCCCCACGCAGTGCCTCAATCAAGTAGAGGCCCATCCCGGGGAGGGATCAGAAGGATCGCTCCCCATACGTTCCTTTAAAATTTTGGCGGCACCACGCGGCCACCACGCAGCGCCGCCCTTCGCGTGGGTCTCCCGCGGCCGGCCCGAGCCCCCACTCGGACCGCCGCAACACCGTCGCCGTGACGAGGGAGGGGGACCAAACATGCACAAGGCATCACTCCCTCGCCACATTCGCGACAATAATCTTCTCACGGAGGATCCGCGCGCGATTGCCCGCGTCCGCGGCGCCTCCGCCTCCCCCTGCGGGAGGGGTCCGACCTTTCCCGCTCCCTTTCCGCGGCCTCCTTTTGGAGCATAACCTGCTCGCAAAAGGAGGCCAAAGCGTCCCACGCTGCCCGGTCGTCTAGCACGGCGCCAACAACCTGTGCCAACGCCAGGTCGGACCCCAACACGTTCCTCAGGACACGGCGCTCCCGCGACCACGCTGGACACTCCTCCAGCGTGTGCTGCGCCGTGTCCTCCTCCTCGTCGCAGTGGTGACACTGCGCCGTCTCCTCCCTCCGGATTCGGTGCAGGTACTCCCCGAAGCACCCATGTCCGGAGAGCACCTGCGTCATCCGGTAGGTCAGCCTGCCCCACGATCTGTCGAGCCACTTCTCTAGGCTCGGTAAGACCGCCCCGACAACTCGCCGCCCGCCGCCGGGCGGACCGGCTATCCGGGAACGCCACTCGACCACGGCGCGCCGACGGGATCGAAGCCTCGAAGCCGCCTCTTCCTCCTCATGACCCGGCAGGTCACCGCGAACGGCGGTCTTCTCGGCGGTATAGTCCGCCGCGGCCACTCCTGCCTGTATGTCGAGCGGCAGGAGCCCCGCCAGGGTCATCGCCGCCTCATAGGAGACCGTGCGGTAGGCCCGCGCGATCCTGATGGCAACCGTCCTCTCGACGCGGCGCAGCATCTCTCGACTGCGCCGACTAGCCATCAGGTCTCGGCTCCACACGGGCGCTCCGTACAGAGCCATCGACCGCACGACCCCCGCGTACAGGTGACGTACCTCCGCCGCTGGGCCCCCGAGGTTCAGGAGAATGCGGCCCAAGGCGGTCGCAACCCCCTCGAGTCGGGGAGCCAGGCGCTCAAAATGGGCTTCGAAACTCCAGTGGGCGTCCAAGGTGAGTCCCAGATACCTCATCCGGTGACCCACCTCCACGCAGGATTGACACAGCCACAGCCGGGACGGGGGCGGCTCGCCCCGCCGAGAGCGATCGTACATCCAGATTGCTTCGGATTTGTGAGGCGCCACCCTCAGTCCCAGCCTTTCCACCCCGGAAACGACGCATGCCACCCCGCATTCCGCAAGGCGTAAGGTCCTCCCGTAGTTCACCCCCGCGGCCAGCACCAACGTGTCATCCGCGTAGCACGTGACGCTGACCCCGGAGGGGAGGGCAACCCGGAGGACGGTGTCGTACGCGAGGTCCCACAGTAGCGGGCCCAGTACCGAGCCTTGCGAAACCCCGCATCCCACCCCCCTTTCTAGTATACCGCCCCTTCCCGGGTACTCTATCCACCTGCTGGACAGGTAGGACCCGTCGATCCTTTCCAGGTAGGGGGGCGCACGGTGGTGTGTGAGTGCCCTTCTGATTGCCTTTCAGGGCAGGGAGTTGAAGGCATTGACGATGTCTAGCGACACCGCCAGCACAACCCCACCCCGTTCCACAGCCGATCCCGACAGGTACCGAACGCGACCGATCGCGTCTAGAGTCGACCGCCCGCGGCTGAAGCCGAACTGGCGATCGTCCAGATCGGGCCCCACCCGGGAAAGATGGTCAACGAGACGGGACGCAATGATCCGCTCGAGCATCTTCCCCACCTCGTCCAACAGGCAGATGGGCCTGTAAGCGGACGGGTCGTCCGCAGGCCTGCCCTCCTTCCTCAGGAGGACCAACCTCCCCCTCTTCCATGAGGAGGGAAACACGCCAGACTCCAGGCAGGCATCGAAAGCCCGCCTAAGCCTGGTCCCCAGGAAGGGTATGGTTCTCCCCCAAACCCTTCCCGGAATTCCATCCGGACCCGGCGCCGTGTTCCGGGCGGTCATCCGCCCGACGGCTGCCGCGAGCTCACCCTCCGTTACACCCAAGTCCGCGGACCAGATGGTCGGGTCGGCCCTTCCAGGTGTCGACCGGAACGTTACCACCGCGGCTGCGGGGAACAGGGCGTCCAGAACGCCCTTGAGCAGCCGAGGCTCCATCCCCTCCGTGATGGGTGCGCCCACGGTCTCATCTTACCCATGACCATCCGATATGGGCGTCCCCACGGGTTACGATCCAGGGTGTCCAAAAGCTCGCGCCAGGCGCGGGTCTTCGCTGCAGCTATAGCTCGCTGTAGAGCAACCCGAGCCGCCCTGTACTCAGCGTACAGGAGAGCCGTCACTTCCTCGTCAAGTCGCCTCCGACGGCGCCTCGCCCGCGTGTACTGGCGTCGCGCCCGAACACAGACCTTACGCAGGTCTGCTATGTCCCGCGACCACCCATACACGGCGCTCCTGCGGACGGGTGTGGCCCGGGGCATGGCGACATCGCAGACCGCCTTGATTGCACCCCGGAACCACCCGGACTCCCCCTCCGCCGTGACAGGTCCGGACGGATGGGCACCAGGCCACGTGATGGCGTGGAGTGCCGCCGCCAGAGCATCCTCGTTGATGCGGCCCAATGCCCATCGCAGCGGTAGCGCACCGCCCCCCCCCCCCGACCGGAGGGAACCAGTAGAGCCAAGGGCGGCAACCACCTCCATAAATATATAGAGTTGGTCCGAGAGTGTCTCCACCCTCTCCGCCACCCTCCAACCCGAGATCCTGCGCACGGCAGCAGGTGTGGCCCAGGTCAGGTCCACGATGGACGTTCCCTGCCACCGCACGCATGTTGGCACCGATCCCCTGTTCACCAGTCTGAGGTCGCGCCCGGCCGCCCAGCTCAGCAGCACATCTCCCCTGGCATTCGTCCTAGGCGAATCCCACGCAGTAGCGTGGGCGTTAAAGTCCCCCAGGACAACGACTGGACGGGGGAGGCATCGTGCAATACACGCCCCAAGCCTGTCCAGGAAGTCGCCGTACGCCTGGATCCGCCAGCTGGGCGAGGCATAAACACCAACCACCGCCATGTCTCCCCACTGTACGGCAACGAATCCGTCGCCGCACTCCAGCGGGGAGATTATCGGGGACCCATACCCACCACCCCCGACGGTCGCCAAGGAGCCACGCGCATCGCCTGTCCAAGACGGGTTATCGGGAACCACATATGGCTCCGCGACGACCGCCGGCCCTACCCTCCACTCCCGTAAGGTTTGCACGAACAGATCCTGTGCTCTGCGGGAGTGGTTGAGGTTGGTTTGGAGCAGCCTGGAGTTGAAGGCTACTCCAAAACCATGGCCTCCTCCAGGCCTCGCCCCCCGTTGGGCAGGGGGCCCTCCATGTTGACCTGCAGCGGTCCTGGCGCAGGGGGAGCGTTCGTAGGATGTTGCGCGAAAGCCACCTCCCGCGGCACCGCCAATGCCGTCGGTGCCACCCCCAACCCGCCCCTCCCGTTCTTTTTGGGCTGCTGCGGAGCACAGGAATGGGCACCCAGCCTGTGTCCCGCGGGGCGACCTAGGTCGCTGCACAGCGGACATCTTGATGCAGCCGTACAACCACTCGCTCTATGCGTCGTGTCTCCGCACCTATAGCACATAGCACTGCGGTCGATCCCGCTGGTGCATCTGAGCCTGGTGTGGCCCATCTCCAGGCACCGGTAGCACTGGAGCGGGCGCGCCTGCAGGGGTTCCACGACCGCCCGGCACCACCCCACCACCATCCGGCCGGTTGCCACAACCTTATGGGCGGCAGTCAACGGGCACCGGATCCAGATGGAGCCGAGTCCAGATGGACCGAGCTTCACCTCCCCCACCTGGACCTCGGCTACCGGGCATTCCCCAGCCGAGGAGAGGACAGCGGCCACCTCCGAGGGTCTTACAGAGACATCCAGTCCCCTGATCCTCAGCTCCGCGCATTTTGAAGGTCGCACCACCCTCATTCCGGTGCCCTCCAACACCCCGGCCATCTTGTCGGCCAGCTGCTTTGCCTTTTCCTGACCGTCTGGGCCTGGGACCTCCAGGACGAAGCCCCCTGTCCTGGACACCCTGGGACGTACCCCGGGGATCGCCAGCTCCGCCAGGTCGATCTTGTCCCTGGCGGCGGCCAGTGCCTGGGCGTAGCTGATGGTCGCCCCAGGCATGGCCGTCACGGTGACAGCAGCGGTCTTTGGCGGGCGCTGCAGTCCTGCGGCTGCCCCCGTCTGGCGACGTTCTCCCCCAGGGTTGCTACCGCCCCGAGGCTTCCCGTCCCGTGGCCTCCTCCCGGGGCGCGGTCTTCCCGCTTGCCCGGGTGCCGCCTCCGAGGCGAAATTGGTCTTCTTGGTACTCTTCCGGGCCTCCTTTCTTCCCAAGACCTTCCTCCACTCCTCTCCCTTTCCTCTGGCCGGAAGCAATGAGGATCCACCATGCCCCGGTTGGGGGGTGGGTGCAGCTGCATCGAGCATCGGCAGTGTGTCCCTGTTCCCCCCGTCTTCCTGGGGCCACCCCCGTTCACTCTGAGCAGGCTTTCCTCGGGTGGCAGATATACACGCCCCGGATGGGGAATGATGGGCGCCCTGCCCCCTCTTCACCCCGCCAAGGGCCCCCAGAAGCCTGGCTTCTAGGGCCATAAATCTGTTCTCCATTATGGAAATCAGCCTATTTTCTAGGACCCTCTCGCCTGTCGCCCATAGAGTTTTCTCTGATTCCACCTGGGGGTGGGCCTGCCTCTGTCTCTGGCGCACTTCCTCCATGCGGGCGCCGATCGACACGTGGTGTCCAATGTCCGACCCTACGTTCCCGGCCGCCCGTGCAGCGTGCGAAGCCTGACCTAGGCAACGCTCAACAGCTGATGTTACGGCCGGGTTAGTATCCTTGCACGATAACTTCACTTCACGATCATTGTTAAGCAGGTTAATTCGTGAACGAATGGGTTGGCCAGTGTTTTTCGTTAATAACTCAAAAACGAAGCTGCAAACAACATTGCTGTCAATGGGAAAGTTGTTCAGAATCACCCCAGCTAAACCAGCTGGGAGAAGCACCCCAGCTAATACTCTCACACCATACTCACAATACTCTAAACACGACTACTCCAACTATTCTCAACCAGCCCCCTTCTAACTCTCCCTTAACTCTGGCTCGCGCACGCATCATCCACTCTATATATTCTTTCACTCTTAGTTTTTCTCTCATTCTATTCCTCATTTCTCTCACTCATTTAGGATACACATTGCAGACATTCCTTGGCAACAGTCAATCGCGTCTACCCGAATCCTTGGACTGCTGCACCCTCCGTTCACACGATCTTCTCAAGTACTCAGCTCCAAACACTTATATTTCTCACCTCGGAATCATTCTAAACAGTCACGCAGTATTTACAATCCCACAATATATTGTTGTAAATAATGTTTATATAAAGTTGTAGCCAACGTGTGCGCGATATCTGATAACTTGGACATTCTCCGTAGTGAAACTATTAAGTATCACCAATCGCAGATATGTATAATATTAAAAATATTTAAAAAAGATTTGCAAATGGAGAAAAACGGATTGCAGATTCGTATTCAACACATTAAAGTCTATAAGAAACGCATATTGAAGGTTACAAAATCAAAAAAAAGTTGAAATTTGTCGAACAGTGTAATCGACCTTCCACCAAATTGACTCCCAGGTCCATCAGCGCATCCACCAATATTGGTGCAACATTCAAAAACCGAGTCTACAGTTTTATCACGTCAGTTTATCACATCAGGACTATTGGAATCCTGACTCTCTAAAAACCTTGTAACTCATCAACTAGCACTATTACGACCATCACTATTACTGAAGTCTTGTTCCATCCTGCTTATACCAGCAACAAGACAGATACATTAAACCTCAATTAACACCAATATTCTCGAACGTTCATTTCGTTCTCACCATTTCAACCAGATGAAGTGATTAATTCCATAACAGCAACATCCCAATGCATCGTCGCAACCATACGCGTAGTGAGACTTACAACCTCGAAAAACTCACTTAGAGTTCCGGTGCCGGAACGTTACTAGTTTATTACGATTATGAGACTTAAGTAGTCTTGTTTTCTATGTGTAGTGGTCCGACTGTTGTAGCGGGGTACAGTTGAAATAAAAACACTTTTGGTTGTGACTCATAATTTATAATAAATCCATTTTTTTTTAGATACATCATGAAATTCCTTGCAGCACTCACAACAGTGTAGTTTATTGGGAAAAGCCAACGAAGAATGTACATATGTATAATTTATGGAACTGTGAATACAGATAATACAACTTTGAGATTTCTATTGATCAAACTTTAACTGCAATAAACAACATTGTTAAATAGTGAGCAGTGTGTAAAAGAGCCAAAGTCCGAAGAATTAAATGCAGAGTATACATATTTTGATCACGTTTTAAAACCGAAATACTTGTATGATGGATTATAAATGAGTATCATTGAATATTTATGTTTTAGGGAGAATATACAGTGTGTCCCATTTTAATCTATAAATGAGAGTTACTCGCAAAGTAACCGCTGTACGAAAAGAGAATAATGATACAGAGAGAAGTTGAACGATTTCGGGGTGACATAATATAGTGCAATAATTAAACTAAACTAATTATTAGTTTTCCTATAAAAGTACGCATAGATATCATACGAATTTCAACGCATTAGTCGATGAAGCATGATTTTTAATGAATTTATCGGTGCAGCTATTTATTTCTTACAAAAAAAGAATTAAGGTATTTCTGTCGGAAGACCGATGGTTTTGGAAATAATTTGCTTCATAAAAAATTGACACCTGCATGTCACATTGATACAAATAATTTTGTTAACGCAGTCGATGCAGTAGATGCAACGCAACTAATTGTAAAAATATTCGTATCGATGAGTTAAGGAACAGTGCAAGTTCGAAGACCTCATTTCGAGATATTTTTAAGACGCAACTTTTGTTTTCGTGTATTATCAATATCACTGACTTTATAATACCGTTTTAACTTAAATATGGTTGCACTACGCCAGATGAACGTTTACGTGTAGCCAACTATGGTTAAACATTTGATTAAATTTTCAATATTATACTAAAAATAAAACCTATGGACCAGTATTATTTTCTAGCGCGAGCCACTTTTTAGTTATGAAACTAAACAAATAAGAGACTAGTAAAGTCAGCTCCTTGTTGATCAGCAGTAGTCCTCCGATGCCAAATATCTTAATATTATACAATGTTATACTTCGCTTGGGATGTAGAATGAACTTGGTTTTACATCCAAATCCATGGAAAATACATACTGTTTTCTGACTCATTAAACTGAAGAGACTAACTGACATGCGGGCGCCAATACAATACTTCTTTGTCACCGTAGTTCTACGTATTTCACATTCAGTTTTGTGATTGTTTGTAAATGGCTAGTTATTGACTCGCACTATTTTTCAATTTACCGATTGAATTATTATATTACACAATTAATTAACATATTATGACTTCTATCTTGCAATAATTATAATATTAGAAAAATATTATAATTGGAAACTTCCAGTGCACTAAACTGTTCTCCAAAATCAAACAAATACCAATCACTTTGTTACTGTTTTTTTATAAAAATTGTGTACATCATTGTATCTATAAAACAGGATTGTTGTCGATGTGATAAATACTTCTAGCAGTGCATCTATTAATTTCTTTAACGTCAAATATTAATAAATCTCTCTTTCAATTTCCTTAGGTCCTTCAAGAGATGGTGTTCAATCGAGGGGGAAGCATTTCATCCGAAGAGTTTATACGTTTCGCTACTAGAATTTCAGAATTTTCGACAGCATTTCATTTTAAAATATAATCACGATTATGGTATTATGTCTGTGACTTTGATGTGCATATTAAAACGAGCACGCAGCTTTGTACTTTAGTTTCATATGCATTCAAATATTGCTACATAATTTACTATGGATTACGTAATTTTCTTGAAAAGAAGATATTTTCATGAATTAATTCTCTTTCAACTGAATTACCTTTCGTTGCTGAATAATAGACATAAATATAAATGTTTTATAATTAATTGAAACGCATTTTTAGTTTTACGCACGTACTAAATGTAAAACATAACACTTATGAACACATAAGTACCTTTTGTAGAAATCGAATTTAATATAAATATATCTATATGAATGTAATACCTGTTTACAGATACCTCAAATAAAATAACAGGGTTCTTCAAACGATTTGCGTTTAATTGTGCTCATATTTCAATTTTCCATAGTATCGAATTCTGATACGTAATACCTTTCCTGTAAATGAAACTATGTAGTTGTTTCCTAACTGTTCCAAAATCATCCACCGTAAGCACTGTTTTATTAGTTGCAACAAGAATTACCTAACAGTTAAAAAAACCACAAGATCTTTTAAATGTTAAAAATATATTTCCAACCCTATAAAAATAACAGGAAGAATTGATTAACTTACAAAATTTCCAATAAAACAGTAGGCAATGGCGAAAGAAATTGGCTTTCAATGCTGTACGGATGCTGGTGGATTATGCTCCAGTTTAGCGCGATGGAAAAGATCGAAGGACTGGGAAATTGGTCTTCCAGGTCTCCTTCCAAATAAAAGTCATTGTTGCTTGACGATACGTATATAACACTTTATTTTTAACAAACCTTCATCGACACGGAATAGTTAACATAAACGAAGCACTTGGAGACTAGTCACAGGTACGAATGGAAAACAGTTTATAACGCAAAATTGTACATAAAGAATCTCGGCTTGTGTGCTAGTACTTCGCTTGTTTGTCCTTGTCAATAAGGAAAGGAGAGCATCGACCAACGGCGCGACAAAGAGAAACAGGGCATCATCACATTGCTGATGCAATGCTACGGAACTTTTAAAGGACTCCCGAACATACCGCCCACCTCGAATGTGTGCATTCAAAATTGTGCCGTTGCACCGGTGGATCAGCAAGCACGGTCGATCGACAGACAGCATACCAACATATCTTACATGCTGCATTAACTTAGTGATCTGTACATAGTTCTAAAGCTAGACACGGAGTAAGTATAAAGACTGGGATTAAAGTAGCGATACAATTACAATATGAGACTGTACACGTCACTAACCTAAGATATTTTCAACACAAACGGGTGATGTATGATTGCAACGGGGTACGCCCGGAGTTGTTCAATAAATTAAGGTTGGGCTCCGCCCGCCGTGGGGAGTGGTGTCACTTGACCAAGGTCAGGTCGCCGCCCGCCGTGCCGGAATCCTCCTCGGAAGCCTTGTTAATTTTGTGGGATTGTAGAATTCGTAGAAGTCTATGGAAGAGTGTTGTATGAATCGTGTGATAAGAAGTGTCGAATGAACCGCGAGGTGAGAATGACGAGTGTTAGTGGAAATGTCGAATGCGGATCGAGAGCATGTTTATATCTTGGAAGGAGCGAACGGTTTCGGAGAATGCACGTGGAGGCTAGAGTGCATGGTGGCCCGTGGTCGACTTGTGACACGTGGCAAGGATGTGTGTGTCGGTGTGAGTCCTAAATGAGTGAGAGCAAATGAAGCAAATTTTGCGTTTATAACGCAAAATTGAATATAAAGAATCTCAGCTTGTGTGCTAGTATTTCGCTGGTTTGTCGATTTATGGTTTGCGACGGTTGTCCAGGTTCTAATCGACCGGCGGCGCTCACGGATCCACGGAACGTTGGGCCTATTCTAGTTGGGGATGACTATTAGTCCTAAATTAGGCTACCGCGCCGGTATTTTTCCCTGTCAACAAGGAACGGAGAGCATCAACCACCGACGCAAACAAAGAGAAACAGAGCATTAGCACATTGCTGATGCAATGCTACGGAACTTTGGAAGGACTCCCGAACAAATGCGAATAGTTTGGCAACGGTATTCGTACAGTTCCAACGTGGACAATAAGCACATTTTTGTGTTAACATTACGTGTTATTATTAATTATTGCAAAAGATTATTAACCTCTGCACCTGAATATTTGCTATTACTAACTTATACATATATTTGAATACACTTAATACTTAATGATGTAGAAAGTATTAGGAGATTTTTAAAAATTTGGCTAACGTCTTTAACGGTTGTAAATAAAAGAAACTGAAAGTGGAAATTTAATTACTAATCCTCGTAATATACACAAACTACTTTATTTTATGCTCACGTAATAGAAATCTACAATATCTTAGACGTTTTACAAAATTATTAAAATATGTTGTAAAAAAGTAAATTCGAATTATAAACAATTTGGTAAAATAAAGTTGTTACCTATTGTGAATATTCTATACTGCTCAGAAGAATTAGAGAATCATATATTACAAACGTTGTCGCCGTCAACACGGCACATAATTTGTGGAATATTCTTTTTGGAGACAAAGAATGGTGTTGTATGCACATGTTTTTATAAACCTAATTCAAAAAATTCCAGAAACTATGTGTCGCCTTAACGGGGCAGCGGCTGCAATATGCGAGCCCCTAATTGTTTTGAGGAGTGTAGACCAACATTTACAAGCCTTGATGAGTTTACCCCTGTTGAGTCAATTGAAGGTGTATTTGTCAAAGGGCTACCAATTGTATAGGAACCATTGATATATTTCGATCATAAAACAGGAAAAAACTTGTTAAGCAAAGGTAACATAGAGATGCGGATTAAAGGATGTTTAAACTGTGCTGCGATTGAATGAGGGTGACTGCGGTTGAATAGGTGACTTGACGAGACTCGTTAACGGCGGAACTTCAATAACATCAACAAAATTTTGATTCTCTGAAGCTATGCCAGCTCGTGGAATGACACGATAAAGGTTTGAAACGATTTCTGGTAGAATTAACTTTTAACTCTTTTGGGTAAACATTGCTGTACCCAATAAATTTCAATTCAATATCGTATAGAAAGAATCGTATAGACAGAAAGAGCAATAATTATACCTATATTATTTTTTTAAAAGCGTAGAATGAAATATGTGTTTAAAAAACCAGATTTAATTCTCTTTTTGTGGTAGTGGTATTAAAACATACTTTACCACATACTGTATAACATACTAAAACATATGATCTCTGTCTTTAAGAGTTAAAGCCTTATTTATATGTTAATTACAGTCAAACCTGTTTTTGTGCGGTCTTTTTTTGTGCGATTTTTTTTTGTGCGATTTTTTTTGTGCGATTGTTCTTGTGCGATTTTTTGTTTATGAGGTATATGAATATCGAGATCCTGTTCGCCGTATGTACTTCTGAAAACCACACTGAGGAAAACAGTTAAAAGAAATTTGAACTGAAATGTTAGAGTATGCGTTGATTCTATTCAGATTTCACGGAGTGTATATTGCATCAGCCAATTTCAATACATATTGCACCATCTAATAATTTTAGTTAGTTACCGACCTTCGAAGTGCGTTCATACATATCTTTTGACCATGATTATTTTTATAGTGAGATTAAAGGTAAATTAATTATTTTTTCTATTTAGATATAGTTTGTTATGATTTTTATTTTACTTACAAACCCGTTTATCACAAGAATATGCGCGTTTTGGACTACGACGAGTAGTATTGAATTATGTACATTTTGAAAATGTCTCCATGTTTAAAACGAGAAATAAATTTTTTTTAAAATATTTCCATGTGTAATTTGTTACGAGCCGAGGGCTAAGGGGCACGGCTGCGGAGCCGAGGATCGGTTGTTTAAGAGTTTTGTTAGTTAAACGGTCGAGCCGTTTGATGGGAAATGTGTGGATGTGCCAATGCTTATTTCATCAATGGGTGCCACTGGAAGGTCAAGGTTTTTGTGGATGTGCCAAAGCTTATTTCATCTCTGGGTGCCACTGGAGGGTTAGAGTTTGTGGATGTGCCAATGCTTATTTCATCAATGGGTGCCACTGGAAGGTTGTTGTGGATGTGCCAAAGCTTATTTCATCAATGGGTGCCACTGGAAGGTTTTTGTGGATGTGCCAGAGCTTATTTCATCTCTGGGTGCCACTGGAATGTTAGTAATTATTGCCTCGTAACTATCGATACACCTTGAGCGGTTAAGATATATCTATTCGGTGGATTGATACTACTGCTTATGATTGGTACAGGAAACAGAATGAATTAAATACGTCTATAATCAAATAATAAAATGTCTATATTCTTTATCTAAAAATGAATTACAGTACGTAGATATCGTGGAGTTAAAACCCACGATTACAGTCTTTAACGTTTATAAATACGAATGCTTGAAAGGGAATGCGACCCGATCTTGCTGTCTTTCGACGAATGCGAACTTTGAAATAAATATCGGATAACTGATCGAAAGGGAACTTAACCCGATCTCACTGAGCTTTAGACGAACTTTTGACGATCAATTACAGCGTAAACGCGTAGCTTGACTATTCAGAACTAAGCCGTTAATAAATAAAAATTGCTCGAAGGGGACTTGAACCCGATCTCGCTGGCATCAGTATGGCTATCTGGCACCGACATGGTACGCAGCTAGTAAGGTCCATACTGATCCTTTAATAAATAGAAGTTGATCGAAAGGGAATGGAACCCGATCTCACTGGCATCAGTATGACTATCTGGCACCGACATGGTACACAGCTAGTAGGTCCATACTGAGCCACGAGAGTAGATTTCATGCCCTTTTTATATCCGAAATGCGGACCAAAAATATGGTGGGGGTACAGAATCTTCCAAGGGAGTCCAAAAGATCGCCCTGAAGCGTTGCGTCATCGCGCCATCGCGGAAGGGGCAGACTTGACTGCATGCACTCTCAATTCCCAAATAAGGGCATAATAGAGGAAACGCAGGAAACAATACTTCCTACGTAACAAATTTAATTATTTATTTTGTTTGGAAAGCACTTTCTCGCTATTTCGTAAAGGTTTGACATATTTTCTAACTGAGAAATTTTGTATGCGGTCCCTCTCCACCGCATAAAAAAAAATTTTCTTTAATATGTTCTAAAAAATTATTTGTTATAGCTATTTATGAAGTTTCTGAATATTTTTTTTGTGCGATTTTTTTTCTGCGGTCCCTATCTACCGCACAAAAACAGGTTTGACTGTACATGCTTCCTTATTTTAGAGTATATTTTAAAAACTAAAGGGTGTCCCAAAACTCACGCAAGAAGTAATTTTGATAGAAAACACAGGTTTATAATTAGAAATTGTAAATTTTAAATTATTAATTCATAAAGCATACAGTGTAGGGTTATGTATGGAATAGAATATCGGGTATATGGCCTCCACGGCTTTGCTGTCACATACGCACTCTTTTGTTGAAATTTTCCATGATCGTTTTGCATAAATGTGGCTGAATTTCCTCCTTCAAGGCGTGGGTAGTCGTGGCCTTGTTGGCATAAACCTTAAACTTCACAAAACCCCAAAGAAAAAAGTCCAACGACGTTAAATCGCATGATATGGGCGGCCAATTCTTATCACCAAAATGGGAAATTACACGACCAGGAAATGATTCAATATTTTAAAAATATTGCTCAACAATGAAAACGCGTTGTTCTTTCCTGTAGCGCTCCACTTTTAATAACCCTGAACTGTCAGCTGTCACGCTGTCTTTTGTTTCGTTGGCAACACTTTTCCGCACAAATGGCGCAAAATTCAAATTTCGCGTGAATTTTGGGACACCCTTAATGATTGGCAATGAAAAGTAATTTATTGGTTCTGTAAGGCTACGTTTACGGTGGATGCGTATTCGTACGAACGGCGTTCGTAGAATGTAACCTAAGACTATAAAACGTGGTGGTTCTGTGTAGCGAAGTTCGTCCGAATTTGCATTCCACTTCTTTCAGAAAATTTACATGTACTTGCTATTTGGATAATTATAACCGATGCATACACCGACTTGAAGTGAATAAATGTTTGGTAACGGTATGGAATTTCCTCAGGTTTTGTTTTTGGTCGTCGAACCGTAATAAGCACAAGTACCCTCTGGAAACTCCTGTTACATAATATGTCTTGTAACAATTGTGGACAAATGGCGGAATATTAACTAAGAATTAACATAATAACGTAAATGTAGCAAAAACGTTAAAATTATTAATGAATAATGAAATATTTATAATGTAAATAGAACGTTTTGCTGACAAATGTTAAAATTAGGACAATCATCCAAACAACTTGGCCAAAAATCTGTATGAAATGATTAAACTAAGAGGACTGCGTAAAATAACATCATGATCTGGCTCCTCATGAACAATGAAAAAACAATTAACCATAAACATCAACCTAGTTATGGACCAATGGGAAAGTACAGATGTACGTGTTAACTATCAAAATATTAAAACAATTCACAAATACCCACTTAAACAAATTGAAAATTTGAAAGGGGATTAGTAAAAAACTATTATGAGTCACGCGCGTCTGTATGTTTTATATTTATTATCTTTAGAACTGATCCTATGCTACAAGTCACATTCGCATTTTTAAATTGTCACTGTCTGTGATACAAGTGCCATCTGTTGTTGTAAGACATGAGGCTCAACACGACTTCTGTTTGTAGCAACCTCAGTAGATGTGGTATCTGTATACTTCTGTTTTAAATATTTTGGCAAGTCTTTTTTACGCGAAGAATGTTTATGCTACAATTCGGATCAATTGAATTTTGCGCACAGATTACAGCGAGTACATTCGCAATTTCTCTAGTGGCTAGTGCGGCGATATTATTTTCATGGAATGAAAAAGGAATTCCTTGAGTTCCATTCAGATAGCTTTGAGGCATTTCAGAAATCGGGCCAAATATGCTTTCTACTACACTTTGTTATGCTTCTTGATATGCTTCAACTTTTCAAATTTTTGTATTAGGTCTTCCATTGTTTTGTCTCTTGCACTGATTCAAAACATGCTTAGAATCTTCGGTTGCCTTTCCACATCTTTCCCACTGAGGTAGAACGTTGTGATCATTAAGGGTTTCAAAATTCCATTCTGGGATAGTACAGGCAGCTGCGTAATTTACAATAGAAATAAATTTACCTATTAATTCATCTATTTGGCAGATAGTAGAATTCGCACATCATAAATCAAGGGAAGGGATATTTTAATCAGTTAATTGACGATGTTTATTCCAGCCTGCTAGTTCGAATTTCCAATATTAGACTAGTTCAAATAAATGCAATATAGGGCAATTGGTATGTACTCCGAATATTATCGGGCAGTAACCATTGTTGTATAACTCTACAGTAGTTTCATATTTACTGTTGCATGCAGAACTCTATTGTAGTAAAGGAGCTATTAACAACTCTGAAGTGAGTTAGTTTGAAGTCATTTAGGACGACCATGTTATGATTCATTAAGACATTTTCTACAAACTTACTTCTTGAGTCAGTCCACAGAAAGGCTCAGAAACTATTATCGCTGTTAAAGTACCATGTTATGTCATAAATTTGGACAAATTTTCAATTAGATTACACAATTTCATCTCATTCGCGCGGAAACTGTTTGAAACATACATACATGTTATGAATATGTATATATGTACATGTATTCGGTGGTAGAAGTACCTTTCTTACAATGTACTGGTAATGGCTATTCTTGTGCTTCCGAAAGAAGTGTCGATTAGTAACGTATTTAAGTAAATCTCAAGTTTCAACAAATAATGAAAATTGAAGAATCATTTTTAAAAGCGGAATAACCTGTTGAGATTTCATTGCATAAAATGCAATTGGCATTGTTGCGTTTAGTAATATGCAAGAGAAATGTTACTCACTATCTGGATTGAAGTAATTTTCTAACTGAAAATCAGCTGTGTAATATGCGTGTACATCTTAGCATGTGTATATGCCGACACATGCGTATCCTTACTCGTGTGCGGTCAAAGCCCCGATTAGGGATGCGTATTTGTCAATGGTGGATATTCGAGATGCGATCCGCGAGATCTATGGGACATTCAGCAGCCTCTGTCGAAAATTCAGCCACTTTTCGGTGATGAGTTTTTATAATAAAATGAAGGCTCAACATTCTCAAACTTTTTCGGCGCCTTCTACTCCATCGAAAATACAGGAAAATATTTGTATCAAATTGTTCCTTTTATTTATTTAGACAAATATTTGGCAATGAAGTTAGCTCCCTTTTTCACGTTTGAGAGAGAGTCCTCCGGAAACAAAATCATGGAGTGCATATCAAGAATATTATTTGCCCAGCCATCCTTACACTTGATATGCAGAGATTTAACCTCCCCAGACGAATATCTCGCAAGATATGGGAAAATCTTTCAAACAAAAGTTGGATGATAATAAGGGATAATAATAAATCTTGCTATCATTTTTTGACCTTGTGGTGACGCTGAAAAGTCCTGCAGTGGTCAGCTTCGAATGTTTTAATTAGAACATTTTCCACTGCATGTTCCTGTAGCCAGCATCAAAGCGTTTCCAAAATTCTACCTAATGGTGGAAAAATGAGACATATGCCTGCATCTCTTCTTTTTACAAATTTAAAGTTACATTAAAGAATTGCTGGAAATGATTTCTTCCCGAAAAAAATACACGCAATCACATAAGCTGCCATTAGTGCCAGGGTGGGTACAACTTATACTTCTAACAGAAAAGAAGCCGATGTCAGAGCTTCTAAAGTATCACAAGAGTCGTAGAAACGTGTCACAGCTAGTCTTACATTTCGTTATAAGTTATGCTTATTAACTGTTTTTCATCCGTGGATAGGACATATTACGGAATTACGGTAACAAAGTTTGGCCACCTATTTCGGTGACAGCCTCTATAGAAAGCGCTATTGGGCGGATTCGGTGTTGATTTTGATAGGTCTTGGTAGCCTCTTAGAAATTCTGTGGAATCTATTTTTGTGACACTTATGACCTCGAAAAATTCAAAGAACTGTGGTACAAATTGAGTCACGTATCGTACATGAATTAGTGCTATAGAACAATGAAGTTTCGACAGTTGTTTATTTTGAAAAGTGGTTGAGTTGCGGCACATATTTCGTTTCATCTCTGTACATACTGGATGAAGTATGGTAAAATAGGGAAATCTCGGCATTCAGTCTTAAGTTCAAAATCAATTGTACAGCTGATGGGTTTAAGTACAGTTGCAGCAAAGAAAAGGCTTAAATGCACATAAAAGCTATAACAATCCAATTTCTTTACCCCTTGCATTTTCAATGGTTTCGAAAATTAATGATTAATTGACATTGCAACTCTGTATCCTTCACTTTTAGTTCATTATTTTGGTCCATTTATTTGTTCTTTTATCGTGCAATATGCAGAACAAAGTTGAGTAATTTATTCTATGTATAGAATGCAATAATATGTAAAGAATTTCCATATATAATTATACAAACATAGTTTTCACATTAATTTGTGAAATGTTGGTGATAACAAAATCTTTCTACACCGACGAAAAACAATATGTAGCGTTTCTTTGCTCCTCAATTCTGTACATTTATTATAAATATCATTCACATGTTGTAAATACCAATTCAGAATATTTTCATATATCTATCTTGACAGTTAAAATAAATTACATAATATATATAATGTTTTAGTAAACATCTCAAGAACTCGCCAACTAATTGATATAAATTGCTTTTCATTATATCCATAACTGATTTTTAGGTTAAATACATAGTGCTAATATTATGATACAATTATGGTAGCAGTAAAGAATTTGACTCCAAAAATAAGATGCTTGGACAACAATTTTATTCTCCTTGTCTATTTTAAATTAAACAATTCATTAAAAGCGTTAATTTCATTTATATATTTGTTTCGGTTGATTAAAACTGGCATGCTATCTTTTGTAAGCGATGCAACTTGATTTATTGTATATGCCAGAAAGAGATAAATCTGGAATATACGGCGTTTGTTTACGCCTTCCGTAAGTAAGAGGTAAAACTATGGGTGTTTTGTACTTGATATAATTCTGCGGGTATCTTGTCAAATACGACACTGTCATGTCTGGTGCACACTGATACTTATAAGCTTCAGGCGTAAAGAAAACTAAGGGGTGAGAAGTACCAGTACGATCCTTATATTGATTACGATGAATTTGCACTCCCTGTAAGAAGACATAACAACATCTACCAGTTACTAACTATGATAATTGAATTATTGTTAGTAGCAGTATTCTGTATTATTTAAACATATGCAATGGATATATTAAATATTTTAAACAATAATTAAATTCCAAAGCAAAGGTTATTAATAAGACAATTCTGTTCGTGGCGCAATCGACTAATGCATTACTTATGTATGTATGTATGCATTATAAATTTGAATATTTGCATGTATTTTTACAGAGTTTACACTTGATTCGTTTCACATTAGACAAAGAAATTTCACCTTTCTAGGCGGCTTTCTACTACATAGAGATAAGAGAGGGATATACAGATAGGTGGTAGCAATATTTTAGTAAGTAGAAACTACATACGATTTCGAGAACTATACAATTTTCGAATAAACCAGAATTTTTATTTGCTGCTCGTTTTTTTTAAATATTTAGTACTGGATTATTTCGTTAAAAACAATTTTATTAGTGGTATATTTACAAATTTCGTACTAGGATTAAAGTGATCCTCTGAAAAAAATAAGGCATAAAGAAATTGAAAAATTGATTACTTTAAACAGATCATCGACTTCCTTCATACGCATAGGATCAATTGTTGAAATACCATGTGAGAGCATTCTTAAATCACGATCTATACTGCGACGCACTTTACCTACAACTATATCAGCTTTTGGACTATATGGTGTACTTTGCATTCCCCACTCATACGGTGGCATCTATATGAGATGTACAAGAGGAAAAAACAATAAAATTCAACATAATATCTAACCTGGATTTTATAAATAGTTACACGTGTGTAAAATCGCCAAATTCACTTTCAACTACCATAAGCAGTGACAAGAATAGAATACAATTTTTTGCATACTTAAAATTACACTATTTTTAAATCGAAGTATACAGGGTGGCCCGGAACTCGCGCGGTATTTTTAAAAAAGGGGTAGCTGAGGTGATTCTGAACAACTTTTTCCTTGACCAAAATATTGTTTGAAGCTTCGTTTTTTAGTTATTAACGAAAAACACTGGCCAATTACAGCGCCCGTATAGCGCGAGCTCAGTCACAATCGCGCGCGGCCGTTATCGGGTGCATCGAGGGGCAACGTACGGCAAATATTACAATCGTCTTACATTAAGAATAATGTGTAATTCTTCGTTATTCATGAATAACAATTTAATTAACAAGTCGTTTAATAACTGTTCCATACTTTTATTCGTTTTCCGAAACGAATAAAGTGTTTTATTAATTATGAAAAAAGTGTTTGGATGATTAATGTTAGAAAAGGGTAGTTAAATAAACTTATCCATTCGACCGCGAATTTACCTGCTTCAACGGTGTCTTGCCATATGGTCATTGTACCGATCCTGACCTATTTTTACAATTTAAATGCCACGTCCCGGCGATCGATACAGATCTGATTCGCACTTGTTTCCACACGCACATGACACACACATTAACTTTCGTAATGTCGTAAGTGCGTGTCCTGTGCGTGTGGAAACAAGTGCGAATCAGATCGTATCGATCGCCGGGACGTGGCATTTAAATTGTAAAAATAGGTCAGGATCGGTACAATGACCATATGGCAAGACACCGTCGAAGCAGGTAAATTCGCGGTCGAATGGATAAGTTTATTTAACTACCCTTTTCTAACATTAATCATCCAAACACTTTTTTCATAATTAATAAAACACTTTATTCGTTTCGGAAAACGAATAAAAGTATGGAACAGTTATTAAACGACTTGTTAATTAAATTGTTATTCATGAATAACGAAGAATTACACATTATTCTTAATGTAAGACGATTGTAATATTTGCCGTACGTTGCCCCTCGATGCACCCGATAACGGCCGCGCGCGATTGTGACTGAGCTCGCGCTATACGGG
Source organism: Nomada hirtipes (assembly GCA_951802735.1). Lineage (NCBI taxonomy): Eukaryota > Metazoa > Arthropoda > Insecta > Hymenoptera > Apidae > Nomada > Nomada hirtipes. The sequence continues at coordinate 5,823,048 of OX637919.1, read as the reverse complement.
CGCTGTAATTGGCCAGTGTTTTTCGTTAATAACTAAAAAACGACGCTTCAAACAATATTTTGGTCAAGGAAAAAGTTGTTCAGAATCACCTCAGCTACCCCTTTTTTAAAAATACCGCGCGAGTTCCGGGCCACCCTGTATAAAGGATACAAAACTTGCCCTTACTACTATACTGCTATGAAGGAGAGTGTGCATTAGTACATATTTTGGATATACATATATCAGAAATTGTAAAATCTCCTTAAAAAATTTCAAGGTCCATAGAACATGTTTTATCTAGAACGGACTTTTCTTTTTAATGTGTAAAAGAGAAGAAAGCTGAATAAAAAAATTCTATAAAAAAATAGAGAAGATTATAAAGAATGAACAAAAACGGACAAGGGAATTTTTACGTAGAAGAGATTAACGTAGCAACGTAATAGAAGGCAGTGCTGCGCAAGCATGCATATAGCACAATTTTATTAGTTGATGAAAAGTAGAGTCAATTATCGCAGACTCGAAGTGGAAAGCTTACCAAGAATGTTGATAGGTTTGCATTTCTATAATTCTGGAAATAATTTATACTTCCGATTTCGGATAAGGTAGACGACTTCCTCGGAGGATAAGCATCCTTCAACGGTGGAATTAGCCTAGGTGGGTAAATCGTGGTCTGAATTTCCGATGTTTTCTTGTTACCCACCGTCATCTTTAATTTCTTACCATTTGCAGTAACTGAAGAAATATCGTACACTATCTAATTCAACAAATTGTATATTCCGAAAGGTTAGCTATCGAGTTACATTTTTTATGAACAAATAAACAAATGAATGCAAACTTCAATTTCTTTACGCAATTCATGTAGGTATTGACACGGATCTGCAGGATTAGCATGTGGTAATGATCAGTGGAAGAGTAAATTAAAAAGACTAGATTCTCACTAAAGATGCATATTACTGTGTTACGCTATCGCGTTAGCAGGCCCTAATATCTGGTGATATCGAATCAACGATCGACAATATAACTATAACTATCGATAGCGATAATAATTTAGGAGCGAAATTCGAAACCGGATGAACATACGCGCGATAAATAAAGCTGTACATTATTCAAGTACCAGCAATAGGTTGTCGAACAAAAGGAAACTCAGAGCATTTGGATCGTAGAACACTTCACTTGGAAGATACTAAAGGTTATTTATTACGGAGCGTAAAGAATTGGTTAAAGTCTATTGAAACATGTACGACCACCGGAGGTTGTCAAGCCCCACTATATCCTGTTCTGGCCGCCACATGTTCTACCGCTGAACAAAAGGACCTCTCAAGAGCCACTTGACTCTTCAGCGCGCTTTCTCCGACCCTCGCGTGTTTTCCTCAGCTTTCCCGCGTTTTCCCCAAATACGCGCGTACCCTGACGCCCTTATCGAGAAGCGTAGCATTGCCACCTCCACGCGCCCAAGGACAAACAGAAACCCAACAAGAACCAACCCCATTGGACGAGGAGGATTTCGAAGGAGGACCAAGGAACTCAGGAAGAGGAACCAGAGCTGTAATGGAAAGAAGAAGAAGCCCCGCACATCAGATCAACTAAAGTCGCGCAGACGAGATCAACTTAAGTCGTGAATAGATCAACATTAGATCACTTGTACAAATCGGCACCATTTCCTGAAATAAACAGTAAATCTTTATAAAAGTCCTTACAAAAGTTAGTGTTCTTTGAATATTCCGCGCTTCTCCACAAGCAGAGCGGTTTAGCGCTCCACGGGCAACCGAACCTACACAAAATCCCCATATCCCACCAATAGCGACGCAACAACTGAATTATTATTTCTCAATTTATTTTCTGTAAAACCGGACTCCAAAGTTCGCAATTTTCTACCATTACTTTTATAGAATATACTGTTATGCAAACAGTGAAGTTATTAAGGTTATAAAAAACTTCTAATTAAACTATATTCTTCTTATTTTTCTGCGCATGTAGCATAGGAGATGTCACATGATATAGATAAAATATAATTACTACACAAATGCATAAACTATACATACTATACACGTAATTATACGTACTATATTTTTTTAAACATATATTTTTTAATAAAAAGAATGTAGCATACATATGATATAGTGTATAAGTTGAATAGTGCCTCCGCTCGCCCAACGTGCTTCCAGAGCGCCCACATTTTGGAGCGCGCCAAAAGAACTTGCAATTAGTATCATGCATACAAGCACTTCTTTAAATCACAGTTATAAATTCTTAAATATTACAATATATTTTTTACATCTATTTATTATGTAGACATTTTTACATTTTAACTACTATTTATATCACATTAATAAAATTACATCAATTAATTATTATTTATTTTACAAATTTGAATAATGCTTTAGTCCAGGGTTTCCCAAACTATGTTCCGCGAAAAGGCAATGGGTGTTCCGTGAAAACCTGTTTTATGTGTTATGTTTTAAAATTTTAATAATTACTAAATAGATAATGATTGTTATTTCTCATTTTTTTAAATTTGATTGATTATGTGTTATTACCTACCCTATAAAATAAACAATGTGTTCCGTGAAAATTTCGGGATGTACCTGCTTTAGTCTATGGTATCTGGTGAAGCATTCTCCTATGTGCAATGGTATTCGGCATAATTTGCAACTATATCTGGTTTTGGTCCTTTTCCTTGGGCGAACAGACTTTTCCTAATATCAACACCTTCATTCATTGGTTCTTCTTCCGTTGTTCACAATGTCATTACAGCAAGTAGAAAATCTTTGTAAATAAATTCTGAAGTCATTGAATAGGCCGCAGTTGAAGAGATATAATACTACCTTCTTGGGCCATTTAATTGTTTTTCTCCATATTGAGTAGTATGGAAGATATTGATCTGCGATATGGACACCATTCATGTTTAGATTGAAATCTACGATGCATTTAGGTTTGCAGATGGTATAGTTATATTTAGCGATATATTGTTCCAGTTCAAATTTATGGATTGTCGAAATCAGACGCACCTCTCTTTTATCGTCCTAAAGTAACAGATTATCACCTTTCTGTTTGAAAACGGTTTGTCTTTTTTTAACAAGAATTCAGCAATATCCAAAGTATTATAGTAATTATCCATAAATATGGTGCCAATACCCGCAATTAGGTTCAATAATTGTCGTTACGGGCTCCTGCATTTTTTTGCCTTGTCCACAATACATTTCTATTTTACATATACAGGGTCGGTCAGAACTCGGGGAACATCGGGAAATGGGGGGTTGCTGGGCTGATTCTGAACAACTTTTTCCTTGACTGAAATGTTGTTTGCAGCTTCGTTTTTGAGTTATTAACGAAAAACACTGGCCAATGAGAGCGCCCGTAAACCGCGGGCTCAGGCACGAGCCTCTCAGCTGTGCCCGGTCGGGATGGGGGCATCGGGGGTACCGACGGAAGCGTGCGGCAAATGTTACCTCGGATATGCCTTATTCTTTACTTTGTTAGATCCGCAGACGACGACGTTACTCTGTCGGTCGACTAGTTACTAGTACATACATTCTTACTGTTATTCTTTAAACTGCTACGCGTCCGCAATAGTTGTATTTTGAAGTGAGAACGGGATTTTAGAACCGTGAATAAATATTGTATTATTGAGTACAATCGGTCGTATCCTTCACCATAGGAATCCAACATACAAGAATTTGGTGTCAGAAGTGGGATACCCGACACTTTACGAATCTCAGCCGTTAACGGGAAATACTACCCCGCTGAGCGTAAGTGGCCATTTCAATTTCTGACAGGTAATGAAGAACGCGGACTTCGTCACAAGCAGCAAGGAACCACTGATCTGGTAGTATTCACCGGGACCAGAGAAATTTGCAGAAGTTCCAGCACCAGCATCAACCATCGTCCTGTAAAGAAGCTAAGAAGAAAGGTACCACGTCCTGCATTGTATAGTACGTCCAGAGCTAAATGAAAAAAATGGAGGGAGAGCAGCCGATTGATGCCGCCGATCGGCAGGGCCGTAAGCGCCCTGCCGATGTTTGGTTCGAAGCAATAAGATGAGAAGCTTATGAATTAATTTTTAATTACACTAGTAGTTCAGTTACTACTAGTATAGTTATACATTTTATTTAATATTTTAAGTATTTGATGGAATTTCAATTCTTCGCGCCGCATTATCCTTGGTTTGTAGTATAGGAACCACTTTCGATATAACGCTTGTGGAGTTACACCTTTTTAACAAACTCTAATGTTCCAAATATAGAGACAATGTTCTGCTCATTCCGTTTAAAACCACAAGCCAGAATAGCAGAGACTTCTATATACAATTTTATTTCCGTTACTATTTGTTCTATTTAGACTCACATTTTCTACTTCGTGGCAAGTAAGGATGCTTGTCACCTATTACACTATTCTAATTAATAAAAAAAAGAAAACAAGCATCTGTATTTGTATATCTGTACTTGTATTTCTATTTGTAAATATATCATGTTTGGTCTCATTTTAATCGGAAGAATTTCAGCAATATCTTGAAAAAATTGGAAGTCGAAAAAACTAAAAATAAAAAAGTAAAGCTGTCGTTTTTATTATAGCATCGTTTTGCATTTGTGTAATCACAGCGACGCGGTGGCATTTAAATGGCTCGGCTGCCTCGGCCATCGTTCTATCCTTGTTTTTTCCTTTACAACCTAGCGCCACAGACAAAAGCGAGCCGCGAGCAGTGCCACTGACACTGACACTGTCTTAAACAATTTACACCTTGATCAGCAGTATATCATATACATACTGTATATGTGCACCCATTTCAAATTGGCATGGCACAGCCCTGCTCGATTCGACGAGCGGTCGAGCTTTGTAGTTTTGTTTAGAGGGGTGGGGAATCCCCCACCACTTTTTTCATTTAGCTCTGGACTTACTGTAAGCACAATCCATTCACTCTAAATTCGACAAGAAATTGGTAATCCTTAATCCTAAAAAAACAGAATGTCCCAAAACGAAGTAAAAACAACCCAAAAAGAATCCAGCGGATTCTCATTAGAGTTATTAATTAAATTATTACCGGAACCATTCGAGGGCAATCCTCACAAACTTCGTTCCTTTATAAAGCAAATCGATTCAGTATTCGAGTTAGCTTGCCCTTCGCAGCAACAAATCTTATTAATATTCGTAAAAAAACAAATCATCGGCAAGGCCGCAGATCAAATCGACGTCCATTGTAATTGAACGATATGGGCTGAAATTTTTCCTACTTAAAAAAGCTTCTACTTAAATTCAACCAAGGCAAAAAATCATTCGATCAATTAATGGAAGAACTAACTTCAATAAAACAAGAAAAGAACGAAAATGCTTCGCAGTTTTATCAACGTTTAGAAGAACTCTCGTCGCGAACCTTAACGAACATCTACTCAGCAGATGCAAATGATAACTCATTATCGGGTAGAATAGCATTAATCAATGAACTAACCCGTTGACTCGTTTTGTCTGTCATTCACATCCACAAATATCGCAAATGCTGAGGTACAGAGATTTTAGTAATATCAGTAGTGCCCTTACGGCAGCAGTAGCAGAAGAAATAGCACTACGTATAAGATACGATAGTTTCCCAACTTCCAAATGTAAAATCTGTTTAAGAACGAATCATAATACAAACGAATGTTATAGGAATCGAAATCAAACACGACAACCCATCAACAAACACGTAAATTTCAACGAATCCACTCCATATCATCCAATTCCTGACAGAAAACAATGTAGATATTGTAAACTTTTCGGTCGTCTAATAGAGGAATGTAGAAAACGGGAATACAACAACTCAAGGCAATACGCAAATTCCACAAATTATCATAATGGTTATCATCAGCAAAATCAGAACTTTAACAGTACATCCAATTCTACGACCATACGTCCACGAAATCAATCCTCCTTAAGGCGCAATACCCCCACTACTTCCCTTACAAACCCCGAAACGCATAGAATACCTCAGTCTTCGAATTTTTGCAATGCCCTACACCTACCAAATTCCCCAATATCGATGGAGGATGCCACAATAGAGTTCGAAACAATGAATCTATCCTAAATTCCTCTTACTCTACACTAATCAGTAACGACCAATTAAGCGTTTTATTCGAATCAGAATACTCCAAAGCCGATGATAGGATCCTGAAATTCTTAATTCTTAATTCCTTAATAAAAACATCTCGCATACGTAATTGTAACCCTAACGCGAGCAATTCTACCGTATTGAATGGCATCGCACCCAAGATGCCAATTCAAACGCTAGGTGAGGCAGAAATATACTTAGAATTCCAAAGCAAAAAGATTCTTGGACGTTTCCAAATACTCGATACTCAAACCAATATTCCTTTCGATGGATTATTAGGCGACGATTTCTTTCGAGCACATAATGCAAATATCGACTATACAACTTCCAGTATCTCGCTCGAATCAGTACCGTTTCCAATTCCCTTGTGCCGCAACACTCCGCAGAAATCTATCTCCACGATACGGCTTCACCCGCGGACGGAAACAATAGTCCCCATCAAATTGATAAACCCTTATCACGTCAAAGAAGGTATACGATCACGCCAAAAATTGAACGAGGAATATTCACTTCTATCACCCGATGCAACCGTAAAGGTTTACAACGGAAATAGAGCTTTCACAACGATTACTAACACGTCGCCAAAGCCACAATTAATCCCAATTCCCGAATTATTAAGCGAACCAATTCCGGAATATTATCACATATACAGTCTTGCCGCAAACCAAAAAGAAAATGAAGAGAAACAAAGATTACGAGTACTAAACGAGAATTTGCGACTCAACCATTTAAACGCTGAAGGATGCCGATGTTTAAAAGAAATATGCGAGGAATGTAATGACGTATTTCATTTACCTACCGATTTGTTATCTCGAACCACGGCAATAATACAATTCCTACGACTGACGCAATTCCAATCCAAACAAAGACCTATCGTTACCCATAAATGCATAAAACCGAGGTAGACAAACAAATACAGACAATGTTAAAGCAAGGTATCATCAAACCATCGACCAGTCCATGGTCGGGCCCACAACATTTGGATAGTCCCTGAAAAAACAGCGCGTCAGGTCAGCGAAAATGGCGCATCGTCATAGACTACCGCAAACTAAACGAACGAACAATAGGCGACGCATACCCACTGCCCAACATTGAGGACATTCTTGACCGCTAGCCCATGCACAATACTTTACTACGTTAGATTTAGTAACTATGCTTGGACCCCAAGCATAGCACCAAAACTGCATTCTCTACTCCAAATGGGCATTACGAATTCACTCGTATGCCTTTCGGCCTTAAAAACGCGCCTGCTTGTTTCCAGCGTATGATGAATAATGTCCTAACCGGATTGACTCAATGTTTCGTCTATTTAGATGACATCATGTTGCACAGTTCTACGCTAGATCATAATCGCAAATTAAAAAACGCATTTTCCATGTTACGCGAGAATAATCTAAAATTACAACTCGACAAATGCGAGTTTATGAAAAAATCTTGCGAGTATTTAGGCCCCGTAATATCGGACAAGGGCGTGGAGCCTAACCCTAACAAAGTAAACTGTATGAGTAGAGTTCCTAGACCGCGCAACCAAAAAGAAATCAAAATGTTCTTGCAATTAGGTTTGACCGGCTACTATAGAAAATTCATCCCGAACTACTCGACTATTGCAAAACCATTGACTCAATTATTAAAAAAGGAAACACCATTCGATTGGACTAATGATCAATAAAACTCTTTCCTATCTCTTAAACAAATATTAATGTTGTGGCAGCCGAGGCTCAAGGCAGCGTTCCAGGAAAGGGGCAAGTTTAAATACCCGTGTACGTGAGACAATACTAACGCGATCAAAATTAAAGAATAAAACTTCTGCATTTTTGGTCCGTTTTGAATGAAATTTTACCAAAATGTTCGTTACAATCTCCCGATTAAAATGACACGAAACACGATATGGTTTGGACAATTTTTACTTATCATGGTGGTAATAATGGTCTTCGAAATAATCAGTCCCATGGCACCAATCTATGTCGTGTTTGGTGTCATTTTAATCAGGAGATTGTAACGAACATGTTGGTAAAATTTCATTCAAAACGGACCAAAAATGCAGAAGTGTTATTCTTAAATTTTGATCGCTTTAGTATTGTCTCACGTACACGGGTATTTAAACTTGCCTCTTTCCTATGACGCTGCCTCGAGCCTCGGCTGCCACAACATCAAAGGCGACCCGAACTCACTCAGGGGGCCACCACCCCAAGTGGTGGGGATAGGAAAAGGACACTAATGGAGACACAATTTTGGACACTAATGGAGACATTACTGTATTAGCCATAATCAATTCCGTAGAACATTTCCGACCATACTTATATGGACGAACATTTACGATTTATACGGATTATAGGCCACTTCAATGGCTCTTTAATTGCAAACATCCGTCTTCTAAGTTAGTTCGTTGGAGGCTTAGATTAAAAGAATATACCTACAACATAAAGTATAAACCAGGTCACATTAATTCGAATGCAGATGGCCTCTCTAGACTTTTCCCGGAGAATCAGATCAATTTCACTATCAACCAAAAACAGGGGTATGAAGATTTCATAAAATTCCATTATATAAACCAAGACGTCATATTCTATGAAACAGAAAATCGACCATTAGGGAAATTGAATGACCCGATTGTTTTATTATGTTCCGCAGTGTCCGCAGACTTAGATGAGAGCAACCCATATTCAGAATATATACGTTCAAACGACACAACAGATCTTACAGTAGAACCCAACGGCATGTCTCAAGTTCAAAATCAAAAACAAGCCGTATACCTACTGTACCCTCTGAGTCACCATTTCGATAAGTTGGAGTACAAACATCTCTTCGATTGTCTGCAAAACCTTAAATCAACTATCCGAGATAGTAAATTCACTCTAATCACGCCAAGAAAACATACCAATATAAGCTTAACGAAATGCATTGGTTTACCTCTGTAACTCAAATTTAGAATAGTGAAACCTTTACTACCCGAAGTTTACCTCTAGAAGTCGAACTTCTATCGCTGCTGCCTCTGCAAATCGAAGTTTATAACTTTGTGTCCGAAATCATTCAATTGTTTCCTTCCTTACAACCGTTAGGATTGTCTCAAAACACAAGACGGAAAACATCAAATGACCACGTGCATATCCATGGAACCTATGCAATCGTTTTTCGTCAATTTTCATACATAAACAATGTGTTAATACATTAACTCATAGCAAAATTACTAACTTTTTGAATAATAAGAAGTCGGCACATATATGTATGTATAGTGACCTAACTTTCGCCTTCCGATTATGTTTATACACATATGTGTACAATAAAAATATAATTCACGCGAAAAAATTTAATTTGCCTTCCTTTTGGTCCTCGCAAGTCGAAAAGTTAACCGTCATGCAAAGCCACTATAAGTCGAATTTTCGTATGCTAAACCTCTCTTACTCGAACATTCGATAATATGAAACCTCTATAACTCGAAGTTTTTTTCCCTTCCCTTGAGATTCGTGTTATCGAGGTTCGACTGTACAAAAGTGTTTATATTAAGAGGGACCGATAGGGTCTGAATGCTCTACGCTTCTCTATATTCATCCGTTAGAGTTTCCCTTTTGAATAAGGACGTGCCTTCTTTTATTATATAAAATAAAGTACTTTTATTAAACTGACCTGTGTATTATTTATTATCTCACTTCCTCATAATCTAGTTTTCCAATAGTAATGATTAAGAGTTAGAGTTAAATAAAATTCAAATGGTAACTAAGGAAATAAATATTTGTCACAAAACCATTCTTATTTTTTTTATGCAAAGTCATCAGTAATTTTTGATAAATCCAAATTTTCTTAAATATCATTTTCTATAGATAATAATGCAAGAATATTTAGCTTTTCCTGGGACATCCACGATTTAAGATCATTTTTTACTAATATTAATTTAGGAAAACTCATTTCCCCAGATGCCGCGTTAGAGGAAGAAGAGAAAAAATAGAAAATGAAGATATTAATTCTTTATTTATCATGTAATCTAAAGTACTTAAAGGTTCAGTGGAAGTAGGAAATATTTCCCCAAAATTTAATATTTCGTTAAATAATGCAAGTCCATTCCGGTATTTTTCCACATCATTTACACTTATTTGTAAAATAAATTTTTATAGTTGATAAATATTGATCATTAATTATCTATTTATACTAATTTAATCCAGTAAATATAGCTAAATGTCATATGCTATTTTGGGCTGTAAGTGTATACAGATTAATTTCATTGAATTCTGTTTGTCTAAAGGGTTACTAATGATCAAAAAAGTTCTGATTATTATTTGTATTAGTCAAAATTTTACATGTACTAAACGGTCTGTGGCCGTCCCTGGATTTGGCCGCCCAGGTGCCAGCACCTTTTGCACCCCCTTCAGGAACAACCCTGGATGTATGACTGCCTTGGCTTGGGTAATATTCAATTTATTGATGGCATAATGGACAAATAAGTGTATTTAAACATCCTAAAGACTTTGAAAGAGAGTGAAAAATTTCAAATATGTCGGATTTTTATTATTTTCAACAAGATAACGACCCAAAGCATAAATCTCATTTTATCAAATCTCAATTTCAAACAAAAATGATTGCAAAAATGCGTTCGTAGAAGAATGGAGAAAATTAATCAAAGTATAATAAATAATTTAGTATCATCAATGCCTTGGGGATTACAAGCTATTATAGATAATAAAGGGTATCATCCTACAAAGTATTAATTTGTTTATATTAACACATTATGTTTGCTTATTAAAAAAAAAGCTACTGTATGAATACTTTTTTTCGTCGGTTTTTGCACTTGTTGAGAATATGTATTGTTTTGTACTTTATTGTATATGACAATTAAATATTTAAATCTTAATAAGGTATGTATCATTTGAATACTGCATTAATTTCCTACACCATGATGTATATGATTGTAAAAGTAACATTCTGGAAAACAAAGTTACTATCGTTCAAAGTAGCCCTAACAGCCAAGCCTGTTGCGATAGGCAGGTTTACTAACAAGGGAACACCGCGAACCCTTACTCCCGGATTTGAATGAAACTTTATAGGTTTATAGAGTGATCCAAGACAAGAATAACGGTATGCTTCATTCGTGCCCAATCGCCCTTTAAGGGTGTGAAAGCTAACCTCAAAGTCAAATCGGCGTTTCCACTTTTTCGCGTATATCTCTTAAAATACATGAGATAGAAAAAAATGTTTTAGGTAAAAGTTTAATGGTACAATGAGGGCTATAAAATTCCATTAAGAAAATTTTAAAAAAAGAAAAAGGAAATTGTCTTTTCAAGAAAAAAAGCTTTTTTTAACATTTTCTTAATGGAATTTTATAGCCCTCATTGTACCATTAAACTTTTACCTAAAACATTTTTTTCTATCTCATGTATTTTAAGAGATATACGCGAAAAAGTGGAAACGCCGATTTGACTTTGAGGTTAGTTTTCATACCCTTAAAGGGCGATTGGGCACGAATGAAGCATACCGTTATTCTTGTCTTGGATCACTCTATAAACCTACAAAGTTTCATTCAAATCCGGGAGTAAGGGTTCGCGGTGTTCCCTTGTAAGCAGAATGGCCGCAAATTCGCTGCGTTGTCTGCCCCAGTTAGCCTTTTGTCGGCAGATTGCTAGCAGCAGGGCGACAGGTAGTGGCAGGCCTGCCGGCAGATCGACGCAATCTGTATCCGCGGCTCGGTCGCGATCTGCCGGCAGTCCTGCCAACAACAGCGGCGATTTCGCGGCAGGACCGAACAGACGACGCAATAGATAGGCGGCCACTTCGCCACACACTCGTATACTTCGGGAAAATTTAGATTTTAAAACCACTTAAAGTCAGCAGGGTCTGATAGACATGTCTAACGCAGCATATCGGCGGCAATAAATGCAACAGAACCAGCTGGTGTATGATTACTTTTTGCGGGCAATGAATATTTTAACCACAAAATAATTGTTAAATTGGTAATACTAGTATTCCGAAAAAGGAACAATCAAACTCGGTAGCAAGAAATTTGCCAGAATCTAAGAAAATGAAAAATGCCTCACGTACATTTGATAGAAGAATTTTTCTCGAAGCACATGTAGGTTTTTCGAGGTTATACTATACTTGATATAAACCTTTTCTAAGAATAGTTAAGCAAGTAGCAATCAAGATGATCTACATATAATAACGTATCGTAAAATTTAACGAGTCTGTGCATACTCTTGTTAACTTTTTAATTGCTGCAAAATTTTTTTTTTTAGAAATGCTTAGAGTTAGTTGCTAGTTTTGTACGAACACTGAACAATGATTTTACCAACCTGTTGATCTCGGCAATATTGAAAGTTATGTATAACGCTTAGAATTTACGTGATCGTGGGCGACTCGAACCTTGTCTTTGGATATTTTAGTAAAAGGATTGTTACCACTATGAACAATGTGATCACAGTTTACTCAAACTGTCGCTTGTAAAATTGTTTGAAGAACAACGAATATGAACTGCATTGTAACGACACATATTTATTACTATTATAGACTTTAAATACAACGGAAAGTTGAACAATTAATAAGTTTTCTTTAATTTTTTGTTATCACGAAATCATTTCCATCTTTTTTTGTTTCATTGTTTTGCTCAGTAGTGTACATAGATTATTAAGCATCCAATAGTAAGTCCGTTTCACTTTTAAACATATTTGAATGTTTATAAGCTACTAACTACTTACATCATTTTATTAGGAAGACTCCACTGAATTATTTTGTACCAAAAGCAATTGAATAACTATACCGTAAAAGTACAGTTAAAAATCGTACGTTCTTAAGGAAAACGGGTTGCAGATTAGTATTCAAGTCATTAAAATCTATAAGAAACGCTTATTGAAGTTTACAAAAGCAGAGAAAAGTTATACTTTGTCTTACTGTTATTAAAAGGAGTGTCCTTGCTTACGTGGATTCTATGTGTCTGTTTCTTTATTCTTTCTGTTATAAAGCATAGGTACTTGATTACATTTGTGCAGGAATGTGGGAGAAATGCATAAAATTTACACAAAAGTATAGAATTACTATTTATTTTCCATTACTTGTTGACTTGTGTTGCAAATATATTTAATTATAGCAGCCATTAGCAAATTTGTGTTGCTACGTATTATTGAAGTAACACAAATTTCCCAAGTCACACCACGAGGAGGTTGCTGCAAATGGTGACTCGCCCTATCTCCGACGACCCATCCACCCTTCCTTTACAAATTTCAACACTGCGGCAATGGAAATCATCGCAGTAATGCAGCCGTTCTTTCCAATAGGAATGAACGTTGCTTATCTAAATGGACCTACCCGAAAAAGAGGTAGAGGTGCTAACCATCCCCCTATACTCTTTTTAAGCTATCTTAAACTAAACAAATAATACATCCTATATCCCTAACTGTCAGGCAGGGCGGCTTCCTAGCTAGCTGAAAAACCTGAAAATGTGCAACCGCTTAATTCATATGTTATTTAATGGCGCACTCCTTAACAGAAGGAAGGGGCCAGCAACGACACGGAAACGATTCAAATCTATATGAAATCTCCACATCGTAGGAACTGTGCTACTTTTGCGACATCGACCATTTCGTCCAATACGCAAGCCACAAGGATTATAGAGGAAACGGTAGAATTGTAAATAGAATAGGAACACTGGTTGTTATTATCCTATTTACATGCGAATGTTGCAGACGAAACAAAGCTAAGAATCTGTGTTTCTTGGTATTCCATAGAAACTGTGTTTCTTTAGCTTCCGTTCATCAGCAGTCGCAAAGATCCCTAATGGGTTACCAACTTTACGTGTGCGATCTCCAGAGCCCGATTCAAAAGAATCGTATTAAGAGGCAAGTAAGGAACGACAGCACGTGCGTCTGTACGATCGCCACGCAAAATGGGTCGTGTAAAGTGATGCACGCCACGAGGATATTTAGAATATCCTCAGACACAGCACAAATTACATTCGCTCGGGCAGCAGCGTCTGAGAACGAACTGCAAAAAGGCAATCCTTCCGTTCGACGTTACTGACAAAGAGAATGCAATTTTTCACCTTACAGACGTAGATGCAGATGGAAAGAAAAGGTAGAAGGGAACTTACGATCGTCCGGAAGGTACAATGAAGCCAAATAGCACTACGCGACGCGGAAGACGCGACAAATAATAACATATGGAACGAATCGGCCGCACTTGGTCTAGCTTGAACATAACACTACAAAATAAAGAAACAATGAAGGAAGAATGAATGATATTTAGAAGATATCAAACGAAATTAAAAACTGTTACTTTATGAAAAGTGAAAATTCGCTCGCACAAATCTTCACTCTTCGAACGTTCAAGCTAGACTAAAATGGCGTAGCCTAACGGCCGAAGGCGTTCACGTGTTGCGACAGTGCTGCCACCTTTATGCGACAATTCTCGCGTATATGCAGGGTGTACTAAATAATTAATTTGTTTATTAAAACTTATATTAATTTAATTTGGCGGACGAATTACGTTTCCCACCTCTGGTATATTTAAACAATGAAATGATTACACTCCGCGAATCACGAAAATGATTTCTTCTCATTGGCTAAAGGTCGATTAAAGTGACACCTATATTCATATGATCAAACCATTAAAAGCCAGGTGTGTACTTGACAAAAAAACAGCACTATCGATAATTTTCGACAGTTGGACCATCGACCAGAAAGCCAGCCTTTAATGACTAAATGCTATCGGTATCGTCAGTTATAGAACAAATGCCTATCATCAAATTACCAAACATTTTTAAATTCGCGGCATTACGAATGTCAACCTACATTTTCGATGACTATCGATAGTAAACATATATTATCGATAGATTTCGATAGTAGCAACCATCGATAATATCGATAGTGCCATCAATATTTCTCCACCAGTACTCTGTTCCTGGAAATGCTATTCACGGTTCTAGCTTGGTAACTTGTTTTCATTTTTGAAGTTATACTTCTTTAGGCGCGTTATGAAGAAATGATGCGAGTGAATTTTTGCGATGCGCGCGCACCGTGTGACAGAAAGTCTACACCATAAAGCTGCTTGCTAAACCCCTTAAGAAAAAGGCTACCAACAAAATAACTTCAAAAAATAGAAGTAGAGATCTCCATTGCACGCGCATGTTGGCATGCGTGTCGCTTTCATAGCTGATTCAACTGTATTTATACTATTTGAATCTATGTTTCAGAATGCACAATACGTGTTTTATTTGAATACTAATAAAAATGATATATCTGTTTATTAATTATATACACTAGTGATTGATATTGAATATTGGTAAATATTATTTAAATCATTCGATAGTATATTAACTAACTAAAAATAAATAATATTCATTGCAGAGAATTTCATGTTGTCATTAAATTATAAATTAATATTTCATACAAAAGAGACATTGAAATACAATTTTTCATTGTGGTTTATTTGATTATTTACAATCATTTATTTCTTTTCAGTATCAATTAATGTTTATCTCAGTTAATTTAATAAATATGTTCACATTAATATTGGATGCTGAGTATTTATTTTAATCTATTTCAATCTCTTTTTAATATTGGATAAATATGTATTCAATATTTTATGCTACTGGGGTCCATTCTTGGAATTGTTTCCCGGACCCATTTGGTGCACCGAAACCGTTCCGGGTTTCAGACGACTGAGCTTTCGCATACGAACGAATAGAATTCGACGTAACGTTCAAACTCGGGGTATTTTCCGACGACCCGTGTCAACTATACACGTGTTTTGACGACGAACCACGACAACGTATCGCTCGCTTTTTTTTTATTTTTTATTTTTTCAAAAAATTAAATTAAATAAAGTAAAATAAATACTCAGCATCCAATATTAATGTGAACATATTTATTATATTAACTGAGATAAACATTAATTGATACTGAAAAGAAATAAATAATTGTAAATAATCAAATAAACCTCAATGAAAAATTGTATTTCAATGTCTCTTTTGTATGAAATATTAATTTATAATTTAATGACAACATGAAATTATCTGCAATGAATATTATTTATTACTCTATAATTCTTTTAGTTAGTTAATATACTATCGAATAATTTAAATAATATTTACCAATATTCAATATCAATCACTACTGTATATAATTAATAAACAGATATATCATATTTATTAGTATTCAAATAAATCACGTATTGTGCATTCAGAAACATAGATTCAAATAGTATAAATCAGTTGAATCAGCTATGAAAGCGACGCGCATGCCAACATGCGCGTGCAATGGAGATCTCTACTTCTATTTTTTGAAGTTATTTTGTTGGTAGCCTTTTTCTTAAGGAATTTAGCAAGCAGCTTCATGGTGTAGACTTTCTGTCACACGGTGCGCGCGCATCGCAAAAATTCACTCGCGTCATTTCTTCATAACGGGCCTAAAGAAGTATAACTTCAAAAATGAAAACAAATTACCAAGCTAGAACCGTGGATAGCATTTCCAGGAACAGAGTAGTGGTGGAGAAATATTGATGGGACTATCGATATTATCGATGGTTGCTACTATCGAAAACTATCGATAATATATGTTTACTATCGATAGTCATCGAAAATGTGGGTTGACATTCGTAATGCCGCGAATTTAAAAATATTTGGTAATTTGATGATAGGCATTTGTTCTATAACTGACGATACCGATAGCATTTAGTCATTAAAGGCTGGTTTTCTGTGTGATCTTGCGTACGAAAGAATGTGCAATTTAAAGAATTTTATATCCTTTGTACAGGATTGAACTGTATCTGCGCGCTTTTACGAGAGCGCTCTCTTCCTCTGCGCCTAACGTTATTTCCTTGGCTGCCGGAGAGAGCGCTCTTCCTTACATTACTTATATATCTACTACATATACATACATACATATCACATTCCATCACTATCGATAACTATCGATGGTCGATGGTCCAACTGTCGGAAATTATCGATAGTGCTGTTTTTTTGTCAAGTACACACCTGGCTTGTAATGGTTTGATCATATGAATATAGGTGTCACTTTAATCGACCTTTAGCCAATGAGAAGAAATAATTTTCGTGATTCGCGGAGTGTAATTATTTCATTGTTTAAATGTAGCAGAGGTTGGAAACGTAATTCGTCCGCCAAATGAAATTAATATAAGTTTTAATAAACAAATTAATACGTAACGGAATAATTATTTAGTACACCCTGCATATACGCAGGAATTGTCGCAAAAAGGTGGCAGCACTGTCGCAACACGAGGACGCCTTCGGCCGTTAGGCTACGCCATTTTAGTCTAGCTTGAACGTTCGAAGAGTGAAGATTTGTGCGAGCGAATTTTCACTTTTCATAAAGTAACAGTTTTTAATCTCGTTTGATATCTTCTAAATATCATTCATTCTTCCTTCATTGTTTTTTTATTTTGTAGTGTTATGTTCAAGCTAGACCAAGTGCGGCCGATTCGTTCCATATGTTAATATTTGTCGCGTCTTCCGCGTCGCGTAGTGCTATTTGGCTTCATTGTACCTTCCGGACGATCGTAAGTTCCCTTCTACCTTTTCTTTCCATCTGCATCTACGTCTGTAAGGTGAAAAATTGCATTCTCTTTGTCAGTAACGTCGAACGGAAGGATTGCCTTTTTGCAGTTCGTTCTCAGACGCTGCTGCCCGAGCGAATGTAATTTGTGCTGTGTCTGAGGATATTCTAAATATCCTCGTGGCGTGCATCACTTTACACGACCCATTTTGCGTGGCGATCGTACAGACGCACGTGCTGTCGTTCCTTACTTGCCTCTTAATACGATTCTTTTGAATCGGGCTCTGGAGATCGCACACGTAAAGTTGGTAACCCATTAGGGATCTTTGCGACTGCTGATGAACGGAAGCTAAAGAAACGCAGTTTCTATGGAATACCAAGAAACACAGATTCTTAGCTTTGTTTCGTCTGCAACATTCGCATGTAAATAGGATAATAACAACCAGTGTTCCTATTCTATTTACAATTCTACCGTTTCCTCTATAATCCTTGTGGCTTGCGTATTGGACGAAATGGTCGATGTCGCAAAAGTAGCACAGTTCCTACGATGTGGAGATTTCATATAGATTTGAATCGTTTCCGTGTCGTTGCTGGCCCCCTCCTTCTGTTAAGGAGTGCGCCATTAAATAACATATGAATTAAGCGGTTGCACATTTTCAGGTTTTTAGCTAGCTAGGAAGCCGCCCTGCCTGACAATTAGGGATGTAGGATGTATTATTTGTTTAGTTTAAGATAGCTTAAAAAGAGTATAGGGGGATGGTTAGCACCTCTACCTCTTTTTCGGGTAGGTCCATTTAGATAAGCAACGTTCATTCCTATTGGAACGAACGGCTGCATTACTGCGATGATTTCCATTGCCGCAGTGTTGAAATTTGTAAAGGAAGGGTGGATGGGTCGTCGGAGATAGGGCGAGTCACCGTTTGCAGCAACCTCCTCGTGGTGTGACTTGGGAAATTTGTGTTACTTCACTAATACGTAGCAACACAAATTTGCTAATGGCTGCTATGATTAAATATATTTGCTACACAAGTCAACAATGTAATGGAAAATAAATAGTAATTCTATACTTCTGTGTAAATTTTATGCATTTCTCCCATATTCCTGCACAAACGTAATCAAGTACCTATGCTTTATAACAGAAAGAATAAAGAAACAGACACATAGAATCCATGTAAGCAAGGACACTCCTTTCTCCTAACCTTTTAATAACAGTAAGACAAAGTATAACTTTTCCCTGCTTTTGTAAACTTCAATAAGCGTTTCTTATAGATTTTAATGACTTGAATACTAATCTGCAACCCGTTTTCCTTAAGAACGTACGATTTTTAACTGTACTTTTACGGTATAGTTATTCAATGGTTTTTGATACAAAATAATTCAGTGGAGTCTTCTAATAAAATGATGTAAGTAGTTAGTAGCTTATAAACATTCAAATATGTTTAAAAGTGAAAAGGACTTACTATTGGATGCTTAATAATCTATGTACACTACTGAGCAAAACAATGAAACAAAAAAAGATGGAAATGATTTCGTGATAACAAAAAATTAAAGAAAACTAGTTAATTGTTCAACTTTCCGTTGTATTTAAAGTCTATAATAGTAATAAATATGTGTCGTTACAATGCAGTTCATATTCCTTGTTCTTCAAACAATTTTACAATTTTTGAATAAACTGTGATCACATTGTTCAAAGTGGTAACAATCCTTTTAGTAAAATATCCAAAGACAAGGTTCGAGTCGCCCACGATCACGTAAATTCTAAGCGTTATACATAACTTTGAATATTGCCGAGATCAACAGGTTGGTAAAATCATTGTTCAGTGTACGTACAAAACTAGCAACTAACTCTAAGCATTTCTAAAAAAAAAATTTTGCAGCAATTAAAAAGTTAACAAGAGTATGCACAGACTCGTTAAATTTTACGATACATTATTATATGTAGATCATCTTGATCGCTACTTGCTGAACTATTCTTACAAGAGGTTTATATCAAGCATAGTATAACCTCGAAAAACCTACATGTGCTCTGGGAAAAATTCTTCTATCAAATGTACGTGAGGCATTTTTCATTTTCTTAGTTTCTGGCAAATTTCTTGCTACCGAGTTTGATTGTTCCTTTTTCGGAATACTAGTATTACCAATTTAACAATTATTTTGTGGTTAAAATATTCATTGCCCGCAAAAAGTAATCATACACCAGTATACGCTCTACTTTGAACGATAATAACTTTGTTTTCCAGAATGTTACTTTCACAATCATATACATCATGGTGTAGGAAATTAATGCAGTATTCAAATGAATATATTTGAATATCTCTTACAAAATATTTTTTCTCGAATATTTATAAGATATTTAATTGATGTCACAGCAACATATTTATTTCCTAATAAAAAAGAAATATTCGAAACAAAATATTTTTTTCCAAGAGACAAATAAATATTCACTTTATATTAGAAACAAATATTTAATTTATATTAAATATGAAATATTTGTTTGTATGTACCCTCTTTTCAATATATCGATTGAGATATTGATTGAAATGTATGGATTGCGAATCATTGCGTGACGAAATAATAATTAATAATTGACCGTTTGCGTTGTTTAGCAACAAGGCAATAATTCAAGCTCAAAGAGACATTAACGTGTCGAATAATTTTTAATATCGATGGCATTCCAATTGCAAAAAGTTCGAACAATCGGTTTTGGCCCATTTTGTCCAATCTAGTATTAAAAAATTGTACAGTGTCTCATTTTCCAATAGCAATATATTATGGTAATGCAAAACCAAATTCCTTGGTTGATTACTTAAGTCTTAAGTGATTTTATATACGAATTAAATGATATTTTAGAGCATGGATTATTTTACACTAATACTTATTTTTAAAAAATATTAAAGGACATACAGGTCGCAATTAATTGAGTTACATGAGTCCCCGTGTTCGATTCCGGTCGACACCAATAAAAATTTCTTAGGTTGAAAAATTGTTTAAGAGAGTAAGTACATACATAGTACAATAAAGGCCAAGATTGGTGTGAACTCTCGTACATATCGCGTGCAATTTCGAATGTTATAATTTTTCTAAAGAATATTTAGCTCATGTTTTCTAAATATTTATTTTATATTTCTTGTACATGTGTACAATATCAGATCCAATATTTCTTCAATCTTAAAAAGTGTGGCTTGACAAATATTTTTTCAATATTGGAAAAAAATATTTATCCAATGTTTTTGTGCTACTAGGGGAGACCGCTATCTAAAACTCGCTAGTCCGCAGGATGACCGTACCAGTACACAAGTTAGGTCCGGGTAACGATAATCTTTTGGCTTGACGTTTTCGACTGACTGCTTTACCAAAATGCAGCCCGTTTTATACAATTTTATGCACAACACGTGTTTTATTTGAATAATAATAAAAATTATATATGTGGTTTGTACCAGGGTGTTTCAATGATAGATGCTCTGGTTAGAGCACAGCGCAAGCGGAGGAGTTGGCGCGCTCGGCTGTGCACTCGCACTTGAGAGTGCCATAAAAAACGTTTCGCGCTACCCGCTCGACGCTGATTGGTTGGGGTATGTGCCCAAAAATTATATAAAAGGTGCTGCATTTTGGACAAGTTACCGATGGTTCTAAGTGGAGACTTCAATGTCAATTTTTCACGAGAAGATGCTGGTCCACTTATTGACTTTCTCCAAAAGTATGTGAATCTAACTATAAATAATAATCTCCTGACTTCAACAACACGACACGGTACCACCATAGATGCTGTATTTGCACGATACCTCAACGACGTTAGTACGAAACTATTTGTATCATATTTTAGTTATCATAAGCCATTGATAACTGATGTGCCGGTTCAGTCACCACCTGAAGAAGCTATGATAGTGGACATAATTTAAAAATGTTGTTAATTTCTTTTCTTATGCCACTCCAATCCTTTTATTTTATTTCAATAAATCTTTTTCGTGCAAATTAAAAATCATTTTAATCACGTCAATGAAGTATAACTTCTAACGCGCGTACATAGGTACACGCACCATTTTTTTTTTTATTTATTTATACATCCTACATTGTATACTAATTTGCTTTTTTATTAACTTCTTCGACGAGCTCCTCATTAACACTAGGTTTACGGGCAAGTTTGAACACTTATTTTTACCGACTTCCCTCGGATTAACGATTGCCAATAAAAATGAGCGTTTTAGTTAAATATCACCGGATCTTCGTTAATCTTTGTTTTTCAAATTCTGAAATGTCAAATTGACGCGTTCCGTACATCTACTGTTAATCACGGGTATGTCTACCTCCCATCTTTATTACTCCTGTCCCTTCCTTCGTATTTGTCTCCATTTATTATTCGTCCAAACGCAAAGATAGTACTTATTGTTATGTAGAATAGGGATGGTATTAATCGCAAAAACAAGGAAATCCCACAGCAATGAAATATTTAGCACATTGAAGAAATCCAAGTAACGACGTACGATGTATAGATAAACGAAAAAAAGGGAAATATAAAATATTGTATCCATCTACTGTGAATCGAACACCGACCTGTGGCGTCAACATTAACATTGGGCCACAATAATGCTTACAATTAGTTCCTGTTATTGATTCAACCATATTTCAAGAAGTATTGAAATTATAATTGTAAATATCTTGCAAAATATGGAGTATCTGATCCTATAATGCTATACATATATTCGGAAACAGGGTAAGAAAATCTATCAATGTACAAAGTCGCAATTAAATCGGTGAACCAAAGGTCATGCTTTCTCCTTGTCAGAACTATAATGCGGGTGAGATGATATTATTTACAGGTACCTGGAGGGATTCGATTCTTTTGTATAAGATTTCAAGAAGAAAGGGCAACCCTCGGAAGTATTAACGTAGCCTTCTGGATTCTCTTTACAATTTTAAGAGAACCCTTTTCGTAAAGGGCGTCGTCGACGAAAGTTGCCGCAATCAAGACATTAAAGTAATGCGAGTTCGAGGGGGGGTCTTCAATCACCTGGATTGTTTGAACGTTTAGAAAACAATAAATGAATAGAACCCTTCCGTCTTAGGACGAAATACATATAAAGGTTTAAACAGATAAATCACCAGAAAGCGAAAAACATATTGGAATCTTATCGGATGTATTCGATTTCACCGTCGTTTTTACCTTATTTACTACATGTATGTACATTTTATGGAACTTTTTGTACGTCTAATACATTGTGGTTTGCCATCACTGAATCGCAGACATTCCAAAGTTATAATTATTAGAAAGTATTCGGAATACAATTAAAATAATCGGACGATATAATAGTTTAAGTTAGTTCCAATTTTAATATTGACAATTTAATAGTAATTACACGACAACGATAAGATATGAAGCAAAAAGGTAAGAAACATACAGACCCATAACACAATATGTACGTCGTTGTTTCTTCCATACATATTGTATTCATGTAAGTACATACTTACATCGACAATAAGTAATATAAATGTAAATCATAATGATTGTATTCCCAGTTTAAAAATATTGGAGAATTTTGTCGAATGTCTTGAATAATTTATCGAATATCTTTACCTGTATGGGAGGCAAATACAATGTATATAAAATGCTTCATTATTGAAATGCATATTATTCTTAGCTACAAGTATAATAATGTTATTCATTGTTCAATAATAATTGTAAATGCTCGAAAGTTTCATTTAAGTAGATCTTGCACAACCTAATTGTAAGTAAGATTATAAAAAACTTAAAATCCTATATTACCGATATTATGCAAATAGTTTAAGTAGGAAGATTACTAGTATTTGGAAGTTTAAAAATAGCTCGACCAAATCTATTAGCATCTAAATAGAGAAAGTTGTTCACTCGTTCGGCAAGACACTGTCTACCCATTGCGAATCTTCATTTCCTAAACTAGTTAGTGGAGTTTGACCGACATTTAAATAGAACTTACTGTTTCAGCCCATCGAGAAGAATAATTGATGTTAGGTATAAGCACGTAAAATGGATATGCATGTACATGTATACATATATCATGCAGAATGAAAACGGACCTGGTATATTTGGAACAGACTAACAATTTATGTAGATATGTACATACGTAGCTAAGTAACCTGTAGGCTTATATACGTGTACGTGCCAATCATAATTTTACATACCACATGCAATGTTGTATACGTATCGTGTCGAATGATAATTTATTTCACTGTTCTGTCCGAATAACATTTCTAATTTAGAATAACGTAAGGACGTGAGAAAGATACTGGAGTCGTGGACGTTAAGTTTTGCAATTATTTAATAACTGGCAAATTCTAAAAACAAGTGTTATTATTACAATATACATACATACATACTGCAGTAAGCCTTAGGCCTTGGAATATTGTATTAATCGAGAGAGTCTGTATCAAAATTGTTCTTTCTGAAAAAAAGGGCCGATAGAATCAAAGAAGTAAACTGAATAGTTAAAAACAGAAGGAATCTCAATTAATTTTCTTACACAATTGCCTACCATGAAATGGGAAACAGCATATACAATGAAGACTGGGATTTATATTGCATACATAAATTTCTTGCTTGCAATTAGCTATTAATCGGTATTTGTGAGCTACAGCACTGGAGGTTTCCAAACTGGCTGCCGTTGGTATATTAGTCGTATGTGATTTAACGTGCTGTACCTGGCGCGAAGCCCTAACCAACACGGCCCCCATGGGCGAGGGATTGAGATACGCTCAATCAGCGCGCACCCATAGGAGATCCCTCCAAGAGTACTACCTGTTAATCCGAGTTGCAAGCCTCGTATCACCTCAGGCATGGCCGAGACCTTTCTAAATCTCTACGGGCTCATCAGGACGGTGCGAGAGTTGAATCGCAACTCACACGTCGAGTCATCGGACGCAACGAGGCACGCACTGCGCCCCGAGACGCCCGCGCCTCTACCCCTCGATACAGGGTTACCACTGCCACCACGAATCCAACCCAGATGTTCGCAGGTCTGATGGGGACCCACGTCCTCCGAGAAGGTACGTGAGCGCACCAGGCCTGGGGGCCTTAACATCACCCGTGGTACCAGTGTTCGGGCCATACTGGTCATACCCATCGCGTCTCGGCGGTCGACACTACCCACTTGAGGTCCTTGCAGCCTCGGTACCTGGGTGGGCCAGCTCGGGTACGAGGGGTCGCGACGCCCCTAAGGACACACTTAAGAGGACGGGACTCAGCCCGGCCCAGGGTCCCCCCTGCGGGGGCTGCCGTTGGTATAGCTGTGTTCCATTGTTCGTAGCCGTACACCATGTAGAGTCGACTCAAGGAGCTTGAGATGCTATTCATCACAGACCACAGCACCGCCGAAATCGAGAATCCTGATGTGGTCGGGATCGTAACGGACTCACAGTGACCCGGGGAGAAAATCGACATCGAAATTACCGTTAGCAAGAGGAAAGCGAGGAAAATGTGAAGCACTTGACTAATTTATGAAGGCCGCGCGCGAACTTACAGTCAGAGATGCGTGGGAAGAGGAGCAGAAAAAGACGACTAAAGAGGACGGTGTCGAAGGTAAACGAACGATATGAGAGGTGAAGCAACCAAATGGTGGAACGCCAATTAACATGCCACTTTTTTGCACAACTTTCACAGTGCACAGAGTATAGTTGAATTCAATTTTGGATCATCGTTAAAAGAATTTTCTTGTCGGAAATAAGGGATATGATAAGCAAAGAATTTCCTAATTTATTGTAAAAAATGATGTTTAAAATTTATTCCAATTTTTGGTGCATTTTTCAAGCGTGTTTGTTGAAAGCTTATCTGATCACTATGATTTTTATACGTCATGGTCCATATCATGTTTGGCGTTATTTTGATCATAACAATCTCAGCAATATTTTAATAGAATTTTCATAACAAAATAAGTAACAATAAAAAAGTTGTCTCCAGCACCGTACAAACTCGTGACCGGCCGCGCCACGAGCGTGAGTTTAGAAATTACTGTAACTGTATACGATCCAGCAATCTAAATAAATTACAAACAAATAATTTTATACAAACATATTTCGAAACCAATAAAAAATTAAGATCACCGCAATAATTTTTAATGAAATTGCATATTTCTCTTCAGCCCAATCGATTCATCTTTGTATTATATTTGAAAAGGTATTGAGGATCTTAGGTCGAAAATGGATTAATTTGGAAGTTATGAATTTTGTCCTGAACGACTATACGTATGCATCCCCGTGACACTGTCCGACATCGGGAGCGACGCGATGCCTCGCAAGTAATGAGCAACGCTGGGTGCATTTTTTTCACGGTGATGTTTCAAATGTCACTGCCGTGATACTCACCAATGTTACATGTGGGTGAATTGCACGATTAATGACCAATATGTGTTCTTACACGTATCAAAAATGCTTTTTTTGATGCAGTTGTGAAAAAAATTGCTGTATTCAATGATTGTCATATGATTGTATTACAAATGATTGTCTGAGTGTGCAACCTTCAATAGACGTTTCTTATAGACTTTAATGTGTTGAATACGAATCTGAAATCCGTTTTTCTCCAGAACGTACCATTTTTTAAACAATCAAATTTGAAAAAAATCGCAAATTTTCAACTTTGGAAGTGTTTTGTACTTTTGCGGTAATATGTAGTTAGTCAGTTGCGCTTGGTGCCAAATGATTCTTTGAAGTTTCACGAATAAAATAATATAATTAGTAATTAGATTATAAACATTTAAATGTGTTTAAATAATGATCAAAGTGAAAAGACAGCAAAAATACACCCATTTTGACTGATATCTTTCAATTTATTTCAAAAACTAAGGGTCCAGAAGAAAATCTAACTATGCCATGCGATAGAGCAGACCTTTCTGCAAAGGGAAGCACCAACGGAGGTTACAAAATCGGTTTGGAAATAGTAATTGGTGTTGGTATTTGTATCTGTAAGGGTGGAAGTTGCGCTGGAGAGAAAGTTTGATTTTTCGATGAAGAGTATTATGTACATGTATATGGCCGGAAAGTCTCTGAGGTTGTCCTCTCTGTGTTTCAGCAAAATTGAATGTCGCTAAAAAGGGCGAACTGTTTCAATGGGTGACAGTGTAACTCACAAAGTTATGGTTTCCAGATGTGCTAAAATTTGTTAAGATGTGTTAAAATAGAAAGCTATGGGTATCTAACAAAAGGTAGAAGAGATAGGTTCTAGCAAATACTTTTTCAAAGTAGAATATTGTTTAAAAAATATATTCAAAATGATTTTTTAAATATTCTTCTCACAGTTTGTTGTTCCATGTTTGCTAAAATTTGTCAATATAAATTACAGATCAATACGAAAAATACGTATGCTTTGAAATTTTTATTTCATCCCTCCAATAAAATTAGAGTCGTTATAGTAAAACAATCTGCGAGAGACAGGAACTTGAACAACATATTGCAAAAAGAGATCAGATATTTATAATATTATCCCCTGTGCTCTTAACTAGTCCTTGGGTGTCAAAAATTACCACCGCAGGTAGAAACGGATTTCAGGTAATCCAGTAATTTCTCGAAGAGGGATCGTAGCTCGGGACCGGCCGCGATCACTTAGGACTTACTGTTAGAATGTAGGGATAACTTTGCCTCTTTCAAAATTTGGCACCCACATCGACGGTCGCTGAAAGGGACAGTGAGTGAAACAATGGTCAGATACCTACGTATCGGTGAGACAACACTAATGCAACTATAAAACTTCTTTATTGTGTAAGAACCCGGTTTCGTTGCGACGCAACGCAACGCAGCGCGACGTTCTTCCGACAACAATGTAAACCGTTGTATTCACGTCGACGCGGCCCAGCGTCGATTGCCGAACGGCAGTGTTCGCTCGATAGTGATCAAGAGAGGTGCGTTTATGTATATCTAAATATATAGATACTATTAATGCAATCCCTAGTATTATTCCTGCCCCTGTACATTCCCCGCTCGTCTATTCTCTTACAATTGTTAATTATTTCGTACTGCAAATTTGATTAAAATATTGCTGAGGCTGTTGTGATTAAAATAACACCAAACGCGATATAATTTGGATCATATTTGCGTTGATAAATTACAAAAACGGGTTGCAATATGAAGCAAATATGATCGTGTTGTCTCATTTTAAGCATACAAACGTTAACAATATCGTAATAAAATTTGCCGAACAAAAGAACGACCGAGCATGAAACGCTTCCGAACGATCGCTCCAAGCCGAGGCGAAACGCTTTTCGATCCTTCCGAGCCGAGGTGAAACGCTTTTCGATCCCTCCGAGCCGAGGAGAAACGCTTTTGACCACCTGCTTCTTTAATTGCCTGATTCTTTAAAAACATAAAAGCATACTACAATAATCATGGGCATCCTACAATACAATGGGCATCCTACTTTAGCACTCTGTGAAAACGTTGACGTGAAACAAACCTCCGCAGCCAACCTGGGTTGTTTATGACCGAAGCGAAAGTTCAGTCTTGGATTGACTTTTCCCGAATTGTTATTTTCATGCACTAATCTTTTGAACAATTAACTGACGGAACAGATATACATTAAAGTAGAGACTTCAATACGTAATCAATATTTTTTGGAAGCCAAGAACAGTAAAAAGCGTCCTAGGTTGTCCATGGAAGGTGCGACAAATATTGCAGTGTATAAGTGCAGTGTATAGGTGCAGTGTATAAGTGCAGTTATTGTATTACTTTAGTTATGTAAGAATATGGAGGAGGGGTTTTTAGTGGGTAAACCCTAATACAGGGGAGTCCCATACTACCGGAGGCCTGGTGTGCAAAAAGCATTTTTCCCTCCTCTTAAAAAAAAAAAAAAAAAAAATCAATGGGTAAGAGTTTTATTGTCTAAACATATAAGTAAATATGATCCAAATTATATCGTGTTTAGTCTCATTGTAATCACAACAGCTTCACGAATATTTTAATATAATTTTCATAGCGCAATACGTAACAATAAAAAAATTCACGGTTGCATTAGTGTGGTCTCACAGATACGAAGACATTTAATCTTTTTGCAAGGGTTACCCCAGCTATTAACCGCCGGGACGTGCCGGCTAGAACCCGGGGGGATCACCCCCAGTGGTGGGGATGAAGCACGATCCCTCTCGCCGTAGGCCTCGCCTGGCACTCTTCGAGAAATTGTTGTGTCCTTCTTTAACGCTGAGTGTGAGCACAACGTTACGAAGTTCTTCAAGCCTAAAAGCGCAATTTTGATTACTACAATTATTTATAGTAACAATTCTTGCTAAAAGTAAGAAAAAGTAAGAAACAAAGAATGCGACAAAGGATAAAGAAACCAGTGTACGAAGATATAGAACAGCGGCTAGTGACATGGTTTCTGGAAAGAAGAGCTTTGGGGGATATCGTCACGGATGCTTTAATGTTACAGAAGGCGGCGGAGATCAAGCAAAGTGTACCATTTTGTTCGGAATTCAAATGCAGCATGGGTTGGCTTGGAAATGTGAAAAAACGCCACAGTATACGCCTTCTACATGCATATGGCGGAAAGGCAAGTGCTGATTTGGATGCGGCAAAATCTTTTGGGCAAGACTTTAAGGAAATAGTGGAAGAAAAAAATGTAACCACAGACGAGATTGGCAATACGCATAAAGAAGAAGAAGTAGACGAGGAATGGGCCCCAGAACGTGTAATAAAAACGATTAAAGAACTCCAAAGAGGGACACAAAATTATCCGCCGTGCGTGCAATTAATGCTCCAAGCCCTGGAAGCCTCTATTCTGCCATAGTAAGTGCAGTGTGCGTGTAGTGTATAAGTGCAGCGAATAGGTGCAGTGTATAAGTGCAGCGAATAGGTGCAGTGTATAAGTGCAGCGAATAGGTGCAGTGTATACGTGCAGTTATTGTATTACTTTAGTTATGTAAGAATATGGAGAAGGGGTTTTTAGTGGGTAAACCCTAATACAGGGGAGTCCCACACTACCGGAGGCCTGGTGTGCGAAAAGCATTTTTCCCTCCTCTTAAAAAAAAAAAAAAAAAAAAAAAAATCAATGGGTAAGAGTTTTATTGTCTAAACATATAAGTAAATATGATCCAAATTATATCGTGTTTAGTCTCGTTTTAATCACAACAGCCTCACGAATATTTTATACAATTTTCATAGCGCAATACGTAACAATAAAAAATTCACGGTTGCATTAGTGTCGTCTCACAGATACGAAGACATTCAATCTTTCAAGGGTTTCTCCAGCTATTAGCCGCCGGGACGTGTCGGCTAGTCAAAACGTGTCAGTTTATTACTGCCACTTAGAACCCGGGGCGATCCCCCCGGTGGTGGAGATGAAGCGCGATCCCTCTCGCTGTAGGATTCGCCAGGCACTCTCCGAGAAATTACTGTACATAGAAAAGTCAAGCAGCGGTGGCGACTGCGAATTGCTACCTGCAGTGTCAATTTTTGTATGGCCGTTCAGAATGCGTGGTACGAATGTTTGTACTCCTCACCTGTGCGTAAATATATCATCTTTAACCGTTAGGCAGGCCGTACACCAAGGATGCATGAAACACGCAACACGCAACATGCGACATGCGGTAAATGTCTCATGTTGCTACACCGCGTACACCAGTGCAGCAAATGTTGAAGCATTCACTACCCCCCTACGTAAAATCTCCTACAAACTGAAAATGTCTCCTCTACCGCGCGGTAAATACCGCGGCAAGACACGCACAAAATACCGCACGCAGTAGATGTCGCGCAACATGTGCAGCATGCATGTCTGGTGTACGAGGGTAGAAGAACTAGCTATACATTTTAAGTGGTTCTATGCGGTATAAGTATGAGCGCCGTATTTACCGCATGTCGCGTGTTGCGTGTTGCGTGTTTCATGCCTCCTTGGTGTACGGCCGGCCTTAAATACCCGTGGTCCACCTGCAGCAAACAACATTACCAAATGTGCAACATCTGGTGCAGGTATCATTATATGACATTAATGCGATTATTACATAACTGTATACAAATCTAGATATCGATTCCGTCGTAATTCCGTTCGTATTTCGAAAAGGAAAGACAAAAGTGAAAAACTGTATGGTATGGCGACGGGTGTGGTTGATCTGAAAGCCGTCGTTCTTTACACAAGTCAGCCTGGAGCGAACTGACAATCAGTACCAGAACGCAAATTGCATGCAAGAAAATCTGCGATTTCACGGAGATTCTATTTTGCAAGGTAGCGATCCGTATCGCCAATCAAGATCTTTCAATCCCCGACGATCCAATCGTAGCGCCCTTGTCTCTGTCCCCCTTTCTTTCCTATGCCTGCTTCTCCCCTCCGAGTTGTGTGCTCTTGCTGATTCACCTTGGCATTGCGCAACCTTCTTTCACGTTTGCGTCCTGTAATGTACTATTTTACATTCGCCTCGAAACGTATCCCTGCACGGAGTTTTCGAATGACTTGTTGCGACTCCTATCTTATCATAAGAATACTTTATTCACTCTCACACATTTGTATAAGAATACTTGTCGGAGCTCAAACATATCGTACGACACATGCTTCAGACACATTCATTCTGACCATGATGCTGCGAAAATTAATTAACAGAGTATAGAGTAAGTTAATTCTGCTTGAAACTATTTTCAGTATATTCTTTCTACTTTCCTTTAGAAGTCAACAAATTAGTAAATTAACAATCGACTGCCGCAATTATTAATTCAATATTCACGATATTTTTAAGACATTCAAATTAATACTGTTTTATGGCATATAATTTGGAAACAGAATTGTTATTTGCAATATTATTCTTACTCGAACTAATACCGTTCTGTGATACGTAAAAATTACAGATACGTATATCATTAATCCTAACTGAAAGAAAATGAAGAAGATTAATTGCTTGTTAGTATTGTTAGAAGCTTTAGCCGAGTTATTATATTATCGCGCTGAAGTTAACCGAGCAAAACGTTCGGCCGCGTGAACAAATCAAAATGAGAAAATCGGTAATAAAAGTGACCTTCTCCCCAGTAACACGGGTGAAAAGATCGTGGGTTCTGCCCTCGCTGATCTTCTAGCCAATCGAGGTGGAAACTACAACACGAAGGGACTCGAGGTAAGGATCCGCGTATGTATAAGCTCAGAGGAATGGATTAGAAGAGGTCTGGAGGCTTTGGCGGATCGGTCGGACTCGTGTTTAAGTAGTCCACGTTTCAGAATAGCCCGTCTTTTTGGCTGAGATTAACTTAGTTACAGATAACTAAGTCGAAGTTCGGAGGAGCTGAAGATACAGATGGAAGAAAATAGGCAGAGAGATGAAGAAAACAGAGCGGGACATGGGAAACGCAAATGGGACGATAGTAGAAGAAAATCAGGGAGAATCCTTGAAAGCCGGGAAAAGCGATACTCTCGAAATCAGTTTACGCCTACAGAGAATTACAGTCATGTATGCACGCACTACGACAAATAACCACAAATCGTCGGTAAGAAGTTTGATTATCTTTCCGGTCGCAGCAGAAGGCGAGGAGGCATCAACCGGATATTTCTGAAGCGAATGGAAGGATATTGTGATCCCTATGATGAAACAGCCGCCGGCTGAACAGCCCTTTACGCGGACCGATGTCTCGCAATATTATACGGTTACAGTTTCTACCGGGATGGCGAACAGACGATGGAAGGTCCAAGGCTGGTGAGCACAGACATCCAAACAGGATCTCTATCCCCGTCGAGAGTTAGTT
This sequence comes from Nomada hirtipes, assembly GCA_951802735.1. Lineage (NCBI taxonomy): Eukaryota > Metazoa > Arthropoda > Insecta > Hymenoptera > Apidae > Nomada > Nomada hirtipes. Next base: position 5,790,834 of record OX637919.1, on the reverse strand, counting down.
GTCTTGCCAATGTAGGATTAGCAGATTCACGTGCAGGATTTGTGAGAGTCCCATGCGGTCGCTTATTTACATTAACCGACGATACACACAGTTCGCTTCATTCTGTCTTCTGACCTTGCCATTTCCAGGAGCAATAGGGTCTCGGGCATCGGAGAAGTAATGCATTAACGTCTGAAAAACGCATCACGTTTTGCCGCCGCCGTCGTATCGTATGTGCTGAATTTGACAACGCGGAAAGTATGTACACACATGTGTATGTACTTCGTTATCAACATATATGAAAGTTATACAACCTCTTTGTAAACTGTATTCTAGCATTAACAGTATATTAATGTATTACGTATAGACCGATAAAGGTTTTACTTCGTCGAATGAAAAATTGCCCCCGTTTCTTCGTTCAATTCTAGTATTCAAATTTGTCCAACAAGAATAATGAAGAAAGCAGAAATATATTCAAGTCCGATGGCCAGATGTTGGTATAGAGGTGGCGTAATGCCGAATTGGATTTGAAAAATCTCCAAGCTACAGTTGAATATGTGGGTGATGAAGTCTGTATATGGGGGTGTATGTCGTCATCCGGACTTGGAAAACTAGTGTTCATTAATGAATCAGCAGACGCAAAAACTTCTTTAAATATTTTAAAAGAAAGTTTAAAGAAAAGTGCAGAAAAATTAAATCTACGGCCCAACTTTCATTTCCAACAAGATAATGCACCTGCGCATAAGGCATGTACAGTTCGACAATAGACTGTGTACAATACAGCACATACTTTAAAAACACCTCCCCAAAGCGCGGCTGTAAATCCAATTAAAAATATCTGGTAGTAATTGGAAAAAAACATCCAAAAACATCACGTTTCTAGTAAATTGGAATTGAAGCAAAAAATCTTAGAAGAATGAACTAAAATCGGCAAAGGTTTAACGAAGAAGTTGGTATACTCAATGCCAAATAGTTTGAAAGAGGTAGTGAAACGGAAAGGACATGCTACAAAGTAGTAAATTATAATTTAACATTATCCAAAATGTGCCAATACTTTTGTTCATGCATAAGGTGGTTGGAGAAGACATTTTTGTTAGTTACATGTTCCCTATTTTATTCAAATTGTTCTGTTTTTGTATAATGGGCTAGTAAGACAATGCAAATAAAGATCCATATGAAAACGAAATGGTATAAAAAAATTGTTTTAATAGCTATTTTGATGAGTGCACCGGGTATACACTTTCTTCGCTGGCCGCCGCGATTTATTTATTTTAAAGTAGAAAGAGCAAGTAGTCGGCGGTCCCATGCTCACGCATACGTTGCTACGAGCGTGCGCGTATAGACGGCACTCAATGTAGAAATAGCTACAGTTTTTTGCAAATGTCTCGAAAACTAAGGCCGAGCGGCAGTTATATGCATAGGAAAAAGTTGTTCAGAATACTGATTTCTACAGTACGTATGTTTAAAAATCATCGAAATCGGTGAGGTTGTCCCACTTCTATACATTTCCCGATGTTCGTGTAGTTACGGGACACCCTGTACAGTATATCGTACATGTATTGCTACTCCTTGGGGTAGTGAGATGAGATAGGGCCCATAGAACAGACCTCATGTTCTCGAAGCCCGCGGCTCGCTTTTGTCGGTGTCGATAGGTTGAAAAAAAAGATTAGAGTGAGCGCAGCGGCGGGACAGCCGAAAAATTTAAATGCCAGCGCATCGGTGTGGTTACACAAATGCCAAACGATGTCACAATAAAAAGGGTGGGTTAACTTTCTTATTTTTAGCTTTTTTTGAATTAAATTTTCTTGCACATACTATTGAGATTCTTCCAATTAAAATGAGACCAAACATGATATAAGTTGCATCATATTTCTTTATTTAAATCGTAGTCATCTCATCTGTTTGCTTGGGATCCTACAACTGCGAATCGCATACGGCCCCGACGATCAGCGACATCAATCGGCAGTTCCCATTCCACAATTTTAATGAAATTCTAGACGCACTATGTGTATTGCTAGGAAAAAGCCGTCTGTTAGTATAGCGAATAGGGAGCGGGAACTCAAATTCGCTAAAACCTATAGTAAGTCCAGAATTAAATGAAAAAAGTGGAGTGGGAACGGCCGAGTAATGCCGCCGATGTTCGGCTCTAATGTAAGCAATAAGATGAGATGATTATGAATTAATTTTTAATTAGTATAGCTATAAAATAAATTTAATATTTTAAGTATATGAAAGAATTTTAATTCCTCGCGCAGTACATACATAGTATCCTTGTTTTGTAGCATAGGAAAAACTTTCGATATTGTACAATCGAACCTCGATAACTCGAATCTCAAGGAAAGAGAAAAAAACTTCGAGTTATTGAAACTTCGTGTTATCGAGTGTCGAGTAACAGAGGCATAACATACGAAAATTAGTATGACGGTTAACTTTTCCACTTGGGAGAACGGAATGGAAGGAAAATAAATTTTTTACTTGAATTATATATTTATTGTGTACATATATAAACGTAATCAGAAGACGAAAGTTAGGTTACTATATATGTACCGCCTTGTTATTATTCAAAAAGTCTGTAATTTTACTCCGAGTTAATGTATTAAAACGTTGTTCATCTATGAAAATTGACGAAAAACGATTTTCGGTCTCATGTTTTGAGACAACCCTAACGATTGAAAGAAAGGAAACAGTTGAATGATTGTTGACACAAAGTTATAAACTTCGAGTTGCAGGGGCAGCAGCGATAGACGTTCGACTTATAGAGGTAAACTTCGAGTTGTACAGGTTTGACTATTCTAAATTCGAGTTACAGAAGTAAAATAATACATCTGGACATGTGGCAAATAATTCGAGTTAAAGTAAGTTTTATTTCCACTTATAGAGGATTTTGCAGCGGAGAGGAAAGGAATTAAGAAAATTTTCGTCTTATAGAGGTTTTCGAGTTATCGAGATTCTACTGTACATATAACGCTCACGGAGTTACGATACCGGTATCTTTAGATTCGGTATCTTTAGTTTTAACAAACTCTAATGTGCCAAATATAGAGAAAATGTTCTGCTCATTATCATACTTAAATTTAGTTGTAATTGTTGGTTTTATGCATTGTATAAAACCCAGTTAAACAAAAATTATCTCTTATTGTTCTGGGAATATATTGGGGCATAGCATTCCAATGCTTATACAAAAGTGTTTATATTAAGAGGGACCAATAGGGTCCCAATGCTCTACGCTTCTCTTCTATATTCATTCGTTACAGTTTCTCCTTTGAATAAGGAAGTGCCTTCTTTTACTATATAAAATAAAGTACTTTTTAAACTGAACTGTGTATTATATATTATCACACTTCTTCATAATCTAGTTTTACAATAGTAATGATTAAGAGTTAAATAAAATTAAAATGGTAACTAAGAAAATAAATATTTGTCACAAAACCCTTCTTATTTTTTTTATGCAAATTTATTCATTATTTTTGATAAATCCAAATTCTCGCAAATATCTTTTTCTATAGAAACCTTTTCTAATTTTCTAATTTTACTTTAGAAAAACTCATTTCCCCAGATGCCGCAGTTAAGGGAAGAAGAGAAAAATTAGGAAATGAAGATATTAATTCTTTATTTATGATGTAATCTAAAGTACTTAAAGGTTCAGTGGAGGTAGGAAATATTTCCCTAAAATTGAATGTTTCGTCAAATAATGCAAGTTCATTCCGGTCTTTTTCGACAACATCATCTACACTTATTTGTAAAAGAAATTTTTATAGTTGATAAATATTGATTATTAATTACCTATTTGCACTAGTTTAATCCAGTAAATATAGCTAAATGTCATATGCTATTTTGGGCTGTAAGTGTAAACTGATTAATTTCATTGAATTCTGTTTGTCTAAAGGGTTACTAATGATCAAAAAAGTTCTGATTATTATTCGTATTAGTCAAAATTTGACACGTATTAAACGGTCTGCGTCCGTCCCTGGGTTTGGCCGCCCGGGTGCCAGCACCTTTTGCACCCCCTTCAGGAACAGCCCTGGATGTATGACTGCACTTGGCTTGGGATATATACAATTTATTGATGGAATAATGGACAAATAAGTATATTTAAACATCCTAAAGAATTTGAAAGAGAGGAGTGGAAAATTTCATATTTCGGATTTTTATTATTTTCAACAGGACAACGACCCAAAGCATAAATCTCATTTAATCAGAAAATGATTGCCGAAATAACACGCCGCATGTTTTGGAAGTACACCCGCAATCTCCAGATATCAATCCAATAGAATAATAGAACATTTGTACATGGGAAGAATTGCTGTGTACAAAACGGCGCAATTTCAAACAAAAATGATTGCAAAAATGCGTTAGTAGAAGAATGGAGAAAATTGATCAAAATATAATAAATAATTTAGTATCATCGATGCCTTGGCGATTATAAGCTATTGTAGATAATAAAGGATATCATCCTACAAAGTATTGTAAGAGATTTCGGACCGCGTACGCTCTACCGGGGCATATGGCTAGCGTCAGCGCGAGCCCCGAAAGCGTACGTATCCAGCGGACACCATGGGCCACGGGACGCACGTGGCCAAGGCCCTTGAAGGCATGGCGCCGGGAAAAACCCAGACAGCGCGTCGTTGGCGATCACGATGCAGCGAAGGACATTCTTGCATCGATCGCCGTTCGGAGCAGTCCTGACTTGTTGTACGAAATATAAATAAAGAATAGTTCGAGTCGAGCGTTTCTTAAACACCTCACATTTAAGCGTTTTTATTTGCGTACGTCTTACAGTATTAATTTGTTTATATTAATACATTTTGTTGGCTTATTAAAAAAAAAAGCTACTGTATGAATACTTTTTTCCGTCGGTTTTTGCACTCGTTGAGAATATGTACTGTTTTATACTTTATTGCATATAACAATTAAATATTTAAACCTTAATAATTCATACCTTAATAAACATTCTGGAAAACAAAGCTATTATCGTTAAAAGTAGAGCGTATACTGGTGTATGATTACTATTTACGGGCACTGTATATTTTAACCACAAAATATTTGTTAAATTGGTAACACTACTATTCCGAAAAAGAAACAATCAAACTCGGTAGCAAGAAATTTTCCAGAATTTAAGAAAATGAAAAATGTCTCACGTACATTTGATAGAAGAATTTTTCTCGAAGCACATGTAGGTTTTTCGAGGTTATACTATACTTGATATAAACCTTTTGTAAGAATAGTTAAGCAAGTAGCGATCAAGATGATCTACATATAATAACGCATCGTAAAATTTAACAAGTCTGTGCATATTCATGTTAACTTTGTAATTGCTGCAAAATTATTTTTTTTAGAAATGCTTAGAGTTAGTTGCTAGTTTTGTACATACACTGAACAATGATTTTACCAACCTGTTAATCTCGGCAAGATTCTAAGTTATGTATAACGCCTAAAATTTACGTGATCGTAGGCGACTAGAACTTTGTCTTTGGATATTTTACTAAAAGGATTGTTACCACTTTGAACAATGTGACCACAGTTTATTCAAAAATTGTAAAATTGTTTGAAGAACAAGGAATATGAACTGCATTGTAACGACACATATTTATTACTATTATAGACTTTAAATACAACGGAAAGTTGAACAATTAACAAGTTTTCTTTAATTTTTTGTTATCACGAAATCATTTCCATCTTTTTTTGTTTCATTGTTTTGCTCAGTAGTGTACATAGATTATTACGCATCCAATAGTAAGTCCTTTTCACTTTTAAACTTATTTGAATGTTTATAAGCTAATAACTACTTACATAATTTTATTCGGAAAACACCACTGAATTATTTTGTATCAAGAGCAATTGAATAACAATACCGCAAAAGCACAGTTAAAAATTGTAGATTCTTAAGGAAATAGGGTTGCAGAGTAGTATTAAAGTCATTAAAATCTATAAGAAACGCTTATTGAAGATTACAAAAGCGGAGAAAAGTTATACTTTGTCTTACTGTTATTAAAAGGTTAGGAAAAAGGAGTGTCCTTGCTTACATGGATTATACGTGTCTGTTTCTTTATTCTTTCTGTTATAAAGCATAGGTACTTGATTACGTTTGTGCAGGAATTTGGGAGAAATGCATAAAATTTACACAGAAGTATAGAATTACTATTTATTTTCCATTACATTGTTGACTTGTGTAGCAAATATATTTAATCATAGCAGCCATTAGCAAATTTGTGTTGCTACGTATTAGTGAAGTAACACAAATTTCCCAAGTCACACCACGAGGAGGTTGCTGCAAACGGTGACTCGCCCTATCTCCGACGACCCATCCACCCTTCCTTTACAAATTTCAACACTGCGGCAATGGAAATCATCGCAGTAATGCAGCCGTTCGTTCCAATAGGAATGAACGTTGCTTATCTAAATGGACCTACCCGAAAAAGAGGTAGAGGTGCTAACCATCCCCCTATACTCTTTTTAAGCTATCTTAAACTAAACAAATAATACATCCTACATCCCTAACTGTCAGGCAGGGCGACTTCCTAGCTAGCTAAAAATCTGAAAATGTGCAACCGCTTAATTCATATGTTATTTAATGGCGCACTCCTTAACAAAAGGAGGGGGCCAGCAACGACACGGAAACGATTCAAATCTATATGAAATCTCCACATCGTAGGAACTGTGCTACTTTTGCGACATCGACCATTTCGTCCAATACGCAAGCCACAAGGATTATAGAGGAAACGGTAGAATTGTAAATAGAATAGGAACACTGGTTGTTATTATCCTATTTACATGCGAATGTTGCAGACGAAACAAAGCTAAGAATCTGTGTTTCTTGGTATTCCATAGAAACTGCGTTTCTTTAGCTTCCGTTCATCAGCAGTCGCAAAGATCCCTAATGGGTTACCAATTTTACGTGTGCGATCTCCAGAGCCCGATTCCAAAGAATCGTATTACGAGGCAATTAAGGAACGACAGCACGTGCGTCTGTACAATCGCCACGCAAAATGGGTCGTGTAAAGTGATGCACACCACGAGGATATTTAGAATATCCTCAGACACAGCACAAATTACATTCGCTCGGGCAGCAGCGTCTGAGAACGAACTGCAAAAAGGCAATCCTTCCGTTCGACGTTACTGACAAAGAGAATGCAATTTTTCACCTTACAGACGTAGATACAGATGGAAAGACAAGGTAGAAGGGAACTTACGGTCGTCCGGAAGGTACAATGAAGCCAAATAGCACTACGCGACGCGGAAGACGCGACAAATATTAACATATGGAACGAATCGGCCGCACTTGGTCTAGCTTGAACATAACACTACAAAATAAAGAAACAATGAAGGAAGAATGAATGATACTGAGAAGATATCAAACGAAATTAAAAACGGTTACTTTATGAAAAGTGAAAATTCGCTCGCACAAATCTTCACTCTTCGAACGTTCAAGCTAGACTAAAATGGCGTAGCCTAACAGCCGAAGGCGTCCCTCGTGTTGCGACAGTGCTGCCACCTTTATGCGACAATTCTCCGCGTATATGCAAGGTGTATTAAATAATTATTCCGTCACGTATTATGTAATTTGTTTATTAAAACTTATATTAATTTCATTTGGCGGACGAATTACGTTTTCAACCTCTGATACATTTAAACAATGGAATAATTACACTCCGCGTATCACGAAAATTATTTCTTCTCTTGGTTAAAGGTCGATTAAAGTGACACCTAAATTCATTTGATCAAACCATTAAAAGGCAGGTGCGTACTTGACAAAAGAAGTAACGAATACAAATAATTCCAACGAACTCTGTTCCTGGAAATGCTATCCACGGTTCTGGCTGGGTAATTTGTTTTCATTTTTTTTATTAACTTCAATCTTGTTCAATGCGAAGTCATATTGTAAAAGCAATTTGCGGTGGAAATATTAAAGTTACACAATTGGCTTTCGAATAACTGCGTGCTCCTTTTTATTCAGAGCTATACTTTAATTATGGACGTGTGACATTAACACTACCGCACCGATGCTTCATGTATATGTATGTATACCTATTTTTACCGTGACCGGTCAAATGTCTTTCAAAAAGCACACCTTTTATGACATAGTATGCAGGTAATAGCGAATTTAATAGTGACCAAAATATATTTCCTTTTATTTAGAAATCTTAAATGTATATTTTATTCTTCTTCCCCGCATTTTTGACAAATTACAGGGTTCCCGATTGCACATTCCAAATTATAAAAACGGTCATTTGACCGTTTAGATTTGAGGTTTAGTGTTAATATTTACATACCATTCTAATTGTTTCGAGACAGATTCAAATGTGCAAATATAGTAGAGGAGCGTTGAGAAGGACATCTATTTGCAATACCTGGGAAATAAATATGTAAAAAATCATTTAGATTTTGCAAAACTAGTTCTGAATAAATATCGCAATGTTATTTAAAGTCTTTCTCGTGTAAAGAGAGAAAATGTGGTCTCATGGTAATGTTTCAAAGTACCACGCCACAGGTCGGGGTTCGGTAGTGCGTACAAACAATATTTTAACACTAGGTTTATGGGCAAGTTTGACGATTGCCAATAAAATTGAGCGCTTTTTTTTAAATTAATTCCTCAATTTCGAAATGAAATATAATTAATTTAATTATATAATATTAACAGATGTTCGTTAATCTTTGTTTTTAAAATTCTGAAATGTCAAATTGACGCGTCCCGTAAACCTACTGTTAATCACGGGTATGTCTACGTCCCATCTTTATTACTCCTGTCCCTTCCTTCGTATTTGTCTCCATTTATTATTCGTCCAAACACAAAGATAGTACTTATTGTTATGTACAATAGGGATGGTATTAATCGCAAAAACAAGAAAATCCCAGAGCAATGAAATATTTAGCACATCGAAGAAATCCAAGTAACGACGTACGATGTGTAGATAAACGAAAAAAATGGGAATATAAAATATTGTATCCATATACAGTGAATTGAACACCGACCTGTGGCGTCAACATTACCGTTGGGCCACAATAATGCTTACAATTAGTTCCTGTTATTGATTCAACCATACTTCAAGAAGTATTGAAATTATAATTGTAAATATCTTGCAAAATATGGAGTATCTGATCCTATAATGCTATATGTACATATATTCGGAAACAGGGTAAGAAAATCTATCAATGTACAAAGTCACAATTAAATCGGGGAACCAAAGGTCATGCTTTCTCCTTGTCAGAACTATAATGTGGGTGAGATGATATTATTTGCAGGTACCTGGAGGGATTCGATTCTTTTGTATAAGATTTCAAGAAGAAAGGGCAACCCTCGGAAGTATTAACGTAGTCTTCTGGATTCTCTTTACGATTATAAGAGCGTTAGTATGTACATATTGTACGTCTCCTTTTCGTAAAGGGCGTCGCCGACGAAAGTTGCCGCAATCAAGACATTAAAGTAATGCGAGTCCGACGGGGGGTCATCAATCACCTGGATTGTTTGAACGTTTAGAAAACAATGAATGAATAGAACCCTTCCGTCTTAGGACGAAATACATATAAAGGTTTAAACAGATAAATCACCAGAAAACGAAAAACATATTGGAATCTTATCGGATGTATTCGATTTCACCGTCGTTTTTACCGTATTTACTACATGTATGTACATTTTATGGAACTTTTTGTACGCCTAATACATTGTGGTTTGCCGTCACTGAATCGCAGACATTCCAAAGTTATAATTATTAGAAAGTATTCGGAATACAATTAAAATAATCGGACGATATAATAGTTTAAGTTAGTTCCAATTTTAACATTGACAATTTAATAGTAATTACACGACAACGATAAGATATGAAGTAAAAAGGTAAGAAACATACAGACCCATAACACAGTATGTACATCGTTGTTTCTTCCATACATATTCTATTCATGTACATACTTATATCGACAATAAGTAATATAAATGTAAATCATAATGATTGTATTCCCAGTTTAAAAATATTGCAGAATTTTGTCGAATATCTTTACCTGTATGGGAGGCAAATATGTATATAAAATGCTTCATTATTGAAATGCATATTATTCTTAGATACAAGTGTAATAATGTTATTCATTGTTCAATAATAATTGTGCATGCTCGAAAATTGCATTTAAGTAGATCTTGCACAAGCTAATTGTAAGTAAGATTATGATCTTATAATCCTATATTATCGATATTATGCAAATAGTTTAAGTAGGAAAATTACTAGCATTTGGAAGTTTAAAAATAGCTCGGCCAAATCTATTAGCATCTAAATAGGGAAAGTTATTCACTCGGTTGGCAAGACACTTTCTACCGACTTTGTCTACCGACATTGCCTACCGATTCATTGCGAATCTTAATTTCCTAAACTAGTTAGTGGAGTTTGAACGACATTTAAATAGAACTTACCGTTTCAGCCCATCGACAAGAATAATTGATGTTAGGTACAAGCGCGTAAAATGGATAATGCATGTACATGTATACATATATCATGCAGAATGGAAACGGACCTGGTATATTGGGAACAGCCTAACAATTTATGAACATATGTACATACGTATCTAAGTAACCTGTACGCATATACACGTGTACGCACCAATCATAATTTTACATACCACATGCAATATACGTATCGTATCGAATGATATTTTATTTCAGCGTTTTATCCGAATAACATTTCTAGATACTAGACGTCGCGGAAGTTTTGCAATTATTTAATAACTGGCAAAATCTAAAAACAGGTGTTATTATTACAATATACATACATGTTGCAGTAAGCCTTACGCCTTGGAATATCGTATTAATCGAGAGAGTCTGTATCAAAATTGTTCTTTCGGAAAAAAATAGGGCCGATAGAATCAAAGAAGTAAACTGAATAGTTAAAAGCAGAAGGAATCTGAATTAATTTTCTTACAAAATTGCCTTACAGTCAGAGATGCGTGGAAAGAGGAGCAGAAAAAGACGAGTAAAGAGGACGGTGTCGAAGGTAAACGAACGATATGACAGGTGAAACAACAAAATGGTGGAACGCCAATTAACATGCCACTTTTTTGCACAACTTTCACAGTGCAGAGAGTATAGAACAAAAGGTTGGCCTTCCAACGTATTGTACATGGAGACGATCGGGATGTTTAGAGTAAGACGAGATCGTCGTCAAGTGCCTAAGTACGATACGGGAGTTATTTATGCGTGCGGCGATCAGGGCACATGGTCCTGCGAGGGGTCGACATCCCGTCGCCAGCGAGGGTCACAAGGGCCCGGGTTTGTCTCAGTCTTACAAGGGAACATATTCAGATGTTAATCTCCGATTTTGATGAAACTTATGTGAGATATAGTTCTTTGAAAAATATTTGACACGTATTTTTTTTGATCGGCAACCATCCACTTTGAAGGGGTGAAAACAGCCCTCAAAGTTGGGGGTCAAAACCATATTTTTTGAGATATCTCGGAAACCAGAGGTCGAAAAAATTTAATTTTTTTTTAAATTGTGTGTTTTTCAATGGGAAATGTAGTCGCGCAAGAAAATTTTAACAAAAGTTTTTTGTTTAAACAATATATTAAAAATTTGCTTTTTTTTTTGCAGTTTCTCGTATTTATTGTTAGTTCATTTTAATGTAAACTTGGGTGTGTGATCTTTGATCCAAAATAGGGGATACATGTTTCAGGATTTTCTTTTTTTTTACCATTTAACAATAATTATACATAATGGAAGATAGTCTTGCACCTGGCGTGCGTAGGAAGGAATTCTGGCTTGTTTTATCGAAATATAAGCATTTAGTATAAACGTGTATAGTATTTTAAACAATACCACTGGGTTATGTGTCGTTTATTGTTTTATTGGTAGGTAAAGAAGGTGGCGCAGGTAGCAGCGTGACGCGGTGCTAATTACCGCGGCGGAGTAAGGGTACAGACTTTTGTAGCCAATTCGCCTGTGAATTTCTGCAGTCGTTGGGCCCTCGGTCAAAATATACCTGCAGCCTTTTTAAACTGTGAATCCTCGGAGCTAGAGTTTCCTTCGTCGTTTATGGTAGCTCTGAAAAGAGCTGATTTTGAAAGAAGAGCTGTCCGTAAAGATTATTCTACATAATTCTGGCAATAATGATACTCAAGGATAAAATGAGAAAAACATAAATGTTCTTTGCACCAAGAACATTTAAGTACAACTACATTTGAACAATGGAAACACGTTAGACCATCTAATTTTGTAAAGCAGAACTCTACGGGATTTTCAAATTCTCCTGGTCGTTCTTCTATATATCCACTGCGGAACCAAGCATATTGAAACAGCCGTTTATAACGCACAGCTGATAATTGGTTGTGGATTAATGATTGTACTTTAATAATATTATCTCTTGCGTGTAGATTGATATCAATATTTAATAATATTGCAAGATCGGAAAGTTTTCGTGCAAAATTCTTCCAAATGCGGAACCCATACACGTCAAGTGGTTGAATTAATGGCGTCGTACTTTTTGGTATCGTTAATATCTCTAATTGTTTGTTCTCTGGCAGGGCGTTACGTATGATCTCGTCGTTATATCCATTCCATGAGTCAAGAAGTAAAACAGAATTTTTTTTTTACTGTACACGTTTATACTAAATGCTTATATTTCGATAAAACAAGCCAGAATTCCTTCCTACGCACGCCAGGTGCAAGACTATCTTCCATTATGTATAATTATTGTTAAATGGTAAAAAAAAAGAAAATCCTGAAACATGTATCCCCTATTTTGGATCAAAGATCACACACCCAAGTTTACATTAAAATGAACTAACAATAAATACGAGAAACTGCAAAAAAAAAAGCAAATTTTTAATATATTGTTTAAACAAAAAACTTTTGTTAAAATTTTCTTGCGCGACTACATTTCCCATTGAAAAACACACAATTTAAAAAAAAATTAAATTTTTTCGACCTCTGGTTTCCGAGATATCTCAAAAAATATGGTTTTGACCCCCAACTTTGAGGGCTGTTTTCACCCCTTCAAAGTGGATGGTTGCCGATCAAAAAAAATACGTGTCAAATATTTTTCAAAGAACTATATCTCACATAAGTTTCATCAAAATCGGAGATTAACATCTGAATATGTTCCCTTGTTAGTTAGAGAAAGCGGGATACTTCCACCTCCTGCATTCATCCATTGAACAACACAACGAACAGTTGAATTCAAATTTGGATCATCGTTAAATGAATTTTCTTGTCGCAAATAAGGGATATGGTAAGCAAAGAATTTCCTACCTTATTGTAAAAAATGATGTTTGAAATTAATTCCTATTTTTGGTGTATTTTTCAAGCACGTTTGTTGAAAGCTTATCTGATCACTATGATTTTCATACGTCATGATCCATATCATGTTTGGCGTTATGTTGATCATAACAAACTCAGCAATATTTTACTAGAATTTTCATAACAAAATAAGTAACAATAAAAAAGTTGTCTCCAGCACCGTACAAACTCGTGACCGGCCGCGCCACGAGCGTGAGTTCAGAAATTACTGTAACTGTATACGATCCAGCAATCTAAATAAATTACAAACAATTAATTTTATACAAACATATTTCGAAACCAATAAAAAATTAAGATCACCGCAATAATTTTTAATGAAATTGCATATTTTTCTTCAGCCCAATCGATTCATCTTTGTATTATATTTGAAAAGGTATTGAGGATCTTAGGTCGAAAATGGATTAATTTGGAAGTTATGAATTTCGTCCTGAACGACTATACGTATGCATCCCTGTGACACTGTCCGACATCGGCAGCGACGCGATGCCTCGCAAGTAATGAGCAACGCTGGGTGCATTTTTTTCACGGTGATGTTTCAAATGTTCACTGCCGTGATACTCACCAATGTTACATGTGGGTGAATTGCACGATTAATGGCCAATATGTGTTCTTACACGTTTCAAAAATGCTGTTTTTGATGCAGTTGCGAAAAAACTTGCTGTATTCAAATTACAAATTAAGACGTTTATAATACATACGTCTATAAGACGGCTCTTATAGACTTTAATGTGCTGAATACGAATCTGCAATCCGTTTTTCTCCAGAACGTACAATTTTTGAAAAAATCAATTCTCAAAAAAGTCGAAAACTTTCAATTTTGGAAGTGTTTTATACTTTTGCGGTAATAGTTAGCCAGTTGCGCTTGATGCCAAATGATTCTTTGAAGTTTCACGAATAGAATGATATAATTAGTAATTGGATTATAAACATTTAAATGTGTTTAAATAATGATCAAAGTGAAAAGGACAGCGAAAATACACCCATTTTGGCTATCTTTCAATGTATTTCAAAAACTAATGGTCCGGAAGAAAAACTAACTATGCCACGCGATAGAGCAGACCTTTCTGCAAAAGAAAGCATCAACGGAAGATAAAAAATCGGTTTGGAAATACAATAGTAATTTGTATTGGTCTTAATAAGGGCGGAAGTGGCGCTGGAGGGAAAGTTTGATTTTTCGAAGAAGAGTATTTTATGGCCGGAGAATCTCTGAGGTTGTCCTCTCTGTGTTTCGGCAAAATTGAATGTTGCTAAAAAGGGCAAACGGTTTCAATGGCTGACAGTGGCCACATGTCTTTTTGATTGGAAGTCCGAGGTAACTCACAAAGTTATGGTTTCCAGATGGCTAAATTAGGTGATGGTTAAGATGTGTTAAAATAGAAAGCTATGGGTATCTAACAAAAGGTAGAAGAGATAGGTTCTAGCAAATAGTTTTTCACGGTAGAATATTGTTTTAAAAATATATTCAAAATGATTAATTTTTTAATTATTCTTCTTACAGTTTGTTGTTCCATGTTTGCTAAAATTTGTCAATATAAATTACAGATCAATACGAAAAATACGTATGCTTTGAAATTATTATTTCATCCCTCCAATAAAATTAGAGTCGTTATAGTAAAACAATCTGCGAGAGACAGGAACTTGAACAACATATTGCAAAAAGAGGTCAGATATTTATAATATTATCCCCTGTGCTCTTAACTAGTCCTTGGGTGTCAAAAATTACCACCGCAGGTAGAAACGGATTTCAGGTAATCCAGTAATTTGTCGAAGAGGGATCGTAGCTCGGGACCGGCCGCGATCACTTAGGACTTACTGTTAGAATGTAGGGATAACTTTGCCTCTTTCAAAATTTGGCACCGACATCGACGGTCGCTGAAAGGGACAGTGAGTGAAACCATGGTCAGATACCTACGCATCGGTGCGACAACACTAATGCAACTATAAAACTTCTTTATTGTTAGTTATTTCATTCTGCAAATTTTATTAAAATGTTGCTGAGACTGTTATGATTAAAATAACACCAAACGCGTATAATTTGGATCATATTTGCGTTGATAAATTACAAAAACGGGTTGCAATATGAAGCAAATATGATCGTGTTGTCTCATTTTA
The DNA here is from genome assembly GCA_951802735.1 of Nomada hirtipes. Classification (NCBI taxonomy): domain Eukaryota; kingdom Metazoa; phylum Arthropoda; class Insecta; order Hymenoptera; family Apidae; genus Nomada; species Nomada hirtipes. The sequence goes on along the minus strand of OX637919.1, from coordinate 5,775,469 downwards.
AGCATACAAACGTTAACAATATCGTAATAAAATTTGCAGAACAAAAGAACGACCGAGCATGAAACGCTTCCGCACGATCACTCCGAGTGGAGGGGAGACGCTTTTCAAACCCTCCGAGTAGAGGAAAAACGCAGTTGACCGCCTGGTTCTTTAAACACATAAAAGCATACTACAATAATCATGGGCATCCTACAATACAATGGGCATCCTAGTTTAGCACTCTGTGAAAACGTTGACCTGAAACAAACCTCCGCGGCCAACCTGGGTTGTTTATGAACGAAGCGAAAGTTCAGTCTTGGATTGACTTTTCCCGAATTGTTATTTTCCTGCACTAATCCTTTGAACAATTAACTGACGGAACAGATATACATTAAAGTAGAGACTTCAATACGTAATCAATATTTTTTGAAAGCCAAGAACAGTAAAAAGCGTCCTAGGTTGTCCATGGAAGGTGCGACAAATATTGCAGTGTATAAGTGCAGTTATTGTATTACTTTAGTTATCTAAGAATATGGAGGAGGGGTTTTTAGCGGGTAAACCTTTCGTGTGCGAAAAGCACTTTTCCTTCCCTTTAAAAAAAAAAAAAAAAATCAATGGGTAAGAGTTTTATTATGTAAACATATAAGTAAATATGATCCAAATTATATCGTGTTTAGTCTCATTTTAATCACAACAGCTTCACGAATATTTTAATACAATTTTCATATTTATGTTACGAGCCGAGGGCTAAGGGGCACGGCTGCGGAGCCGAGGATCGGTTGTTTAAGAGTTTTGTTAGTTAAACGGTCGAGCCGTTTGATGGGAAATGTGTGGATGTGCCAATGCCTATTTCATCAATGGGTGCCACTGGAAGGTCAAGGTTTTTGTGGATGTACTAGTGCCTATTTCATCACTGGGTGCCACTGGAGGGTTAGAGTTTGTGGATGTGCCAATGCTTATTTCATCAATGGGTGCCACTGGAAGGTTGTTGTGGATGTGCCAAAGCTTATTTCATCTCTGGGTGCCACTGGAAGGTTATTGTGGATGTGCCAGTGCTTATTTCATCACTGGGTGCCACTGGAATGTTAGTAATTATTGCCTCGTAACTATCGATACACCTTGAGCGGTTAAGATATATCTATTCGGTGGATTGATACTACTGCTTATGATTGGTACAGGAAACAGAATGAATTAAATACGTCTATAATCAAATAATAAAATGTCTATATTCTTTATCTAAAATGAATTACAGTACGTAGATATCGTGGAGTTAAAACCCACGATTACAGTCTTTAACGTTTATAAATACGAATGCTTGAAAGGGAATGCGACCCGATCTAGCTGTCTTTCGACGAATGCGAACTTGAAATAAATATCGGATAACTGATCGAAAGGGAACTTAACCCGATCTCACTGAGCTTTAGACGAACTTTTGACGATCAATTACAGCGTAAACGCGTAGCTTGACTATTCAGAACTAAGCCACTGAGGGCAGATTTCGTGCCCTTTTTATACCCGAAATCCGGACCAAAAATATGGTGGGGGTACAGAATCTTCCAAGGGAGTCCGGAAAATTCCCCCGAAGGGTTACGTTATCGCGTCATCGCGGAAGGGGCAGATCCGACTGCATGCACTCTCGATCTCCAAATAAGGGCATAAATAGACGAAACGTGGAAACAATCCTTCCTACGTAACATTTAATACAATTTTCATATAATTTTGTCCCTTATAAAGCTCCTCCATCCGAGATACGTCCGTTAGTGCCGGTATGAATAAATATAAACTCGTAATTAGCATTGACAACTGCTAATAATGCTATACTAAATTTTCCTTTGTAATTATAATAGTAAGATCCACTGTTTGGAGGTTTGATTAAATTAATGTGTTTACCATCTATGGCTCCACAGCATGTATCAAAATTCCATCGTTGTTTAAATTCTGCAGCAACTACTCTCCATTCTTCTTCATTTCTTGGAAACTAAAAAATAATTCGATGTCGAAGATAAGAAAGAATTCAAGTTAGCTTGTTACTTTTTCTTATTTTGTATAATTTTAAATCTCTTGTTTTAGAAAACACTGCTGCAAGATATACAGCTAGATATACACCCACAGACACTGCCAGAGATACAGCAAGATGTGCAACAAGCTTCATCCTCGCAAAGCGGGGATAATATTTTGGAAATCGCTCCAAATAGACCAAACAGAAAGAGGAAAGTCAGTGAGCAGGAATTGTACACCCTGGCCGCCGAAACTCTCCAAAATTATAATGGAGTTACACAAGAGGATGATTTTGCTGTTGCAGCCAAAAAAATTGGTAATGATTTTCGATTATTAGATAATCGACAATTTCTGTTGGCGGAGAAGATTATGCAAGACATTATGTACCACGCAAAATTTGGTAAACTGACGGAAAACGACAGTTTTAAATGTAAATAAAGATACTTAATAATATTGTATAGAACCCGCTTTCTCAATATCCATTTTAATACCCAAATATAATTTTAAAATAGTTTTAATTTTCTTAGCTGATTTGTATGCAAATTTTTAGAATAAACATTAAATTTTACCTTTATAAATTCTTCTTTTAATTCTTCGTAAATAGCAGTATATTCTTCTGGGATGATTTTGCTCAATAATGGAGGTGAAATTGCAGTGGAAAATTTTAAATCCTCATAACTCTTTCCTGTGGCTAAAAATCTTAGTGTCTTTGTTCTGCACTAACTGCATCTCGCATCGTTGTATTTTGTTTTTCAATCCTTGGGCTAATTTTTTCCAATAGATAATTAAAAGCCGAATCATCCGTACGCAAATAGTTTCTATAATCACTAGACTCATTTGCTTTCAGCTCTTTTAATAATGAAGAATTAGAACATTTGCTTCTCTCGACTAACCAGCTTTTTGCCCATTTCTTCTTAGTCTGCAATTTTGCAGACTGCAATCTGCAATTGTAGAAGGCTGAATACTAATTAACTTTTATCTGAAACTGTTTTTTGTCAGATCATTGTTATTACTCCATACCGAAGACTTATTACTACTGTGGATTTTTTTTTTATTTACGCGGTGGAAATCTCCGACAAGACGTCGTCTGTCCCGCGGGGGGGGGGGGGGGGGGCGCAATGCCGGATTTGTACCGGTCAAAACCACCACGATCACCCACCTCGAGCGCTGCGGGGAAGCTCCGAAATCTGAAATGAATAATATGTGTGATTTTTAAACTTTGAAGGGTTGCAAGTTTATAGGAAATAAATAAATTAATAACATCCTTCGACCTGTTCGTAGTTTTCATCAGAGTCTTCTGAATTTTTTGCGTTTCCTGAATTGCGTTTCCTAATTGGTGCTGCTAACAAGTCAACTGCTTCCGTGGATAAGCTTCTCATCTTTTTCCGGGGTAGCTTTCGGATGCTGGATATGTAAGGATTCGAATTATGTAATCACAAGTCGTAGAAAAACGTCTTCCATTGTCTTCACTGGCGAACATTTCCTTGTAAAATCTTCGCGGAACTTCTTTATACACTTGTTTAACGACTCCTGAGCATCCTTCGACATTTGCCCGATTTATATAATAGCTTTTATAATAGTTGATCCGTGTATCAACAATTTGTGGACAGAAGTCGGTATGTAATACCACGGATACAATTCTACGAATAGTTTTGCGGAATTTGAGGCGTAGTTTTCAAATTTTATGCAATCGATTTTGTAGCAGCTTGATATGAGTTGCAGAATTATATGAAAACGTTTAATTAACATTTCATCAACTCCCGGTATCATTGCCGATGTTGATGCCGCCGACTACGCCGCGACGTAGTTGGTGAGCAAGGCCCGAGTCCCGACTCTTAAGTGTCCCAAGTGTCTCGAGGGTGCAGTGTAGTCAAAATGGAAGGTGACAAGCTATTGTGGGAGAACTTTATAAATAAATAAAGTAAATATATAGAAGTGGTACTACCTCACCGATTTCGATGATTTTTGAATATGTTGTAGAACTCAGTATTCTGTAGAATTTTTTCCTATGCATATAACCGTCGCTCGGCCTTGGTTTTCCAGATATTTGCAAAAAGCAGTAGCTACTACTGCATTGAATTTTGTCTATACATGCACGCTCGTGGTAACGTATAGGGCTGCCGCTCTACTGTTTCTATAACAATAACACTTCGCGGTAGCCGCGGAAGAATCTGTATATCAGGTGAACTCATCAAAATTGTACCTCTAGAACTAGATATATCATATCGGATTTGTTATTGGCCGTGGAGGGGCGGAGCACCCCCTGCCCAAAAGATTCTAACCCAAACCTAACCCGAATCTAATTGTGTTATAGAAACAGTAGAGCGGCGCACAGTGGTCCGAAACCGTAAAAACACGAACTAAATTCATAGCACTGTTATTTCCACATTATTTGTTATGAATAGAAAGATTTTAGGTACTTTTTGAGTTATAGAACATAATTGCGATAAGAGATTCTCTTATTATAATTATTTTAACAATAATATTTGATAAAATGTTCTTTGGTCGAAATGGTTCTGATATTTTCTGTGGTGTGTAGTTATCTCTCAGGTAGCAGAAAATAAAATTTGTTACAGCCGATATAACGACTCTTGCAAAACTGATTTCATTAATTGAAATTTAATTTTCAAAGATTTCATTTAATTGAAATTATATAGTTAATATAGAAATAATTCGACAATGGGATGTAGAATCTACACATCCAAATGCGCGTTTATGATGTTATTTAATGAAACGAACATTTTAGCAAAAGATTTAAAATAAAAAATTGTGGGATAATGTAACGTTTCTTTGATACAGAATACAATTAAGAACACTACACGGAAGTAAGAAAACAAAGGACGACACTCTAATTGTTACACCTGCGAGCTCCCTCTCTCGCGCTTCGCTTATTACCGTTTTCTACTACGCTCTCTCTCTCTCTCGCACTTCGCTATTTACCGCCTTTCACTACGCCTTTTCTCCCGCAAAGACACACACCTTCTGTCTCGCCCGCGCCGCTCTTGTCTTGGTTCGCAATCGGCGGTTCCGCGGCCAAAACATTCGACGGCTGTCGCTCACCTTCCGCGGGTCACACACACACCAGCTTACCCACGCGCATCTAACATAACGTTTAAAATACAATCCCACAAAATATATACAAAATTGTTTAAACAAATTAAAGTAAGTAACAAAAATTTGATAAAATGAAAAAGTTTATGACTAGATTTACATTACCCTACATTTCATCTTGTGATGAGGTCACGTCACTTGACCGTCACCACATTGAAGTGGAAAAACGGCGTCCTGACTGCACATATATTGTTATAACTTTCGGAATTGCAAATAATTGCAAAAAAATTTTATGCAGCCTTCTTAAGTAGGTTCTAATAAATACTTCCATATAAATTTCATCGGATCCCCGAGTTTACCTCCACCTTATTAACTATTATTTCTTCAGTCATGTGTAAAGATTGTCATACAAAAGTTACTTGACTTGATGAGGATATTTTAATATCGCATTTGGTTTTGTGTTTTAATTATTATTTACAGAGATTTCAATAGCAACATTTTTTTAAATGGAACTACATATATACTTTTATTATTGCCAGTTAATTACGCGTTTCAAATTGGGCTCATAAATATGCATTAAGTACATGTTCAGGTATTAACTTATTAGATATTTATATGAATATTGCTGGCCCCACTCCTGACCACATTGGAGGCGACACGCTTGACGCCAAGGTGGTGGCTACGATAGCCACATACATATGCGCATTAGCGACACTAATTTAAGCACGCTACGTAGAAAGGGCGAGTGGAGTGAGACATGAGCCACGAAGGGTTTCACCGCTGCGCTGCGCAGCATTTTCCAAACTTGATGCATATTTGCCTCCCATACAGGTAAAGATATTCGATAAATTATTCAAGATATTCGACAAAATTCTACAATATTTTTAAACTGGGAATACAATCATTATGATTTACATTTATATTACTTATTGTCGATGTAAGTATGTACATGAATAGAATATGTATGGAAGAAACAACGATGTACATATTGTGTTATGGGTCTGTATGTTTCTTACCTTTTTACTCCATATCTTATCGTTGTCGTGTAATTACCATTAAATTGTCAATGTTAAAATTGCAATTAACTTAAACTATTATATCGTCCGATTATTATAATTGTATTCCGAATACTTTCTAATAATTATAACTTTAGAATGTCTGCGATTCAGTGACGGCAAACCACAATGCATTAGGCGTACAAAAAGTTCCATAAAATGTACATACATGTAGTAAATACGGTAAAAACGATGGTGAAATCGAATACATCCGATAAGATTCCAATATGTTTTTCGTTTTCTGGTGATTTATCTGTTTAAACCTTTATATGTATTTCGTCCTAAGACGGAAGGGTTCTATTCATTCATTGTTTTCTAAACGTTCAAACAATCCAGGTGATTGATGACCCCCCGTCGGACTCGCATTACTTTAATGTCTTGAGTGCGGCAACTTTCGTCGGCGACGCCCTTTACGAAAATGAGACGTGCAATATGTACATACTACCGCTCTTATAATCGTAAAGAGAATCCAGAAGACTACATTAATACTTCCGAGAGTTGCCCTTTCTTCTTGAAATCTTATACAAAAGAATCGAATCCCTCCAGGTACCTGCAAATAATATCATCTCACCCACATTATAGTTCTGACAAGGAGAAAGCATGACCTTCGGTTCCCCGATTTAATTGTGACTTTGTACATTGATAGATTTTCTTACCCTGTTTCCGAATATATGTATAGCATTATAGGATCAGATACTCCATATTTTGCAAGATATTTACAATTATAATTTCAATACTTCTTGAAGTATGGTTGAATCAATAACAGGAACTAATTGTAAGCATTATTGTGGCCCAACGGTAATGTTGACGCCACAGGTCGGTGTTCGATTCACTGTAGATGGATACAATATTTTATATTTCCATTTTTTTCGTTTATCTACACATCGTACATCGTTACTTGGATTTCTTCGATGTGCTAAATATTTCATTGCTCTGGGGTTTTTGCGATTAATACCATCCCTATTGTACATAACAATAAGTACTATCTTTGTGTTTGGACGAATAATAAGTGGAGACAAATACGAAGGAAGGGACAGGAGTAATAAAGATGGGAGGTAGACATACCCGTGATTAACAGTAGGTTTACGGGACGCGTCAATCTGACATTTCAGAATTTGAAAAACAAAGATTAACGAAGATCTGTTAATATTATATAATTCAATTAATTATACTTCATTTCGAAATTGAGGAATTAATTTAAAAAAAAACGCTCAATTTTATTGGCAATCGTCAAACTTGCCCGTAAACCTAGTGTTAAATTTTTGTTTGTACGCAGTACCGAACCCCGACCTGTGGCGTGGTACTTTGAAACATTACCATGAGACCACATTTTCTCTCTTTACACGAGAAAGACTTTAAATAACATTGCGATATTTATTCAGAACTAGTTTTGCAAAATCTAAATGATTTTTTACATATTTATTTCCAAGGTATTGCAAATAGATGTCTTTCTCAACGCTCCTCTACTATATTTTCACATTTGAATCTATCTCGAAACAATTAGAATGGTATGTAAATATTAACACTAAACCTCAAACCTAAATGGTCAAATGACCGTTTTTATAATTTGGAATGTGCAATCGGGAACCCTGTAATTTGTCAAAAATGCGGTGACGAAGAATAAAATATACATTATTTATTTCTAAATAAAAAGAACTATATTTTTGTCACTATTATTGAATTCGCTATTATCTGCATACTATGAACCATAGGTGCGGTAGTGTTAATGTTACACGTAAATAATTAAAATATAACTCTGAATAAAAAGGAGCACGCATTTCGAAAGCTAATCGTGTAATTTTAATATTTCTACCGAAAATTGCTTTTACAACACTACTTCGCATTGAACAAGATTGAAGGTAATAAAAAAACTGAAAACAAATTACCTAGCTAGAACCGTGGATAGCATTTCCAGGAACAGAGTTCGTTGGAATTATTTGTATTCGTTACTTTTTTTGTCAACTACGCACCAGCTAGTGGTGGAGAAATGTCGATGGCACTATCGATGGTTGCTACCATCGAAAACTATCGATAATATATGTTTACTATCGATAGTTATCGAAAATGTGGGTACATATTCGTAATGCCGCGAATTTAAAAATGTTTGGTAATTTCATGATAGATATTTGTTCTATAACTGACGACAGCGATAGTATTTTGTGATTAAAGACTGGCTTTCTGTGTGATCTTGCGTACGAAAGCCTTTGCAATTTCAAGAATTTTATATCCTTTGTTCAGGATTGAATTGTATTTGCCCGCCTTCAGGAGGGAGCTACTATATATATCATATTCCATCACTATCGATAACTATCGATGGTCGATGGTCCAACTATCGGAAATTATCGATAGTGCTGACCATCGATATTTCTCCACCGCTAGCACCTGCCTTTTAATGGTTTGATCAAATGAATATAGGTGTCACTTTAATCGACCTTTAGCCAATGAGAAGAAATAATTTTCGTGATTCGCGGAGTGTAATTATTTCATTGTTTAAATGTAGCAGAGGTTGGAAACGTAATTCGTCCGCCAAATGAAATTAATATAAGTTTTAATAAACAAATTAATACGTAACGGAATAATTATTTAGTACACCCTGCATATACGCGGAGAATTGTCGCAAAAAGGTGGCAGCACTGTCGCAACACGAGGGACGCCTTCGGCTGTTAGGCTACGCCATTTTAGTCTAGCTTGAACGTTCGAAGAGTGAAGATTCGTGCGAGCGAATTTTCACTTTTCATAAAGTAACAGTTTTTAATCTCGTTTGATATCTTCTAAATATCATTCATTCTTCCTTCATTGTTTCTTTATTTTGTAGTGTTATGTTCAAGCTAGACCAAGTGCGGCCGATTCGTTCCATATGTTATTATTTGTCGCGTCTTCCGCGTCGCGTAGTGCTATTTGGCTTCATTGTACCTTCCGGACGATCGTAAGTTCCCTTCTACCTTTTCTTTCCATCTGTATCTACGTCTGTAAGGTGAAAAATTGTATTCTCTTTGTCAGTAACGTCGAACGGAAGGATTGCCTTTTTGCAGTTCGTTCTCAGACGCTGCTGCCCGAGCGAATGTAATTTGTGCTGTGTCTGAGGATATTCTAAATATCCTCGTGGCGTGCATCACTTTACACGACCCATTTTGCGTGGCGATCGTACAGACGCACGTGCTGTCGTTCCTTACTTGCCTCTTAATACGATTCTTTTGAATCGGGCTCTGGAGATCGCACACGTAAAGTTGGTAACCCATTCGGGATCTTTGCGACTGCTGATGAACGGAAGCTAAAGAAACGCAGTTTCTATGGAATACCAAGAAACACAGATTCTTAGCTTTGTTTCGTCTGCAACATTCGCATGTAAATAGGATAATAACAACCAGTGTTCCTATTCTGTTTACAATTCTACCGTTTCCTCTATAATCCTTGTGGCTTGCGTATTGGACGAAATGGTCGATGTCGCAAAAGTAGCACAGTTCCTACGATGTGGAGATTTCATATAGATTTGAATCGTTTCCGTGTCGTTGCTGGCCCCCTCCTTCTGTTAAGGAGTGCGCCATTAAATAACATATGAATTAAGCGGTTGCACATTTTCAGGTTTTTAGCTAGCTAGGAAGCCGCCCTGCCTGACAATTAGGGATGTAGGATGTATTATTTGTTTAGTTTAAGATAGCTTAAAAAGAGTATAGGGGGATGGTTAGCACCTCTACCTCTTTTTCGGGTAGGTCCATTTAGATAAGCAACGTTCATTCCTATTGGAACGAACGGCTGCATTACTGCGATGATTTCCATTGCCGCAGTGTTGAAATTTGTAAAGGAAGGGTGGATGGGTCGTCGGAGATAGGGCGAGTCACCGTTTGCAGCAACCTCCTCGTGGTGTGACTTGGGAAATTTGTGTTACTTCACTAATACGTAGCAACACAAATTTGCTAATGGCTGCTATGATTAAATATATTTGCTACACAAGTCAACAATGTAATGGAAAATAAATAGTAATTCTATACTTCTGTGTAAATTTTATGCATTTCTCCCAAATTCCTGTACAAACGTAATCAACTACCTATGCTTTATAACAGAAAGAATAAAGAAACAGACACGTATAATCCATGTAAGCAAGGACACTCCTTTTTCCTAACCTTTTAATAACAGTAAGACAAAGTATAACTTTTCTCCGCTTTCGTAAACTTCAATAAGCGTTTCTTATAGATTTTAAAGACTTTAATACTACTCTGCAACCCTATTTCCTTAAGAATCTACAATTTTTAACTGTGCTTTTGCGGTATTGTTATTCAATTGCTCTTGATACAAAATAATTCAGTGGAGTTTTCCGAATAAAATTATGTAAGTAGTTATTAGCTTATAAACATTCAAATATGTTTAAAAGTGAAAAGGACTTACTATTGGATGCGTAATAATCTATGTACACTACTGAGCAAAACAATGAAACAAAAAAAGATGGAAATGATTTCGTGATAACAAAAAATTAAAGAAAACTTGTTAATTGTTCAACTTTCCGTTGTATTTAAAGTCTATAATAGTAATAAATATGTGTCGTTACAATGCAGTTCATATTCCTTGTTCATCAAACAATTTTACAAGCGACGGTTTGAGTAAACTGTGATCACATTGTGCATAGTGGTAACAATCCTTTTACTAAAATATCCAAAGACAAGGTTCGAGTCGCCCACTATCACGTAAATTTTAAGCGTTATACATAACTTTGAATATTGCCGAGATCAACAGTTGGTAAAATCATTAGAAGCTGGGTCGAACGTTCTGGGCGTTCCGTGTTTAGGCTTTTTTTGTTAACCGCTTACTGACCGGTTAACGGTCGCCACACATTGTTCAGTGTATGTACAAAACTAGCAACACGATGCTACTCTAAGCATTACTAAAAAAAAATAATTTTGCAGCAATTAAAAAGTTAACATGAATATGCACAGACTTGTTAAATTTTACGATACGTTATTATATGTAGATCATCTTGATCGCTACTTGCTTGACTATTCTTACAAAAGGTTTATATCAAGTATAGTATAACCTCGAAAAACCTACATATGCTTCGAGAAAAAATCTTCTATCAAATGTACGTGAGACATTTTTCATTTTCTTAGATTCTGGCAAATTTCTTGCTACCGAGTTTGATTGTTTCTTTTTCGGAATAGTAGTGTTACCAATTTAACAAATATTTTGTGGTTAAAATATACAGTGCCCGCAAAAAGTAATCATACACCAGTGTACGCTCTACTTTGAACGATAATAGCTTTGTTTTCCAGAATGTTTATTAAGGTATGAATTATTAAGGTTTAAATATTTAATTGTTATATACTACAATAAAGCAAAATTAATACTTTAAAAATAAACAAATTAATACTTTGTAGGATGATACCCTTTATTATCAATAATAGCTTATAATCGCCAAGGCATCGATGATACTAAATTATTTATTATATTTTGATCAATTTTTTCCATTCTTCTACTAACGCATTTTTGCAATCATTTTTGTTTGAAATTGCGTAGTTTTGTACACAGCAATTCTTCCCATGTACAAATGTTCTATTATTCTATTGAATTGATATCTGGAGATTGCAGGTGTGCTTCCAAAACATGCGGCGTGTTATTTCCGCAATCATTTTCTGATTAAATGAGATTTATGCTTTGGGTCGTTATCCTGTTGAAAATAATAAAAATCCGAAATATGAAATTTTCCACTCCTCTCTTTCAAATTCTTTAGGATGTTTAAATATACTTATTTGTCCATTATTCCATCAATAAATTTTATATATCCCAAGCCAAGTGCAGTCATACATCCAGGGCTGTTCCTGAAGGGCGTGCAAAAGGTGCTGGCACCCGGGCGGCCAAATCCAGGGACGGCCGCAGACCTTTTAATACGTGTAAAATTTTGACTAATACGAATAATAATCAGAACTTTTTTGATCATTAGTAACCCTTTAGAGAAACAGAATTCAATGAAATTAATCTGTTTACACTTACAGCCCAAAATAGCATATGACATTTAGCTATATTTACTGGATTAAACTAGTGTAAATAGGTAATTAATAATCAACATTTATCAACTATAAAAATTTCTTTTACAAATAAGTGTAGATGATGTTGTCGAAAAAGACTGGAATGGACTTGTATTATTTGACGAAACATTAAATTTTAGGGAAATATTTCCTACCTCCACTGAACCTTTAAGTACTTTAGATTACATCATAAATAAAGAATTAATATCTTCATTTCCTAATTTTTCTCTTCTTCCCTTAACTGCGGCATCTGGGGAAATGAGTTTTTCTAAAGTAAAATTAGTAAAAAATGATCTTAGGTCATGGATGTCACAGAAAAAGCTAACTATTCTAGCATTATTATCTATAGAAAAAGATATTTGCGAGAATTTGGATTTATCAAAAATAATGAATAAATTTGCATAAAAAAAATAAGAAGGGTTTTGTGACAAATATTTATTTTCTTAGTTACCATTTTAATTTTATTTAACTCTTAATCATTACTATTGTAAAACTAGATTATGAGGAAGTGTGATAATATATAATACATAGTTCAGTTTAAAAAGTACTTTATTTTATATAGTACAAGAAGGCACATCCTTATTCAAAGGAGAAACTCTAACGAATGAATATAGAAGAGAAGCGTAGAGCATTCGGACCCTATTGGTCCCTCTTAATAAACACTTTTGTATAAGCATTAGGATGCTATGCCCCAATATATTCCCAGAACAATAAGAGATAATTTTTGTTTAACTGGGTTTTATACAATGCAGAAAACCAACAATTACAACTAAATTTTAGTATGATAATGAGCAGAACATTTTCTCTATATTTGGCACATTAGAGTTTGTTAAAACTAAAGAAACCGAATTGGTATGGTAACTCTGTGAGCGTTATATGTTGTTGCGCCACGATTGGTGGGATATGGGAACTTTGTGTAGGTTCGGTTGCCCGTGGAGCGCTGAACCGCTCTGCTCGTGGAAAAGCGCGGAAGAATCAAACACAAATTTAGAGTTTAATAAGAACGACTATTTATTCTGGAATTCAGCGTAAGAGATACTGTTAGTTCGAGAAATAACGAAGTTCTTCTGATGAATGTTGCTTCTTCCTCCTTTCCATTACGGCTCTGGTCCTTCTTCCTGAGTTCCTTGGTTTCCCTTTCTCTTCATGTAGCGGCCAATGGGGTTGAGTCTTGCTGGGCCTTGGGCGCGTGGAGGTGGTAACGTTTCGCTTTCCGGTGAGGTCGTAGGGGTGCGTGCGCAAGGGAGAAAATGGGAAAAACCCGAGAAAGCGCATGAAAGTCGCGAGGTAACGGTAAATAGAGGATCGTGGAAAAAACCTGAGAAAATACACGAGGGAAAAGGAATCTTACAGCGCGTTGTAGGAATACGCGTACAATAATTAACAATGTACCGATCGGCGTATCGCGTATGTTCATCTAACTTTGAATTTCGCTCCTAAATTATTATCGTTATCGATAGTTACAGTTATATTGTCGATCATCGGTTCGATATCACTAGATATTAACCCTAGTTAACGCGATAGCGTAACAATGTATAGTAGAATTTCGATAACTCGAAAACCTCTATAAGACGAAAATTTTCTTAATTCCTTTCCACTCTGCTGCAAAAACCTCTATAAGTGGAAATAAAACTGGTAAATCTAGGGAAGATCCCAGACCTCACCCATTTCGATGATTTTTGAATATGTTGTTTAACTCAGTATTCTGAACATCTTTTTCCTATGCATATAACCGCCGCTCGGCCTTAGTTTTCGAGATATTTGCAAAAAACTATAGCTACTACTACATTGAATTTTGTCTATACGTGCTCAAATGAATTTGGTGGCTGGAATCTGGTTTGATAATTCGGCACGTACGCCGTGTGGATTTGATAATTACGCCCGTCTTCTTCACGGTGGGCTTCTGCGCCTACGCCCTCCATGGCGGCCTGCATGATTCCGTGCACCTCTTCGATATTTCCGGAGAACCCCCTTGACCGCATCCGTGGTTCCTCTTCGGGCGACGGGCTGTTGTAACGTGCGGGTTTGATAATCACCCGTTTTGCCCGGTCCATTCGATTTGCACTGAAACAAGATTTTAAAGCAATTAATTAATTATTATCCGTTTGAAGAAGTGCGGAAAATTCTAAGTAAATTGTGTTTGTGATCTTCTCTTTTCCTTTCGGCTGTTCAACTTAGACGTGATTCCTCTTCAAGAAATAGTACAGATCTGATCCTTGAACGTTCATCCTTGACTGTCCCAATTGCCTAAGTGCCAACTTTACAGACACGGACAGTCTTTATTTGAGATCATAATACAATATGTATTCTTCTCTGTGCATCTCTTTTAATTATATTGCTATTTGTTTTACAGGCTACAACTAAAACGCGAGAAGGAGAAGACGTTTTAGGAATATATCCAGGAAGAAGAGGCCTATAAAAAGATGAACACAAAAAAAAGATAAAGACATTTGCAACGTTTTAAATTAGTACTTGTTTAAGCATCATTTAATATATCCATTTCTAGTTGCAGGTGGAAGTTTCACTAAGCAGATGACATTGCATGCTTCAACGGCTTTAATCTCGATGTATGAATCATAACATTCTGTATGAAAAACAGTAATAAACACTTTATCCTGGAAAACCATTATTTCAGGAGAGAAATATGCAGTGGAGGATACAGCAGGGCAGCAGTACGGTATCAGCAAATGTACAGATAAGGTATTCTCCGATAAAATACTGGGAATGAAGAATGTATTCCTCAATTTGTTACATGTGCATTTTGTTATAAATATTAATTTTTCCAGGAATCTGTATCAGAAGTATCGCACAAAGTATATGCACGAGCACGCTGGCCTTAGCCCAAATGCAGTGAAGAAGGGGAATCATCACAATAACGAAGAAATCAACAAAATACTAGCAGTGGCAATTTTGAAATCCGACTATACTCTTATTGATTTAAAATTATAAAGAAATGTAATTTCAAATTTCTTCTCTTTATGTTTGCACTGCTTACAATCCTCATTTTAAACATTTAATTGATAGTATTTTCTTTACACGCATTTTATTAATAGTATATATATATATACACAATTATTATATTGTAAATACGTACATATATATATATATATATATATCATAATTGGCAAGATACATGGGAAGAAAACGGTAGAAAAAAGCCTCCCACTCCCCGTTTATAATTTTGCCTAGTGACGTTAGATGTCACATCGTGAGTTTGTAATTCTGTATAATGACTTTAGATGTCACCCCGTCAAATGTCGAAGCAGACGATTTTTCTGTTTTCACTAACGCCCGCTCTGTGCAATGGCGCTTAGATCGATTCGGAGTTGGCCCCAAAAGAGTCGGGGCTCTTAACCCATTTGCATCCAAGCGCGGAATATTCCGCGAGCCGCGACTGTCTAGTATCACCAAGCGCGGAATATTCCACGAGCCCAAGACTGTCTAGAATCACCGAGCGCGGAATATTCCGCGAGCTTGCGACTGTCTACTGTCACCAAAAGCAGAATAATCCGCGAACATTCGAGAGTTTTCTATTACTAGTTGCTAAATATTCTTCAGGTGCGAAAGAGCACGTTTGATCGCCTGTGGGAGCCTTTCGCCTATGAGTTTATTATAGTATACGTACATCAGTGTATTCTAAAAAAGTTTTACTTTCTTTGTGAAAATCTTTTTAACTGCCACTATGAGTAAGTGTTCTCAATCATTGTTTAAATTTAACCAATCCAAGTTATAAAAAACATCTTATTTTATTTTTTAAAATAAAATTTAGATGCCCCAATGGATTTTGAGTATGTGAATTCAGATTCAAGTATTGAGATTGAGCACACTCATAAACGTATCCGTAGGATTTCATCAAGTGATGACAGCGAACTTGAACAGTGCGGCAATTCTTTAAGTGAAGATTACGTGTGGAAAGCCGAAAACCTTACACCCATTATACACGGTTTTTCTAATGTGGCTGGTGCAACCGTACATACACAAAATATGACAAGAAGGGAAGTCTTTGAATTATTCTTTAACAAAGAATTAGTTACAAAAGTAATTACAGAAACAAATAAATATGGCTCAACCGATGCAAATTTTATACCTCTTGCAGACGACGAATTAAAAGTATTTATCGCTTTAAATATTTTAATGAGCCTAGTTTGTAAGCCCACGATTCAGAGCTATTGGACTACTGATAAAAGCTTAGAAACACCATATTTTAAGAACATTATGCCCCGTAACCGGTTTATGTCAATCGCCAAAAATTTACATTTTTCCAGTACTAATAATTCTAATGACGCACTCACAAAAATTCGAGAAGTTTCTCAAATAGTAAAAAAGACTTTCATCCGCATGTATGTACCAAGTAAAAACATCTCGATTGATGAGTCGCTAATGTCATGTAGAAGTCGTTTGCATTATATACAATTTATTAGAACAAACCGAGCGAGATTTGGCATAAAGTTTTATAAACTGTGGGATTCGCAATCGAGATACATACACAATTTCAATATATATATAGGAAAAGATAAAAGCGTTACTGGATCTGCTAGTAGAAATGTTGTGATGAATTTGTTGAAAGAGAGTCAGTTATTGCACAAAGGATATTGCTTATTTATAGATAATTGGTACAGTTCACCGACCTTACATCGAGAATTATACAGTATGAAAACGAATGTATGTGGAACCGCGAGAATGAATAGGAAAGAAATGCCTCGTGAACTAAAATTACAACAATTACAAAAGGGAGAAGCTGTTGTATTTTCTACAAGAGTGATGGCGGCGATAAAATGGAAGGATAAAAAAGATGTCGCTTTACTCACGACTATGCATGGTTTAGATTTTGCTGAAACGGGAAAAATAAACCGATATACCGGACAAAGGAGTTTAAAACCAACCGCAATAATAGATTACAATCGGTATATGGGTGGAGTTGATGTAGGCGACAAAATGTTAAGTAAATTTCACACGATGCGAAGAAGTAAAAAAGCCTATAAGAAAATATTTTTTTACTTTATAGACATGATGTTATTGAATAGTTATGTAATTTACAAAAATCATAAAAAAGATCGAGCATTTCATGTTTATAAACAGCTATTAGCCGAAGAAATTATTCACCAATATTTACCCAATATAAAAGTAAGTGAGGCATCTATCAAAAATTCCATAACGCGATATACTGGGAGGCATTTTCCTATACGGATACCTAACACCTTAGCCAAGGGAAATAGAACGTCAAAGCGATGCATTGCATGTTTATCCAAGTCTGTGCGAAGAGAGACGGTCTTTAAATGCCATGTTTGCGATGTAGCATTATGTATTGACCATTTTATGGAATACCACGAGAAGTAATTCGTTCCAGTTCTTATTTTAATTTAAATTATCATATTCTATTTATTAAATAATATTTCTTTCTTTCCTTGTTCATAAAAAGATGTAAAACGCGATATTTGTGATGTAACATTGTGTATCAATGGTTTTACACAGTGCAGTTTTAATAAACTCCGCGAACAATTTGGATGTCTTTTACTGCATATAAGACCGCCCATGCACGGTGATACGAGCCAGTCGTCAGTCGAACGTCGCTGATGTTTCATCGCGGATGTTTTTCGCGGTGTGATAACCGGTGCTGAGACGATTTCAGCAAGCTATCATGAAAGCTCATTCAAGGTCAAATGCAGTAGTAAATTAACCTACGATCTTGGGTCGCTAGCCCTCGCCTGGTATCTGATCTACGTTTCTTCACCGATCCCCCGCAACGTAATATCCTGCCATAAACCGTTCGTCCGGCAGAATAGGGGCGGACTATTTGCTTTCGAGAACTCTTAAAACGCGTTGGCGCTAACACACTGGTAGTTCATTTCGGATTCCACTGATACTAAGTACCGATATTTCGATATTGCGATGTATTGGTACAACGTAAACAATGTTGCAAAACTTTCCGCTAAGATAGAAGCAAGGGTACAGTATTTATTAGAATAAATTGAAAGACGATAGGACTATCGATAATGATAGCTTGTTGAAATCGTCTCAACACCGGCTATTGCATCGCGATAAGACAATGCAGCATTCTATTTAAAAAATAGAGATCTCCTCCATCCTTCCACCCACACAAAAAATATTTATTTAACAAGTTGTCCCCCTCTATACCGTGCAACTTTTCTACACAGTATTTTTTCATATTGTTACAAATAATGGAAATGTTCAAGGTGGTGGGAGTTAACGCTCCACCCTGTGTATAAAATTCACCAAATGACTCTTAACGTGTCTAAACATTGCATAGTGCCCCCAAATACATAGGAAGAAAATATATATAACATGTATAAAACTACAATGTAATCTATAAAACGGCTGTTGCGTGCTCGCAATAGTCGACAGGGATAGCGAATCGTTGCGTGTCTAGTTTGCTAAATCATGCTAAATCATGGTTTCAATATAATGAAGTCTCCTAAAAGACATCGAAACACAAATTCCCTCAACGTCGTATGCAAGGCTCGGCTTGCATTGGGTGATTACGTAAAGTGTCGTTGTATGTAGTTGTAGAATCGGAATGGTACTGTCGCTGCGTAAATTTGCTACAGCGCTTACAGACTATATGTGCCTCTTTTTATCGGTTTTTCGCCGTGGTGGCGGTGGTGAGGTGTACATTGATTGGTTTTACAAATTAGCAGGATATGTTCTATGGGGTAGCGTGGTAGAACTATCTTTGAGGTTCCGTTATTTCCATGCGCCGAATTCAGCAGTAGTACAAGACCATATTTCGGACGTGAAGCCCAATAAAGCGAAGTTCTCGAGATGCTTGATACTTCGATGTGGTCTGTACCTACCAGTAGTTTCATAAGTAATACAATACATTCATGTACAGTATGGAAAATTCGAAGGAATTTAATTAGTACAATATTTTAATGAATCGTGGAATGAGCACACGTTTCAATGATGTGTTTACTATTAATATGTAGAAGAACACTTCTTGATGCAATGTTTATATCAATTGTAGATAAGTTATATTATAAGGATAAGTACAAGATTTTATAAATTTTTGCATAAGACCGTGTTGCGTTTCTGACAACACTGTTTTCCAAACACGAGCTAAAAAATGTCTTCTTGTTGGGTAGTTCTCCTTTTTGAAAATTTTCAATGCTATTCTGCCCGCTCCGTTCGATCAGTTTAAGCAAAGCTATATTACATATGTCTTTACATGTTTACATAATTATATATATTGCCCCATTTTATCTCCACTCAACTATTTTGCAATTTCACGGATAGATTACAATAATGTACATATTGTTATTCACACAACACTATTTTAATTCTAAACCTTTAATCAAAATTTTGTTTCGGGACCAGGTTGAGGAATTGATTTGTAAAAATTGATCTTCGAACTCAAATTTTGTCAGGAATGCTCTAGTTCTGTTCGAAACAAGACATCGACATTTCGATTTTTGAAAAGATTATACATTACACTAAAATCAATATATGGCGCTTCAGTAGCAGAAGGTGAACAAAAACATGCTTCAACGTACATATACATATGTTCACAAGAAAAAGGCAGATATCGCTTGTTACATCCCTGAGCAAAAAAAATTTAAACAATAAATATCTTTTGCCTGCCATCCATCTCGCATGTTGGATAAACCTCGGAATGTGAAAATAAATTTCCACGAAATAGTGATTCTCCAAGAAATATGGCCGATAATGCAAGAAATTTCCTGTAATCTTCGCGGGGTTGTTGTACGTTTAGAATACTATTAACAAACTTGAGGATTCTTGATATTCTCGTTTTAAATGTTTCTCCACATTTTTGTTTTCAATTCCGAATTTGAAACATTGAGTATTGATTTGTGGCCAAGAGTTTTGGAATCGTTTAAAGATTGTTACATTTGGACCTATGGATTACCCAGTTTTTCATCAAACATGCTGCTAAGAATTATTTCATATATGCGATCGTAAATACCTTTTATATTAAACTACAGGTACCATGCAAACGCCCTGTATTTGTCGCAGTCGTATCAAACGCTAACGTTTTTACATAATCTTGGAGACAAGATTGGAAACAAAGTAATAGCACATACAAGACACGTCGTGTCTAGATCTACAAGTTTTGATTAATATACTTTTTGATATAATAAATAATTTAAAAGACAATCAGCAAAACTCGATTTTATGAGCATTTAATCAATTATTTGAATGTTTAAGGGCTTGGGGGCACGTTTATCCCTTACCCGATCGAGTTAAAATTTTGCACAAATTATATTTTTGTCAATTTAAATTATTCTGGGGGGTGCCGCGAAAAAATGTGGAAAATAATGTTCATTAAGAGTAAATAAGAGCCACCCTAATGTACAGTCAATCCCATGAGTATTCGTATCCTAACTGTCAATAAGAGAAATTGTTTGAAACTGAGTGACGTGTTTGTGGTTTTCCAATTTGGCTGCAGATGAACAAATACGTATACAAAGTTTATTTAGTCCAAATTCTTACAAAGTTCATTAATGACCTAGAGCATGTACCAAAGAATTTTCTCCCTATCCCAGGAAGTCATGAAGCATTCAATACGAAATACTTCAACAATGTTAATACTTCTTGACTTACAATCGTTTCTTCGCAAGCAGTGTTTCATGTTCACGACAGAAGCACAGAGAAAATTTCTGATTTGTAAATATCAGCGATATTGCATACCGCAATAAAAACGGGCAGGAGGGATTAATTTGTTCGGCGAATCCGAGTGGTTCCAAAAGTTGGCGAGACGCAAAGTCCACGGGTCAGATGCCGTCGCTACAACCGGAAGAACACAGAACGGTCAGAAGCGATGCAGTTGGCCGCAATGGCGATAGAATAGTGAGGCAGCAGCATAACGCGCGCTCGAGGCCTCCGTAAAATGAAATACGACACGACGCGACGGTGGGCAACGAAGCGGAGGAAGGAGACAGCAAAAAGCCAGGGGGAAGAGTGAAACAGAGTGAACAACGCAGATAAACGCGGGGACACGAAGAGGGAGTGCCTATCTATCACTGGGAGAGATCCAATGCAATGCGAACTATTGTACCTACGTTCGCCATCCACTCCAATTCCTAGGGTGGCGATATGCAGCTAGCACGATCCTGTACTTGCATACACGCGCCTGAACGTTGCACATGTAACGCCCAGATAACGCATAGAAACATAAACACCCTAGGTCATCACCCCAACTCTGGTACTTGAGAAATCCCTCCTCCACTAAGCTCAAACCAAAAACTGTACTATAAAAGATCCCTGAAATAAAGAACGACGTTCAGTCTTTTTCACAAGGTTAAACTTGAAAGTTCATTTTATTTGTACCTACTACGTTGGCTCTGCGGAGACTCGTAACCGTATTATATTTTATTATTATATAATATTAATATTATTATATTATTGAGAAATACCTAGAAGTTAAGCGGAACTTACCATTTGTCGTAAGTCTCCGAACCACTCTGGTATTTCTTATTTTAAGTCGTGAAAGTCTTCATTAACGGTGAGAGTGTTGGATTAGAATCTGTGCGACTCTATTTCTTTTATCTCATTTGTTAAAATAAACACCCTGTGAATACTTTCCACGTGACATTTTGGCGATCCTGCCAGGATCCGGTAAAACTTCACGAAGATAAACTTCCGGAACACCTCTACGGACGTGTCAACCCGAAGGGGCTGCGTGTGCCATTCTATCGTGAAACAACGGATCACTGAACCAAGTGACAGAGGTAACACTGGCGTTCGTTACATATCGTGACCGAAAATCAAGCATATCCTCGAATTCCTCTTCCGAATCCTCGTCAAGTTCTTCCCAAGACACAGTGAATATGGCAGTTGAGGCCTCCATGAAAATGATCTTAGACAAGATCCAACGGATGGAGGAAAATTTAAACGGACAACTCATTTTATTGGGAAATGAGAATAAAAACAGAGCTAAGGAAATCCAGAATCTAGCAGGCCAGTTACAGCTACTAACAATGACGGAGGACGGTTCATCAATTCTTGGACGAACTAGACGAGCCAATCAACCTAACTTCCCAGCAGATCTGACGGAGGACGACACACAAACTGCACGAGGCGAACCAGGTCCTTCGGCACCAAGGATAACGGCAACCAATATCACCGAAGAAGGCCCCAGTATGAAGGCAAAAGATGTTATTAGAACCATCGAGACCTTGCGAGGCCGAGATGATGTGGGGGTAGAAGATTTCATTAAATCGGTAATGTATGCCAGATCTATTTGCTCAGAACGAACATTACTACTAAAATTGATAATAGTTGAAAAAATAACTGAGAATGCAGAAAGAAGCATCCGCTATACGACCATTGAAACTTTCAACGAGCTTTATGAAACTCTGCGACAAAACGTTTCCATACCGAATACCGTGAGCAGTTGCCGTGCTAAACTACAGCTAGTACGACAAAGCGCCACCGAAACAATACAGTCTTACAACCTAAGATTTCGACAACAGCTTAACGAATTAATGTATGCAGTACAAAACAAACATCAAAGACCCATAACACGAAGAGTAGCCATCGAAGAAGAAGAAGAAGAGGCGACAAGAACATATATACTTAATTTAAGACGAGATATTGGACAACTAGTCATACCTAGTAAACCTAAAACACTGCTAGAAGCACAAACTATGGCTGCGGATATGGAACTTTGGACTCGCGACGCCAACCGAGCAGTAGAAAAAACAAATTTTACCAAAACCCCTTTACCTAGAACGGCACCAGCTATAGAACAAATCGGTCAAACGACATCAAGAAACCAACATCCATCAAATATGCCACTCGCTCAGCGGATGCAACTAAAATGTACCAAATGTAATCGCATGGGACATACAGCGGGAAGATGTTACTCGCGAAATTTTCCAATGGGACAGCCAAGGAAAAAATCCACCGATACGTGCCAATTTGATCAGCATCGAAGACGAGATAACACCCGAACCAAGAATATCGCCCGAGTCAACTGCACAACCGAAAGATTATTACAAATATCATTCCGAACGCCCGGACTCGCCCGACCAGGAAGATTACTTGTGGACACAGGAGCAGGTATAAATATAATCAAAGAATCAGCAGCCGGGGAGACGGAAACAACCCCGGAACACTCCTTTTACATGGGACATGACAAACACACGACTTCAAAAAAATCCACCATAATAATCAAAGGAATAACTCATACCTTTTACGTTGTACCCGATTCCTTTCCTCTAATCGAAGACGGAATAATTGAACTTCCATTTTTAGGAAAATACACCTACATGATTGATAACGATAAACTCACGCTGGATACTTACACAATCCCTTTCCGGAAAGACCAAACCCATAACCTACCTCCAGGAAAGATTACCAAAGCTACTAAGTACTTAGAAGGAAAACCAGTCCAAATATGCTACATCAACACTGGTAAGTCAGACCATCAAATTACAAACGATATTGAGTCAAATAACAAATTGGAACAAATAAACAAATTTGCTGAAGTCGTAAGGACCAAACATATTGATCCAGAATACAGAAATGCAATTGAGAAAATCCTTATCACCTATCTTGACGTATTTAATCTTGAGACTGATCTCTTACCCTGTACATCACTGACTGAACACACGATAACAGTTAAAAATGACAAACCAATTAATATTAAGAGTTACAGACCTCCAGAGTGCCATAAAAAAGAAATTGAAACTCAAATGGCAGACATGTTAACTAAAAAAATTATTGGCGTGAATATTCCTTAGATACACCGGGTATCAGGCGCTACTGAAGTCTTGTTCCATCCGGCTTATACCAGCAACAAGACACATACATTAAACCACAATTAACACTTTGCCGTCCGCACGTCTCATCAGGATTTTCTTGTTTGGCGCCGGCGGTTTTTCAAGGATTTTGGGAGTTCATAAATCGTCAAGTTTTACTAATCTCAGTTCTCATGAGTTTTCAATCTTGTCCCTCTATTTTCATGAATTTCGAGGATATATGTAAATAAATGTAACATTTTTTTGTATTATATATTTATTTATTTATATTTTCTTGGGTACTTAGTATTTCTCTTTTAGATGATATGAAGCAAAACAATCTCCAAGGTGTACCGCGACTCCACAAGACTTACACATTAAATTTATTGTCCTTATTTTTTTGTTTTTAGAACGTACATGGCACTTTCTTCGTTTTCGTTTGTCGGTTTCGGAAATTTGTATTAGCTGGTGTTGCTTCAGCTGACCGGAAGGTCTGTCGAATAACCGTGTCTTCTCTTTCGTCTGCCATTATCAAAGGGCACAAGTACTTATAAAAACAAAAAACTTGCTTATGTCTGTAACTTATTGTTACTTAAACAGAACACAAACGGTACCACAGTGCTGCCACCGGCCTTTGCGCGATAGTTTTGCGCACGACACCAACGTGGTGTCGCCGGCTTTTGCGCGATAGTTTTCGCGGGACACTAATGTGGTGTCCCCGGACGGCATAGTGTTAACACCAATATTCTCGAACGTTCATTTCGTTACCACCATTTCAACCAGATGAAGTGATTAATTCCATAACAGCAACATCCCAATGCATCGTCGCAACCATACGCGTAGTGAGACTTACAACCTCGAAAAACTCACTAAAGGTGGGTCCAAACTTGTTACGTACTTCTGTTACTGACACCGATGACGTCAGTTTTTGGTAACGAGATGTGGGTTTGGACGTATTTCTATTCATCTGCACGTAAAAGTGTGTCCACATTTGTTACCGTACCGGGATTTGGGACCTAGTCAAGTGGTTTCGAAAAGGTCTGGGAAGAAATCTGAAGTGTTTTTTGATACCTCATACTGTTACTTTTTACTTGGTTCGGCCGTTCCATGCGCTGTCGGTATAGTGACCCGCTCCAAAGAAGGTACTTGAGCCGCTCTTGAATAGTTATAGCTTTCTTTGAATTTGTATCTTTTCTGGCTGCCTTTGGCCGGATTAGGTTGACTAAAGTTGATAATTCTAGTATAATAATAATTTCTAAGTCGTATATAATAAATCTTCATTATTTATAAAAATATAAAAATACTTATAAAAATATTTTACGAAGAACTTTTTCTTCATATATTTCCGCTGTTACGTTATCGCGTTAGTAGGTCTTAATATCTAGCAACATCGAATCAACGGTCGACAATGCAATTGTAACTATCGATATCGATAAATAAGTTAGGAGCAAAATTGAAAACCGGATAAGCGTACGAGATACATAAAACTATATGTATATTGTTTAAGTACCAGTCATAGGTTGTCGAACAAAAGGAAAGCCAGAGCATTGAAATCTTAAAACAGTGCACTTGGAAGATTCTAAAGGTTATTTATTACGGAGCAGAAAGAACTAGCTATGTCTATTGAATTACGTACGACCACCGGAGGTTGTCACACCTCACGATAGCCTGTTCTGGCCGCCACATGTTCTAACGCTGAACAAAAGGACTCCGGCACTCCCTCTCAACTGTTTGGCGCGCTTTCTCTGACTTTCGCGCGTTTTCCTCAGTCCCCAAAAACCAGATCTACTAGTATTACTTCATCGCGTTCCAGTCGTCTGTAAACAGCGAAAGTGACAACATGGACATCTTTATTCACTATGCCTTAAAACGTAAAAAAAGGAAATCGCGACAGTGGTGGCAAACGAATTTATATTATTCAAGAAATGTTTATAGTGGTGCGCAATTATTATCAGATTTAAAATTTCAGTCCATTAGCGGGCAATACAAAAATTTTACTCGGATGTCACCAAGTGAATTTGAATTTTTAATCAATTTAATCAGGCCTAAAATAGTAAAAAAAGATACAACTTTCAGGAAAGCTATAACTGTTCAAGAACGCCTAGCCATAACTCTTCGTTTCTTGGCGAGTGGTGATTCGTATAGCAGTCTTCAATTTTTGTTTAAAGTTTCCAAACAATCTATTAGCAATATAGTACCGAAAGTGTGTGAAGCTATCGTTGAAGGATTGAAAGATTATATTAAGGTAATTTGTATAAGTTCCAATATATTAAATGCAGTACTTAATTGATGATCTTCTTCTGTCTGCTGCCTTTTTCTCTTTGGAGGTTTTGGTGATGGTTCAGGTGCTACTCCCTCAGAGGCATCTTCTTCAACCACATTCAGCTCTTCTCAAAATTCTGCATTTTCTGCTCTCGACGTAAAGCATATTATATTGCAATCACCTATTAAAAGCGGAAGTGAATTCATCAATTATAAATCTACATTCAGTATAGTACTTTTAGCGTTGGTTGACTCCGATTATAATTTTCTGTATGTAAATGTGAGTTGCCAAGGCAGAATTTCCGACAGTGGAGTTTTTGCTAACACTGAGCTGTATAAAAAAATACAGTCTAAATCACTGTGTATACCTGACGATCGGCCCTTAAATAGCACACTAAAAGAAATTCCTATTTTTTTTGTCGGCGATGAAACTTTTGCACTAAGTTCATCAATGATGAAAGTATATCCTGGATTGCACCCAAAGGGCACCAAAAAAAGAATATTTAATTATCGGCTGTGCAGAACTCGCAGAGTGGTGGAAAATGTATTTGGAATCATATCAGCGGTTTTCAGAGTGCTCCACAAACCCTTGCTATTGGGGCCAAAAAAGTCAGAGATTGTTGTGATGGCCATTGTTTGCCTCCATAATTTTTCAAGAAAATCTAGGACTTTCATTAACAAATACACTCCACCAGGCACATTAGACCATGAAATAGATGGCAGATTAATTAATGGTAATTGGAGAGTTGGAAATAGCGAAAATATGGGATCTTTACTGCCCATCCGGAAAATTCCACGTAGACCACCTTTGAAGGCAGTGCATGTCAGAGAAGAATTGGCAGAGCACTTTATGAACGAAGGAAAAATTCAGTGGCAACATGAATATGCATGAAACAGGTACAATAGATAGAGTCCGGCTCTGACCATAGATATCTAGCCCAAGTGAGAAAGGAGGAGAGTGTAAGGGGGAAGCATACGAAAATAGATATGGGGACTTTTCGTAGAGAATATAGAATTTGGATGAGAGATAGCCGACTGTTAGAGACAAATGATATAGACCATATCGAGAAGTATATACAAGGGGTTACAGACCTGATCCAGGCATGTACAATTGTAAGAAAAGAGCAGTACCAAGCAAGGAAAAAGGTATGGTGGTGGTCGGACGAAATAAAGACACTCAGAGCGAAATCCGTCTTAGCTAGAAGGAAAATGCAGAGAGCTCTCCGTAGAGGCAATACTAGGGTGAGCGAGGAAAAAAAGGAAGAATATAGGGAAGCTATGAGGATATTGAATAAAACGATCAGAGAGGCAAAGAAAGAGGCGTGGAAAAAATTAGTAGATACCATGGAGGATGATATATGGGCAAGGCCCTGCAAGACAGTGATGGACTCACTAAAAAAGAGGGCACCACCAAAGGCCCTAGATAAACAAGAAATGAACGAGGTAGTAAAGGGCTTATTCATCACGGAGAAAGGAAAAGATAAGGAAATCACGTTGGCCAGGGATGAAACCGTGGAACAAGATGAGATCTGCGAAGATGAGCTAGAGAGGGCTGTATGTCGAATTAAGAGAAAATCCCCAGGAGTTGACGAGATTTCGGCCGATATGGTTAGATGGTTGGGGAGTAATGCAAAAGTGCATGTACTGAAATTAGTAAATTTATGTTATTGTAAGGGGATCTTCCCAAAGTCTTGGAAGATTGGAAGACTAGTTCTAATACCAAAGGGAAACGAGACTGGAGAAACCAAAGGATGGAGGCCCTTGAGTATTTTATCTAACTGGGCGAAAGTATATGAGTATATTATTAAAGAAAAACTGGTCAAAGTTATACGACATGAGGGAAACCAATATGGTTTCATTAAGAGAAGAAGCACCGTCGACGCGATGGCCTCCCTCATGAAGGACTGGGATACGGCTAGAAGGGAGGGAAAACACTGCGTATTGGTGACATTAGACGTTAAGGGCCCCGACTCCATGCGCCATGACCTGTGTGCGTGCTGTCACACAAACAACGGAAAGCATGCACGTATACGCCATGCGCGACAGAGAGACCCGATTTCTAAAATTAGAAATCCTGTCTCAATAATTGCATTAATGAAACTTTCGCGGATATAGCACACACGGGTAGACTTCACCACAGTCGGGGACTTACGTTTGAACGCCAATAAACACCATGCGTTCAGATGAAATCTATTTCTTAAACTGGCAAGCTAGAGACAGACACCAATGTAGGCAACAAGATGGCTGGAGGCATCTTGACACATTTCCCAGTTAGCAAATATTGAACGATTTAATGGTTTATTCACTGATAACACGAAGTCCCCTACTTCCTTGAAGTAGCACAAGATCACAGAAATTCGATTTTTCACAATTTATCACTTCTGGAAAGCGGAGAATCTAATTTACGATTTGCACGCATCCGACGTAAGAATAGTACACTGATTCTCCGTCGGTGGCGTTTATGGTATATTGTAGTGAATTTGGCCAAGTTACCGTCAGGGTCAATAAAAATACAAATCAGTCGGTAAATGTAAGTTATAATTTCACACCACGAACGGCGATTCATACGTGAATACGTGATGCGTGCACACAGACACCAGTAAGGCATAGTTGCCGGCACGTATCAAACCTCTGTCACGCTGTTGTCACATCTGTTACAATTATAACATAAGCATCAGCAAAATGAATCGGCTCGAGCCGAGATGTTGATTCGAGCCGCTGCAAAGTTTTTTGTAGGTTCGAGTCCCCTTGGGGTGTATATTTTTTACATTAATTTTTTTTTTCGTTACTAAGTATATAACAATGATCAATATTTGTTTACAAAAAATATTTGTTAAATACTTTAATTTAATATACGTAAATATGAAGTTGAAGCGCTTTTTTCTACCATTTTCTTCCCATGTACATCTGCATCTGCCCATGTGCATCTTGCCAATTATGGAAATGGCACTCAAAATGTGTAACTCAAAATTGTTCAAAATGTTAATATATATGAAATATATTAACTATATTATACAACAATAATATAATATTATTATATATATAATATATATATATTCGCTGTATATATTAATATTATACTATTTAGCCTTTCTTTTACAAGCGAAGGACCCCAACTGTCCTACTTCGATTTCAACGATCTTGTGTACGGTGATAGTATATAGGAATCTAATGATAAGTGTCAAATATTAGCCGCAGTTATTCAATATTTTTATAGATATAAACAATTAAAGGTACGTAACTCTATCTCTATTATGAGTATAAAATTATGTTATATATAGAATCTTTGATTGCGAAGTGTGATAGTTCGTTGGCTCGTAAAACGAAATTCCTGCGTTCGATACTCGCCAGGGGTATATTTTTTCTTTTTTGATTTCATTATCACATAATAATAAACATATAATAATATAATAATATATATTATTATATTATATTATATTATATATATATAAAATAATATATATATAAAATATAAAATATAAATATAATATAAAATATAAAATATAAAATATAAATATAAAATAAAAATATAAATATAATAATATATATATTATTATAATATTTTATAAGTGTACACTATGCATTAAGAAATTTAATGATTTCCTGAGGCTACGCCAATGCTTTGGAATCATTCTATTTCACTCTGTCCCCATATGCTGATCGTCAACCTTTGTCACCGTCTTCAGCCAATAGCAGCAAGTCACGTGATAGCAACCGAGTGAGAGCGTAAACTGTCACTCGCCAACTCTCGGCGAACGGACAGTATATTATTATATTATTATAAAATAATATAATTATAAATTATAAATATAAAATATAAATATAATATAAAATATAAAATATAAAATATAAAATATAAATATAAAATAAAAATATAAATATAATAATATATATATTATTATATTATTTTAATAATATAAATATTAATAATATAATTAATAATATAAATATAAATATAAATATAAATATATTTATATTTTATATTTTATATTTTATATTATATTTATATTTATATTTATAATTATATTATTTTATAATAATATAATAATATACTGTCCGTTCGCCGAGAGTTGGCGAGTGACAGTTTACGCTCTCACTCGGTTGCTATCACGTGACTTGCTGCTATTGGCTGAAGACGGTGTTACGAGCCGGGGCTGTGGGCAACGCCTAGACCGGCGATGTTTATATTACCCAAGGAATATGGTTGAGAATTTGTTAGTAAGGTGCACGGACGAACCTGATGCGAAATCAGGGAGCCGCTGGGATTGATGTATGCGAGGACGAACCCGATGCGAAATCGGGGAGCCTCAGGAATAGAATCAAGCGCGGACGAACCTGGTGCGAAACCAGGGAGCCGCAGGAGGGTGAAACGTCGTGGACGAACCCGATGCGAAATCGGGGAGCCACTAGGAAAGAGTTCGCAGACGAACCCGGTGCGAAACCGGGGAGCTGCTGGGAGGTTGGTTTATTCACAGACGAACCCGGTGCGAAACCGGGGAGCTGTTCGGAGGTTTGGTAAACGTACGGACGAACCTGATGCGAAATCAGGGAGCCGTAGGATACAGACGAACCTGGTGCGAAACCAGGGAGCTGTAGGATGGGTTAGGTTTCGTGGACGAACCCGATGCGAAATCGGGGAGCCACTAGGTTGGAGTAGTTACCTTGTTTTGGATAAGGCGTGCGAACGAACCTGATGCGAAATCAGGGAGTCGCAGGAAATGTTAGTTTGACTCGTAAATAAATATTCGATACAACTCGAGCGGTTAAGTTGTATCTGTGGGACGTTACTACTAATATAAGGGATCACGGAGTAAAGATAGGTTTTAACGAATCTACTCGATTTAATGGTGAACAGTTAATAAGTTTATATTGCAACCAGTTGTTTGTACAAGTGTAATTGTCGCGATATAGTTAAATAGTGTGTGAATTATTACCTAAGCTGCACGGTGTTGACGCACTGGCGATGCGGGGTCTGAGAACGGTTACAAGGTATGCCGAAAGAACTTCAACCGGACTATGCGGATTCTAACGGGTTAACTTTATCTGAATGGTGCCCTAAGCCCAATTCTTACTGAAATGCAACCGACTCTGTACAAGCGTAGCACGACGTGACAATGCGCGTAGCTGTGTAGTTATGAACCGAAGATGATTAGAAACGGAGGGTTTATATAGTCCCAAAATGTATGGAGGGGCTAATTAGAAGCCTCCATAAAAGGTAAGAGCGCAGAGTCTTCGTCGGGTCACTAATGCACCTAATCGGTCGCGATGCAGTTGGTCGATGCTAAAAGGGTTAACCGTCGTGTGGTAGCGAGATAAATCTTTAGGCGTCTTCCGTTCCTACGCGAGATCGAACGACGCGTGCGAGCACGGCGTAGGAGAATATTATTCATACGTAACATCTCCCCCCCCGAGACGAAACATCGCGTTTCGCGTGATGCTTTTCCAAAGAAAGGAAAACGGTTAAAGATTTATCAAAATTTTAAAGGTGTGAAAATTGTCGAGTGTGGTGTATGTGTTTGTGTACTTAACGCTATTGTGCTATTGCGGGTCTGCTTCAGCTGGTGGTTGAAGTAACGAAACCCAGTTCCATCCAGCCTTGGGCGACGTTGTAAGGGGGTTGTCCAGGTAGACGGTGTTTTCTATTTCGTTGATTAATCCAGATTCTAATTCTTTGCTGAGGCCAAATTACGGATGGTAGTCATATGTGTAATTAATTCTGTTAAGTAGTCTCCGTATGATCTTAATTTTTCATCAGTTGGAAATGAACTTGGTTCTCGGGCTGGTTTTCCAAAAATTAATTCGTATGGAGTGAAATTTGTTGCTTCATGTACAGATGTATTGTATGAAAACATTGCAAAGGGTATTAATAAATCCCAATCTTCGTAACTATCCATGTAGTGCTTGAGGTATTCGGTGAGTACGATGTGGCTTCGCTCCAATGATCCGTTGGTTTGTGGTCGGTATCCCGAAGTTGCAATTTGCTTGATTTTAAATATTTCGGACAAATTTGTCATAAGGTTTCCAATGAAACTAGTTCCTTTGTCTGTTAATATTGCGCGAGGTGTACCATAGATTGCAATGAAATATCTAGCAAAAGCATCTGCAATAGTAGCAGCTCGAATATTCGGTATTGCTACTGCCATGCAATATTTAGTTAAATTATCCTGCATAGTGAGAATGTATCTATTTCCGCTAGGTGTGATTGGTAAAGGTCCTACTGTATCCAAAGCTATTTTATCGAATGGTCCCATAGGTGTGTCGGTAATTAACATAGGCTGACGAGTTTTTGCTCGAACTAATTTTTGTTCTTGACAACTTTGGCATCTTCGTATGTAATTTTGAATTTCATTGCGCATTTGCGGCCAATGGAATTTTGAACGAATGCGCTTATAAGTCTTCGTGATTCCTTTGTGTCCTCCAATTAAACTATCATGAGCTTCGCGGATTATTTCTTGTCTGTCCTCTATGGATGGTGTAGTGATGATACAATTGCAAATAATAATTTGCTGTGCTGTTCCAGTGAAAACTTCTTCTAACATCTTGAAGAATTCGTTGACCGGTAGTTTATGGAAATCTCCAGTTGCTGATATTCGAAATGATTTGATATGATGTTGACTTAAGGTGTCTCTAAGAATTTTCAAACCCGTGAGAACGTCTGACTTTTTAACGTTATCGTAAAAATTGTCGGAGACTACTATGCTGAAAGATTTATACAATCCATTATCCAAAGTTACTATATGTCCCTTTTCTGGTCGTTTTGCGAGAAGGTCCGGTTTATTTATTGTCTCGGTGTCCAGTAACAGTTTTCCAACGTCGGTTTGTAAATTACAGTCGGCAGATATAAAATGTACACAGTGTCCTTCTTCAGCTGTGAGGGTGTTCGATGAGACAGTAATTTTATTCAGCTGTGCAGATAACACCTCCTCCAGATCATCTACATCAGACGTTTTTTCCAAATCCAAGGCGATGAATGGATAAGGGTCGAGCGTATGGTCTAGCAAATCATGTCGAGTCGAACCGTTATCGGGTGACCGTATGACACTTGCTTCGGCAAGGGTCTTCGCAGGTAGCTGGTTTGCGGGGGCTTGTAAAACTACACTCGGCATTGGTGTCAACCCCTGCGTTGTACTAAACAAGTCCTGGTGAACATTATTTGTATTCTTTATTACAGTGTCTTCGAGTGGTTCTCCAAAAGATAATGAATCGTCGTGTAGGGTTTGGTCTTCGTGTGAAGGCAGAATTCGAGTAGAATTTGCTGCTGGTAAGAAACTGTTTATAGTTTCCAGGCGCTCATCTGGCATCGATATCTCTTGCGACAGACTCGGAAAGGATCGATTTCTGTCTATAATCGGCGAATGCTGGACCTTTCCATATGCGGCCTGTTCTGTTTCGTCAGAGCTGCTACTATCCCGATACTTGGGTCGGGTTTCTCTATCTCGTCGTGACTGTCTAACACGTTGTCCAATTGAATCAGTATTAGGATCTATTTTAGGTATCTGTATTTTGAATTCAGAATCTCTGCATTCTCGTGGCATCAATGGTAAACAAACAGATACGGGGTTACGCGACAAAGCGTCTGCGTTTTTATTCGTTTTTCCGGCTTTATGAACGACTTGATACTCGTATTCTAAGAGTCTAAGTTTCCATTTCATGAGTCTAGAAGTCGGATCTTTAACAGAATGTAACCAGACTAATGGTCTATGATCTGTAACGAGTGTGAAATTAGTTCCATAAATGTAAGGCCTGAAATATCTTACGGCGTAAACCATTGCCAAACATTCCTTTTCTGTAGCTGAATAATTTTTCTCAGGTTTATTTAAGCTGCGGGACGCGTACGCAATCGGCAGATCGTTTCCTATCTCCCCTTGACTGAGCACGGCTCCAATAGCATATTCGGATGCATCTGTTGTAACGATGAATGGTTTATCAAAATCTGGATATTGTAAAATGGGTTGCTGGCACAATTCGCTGCGTAATTGTTTGAAAGCTTGATCTTGTTCTTCTGTCCACTTGAATTTGACACCTTTCCCTAACAAGTTAATTAGAGGTTTTGCTATTAAGGTGAAATTAGGTACGAATCTTCGGTAATATCCCACAAGTCCTAGGAATTGTTGAATATTCTTCTGTGTAGTAGGTGTAGGAAAATCTTGAACGGATTTTAATTTCCTAGGATCAGGTCTGACTCCGTCTTTTGATATAATGTGTCCGAGGTATGCAACTTCCTTCCGTAGGAATTCACATTTATTGGTCTGAAGGGTTAATCCATGATCTTTAAGGCGGTTTAATAATTTTTTAACTTTAATGTTGTGTTCTTGTAACGATGAAGCGTATACTACTATGTCGTCCAAATAAACAAAAAGATCTGTCCCTTGAAGTCCAGTGAGTACTTGATCCATAAGGCGTTGAAAAGTGGGTGGTGCGTTCTTTAATCCGAAAGGCATTCGAGAAAATTCGTAATGTCCATTCGGGGTTGTAAAAGCAGTTTTTGGTTTATCTTTCGGATCCATTTCTATCTGATGAAATCCACTTGCGAGATCGAAAACTGAGAAGTATTTAGCTCCTCCTAATCGATCTAAAATTTCCGTGATTTGAGGTAATGGGTATTTATCGGAAATTGTTTTTTCGTTGAGTGCACGAAAATCTATTACCAAACGCCAGCGTTTAACTCCCTGTGCGTCTGCTTTCTTTGGAACAATCCATAATGGTGAATTATACGGAGATTTAGAGTGATCAATTATGCCTGCAGATAACATAGTGCTGATCTGTTTTTGAATTTCTTTTTGATGTACAGGCGGATAACGATATTGTCTGGTATTAATTGGAATATCATTAGTTGTATGAATTGAATGATTAAAGTCACGAGCCTTCCCGAGTTTATCTCCTGGAAGGAAAAATCGATCTGGAAATTCTTCCACTAAATCTGTCACAAAATTCCGTTCCTCTTTATTTAAATGGTTTAAATTGAGAGTTTGTAGAATTCCATGTATCCTGTCTTTCTTAATCTTGAAGCTCGACGAATGTTCCGCTTCTGGGTAAGAATCTTCTTCTGATGAACTCACGATATCATAGGGCTCCAACAACTGAGGCTCTATCTCTACTTCAATTGCTTCTTCACTGGTGTTTATCGCCATAACGTGACACTTTCCGTCGTTGTTGGTCACGACTGCTTCCCCTATGTAAAGATGTTCGTGGGTTTTTATGCGCGGTAGGTATCCTTCCTTTATCTTCACGTTTGCTACTCTTACAGCAATCTGTTGCGACGTTCTAGGTTTGATACAATATTTTGTAGCTGTCTGTTGCTCTTTAATTTGTTGAGGTAAATCTTGATAATTTGAAAAACGTATTGGTCGGATCGGTTTATTTTTTAATGTTAAAGTACCATGATAGTAGGAAATTTCAGCTTCTTCCTGTTTTAGAAACGGGCTTCCAATAAGTCCATCTGCGTCTATTGCAAGATTTCTCACCACATAGAAAAATGCTGGAGATCCATGAATATGTAAAATTGTAGTTCCAAGGGTGTGAATCGGCGTTGTAGTGAGTCCTGTCAACTCAATTTCTTCTCTAGAAACTATTTCTGCGGTTTTTCCGAGTACGTCGATGACCACCAGATTAACAGCTGCTCCACCATCAATTAAGAATTCTCCCGTTCCTGATTCCAGTTCCGGTACCTTGATCTTGATTCTTGGTGCAGGTGCTTCCTTGATGAGTCTTCTTTCTTCTCGTCGCTGAATCGGATTTTTCTTCGGCGATCTTCCTCGTTTCCGCTCATCGTGTCGCCTGTACGTTGAGCGCGATTGAAGTTTAAAGTCTTGTTTGATTCAACGGATGAATCCCGTGAATCCCGGCGATAATGCGGACTGCGCGGACGATTCCTACATGACTTCCCGTCATGTCCAGCAATGCCACAATGCCAACAATATAAATCTGACTTACGATTTTTGTCAGGATTTTTAAGAATTGAAAATTTTTTATCTCGATCATCTACGGATGAATCGCGATGATTAGAAGGGGATCTCGAGGGGGTCCTTTGTCGTAAAGTCCAGGCCGTCGTACGTCCTTGCCTCTCTCGTTCCTCTTCAAATTCAGATGTTCTAGCAGGTCGTTCCCTGAACCGATCATATCTGTTCGGAGACAGTGGATACGACACTTCGCGGTCGTGATTATGATAATCCCGATCATAACGATCTCGGCGTGACCATCTAGATGGTGATTCTCTGGATGGCGACCGTTGCCGATTACTTAATTTCCTGTCAATATGTAGCACGGCGTCGTAAGCCTGTTCAAGCGTTTCCAAATCTTGAAGTTTAGCCGACACTTTCCAGGAAATTCGATCCGGTAAACCATCGATGAAGTTTTCTTTAACGTCCTTTTCCATTTCTTTGACGAATTCTTCAGCGTGATCCAGATATCTTTCCCGGATAGCTCCGCGCGTACAATAAACAAGATGACTCGTTCTATCGACATATCGTCGAATACTTTCACCTTCACGAATACGTAGTTTCGCGATTTCTACTTGAAAATGCGACAAATCTCTACCAGGCGCGAATCTCTTTTTTAAGTGCTTAATCAGTGCCTTAACAGAGTCGAATTTATGCTCTATCGTGCATCTACGTGCTGGACCGATGAGTTTAGTTAAAACAATGGCAAGATACTCCGCTTCCGTACCCTCAGGAATCAAAGTTAACCCGTTTTCCACATGTTGTGCAAAGTGCGTCAACGATGGCTTTTCTCCGTCAAAAGTCGGAATGGACAAAGTGATATTCTGTATACACGTCCGTTGCGTTAAGAGTGTCATTGTATTAGCAATCGAAGCTGTCAAGTTTAGCATCTCACTAGCAGAGACGTTCGCTTGTGGATTTGCCATTTTGAAAAATACTAAAGTAACTAACTAGAGAAAACTAGTATATTGTAAATGTTCACCTACGAGTAATAGAACGTATTTTTTTAAAAACCAAAATTTACGGTAATTCCAAATTAGCAGTATCCCACCGCTGTCACCAGTTTGTTACGAGCCGGGGCTGTGGGCAACGCCTAGACCGGCGATGTTTATATTACCCAAGGAATATGGTTGAGAATTTGTTAGTAAGGTGCACGGACGAACCTGATGCGAAATCAGGGAGCCGCTGGGATTGATGTATGCGAGGACGAACCCGATGCGAAATCGGGGAGCCTCAGGAATAGAATCAAGCGCGGACGAACCTGGTGCGAAACCAGGGAGCCGCAGGAGGGTGAAACGTCGTGGACGAACCCGATGCGAAATCGGGGAGCCACTAGGAAAGAGTTCGCAGACGAACCCGGTGCGAAACCGGGGAGCTGCTGGGAGGTTGGTTTATTCACAGACGAACCCGGTGCGAAACCGGGGAGCTGTTCGGAGGTTTGGTAAACGTACGGACGAACCTGATGCGAAATCAGGGAGCCGTAGGATACAGACGAACCTGGTGCGAAACCAGGGAGCTGTAGGATGGGTTAGGTTTCGTGGACGAACCCGATGCGAAATCGGGGAGCCACTAGGTTGGAGTAGTTACCTTGTTTTGGATAAGGCGTGCGAACGAACCTGATGCGAAATCAGGGAGTCGCAGGAAATGTTAGTTTGACTCGTAAATAAATATTCGATACAACTCGAGCGGTTAAGTTGTATCTGTGGGACGTTACTACTAATATAAGGGATCACGGAGTAAAGATAGGTTTTAACGAATCTACTCGATTTAATGGTGAACAGTTAATAAGTTTATATTGCAACCAGTTGTTTGTACAAGTGTAATTGTCGCGATATAGTTAAATAGTGTGTGAATTATTACCTAAGCTGCACGGTGTTGACGCACTGGCGATGCGGGGTCTGAGAACGGTTACAAGGTATGCCGAAAGAACTTCAACCGGACTATGCGGATTCTAACGGGTTAACTTTATCTGAATGGTGCCCTAAGCCCAATTCTTACTGAAATGCAACCGACTCTGTACAAGCGTAGCACGACGTGACAATGCGCGTAGCTGTGTAGTTATGAACCGAAGATGATTAGAAACGGAGGGTTTATATAGTCCCAAAATGTATGGAGGGGCTAATTAGAAGCCTCCATAAAAGGTAAGAGCGCAGAGTCTTCGTCGGGTCACTAATGCACCTAATCGGTCGCGATGCAGTTGGTCGATGCTAAAAGGGTTAACCGTCGTGTGGTAGCGAGATAAATCTTTAGGCGTCTTCCGTTCCTACGCGAGATCGAACGACGCGTGCGAGCACGGCGTAGGAGAATATTATTCATACGTAACAACGGTGACAAAGGTTGACGATCAGCATATGGGGACAGAGTGAAATAGAATGATTCCAAAGCATTGGCGTAGCCTCAGGAAATCATTAAATTTCTTAATGCATAGTGTACACTTTGATGGGGAGGCTACGCCAATGCTCTAAATTCATCATTCTATCTCACTTTGTCTCGATATGCTCGTCGTCGTACTTTGTCACTGGCCGTAGCCAATAACAGCAAACGCACATGGTAGCAGCAGAGTGAGAACGCAATATGCTGTCACTCGCCAACTCTCGGCGAACGCAGAGTATATTATTATATTATTTTATAATAATATGGCGAGCATCGAACGCAGGAATTTCGCTTTACGAGCCAACGAACTATCACACTTCGCAATCAAAGATTCTATATATAACATAATTTTATACTCATAATAGAGATAGAGTTACGTACCTTTAATTGTTTATATCTATAAAAATATTGAATAACTGCGGCTAATATTTGACACTTATAATTAGATTCCTATATACTATCACCTTACACAAGATCGTTAAAATCGAAGTAGGACAGTTGGGGTCCTTCGCTTGTAAAAGAAAGGCGAAATAGTATAATATAAAAATATACAGCGAGTTCGCCTGCACTTCATCTACGACTCTTCATTATAAGACATATGAAAATGCACAAAATAAATTAATTGAATGTTATAAATATTAAACAGTGCCATAATCAGCAAGATACTTGAAATTAAAAACGGTAGCATAAAAAAACGCTATAATAGATAAAAATATTTAAAAAATATTGATCATTGTCATATAGATAGTAATTAAAAAAAAATTAATGTAAAAAAAAGGAAACCTGAGGGGGATCCCACTCCCCGTTTATAATTTTGCCTAATGACGTTAGATGTCACATCGTGAGTTTATAATTCTGTATAATGAGTTTAGATGTCACCCCGTCAAATGTCGAAGCAGACGATTTTTCTGCTTTCACTAACGCCCGATCTGTCGAATGGCGATTAGATCGATTCGGAGTTGGCCTCAAAGGAGTCGGGAAGGAACGCGTTTAACGCTATAGGCTGGAGGAATATAAAAGAGGAGCTAAGTAAGAGGAGGATACCCGAAAGGTTGGAAAGGGTTTTATCAGACTATTTGAGAGATAGGAAGATCTGCTGTAAGGTAGAAGGGGAACACCTAGAGTGGAAAATTTTTGGAGGAGTTCCACAGGGATCGGTGCTGGGCCCCTTACTATGGAATATCGTATATGATAATTTGCTGAAGTTAAAGATGCCGAAAGGAGTTCAGATAATTGGGTACGCTGATGACGTGGCTGTAGTACTCGTTAACCGAACGATGGAGGAAATTAAAATAAACCTAGATAAAACTATGAAGAAAATAAGCAAATGAATTATGGAAAAAGGACTATCTCTTGCAAAAGAAAAGACTGAGGTAGTCCTGTTAACAGGGAAAAAGGCGGTGGGGGCCCTCACCATAAAAATCTTTGATAAGGAACTATCTGCGAGGGGGGCAGTGAAATACCTAGGAGTCATGTTTGAGGGCAATAGAGTGTTTAAAGAGCAGGTTAACAGAACTACAGACAAAGCAACAAGAGTAATGGGATTGTTAACAAGAATAATGCCAAATAGCTATGGTACTGGCTATAGAAGTAGAATTCTTCTATATATAAAATGATGGAAGCGATCGTGATATACGGGGCCCCTATATGGCATATGGCCTATGATTTTGGAATAAATCAGGTGAAACTAAAAAGGGTTCAAAAAGTAGCTATGAGCAAAGTGGTAAGGGCATACCGGACCGCATCTTTTGAGTCCTGCATGCCGAGGGGCTGGTCAGGGGGCAAATGCTAAGAAACCCGGCGCAGAGTGATGGGTAAAAGAGGAGTGGTTTTTAGTGGGTAGGTCACATAAAACCTAGACTAGCCCCACATATCCCACAGTAATAGGCGGGAATGCGTAACGCATTTTCCACTACTCTACTAAAAGAAAAAAAAAAGGTACAATAGATATAAATTTATATTCCTTGTATTTATGTTCCTTTTTTAATTTTTACTTTACCAGTTTCCAGTGTTTCTCTTGGTTTGTTCTTATCAAGTATGAATTTGAAACTCTCGTAGGCAAACCAAGTACTTTTGTATATCTCATCTGATCCTGTATGTAAAAAAGTTTAGTTTCTAAATAAAGAATAATATAATCTAAGTAATATTCGTAAATGTGTTTAACTGCTTACCTTTGCCTGTTCCAACACTTCTTTTTATTTTCATGTTTTCCCTTCTACATGATGATAACAATCGCTCCATTTTCCTTTTGCACTCTTCAACAGATATTACTATTTCAAGAGCAATTTCTTCCCAAGCATCGAACTTTTTGAATTTATTGTAATGTAAATTATGTTTGGGGTTCCAGATTAATGTTTTATTTTTATATGCATCTTTAACGCCAATGCCAGTTCGTTACACCACTCCATAATTGCAAACAACACAAACAACACAACCCGCTTTCAAAGAGTAAGGAGAGGATACTGTTTCTCCTACTGTCGATTCAAACTGACTTCCTCGTCGAATGTACCCCATCACGTCGACTCGGAAGCGTTTTTAGTCACGCTGATTGGACATTGGGAAAAACGACAAATTTCCAATCAGCGTGTTTTGAAGGTGTCCACATCCCTTCCGTAGCGCCTCCAGTTGACCTCCAGGACACTGGGCTCAGGGGAAGCAATGAGCGACGTGCTGATTAAAAAATGTCCCGGCGTAAGCGTCCGGTAGTCGTCGATATTCTCGGGCACGGCACAAATTGGTCGCGAATTCAAACACGCCTCGATCCAACAAAGTAGTGTGGTAAGCTCTTCGATGGTAAGCGTCTGCGCTCCGACGCACCGCTTTTAATGGTGTTTTACACTTCGTACACCGGCTTCCCAGTGCCCCCCGAAATGCGGGGCAGCTGGTGGCCAGAAATGCCACTCCACTTTATCGACTGCGAGGTTGTTTAGGAAGTTCAGATCACGAATAGCACTTCGGTGTGCTTCAAAAAGTTCGCGACCCGCGCCTTGGAAATTTGTGCCGTGGTCCGAATACATTGACTGCGGGCGGCCGCGCCTTGATACGAACCGCTGGAATGCTGCAAGAAATGCAGCGGTACTGTAGTCGAGGGCCAGCTCAAGGTGGAGGGTCTTCGCCATCATAGACGCAAATAATGCGATGTAAGATTTATGCGAATTGTGGCCGCGGCCCGGAGCGGTTCGTACCAAGATCCGACCCGCATAGTCGACACCCGTGTTGACGAATGCGCGGGATGCTGCAGGGACTCGACTCGCAGGAAGGTCCCCCATGAGCTCCGTGCGAATCTCCGCCTTCGCACGTGTGCATGAAACACACCTATAGAACACCGTACGGACGGTTGCTCGCGCGCGGAGGAGCCAAAGGTAAGAAGCTAAGGTTAAGGCTGGGCCACCGTGCAAGGTGTTAAGATGGTGATTAGAGATCATCAGGGAGACGATAGGATGGAAGGAGAGAATGACTGGATGCTTCGGGTCCGCCGTCAAGGTGGAGTGACGGAGGCGCTCTCCAACTCGCAGCAGACCGTGAGCATCCAAATAAGGATTCAGAGAGGTGAGGGAACTTGAGTTTGAAACGGGGTGGTTTGAGGCGAGCGCCGCCATTTCCTGGGGGAAAAGATACAGCTGGGTGGATCGGAGCCAATGTCGCTCCGTGCGTTCTAGCTCACCCGGAATCAACGACAGAACCGCGATGCCGCGATCTCGCGCTTGTGGACGAACTTGAGCCCTGTTGCGAGACTTTGAACGAGTTGCTGACAGAAAGCGAAACAAATATGCCGTTACCGGGAGAAGCTTGGGCCTCGTGGAATATCCCGTTGACAGATTCCACACCTAGCATGGAATGACGGAGCCGACGAAAATGCGGCGTCGCTCTTCTCTGGTCGTCAAGGGCAGAGCCGTCTCCTGCACCGGCCACCGGTCAAGAGATAAACGCAACCAGCGAAGGCCCTCACTATTAAGGGCTGTTGACAATTTGAGGAACGTGAATTTGTGGGTACCTGGTACCACCCGGAGTCCGGAAGAATGGGTTGAACCTCGGAAACGCGATTTGCCACAAATGAGGTCCATCGGGACGGAGGTTGGCTTAGCCAAGCTCGCATCATCGAGGAATCGGTCCAACACCGACATGGAAGGTCGCCGAGCTGTAGAGCGGATAGGACGAAGCCCTGGAGACGTGCCAGCAGAAGGGCGGCCATAAGTTCGAGGCGAGGAATGCTCAACGTTTTGAGCGGAGCCACTTTGGATTTCGCCATGAGAAGCGAAGTGGTGGGGTTGGCGTCTTCGGATACGCGACAGCTGCGTAAGCTGCAGTTGAAGCGTCGGAAAAGCTTTGCAATTCGGCATTGGTTGTGCTGGCGGCCAAGGACGTCCATCGAGGGATCGCGATCCGCTCCAAGCTCGGTAGCGTGGAGTGATACTGCTCCCATCGGTGTTCCAAAGTGGAGGGAATGGGGTCGTTCCAGCCACACTTAAGAAGCCATAACTCCTGAATGTGAATTTTTGCAACAATGAGGGTTGGTGTTGTCCAACCTAGAGGGTCCAACAACTTCGCTATGAAATAGAGGAGGCCTCTTTTTGTGTGACTGGGCGACTGTGATGGCGCAATGCGAAACCAAAACTCATCGCGGTTGGCACTCCAGGTTATACCAAGCACCTTCAAGGGTTCATCTGATTTCATTTCTGTCCCGCGCGAGCCCATGATCTGAAGGATCAAGATCCGAAAGAACGGAGGAGCAATTACTTACCCACTTGCGGATACGAAAACCGCCCCTCTGGAGAAAGGCAATCAACTGGTTGCGGACTTGAACAAGAGTTTCCGAATCATCGGCTCCGGAGGGGGGGGGGGGGGGGAGAGCTGTTCTTGAAGGGCAGCCGGACTGCGTAACGCCCTTCCGGCGTTCGGAAGTGAGTTCCTCGCATTTGGTTTCCTCAGGGCTCGGGTGAGCGACCTGAGGAACCACCTCTATTTCCCAGAAACGGCGGAGCTCGCGCTCGAACGTCTCCGAGACAGATTGGTTGACATGGAGGGAGGTGGAAGTGGCACTTGATGTGGGATTTGGATTGGTCAGTGACACGGAAAAAATCCAGCCTAAGGCTGTATTTTGAGCGACTGGCTCATTGGGTACACCTTTTGCGGACGCCTCCGCGGACGAGCGAACCGTAAAAAAACGCGTCGATTAGGACGTCGACAGGATCGGAGCACAGGCGGTCCCTGTCGGCAAATGAGAGACCGCAGATGTGTCGCCAACTACGCAGCGATACCGTAGTTGTCGGTATGTACCGCGTCAATGTCCTGAGCACCAGTGCACCAGAATTTTGGAATCGGGTGCCATTAGATTTCCAAGCAGATGTGAATCCACCCTCCCCACCCACGGTTGGTGTGCCAACGGCGAGGAAGTAGAGGGGCTTACTCGCTTCGCAGCAGTACTAGCTCGTTGGCGAGGTGCAGAAGTGTGTGGTGCTTCTTACCGCACTTTTTGCACGTGTGTTTACTTGAACATTGGTTTACGGAATGTTTGGCACTGAAGCAGTTCACACACCGATTACCTCTCCTTACGAGGTCATACCGCTGCGAAGGAGTTTGATTTTTGAACTGCGCACATTGAAATAACAAATGGTTCGACCGACACGCGGGGCATGTTGCCCCGGGTTTGGCGACATTGACAACATGTGATGTCTTCGTTTTGACCTTTCTCGGTTTTTCATGCGAAACGGTGTGATTTGAATCATGCCGTAAAGGCAAAGGGAGTGATTCTTCCAAAGCACCGATGCGATTCCCGAGAAATTCGTCCAGCGTGGTATACGCTGGACAATCGCGATTTTCGCCCAAGCTCAATGTCCATGCTTGTCGCGTCGACTGGGGAAGTTTTTGCAAGACAAAATAGACGAGAAAGTCGTCCCAATGATTGACTGGGCGACCGAGGTTGCGCAACGACGTTATCGCCGTGTTCGCTGTGTCTCGCAAACGGCGAAGATCCCGCGGGTTTTCGGACGCAACGGCGGACAGGTGGTTCAGCGCATGAATGTGGGTGGCAACAAGACGGTTCTTGTGCTCGATCTGCGGGAGGCGCGAGGCGGCGCGAATTGGAGGATCGTTGGACGTACTCACTCCTGCTGTAGTCTTCTGGACTTCCGCCTTCTCCAGGAGGACCGCGAGGTAGTCGCCCGCTTCATTGTAGGCGTCCTCGACAGCGGTAAACTGGTCCTCGGTGAAGTACGGATGGGCCAGCTTCGTCTTGGCGTCGCTCTGGACGACGATGGCTGCGTGGTGTCGCCTGCACGCCCTGAAGTTGTCCTCCAGGCTCGCGATGCGACGGCGGAGGACATCTGGGGTGATTTTCTCCTTGCCGAGGTTCCTCAGATTGGTGAC
Organism: Nomada hirtipes; assembly: GCA_951802735.1. Taxonomy (NCBI): domain Eukaryota; kingdom Metazoa; phylum Arthropoda; class Insecta; order Hymenoptera; family Apidae; genus Nomada; species Nomada hirtipes. The sequence goes on along the minus strand of OX637919.1, from coordinate 5,730,716 downwards.
CGTCTGCCGGATCGGGTACATTACCGCCTCCTGTTTCGCCATAAGGATGTGTAGACTTTCCATTGCTTCTTGTTAGAGAAATCCAGCTCGAAGGACCAAATGTATGGATGCTGGTGTCCAGGTCTCCTTCCAAATAAAAGTCGTTGTTGCTTGACGATACGTATATAACACTTTATTTTTAACAAATCTCCACCGACACGGAACAGTTAACGTAAACGAAGCACTTGGAGACTAGTCACAGGCACGAACGGAAACAGTTTATAACTCAAAATTGTATATAAAGAATCTCAGCTTGTGTGCTAGTACTTCGCTGGTCTGTCGATTTATGGTTTACGACGGTTGTCCAGGTTCTAATCGACCGGCCGCGCTAACGGATCCACGGAACGTTGGGCCTGTTCTAGGTGGGGATGACTATTAGCCCTAAATTAGGCTATCGCGCCGGTGGTTTTCCTTGTCAACAAGGAACGGAGAGCATCAACCAGCGACGCGACAAAAAGAAACAGAGCATCAGCACATTGCTGATGCAATGCTACGAAAATTTTGAAGGACTCCCGAAGAAATGCGAGTAGTTTGGCAACGGTATTCGTACAGTTCCAACGTGGACAATAAGCACATTTTTGTGTTAACATTACGTGCTATTATTAATTATTGCAAAAGATTATTAACTTCTGCACCTGAATATTTGCTATTACTAACTTACATATATATTTGAATACACTTACTACTTAACGATGTAGAAAGTATTAGAAGATTTTTAAAAATTTGGCTAACGTCTTTAGCGGTTTTAAATAAAAGAAACTGAAATTGGAAGTTTAATTACTAATCCTCGTAATATCGTACCATTTTGTTTGTTACACGAACTACTTTATTTTATACTCACGTAATAGAAATCTACAATATCTTAGAAGTTTTAAAAAATTATTAAAATATGTTGTAAAAAAGTAAATACGAATTAAAAATAATTTGGTAAAATAAAGTTGTTACCTATTGTAAATATTCTATACTGCTCAGAACAATTAGAGAATCACATATTGCAAACATTGCCGCCGTCAACACGGCACATTATTTGTGGAATTTTCTAATTCAGAACATTCTAGAATCTATGTGTCGGGTTGACGGGGCAGCGGCTGCCATATGGGAGCCCCTAATTGTTTTGAGCAGTGTAGACCAACATTTACAACCCTTGATGAGTTTACTCCTGCTGAGCCAATTGAAGGTGTATTTGTCAAAGGGCTACCAATTGTATTGGAACCATTGATATATTTCGATCATTAAACAGGAAAAAACTTGTTAAGCAAAGGTAACACAGAGATGCGGATTAAAGGATGTTTAAACTGTGCTGCGATTGAATGAGGGTGACTGCAGTTCAGTAGGTGACTTCACGAGACTCATTAACGGCGGAACTTCAATAACATCAACAAAATTATGATTCTCTGAAGCTATGCCAGCTCGTGGAATGACACGATAAAGGTTTCAACCGATTTCTGGTAGAATTAACTGTTAACTCTTTTGGGTAAAAATTGCAGTACCCAATAAATTTCAATTCAATATCGTATAGAAAGAATCGTATAGATAGAAAGAACAAAAATTATACTTATATTATATTTTTAAAAGCGTAAAATAAAAGATGTGTTAAAGAAACACATTTAATTCTATTTTTGTGGTAGTGGTATTAAAACATGCTATATCACATACTATACAGGGTATTTCACCTAACTTGACCACCTTAAATATATCGCTTACTTTGTATGATAGAAAAAAATGTCAGGGGGAGAAAATATTCTGTTCGAGGGCGCCAATACGGGGATGGGCCGAATTTTTTTCTCAAGGGCATTTTTTTCGAGATTTCAAGGTCATCGTATTTTTTTTAAATGGGACTGCATATTTTTAGTACAACAGTATTATAGCTTGTAAAAACACGAATCCATTTTCGTGTTTTTTCGTGTTTTCAACTGTTGCTCGACATACGAGCAACAGTTGACACCTCACGCCTTACCTGCGAACGACCGTAATAGAATGGTTCCGTACAAAAAAGGTGACTAGCAATCTGCACAAGGAACGGTCTTCCATGTGCAGACGGTTAGCACGTTTATGACGCGCAAGTACCAAAACTGTTTTTGAAGAAATCGTTTTATTTCTTAAGCTAAAGGGCAATTACGCGTGACTTCGTATACGACTTCGACAGTTAATTGCAGGCGTCATAAACGTGGATTCCGAAAGAGGCCCGCCGCTGATCCCTAACAGATGTCGACCAGGTCAAGCTTCGACACCTCGGCGGAATTTCCCCTGAATCGCCAAAACTGACGGCAACCACCGAAGACACACCCATTCTTCAAGACCGCGCTTCGGGCGCAAGGAAAGGGTGTGACTTCCCTGTGAAACACGCTGATTGGTAATTAGATATTTTTCTAAACGTCCAATCAGCGTGCATAAAAAACTCTTCCGAGTCGACGTTTTGAGGAACGCTCGACGAGGAAGACATTCAAAATCTAACATCAAGCAGGAGACGACCTCCTCCACAATACGCAGCGAGTCTCAACGGAGTCTCAATTTATCATCGTAATACTCAAACATTCGTAGTTTGACGGAAACCAACCGAGTCTTGGTTTCCTTGTATATCAATAGTGACTCGTTACAATTTATATTTGTGACGAGACGGTATACCGACGTATCACCGTATTCTCGGAGTGCCACGTACCACGGCGCTCAACAGATAGTAAATATCGCCAAAACAGTGAGACTCTGTTTACACATCTCGTCACAAGCCAACAAGCCGTACACTCGAGCAGCGCTACGCGGTGAAATTTTGCGTGAAGCTTGGGAAAACTGCAACCGAGACTTACACAATGATAAAGGATGCTTTTGGAAATAATTCAATGGGCCGATCAAGAATTTTTGAATGGCACAAATTATTTAAGGACGGAAGGGAGCAAGTTGAAGATGACCATCGCTCAGGACGACCATCAACATCTCGAAGTGATCAAAATGTACGGAAAGTAAAAGAGATTTTGGACAGTTATCGACACTTTCACGCGGAAGTGCTCAAAAGACTACGGAAAAGAGTTCTCCGCCTGAGACCAGCAATGTCCAACACTTGGAAATTGCAACACGACAACGCGTCGTGCCACACCGCACTGTTGGTACGGGAGTGGCAGGCCAAACACAACTTGGCAACGATACCTCATCCACCTTACAGCCCGGACCTGGCTCTACCTGACTTTTTCCTTTTGCCCGATTAAAAAGGCAGATGAAAGGACGTCGCTTTGACACAATTGAGGCAGTGCAAGAGGCCGTAACGCGTAGGTTGAGGAGCATCCCGTTTCAAAATTTTCAGCAGGCGTATGCGGACTGGCAGACTCGCTATACTAAATGTAGTAATTCAGGAGGGTGTTATTTCGAAGAATATTAACGACTTGCACGAATATCTGCAATGATTTTGTTTTAATCAAGTCAGTCCTACTACTTTTGGAACACACCCTGTACAGATAGGTGGTAGCAATATTTTAGTAATTATACTCGAGAATTATACAATTTTCGAATAAACCAGAATTTTTATTTTCTGGTTGTTTTTTGTAAATATTTAGTATTGGATTATTTTGTTAAAAACAATTTTATTTGTGATAAAAAATAAGGTATAAAGAAATTAAAATATTGATTACTTTAAACAGATCATCGACTTCCTTCATACGCATAGGATCAATTGTTGAAATACCATGTGAGAGCATTCTTAAATCACGATCTATACTGCGACGCACTTTACCTACAACGATATCAGGTTTTGGACTATATGGTGTACTTTGCATTCCCCACTCATACGGTGGCATCTATATGAGATGTACAAGAGGAGAAAACAATAAAATTCTACATAATATCTAACTTGAATTTTATAAATAGTTACACGTGTGTAAAATCGCCAAATTCACTTTCAACTACCATAAGCAGTGACAAGAATATAATACAATTTTTTGCATACTTAAAATTACACTATTCTTAAATCGAAAGATATAAAGGATACAAAACTTAATGCCCTTACTACTATACTGCTATGAAGGAGAGTGTGCATTAGTACATATTTTGGATATACATATATCAGAAATTGTAATATCTCCTTAAAAAATTTCAAGGGCCATAGAACATGTTTTATCTAAAACGGACTCTTCTTTTTAATGAGTAAAAGGGAAGAAAGTTGAATAAAAAAATTCTATGAAAGAATAGAGAAGATTATAAAGAATGAACAAAAACAGACAAGGAAATTTTTACGTAGGAGAGATTAACGTAGCAACGTAATAGAAGGCAGTGCTGCACAAGCATGCATATAGCACAATTTTATTAGTGATGAAAGGTAGAGCAATTATCGCAGACTCGAGGTGGAAAGCTAACCAAGAATGTTGATAGGGTTGCATTTCTATAATTCTGGAAATAATTTATACTTCCGATTTCGGATAAGGTAGACGACTTCTTCGGAGGATAAGCATCCTTCAACGGTGGAATTAGCCTAGGTGGGTAAATCGTGGTCTGAATTTCCGATGTTTTCTTGTTACCCACCGTCATCTTTAATTTCTTACCATTTGCAGTAACTGAAGAAATATCGTACACTATTTAATTCAACAAATTGTATATTCCGAAAGGTTAGCTATCGAGTTACATTTTTTATGAACAAATAAACAAATGAATGCAAACTCCAATTTCTTTACGCAATTCATGTAGGTATTGACACGGATCTGCAGGATTAGCATGTGGTAATGATCAGTGGAAGAGTAAATTAAAAAGACTAGATTCTCACTAAAAGTGCATATTACTGAAATATTATTTCGCAATTTATTTTCTGTAAAACCGGACTCTAAAGTTTGCAATTTTCTATCATTACTTTTATAGAATGTACTGTTATGCAAACAGTGAAGTTATCAAAGTTATAAAAAACTTCTAATTAAACTATATTCTTCTTATTTTTTTTCACATGTAGCATAAGAAATGTCACATGAGATAGATAAAATATAATTACTACAACAAATGCATAAACTATACATACTATACACGTAATTATACGTACTACATTTTTAAGAAAAAAATGTACCATACATATGATATAGTGTATAAGTTGAATAGTGTCTCCGCTCGCCCAACGTGCTTCCAGAACGCACACATTTTGGAGCGCGCCAAAAGAACTTGCAATTAGTATCATGCATTCAAGCACTTCTTTAATTCACATTTATAAATTCTTAAATATTACAATATATTTCTTATATCTGTTTATTATGTAGACATTTTTACATTTTAACTACTATTTATTTTACATTAATAAAATTACATGAATTAATTATTATTTATTTTACAAATTTGAACAATGCTTTAGTCCAGGGTTTCCCAAACTATGTTCCACGAAAACCTGTTTTATGTGTCATGTTTTAAAATTGTAATAATTACTAAATAAATAATGAATGTTATTTCCCATTCTTTTCAGTTTGATTGATTATGTGTTATTACCTACCCTACAAAATAAACAATGAGTTCCGTGAAAATTTCGGGATTTACCTGCTCTAGTCTATGGTATCTGGTGAAGCATTCTCCTACGTGCAGTGGTATTCGGCATAATTTGCAACTATATCTGGTTTTAGTCCTTTTCCTTGGGCGAACAGACTTTTCCTAATATCAACACCTTCATTCGTTGGTTCTTCTTCCGTTGTTCATAATGTCATTACAGCAAGTAGAAAACCTTTGTATTCCTTCTTTTCATTATTACAAAAAGTATAAATTCTGAAGTCATTGAATAGGCCGCAGTTGATGAGATATAATACTACCTTTTTGGGCCATTTAATGGTTTTTCTCCATATTGAGTAGCATGAAAGATATTGATCTGCGATATCGACGCCATTCATGTTAAGATTGAAATCTACGATGCAGTTAGGCTTGTAGATGATATTGTTATATTTAGCGATATATTCTTCCAGTTCAAATTTATGGATTGTGGAAATCATACACACCTCTCTTTTATCGTCCCAAAGTAATAAAATATCACCTTTCCGTTTAAAAAGGTTTTTTTTTTTTTAGGTTTAACGTCTCAGTTTTCAAAATACGTGGCAATCTATGTATAATATTAGAGCGTATTGAGTCACATATTTGTAGGATGAGTGTGTGATTGTCCTCATGTATGTGTGTGTACATGGTCGCGGGCAGAAGACCTGACCTGGCCTGATAGCGTTTTTGTCCTAGGCGCCGACGTGTTTGCGCTTTTCAAAAACCGCACAGAGCCATTGCGAATTGCGGAGCGAAGAGGCGATACGAATTACGAAGCGAAGAGTCGATACGAATTACGAAGCGAAGAGTCGATACGAATTGCGAAGCGAGGAGTCATTGTGAAGTGAAGAGTCCAACATTGTGTCGTGTGTATTATTCGTTTGTAACATTGTATTATACAATAAAAGTTTTTGTGCTAGTTCAAATCCCTTTCTCCTACATATTCGTATTTCATTCTGTAACAAGAATTCAGAAAAATCCAAAGTATTATAGTAATTATCCATATAAATATGGTGCCAATACCCGAAATAAGGTTCAAGAATTGTCGCAACAGCCTCCTGCAGCTTTTTGCCTGGTCCACAATACGTTTCTATGTTACACATACAGGGTGGCTCAGAACTCAGGGAACATCGGGAAATGGGCGGTTGCTGGGCTGATTCTGAACAACTTTTTCTTTGACTGAAATGTTGTTTGCAGCTTCGTTTTTGAGTTATTAACAAAACAAACTGGCCAATGAGAGCGCCCGTCGAGTGCGCGCTCAGGCCCGTGCCTCTTATCTGCGCTTAGTCGTGATAGGGGCATCGAGGGTACCGAGGGAAGCGTGCGGCAGATGTTACATCGCCTTAATTAAGAATAATGTGGAATTATCCGTTATTCATGAATAAGAAATAAACTAATAAGACGTTTAATAACCGTGTTTGATACGTTTATTCATTATCCGAAAGGAATAACGTGTTTTATTTTTTTATAAAATATACAGCACGTTTTCAAGTGGATAAATTATGTTTGAAGAAATACGATTTGCATAAGTAATGTTAGAAAAAGCTAGTTAAACTTACTCATTCGTCCATATTCATCCCATACATGTATATATCGAATAAAAGTATCTTCTATTTCACTACGAGTCTTTCACATTTACTGGCCATTCCTAATTCACATCCTGTATACACTTAATGAACAGCAAAATCGCTTCTGGTAAATGCCATCGGTGGATCTTGCGATCGTTCTGGGTTTGTTGGGTACCTGCACGTGCTGTGTGCCGACTAAATTGATGTTACTATGTATATGCTCGAAGGACCAGCCGGAATATTCTATACATATATCCCGGCACTACGTATAGTTGTGTAGAAGAAACAAGAATGGTGTAGAATGAAGAGTGTTCTATGCTTTTTTTCGTAACTGTTTTATTCAACAAAAATATGTACTTATGTCGTAATGATGGACTGCGTGTGTCGACCAATCAGCGCCCTCGTCTGCTAGCACTTGGTTTGCAAGGTCTTCATAGCTTGGCTAACGGTGCCAAGCACATTTGGTTTAGGGGTTGTGACGGGGCTTCCATGCGAGGCGTCAAGGGGTTTATGATACGGCAACTATTTTGAGACGATAGGCGTTGAAAACATGAGGTTTGGTCTAGAATCACTTTACTGATACAACAACTAAAACCCTCTACTTTAATATGCCCGATATCTCTGAATAGAATTCAAAGGCAGCCGTATTATAAACCCGTGGGCTGAAGTTACCAATTACCTAAGTCCTAACAACTTCCTTGATTTTTCATATGTATGTATTACAGTCGTGTTTAATATTCAATTTTTAAAATTAAAGCGGGACACCTTAATATTTTGTTCCATATGCCGAAAAACAAGGTTGCAATAAAGGATAAAATAAGTTACATACCACGAACAAAGAACAATTAAGTACGTTTTTAATAATATTGTGATTGTTTCCCAAGAAACTATACGATTTGGAAAACAGCCTCGACTATTATTTCTGATGTTCAGCTTCCTAAATTAATTGTTAAAAAAACAAAATATTCTAACGGGTTAATTAAACTTGTAATTTAAAGTAGCGTGGGGGCACTTCCCACATACGCCGCTAGGGGACGAGCACGACGATCCGGCTCCCGAAAGTGGTTATATAAGTCACCACGACTATATATATAACCTCCGACAATTCCCTACTATCCTAGTGTCTAAGGCAGGGCCTGCTAGTACGGGAGTTTGTCACTGACCTTCGTAGACGCCGGACGTGCCCGTCCAGAGCCTCCACCGCAAAGTGCAAACAATTACAAAGTGTATCCAAAAAGCTAAAGTTAGTTAAGTGGTAGTTAAGTGCGTAACTAGTGAATAAAATAGTGTACACGCGTTAAACCCCTTTTTTTTATAAAATGTAAAGAAGAAAAAATAAACCGGCAAAATAAGCAGAAAAACGATAAACGCGCAGGGGCGATTATCACCCGCACCATCATGCTATCCCGCACCAGGCTCAACAAGAAGCAAAATTAGCCAAAGCGGCATCGACAAACTAATAAGATCCGTTAGTGATAGCGCAATCACCAGCGAGACCATCACCTCACTTCACGCCCAAATCAGGCATGCGACAACGCCGAAGAGAATAAACCCTTCACCTTCGCTACCAGCAAGGTGAACTATTCCAACGAACCCTGTTCAAAGGCCACCAGAAATGAAGCCTTCTAACCACCTCACTACACCAAAGAAGAAAATTAAAGAAAACGATGCCAAATTCAGCGAGCTCGTTAAAACGATCGAAAACCTGAACAAAACGATCGAAAACCTCTCACGCCAGCTCGAGGAAGAGAGGCTCAAAGACGCACCCCTATCGGGGAAAACCCAAGAGCCCGACAAAAAGGGCCCAGGTACCGAGGGCCAGCGCCCCGCGACCGAGCGAAAACCACCGTGCTCCCTTACCGCTGGCAAAAATGCAAGCGCCGCGGAAACATGGTCGGTCATACCTGCGAAAAGGCCCCACTCAGCCCTAAAAGGCACCAGCCCCTTGGAAGCAGAAGAAAAAAATAACCCACAGGATCTGCCATCAAGCCCACGACCAAGCTCACATATTTCAAGAGAGGACCAAGCGACCAGCGGGCCCTCAAAAAGACCGCGCCAGGGACAGGCCCAAACCCCCACCAGCCAAGCAGGGCCAAGCCATAGAGGACCCACAACCGCACCCCCCAGGTCACCCCTCCCAAAAGAAGGCGCCACCACCCACACCTCCAAAACCAACGCCGCACGATCTCCAACGCTTAATGAAGGGAACTCCAACGAAGAGGGCCACACCCTGAAAGGCTCCCTGGCCAAACCACCCATTATCAACATCCTCGGGAGCACGCAGCACACCACCTTCAGGATCACCAAAGAAACATTAGGTATCAAAGACTTTAAAATTAAACATGTTAACAGCAATAGGCACTACCTTCAACTAGACAGCTTAGAAAATTACAAAGCAGTAATAAGTACCCTCCAACAAAGAAAAATACAATTTTTCACATATACGCCGAAAATACTTAAACCTCAGACCCTCCTCATCAAAGGGCTCGACGCTAGCTTCGCGCCGGACGAAATCCTTAACGAGCTTAAGAGCCTCAATTTAAAAAATGTCAATTTCATGAAAGTAACGAACTTCATCACACCGCAATCACCAAAGAACAATAGAAATCTACCATTCTTCATAGTCCAGATAACACCGGAAAGCGATATCTCAGTAGCTACCAAAATTAAATTTTTACTACACCAGGTAATATCTTGGGATAGGCTGTATAAAAAAGATCCCATAACGTGTGCCCGCTGCCAAAGAGCAGGCCACACCGCAAGAAATTGCAACCTAGATTATAGGTGCGTTAAATGCGCAGACAATCATGAGCCTGGCGATTGCAAAATCCAAAAAGGCACCACAGTTGACAAAAATGAAATATACTGCGTCAGATGCAAGTTATACGGCCACCCGGCATCATACAAAGGCTGCCCAAAATTGAAAGAATTAAAAAGTAGACTCAAAAACCAAACCGCGTCAAAAACGGAAAGAAAACTAAACTTACTGACAATCACGAGCAACAGACAAAATCTTAAAAAAACTAGCCAGACGCTTTCATACGCAGAAACACTAAAACAACAGACACCCCAAACACAACACAAAATAGAACGGTACCCCCACCCACCGGGCCCAGCCTTAACCACATCTCAAACCACAACAGGCTACGCACACCAGCCCAAAATCCCGACCGAATCCTCACAACCCCAGGTCCATATATCGTTCGAAAAGCTTTTCAACGATCTCAAAAACCTCATCCTCCCGCAAACCACCAGATTGGAAATCCAAATCGAGAAAAACGCACAGAAAATAGAAGAACTCCAACACCTCTACTACGGTACTACCCCAGAACAGCAAATGGACACAAACGAGGTCAAACATGAATAACACAACCCGCGCAACGCTCAAAATAATTTCAGCGAACGTAAACTCAATCGCGTCTAACGAAAGAAGGTATAACCAAACCCAATTGCTAAATTCAAAAAAGCCAGATCTAGTCCTACTCAACGAGACCAAACTCAAAACTCACCACAACCTCAAGTTTAAAAACTTTTCCCTAATAAGAAACGACAGAAAAAACAGCAACGGCGGAGGAGTAGCAATACTAATTAAAAAAGACATAAACTACGAACTAGTCTCTCTAAACAAAACCACAACTATCCTAGAAACATCTATCATTAAAATAAAGCTCCAGAGCAACAGGAACCTATATATCATAGCAGGATACGCAACGGGGACCCAATCGACTCCTTTCGTAAAAGACATAGACTACATTTTTAACCATCTCGCCCTGAGCAGCCCGAAAAACTACTATATCATGGCCGGAGGTCTAAATGCAAAACACCAGTCATGGAACAACCCGCACTACAACACTAGAGGTCGTGCCTTATTTCACGAAAGATTGATTTGTCTAATCGAAGCAATGAAATTGTCATGCCCACCAAAAGTCTCATGAACTTATTGTTCAACTAAAAATAATCTTGTTTCATTCCATGCATAATCACTAATGGCCGAAACCGAAAATAATACCGATAAGTAAGATAATCGTAATACTGTCAAGTGCTGGCTATCATGCAGGCATCTTTGCATAATAAATATTGTATAGGCACAATTATCAGGGACAATCGGGAACTTGCTCCTTCACGAATCCACTTAACTAAAATAGCCACGATCCTTATCTTGCTTTTAAACAAAATTGCATGACACGTGAATAAAAATGTGCGTATTTTACTGTAAACCTGTACACGTGTGTGTAAATTCGCGAAATTAGCAAGTAGTATAACAAAATCTGAAATACACAATGCAACAAGAAAGTAGTGAGATTGAATCTCTGCCAGCAGTCTTAGCCATAGGAATATGTTAGGCCTTCGGCAATTGGCGATTTCGGCCTACGGGTTTATAAAGCTACCTTTGAATTCTATTCAGAGACATCGGGCATATTAGAATCGATGTACATTTAGTTGCTGTACCGGTACAGTCATAGTTGTGGAACTAATGACGAATGTCTCAGCAGTGGAGCCAACGGAGCGCATAAAGATTAATTAAAGCAGTTGCCAAAAAATCATAGAGCACGCTACAACACTCTCGTTTCTTCTACTTCACTATATGTAGTGCCGGAACATACACCATATTCCGGCTGGCCCTTCGAGCATTTAGTAACAACATTTTAGTCGGCACACACCACGTGGAAGCTCCCAACAAAGCCAGAAGGACCGCAAAATAAACCAATGGTATTTATCAGAATGTTTTTACAAACAGTTGTAATGGATATATTGAAGTGCGATGTAGTGAAAGAGGAAGGGGAGAGGCAAGTTTGGAATCGGGATCGCCTGCTGGACTCATCTGTGGGTGTGCAGACGACCCCTGCCTCACACAAAGAGATATAGAAGATAGGAGTAGATGTTCGGTGATCGTATATACACGGTGTATATAAAAGTTGGGGACAAATTTTAGGAGCGTGTAGCACTCTTTGAAATCAAGCCAAAAAATCTGAACAAACATGGGCTCAAAAGCCTTTCGGGATTGTGTGTATGATGCTTTTGTCAGTAAGACATTACCTCTGCAGCATATGTTCAATATGCACCCCATTCATTTCAACAAACAGTTTGGCGCGATTTCCCATAGACGAACGCACACGTTAACTGTACACTGGAATATTACTACGATTGTGGTTACTTTCCCTCGCATGAGTTCTAGAGTCATACGGAACGGAGACTGTTATCTCGTTACGCGGTTGTAGTAAAAAACATTTCTCAATTCCGAAACTAATGTGTTTTTAACCCATAACTGTTAAAATTTTTGGCTTATTTGATTGACTACTACATGTTCCTTAAGTTTCTTCTCAACTTTTATCCACACCCTGTATGCACGTAACTGGGGAGCGACCACTTGTTGGAAATTCCAATCCGTGGACATCTGGTGGCGAACTCGTGATCTTCGGGGACTCGCACTCCTACGTTCCATTTGTTTTTAAGTATGAAAGCGCCAATTTCGCAAATCGCAAATGAATTAAAAGAAAACTAGGAGTCCATAACATCTATAATTAATAATCGATGAACTGAGGAAAAGAAAAGTGTGTGCCACATTCGTGTCAGGCGCGTGTATAGGCCTAATAATTGTTAACGCTAAAAAGAGGAATTACTGTGCTTAACTACTCGTTTTATTCATTATCAATTGATTTGGCTTCAGCCGACACTTTCCTTTTTTCAAAATTAGAACTGAAATTGAACGCTGGGCAACATTTTCAATCCTTATCGGAAATTAAATACGATTAAATTTGAAGAATTTTCTGTCTTTTTAACGATTATGTAACCGATGTAAATGTTGTGTTGAGTACTATGAAGATTACTTTAACGGAAATAAATTAAAAAATTGCTGACCTAAGAATCAATATGGTTTATTTTTACTCGTCTTGTTTCTTCGTACTGTTATAGGTAACACTTTTTATCAAACATTCTAAATGGATTTTAACTTACTTCTGCGTAATTAGTTCATTTGGTATATATATGAGTAAATAAGGCCTATTCAAAATCTTTTAGATTTTTAGGCACGGTGATCGCACGCCAGACAAGGATGAATTATACCCCAAACTACCCTACGACCCAATTTATGAGACCCTCGGTTTCGGCCAATTGACTGAGGTAAGTGCCGAATTGAAAATATTGGTTAAACAATTATATGTATTGTAGCGTGTAAATGATAAGCGTATTATGATCTATATGAAGATAGATAAACAATAAAATCTTTCATTTCCAATCTATCATGTTATGGAGTATCCTGTAAGTACCTTCACAAACAATGACCACTTCATACATATTTTCTTTTATCCATTATCCCTATCTAAACATTTTTTCATCACACCTCGTTCATTTACCTGTTATACTTGTCGTGTTTCCCGTCTTGCCGTACGAGTTTTATTTGTTTTTGTGCTGAATGCCTCCATGTTTATTCTACTATAGGTGGTATCTGTATGTAGTTCTCGAGTGTTTTAGCATTAAGGTTTTTGTGTTAATACTGTGCTATTATACTTACATAATCACACAAGGAAATTAACTTCCGCAGCTGAACATGATATTAGTAATTTCGTATACATGTAACGTGCGATTACATATTTGTATACTTCAATGCACTTAATAATGTAGAAAATATATTATAGCTAGTTTGCCTTTCACGTTTTTACGGTACAAATCCTTTACTCTCCACTGTATACACTGTATATGTATACAATGATTCCTTGAGTTGCGCTCGGCAAAACCTCTAGCCAAAACTCTCTTCCTTTCACTTGCTATCCCTTTCTGTGGTCGTCAATGTCGATGCCTGCAAAGAACCCGCGCTGATGAGATTCGGCCGCACTTGTTAAGAAAAAAAGCAAAGCTGTCTCATGAATCATATGAGCTTGCGGTCAGCCCCAAGCCGCGAGCGTGAGCTCAGAAATGACTGTATTGTGAACTATTACAAGATGTGTCTCACGAATCCTCTTGCGCGATATTGAAACTCATAATTTGAATACTGCCTATTTTTACAACAAGTATAGTTCCTAGTCTCTGAATATTCTCTGAATCTGTCACACCAATTATTTTTACATTTTTCTCATCAAGTATGAACTAAAATTGAATACGTCTTGTATCTATGTCGCAAATTTCACTGTTCAACACGGGTCTGATTTTGTAACCTTCAATATGCGTTTCTTATAGACTTTAATGTGCTGAATACGAATCTGCAATCCGTTTTTCTCCAGAACGTACCATTTTTGAAAAAATCAATTTTGAAAAAAACTCGAGAATTTTCAACTTTGGAAGTGCTTTGTACTTTTGCGGTAATAGTTATTCAGTTGCGCTTGGTGCCAAATGATTCTTTGAAGTTTCACGAATGAAATGGTATATGTTGTTATTAGACTATAAACATTTAAATGTGTTTAAATAATGATCAAAGTGAAAGGGACACCGAAAATACACCCATTTTGGCTGATATCTTTTAGTTTATTTCAAAAACTAAGGGTCCAGGAGAAAATCTAACTATGCCACGCGATAGAGCAGACCTTTCTGCAAAGGAAAGTATCAACGGAAGTTACAAAATCATTTTTGTATTCAATATACAAGCGAAATAGTTTGGTAAAACACGCGCCGGCAACAGTGACACTCAGCAGAAGTACTGCGCGTTTAGTGATTCCGCTACGCTGAGCGATGAGCCGCCGTCATAGAGCACCACTGTCGCCGCCACGTGTTTTGCCAAACTTTTTCGCTTATTGAAAACGAAAATGATTTTGTAACTTCCGTTGATGCTTTCCTTTGCAGAAAAGTCTGCTCTATCGCGTGGCATAGTTAGATTTTCTCCTAGACCCTTAGTTTTTAAAATATACTGAAAGATATCAGCCAAAATGGGTGTATTTTCGGTGTCCCTTTCACTTTGATCATTATTTAAACACATTTAAATGTTTATAGTCTAATAACAACATATACCATTTTATTCGTGAAACTTCAAAGAATCATTTGGCACCAAGCGCAACTGAATAACTATTACCGCAAAAGTACAAAACACTTCCAAAGTTGAAAATTCTCGATTTTTTTCAAAATTGTTTTTTTCAAAAATGGTACGTTCTGGAGAAAAACAGATTGCAGATTCGTATTCAGCATATTAATGTTTATCAGAAACGCATACTGAAGGTTACAAAATAAAAAAAAAGTTGAAATTTGTCGAACAGTGTTTTAGGCATTTCCATCGTCTCGATCGTCTCACCTTTCATGGTATGTACTTGTCTATCTTCTTGAGTGCTTAGTTGGCAGCTTTCCCTGTATTTGCAGCAGGAGATATACAAGGTAATAAAAAAGGCCGAACAATGAAAGAGTGCTAAAAATAATCCCATCGATACAACAATACGTGTGTGTGTACACGTTTTTTTTGTATATAAACAGGCATTTTTAGTTAATGCGGGGAGGCAACATTCAGGAGCTATAACAGTCAGTCGTCAAGGAGTGATCTTCATTTCTAAGAACAACAAGGGTCGTGGTCTGACTGCCGGACACGACATAGCATCACCATTGGATCATCTTTAGAAGGGACGGTCCCTTAATATTCACGCATCTAAGGAAGAACATACAGTCCACTTAATAAACAACTGTCTTTGGCTATACATCATTTCCCCCGTCAACTCGTTCACGAGCCTGCGAGTGTTCGGACGCTTACACACATTCACTGAAAAAGGCCGTGCAGCCTCATCGTCTGATCATGTCTCGGTATTGAAACAGCATACATAATCTGCCAAACAACCAAGATGCTTCTAAATACGAGAATATGTTTTACATCGAAAGGATTGACTTTAAAACTAATGCTGGTTAAAACTTTGATTTTGACTTATACTCTTCTCGATGAGAACTATAAGTCTCCAAAGTAATAAAAGGCCCTTTTTTGGTACCCTGCACACATTGTAAGATTGGTCTTCTGCCCGAACTGTTGGAAAAGGTGCATTATGTAGCTTTATGTTGCTGTAAAGAACGATATCCTGCTAAGGCGAGTCCTATTTTCTCTCAAAAATACCAGAAGCTTTGTTCCCATTCGCTACTTCTAAAATTCTTTATTTTAACCCGGCGTTAGTAAGGTGGGAAAATGTAACAAGAATGGTAAGGTGGGGTCTCACAAACCCCATCACATAATGTAGTGTATTATAGAAATCCATATCTTTTACCATACGGTAGGAACACATAAAAAAGGATTGTTTACTAAACTAAAGAAACTTTTTTCTGTGGTTCGACGACACATCTGCCCTTACTCTCACGAATAACATTACTAGGCCAACTTGTTTTTTCTTGGTTTTCAAAAAGATATTGACCTGAAGCAGATAAACATATACACTGAAAAGTATGTACTATAAAGCTTTGGAAAGGTTGTAGTTTGTGATCGCAAGTAATATTTTGGTTCACTTAATTTGGCTTTGGTAACTTTTCTTACTAATTTTCCAAAGTGTTTTGCAGTTGTACCACGTTATTGCCACCAATGTATGCACATATTTTGTTTTTACGCGATACGCGGCTCCGGTGATACTATAGGATGCACTGAGAGTCAAGTATACGGAGGTCGTAAATCTCCGTTTCGATTTCTATCGACACCGTCGCACGCGTATGACCCTACGACCTTTTACGGAGGTAGGGGTAATAGATTGTATAAATGTAGATTTCACTGATGGTTATTAATAATATAACTAAATGTAACAATGAAATGGATCTATTTTGTGTGTGTAATATCAAATGAGAGAGTGGTAATGGAAGAGTATACTGTTTCTTCTACCACCGAGTCGTGGACTCAGACAAGAATGAGGAAATCGCCCCCGCTTCTCCCCGAGTCGCGGTTCTCCGACAAGAATAAGGAATCGGCTTCTGCTTATCTTGTGAGTGGCTGACTCGGACCGGAATAAGGAAACGGCTTCTGCTTATCTCGTGAGTGGCTGACCCGGAACGGAATAAGGAAACGACCTCTGCTCACCCTGCGAGTGGCCGACTCGGACCGGAAGAAGAAACTGACTCTGATATGAATCGTGTAAACTCTGAATGTAGAGTGTTAGATTCTGAAGGTGGAGTATAAGACTCTGACGCGAAGACTCGATTCTGAATGGAAGGTGGTAGAATCTAGACTGAAACCGTTTGAATCTGAATGCAGATTGTCGATTGTTCGTATGTAAACTGCCGTATCACTGAGTTCTGAAAGACGACCGGTTGAATGTTCACTGTCGACTCACTGAGTTCCGAAAGACGACAGCTTTTATGTAAACTGTCGACTCACTGATTTGAATGAATGCTGTTTTTGTTCTGACTTATGTTTGTTCAGACTGGATGTGTACTGGATGTGTACTGAATTTGTACTGCCTTCCTCGTCTAGTGTGTCTTAACACGTCGACTCGGAAGTAACTTTTTACTCGTTGATTGGACATTAGGAAAAATGTCCAATTGCCAATGAGCGTGTCTTTTTTGGCGATGTAGACACACCCATCCCTCATTGCGCTCGAAGCGCACCTTTCAAGAGAGGGGGTGCGTCTTGACCGCTACGGGTGACCCGCCGACGCACGGGATTTTCCACCAGGGTCCCAGAACCTGACCTGGTCGTGCCTGCTGGGGTGCAGCTGTGGGACCCTTTTGGTAACTCGCTTTTATGACACGAGCAATTGACTATTGAGGGCGTATATGCTTTATTTCTTTTACCTTGACGGATTATGGAAAGAAATAGCTTTCTCAAGACCAGTTCAATTGCTTGCGCGTCATAAACGCCGTTACGATTTGGGCATCGAAGGTTTTGCTTTGCAGATTATTAGATGGCCTTTTATTAGGTGTGGTTCCGCGGGTTTGCCGCGGAACATATTTGTTAGACTCCATCACCCACTGTAAGTTCACAGTCACAAGTATTTCTCTTATAATAAATTATAATACATAAAATCTTTGCCAGCGTGAGCATAAATTGAGGTATCGAGGATTTAAAATAAACATGTTAAATACTTTGAGTTATACATCTAGCTACATGTAGCAACTGGGAGAAAAAGGAGTTCCAAACATAAACACTCGAAAAACAAATTTTCACGATTGAAACATTGGTCACCTATACTGGTCAAACATATTGTACCTGAAATTATACTTTTTAACGTAGAATATGTTATACGGGAGATAATTAGGGAAAAGAAGGAACGTTACGAAATAAAAATTATCATTTTAGTATACTCACATTCGGTTACTTGTCCATCTTGTTTGCGTAAGAAATCGCGCAAGTTTTCCGAAGATGTAAATATTACGCCGAGTCACTAGAGTGCCCGAACTAATTTTAAGTATCTACTGGTCTTCTCAAGGACCATACATACATAGGTTAAGAGTTTATCATAAATTGTGAGAAAACTAAATATGAACCATCTCTATGGCTTCTATGACCCTTCAAAATACGACATCACTAACAGACAATTCATTTGAAATTAAAATTTTTCGTCATTTTTATAGGTACAAAGATGAAGTGTCCGCAGTGCAAAATTCGACCACAATTCGCAACAAAATAGCAAAGTACAATGACTTCTTCAAATATCTAGCGGAGAACACTGGTTTAAATATGACATTAAACCCACTTATCTCAACAGCTAGGGTTTTCCAATGTCTAACAGCTCAGGTAACTTATTCAAATTAAATTTTATCACATTAAGCTTACAGTTTTTCAGTAGGGAGGTATACATGTGCAATATCGTAATTTAAAATAGATAGCTGTAGTTTAGATTAAGAAAATGCGTATGCATCGAGTGTTTATGAGATGAGTGGATACGAGTGCGGTATTAGAGTGTCATTGATGAGTTCGAGTAATAGGAGTGAATGTTTGTATGATCGGACAGAGTTATAGAGAGTAAATAAGAGAAAGAGAGTCGAGGAAAATGAAGAGCGTGGTGGAATGATGCGTGCGAGTGGTAGACAAGTTAGTCCTACTAAAGATGTCGTCGAATCGCACAAAATGAATTGTTGTTGATCGTAATTTATTCAAGATTTCGATCCAACACCGGAAAGAGTTACTGTTTAACTAACTACTTCCTAACAACTTTTACTACTGACCTTTTGGGTCTCGCGACTTCCCTTTTTATATTGGGGAAAATGTCGAAAAATCGTTAGTGGAGCATACCCTGGGCCAGAATTTGGATGTCGCGGGCCACATATCGAAATATGACGTTGAAGTGCCGCCTCGGAGAGAATTTTGATGTAATGGGTCAAGTACTCAAATGTTTGATATGACTGGCGTCGAGGTGGAATTCGGAAAGGAAGAAAAGTGCATCTGGATGTCTAAGATTTAGAAGGGGGTGATAAGGAGATGCGTGCGAAATGAGATGGGAGGGTTGTTCGACAGACAAACGATTACAGCGACTGTAATTTTTCTCCGTACCTGATTCAGAGACATAATACCGGTATTACGTCCAGTAACTTATACCGATATGAGTTTGGATACCGGTGTTTCACTGGCGAAGCTATATACCGAAACCGATATAGTACCGAAAACCGAAGTAAAATACCGGTATTTTTTCAGTTCTTCTATGTAGACTCTACTAAAGGGTAGGTTAACCGATTCGCGATCTTAAAACGAGATATTCTGTGATACAATGTCATTCGTATGACGCAACGTGCAATATATCTCGCACGTCTTATTAGTAACTCATATTAATAAAAATTATGATAAAATTTATTAATAATAATGAAATATATTTATTAAATATAATTTAGTAATACGAATAAAGTTTGTATTAATATTAGTAAAGTTTAATAACTTTAAACTTACTTTACTAAACTTATTAACATTTTTATCAGTATTAATGAGAGACATGCGAGATACTCCGTCGATGGACACGAAGCAGTTAAGAGTTAAAACTAAGACGTTTTTCTTTTATTAATAATTAAAAACAAAATACAGTGATTTATCAGTTAGCACTCGGCGAGTAATAGGACGTTAACGCTCATGCATCATCCCCACCACTTTGGCGGGGAGGGGCTGGTTTTGAGTGGAAAGAGCACGCCGATACCGATGTATTGTAGTTTTGTTAATTTTCATTTCAACTTAAAACTTTCAGGCTTCAAGGACGTTTTTATATGTAGAATAAGAAGTCATATTTTTGTCTACATTCTTATGTAAGCCATAATCACACGTATCTTATTAAGATTCTACCACTTGAGTATAGTAAATAGCATACTTACGTACTAAAATTTAAAGAAGTTCGTGCGTTATCAAAAGATTTAATTGCAAAACAAAAATATAATATTTTGCATTTTCTTTCACATGGTAACTAATTTCGCATACTTACCTTGTACAAAATTTTGTTTCAGAATAAAAATGATTTAAAGAATGGACTACCACCTATGTTGCAACAATTAAAGCTAAAAATAAATTTGTAATGTTACAGAAAAGTATGAATATTCCCCTTCCCAACTGGGCCACTGACCGCGTGCAGAAATATTTGGAAGAAATCGTAACATTAGATTATGAAATTGCGTCTTACACCATGCAAATGAAACGAATAAATGGGGGCACCCTGTTAAACCAGTTTATACAGAATATGAACCGAAAAACGAATACAAGTACGCCAAAGATGTACTTATATAGTGGTCATGACTTAAATATTGCTGCTTTCGCCAAGGTACACGGCCTGACTGAACCTAAAATACCTTACTATGGATCTGCCATTATAGTTGAAAAATGGCGGGGTTATGGCGGCAAAGATTTCATCCAAGTAAGTTTTACTTGCTAACAGTATGTATAGTATTAGACGAGAAATGAATATACGATATACTGTAGGAAAAAAAAATTGACATGTATATTTATCTTCTTAATTTTTACCATATAATATACAGGGTGAGTTATTTAACTGGGCCATCTAAAACTTGCAAGCTATTTGTTGTGTAAGAAAATGTTTCAAACGAAAGTTATTTGGTATTAAGGAAGGCGTGCAACGTAATAATTAGTTTTTTTATATTTAGCTTTTTATCAAGATATTAAGGTGATCTTGAATGTTTGAGTTATAATATGTACAATTTAGCCATATGATTCGATGGAATACTGAATGCTGAAAAAAACTAGTGAGGCAGGTGGGATCAAAAACTCATAATGATTAAGATATTCTTCAGTAAAAGATTATGTAACTTTTGTGCATGAAAAATCCATACACCACCTGCCTGCTTGAAAAACAAGTTTAATGTGTTATTGGTCACAAGAAAACTTACATTGGCTTCATCAAATGGATCACCAACGGCGTTGGAGCTTAAATGTTTAGGCCGTATTTTATGGACCATGCAGAGAACACAAGTGTCCCATTTCTTTGTCCCAAACACTTTCATCCTTCTAATCACATTTTCAGTTACAAACAATGTTAACAACACTGTATGAGAAAGGCGGTTGTCCTGCACATTATTGTAACGAAGACCAACGCCCAGTCCCAGCCGTAACACCGCGACCAACGCTTGCATCGGCAAAAGCCACATAATCATTTTAAGACAAAAGCAAACCCCACTCTCTGTACTACCAAAAGACATAAAAGCGATGTATCGACCACGAATAAAGTTCTGTTCAATCTCTACCATCAAAACCAAATAGTCTTAATCTTGAATTGCACCACTTAATTAACGCGATACTATTAGTGATCTACGGACCACTCTTAAGAAATTCTACGATACTTCATAAAACAAGTTAAATTAACTAAATTCACTATTAAATACTGAACCGAGAAGTAACATTTTACTTCTCTCTATCTTTTTTTATTCCAACGTGAATAATTCCCGTCACAATTTGGCGATCCTGCCAGGATCGGGGGACTTGTTGTGTAAAAGTGATCGTTTTCAAACTTCCGCGAATCGAAACTACGCGTGTTCGAAACTCAACGAAGGGACTACGTGTGCCAGAAGACGATCAGCGAGTCTACCGACCTGTGTACTCAACGGATGGTCCAGACGACTTGGTTGCTGAAAACTGCCGATCGTGAAGACTACGAGAGCTCCACGGGATACAGGGACTACGAGAGCCGGAAAGCAACCAGCGCTGCCCACCACAAGATTGAGTTTAAGGTAAGCACTGGCTTACAATTCATTTAATTTGTATCGGGAACCGAACACAGAGTTCCGGTCCGACAGTAGCGATTGCGAAAAGGAGACCGTTGAAATGGACGGCAGGCTAGACGCATTAGAAAGGGGAATGGCTTCTCTAAACGCAGCTATCGAAAAGATAGGCTTAGCTATACAGAAAACTCAAGAAACATTGCAGATAGATATAGCGAATTTAGGAGAGGAAAATAATAAGAGGGCTGATGAAATAAGAATTTTAGCCTCTAAGATAGGGCAATTAGCAACGGATGACGAATCGATAGGTATAAACCATACAGCAGTCGAACACCTCGAGCCAGAAGACGAGGAAGAAGAAATACCGAAACAGCGCATTCCATTACGTCGTGCAGTAACGGAACTGCCTGGTACATTTAAAGAGTCAGCAGTACAGGTAAAACACGTACCCGCCAAGGACATAGTCCGCACGATCCGCGCGTTGAATGGGAAAGATGATATAGGAGTAGAAGACTTTATTAAAGCAGTAAAACGAGCCCGCGCGCAATGCAACGAAGAAGATCTCTTGCTGGGATTAATTATAGCCGAAAAGATTGCCGATCAAGCGGAACGCAGTATCCGACACTTAGCTATTACCTCGTACGAGGAACTATATGAAAATTTGCGACTGCACGTCTCTCCCCCCGTGACTATTTCAAATGCGCGATCTAAATTGCACAACATCAAACAAGGTTTCACCGAAACAGTGCAATCCTTCAATTTACGATACCGGCAACAGCTGAATGAATTAAGATACGCCATTCAGAATAAATACCCGCGACCCATGGCCCGTCGGATTGCTCTGGAGGAAGAAGAGGAATCTGCTACCGCCCAATACATCCTTAATCTACGCCAAGAGATCGGTAAATTGGTGATCGCCAGGGACCCACAAACCTTGGCAACCGCGCAACAAATTGCTTTAGAAATGGAGATATGGACACGTGAAGCCCAGAACCGAACATCGTCCCGACAAGCCTCGCAAACCTTGTCGCGGCCACGACCAACGCAAATGATACGCCGACCGTACCAGCCAGCACCATCACGCCAAGAAGAAAAGATACCAATCGGTAACCACCATATACCAAATCATGCGTTGCCATTACAGCAACGACTCCAACTAAAATGCACCATCTGCGGAAAAATAGGACACGAACGTGACCAATGCTTTAAGCGAAATTTTCAACTTCCCCAAACCGGAAAACTACCACCGAGAATAAATCACCTGCAGGAAGAAATTACGAAGAACGAAGAGGAATCGCAAGAATTTCCAGTACAAGCGGACGATTACGACACCTCACCGCCAGGCTTGGAGGAATGTGCCGATTTGGACGACTCTTACTGGACACAGGAGCAGGCATAAACATCATAAAAACAGGACTGCTTGATAAAATAACCAAACGGCAAAACGAAATCAAAAAATTCAAAATGGGAAACGACTTACGTACCTCGACAGAGACAGTTACGTTATATTCATTAGGACAGTATCATAAATTTCATGTTGTACCAGACAATTTTCCTATTCACGAAGACGGAATAGTAGGACTACCCTACCTAAATTCATATAAATTTTCAATCGACAACGACTCACTCACATTAAACAATTTTTGTATCCCTTTACGAGACGAACTCCTTATACCAGCACGACAGATGATAACAGAAGAAATAAAAACAGCAAACGGAACGGTTAAGATCAATTTCGTGAACCCAGAGGAAACGGATATTCGCGCAACAAAAGGGAGGATAACACTCGAAACAGACACTTTAAAATTACCCGAACGCCTACGTCAGCTCCAAGACAAAACACGAATCTCGCATATCGAGAATGCTTACCGGCAACCCATAGAAAAGATCATTTTTAGCTACTCCGACATATTTGCACTAGAAGGCGATCCATTACCCTGTACCGAACTCACCGCACACGAAATTGTTGTAAAAGATCCGCGACCAGTAAATACAAAATCATATCGGCTCCCAGAATGCCATAAAATCGAAATTCGGAAACAAATGGAAGACTTATTAGCCAAGGGCATTATCGAAGAATCAGACTCGCCATATAACTCACCCCTGTGGGTTGTACCAAAAAAAGAAGACGCTTCAGGAATACGAAAATGGAGAATTGTAGTCGACTTTAGGAAACTGAACGAATTGACTGATCAAGATGCATATCCACTACCATGCATCGAGGAGATATTGGATCATCTGGGCAAAGCAAAGTTCTTTTCCGCATTAGATCTCAGCTCGGGTTTTCACCAAATACCGATGCACACAACATCAAAGAAGTATACAGCATTTTCAACTTCCGAAGGACACTTCCACTACAACCGCATGCCATTCGGACTCAAGAATGCACCGGCGACATTCCAACGCATGATGGACAAAGCACTCAGAGGATTAATTGGAAAGTGCTGCTTTGTATATTTAGACGACATAGTAATATTCGGATCCACCATTGAAGAACATAACAGAAATTTAGCCATAGTATTCCAAAGACTAAGAGAAACAGGTCTGAAACTGCAACCGGACAAATGCGAATACCTCCGGCCAGAGTTAGAATATTTAGGCCATCTCATTACCCCCGAAGGAGTAAAACCAAATTACAAAAAAATCGAAGCTGTCAAATCCTTCAGAACACCCCGTAACCCAACTGAGATAAAATCATTTTTAGGACTTGCTGGTTACTACCGGAAATTTATTCGAGATTTTGCCAAACTTGCTAAACCTCTTACCGAATTAACAAAGACAGACAATCCTTTTTTTTGGACTGATGCATGCCAAGTTGCTTTCGACACCTTAAAACAAAAACTCTGCGAACACCCTATACTGAAATATCCCGACTTTGGCAAAGAATTTACGCTCATCACGGACGCGTCTAACGAAGGATTGGGAGCGATACTTTCGCAAGAAGGACATCCATGCTGCTACATTTCGAGGACATTGAATAAGGCGGAACAAAATTATACAATAACGGAGAAAGAGCTGTTGGCCATTGTCTGGGCAGTTAAAAGGCTCAGACAATACTTGTTAGGACGAAAATTCAAAATATTAACCGATCATCAAGCATTAAAATGGCTTTTTAATATGAAGGAACCATCATCCCGACTTCTGCGATGGAGATTGAAGCTCGAAGAATATGAATACATAATAGAACACTGTAAAAGGAAAGAAAACACCGCTGCAGACGCTTTATCTCGCGTCTTACCACTCACTACGATAGACGCTGACCAACTCCTCCACCGAACTATAAATAACCCAGACGCTGATAATTATGAAGACCTCATTTCTGCCGCCGGACTACAAGATTTAGAAGCACGATTATCTGGATCATCTACGGATACCGCCGAACCAGAAGAAGACGCACCTAACACTAGCGCCTCTTCCACTTTTGGAAACGACTTTGAACAATGGCAAACGCACTCACAATTCCAGCTCGCTACGGAAGCAAACGCCTACGGAAACAACTGGATCCCCATCTTCAAGGACGACCTCGGACCCCACATAGGGAACAGGTGGTTGCTCAGATTAAAAGAAATGATTGATAAACGAAGGAATAAAAATTTAAAAACCATCCGACTCCAGCTCTCAAACGACGTATATACAGAAACCGAAAAAATCACGATATATCAGTCCTTACGATACATCGCCGAACATTTGCACCCCCATTTTAAAGTCATTTATTGCACAAATCCGCGCATGACTGAGTTAACGGAAGCAGAAAGACGACAAATAATATTGGAGTGCCATAATTCCGGCATCGGACAACACCTAGGAGAAAATAAAACGATTCAAAAGGTACGGGAAAAAGGAAATTGGATTAATATGGAAGCTGAAGTGGCCGAATTTATCAGAACTTGCGATAACTGCCAACGGAATAAATTAAATAGAATCCGGAATAAAGAAGAAGCCGTGATAACAGATACACCCCTAGAACCAAACGATAAGTTAGCCTTAGACATTTTCGGACCATTACCGCGAACGGATAAAGGAAACGAATATATACTATCAATGCAAGATGTTTTAACTAAATATTTAGTACTTGTCCCACTTAGATCGTATAACACGGAAAACGTTATAAACGCACTTCTAGAACATTATATTTATATTTTCTCCTCTCCGAAACACATACTAACGGACCAAGGAACTAACTTTGTCAGCCAAATGATGCAGCGATTCGAGGAAGCATTAAAAATTAAGCACATCAGAACAACCGCGTTTCATCCCCAAAGTAATGGAGCGCTAGAAAGAACCCACGCATTGGTAAAAGACTGTATACGCACCAGCCTAAACGGACGTGACAACAACTGGGACGAACGATTAAATATAATATGTATGGGACACAATACAGCTGTACACGAACTAATTTACCCTCAACAATCGCTGTAACACCAACGTTAACAAAAGAACGCCTGGTAAGAATGTGGAGACAACGCCATAACGCATACTTAGAAGCCGCACGAAAGAAGATTGAAGAAAGGAAGAAACGACATAAGGAACTACAGGACGCACAAATCATCAGGACTCAAGCCATATTTAACATAGGAGACAGAGTAATGCTCCATAACGATAGCGCAAAAAATAAAATAGACGCGGAATGGTTAGGGCCAGCTACGATATCAGAAGTTAATACCCCAAACTACATCATATCACTAGACAACAGAGATGTTAGAGTACATGGAAATAGACTCAAACCTTACCTACGCTAAATAATTTTGTAAGTTTCAGATCACGATGTCACCATTATTAGGATTCACTCTCATTGCCCAAACGTTTGCACTTGATGACCCGGGAGCCATAACAAAATTCCATAGCGTACCAAATATCTACTTCGACCCTATGGGAACCACACGCCTATACCACAAAGAATGGAAAACTATTGTCTACACCGACCTCGAAGAAATCAAACAAACGGAACTTCACATTAGAGAAGCATTACATCATTCGCTTTATTTTCTTAAGAGCAA
This sequence comes from Nomada hirtipes, assembly GCA_951802735.1. Taxonomy (NCBI): domain Eukaryota; kingdom Metazoa; phylum Arthropoda; class Insecta; order Hymenoptera; family Apidae; genus Nomada; species Nomada hirtipes. Next base: position 5,703,616 of record OX637919.1, on the reverse strand, counting down.
TATACCAAGACCCCTGATTGATCATTTAGTCACTAGGCTTAATCGTAGTTTAGCACATAGAAACACGTTATTTGCTAGTTTAGGATACAACGAATCTATACACCTTTCAAGAACTCGTAGAGATTTGCATAAGCGCGTAAAAAGAGGGTGGCTTAATCCGATAGGAGATCTGGCAAACATTCTTTTTGGTACACTCAGTCAGAAGGACGCAGAATATTATAATAGTGAAATTGACAATTTGTACAGAGATAACAAACATTTGAGCGTTTTGGTTAGGAACGAAACAACAATTGTTAGAACCATTTTAAAGAACAACGAAGAGTTTCAGTCGAAAATTGACGCTTACGTCCAAAGGATGTTACGTCCAAAATTTTGCAAACCTACAGAAAAAGGAACTAGCGCTCGAATGCTTGTTCGAACTCTCAGAAATAATATCCGAACATAATGAAATAATAAATAACTTGCGCTCTTTAATCGTCAATGGGGAACAAGGCAAGATTGATCCCGTATTACTTGAAAAGCCACAGTTGAACGAAATTCTTAAAACTATTGAACTTAAATTCGGGTCTAACCGCATGGTATTCGAGAACACTGATGAATTTGCTTATAAATTTCTTAGGGTCGCAAAAGTTAACGTATTCGTCTTAAATAATAGTAAACTTTGCTTCGAGTTGAAAATTCTAATAATAGAAGAACAAATCTACGCCTTGTACTCCATGGTCATGATACCGCTTGTCACCGAACGTCATTTGCACATACTCTCAGTAGCAGAAAAATTTGTATTAATAGATAAGGAAACTCGAAAACACAGTACCCTATCTGAAAGAGACATAGATCATTGCATCAAAATTTCCGAATTACGTATTTGCGAACGCAATACACCCGTTTTCGACACCGACTTAACAGACCCTTGCATCAAACGAGCAATTAATAACCTGCCTGCGAACTCAGTAGAATGTCCAATAGCTGTCCTAAAACATACAAAACCTATCTGGCTCCAACTGTATTCTAAACATGAATGGATATCGGCGACCTACGGCTTAATAGCTTTACATATTTCATGTCCAGACACCTCATCTGTGATCACCATACACATAAACGGAGCAAACCTTGTAAAGATTCGTCCAGGATGCACCGGGAGAACAGGATCTGTAACACTTTACTCTAGTAACGACGAAACAGACAATCGCGAACTTCAACTACAACTAGGTTTAACAAACATAACAGTGCCCAGAATGAACGAAACCATAATTACCTACGCACAAATACCAGAATTAAAAGACGAAATATTAACGCCCCTTGACTTCGGAACAAAAGCTAAAGCATTAGATCAAATTATTACAGAAGCAAACGCTATCTCCACGCATACCCGTAGTATATCACGTAACGAAAGCACCTGGATGGTTCTCCAAACGCTAATAGGCTGCTTAGGAATAGGATTAACGATATATATAATCTGTAAATTGCGACTATGGAAAATAATTTTATGTTCATGTAAACCCTGTGTATTCAATAATTGTTTTAACTCAAACACCACCGGACGACACCATTACGGCACGACACCCGGCAGCGTACATTATACACCAAAAGGAGAAAGCGTCGTCATATCGCCACCTCAGGACATCCCAATTCCAGAAGTAAAACCAATAATCGAAAGGACCCGAAGGCTTAAATTCCGAGGCCCGGATCCCTAGGACGTCTTGTAGGACCAAGCCGAATCTAGGAAGGGGGGTGTAACGAAGACCAACGCCCAGTCCCAGCCGTAACACCGCGACCAACGCTTGCATCGGCAAAAGCCACATAATCATTTTAAGACAAAAGCAAACCCCACTCTCTGTACTACCAAAAGACATAAAAGCGATGTATCGACCACGAATAAAGTTCTGTTCAATCTCTACCATCAAAACCAAATAGTCTTAATCTTGAATTGCACCACTTAATTAACGCGATACTATTAGTGATCTACGGACCACTCTTAAGAAATTCTACGATACTTCATAAAACAAGTTAAATTAACTAAATTCACTATTAAATACTGAACCGAGAAGTAACATTTTACTTCTCTCTATCTTTTTTTATTCCAACGTGAATAATTCCCGTCACATTATCAACAACAAACACATCTAGTATTGCAGAGATTATTCCCTAATCGATAGATTAGGCGTGGAGAACAAATTTTATTGCCGGCTCGGTCTTCGGTATACCACTTCATTACTTTCTTCGAAAGGTATCCGAAGAATAAAGTTTATCGCGAGCCACCTACGACGCGACGACCTAAGCCCTGAAGGGTCGCATCATAAGATGTAATAAAATAACTATAGAAACACTTGAATGTGCGTCACTCATTCTCATTGATCACCTACGTACTTTTATTGATTGCAATGGACAGCATTTTGAGCATTACTTGAATTAAAAATCAATTGAAGAATACCGGGTAATTCAGTACTTGTTCGAACCACAGGGGAAAATATTACTCATAGTGCCCTCCATGACTCGATAGAAAAACAAAATAACAAAAAACTAATTACTATATTGCAGCCTCGATTTATACCAAACAACTTTCGTTTGAAACATTTTGTTTTTTATACCACAACTAGTTTACAAATAAAAGGTGGTACAGTTGCATAATGTATACAAAATTTTCTAAATATGTAATATGATAATAAGACTTAAAATTATACTATGAAATCTGTTAATAGATGCTTCTTTGGACTGGCGTTACTGAAAAACTCATCACCTACAAGGTTCCCAGATGTTCTACAATATGTTCGTACGATAGGTATCTAAAACTCCTAGAAGCTGTCATACCCTCAAAAGAAGAATTAAGTTGCTTATGGAACAACGTAACAAAAGATAACCTACGCGACTACTACAATGAGAATGAAAATTGAATTATAAAGCAGCAATATGGCTTGTAAATATCCTTCTAAAACTATAAAGTTATGTGAGAAAAAGATGTATTAACATTGAAAGCTGGAAGTTATTGATGTAAATGGATGGGTAATTAACAAGCAACGTGTTCTCTTCAGTGTATAGGTAAGGAAAAAGGTTTATTATAGTGAACATAGCAGTAAGAAAAGAAACAAAAGATTAACACTCAATATGCATGAAGCTATTAGTAGCGGGAGATTATAAATCCAACGGTTGTTTAAAGAAAGACATTCAAAATAAAGTAATATACTAATCTCCTCAAGAAACTATGAATATACCAGGTGTTATAGAGGATGGTCCAATAAGAATTATCATCTTGAATATGAATCGAACCATGCGGGAATCCTGAAGCCCTCAATATTCTCTGAAATTAAAAAACCAAGGGTTTTCTTATTTCTAATGTGGGCCACGGAAAGTGAACTAGACGCATATACTTCGTATGTGTTTCTTGATTATTTGCTCGCTTGTACTGTACTCGTTGACTCCTCTTGAATAACTGTTTGAGCCCCGTGCTCGCTCCCAAGATGCAATCTTGAGGGGAGATGCATTTTTCAAGAACCGGCACGTGGGCTCAGAAAACGATCCGCGTGCGAAGGACCGTTGCTCGACGCCATCCGCCCGATAATCCAAACAAGGGATCAATTGGCGGGCGGATATTTAGCTCCAGCTATGGCGACGTGATCGTTCCAGATATCGCGACATGTAATTATTGTCGATGAACCTAAAAAGCAAGAAAAGAGCAAAAGATTGACTAATTGGTGGGATATAAAAAAATGTTACGATTTTGACCAAAAATTTTAGTACTATTTATGCGAAAAAAATTTTTTTTATCAAAGTTTTAGGTTCATCGACGATAGTTGGTAATTGTTTAGCTGTATACGCCGGCATGAGTCAATTAAAACAATAGTTTTTTTTCTATTCGTCGCGAAAAGCTGTAAAAAATTGGTTTGAGGAAAACGCGTTGAAAGTTTTCGCTACAAAAAAGTGACAGTTATTGGAAACTTCCATTAGTATGATGCTAATCTGCTATTCCAGGTTCATACAGCCAATCCCCTGGTTCCTCGTGGAACTCATTTTGTTCGGTTCGGCAAAGTCTGCGAGCTTTTCGAATCTCTTTGGTGCTGCTTAGGTTGAGGTGCTCCTGACTCGTAACTCCCTGGGCGTCGTAGCTTCCAGCGAAAACTTTGCACTGATGTCCAATATGGATGTCCAACGACTGCGTTATTTTCAATACTGCATAATAGCCTTCGTTGAAAACACAGGCAGCAATGAAAGCGGCAATCTCATTCATTTTTCTGCCCGAATTAATGTTTCGGTGCTAAGCGTCAGATGGTAGAATTAAAACTTCCATTGGCGTTTTGGGTGTGTCCGCCTAAACACCTATTTAGATTGTCTTCCCTCGAAAGATCTTGATGGATTGATCTTATATGTGTGGGATCGGACGCCTCCATCAAAGAACTAAGAGGAACATAACATCATAGAAGAGTGGCAAGGGACCGTGGCGTAGTGGCACTGATCAGTGCCCACCACTAGAAGATCTTGTGTTCGATACCCGGCCCTTCCTTTTTCCTCGGTTCCTACATATGTTTTTGGACATCTGGATGAAATGAAAGGGGATGACCGAAATCTTTCGTTATACCTTGAACATATGCAAGTGAGTAGTCCCTCCTGCTGGGTCCTCCGGTTCTCAGTCGGTGGAATAGGGATCGGTCTTTTCCATGTAAATTGTCCAGAGATCATCGGCCTTGATGTGTATCGGCAATCTCCCCGGTTCACAAATTGGGGACGCATACAGGACCACCGACTCCCACACGTTATAATACCGTGTCCTACATTTCCTGGCTGGCCCTTGGGTATTCGGTAGGAGTCCTGCCAGGGCACCCATCATCCTCTCCGCTCTCGCGCAGGTTTTAGCGATGTGGTGTCTGTAGTTACGCATGTTGTCGAGATCTTGCCCCCCTGGAGGTCGATTATCTTGTGTAACCTCTTCCCCGCCAGTATTATTATCACGGTCTTCTCTGACGCGATCTCGAGGTTCGTGCGTGCGAACCACTCTCGCACCTTCCTCAAGCCATCGTCTATGGCTTCGTCTAATCACCTTCTAAAACCGTATTGGCGGCAGTGAAAGTGATCGTGTCTGATTTGCGCCTCCAAGGCGCCCTTCATCACGTACTCCCACAGTTCTGAAAGCGCCGGTCGCACCCTGATAGCTCTATACGCCAATGGCAGCGCCGCACAGTGGCGAAATGGCTAAAAAACGTGGACATAACTAAAATTTGCATTCGTACGGTGTATTATTGGTATATATTATAACAAAATGACTTCAGAAGGTGAACAATGTGAAATTTTAATGCTAAATATTGTATCCATAGTCTTAATTACAATCGTAAATATAAAATGTACAAAATACTTTAAATTAGTAATGAATTTCATTGTAATAAAAATTCGTCGCTTTCGTCCGACGAAGAATTTTCATTTATTATTGGTTCTTCAAAGAACTGGATGACTTCGGGAGGATAGTTCTTCGTTTTCTTCGCGCCAAGTTTCCTCATACTGGTTATGTACGGGTCTGATGTAGTTAATAAATTGTGGAACAGATCTTCCATGGTTTTTGTCCTAGAGGTCTTCCTGCAATGAAATTCTCGAAAATTTTTGATATCCTTATTCCGAGCTTCTTGGGCTTCTTCTCCCAACTGACCTATTGGCAAAATTGCGTGCTTCATTATGTCCACAGAGTGGAACAGTACTTTATGGACTGTAGTTGGCATGTTATACCATGGATATAATTCAACATATCGCTGCGCAGTCTCGTAGCAATAATTTTTAAAAAGATTTGCCTTTATTAAAAATGTGCTTGATATAACAAGCAAAATTATATAAAAACGTTTAATTAACTGTTCATCAACTCCGGTGATTTGTGCAGAGCTACTAAAGTTTTGAAAAAAGCGACGAGCAGTGTTGCCGTCGTTGGTCGTGCCATGTCTCGGTTTGGGTCTATCAACAATCCAACCCATTTGAGTTTTAAATAAATTTTGAATAATTTTTTTTACGGCACCTTTTTTTTATTTGCATCCCCACGAATATAGCATTGGCAGATCTCTAACTTGTATGATAATGTAATACACAATCAAAAAATAGGATGTAGGCGTGCAATGGGGATATGCCAAAACACAATTTATACTCGTCTTGGATACCTTTACTTCTAACTAGATCAATGTTGTTGAAGTCTTTTGAAGTTAATCCACATAAATAGCATCTTTGTGTGCAGGAATTCCCCGCTTTGCGTTACAAACTTTACCGTCAATCATTGTAAATAATTAATGATGTCTAATTAATGTAGGACCCGAACAGTCCTAACCTGTACGTATGTGTGCATGCGTGTGTGCTGCCCGAAACAAAGGACGATGCGAGCGAAAGATGTAGCCTGTGTGTGTGTGTACGTGGCGTGCGACTGATCAAAAGTCGAATGAATAGTCGTAAAGAAGCAACGAAGCACGACGGACGACGTAACGTAAAGACGCGATATATTTCTTTTGTATGTTTTAAGAATATCCTCTAGTTTTAACCATTATAATAAACTATACTTTAATAATAAACAATAACATTAATTATTACAATAATCCTACATTAATATACTATTGTCTCCACTGTTAACAATAGTTGGACTTAGGGAAACTATTTGTTTTTGAATATTTTGAACTTCTTTAGTTATAATATCTGTTGTTTCGTGAATATATTGAAGATGAATGGGTCCGCAAAATCTCGGAGAAGACGGCTGATGGTCCTGTCATAATATAATTTTTGTGATTGAATCTGCATCACCGGAAATTAATTGGACTGAAACAAGGGATGCAAAGGGTCTACAAATTTTTGTTTGTATTCCGTCAAGCCAGTCAAGTTTTGTATTCCGTCAAGTATTAAATGAATACTTACTTAACTTATCAGGAGTCAAGGTATTCAAGACCTCTTCTTGGACCTGAAATAGTCTGTTGGTGGTATGGCCCAGTAAACTTTGCAACGGTGCCTCTGCACTCGACTCCGTAATCGAAATGTCCTCAGGATAGCATCTTTTTTTCGCTTCTGTAATGGCTTCATCATTCGGATACATATTGGTGTTGTGTTCCTTGGCTGCTTTCCTAATAATATTATTGAAATTTTATGAGTTTTGCATCTATAAATATTGATAAAGCTTTATCGAAAGTGTATGGCTCAATAGTCTTATTTTTCTTCTTATATACTTCCTTGTATCTCTGGGAAGATTTCGATGTTGAAAATACAACGTCTTTTATTACGTTAGCCGTAGCTAACTTGTGGTCTTTCCTAAACTGCATCTGGCTGGCATACGACAATTCCTCAGGACTGAAGTTTAATCGAAGCTCCTCAATCCTACTTCGCTTCGATCTTTCGCTCGTCTCAGAAAAATCAGTTTGTGGTCTTCCATTTCGATTGTGAACGTTAATGAGTGGTAATTCAAGTTGTTGCTCCAGCCATAATCGATTTTTATTACAGAATTTAGAATAGCTTCTGCCAGATGCATGCCATCTGGTTTTAAATTTTGATAGGAAATTAATTAAAGCTTGCTTCCTTTCTGTGGTTAACTCATCACTGCCGATAGTTTTTTGTACTACTTCATACAGATAGTCACACTTTTCTTTAAAATCGTTTGAGGAAGTTCCAGGTACTGGCTCCATATTATGTACCTCTTAATAATTTAAAATATACATGGTGTTCCGTAACCATGGGAACTCCGGGAAATGGGATGTAGCTGAGGTGATTCTGAACTACTTTCCCATTGACAGCAATGTTGTGTGCAGCTTCGTTTTTGAGTTACTAACGAAAAACACTGGCCAATGAGAGCGCCCTTCGAGCGCGCGCTCAGGCGCGTACCTCTCACAATCAGCTGCGCTCGGTCATGATGGGGGCATCGAGGGTACCGAGGGAAGCGTGCGGCAAATGTTACATCGTCTTAATTAAGAATAATGTAGAATTATTTGTTATTCATGAATAACTCAATAACAATAAAGTCGTTGAATAACCGTGTTCGATACTTTTATGCGCGATCCGAAAGGAATAAAGTGTTTTATTGCTTACGAAAAAAATATTTTTTTTAACAGTTCGTTTTCAGGTGGGTAAATTATGTTTTAAGAAAAACGATTTGCATAACTAATGTTAGAAAAAGCTAGTTAAACTTACCCATTCGTTCACGAATTAACCTGCTTAACATTGTGCGAATTCTGACCTTTTTTTTTCTTTTTTTTTGTTTATCGTGTGGGAAATCTTACATGAGACACCCCGGCCTCTGGGGAGAGACCGGGGTAGTGTCGGATTCTTACCAACTAAAACCCACACGGTGGCCATCCTAGGCGACTCAGGAGGACCCGTGGAACCCTGACGGACACAACCCCGCGCCCTCCCTCGCCGTGCCTCAAACTTTGCAGGAGGCTCCTCCCGAGGAGGGTCAGAAGGACCCTCCTCCGATACTGCTCAAAAAACTTTATACCCATTGCCGCATTGCGGCCCCTCCTATGCCACGTGCAATGGCTGCCTGATCCCCGGTCAGACAGCCGGTGGTCCGCTAGTCGGGACAGAAGGTCCCGACATTCCCTCCCCCCAGCGCGAATTCTGACCTAGGCAACGCTCAACAGCTGATGTTACGGCCGGGTTAGTATCCTTGCGCGATCGGTGCAAAGTGATCGGTAATCGATTCCTGTCGCCGATTCTCCACTAAAGGTCGAAACCAGTAATCGGCCCTTAACCTCTTAAGTACGGCTGAATTTTGCGCGGGGTTTTTTCTCTGTACGGCAGAGTTCGACGCGAATTACGCGTAAACGACACAGCACTGCAATGTGTGACGGACAATGCTGTTCTCTACGCGAGCACATTGGAATTAAGTTTTTGATGATTAAATTATAATTTTTCTTAAAGATATGATGCACATACTTTAACTTTAATAATTTACTTTAGTAATTAATAATACAACTGAGTACGATATATTTTAAAGCACGGTACGGCACATAGACCCACGTCACAATTTTCACAGTCACAGCGAGATCTTCGTCTTACATCGGTCTTTGAACATACGATAGAATATCGTAACGCTTTTTTAGATTTTGTGGACTTACACTACGATGGAAAATGTTTTCCGGATAGTCTGAAGGGGTGATCAACGATAGATTTGTTACAGCTAACGTTATTATTCATATCCCCGAAAGACATATGAAAACGATCATTTAGTTCAAACGGTGAGCGAGTGAGTCAGTAGCGTGAGCCGCTATAGTGGCGCGTCGTAATATAAGATGACATCCGCGAAAGCCACTATAGTGGCGCATCGTACTTAAGAGGTTAATGCCATGTTCTGCGTGCAGCGTGTTCAGTTGGTCACGAGAAGAGCTCTGACGAGCCATAACCGTTTGCACTATAATGATGCCTACGTTCGGTAATGTGCGTGCCCGTGTTCATGTGGAAACAACTGCGAATCAGATTTGTATCAATCGCCGAGACCTGCTTTTCGTGGCATAAAATAGTTAAGATAAGTCAGGATCGGTACAATGACCAAGTGCCAAGGTCCCACTTCCGTTGAAGCAGGTAAATTCGTGGACGAAAGGGTAAGTTTATTTGACTACCTTGTTCTAACATTAAATATCCAAACATTTTTTTCATAATTAATAAAACGCTTTATTCGTTTCGGATAACGAATAAAAATATGGAACAGTTATTAAACGACTTGTTACTTAAATTGTTATTCATGAATAACGAATAATTACACATTATTCTTAATTTAAGGCGACGTTACATTTGCCGTACGTTTCCCTCGATACCCTCGATGCCCCGATCACGACCGAGCGCAGTTGAATGGTACGCGCCTGAGCGCACGCTATACGGGCGCCCTCATTGGCCAGTGTTTTTCGTTAACAACTCAAAAACAAAGTTTCAAACAATATTTTGGTCAAGGAAAAAGTTGATCAGAATCACCTCAGTTGCTCCCCGTTTCCGGATACTTCACGAGTTAAGAGACACCCTGTATATCGTAGTAAGTTTATCATGTCCTTGTATTTCGCTGTTGTAATTCGTCTTATATTTTTATAAAGTGGTGTCAATACAATATTTTCGAATTTTCTTGGTCTACCCGATGTGGTAATAAATTCAGGATTTTAAACTTTGCATTCTCAACCATTGATATCTTGTAGAAAATTGTATATGGTTCATTTTTCAAAAAACGCATCCAGTATATTTTTAACCAATTTATTGTTTCTTCGTTAGAATTCTTTACCCTTTCCAAAACTGCGCCCCCCAAAAATCTTGTTGAAATGAAATCCTCTTGTTCCATGATAACATTATAGTATAATGTTTTTGTTTTTCTGAAAATGTGTAATTTATTAACCCAAACAGTCATAAATGAACATAAGCCACTTTCAAAATAAATTTTTTTATCATTTCGTTAGTTAGCTAATTTTCTGATAACAAAATTTCAGTGGATTTGAACATATTGACTGTAAATTGTTTAAAAATGGAAAAATCACATAGAATTGTAACTATTATAAATGCTAACTGGATTTTTTTTAGAAATGGACCTAGGCCACTTTCAAAATAAACGGCTCAAATATTGTTTAAAAAAAACATTATTTAGTTCCAAAGGGGTCATCGGCTACTACCTTTATTTATATTTTTATTGTCAATAAAATTTAATAATTAGTAATAATATTGTCCTATAATGGTGTAATTTATTAATAGCTGAACTTTTGTTACGGAGATTTATAATCTAGCTTGCGATGCTTAACCGTAATATCTAAAAAGGGTTAAATAATTATCACAATACTTAAAATTCTGTTGCTCTGTTTAAGAAGGCTTTTATTAACTTCATATAGCAATAACATTTAAAGGTTAGAATCCAAGTTTGTAATTACATGCTTGATCTTTTTAATAGCTAACATCAAGTCATTGTCTGTAATTTCATAAGAAAGGACAAATCTTACAAAGGAATCGTTTAGTGCTAAGCATTTGACGATAGCGTCGTCTTGATGACTATCGACGACCTCTCGCAAGTATACTGCGAATTTATTAGCAGGAATAACATTAGAATCGACGTTCATAAACACCATATTTGTCTGTACAGTATCTAAATCAACTGAAAATACTTTCGATTGTATTTCGTTTATAGAAGAAGCAAGAGTAAAAGCTCTTTTATGATCGTGTATCAAATTTGGAATATTTTCAAGAGCCACAAACCCAGCTGCAGCAAGAATGCCAACTTGCCTCATGCCACCACCAAGCACTTTTCTTATTCTCCTCGCATTGGCAATAAATTCTTTCTTTCCACATAGAATCGAACCAACAGGAGCACCTGGATCAAAATAGCATTAATTTTGTAAATAGTTAATCTGAATATTTATTACATTAAAGTTATTTTTATAAGTATTAGGTCGTTAATTAATTATAAGTTCTGCGAGTAGATGGCGATAGGTCGTTCATTAATTAAATTCATTGAATTGAGGATTGGTGTTGCAAGAATACTGCAGCATTTGTGTGTCAATAAATAGACGATTCAAGTGATTAATTTAAGTTTAAGAAAATGAGGAGGTTTCAAGATTAAACACAAAGAGTTCTACATAAAACTAAATGTGCTCGATAATTAAGGGATCTCCCTAGTGTGGCGGTTTAAACTTTCAGTTTACTTTCGGAATTTTTGTAAAAGTTATAAGACATATTCGAAAAGCCTTTGCAAAAATCTTCAGTGTTGGCTGCTATGATATCAGCTATCCAAGCTGTCTAAAATCAACAAATCAGAAAGTTTCTTAATCTCTGTGAATGTGGGTGTTACGAGCCGAGGGCAAAGGGGCAGGGCTGCGGAGCAGAGTACCGGTTTTTTTATTGTCACCCATAGTTGTCACCTTACACTAAAGAATGATTGACAACATTCAAGGATCTTCGAATTCTCGGTCACTGTATCAATTAGAAAATAAGTAGATAATAGTGTATAGGCCTAGGGGAAACAAAAACATATCTTTCATAGTTATACACCCGTAAACTCTACATCTATGGACCCTCGGAGATCTCTAATCTTATTTTAATTTTTTTTAAATATATATTTTACGTTAATTTTTGTTTTATTTCTCAGTGATGAGTCCTTTGGATGCAACAAAATAAATCGACAAGTTCTATTCTGATAAAACTGAACAAGGTATTTGTGATGACAGAGTTTTGCAGTGCAGTGCTACCTGACAGCAATTGTAAGATAACTATTATTGTAGTATTTAAAAGTGAACGATCTGTGTGGGTCGGAGAGAGTGTGAGAGCACGATGCGTTGTGCTGCACTGCGGCCGAAAAAACAAGCGAGCATCGCCGTCGGCTATGCGAGCATTGCATCAGACGAGAGAGTTAGTTATAAGTTGCCCGCACGACGCGATAGACGACGTTGCCTTTGTTCTTAACCATTTTATATTACTATCGCATATTCATTTAATAAACTCTATTTAATTACTATATTATTACTAAAATTTGTGCGAGAATTATCAACCTAACTGCAATAGGGAGGTATAAAGAAATGCTCGGCTTGACTAAATAAATATAAACAGATGTCTATGTATCTAACTTCCAAGGAGCCTGCATTTCTTCACTGTGAAATACAACTGTTACCGGAAAAGCGTGAAAAGTTCGTTCAAGCTGACGACCATTGCTTTAATTGAGAAAAATATATATAACGGTATTTTCTAATCAATATTTTAAGGTAAAAAATCCACAGAACTTAGTTAACGATCTAATATAATTATAAAAAATAATGACGGAACAAAGTCGCAGCAAAAGGAATCAGCACATTATCTCGAAAACAATTTCTAGACCACAATGTTTATCATAACTTTCTTATCTTAACACATGATACTCTTCTTGAATCAAACTCTATTTATAACACTGTTCGACAAATTTCAACTTTTTTTTTATTTTGTAACCTTCAATATGCGTTTCTTATAGACTTTAATGTGCTGAATACGAATCTGCAATCCGTTTTTCTCCAGAACGTACCATTTTTGAAAAAAATCGCAAATTTTCAACTTTGGAAGTGTTTTATACTTTTGCGGTAATAGTTATTCAGATGCGCTTGGTGCCAAATGATTCTTTGAAGTTTCACGAATAAAATGGTATATGTTGTTATTAGACTATAAACATTTAAATGTGTTTAAATAATGATCAAAGTGGAAGGGACACCGAAAATACACCCATTTTGGCTGATATCTTTCAGTTTATTTAAAAAAGTAAGGGTCCAGGAGAAAATCTAAGTATGCCACGCGATAGAGCAGACCTTTCTGCAAAGGAAAGCATCAACGGAAGTTACAAAATCATTTTTGTATTCGATATACAAGCGAAAAAGTTTGGCAAAACACGCGGCGGCGACAGTGGTGCTCTATGACGGCGGCTCCCCGCTCATCGCTCATTGTCAGCGTAGCGGAATCACTAAACGCGCAGTACTCCTGCTGAGTGTCACTGTTGCCGCCGCGTGTTTTACCAAACTATTTCGCTTGTCTATCGAATACAAAAATGATTTTGTAACTTCCGTTGATGCTTTCCTTTGCAGAAAGGTCTGCTTTATTGCGTGGCATAGTTAGATTTTCTCCTGGACCCTTAGTTTTTGAAATAAACTGAAAGATATCAGCCAAAATGGGTGTATTTTCGGTGTCCCTTTCAGTTTGATCATTATTTAAACACATTTAAATGTTTATAGTCTAATAACAACATATACCATTTTATTCGTGAAGCTTCAAAGAAACATTTGGCACCAAGCGCATCTGAATAACTATTACCGCAAAAGTATAAAACACTTCCAAAGTTGAAAATTTGCGATTTTTTTCAAAATTAATTTTTTCAAAAATGGTACGTTCTGGAGAAAAACGGATTGCAGATTCGTATTCAGCACATTAAAGTCTATCAGAAACGCATATTGAAGGTTACAAAATCAGACCCGTGTTGAACAGTGTAATTATAATGGCCATAAATATATCACTGCGATTTATCACTGTTTTCATGGAAAGCAGAAGCACAAGACATATTTGTAAAAACAAAGCCTAACATTTTAAAGCTGTAATGCGACGGAATTTTCCGCCATCGCGTTATACCCCTGACGCTACGCGCTACCCCGAGCGCTAGTACGCCGGGTCAGGTAGCTGGCCCAGGCACCCTACCCCCACTATGTACACAGCCCCCACCACACCGCCGAGCGACCCCAATGGCCGTTCCGCCCGAGCGAGCGGGTATAAAAGGGCCCTGGAATTCCAGGAATGTCAGAGAAGAGTCAGGAGTAGCGACCTACTTAACACAAGCGGAAGTTCTTAAAGCGCGGACGACTTTAGTTAAAGTTGGCCAGTTTTAACCTCGAGCTTTAGTGGATAGTAAGCTACGGAACAAGCTCTTACAAAACGAGGACGATTTTGGTCAAAGTTGGCCAGTTTTAATCTTGTTCCCGAGACTGAGCATCCTGGGGTTCCAGGATCCCTCTTTTCCCACCTACCCACCAGGACGAGGACGACTTTAGTCAAAGTTGGCCAGTTCTGGATTCCGCCATCCACATCTCCTAGACCACGCCATCCTCCTCCTAAGGGAGAAAACCATACTCTCCTACCTATATTTCTGGAACCTACGTAAATAAATTAACGAAAGTTCTTTAGAGGAACACACTTGTGCTTAATTTTTCCGTACCATTCCACCATCACACGGTCCGGAAAACCTCTAAAATACGTGACGTTACAAAGCATTAAATACTGTGACCGTCGAAATCGAATAAGCAAGACAAAAGACAAGATAAGAAAGGAATTCGGAGACACAACAAGTAAGGCATGGACGCAAGTTGAAACTTCACACCTGAGACGCAGCCAGAAAGTGATATAAAAGCCCATAGACAGACGCATAATCATTCATTCAAAATTCATCTACGAGTGAGGGTTCATTACCATCAGTAGTCAAGAGCATTGTAAATATCATAAACAACTGTAATAAAATAATTGTTGTTTTTTAAAAACAAGTTTTTTCATCTTCGCCTGTGACAATACCTAGAGCTTTGCTGAGGCAAAAAGTCACAGAATCGAAACCTGCAACTATTTCTTTTCCGGCCTTCCCAGATCCAACGCTTGCATTCCACAATCTTGCTCCATCCATGTGCAGCTTCAAATTATTCTTCTTACAGAATGATACCAACTCCTCGATCCAAATTTGTGGAACAATTTTGCCATTCAATGTATTTTCCACAAGCACCAATTGGGAAATGGGCTCGTGGTCTCTATCTTTCCTGAGTTTCAATTGCAGTTCGCCAATGTTAAAAGTGCCATCGACATTGTTTCGTAACGGTCTAAGGCTTACTCCAGCGATTTGGGAAGCACCGCACTGCTCATGCAGTAAACAATGCGCAGAATCACCACAGTATGCCTCGCTGCCACGGACGTTGCAATGGTTCATAACTACGACACAAAAAAAGTTTTCGTTGATTAGATTAAAACACAGTTTTTCCTGTTCGTGAAATCAGTGAAATTGAAATTACTCCAAAAATGAATGCAACGAAGCAAGCATTAATATGTACGACTGCTTAAGAAATATTCGTTATGGCTGTAATGCATGGGACTATGAGGTGAATCGATGTTGCCTTAATGAAGCCATCGTACATACAGTTACTCGCAAAATGGGGCGTACACATACGTTGGTTATGAAAGGTGACGAGAAAGTAATGACGGCAATATGTAAAAACGTACATATTTAAAAGTAAAAATAATATATTGTAACCGCGATATGAATCACGACGGACGGGACTAAATATCACTACATAAGTGTGTGCTTGCAGAATAAGTACGTTAACGTAGTGATGGACATTATTTTAAACCAGCCGACCACGAACATGTACAGGACACTCAAAACAGAGTTAGTGCAGCAATTATCAGACTCACAAGAGGAAAATATTCATAATTTATTTGAGAACGAGGATCGGGGATCGGAAACCGTCGATTTTCCTTTGCCGACTGCAAACTCTCGCGAGTGACACAGCGACAGACAATTTCCTAAAGACGTTGTGGATAGAGTCTTCCAGCGTGTGGGCAGACAATAGTATTAACATGAAAGAAAGACTCTGTCGGAGCTCGCGCCCCTTGCCGACGCGATCACAGAAGTGTTGCCGCGATCGCACCTAACGGCTGCATTGGCTCCGCCGAACCATATCCGCTCGGAGCTAGGCGAACTTCGTCGCAAAATCGTTGCGGTATGCGTCGACAGAGGACATTTTCGCGACGCGAATCCAAAACCGCGGAATAAGCATCGCAACGTTCTGCCATCTCGTGACCAAAAGAGAAACAGCTCTCCCGAGAACGGTGTGTGTCGGTACCACCGAAAGCATGGTGCCGCTGCGAAAAAGTGCCGAAGCCCGTATACATTCATAACGGAAAACGGTGTAGCCAATCGTTAATAACGGCGACCGATTTCGAGCCTTCTACGAGCCGCATATTTGTAACGGATCAAAAGATCGTTTTTACGGTGGATACCGGTTCTGATCTGTGCGTGTTTCCGTGCTCGCGAGTGAGCGATTAGCGTGTAAAGACTCCGTATGAGCCTCAAGCGGCCAATGGTTCAACGATAACAACGTACGGCCACGTAACTTTCTGCTTGGATTTCGGCGTTGCGTCGATTCAATCATCGGGGCCGATTTCCTCAGCTTCTACGGCCTTATCGTTGATATGCGCGCGAAGAAGCTGACAACGGGACGCACCGTTACAGACCAGATGGAAAGCATCAAAGTGGTTTCCGGAGAATCAAGTTACCAGGCGGATCTTATTGAGTATCCAGATGTCACACGTCCCTAGGGATAAAAACAAGAGACGAAAGACTCGCCGGACAAGCGCCGGACAAGCTGGCCGTGGCGAAGACAGAGTTTGAGGCAATGGTCAAGCACGGGACAGTACGGCGATCGCAAAGCTACTGGGCATCTGCTTGGCGCCTCTTGGGGATTATCGAACGTCGAACGCGAGAACAATCCCGAACAAATATCCTGTTCCTCATATCGAATATTTCGCGCAGTGTTTGAGATTTCCCGAGAGTAAGAGTTTCGGCCCGATCGGGCACCAAGAGGAAGGCATGACAGCATCAGCACTGTTACCGCGTGACAGCGTTATTGATACACGCGACAGTATCGATGTGTGTGCTCAACCTTTGGTGCAAAGAGGGTATGATTTAATGAAGCAGGAACGGGATTTATTGAGAAGGAATTTGGAATTGGCGCGAAGAGAAGGAGCGTGGCCTCTGACGTACCGGCCAGCAGCAGTCAAAGTCAGTTTTCGTCAATCGGCACCCGTGCAGCGGTTTTCAAAAGTAGGAATCTCAGGCGGGACTTCTTCGGAAAACATATGTGCTGGGCGAAAATTCCATGAAAGTGTTGGTGACAGGTTGTCGAAGAGTGTGGCTATGATGAAAAGTATGTACCGCGTCATTTTCGTGAACCTGTCGCAAATAATGATTGCATGGATCAAGGTATTAACGGATCGAGACTACATTTTCTGGGGTTTTTTAGATGCCGTTGTACAATTAACCAGGTACTGGTAAACATTGTCTTCGGGGTTGTTTCTGACACAGCTATGCAATGCGACGCTCTTCTCAGAAGAGATTTTATATCATTAGCGCATATAAAGATTTCTTTCGATGATAAAAATGTTGTTATCGTAATACCCGTCGAAGCATATGAAATCCGGTCGTTCAATTCGAAAAACGAAATTGTGAAAATTGATTGCATCGATACAGATACTAATGTTGCGAAACAATTAAATATTAACGCAAACATGGTGTTCGGGAATGAGAGCATAAATGTGCACAAACCCAGGGCACCGCCGCACAGTGGTCCGGATCGAAAATCTACTGACATTTTTATATAACTTTTGAACCGTAAAAGATATTGATACGAAATTTGGAATCCATAATCTACTAATATTAGGTTACAAATAGGTTAAAGAAAAAATGATAAAAATTTTATTTTAACAATATTTTGTTTTTAATATTATTATTACATATTAATATTACTTAATTATTAATTGGTCAGCTTAGAAATATATATTTTCAATTTTTTAGTAATTTTTTTTAGTATATAACTTTATTCGCATTGTTACGAGCCGGGCTGTGTGGAAGCACGAGAGGCCGGCGAGGGGTATATTACCCAGGAATATGGTTGTCAGTTTGTTAGTTAAGGTGCGCAGACGAACTTGGTGCGAAATCAAGGAGCCGCTAGAATTATTGTAAGCGAGGACGAACCCGATGCGAAATCGGGGAGCCACTAGGTTGGGATAGTTTGCTTGTTTGGATAAAGATATGCGAACGACCCTAATGCGAGATCAGGTAGTCGCAGGATATGTTAGTTGCCGCGTAACTCTTGTTTTTACGCAATACGCGGCTTCGGTGATACTATAGGATGCACTGAGAGCCAAGTATACGGAGGTCGTAAATCTCCGTTTCGATTTCTATCGACACCGTCGCACGCGTATGACCCTACGACCTTTTACGGAGGTAGGGGTAATAGATTGTATAAATGTAGATTTGACTGATGGTTATTAATAATATAACTAAATGTAACAATGAAATGGATCTATTTTGTGTGTGTAATATCAAATGAGAGAGTGGTAATGGAAGAGTATACTGTTTCTTCTACCACCGAGTCGTGGACTCAGACAAGAATGAGGAAATCGCCCCCGCTTCTCCCCGAGTCGCGGCTCTCCGACAAGAATAAGGAAATTGTTTCGCCTTATCGCCGAGTCGCGGTACTCCGACAAGAATAAGGAAATTGTTTCGCCTTATCGCCGAGTCGCGGTACTCCGACAAGAATAAGGAATCGGCTTCTGCTTATCTTGTGAGTGGCTGACTCGGACCGGAATAAGGAAACGGCTTCTGCTTATCTCGTGAGTGGCTGACTCGGACCGGAATAAGGAAACGGCTTCTGCTTATCTCGTGAGTGGCTGACCCGGAACGGAATAAGGAAACGACCTCTGCTCACCCTGCGAGTGGCTGACTCGGACCGGAAGAAGAAACTGACTCTGATATGAATCGTGTAAACTCTGAATGTAGAGTGTTAGATTCTGAATGTGGAGTATAAGACTCTGACGCGAAGACTCGATTCTGAATGGAAGGTGGTAGAATCTAGACTGAAACCGTTTGAATCTGAATGCAGATTGTCGATTGTTCGTATGTAAACTGCCGTATCACTGAGTTCGGAAAGACGACCGGTTGAATGTTCACTGTCGACTCACTGAGTTCCGAAAGACGACAGCCTTTATGTAAACTGTCGACTCACTGATTTGAATGAATGCTGTTTTTTGTTCTGACTTATGTTTGTTCAGACTGGATGTGTACTGGATGTGTACTGAATTTGTACTGAATTTGTACTGACTTCCTCGTCTAGTGTGTCTTAACACGTCGACTCGGAAGTAACTTTTTACTCGTTGATTGGACATTAGGAAAAATGTCCAATTGCCAATGAGCGTGTCTTTTTTGGCGATGTAGACACACCCATCCCTCATTGCGCTCGAAGCGCACCTTTCAAGAGAGGGGGTGCGTCTTGACCGCTACGGGTGACCCGCCGACGCACGGGATTTTCCACCAGGGTCCCAGAACCTGACCTGGTCGTGCCTGCTGGGGTGCAGCTGTGGGACCCTTTTGGTAACTCGCTTTTATGACGCGAGCAATTGACTATTGAGGGCGTATATGCTTTATTTCTTTTACCTTGACGGATTATGGAAAGAAATAGCTTTCTCAAGACCAGTTCAATTGCTTGCGCGTCATAAACGCCGTTACGATTTGGGCATCGAAGGTTTTGCTTTGCAGATTATTAGATGGCCTTTTATTAGGTGTGGTTCCGCGGGTTTGCCGCGGAACAACTCTAAATTATTATTTCATACAACTCGGGCGGTAAAGTTGTATCGGTGGGTACGTTGTTACTAATATGCAAGGATTACGGGGTAACGATAGGTTTAACGAATCTACTCGATTTATAAGTGAACGTATCAAAGTTCATATTCTGAATATCGGTATGAATACAAATGTCTCTGTCGCGATGAAATAATATAAAATGTGTAAGTTACCTAAGTATTTGCACGGTGTTGACGCACTGGCGATGCGGGGTCTGAGAGCCGCTATTAGAACATACCGAAAGAACTTCAACCGGACTAGCGGATTCTAACGTGTTAATCTGTGATTCGAGAGGTGGGCTAAGCCCAATCTCACTGGATATACCTGATTCTATGCAAGCGTGACACGACGTGACTATACGCGTGACTATGTAACTCTGAACCAAAGAGGGTAGAAACCAAAGGGTTTATATAGTCCCAAGAAGCGCGGGAACGCACTAGAACTTTCCATATAAGGAAATTTAGAGTCTTCGTCGGGCCACGCCGACTTCTACAAGGCAGCCTAAATATAGACACCTGGAACCACGCCACAACAAAACACTGAAGACATTGGGAGTAGCATGGAACTCTGGACAAGATTCCATCGCGGATTCAGTCAGGCCAATTTTCGCCTGTGCGAGGGTTTCGAAAAGAGCGATCTTATCCGACATAGTCAAAATCTTCGACCCACTGGGATT
Organism: Nomada hirtipes; assembly: GCA_951802735.1. Lineage (NCBI taxonomy): Eukaryota > Metazoa > Arthropoda > Insecta > Hymenoptera > Apidae > Nomada > Nomada hirtipes. The sequence continues at coordinate 5,683,100 of OX637919.1, read as the reverse complement.
GCTTGGTCCAGTTATTCTTACTGTCAAGCTAATCATTGCAGAAATTGTGGCAATTCAAGCTAGACTGGGATGAATCCGTGCCCGCCAACACCCACACTTCCTGGACAACCTACACCTCGCAGCTCAATCTTCTCAATGATCTGGCCTTCGAACGTCACGTGCTCCCTCCGCACACCGTCAAAATCCAACTACACGGATTTTGCGACGCAAGCGTGCAAGGTTATGAAGCCTGCACCTATTTGCGCTTCAAAACCAGTAACGGCCAGACGCAGTCAAGATTGTTGTGTGCCAAGTTCAGAGTGGGACTACTGAAATCAGTAAGCGTGCCTCGACTGGAGCTGTACGGAGCGCAGCTACCGGCAAATATGTACCTCCACGTCATACTGAGGTCGTACTGAGCACCAACATGTTAAGAACCAGGTATTGCCGCTAATTAAGGTAGACCGTGCGGCAGCGGGCACACACGTGTGGTGCAATCAGGCTACTTTTTAACGGTACCCCAAAAAGAGTCACGACAAAATAGGAACAACCCGGAACTCGACATAGCATCAAGGAAACACGCCCCTGTTCCCACTCCTATTCCTTGACATATCTGTTATCTATAATAGATATGTAATAGATTAACATATATGCTATGCCAATGAGGGGATTCAGTGGCCTTTTATTCCTCTGAGATCTCCACGCTTTGGCGGCTGATGGAAAGCGGCGCAGAAGTCAGTCAATCATCATGTAAGACGAGTTGTTGCTAACGTATCGCTCACAATTGAACAATTCCACACCTTTTTGGTAGAGGTAGATGCCAGCCTCAATTCCAGAACTCTTACTCCTATCTCCACTGACGCAAATGATTTGTCTGCTTTGACTCCAAATACACCACTGGCCGCTCCACTCCGCCGCCCCCTTCCCACCGCATCGAACTGTCTCATTTCTCGGGAGACTACAGGGACTACAGTGATCGATAACGGTTCTCTCTCTGGAGTGAAGCAACTCCATTATCTCAAGACGAGCCTGTCCGGTGAGCCTGCGCAACTTCTCCAAAACGTGCCTCTAACGGAGGCGATCTTCGCCGGAGCTTGGCAGAAAATTGGCGCATTCTGATACACTCTCAATTGGCTGCCCTCCCTTCACTACCACCAATGAAGAGAGAAGCAGCAACGCTCTTGAGCGGTACGCTCGACGCCGTTGAAGCACTTGGTCGGCCGGTCAAGCAGTGGGACGACTGGCTGGTCTTTGGGCTGGTCCACAAGGTTGAAACTAGGACAACGATGACGTGGGAAACTACCATCGGAGCCACCGCTAACCCACCCACCTTCGAACAGCTCCACAGCTTTCTCTGTGAACGTCTCAGAGCTCTGGAAGCGATGGAGGAGCCCTGTGCTGCTGCGGCATCTACAAATCCATCGCCCACTCATTCGAAAATGCAAACAAGATCAGCGAGTGTTCCATCAACGGGGTTGAGGATTCACGCTACAACGCGGACGGAAGGAAGGAGCGCCACCTGCCCTCAATGCGGCAGGGATCACCCTTTATTCTTCTGTGCAACGTACAAATGGATGACCCCCCCCCCCCTCCGGAGCGGGAACAAGTGGCTGCGGGCAAGAATCTCTGCTAAAATTGCTTGGGTGCCCATCCTTCTCGTTCGTCCAAATCGACGAAGCGCTGCCAACTGTGCCTGGGTAAGCACCATACCTCTTTGCGCATAAAGTCCGAAACAAATTCTTCGCGACAAATTTCTCCACAGGGCCGCGTGGCTGAGGCGAGCACATCGCACTGCGCGCAAACCTCCTGGTCATTTCTGCAAACTCGTTCGGCGATATCCAGCGGAGAGTGCGTACGAACTACACTTGCGCACCACTCACTCCCGCAATAATACTGCCAGGTACCAAGTTAGGTTATTTTTTTTTCCTGTCTCCCACTCAGCTGGGAAAGTTACTATCCATTGCTCAAACCCTACTTAATAAACTCGAGCTTCGTTTACGACACTACGTGTCCACTACTACTATACAGGGTGTCTCTTAACTCGTGAAGTGTGCGGAAATGGGGGGTAGCTGAGGTCATTCTGAATAACTTTTTCCTTGGCCAAAATATTGTTTGAAGCTTCGTTTTTGAGTTATTAACGAAAAACACTGGCTAATCAGGGCGCCCATATAGCGTGCGCTCAGGTACAACTGCGCGCGGTCGTGATCGGGTGCATCGAGGGGTAACGTACGGCAAATGAATAATGTGTACTTATTCGTTATTCATGAATGGCAATTTTATTAACAAGTCGCTTAATAACTGTTTCATACTTTTATTCGTTATCCGAAACGAACAAAGTGTTTTATTAACCCTTTCGCTCCTAACGGTGACTATAGTCACCCAACGCCTGACGCTCGCTATGTACTAACGGTGACTATAGTCACCCAACGCCTGACGCTCGCTATGTACTAACGGTGACTATAGTCACCCGTGAATTTTCGCATTCACAGAGTATATCTGTTATATCCATGGTTAAAAGATACGTTCCATCGGCAGTCAAATTTAAGTGCGCCTCGTTGGGATTGGCCCGTACCGAGGCAGCGCTACTACGAGCCGATCCGCCGTAGCGAAAGGGTTAATAATGAAAAAAGTGTTTGGATAATTAATGTTAGAAAAGGGTAGTTAAATAAACGTACCCTTTCGTTCACGAAAGTGGGTCCTTGGCACTTGGTATTGTACCGATCCCGACCTATCTACACAATTTTATGCTACGAAGCGCACGTCCCGGCGATCGATACAGATCTGATTTCCACAAAATTTCCGCCGCCGTGGAGGGCTCGAGCGATAGTTCAGTTCACTCTCACTCACTTTTCGACTCATTTTCGTCCCTACAAAGCGCAAGGAAATAACGTGAGACGACTGTTTGGTATGAAATCTAGCGATGTGCTGAACGTACATCCACCTCTCTGCTATTTGCTTGGGGACGCTACCTGTTCGAAAAATGTCGTACTATACAGCTAACATAAGCAATTATGCCAAGGGATCGAAGGGCAGACCATACATGCGCGCGGTCGTATACCTGCGCTCCGCACCATTCGGAGCGCGTCACTTTAACAATGTTGTAGGTACACTTATACTTTGGATTTCTATTTGAAATGGTCGGAGCACATTCTCCAGATGGTAAAATAATATTCTAAGCAAAAAAAAAGGGTAAAATTTTTTATTTTACTTAACCTTCCCTCCTTAATGTATACACAGGCCCATCGCAAATCCACCCACTCAACAAACTCTCCATCAACTACCTCAACATAATACAAATGAACGTAAGTTCAATAATTACAAACGAAAGACGAGCCTCTCTTCTGGATTGCCTTAACAAATATAGCCCGGACATAGTACTTCTATCCGCCTTCGACTCGGTGGTAAGGGAAAAACTATGGTGGATAATGGAGAAAAGGGGAGTGAGTAAGGGAATCATTGAGAGGATAAAGGAGGTATACCAGGAACCTATAAATATAGTAAAGGATGGGGAGAATGTGTCGAAGCAGTTCTGGACAGGGACGGGGGTGAGGCAGGGATGCCCTCTGAGTCCCACCCTGTTCACGTTGTACATAGCGGACCTAGAAGAAGAGCTAAACTCTGAGCTAAACAGAGAAGAAGAGATGAGGGAAATGATGAAAAGACTGGAGAGATTTTTGGAGAAGAAGGGCCTCGAAGTGAATGTAAGGAAGACAAAAATGATGGAATTTCGGAAGGGAGGAGGCAGAAGAAAAAAGGTGCGATGGGAGTGGAAAGGGGAGGAGATAGAGACGGTGGACGAATTTGTGTATCTGGGGGTGCGCCTGTATAGGACAGGAAACATGGAAAGGCACATACGAGAGAGAGCGAAAAGAGCAAATGTAATAGTAAAGCAGATCTGGGGAATAGGGGAAAGAAAATTCAGGGACAGTTTCAAATGGAGGGTATATATGTGGGAATACTTGGTACTGGGGGTAATGTTATATGGGGTGGAGGTATGGGGATACAAGGAATGGGGAATACTTGAAAGAATACAGATGAAGTATATGAGGTGGATCTTGGGCCTGGACAGGTGCACACCCGGGTACATAGTTTTGGAGGAGACACGGAGAAGGAGAATTAAGATAAGAACAGGACAGAGAGCCTTCAGATATGAGGAGGAATTGATGAAGGGTAAGAGTAGAGAACTGGTCAGACAGTGCTTAGAGGAAAAGAAGAAAGGAAGATTCAGGACGAGGACAGAGGAAGACAGGGAGAAGTACCTGAGGAGAAACGGACAGAGTCAGGAGGCGGTGGAAAGAGAACAGGCGCGGGGCGTAAGGATGGAAGAGATACTAGGGGAAAGAGATTTAGAAGTACAGAGGCAGGAGCAATATATTAATATAAGGGACTCCAGGTACAGCGAAAGATATAAGCACCTAAGGACGGAAGGACTGCCACAGTACCTGAGGGAAGACGGGGAGAGAGGGAGCCAGAGGTTGATAGCGAGAGCGAGATGCGGAAGTATGGAGGAGACAAGCAGGTACTGGATGGAGGAGGAAGAGAGAAGTTGCAAGCTGTGCGAGGAAGGGATGGGAAGTCTGAAGCACTGGGTGGAGGACTGTAGAGGAATGGAGGATTATAGGGGGATAAGGTTGGAGGAGATAGTAGAGGGACGGAACAGCGAAAAGGCAGTGGAATGGTTGAGAGAGCTTGAGAAAAGAAAAGAGAAGGAGGCGAAAAAAATGAGGAGAGCCGAGGGGTAGTCGGAACAAGTAAAGTATAAAGTGCAAATGAGTGAAAATAGATACGGGGGAGATCGGGATAAGCGAAGGAATGGATGTGGGGATGAAGGGAGAGTGAATGGGATCAAAAGTGAATAATTAACCAAAGAATGCGTGCAATAGATTAGAATAGAATAGAATTCAATTAAGTTATGTTTTAAGTATGTATATAAGAGTTTAAGCCGTAAAAAGGCATTTTGTAGCCGGAAGGCCAAAATTACAAACAAAATAATAAATAATAATAGTACTTCTATCCGAGACGAAATTGAACCACACCCACAAAATAAGCTTTAAAAATTATACTTTTTATCAGAAAAGACAGACCTAACCCTAAACGAGCAGGCGGCACAGGTATCTTAATCAAAAATATGATAAAATACAAACAGACCCATCTTAACCACTACTACAAGAACGAATGCCTCGAATCAATAATAATATTGATTATTAACTACAGTTATTAACTACAGTAACTATAGTTACAAAACAGCACCAAACTCTTCATCATCGCGGGATACGCAACCGGCAACAATAAGAAAGAATTCGTTTTAGAATTAAAATCATTATTTCACCAATTAGAACTCCATAAACCAAATAACTTCTACATCTTAGCAGGCGACCTAAATGCGAAACACCAGTCCTGGGGCAACGTAACAAATAACAGCACAGGCACCGCTCTAAACAAATGGGCCCAAGAAAATCAAATAGCTTATAGAATCTCTCTCTACAAGACAGCAATCGCATCCTTCCCCGCCAGTGGAGCCTTCATAGATGTATGCCTCACAGACAATCGCATCAAACTCCATAACTTACTCAGGCATCAAACACTAGACCCATACGAATGCGACGGCGACCACAGAGCAGTGGTACAAGTATCTATCCCATCAATGTACACAATGGAGATAGACGAATTAACGACACCCGAAACACATAACTTCGCTAAGGCCGACTGGCAAAAATTCAAAAAATTTATCACAGATACAGACAATTCAACAATACCAAAAGATAGAAACTAACGACAGAATAAATAGACAAGCACATCAATGCACTAAACACAAACATAAACAAGGCAATAGTTCACGCAGTTCCCCATACACCAAAAAAAAACAAAATTCGACAGATATACATGATACCTCAGATCCGACGACTTAGGAATCAAAAAAGCAACCTGATTAGACAAATAAACGGACTAACGAAAATTACAAATTACACCACTGCGAACGATACACTGATAAGAGCACTCAAAAACACACTCAAAACAGTGAGGTACGAGATCAAGAAAGCGTTCCAAGAGTCCATCAGCAAATTCTGAGAAAATAAAATCTCAAAAATATCCCCAAAGAACTCCTCAAAATTCTTCCCCTCGATAAACAGCATTTTCAGATGTAAAACTACAAACAACGTAGAGACTCTAAAAATCGCAACGAGTAAAGTACAGCTTCTCCAAGAAGCAAACATAAACCCCAACACTCAAAAAACAGTCGCACAAAGCAATATCACAATCACAGACACAGTACAGAAACTAAAATATCCTTCGAAGAATCCACTTCGAAGCTGTTCAGACTCAAAACCTACATATGGGCAAAGAGCAGCTATCAAACATAATCAATCTGAGAAAACGGACACTTGAACAAGAGATTCAACAAGACAAAACTAATAGCAATACGTTTTGCACATTCGGCGCCACCAACACAGCAGACAGCCCGGAAGAAAAATACGAGCCAGCAGACTACTTCACATCATACGCAAAATTAACCCACACCTTTAAAAAACTAAACAACAAAAAATCATCCAGCTTTGACAACATTCCTAACATAGCCCTCAAGAACCTAGCCCCCTGCCCCCAAATACATATACAACTATACCATCCTGTTCAATAACAACCTCAACCTAATGTACTTCCCGACAGTTTGGAAAACAGCCAAACTAATTGCAATAAAAAAGAAAGGAAAAGACGGAAACTTCCCAGCGGATTACCACCCCATCAGACTCCTCGCGAATATTACTAAAATCTTCGAAACAACAATTAACGATGCCATTGTGAAATTTACGAAAGACAACAACGTTATCCCGGGCCGCAATTCGGATTTAGACACCAACACTCCACAGTACACGCCTTAACAAAATTCACCTCAGATATTTGCTGGGCGAGAACCGCGAACGAATGCGTAGGAGCCCTTTTCATAGATCTCGAAAAAGCCTTTGACACGGCCTGGCTGAACGGATTGTTCTTCAAATTAATAAACAAAAAATTCTGCAACAAGGAACAGTCAATGCCCCAATTCTGTTTAGCATCTACATATATGAGCGATTTACTCCATATGTGCGGCCAAAATAAAGACCACGCCAAATTCGCAATAGCCTTCGCCGATGATTTACTAATATACATAAAACACACCAAACCCTCAATATTAAAAACACAATGACAAGAAATCTTCGCCAAAATACAAGACCATTTATACACTTGGAAACTAAAGAATAACACAGATAAATGCGAAACAATACTGTTGCGCCCATATATGTATATCGAACATTTCAAACGCGAACCACGACGTACGCAAGCACTCGAAAAACTTCCACCTATACAACAATAATAACCGACAGGATTTCTCAAAAAAAGGTGGTGCGTTATTCAGGCGTACACGTAGACTTCAAATTAAACTATATCAACCACATACATATACAAATTGACAAAGCCCAAAGAGCATTCGCTTTTTCTATTCAAAAACAATAAGCGTAAAAGCTAAAATCATTTGCTACAAATCCCTAATAAGACCGCTTTTAACATACGATTGTCCCATATGGTATAACATCTCCGCAGGCACCATGGAAGTGAGGATTTTCGAAAGAAGACGCCTCCGAGCCTGCTTAAACAAATACAGATCCCCTGAATCTGACTACACCGAACTCATCAGCAACTAAAAATTATACGAATTTGCCGATATGATCAGAATAGATCTCTTCATCTTCAAGCTCATCCGCAATAACTGGGCAAACATTCGAAATATAAAAAGCAACAGCAATATAAAAAGCTATAAATAGCTCAATCCACCCCAACCCACAATATTATAAAAATACGTGCTCCAACGGATACACCCCACTAGAATCATTTACTTACTTTGATAACCTAGGATACATTCAAAACCGCGAAAATATGCCCCTCCTCTATCACTTCACAGGAAAGCCGAAGACAAGAAAATTCTCTACCCACACACAGACACTAACACAACCAACAGTAATATAAAATACAACGACTAACTGTCAACCGTAGATCGTAAGGACCAACACTCCCGGGACATAAAAAAAAATACTGGTGGCTATCGTAATAGCTTGTAATTGCTATATGTATACATATACCGCTATATTGTATATTGCTATATGTATATACATAAACCAAATCTAGCAATAATAAGTAATGTTTATAAATACAAATGACAAATCTTCAACAATCGTCCGAATACACACCGAGGAGAAATCTTAAATTTTATTTTTCTTTCAGCCGTAAGCATCAAACTACCTTCTCACTCCCCACATACCTATTTTGTATGACGCTCAATACACATAGCAAGACAATGTAAAAATTTGTTACCATAAGTATTGTAAATAAAATGTAGAATATCCTCCTTCCTCCGCTTTCCCTTTCCCTCCCCCATTCCGTCACCGTTCTCATTTTACCACCTAACGTCAAAGACTATTGTATAGTTTCTTGTCCCTTTCTATACATAAGCAACCCTATTCACTAGTTTTTTGCGTGCGTAGTAAAATGTATTTTAATTATCAGTTTTTATTTTATTATTACTCCGTAGTTTATAGTGTCTGTTAGGGCTTCAACAATTGACCACTTGGGCCTCTAGTTTTACAATACGCCTGCTTGATAATTCTATTCAGAGACATTTGGCATATCAATTTGATTGCTTCGGCAATGGTACCAAGAAAGCATAGGGCACACCAATCTCGTTCCTTCTACACTGGTATTTAACTTTGGTCCTTCGAGCAGGATTGAGCTACCAATGAATTGAAGGAAGATATCACTATACCGCACCCAAGCAATGTGGAACTATTACGGTGTCGACGATTGCAAGTGGTATCCACTGTTCAAGACAAGAATCCATCGCCTAGAAGCCACGCTTCGACGACACATCAAACTACTCAAAAATGATCGGTTCGAGATACATTTAATTCTACTTTTTCAATTGAAATGGTTGACATTATTGTGAGGCATACAAATCGTTAAGCGATTGCTGTCTACCAAAAATGTCTACCAGAAAAATCTTATCAGGGAAGAGTTCATCGCTTTTGTAGGAGTACTGATTACAGCTGGCCTAAATAATTCCAATTTCGATCATACGCGTGAAATATGGAAAACGTCTTTGCATCCTTTATACCGAGCTACTACAGGACAAACACGATTACACTTTCAAATACGAGATCAAGTCGAATAGAGAAGGATAAAGCAGCTCTCATAAGCGATATATGGATAATGCTAAATTCCAATTTGGCAAAAGCATATACGCCTTCAGCGAATCTTACAATAGATGAGCCACTTTTCCCTATAGAGGGAGGACTTTTACGCAGTACATGCCATCAAAAGCAGCAAAATATGGCAAAGTATGGTGGATATGTGACTCAAACAATTATTATCCACTATCAGGGCAGATTTATACTGGCAAACCTACGTCAGGTCGCGACCAAAATCAGGGTCGACGCGTTGTCCAGGATTTAGCTATTGCCTACAAACGGTCGGCAAGAAATATTACTGTTAGAAATACACAGGTGTATGAGTGTTTCCACGCGCATGCGTAGTACCGCGTAGTACCGCGAGCGTCTATTGTTTAGTATACATATGTAATATAATGATGATGTTATGATATAATTGTCTAAGTTATAATTTGAATAGTTTTAATAATAATTTTAATCATAATAATTGATAATCAATATATTCTCTACACTATATACATTTTTCATTCATCCTTTCTAATAGTTCCTAACTCAAATAGCTATTTGTAGCCAATCTAAACTTGCAGCACCCACTACGAGATATCTCGTAGTTGGCAGTTTTGGTACAGACGCTTACTACGAGATATCTCGTAGTTGGCAGTCAATGGGTTAACACGTTCACTTATACAGCGTACCTACAGTCGTGGATTTTCGCACTATAGAAACTTCACTCCAGGTTCGCGATATATGTACATAAGTTTTAGGCAGGCCGTACATCAAAGATGCATGCAACACGCAACATGCGACGTGCGGTAAATACTGCGCTTATACTTATACCGCATACTTCTTCTACCCTCGTAGACTAGACATGCGTGCTGCACATGTTGCGCGACATCTACTGCGTGCGATATTTTGAGCGTGCCTTGCCGCAGTATTTGTCGCGCGTTTGAGAAGACAGTTTCAGTTTGTAGGAGATTTTACGTAGGGGTCTGGTTGGGCTCGGGCCATGATGGTTTACGTTAGGGCGTGAGATTGTCGCGCCTATACCGCGACGGTTCTTATCGGGCGCCAACTAACGTAAAGCATTTCAAGGGCTGTGCGTCGCCTTTTGGAAGGGACGATCGGTGGAGGCGATCGCCGAGGAGAGAACGATGGTATTCGTACATTGGTAGTCGTTCGTTAAATATCGCATTCGTACATTGTGTATCGTTTTTTGTTCGTGAAAATGTCTGAAAATCCAGTATTTAATATTAATTTTGTTAAAGCCATTGAGAAACATTCTTGTTTATGGAATTATACATTGACAGAGTATAGTAAACGTAATTTCACGGAAAAGGCTTGGATAGAAGTGGGAAATGAAATGAACGATTCTGGTAAGTATTAACAGTTTTATTTGAAGTTTTATAATAATTTTAGGCATATTTCCATTCTATTGGTATTGATCCTTCCGGCGTCATAAAATATGTAGCCAGTGATTTGCAAAGTTTCATAGCTAATGTTGTTTCGCGATATCCATCTTCACCTTCATTTATTATTTGTTGATCATTCACTATATCTTCAAAATACGCTGAACTTGTGAATTTTCCTTCCCGTATTCGAATAAAATTATGTAAAATACAGGCGGCTTTTACAATTTCTTTTACAGTTTCTTCCTTACAACAAATCGGTGTCTCAAAAATACGAAACTTTGATACAAGTATTCCGAATGCACATTCTATGCTCTTCCTCCCACGTGAAAGCCTGAAGTTAAAGATTCTTCTTGTAGTATTTAAAACTCTTTGGGGGTATGGTCTCATCAAACATGGCATTAATGGAAATGCTTCATCTCCACATATGTAATATGGAAAAAGCTCCCCATTTTCATTATTTGGTAAATGCGACGGCTGAGGGATTCCTAGTTTTTGTTTTTTTAGTAACTTGCCGATGTGCGAAGATTTAAAAACAGCCCCGTCACTATTGCGACCCAAGTCACCTACGTCAATTGTTGTGAACAAACTGGCTGCGTGAGCAGGAGCCATTAAAATCATAGAAAAATAGCCATTATAATTAAAATTACTGGATCCACTGTTGGCAAATTTTTTTACACGAATGTGTTTTCCATCAATTGCGGCCATTCAATTTGGTAAATTCCACAATTCATAATATCGTTGAGCATTGTTTTTCCAAATATCTTCGCCAGGAGTTGGCATGAATAACGGCTGCAACCCTTGCCATATAGCCGGAGTTGTTTCTTTGACTATTCTACCAATTGTAGTATCTCCTTGGTAAAACCGGAATGAAAGACTTTTAAAACTACTTCCTGTCGCCAAATATCTGAAAAAAATAAATATTTTCTTTCTAGTATCCAATTGTCGAGTACGCTGGCGAAACATCCGAGGAGCATTTTTGCGATCACTAAAAAATCCACCAAGCGGATCTGGTGCAAATTCTAAGAAAAAATTGTACTACCTAAATGAGTACTTGGAATTTCTTTTGCCTTACATAAAAAATAAACCCAGTACTGGAAATTTAGAAACGGCGAGCGGATGTAGCGATAATTTAGAAGGCACAAATAACAAATTCGAAGAGCACACAGAAAATGAACGACTTATTGAACACCAGGCCGAATACATCACAAAATCTAATTCTCCGTTTGATATGCCAAACAACAACACTCAAGAATCAAGCTTTGACAAATCTTTGATTATAGCTCACAAATTTAAAAAGCAGAAAGTTCAAACTCCAGCAACGACTTCAAGTGATGCTGACGCTGCTTTTATTGAATGGTTTAAAAGTAAAAAGGCAAAGGAAACTACCCAAGAAGATGCAAACATGTCATTTTTACGTAGTTTGTTGCCAGATATGTCAAAAATGACTGAAAAGCAAAATCGAAGATTTAGGCAAAAAGTTATAGGCCTCATAGACGATATTCTTGAAGACGCAGATATTCGCTCCTGTCATTCATCAACTTCAAATACATATCCGGTATCGTCATTCACAAATAATTCAAGGCCAAGTTCAAGTAACTCTGCACATCCTACAACGCCAAGCCCTAATTACCCTGTATGTCCAACGCCAAATCCCAATTATTCTGCACAATATCCAGTGAGAAATGAATGGTCCATAAAAAGAGAGGAAAATAAGAAGGAATATTTAACTGATTATAACTTATTATATAAAGAAACTTAAATAATAATTATTCTTACTATAGGAAAATATTGAGTTTATATAATATTTTGTACTATATTTTTATAATATTTACCTTAATGTAATTAATACTTAAACGTTCTTCTGAGGGAATTGCTTCTCGATAGTGGGTATCCAGTTTTTCTATTGTCGGTCCTATAATTTCCACCAACACTTTAAAACTCTCCTGGCTCATTCTATAAAATTCTTTAAATTTTTCAGGATTGAGAGTGAGCTGCTCCTGTGTAACTATTGCCGGGCTATGCCTTAAATTATCAACGAATAGAGGATTAATCCAATATCTACGGATTCTTTTTCCTCGTTTCCTACGTTGCAAATATTGCCAAGCTACCACAACATCTTCCTCGGACGATGACATTTTAGTAAATGTTTCAACATTTGCTGCACAGGCTTACGCGGTTTAGCAAGTTGAGACATTTACCTTACGTCGCATGTTGCGTGTTGCGTGTTTGATGTATCTTTGGTGTACGGCCTGCCTAAGAAGCATTGAAAATTTAGCACAGGTGCTAAATGATAGTTTTTTATTTATCCGCAGATCTGCACGTATAAGATTTGTTAAACATGTACTGTAAGCAGTAAAATATATTATAAAAATATTTGAAATTTTCGCCTCCGCCCTACGTTAAAAATAAAGGATTTCCCGATGATTAATAAACCCAGATATTTGTTTATCATATTACGAATTTCTCGAAGGGACTTTCCTTCTTCTCTTAACTTTACTATGAGTTCATTGTTTTTTGGCGTTGCTACGTGAAAAGAATAAATGATGTAAAATATAAGCGAACGAGACAGTTCAGATTCACAGTTCACAGAGTTACATTGTACAGAGTCAAAGTGCAATTTCGCCTCAAGCCAGTCAGTTTTAGTCATTTCAATTTTAATTTCTTTTATTACTTTCGTTTCAGTTTATTATAGTGCGAATTAGTTTCTTTCCTAGTTTTGTTCATAATTCAGTTCAGTTAGATTTAATTCTTCTTAGTTTATTTTTTATTCAGTTAGATTTAATCTTTCTTGTTCCAATTTTAAAATGAGCAAAGGGTGGCTCACAAAATTCAAAAGACGCCACGGGATTAGACTGGTTCGTATACACGGCGAAAAAGCCAGTGCTGATAAAAATGGTGCGAAGAAATTCGTTCGCGATTTTCAAGAACTAATCGAAGAAGGCGATATCGGGCTTGAAAATATATATAACATGGACGAAAGTGGTTTGTTGTGGAAAGCTTTACCGACGAGGACCCTTACAAGTGATTCCGAACGGTGCGTGAGTGGCCACAAAGTGCGGAAGGAAAGACTAACAATAGCGCTATGCGCGAATGCAGCGGAGACACACAAAATAATGCCCCTTGTAATACACAAGTACAAGAAGCCAAGGGCATTGAGGAACTGCATAGACTCTCTTCCCGTTATTTTTAAGGCGCAAGCAAATGCGTGGATGAACCAAATTTTATTCATCGATTGGTTTGAAAATCATTTCAAAAAGGCTGTGCGAACATACCATTTAGAAAAAGGACTCTGCGGCAAAGTAATTTTATTACTTTATAATTGTGCAAGTCACAAATTTCCGTCGAACTATGAACACGACGCACAGTTCGAAATAAAATACTTGCCTGCAAATACTACGTCCTTCATCCAACCAATGGATCAAGGAATTATTGCAAAAATAAAAAGAAGTTTTCGTCACAAAATGATGCAACGCGTAGTTCAATATGGAGGTGGGGTGGAGAATTTTTACAAACAGTATTCAATTAAAGATTGCATAGTGTTGGGGAATAGATTGGTTAGGCGTGATGACCGCCGCGCCACCGTGTGTGACGATTTCGGAAACGTCCGAGTTTTTCTTTGTCTTAAGACGCGACTGCGAAGTGTCTGTGCTTCGCGAGTCGCGCGTCCAGTACACAAAGGACACGCAGCTGCGATAGATCGATAGACGTAACGTGAATTCTGTAACGGGAAAACCTATAATAGAATAAAAACATCGATACGGAGAAGGAAATACAGTCGTTATAATTATTACAACATCCCGTATCGAACACATAGATATAATAGAACAAGCTTGGGATACAATAACGTGCAGCAACGTTAAAAGTGCGTGGAAGAAAATTATATCTGAAATAGAAGTAGACGACGAAGAAGGACAGGAAGACAATACTATATCCGAAATGCAACAGATTTTAACTGCTGTTTCGGATAATGTAAGCGTCCAAGAAATTGAAGAATATTTCAATGAATGTGGTAGTGAAGAAGAAAGGAGAAGACACTCACGAGACTTTGAAAGTATGGGCAGTGGCAGGGGAGAAGAACAGGACGAAGAACAGGACGACGAAGGGGATGGAGAAAGAGGTGAAGAAATGGATGAAGGTAGTGATGAAGAATCGGCGGAAGCCGAAGGAACGTGTGAACGGGGGATGAAATGGAATAATGAAGATAGAGAGGAGTTAAAAGATATTTTTAAGCGTTTAGACGTTTCCAAAAGCATGTGCCTCGCTCTCTTCAATTACAAACAGAAGGATTAAAACTCTGCTAATTAGGTAAGACAATTGATTCTAGTAGTTAAGTATTGATTAACATGTTATGTTATCCTCAGCATGATGCAAAATGTTTTTTTTGGGCGATAGTGACTAGGAAAAATAAATTCACTGACGTGAGCACTGCAGCAATCTTCACCGAATTTTCTTCGTAAATTGGAATCAAACATTATAGTGTTGAAAGCAAATTTACAGTGTTTCCATATTAATTATTAACTTTGGCTATCAAATTTCCGTATGTTATTTGTTACTCACTTTCATTCTACACGGATATTTTTCAGCACCAAATGTTATACATATTATTAAATTATAAATATGTTTTAATTGTTATAAGCACAAATACTAAAGAATTTATATAATTTAAATTATAAGCTTTTTATACTTCATACTACTGTAATTTGTAATATTCTAATCATAGTATTATTCTAAATGTGGGCAAGAATTTGAATAATAATGAAAGATAAGTCATTACTAGTCAATATTTTCGAAATTACGTAGTGTTTGGTCTCATTTTAATCAGAAAAATGTCACAAATTTATCGGTAAAAGTTGCATAAAAAAAGAACTGAAAATAAAAATATTGATATTGCATTGGTATCTTAAGCAGTGTACTAACCTTTGATCTTTGCCGAATGCCACGATCGCAGCTTCTCTTTTCATTTCACTACCTATCGTTTTCTGCGGTCGAAACTTATTACCGTTAATTAAGCCACTAAATATAGTCCAAATTATATCGTGTTTGGTATCATTTCAATCAGAAAAACGTCAGCTATGCTGTGTAAAAGTTTTATAAAAAAACGATGAGAAATAGCAAAGTTTCATCGTTGAATTAGTATTAGCTCACCAATATACCCGATCCAGGATCACGTGACATTAATTGACAATCGACTCTGGGCCTCCTCGAGGGGTATACCCCCCCAGTAGTGGGGATGAACTCTTCGGTTATATCGGATACCACTTTTTCGGTTATATGGAGACCTTTATTATTATTAATGGGCTTTACCGGGCGCTCAGTCCATCTGGACCATTGTGCCCGATATGGAGACCTTACTGTATATGTATGTATATATAACTTCCGATCATTCCTTACTATCCCTGTGTCTAGGGCAGGGCATGCTAGCATGCCTTACTGACGAGTCCGCTAGCAGGCCTAGGACGAAAAGCAAACTTCTTCCTCCCTTTCTTTTTCCGTCGCTTCCTCCTTCCATCTTCGTATCTACGGCGATACACGAAGGTTCCACATAGGGTGTTGTCAAATGGGGTCGGCTGTCACTGCATACGTGAGGTTACTTGTCTCATGTGACAACCGACCCTATTCGTAGAAACCATTTAGTAAATAGTTAAATTGTATTTCAGGAAATAACTCTACCCCATAAAATGGTGAGGAATTTTAAAAAGACTACGAGTCGTGGGGACATTCCTCCTAATGTTATGCCGAGAGCAGTAAGAAGGGTTAAAATTGAGCACATATCAATTCGCCAAGCAGCTAAGGATTTCAAAATAAATTATCGCACATTATCTAGATATGTTTAAAAAATTGAAGAAACGGACATAAATGGTAATGTTCACGTTCCTTCAATACCTGTCGGTTATGCAAAAAATCGGCAGGTATTTTCAGCTGGAGCAGAAAATGAGCTGATCAATTATGTCCTACAAGCATCAAATATTTATTTTGGTTGAAGTCCAAAAGAGCTAAGAAAATTGGCGTATGAAGTAGGAGTAGCTAATAATTTAAAGATGCCCCAAAACTGGATAACCAACAAAATGGCAGGTGCAGACTGGCTAAATTCGTTCATGAAGAGGAATCCCACTTTGACAATTAGAATGCCAGAGGCTACAAGCTTAGAAAGAGCCTCAAGTTTCAACCGCCATAATGTTGCAAAATATTTTGGGAATCTAAAAAAGGTGATAGCCGCCTTTAAGTTTCTTCCTCAAGGCATTTAGAATATGGACAAAACGGGGATTACTACAGTCCAAAGACCCAATAAAGTTATTGCACGAAAAGGCTTTAAGGAAGTGAGCTCCATTGTTTCAGCAGAGAGGGTAACTTTGGTTACAGTAGCTGCAGCAGTATCGGCAGCAGGAAATCATCTGCCCCCACTGTTTGTTTTTCAGCGGGTTCATTATAAGGATCATTTTATTGCCACCTCGTAATATTGCCAAGTTTCTCGTAATCGGATAAGAAACCGGTATAGTCACGGGCGTGACTGAGGTCGCGGTGGAGGCGCGACTCTGAACGTTTAAAGTGGACCAGAGCGGCATTGCGGGACTTACCGAGGTCCACAGGAGGGTTGCTCTTGAAGGGCAGCCGAACTATATAACGCCCTTCCGGCGTTCGGAAGTGGGTGGTGAAAAAGTGTTTCTCGCATTTGGTTTCCTCAGGGCTCGGGTGAGCGACCTGAGGAACCTCCTCTATTTCCCAGAAACGGCGAAGTTCGCGCTCGAACGTCTCCGAGACGGATCCGTGATTGACATGGAGGGAGGTGGAGAAAGGACTCGATGTGGGAGTTGGATTTTTCAATGATCCAGACAGGATCCAGCCTAATGCCGTGTTTTGAGCTTCGGGCTCATTACGGGCACATTTGCGGACGCCTCCGCGGACGAGCAAACCGTACAAATCTGCCAAGATCAAAGAAAAGATCACAAGAAGAAGAAACTTATTCTTGTGTAGATTGTGTAGAGCCGTACGCAAATAGTCTGCCAAATCAAACTTGGGTGCAGTGTCTTGAACGCAAGCAATGGGCACATGAACTTTGAATTCCAGCCCCCAAAAGCACGTCTTATATTTGTAAAAACTGATAATATGATTTTTCAGCAGTATTGAATTCTGCTGATGAATGATGTTTGTTGAATAAAATAATAAATACTAAATATATTCATACTTTTCATAGCTATTCCATGTGACAACCAACCCATGATTGGGGTTAGCTGTCACAATATTTATAAATCTTTTGCTCAAAAATTTGACAATGTACAAAGATAAAAACTTGCATCAAATACAAGGGTTTCGAATGGTGTAACCAAAATTTCATACGAGCGTACTGCGTTTATTAAAATTTAATAAGTTCAATTTTTGTGATAACCAGCCCCGGTCTCCCCTACTGGCCACCATAAACACTATCGAATACTTTCGACCGTACCTCTATGGTAGAGAATTCACAACTTACACTGATCACAGACCCCTTCAGTTGCTTTTTATTTGGAAAAATCCTTCTTCGAAGCTTTCCCGATTGCGTTTGCGCCTAAACGAATACACATACGTAGTAAAATATAAACCGGAAAGGGTAAATTCTAACGCGAATGGTTAATCACGACTACATCGAAAAAATGAAAATGCTAGGTCACTGATCCATGTACACAAATCCAATAAAACATATCAAGATTTTACCAAGTTTCATTATACCAATTCGAACGTAATCGAATTTCCAAAAGAAGAGACAGCTGTTTCAAAATTAAAGGGCACAATAGTACTCTCGTGGTCCGAAGATCTAGACAAAGAAAATCAATACGCAGATTACGTAACTGAAAATTTCGGCACAACTACACTAGTTTCGAGTTCTAATGCATTGCACAAATTAGACAATAACAATTGTACGGGAGCGAGTGGAGTCGTGGGCAGCGGGCATCGGTATTGTCAAATGCCAAAACAAGTAACGGCCAAATTGCCGCCTCCTCACTCCTCGTTCCCTACATGGTGTCCGCCAGAGCGAAACCAACATATTTGCGACCTGGCAGGCGACATAAGAAGCGGTGACAAAAAGAGGGCATAACACAGCGCGCGGCTCGATCGTCGCCGCTTCGATCGAGCGCTTCAATTCAAATTCGCCTTTGAACGAGTAAGCAACTGCAAGAGGGAGTATTCAGCAGCACATCAGGTCCGCATTTTCTGTATTTCCAACTTAATAAACGTGCGTTTGTCGAATTGGTGTGGTCGGGTGTTACTACCTCTACAAGCGAAAGACGATCACGAACAGCAATCAAACCCTATTACTTCTATTCCCAAGAAACCTGCATCACGTCAAAATCGATTACCGCAACCCATTCTTAAGTTTTATGAACCTCCCGAAACACTAAAATCAAAAGACTTTATTTTAATTCCACCCAAAAAAACAGTGGTGTTAAACCTGAAATTGTTAAAGAAATTGTCAAATTTATCTTCCCTTCAAATAATATTAAATTTTCAAATACAAAGAAAATCGTTCCTAAAGGTCGCGACGAAATACGAATCATTCTCAAGGAATGTCACGACAGTAAACTATCCGGACAGTGTGGCTTTGTTATTAAATGTTATGTTAAATGAAATGTTATTAAAACGTGTCACTCTTTCCAAATAAATAAAACCAATTTTAAACCTACAAAACAACACATGGAAATTAGGACTGCCGTAGATAAACCCTTCGAAAATCTAGCCATTGACGTAGTACGACCTTTACCCCTGACCGAACAGGGCAATCGATTCGTTATCATGGCTTAAGCTGACCTCACCAAATACTCGTTTGCTTTGCAGTCCCAAACCACGAAGACACGATTGTCGAGAAATTACTCTCTATTTTTATTTACTTCGGTATTCCCCAAACATTCTTTACTGACCAAGGTTCAAATTACATGTCAAACTTCGTTAAAGAAATGAGTCAACTTTTTTATCACAAGGCAAATTTTGACCAGTCCTTATCATCCCCAAGCGAAGGGAGCACTTGAGAAATCTCATCTCAACCTTGAAGACTATCTTAAACATTATACAGGGTAGCCCAAAACAGCGCATATAAAATCATTCAAACTCACCTCGACGAGACAAAGAGGATTTAAAACTCAGCATTACTTGATCCATCTCGAAAGGACCATACTGGTTTCCATTGCAAATGTACTACTCAGCTGATCGGAACAGAATTATTAGAAATCGGTACAAAACGCGAAATTCTTCAACAACTGACCGAGAAATTAATTAACAGAAAACACGTGGGCTTTTAAATGGTATGTCAGACTTATTAAAGTGGGCTTTCGGCACTTGCGACGCTGCCGATGCCCAATTTTACGAAGGCAGCAAACAACACTAATTAACTTCGACAAACAAACGCAAACCTTGCTTAACACTTTCGCTGCGGACGAAAATAAGTAGGCGTTCGCCGGGAGCTGAAATTAAGATATTTTGTTTTTAAATGAAATTTTCAGTCCGTAAAATAAAAACCTGATTTTTTTTTTCAAAACAAAAACAATAATTCATGATGTTCAACCTAACAAAAGGTTAGGTTAGGCTAGGCTAGGCTACAAAAACATATATTTGGGGTAAGTATAACTTATTTTATGTATAATATGATTGATTGCAGAACAAAAAAATTAAACCTGATAAATAATAAAAACAACCATATATTTTCGATATATATTATTTTTTATGGTAAGTTTTGAAGCACTCTCCCAAACATAGGCCCGGCATATCTTTACATGCTTCACAATGGTAAATGGTGTCCTTCCTTTTTTTTTGTTGGGCGCATACTCGGCATCTTTTTCTTTGTCTTTTCCCTTTCTCGTTCGTTGCGTCGATTTTGGTCGGCAAATGTTGTGTTCTTTTGTTCGTACCACGTAAATCTTTCTTCTCAGGAAGTATCCTTTCTAAAATGTTTTGCCGATATTCATATAGTGACAATTTCTTGCCACTATATTTATTATATAGCAGGTAAGAATTTTGAAACAAAAGGTGTAAAATATGTACACCCAGCTTCTTATACCACCGTACAGTCTTACGTTGAGATGGGTAGTAGGACATAAGTTGATCTTGGCGATCAATGCCGCTCATAAACTCATTATATTTTATAATCGGCAAAGGCTTTTCTTTTTCTTGGCCTCTTCTATTTGCAACATTTTGCATAGAATTTTGGAATTCCGTTGATATATATGTGACATCCCTTTTATCCTTCCACTTCCCAATCATGACGCCTCTCTTATATTTAGCAATGCTTTGCCCATTTATTGCTAACACAATCAGGAACTTCAATAGCTCTCTGTATTGCCTTTGTGGCGCCTCGCTTACACGCCATTGGTCAGCTAGACGCGAAATTATTTGAATGCGTTTCCCGCCAAGCGTAATTGGAGAATTTCTGTCTTCAGACGCAATGACGTTGCTCTCGCCCAATAAGATTTGTGAGACGAACTGCGATCTTACTGCTGATTGGATATCTTTCCGTGGCCAATTGTTGCGTCGCGAACGAGCAACAATTTCGATCCTGCGCCTTACCTGCGAACGACGCCAATAAAACCGTACCTCGCCAAAAAAGGCGGCTAACAATCTGCACAACGAACAACCGTCAATGTGCAAATGGTTAGCACGTTTATGACGCGCAAGTAGCAAAGCTGTTTTTGAGGAAATCATTTTATTTCCTATGCCAATAAACTATAAGCGTCGAATCTGTACACGACCTCAACAGCTAATTGCATGCGTCATAAACGTGGATTTCCAAAGGGTCTTCGGAGCTGGGCCTAACATACATCTGGCAGGTCAAGTTTTGGACACCCTGATGGAAATTCCGCTGCGTCGTCAAACCGACGACAACGTTTGAAGTCGCACCCCCTCCTCCAAGGAAACGCGCTTCGGGCGCTAAGGAAGGGTGCGGCTACACCTTACACAAACATGCTGATTGGTATTTAGACATTTTCCTAAATGACCAATCAGCATGCACAAACCTACTTCCGAGTCGACGTTTGAGGAAACGCTTGATGAGGAAATCAGTTGACGTATTAACATCAAGCAGGAGACAACCTCCTCCAACAAATCGCAGCGAGTCTCAGCGGAGTCTCAGTCAACCATTCGCACCGTAACAGCTCAAACAATCGTAGTTTGACAGAAACCAACCGAGTCTTGGTTTTCTCGTATATCATTAGTGACTCGTTACAATTTATATTTGTGACGAGACGGTATACCGACGTATTACCGTATTTTCGGAGTGTCGCATACCACGGCGCTCAACACCAATCATGAGCGGCAGGTCGGAGAAGAAAGCGAAAAAAGAAAATCGCCGCTCGTTTTGAAAAGGTCGCGTCCAGAACATTCTTTGAGCTAGCGTCCTTTGGTATAGTCGTCTTTTAAGAGTTATTATTGCTTTTATTTTGTTCGTTACATTTTTAATAAAGTTATTGTTATTTTCTCGTTCTTAAATTGAGTTTAATGTGTGGTTATTCTTAACTTAATTTACTAAGCAATTATAAAGGTGATGTTGGCGATTATGAGAACTGGGAGAAGCAGTTGAAGATGATAAGGACTACGTACAGAGTAGACGATCAGCAGATGAAGATGTTAATCGGTATGCGGCTTAAGGGGAAAGCTCTTGAGTGGTTTTATTCGAGACCTGAACACATTGGAATGTCAGTTGAAGAGCTGTTATTAGAACTTAGAGGAATGTATCACCATCGGCAGTATAAGATTGTATTACGAAAAATATTTGAAGAACGAGTATGGAGGAAAAATGAAACTTTTCACGAGTATGTTCATGACAAAATGATTATGGGTAACAAAGTGCCAATACCTGAGGATGAAATTTTAGATTATATTGTTGATGGTATACCAGATATAAACTTACGAGACCAGGCACGAATTCACAAATTTCGTACCAAGGTAGACCTTCTTGAAGCTTTCGAAAAAATAAATCTACGTGATAGGAGCCAGACCAACGCAATGAGGGGTATGAGACAAGGGAACGAGGGATATAGCCGGCCAGCAATGAGACAAGGGAATGAGGGTTATAGTCGACCAGCAATGAGACAAGGGAATGAGGGTTATAGCCGACCAGCCACGAGACAAGGAAACGAAGAATATAGTCGGTTAGCAACAGCTGGAAGGATCGAGAGAACCACCGAGAAGAGGCAAGAGTTCCGCAGAGGGCAGCGTTTCTACTGCTACGTTTGCGGTTCACCCGAACATATGAGTGACAAATGTTCAACCAAAAATCAAGGTATGAAGTGTTTTGAGTGCAATGAGCGAGGACATATTGCATCCAACTGCCCTAAACAAGTTTCTACATCAGTGAGTTGCATTGTATCTCAGGTATCACGAAAATAATGTTTAAAGAATGTAAAGATAAATGGTCATCAAACTGAGGCACTGATTGACACTGGCAGTGACTTTTGTTTGATGCGTGCTGATAAATATATAGAATTAGGATCTCCACAATTACAACCGAGAGAAATCAGATTTGCTGGAGTAGGTTCCACGAATACAACGTTAGGAGAATTTTATGCAGAGTTGATTGTTGATGAAAATTTCTATATAATTCTTATACGTGTAGTTTCAGATGCCCTTATGAATCACAAATTAATATTAGGGACCGATTTTCTTGATACAGTTGAGCTCAATATTAAAAATGGTAGTATTACTGTTCTTCCATTTAAATATAAGCAAACGTCTAATGACAATTCTAATCTTCCCGAAATATATCAAATAGATTTGACAGAAGAAATTAATGAAGTAGATGTTTCACATGTACAGAGTGTTAAACACCAAAATGTAATTAAAGATCTAGTTGTGAATTACAAACCGGCGAAGACTAAAGAAGTCAATATTAAAATGTCAATCGTGTTAAAAGATGATGAACCCATTTATCAAAGACCGAGGCGATTATCGCCCTCAGAGCGAGAAATTGTAAATGTACAAGTACAGGAATGGATTGATGAAGGCATATTACAACCGTCATTATCTGAGTATGCAAGTCCAATAGTACTAGTAAAAAAAAAGAATGGATCCATTAGATTATGCGTCGATTATAGACAGATAAATAAAAGGATTATTAAAGATCGATATCCACTTCCGCTTATCGAAGACCAATTAGATTTGTTACAAGGCGCTAATTATTAGTGGTCTTATTTCGGTACTGGTGTTCTTAACCGTTATTGTGGTGTGTTCCGATAGGAGCTGTTTGGCGGTGTGTTTACTATCGAGGTATACACATATACGATCGTTAGAGATTCGAGATATGGAACGGATGGCTTGTTTCCGGTTAGTTTTCCTATAGCGCTGGCATAATCGGTTATGGATGCTTCTGCAATGCTGCCAGCTATGATGGCTGCTTCTTTACTTGGGTATACATTACTCATTGTTACTGTAGCGTAAGATGGTGTGGATTTAGGCTCTTTGGTGTTTTCCATGGTCGTTTTTGAACTGCTTGGTTCGGGGCCCCTGTGTTCAGGAGTCTCCGTTGTTTTTCCTTTTACCTGCCTTGGTAGCATTTACTAGCACATATGTCATACTGCGCACTCTCCGACGAGACGTGCTCGTGTATGAGCTGAATTTCTTGTGGTGTTGGGTGTTTGCACAATGTCACTTGACTTTGTATAGCACTCGTGAACGTCAATATAATACATCCGAACGGTTTGAAGGATCGGTGCGAACTGTGTCCTATATAGCGTGTCCAATAACAGCGTTCTAAAGACAAAATTGTAAAATTCAAAGTAAAACTATGCGTTTTAGTTACTCATTATAGAATATCAAAATATAGCTTTAACTGGTGGTTTTATACCTATCAGCAGGTGCACTTCAAATATTTAACTTAGTTGTAAGCATTTTTTAATCCATGTTCAAAGAGAGCAAAGTTTATAAGAATTTAAAGTTTGGGAAGGCTTATACAAAAAGGATTAAGAGTGATCAAGGTCGGACGTTTTTTACATGAAAGCTTAAACACTTGTTAACAAGACCATATAAATTTCATGTGCCGCTTATAATTCTGTGTGGATTTTAATAAATCAACGCCCTAGGTATTTTGGCATCCTCGGCGCGTGTAGTTGCGGCCTCGAAGAGACGAACGCGTTGCCCGCGTATAATCCTACGGCCGTGCGGGAAGATAGGGGTAGTAAACTCATTTAATGCTTGTTTAACTAACGATGTTAAAATGCGAAGAAAAAGGAAGTTATGTTTCTCTTAGTTCTTTGGTGGAGGCGCCCGATCCCACACTCGGCCATCCTACAAGGAAATTCGCCCTCGAATTTCGTCTCTGCAGCTTCACAACTCAACTTCAACACGCGCAACTTCACACCTTAAATTGGTGTCCCTCATTGCCGACGGTTGCTTCAACTCTGTTTCAACTCTATTTCGTCAACTTCAATTTTTCACCACCGCACTAGGACCACCCGCAAGCAGGCCGAGCGAAGTACCCACGACGGAACCCGGTACTAGCCCGCTCCCACCTACATGCAGTGCCAAAAACGACGGACAGTCCATGGGCTGGGCCATAGCCCCCTCAAAAAAGCAAAACACAACGCCAAGCCCTCCCCCGACCACAGTTGACACCGCCCCAAGAAAACAGGCAACCACCGTTACTCACGTGCAGGGAAATCGCGGGGCCAGCCAACCCGCCAACGTGTCGGGGACCGAAAACCACTCCAAGCCGCCAATAATCAACGTAATAGGCAGCACGCAACACGCGACCTACAGAATAATTAAGCAGGCACTAGGTATAAATAGCTTTAAAATTAAACATATTAATTCCACCTAGCATTACGTCCAACTCGACAACCTAATAGACTATAACAACACGATCAGCGCACTATTAAACCGACAAATTAAATTCTTTACGTACACCCCAAAAGCCATCAAACCCCAAACGTTCCTAATCAAAGGCCTAGACGCCAGTTTCGACCCGAAAGAAATCCTAACTGAATTGATAAACCTCCGCCTGAATAAGGTAAATTTCATAAAAGTTGCAATCTTTACAACGAACGGTGCATCCAAAGACAACAGAAAACTACCATTCTTCCTGGTACAAATCTCCCCAGACAGCGACACGAACGAACTAACTCAGACGAATAGACTGCTCCACCAAGTAATCTCCTGGAACAAGCTCCAAAAGAAAGACCCTACAATGTGCGCCCGTTGCCAAAGAGCAAGACACACTTCTAGAAATTGTAATCTAGATTTTAGATGCGTCAAATGCGCAGACAGCCATGAGCCGGGCCAGTGCAAAATCCCCAAGGATTCTAAACTCCCTGCGGCCCAAATTTACTGCGTTAGATGCAGGGACTTTGGTCACCCAGCATCTTATAAAGGATGCCCAAAATATAAAGAACTGAAAGCCAGACTTAAAAATGCAGCAACTGCAAAATCATACACGGGGATAGAAAACCTGAATAAAGCCAAAAACATACTTGAGAACAGTAAGACAAACCCTAACATTTCCTACGCAATGGCCCTTACACAAAAGCAACACCACATACATCCAAGCATCGCACGGAAGCGACCAAACAATTCCCCCAAATCATCCCATCCAAAACCCTACACAAATCCCGTACGACAAACTGTTCGAGGACCTGAAAAATTTCATACTACCTCAGATGAACAGACTTGAAAACATAATAGGAAACAACTCCACCAGAATAGACAAACTACACGACCTCTACTTTGGCATCCCCACAGAACACAGCAATATAAATATGGATACAAATACCAACTCCAATGTATAACCCAACCACTGCAAATCTCAAACTAATTTCAGTAAACGTCAACTCCATCGCTTCCAACGAAAGGAGATACAACCTATCCCAACTCCTAAAAATAGTAAACCCAGACTTCGCACTCCTCAACGAAACAAGACTAAAAACACAGCACATCCCAAAATTTTAAAAATACAACCTTATTAAAAAAGACCGAGACAACAACAGCGGAGGAGGCGTAGCAATACTCATTAAAAAACACATAGCATACGAACTCACCCCCCTAACCACAGACACAACAATCCTAGAACACATCATCATAAAAATTAAACTACAGTCCAACAACAACCTCTTCATCATAGCAGGTTACGCAGCGGGAACTCAGTCAACTGATTTTATAAACGAACTCACTCATATCTTCACCTCCCTTTCACTCAGAAACCCAAACAACTACTACATACTTGCTGGCGACCTAAACGCCAAGCACCAAGACTGGAACAATACCTACTACAACAGCAGAGGCCTTACTCTCGCAAAATGGATAACAAAAAACAACATTGACCATAGAACCTCTTTATTAAGCACCAACACTCCTACTTTCCCAAGAAGTACCACATTCATAGACATCTGCATCCTAGACAGTAGAATACACGTACTAAACAGGAACACAGACGACACTATCCCCACGCTAAACTTTGACAGTAACCACAGAGCAATAAAGATCCACTTCACACTCCCCGAAAGAGACAACCAAATTCCCTTCACCACACCCAGTTCCTCACTAAACTATAACAAGACTGACTGGACAAAACTGGAAAAAGACATTAACAAAAACTGGACAACAACGATACCCACCAACAGAAACCTCTCAAACGAGGAGATAGACACCCACCTCGACAACATACACAAAGTAATATTAAACACTGTTAGAAATACACAGCCGTAAGAAGGTTTTCCACGCGCATGCGTAAATACGTTAAGTCGTACCGCGAGCGTCCTTTGTCTAGAGAGTACGCTAATGCGATCTCGTCGGAGACACACGTGCGTGCGACGGTCTAATTATAATTATATATGTACTGTTATATAATAATAAATAAACCTGGAGTCTAAAAAACTTCAACAGGTTATGGGCTCAGCATTCTCGTAGAATTGAGGAAAATAATAGAAAAAAAAAGGTGAGGTTGTGTTGACACGCGTCCTTCTCTTTTGTCGCATAATATTCGTAATAAAAAGGATAAATAATGAACGGAATAAATATGCAGCAAATAGAAAAATTAGACAATGCTAATTACGAAACTTGGAAAACACAGATGAAAAGTGTTTTACGTTTAAATGAATTATGGGGATATGTGCAAGGAACGATCGTAAAAGTGGCAGAAAATGAAACTGTTTGGATCGCGAAAGACGAAAAAGCTCTCGATCTGATCATATTAAGTTTAAATAAAAGTCAATATAACCACATTAAAAGATCGGAGACGTCAGCGCAAGTATGGAATGCATTAAAAAATGTGTATGAATCGAAAGGGCCAATGAGACAATGCGTGTTGTATAAGCAATTATACAAAATGAAAATGGAAACACACCAGAGCATGGCTGAATATGTAGATAGCTTTATACAAAAAGTAGAACAACTGGAAGAGTCTGGCATAAAATTACCAGAGAATGTTTTGCCAATAATGTTGTTAAATTCGTTATCGAGCGAATATGAAACTTTTGGCATAGCCATTGAATCTAGAGAGAAACTACCCACTATGGATGAGCTTAAAGTGAAGTTAATAGAAGAAGAAATAAGAAAAACAGAGAATGAAGGAGCAAGGAATCTAGATAAAGAAGAAGCTCTATTAACGAATAAGAGCATGCCTACGTATAGGAAACCACACACACCCAATTATCCAAAGTCCTCAGGAGAATATTCACACAGCAGAAAACCTAAATTAAAGTGTTACGCATGTGGAAAAATAGGTCACATGGCGAATCAATGTATTATAGAAATAGATTTGAAAATAATGTTACCAGAAATAATAGAGAAGACGCAATGACAGCTATCGCTTTCAATGCTACCCTTCCAACATCTGCTGGATGGTACCTGGATAGTGGAGCAACGATGCATATGTGTAAAGAAAAAGGAAAATTTAAGAATCTAAATGAAGAGCAACAAAGCACAGTATACTCAGCTACAGAGAACAGCGTCAACTCCTTAGGTGAAGGAGAAGTTAAATTAAATCTGCACAACAGAAATGAAGACGCAAGGGATATTAAATTATCCAAGGTGATGTGGGTTCCAGAATTTAGAAACAATCTAATGTCTGTGTCCAGCATAACAGAAAATGGGTATACGGCAACATTTAACAGGAATACAGCATTTATAAATCGCAGAGATGGCACCATTGTATTAACTACCAAAAAGGAAAATGGATTATATGTTGTGAGAACAAAGGACGAACATCACGCAATGCAGACAGAAAAAGTAGACCAATTGACAAGATGGCATCAGAGGTTAGGTCACTTAAACTTTGAGCAAGCCCTGCTGTGAGGACGAGCCTATCATCGCCGACGAACTCAGCCATTCGCGAAGAGTGACAGCCAACTGCAAGGGAAACCAGCCACGTTGGAATCAGCAGCATCAGAAGATCAACATCAACGCAGCAGCCCTCAGCGAGAATCTAGCAGCCTGCACATCAACCACGCCAAATCGTTGTGCCATTCTACACTCCAAGCCGGTGAGTCGCACTCGTGCCTTCCTACAGTTAGTCACCGTATCACTATCTAATTCCGTACTCTCCCATCTAACCTCTATTCGATAAACAAGGGCAAATATGGCTCCCACTCACGAGGTTCGCATAAAATTGCTGAAAATTAAACGCAAAGCCTTCAGGCTAGAATTAGAAGAACTCAGGACACTATTAGATAATTTTGAAGAAGGCAATTCAGTCACACAGATTCGCGCACGAGCAACCGATATAGAGCAAGAATTCGCGGCTTTCAGGAAAACCCAATCAGAATTGGACGCGCTAGACGATGGTCAGTTAATGCGCGAACGGATGACATTAAAAAATGTGTATTATACGTACAATTCGCGCGCGTCTGACATTGTCGCCCGCGCCTCCCAATCGCGAGACCTCATGTCAAAGGCACGAAACCGTCAGGGTACCCCAGACTCATTCGCAAACTCAGTAGATAATGAAATAGCACTACCAAAGATCAATCTACCGACATTCACGGGTGCCTATGAAGATTGGTCTGGATTCGCGGATCAGTTCCGCTCGGCAGTCCACGAAAATACACGCATCGGCGATTGCAAAAGATTAATGTACTTGCGATCGTGCTTACAGAGCGAAGCGGCGCAAGCAATAGAAAACCTCGGTAACACTGCGATCAACTACGCGGTCGCGGGGGAAATTCTCAACAAACGATACAACCAGCCCGCAATAATCGTGACAAATCACGTAAAGGCGCTATTCGATACGCCGCAAACAAACCGCGCATCCTAACAAGAACTTCGGGCGTTCTTGAATAATATTGAAGCTCACTACCGGGCGTTACAATCCCTCGAACAACCAACCACAGATACCCTTCTTCTCTACCTATTCACTTCCAAATTAGATGTCGAAACGATTTTAAAATGGAAGGAATGCATCAATCAGAATACATTCCCCGCGGTAGAAGACCTTTTCAACTTCTTGCACGACCGCTGCAAAATCTTGGAGCCAATAGGTTCAAACTCCCACACCCAGTCTAATAGCCACAAGCTCTCAACCTCATCTAATAACGCGAATCACCGTAATGGACAACACGCGCAAAAACTACCAAGTCACGAACTACGTCCAATAACGAAACATCCGCGCAATCGCTATTCACAACGGACACAGTGGCCGTCGACTCGCGACGCCTATCAGACGCCGAAACACTCGTTCCTTACCACGCGAATACGGTGTAACTTCTGTCAAGGTTCTCATTTCTCGCAAAGCTGTGAACAGTTCCAAACACTCTCTGCATCCGAACGCTTACAATTAGTCCAGAAGAAAAATCTTTGCAAAAATTGCCTACGTGACACTAACGACGCCACTGCCTGCCAGTCTTCTACCTGTAGGAAGTGCCACAAAAGACATCATACTCTGCTTCATCAAGAAAGCGAGGCACCGGCAACATCAGTGCAGGTAAATACTACCCGGCACTTAACGCGGTCACTTCCCCATACCCTACTGTCCACGGCTCTAATTAATGTTATAGACCATCGCGGACAACCACACGAATGTCGCGTATTATTAGATTCCGGATCTCAAGCACACCTATTAACGGAACGTATGGGTAAAAAATTAGGCCTACCGAGTCAGAAAACGTCCATCCCACTTAGCGGTACGAACCAAATGATATCTAAAGTAAACCACATAACCAAAACCAGCATACGCTCCCGCAATAGCAACTACACCAGCGACCTAACTTTCCTACTTGCAAGGGATATCGCCAGCACAATACCATCCCACACTATAGATCATACCGAATTTAAAATACCCTCCGACATCCAATTAGCCGATCCGACATTTTATCAAGCCTCTGAAATCGATGGCCTCATCGGTGCTCAGGCTTTCTGGGACATCATCACCAACGATAAATTACCATTAGAAAATTGCACGGTGCAATTACGCATCACATTATTAGGCTGGATAGTAACCGGGGAAATAAATCAAACCCACCGCCAGAACACCATTTGCAACTTGACACTCAATTCATTAAATCATGAGGTTCAGAAATTCTGGGCACTGGAGGAATGCCAGCCATCACCGGAAGAAGCTGCATGCGAAGAACATTATATTAAACACACCATAAGAAACCCAAGCGGTCGTTATACCCTCCGATTACCCTTTAAACACACCACGCTAACATAATTAAGTAGCACATATGCGGCAGCATTGAAACGATCTTTAACGCTAGAACGATCATTTAATAAAAATACTCAACGTAGACCGCAATACGTCAAATTCCTCAATGAATACGAACAATCAGGGCACATGTCAGAATTAGCACACGACGACAGATCAGGGTATTATCTACCACATCATCCAGTCATAAAAACCGATAGCGTAACAACAAAGATCCGCGTAGTCTCCGATGCCTCCGCGCGCTCCACGACGGGAATTTCATTAAATGATCTACTGATGAAGGGTCCCACGATACAAGACGATCTCTTTGCCATCACACTACGGTTTCGCCTACACAAATACGTGTTAACAGCCTATATAACGAAAATGTACCGGCAAATTATTCTACATCAAGGGGAACCGCCATTACCACAAGATTCTATGGCGAGATCATCCTAACGCACCCAACAAAACATTTCTATTGGACACGGTCACATACGGAACTGCGTCAGCACCCTTCCTAGCCACCCGAACATTAAACCAATTAGCACTTGACGAAACCAAGGACCACCCCATCGGCGCGAACATCTTGACCCGGGACTTTTACGTGGACGATGTTCTGACAGGAGCCGACACACTAGACGACGCCATAACAATTCGTGACGACTTAATCGCGATAACAGAACGAGCAGGTCTTCAACTAAGACAATGGCTCTCAAATGATCCCTCGTTAATTGAACCATTGAAAAGCAACAACCCAAACGATCACATCACCCTAGACTTAGACGAAAAAAAAGACACTCGGCTTATACTGACAAGCCAAAGTCGACACATTAGGATATACCTTAAAACACAACAGGCCACTCCAGACCATTAAGAAGCGATCAATCCTGTCAAGAGTGGCGCAACTTTTTGATCCCCTAGGCTTGGTCGGGCCTGTCATCGTTCAGGCCAAACTTAGTATGCAAGCATTATGGAAACAGCAACTCACCTGGGACGAACCTGTCTCACTAAATATACATTCGGCCTGGACCACCTTTCAGACTGACCTACAAAATATCGAAAAAATAACTATCCGCAGACACGTTGTATCGGGACACCCTAAATTCATACAATTGCATGGATTTTGTGATGCCAGCGAGAAGGCATACGGGGCATGTATATACCTTCGAACAACGGACCACGACAGAACACACACGACGCAACTGCTCTGCGCTAAGTCGCGCGTAGCGCCATTAAAAACTCAGAGCCTACCGCGCTTAGAACTATGCTCCGCCGCGCTATTAATAAAATTGTACAACATCGTAACTCAAGCCATTAAGACACCAATGCAACCTTTTGGTCAGACTCCACAATTACCTTACACTGGATCAATACAACACCACATACACTGAAACCATTCATTGCGAACAGGGTCAATGACATTCAAACAGCCAGTACATCAACCCAATGGAGGCATGTTCCCTCAGAACAAAATCCTGCAGATCTACTGTCTCGAGAAGCCACCCCGCTGGATCTCATAAAAAACCACATTTGGTACCAAGGTCCAGCATGGCTATCTCAGTCAGATGACACTT
Source organism: Nomada hirtipes (assembly GCA_951802735.1). Taxonomy (NCBI): domain Eukaryota; kingdom Metazoa; phylum Arthropoda; class Insecta; order Hymenoptera; family Apidae; genus Nomada; species Nomada hirtipes. The sequence continues at coordinate 5,650,375 of OX637919.1, read as the reverse complement.
GGCCGCACCTTGATATGCAGCCAATAGACATTCCCGAAAGGCGCAAACCAATCATTTTACAAACAACCACGGGTCCCGAGTTCAACATAATAGAGAAATACTCCAATTTACACGAGCTCAAGCGCGTAATAGCCTACTGCTTCAGGTTCAGCAACAACTCACGCAGACGGGTAAAAACCACGGGGCCTCTTACCGTGACCGAACTCAACACAGCATTCATCGCGATCGTTAAATCAATCCAGAACGCGACCTTTCGCTATGAAATTCGTCAACTAAGAAAGGGCACCAATGCAGGTAGAAGAAATGAACTAATACCCTTAAGTCCTTTTATTGATAAGGACGGCATACTAAGAGTAGGCGGCAGATTGGCACATGCGCAACTACCAATCGAAACGAAACATCCAGCAATTTTACCACATAAGCATCACCTCACCACATTAATAATCAGAGACGAACATGCAAAACACGGCCACAGCGGTCTCCAGAATACCCTCAATGCAGTCCGGCAGTCGTTCTGGCCAATTAATGGCAAGGTAGCAGTCAAGTCAATTATACGAAAATGTATAACATGTCATAGACTAGAAGCAGCGACCCACAATATCCGATAGGGCAATTACCATCTAGCAGACTAAAATCCACCCGACCGTTTCTGGTGGCTGGCGTGGACTATTGTGGGCCACTCTTTATCAAAGAAAAAAAGGTTCGCAATACAAAGAAAATAAAAACATACGCCGCGATATTCGTATGCTTCAGCACGAGGGCAATGCATATTGAACTCGTGAACGACCTTACCTCCGACGCATTTCTCGCGGCTCTTAAACGGTTCTTTGCCAGACGCGGAAAAAGTAGTGATCTGTACTCTAGTAATTCTACCACGTTTACAGGCGCAAAAAACGAACTAGAGGCGATTCAAGCAACAGTATTAGAACATGAAACGAAAATACGAGACTACCTCGCAAAACAAAGCACAAATTGGCATTTCGTTCCTCCTCGTTCCCCACATTTCGGTGGATTATGGGAAGCCGCAGTCAAGTCATGCAAACACCATCTAACCAGGATAATGGGAAACGCCCTGTTCACGTTTGAGGAATTATCCACCTGCCTAACAGAAATAGAGGCTATCTTAAATTCCCGTCCGCTAACACCGCTGTCTTCCGATCCCAACGAGCTCAATCCTTTAACACCCGGCCACTTCCTAATAGGTGACTCACTAACCAGCACACACGAGTGCGACCTTACTCAATTAAAGACAGGTCGGCTATCAGCATGGCAACATGCGCAATCCATCAAACAGCACTTCTGGAAGAGATGGCACAAAGAGTATCTCAACGAATTGTTGGTCAGTAAGAAATGGCATAACGATAACAACACAGAAATAAAAGAAGGCACGATGGTCTTCCTAAAGGAAGACAACACCCCCCCCCCCCCCTCTCCACTGGCCGATTGGAGCCAGTTCGACTACTGCTTCGAGAAAATGAGCAAGATGCGCGCCTTAAAGATTGGTTTGCCGGACGCGTACATGGAGGACGCGATCATCACCTGTGTTGGCGACGAAGCGATCGAGCGTACGATTCGATCGAACAGAGACAAGGACGTGTACGATTTGTACGCGACGATGAACGAGATGGGAGCAATGCCGCGTGAACGATCGAGTGCGAGGAGGCCCAGTCTTCGCCAACCCGAACGCCGACGGCCGACGGCAGTGGAAAAATTGCCACAGCGGCCGGAGCAGCAGGCCGTGGTACCGAAGGAAAGGGTGCAATTTGGAGGGGTCGTTTGCTACAATTGTGGACAACGGGGGCATCTTTCGAGGCAGTGCCAACGGGTCCGTATTACCTGCCATTCGTGCAAGAAAACGGGACATCTGGCCAAATTTTGCCAGCAGTCGAAACCCCATGCAAGTACAACACAGGTAAATTTGAATGACCACAATATGTATATTTTACCGGCGGTTGTGAACGGCAAGCAAATCAAGTGCTTGGTCGACACAGGAAGCTCGCATACGTTGTTGAAGAAACTGGTAGCAATGCGATTAGGGTTAGAAATGATTGAGGATCGAGAGCTCGAGATACGTGGATTTTCGGGAGCGGGGACTTCTAGCAATTCGTTTGCCGAAGTCATTATTAGAATCATGGAAGCGACGGCAAAAGTACGAGCAATAATAGTTGAGTCGGAACAACTTAGCCACGAAATGATTGTCGGCCGAGATTTTCTGGATCAGAATCACATAGTTTTAACTAAGAGCCAGAATAAAATCACGATAAGAGAACTACCGGAAATGGTTGAGCACCGAAGAAGCATTGTAGACATTTGCGTGATTAAAAACGCGACGGACTTTGATAATTAGAATATTGGGGATATGTCGGACGCGGACATGATGGCACTTAGAAAACTTATTACGAAGTATGGGGACCGAATCACCACATCGATGGAAACTTTGGGGAAGACCGATGCGGTGAAGATGAGTATTAAATGCAACACGGATACGGCAGTAGTATACCGGCCCTATCGTATGTCTGAGTCCGAAAGAGCATCAGTGCGTAAAATAATTCAAGAATTATCGGAAAACGGGATAGTAAGAGAATCGAACTCGCCGTACGCGAGCCCGATAATAATAATAAAGAAGAAGACAGGGGAATTACGATTATGCATTTATTATCGTCGTCTCAATGCTATAACGGAAAAGGACAGGTACCCGTTGCCGCTGATCGAGGATCAAATTGACCGTTTAGGGGGCCATAAATATTTTACCACCCTTGACTTAGCCTCGGGGTACTACCAGGTTCCAATGGACGAAGAGTCGATAGCGGAAACAGCTTTCGTGACACCAGACGGGCATTATGAATTCTTACGAATGCCTTTCGGATTAACAAATGCGCCGGCAGTTTTTCAGAGACTGATCAACACCGTGTTAGGGCCGCTTCGTAATTCAATCGCTTTCCCGTATATCGATGATATCATTATACCATCTACGACAAAGGCGGAGGGTATGGAGTGTTTAGAACTCGTGTTGGTAAAGCTACGGGAACATAATCTAACGTTGAAAATCAACAAATGCTCGTTTTTGAAAGAGAGCACCGAATATTTGGGACGGGAGATAAGTGCGGAAGGAGTCAAGCCAGGACGAAGGAAAACAGATGCTGTTTTACGGATGCCGAACCCCACGAACGTGAAGGAAATTCGACAGTTTTTGGGTTTGTCTGGGTATTCCCGGAAATTTATTAAGGGCTATGCTAGTCTCGTGACCCCGCTGACGACGTTAACCAGGAAGGATGTCCCTTGGACTTGGGGTAAAACTCAAGAGGAGGCCATAAAGCAAGTGAAGGAAGCTCTAACAACGCGACCTGTTTTAGCCATTTTTGACAGCTCTTTGAGAACGGAGTTGCATACCGATGCCAGCTCGATAGGCCTGGGGGCAATTCTTTTTAATTTACGCCGGATGGGACGCGGCAGGTGGTGGCCTATTACAGCAAGCAAACCACCGTGGACCAGCGCAAGTATCATTCCTACGAGTTGGAGACAATGGCCGTAGTTTTTGCACTTGGACATTTTCGTGTATACCTGATAGGTTTACAATTTGTTGTCGTGACGGATTGTAACGCATTGCGAACGACATTCACAAAAAAGGATCTTATACCACGGGTTCGACGATGGTGGCTGGAGATCCAAGATTATACTTTCGAAATAGAATATAGAGCGGGAACTGCAATGCAACATGTAGATGCTTTGAGTAGGAATCCGGTATGTCAGATCGAAGTGTACCCGGTAGATATAACAGAAGCCGATTGGATTTTAGCCGCACAATTGCAGGACTACCAAATTAACCGGATTCGGAGAATATTAACGGACAATGTTCGAAATAATGAGACCAAGCAGTATTTTACTAATTATTTGCTTAAGAAAGGAAAAGTTTATAGGAAGTTAGATGGCGGACGTTCAGCATGGGCTGTACCGAAATCGGCGCGATTTCAAATTTGCCGTCTGTGTCATGACGATGTAGGACATCTCGGGCTGGAGAAGACGTTGTTGCGTATTCGAGAAAACTACTGGTTTGCTGACATGAGTGCATTTGTCAGGAAGTATGTTAACGCCTGTCTAAATTGTGCGTATTACAAACGGAACGCGGGTAAGAAACAGGGGAAGTTGCACCCAATAGAAAAGACACCGATACCGTTCCACACGATACATATAGATCACGTAGGGCCGTTTGAATCTAGCAACAAGAAGAATAAATACATACTCGTGGTAGTCGACGCTTTCACGAAATTTACCATCGTTGAGCCAGTCAAGGATACCAAGGCAAGAATGGCCATAAAGATATTGTTGAACGTGATACATCTTTTCGGCGTACCGCATAGAATCATCAGTGACCGAGGGACGGCGTTCACGGCGAGGAGTTTTAAGATCTTTTGTTCGACTTATGGAATCAAGCATGTGTTGAACGCGGTTGCTACCCCTCGGGCGAACGGGCAGTGTGAGCGATATAACCGCACTATCGTTGCGTCATTGGCTGCGACTGTCGCGGGAAAAGACCATCGTACATGGGATGAATTTGTGAAACAGATACAAGGTGCGTTAAATTCGACGCACAACAAGGCTATTGGAGTGACACCAATGGAAGCGTTAATGGGTAATAACGCACGGAACACTGCGGAGTCGAGTTTATTACAGGAGGTACAGACTGAAATGGAGAGATTGAATTTGAGTGAATTGCGTAAGAAGATCAGGAAGCATATCACCGAGGATCAAAGGAAGCAGAAAGAGCGGTACGATAAGGCGAGGCGTGAGGCTACGCGATATGAAGAGGGAGACGTTGTAATGGTTGAGATTACAAGCGAACCATCGACTGGGGAAAGTCGAAAGCTTTCACCGAAATTTAAAGGACCGTTCAGAGTAATTAGGGTGTTGTATAATGACCGGTATGAGGTAGAAGATTTGCGAGAGGGAGGCAGAGCAGCCAAAACAGGGGTCGCGGTCGAGAGATTGAAGCGTTGGGTTGCAGTGGTAAACGAGTAACCTTGAGAGAACGATTACTTATGTATTATGAGTTGCAGGTCAAGGGAGCAATTGGGTCGTCAGCATTTGGTACTGACCTGGAGTCACTGGCGACAGGTAGAGTGACTTGTTGCAGGGCGGAAAGTTGACCGCCACGATTGTAACGGAAGCGTTGTTGCGAGGAGGGGCGTCAGGGATTTTATCTGACGATAGTTGCGAGTTTCCATTGCGGTGGCGATGGCCATGCCGTCATCGAATGGTTACTGTTGAGAGCCTCTATGGTGGGGGAGTTGGCTGTCGCCGACCCCACATAGCGTGGGCTGTCCACCATGGCGAAGGATCGAGCGATGCCATCCTTGCATGTGTGTGACTAGTCGTCTTGGCGAAGGATCGGGCGATGCCATCCTTGCAAGATGTGGTTTTTGTTGTCCTCTTCATGACAGCGGTGACGATGGCATCACCCCTGTATGAGTGAGATGTAGGTGTCGCGGTAGAGGGTTGCATGCGCGCCTCTACCCGATGAAGATGTCGAGATATCGAAAGAACATCATTGCATCATCGTAGACAAGAGGAGCGGCGACTGCCAAGGAAATACACCGCAAGACCTAGTTGGCGGTGCAATTGATCCTGAACGGCATGGCTCATTGGACCATGAGCAATTTACCGGGGAAGTGAAACGGAAATCCTTATTGAGAGTTTTATGGAATACTGTATTTACTGGTCAATGATTTCTTTGTTCTAGAAAACAACGCGATAGGGATGCTTGGGGCAAGCATTGATGCAGGTTGGACGAGTGTTAGAAAATCTGACACCACCCAACGACCAAGGCACAATCGATTGCGGATGTTTATTCTAAAAGGCGAACACGGCGACGCTGTGTCCAGGCAACATGATGGCAGGCCCGTCATAAATCAGATAGGGCCTTCAGGAACTTCGTTGGTGTCAACGAAAGGGCTTCTCGGTCAATGCGGGCAGTCTTGCACAGACCTCGATACGAGATACACTGCATACTTCGTCTTGTACCGCTTTGCCGAAATATATATAAACTTTTCTTTTGAGCCGTCTATTCATTTTGCGTCAATCTTACATAACCATTCAAACATGTGTACGAGACTGACTAGTCAATTGTGAACAGTTGGAAAAACGGTTTGCAGAAAATGTTTCTAATAATTGAGTGGGTCTGATTTCGGTAAATGTATAGAAGAGGGATTTTTGAATATGTTGTAGAAATCAATATTCTGAACAATTTTTGAACAGCAAACCAGGGTGTACAGCATGATAATTCATGAATGCAGTATCGTCTCCTACAATGTTATATATGTATAATGTTTGTCCAATAACTGCTTTCTACGTAGGACGTTTAATTATCTTATAATAAGTGTATAACTTTCATCTTCCGCTTCAGTGTTTTGCTAACAAAATAATGTCTAACCTAACAATACCGTGCCCCTCATCTAGTTTTTCGTTTCACTTGTAATTCCTTACTGCAACGAAACATATTGTAGCATAACCACATTTCAAGTACATAATTAAAATGTACAATGAATATTCAACGCTGGCACAACCAGCAGACCTTCCGTTTAAATTCTTTCAAGTACAACGCAACAACTGACAATATCTTTCCACATTCAGATTAGAATATCGAAATAACAAGCAGCTCCCTCTCGCCTGTCGGTATTACCATTTCTGTGCAGGAAAAAGCTGCTGTAATACCGACCTTCCAAATCGGAGAGGTCACGTGCCGTGTCTACCCCCTTAAGGCAGGTCAGGATCGGTACGATTACCAAATGCCAAGACACCGTCGAAGCAGGTAAATTCGCGGTCGAATGGATAAGTTTATTTTTCTAGGGTAGTTTTTCTAACATTAATCATCCAAACACTTTTTTCATAATTAATAAAACACTTTATTCGTTTCGGAAAACGAATAAAAGTATGGAACAGTTATTAAACGACTTGTTAATAAAAATTGTTATTGATGAATAACGAAGAATTACACACTATTCTTAATGTAAGACGATTGTAATATTTTCCGTACGTTGCCCCTCGATGCACCCGATCACGGTCGCGCGCAATTGTGACTGAGCTCGCGCTATACGGGCGCTCGCATTGGCCAGTGTTTTTCGTTAATAACTCAAAAACGAAGCTTCAAACAATATTTTGGTCAAGGAAGAAGTTGTTCAGAATCACCTCAGCTACCCTTTTCTAAAATTACTGCGTGAGTTCCGGGCCACCCTGTATATGTACATACATATACTCTCTCTCTGTACATAATGTAAATAACCTAGATATAAAGTCTTAAGAGTGGATAACACCGCGGCCATTTCTTATATTAGCAAAATGGGTGGCGTGAGAATTCCAAAATATCATGAATTATCGAAAGAAATATGGCAATGGGCAGAACCTAGACATATTTTTCTTTTTGCCTCATACAGTTAGGAAAAAAAGTATTGGCACACCTGGCTTTTAGTTACACAAACACGTATAAATTTTAAAAAAAGCACAATATTAGGTTGATTTTTTTCTTAATCATAACTACTTGATCTATAATTTTAGAATATTATAAATTTTTTACATTGGTTAATTATAAAACACAAAAAAACGATTAAGTATACATTAAAAGAAAGTTTTATTGGAACAAAAGTATTGGCACACTTATATGTTTTCACTATATTGTTATTTATTTTACATCGCTAATATTTTGTATGTAATCCCTTATTGCTTATAACGGCTATCAATCTGTCTGGCATGGAATGCACTAATTTTTTCGTAATGTCTGGGCTTATTTTACTCCATTACATCATCAATACTTTTTTCAGCTCTTCTTTACTTGTGATATGGTGTTTCCGCATACATTTCCCCAAATGAGCCCAAAGATGTTCGATGGGGTTCAAATCTGGGGATTGTGGTGGGCTTGGTAACAAATGAGGGGTATTAAAAGCAATCCATTGCCGTACTAAATGCCGTATGCTTGGGATCATTGTCTTGCTGAAAGACAAATCGTTCCCCAAGATCTAATTTTTCCACGCTTTTCTTCAAATTGTCTTTTGAAATATTTAAATAGATATATTTGTCCATTATACCATCAATAAAAACAAGCTCACCGACCCCACTTGAGCTCATGCAACCCCAAACCATTACCCCACCACCGCCGTGTTTAATAGTGCTCTGAATATTCTTTGGATCTAGCTCGGTATTAGGCCGTCTCCAAACTAAAGTGCGTCCATCATTTTGGAAAATATTAAACTTAGACTCGCCAGAAAAGAGTACAGTGTCCCAAAAGTCGTTTTCTTTTGTAATATAATCATTTGCAAACTGCAATCTTTTTTCTCGATTAACTGTACTTATGGTTGGCTTTCGCCTCGCAACTCGCGATCGGTATCCTGCCTTGTTTAATATTCGACGAATAGTTATTTTATGAATGTCTTTATTAAAATTTTCGTTTATATTTGCCGCTAATTCCGACGCAGAACTAGTTGGTGTTTCTTTTACAATATTAATAATTTTTCTTTTTTCTCGTGCACTCAATTTCTCAGGTCGTCCACATCGCGAAGCACTTAGAACATTTTCTGTATTAGAAAACCGTTTAATGATACTTCTAATTGTAAAACGACTTCTATTGACTATATTTGCTATAGACGAGTACGAATGTCCTTCATTAGACAAATTTAAAATAATTCTTCGCTCTGCAACAGTCGTTTCTTTCATTTTGCGTCCCATCTTGCACGTTTTCACGTTAGCTTTTATAAATAATTGACTAACTACTAAACAAATGAATGCTATCGAAACCAGGGAGTTCCCCGGAAAGGAACATCGTACCAACATTATAAAAATTGCATTCCAGATCGTAGAAAAATGCATTTTATTTAAGTGTGCCAATACTTTTGTTCCCATAAAAACTTATTTTAATGTATACTTTATCGTTTTTTTGTGTTTTATAATTAACCAATGTAAAAAATTTATGATATTTTAAAATTATAGATCAAGTAGTTATGATTAAGAAAAAAATCAACCTAATATTGTGTTTTTCTTTAAATTTATACGTGTTTGGGTAACTAAAAGCCAGGTGTGCCAATACTTTTGTTCCTAACTGTATACAAAGATTTTAAGTTAATAAAACTTTTAATTTTCAAAATTAATTACATAAATAATAAATTGTATAGCTTCGATGGATAATAAACATGCCCATAGGTTATTGCCCAACGAGAAAGCGGAGAAAATAAACGCTTTTACCGTACAATGGACAGATAAAGAATTTTATACCTTTCCCCCATTCAATCTCATATTAAAAGTTCTAGCGAAAATTAAAAAGGAGAAAGCAACAGGAATAATAGTTGTACCAGATTGGGCTAACCAATCCTGATACCCACTATTTATGTCCCTGCTAGTGGAGAAATCATTGATATTTAAACCAAGCAATAAATTACTCATTTCTCCATGCAGGTTACGGGAGCAAGCGAGGGCGAAACATCTCTCCTTGATAGCAGGCAAAGTATCGGGAAAGCTTTCCAAAAAGTGAATATTCCGTTACAATCCATAGATATATTATTATCATCTTTATCAGATGCAACACTAGAGCAATATAATTCAGGACTTTAGAAATGGCAACTTTTTTGCAAAAGATCTAGCAACAAAATCTATGCGCCGACTGGTGAAAGTTTGTTGTTATTCTTGACGGAAAATTATAAAATTATAACAGGTCGGCAATATCATTGTTATCACAAGATAAAGTTGGGGATGATGTGATAATTAGTAGATTTTTCAAAGGGCTATCAAGATTAAGACCGGCCAAGCCTAAGTATGCATTTACGTGGGATGTGTCATTAGTATTATCACACTTGAGGTCATTGAAACCAAACGATAGATTAAAGTTGCAACGTTTAGCTGAAAAAACGGTGACCCTTTTGGCGTTAATTACGGCTCATGGGGCCTTGACCTTAGCTAGCATAAAGATAAGCAATATAACAAGTGCAGATATTGAGCTACAAATCAAAATACCAGACGCAATAAAAACTTCTGGTGTAGGGCAGGTCCAACCGTTTTTAGTCATACCAAAATTTGAAAAAGACTTGAAGTTATGTGTAGCAACTGCAATTAACAATTGCATAGAGCTTATATAAAAGCTTATGAAAGCAGTACTAGTCTGGTGCAAAGTATTGCGTGAATACAACTACTATATTTTGTATTCGTTGAATTCATATTAGCATCTCCTACAATATAATGGAAACAAAATTATACATATAAGTCTATCTAAAAATCCCAAGGAAACCTTGGAATCTTTATGAAAAAAAAAGTATTTGTGGAATGTTTATCGTTGTTAATAACTAGACACACTTTTTTTATAACTGTATAACATAGAATTTAATGTATAATACGTATAACTTTTCAATTCAAAACAGCTTTACAGCTCCATGTAAATACATACATAAATAAATGGCAGTCAAAGTTATACATATATGTAGAAAATATGAACATCACAAATTTAATCCATTGTAAATAACAGTGCATAACAGACACACTAGTTATTAATATAAATGTTTAATGAGTTTGATGTTCATATTAATTGCGTTGCTTAACCCTGCTACAGTCTTTAATTCAACTATTTTCAACAGTCTTTAACTATTTTTAGCTCTATGTATCTAGTTTTATTACTAACATACCATTTGTCTAAGGACAATAGACTTATAATATTATGTTAGGCAACAGAAACGTTTTCTTGGAAACGGCAAAAGTTTGTGAAGAGAAAAGAACACATTAGGTCAACAATTTAACTCTCCATATATTAGTTCTATAAAGTGAAAACTATGTAAGGTCTGCACTAAAAAATTCTTATGCAGATTGTATATCTAATTAAATCTGTAAAAAATATTTTATACTTACTTATTAATACCTTGAAACCATTTGGAGATAAGTAGTGTCATAAACAAATAAAAATTTGCACCACTTGGATCGAAAAATGATTTGAGCGTGAAATGATGATTTGCGTAAAAAGATGTGCAACTTATAATTTACAATTTTCAAAGAATTTACAACTTAAAAATTCACCTGGTTTTACTTACTTGCAATTAAGTTCCCCATAGTTCCCGAACTTACAAATATTGCAGCTTCCATTCCAACCATTTCTGCAGCTGTTTCTTCTAGTCCTGAAAATCAAAGAAAACAACTGCTCATAAAATATACATGAAAGATATAAGATACATAATGTTTGAAGTTGTTGAACATACTACTTTTAAATAATTTGCAATTTACTTCCAAAGGAAACATTTGATTTATATACAGATCATATGTATTTCGAACTGATGTTTTCTCACTTTTCACTGTCGGATCCTCTTGGAAAACATCATCACCAACCTCTGCATTAAACATAGCTTCTCTCATTTCTTTGGTTGGTTTAGTAAAAGTATCGCTCCGAAAATCAACGACCATCCTCTGCAAGAAATGTATATTTTTCATTTCGAATAAAATACAAAAATTATACTAGCAGCCTAAGAACTTTATATACTTACATTTCCCTGCTGGCGGACTGAATTCGAAGAACTTTCCTCGTAATACATATTGTCACTATCAAAGTGTAACTTTCAAACAATTAATAATATGTGATATACTAACGTGTTAACGTACAGGTATGACCATATGGTTTATAGGTTAAAATAACCTAATAAGGTAATTACCTGTATTCTATGCAAGTATGACTGGGCAAAATAATGTTACTCGTTACACAATCTGCAGTTTTTCCTTTTATTAGCTTACATAACTAATACATATACATATCTGCAGAGCGTTGCTTCTTCGCGGGTCAAGCGTCGGTGAAATGCCGCTAACGAATATGCCTATGATGTGCCTATGCTCGCGGATTACATTTCAATATGTATACATATATATATGTACTTACTTACATACATATCTACCTTCGCAAAGGCATATTCCTAATCTGGACATTGACCCATCCACGGGCCAGGATACGTGTGCAGCATGAATCTTACAACTCGGCCATACCCGAAGCAAGTTCGCCTCGGACTTAATACATACAAAGTACATCAATCTGATATCTAATTGGCTCTAAAATCTCATTTTAACAACCTTAGTAGCATACAATCACACATAACTCAATACACGCATATACATCTTAATTGGGACTACATATTATTCTCTATAGTTTAAATTTTAGGGGTTGGCTTTTAAATAAGGCGTTGATTCGAAATTTTCGTAGCAACGCATATTCAGCTGCCCCATACCGCCTAGGATGTTGTTTCCCCTAATTTTTTGTATTCTTCTTTCAGCGGAACCTCTAACACGGTTTAAATCTTGCGGCATCTGTTATACATTATTTTGAACGTATTCTTTAACGCAATTCGTTCTTTTGCCAAATTGTTCTGCATTAAATAATATTTTACTTCGCGCTTTACCTGGACTTCTGTGTACAATGCCATTTATTCAACGAATATTCCACCTTGTCCAAAATTTTATATCCATAGTTTCCTACCGTGGTATCTTGAATTTTCGCAAGTGTAAACATACATACATAAGTACATAGTCACTTTATTTGCATGTTTCCCCTGACCATTTACATTCGAAGACCTAATATCTATTTTATCATAATGTATTTCGAAATGTGTAACTGATAATAGTATTATCAGTAATTTTATTCTGTGATTCAAGTACATTAATGTTCGTAATTTGAAGATTCGAATTGAATTTAGTAGACTCACCGGAAGCAGATAAACCAAAGCCAATAATTGTGGCTGAACCATTGTATACATATGTCTACTATCCTATACTACAAAACGTGATATCCGTCATAACAATACCTAACAAAATTAACTTTCTATTATTTATTCTGCCAAACCTATAACTTGACTCTTTCATGGCTTCTATTACATTAGACGGTATATACTTCTTCTGAACAAATGTAATAGGGCTTTCTGACTTGTATCGCATTCTGTAGACATGGTAACAGTCTCTTTAAATCCTTCAAAATCCCTTACCGTTTCGTTGACCAAATATATTTCTACACTCACTCACAACGGGCAATTGTTATAAGCGTAACTGTTATCACCCCACTTGGAACGACAGTTTCCTTGCCTTTTCGGCTTCTGGCACTCTGACGCGAAATGGCCCAGATCATTGCAAGTGAAGCACCGGTCCTTCCTGGCACTTGATACTCTCTATTGACCCTTTATCGAAATCTTTTGTTCGTCGCTCGTTGTCTTCATCTGGCGTTGAAGTTCTCCTGACAGCGATAAGCCAGTTGATGCTTCTGGAAGATCCCCCGTGGCCTGGAATCACTGCACCCGAGCCAGAGACTGTAGATTATTATCCAGAATTCCGTCTACCAGGTATTCAATAATATCACGTTCAGAATCGGCTATCTGTTACCCAATATGATTACCATGGACACAATTCGTGAACGTCTCGTTAATCCTCCGTAATCGGCGTTCGAACTCACGCCTTAACCCTTAACTGCTATGGTAAAATAGAGAACTCTATGGTCGGTTTTCTTAGACCTCTTTATTTAAAATTCCGGAAACACGTATACCATGTACTATTCTTTGCAAAGCTAAGGTGGCTAATTGGAAAGGATAACCTATTTAACAATTAAAGGGGCACCTGGAACTATCTGTTGATTGGGAGCAACATTGTAACGACTTTTTTAACTTCGGGATTACTCCTGGACCCCGCAGTAGCACTTAAGGGTTAAGAGTAAGCTGTTTGCGGGCTGCCCGTATATATACATGCCACGCAATGCACTTAACAATCGGTCAATCGTCATGTCAATGTTCTCCTGAATAATACTAGTTTAGCGTTTTCCCTTTTAATTGCTGAAACGCTAACACCTTGGCTGTAAGCTCATCCAATTTGTAGGTTTCGATCAACTTGCTGATCTGACATTCCCAGCGCCGGATGTCGCGACTGCACCCATGGTAATCACCAACTATCTCCTTAACACGATCGCAGACAGCTACTGCATTTGCTCTATTTTCGCTTTTCCTGGTGGGTCACCACTGCATATGCAATACCTCTTCTCTGTTTAAATTTCTATTGGATATGATATGTTAAATGAAATAACTATTATATTTTTCTAAATCAATGTATTTAAGGCAGCTCACTTATTCCTACGAATGCGTATTGTTCCATTTTACAACCAAGGCCCTTTCGACTAGCCAAGTACAGGCCCATCTGGTCCTCTTACTATTTCTGTTAATAAGACGTTTCTAAGAACGTTGAGTAAATTTTGCTCTCGCGTGATATAACATGCTCTTGTCCGATTTCCTCTCACCAACATTGAAATTAAGTTTATGGAGAGTGCTCTTGTCAACACCCTTCACAAATTCGGGCCCTCCGCGAACGTGTTAACATTGGTTTATTTTGCATCATGGTGCAATGTGGTTCAGGACCCCGCTTTTCGTGGCCAAAACACAATTTTTCAAGTGTAATGCTTTAAACTTAAAATCCAAGATATTATTCATTTTAGACGATTCTGTAAACGCGTACACAGCATGCTGAAGTCGATATGCTGAAATTCAAAGTGAAACTAATTTTTGTAGTGGTTCACTATAGATCATCAAATAAGAGTTTTGTACAACAACTTTATACATATTGGTTGGCGTATTTTCATTATTTAATTGCATTGAAAGTATTGTCAACTTATGTATAAATAGTGCAATGTTTACAACAATTTAAACTTTGTGAATAGTTTAAAAAAAAGTGCCAACTGTCTGATTTTTTTCTTAACAATGAATTACTTATATAAATTTTCGGCTCAACATCCTTTAACTTTTAAATCTGCACGAATTTCAATAAATGGAGGCTGTGCTGTGCATTCACTATACATTGTATAGTAACGTTGCGGCCGCCGCGGCAGCATTGCTATCGGTCGCGCCGAAGAGACTTCGGTCTGGAGTAATAAAATTAATCTGGCAAAAAATGTCTCCGATAAAAGTTAATCAGCATTCAGCCTTTTACAAAGTTCAATATTAAAAATTTCAACAAATATTCTTTTTATAAACAATTCAAAGTCGCCTCAATTTGTACACGTCATATATTTTTGACTTTGTAATGTCATCATACCTGACATAAAGACGAATTCAACGACCTACTATACTATCACCGTCTTGACATAACGCCAAAAATAATTTCGGCCACGAAAAGCGGGTTCCTGGACCACTGTGTGTGGTAGGCTGGTTGCAAATTATCCATTTATGGACTATCACGGCGCGCAAATTCCAGCTCCCTCTTCAGAGGACCAGCAGTGGGTCCAAAATTAACTCCCTAAGGTGCAAATGTCTCACTGTTCCGCTTGTCTCGCGAAATCATCCCTGCGAATTCGCAATCCAGTGCGTTCCCGGCGCTCCGCTGTTTAGGCGCTGACCTTAGTAGGTCAGCTTCCGCAACACTAGCCAGTAACAGTCGATTTGGTGGATTACGCAGGTGAAGGATGGCATCTGTTGTAGTTATGATACAATATATGGGCGGCTTAATCCCGTACCACTCCCGGATACAACTTTTGTGGATCGTGTCAGTCTTTATGAAGGAGGTACAATTCAATCTACTGACCGACACCGTTTCTTCGTAATAATGGAATGCCGCTGATCTTTCTACATGCACACACATGAATTTGAGGGGGGGGGGGGCGTGAACGACCTTAGTCCTTGTTGAGACATGCTAGCCAAGCATGAGTTCTGACTGTGAACTTCGTCGTTCTGCCTCATGTTGTCCTGAAACATTGATAAGATCAAGGTACACGGGTCTTCCCTTAGTCATGACAGAGTCAGAGACAGTCATCCAACAGATTCACCAACTCTGCCTTCATTGGCAAATCTTTTTCGCACAGCATTTCCTCCAATTCAGCGACCGTGGAAGCACTCGTTTTAAACTGTTTCTTGGCTACACACTGAATATACTCTAAATATTTACTTAATCACGCAGTCTAAAACTGCAGAGTCACCTGTGTTTACGGCAAGTGTACGAATACAAAACTTCAAAAGCATGACACGAAATGGTTCTAATAGTATTGCACGTACTAATCACATTGATCCTTTTAATCCTGCCTCTACTTTTCAAATATTTACCACCGACAAAGGCATATCTCTAATCTAGGCATTCTGTCGTCCACGAATCAGGATACGTGGTATCCTGTAATCTTTTGAGGGGGGAAACACGTTTAGAACCTTCAAAAAACGCAAAATTTTTTTACATAAATTCTTAGAACTGCATCTCAAGAATATGATCCAAAAGTTGTAAAACGATATTCAAATTCCCTCTGATGCTATAGCCGGCGATCGTGACTCATCTCCGTTCGGCGCAGTACAGTGGGACAACTCTTTAAATGCGCTTTTCTCAAAATTACATTTTCGGAATTGGCGGGAGCGATAACTCAAAAACTATTAGATCAATCTTGTTGAAATTTTGCACACATGTTTATAACAATATTACCTGCTGTATAAACTTAAAAGTATGCAATGAATTGTTAATAAAAGTACTTTTTGATTGCAAAATACAGTATCCCCTCGATAAAAGCGAAAAAGAGGTATGCGATGCAAGCGAAGAGTTCATCCCCACCACTGGGGGGTATTCCCCTCGAGGGGTCCGAAGTTCGCTCGGCAATCGGTGTAACGTGATCCAGGCCGGGTATATCGGTGAGCCAATACTAATTGAAGGATGCAACTTTGCTATTTCTCATCCTTTTCTTATGAAATTTTTACACATCATAGCTGACATTTTTCTGATTAAAATGACACCAAACACGATATAATTTGGACTCTATTTACTGGCTTAATTAACGTTAATAAGTTTCGACCGCAGAAAAGGATAGGTAGTGAAAAGAAAAGAGAAGCTGTGATCGTGTTTTGGCTTGCCTGCTCGGTTCCTTATCTTTACTCACTGTCCTTTTCTACGTTCGATGCTGTCGGCAAATTTCAAACAACGTAGGAACAACACGGTGGAAGCGAACGTTCAGTCCCGAGGCCTTCGCTTCTATCGAGGGAATACTGTATAGCGGAAAATTCGTGTAAAATTCTAAATTCTTTTTTAAAAGTGTGCGATTTCTTCAATTTTTATATTTTTCACTTTTTCGAGGTTCACTGACAAATTGTGAATGCCGACTATCGAAATACCGTTTACTCGTTCGTTTCTGACCAATACAGCCAAAGCTAGAGGTCCCGCCGTTTCACAGGACGTGCTACAACCTTCCCGGAAGACCGTAAGATAGCTTCGCCATTTTGAAATATTTTGAAAAAACAAATACGTTGCAAAATTTTAAACAAACCTTTCCTTTTCATAAAAATGCATACAAATCAGCTCATTTTCTCCCGCCTGAAGATATTTGCCCCCCGTATTTAGAGCTTTAAGTGATTATAATAAATATTTTATATAAAAAACTGAAGGTGATATGGTAAACCTCGAAAAACAGAGTTGACAATTTACTATAATCATTTTGAAGCTCTCAATAAATCATGGTATACAAGAAACCAAGTTTCTATCAAGCCATTAATAATAGCACAATCTAAACTGATCACGTTTCGTGGTTCACCCAGTATATTGGTAGCTAATTATAATATTGTAATACAGTAAATTATAATAGTCGCTAATAACTCTTCAAGGCGCATGCGAACTGCAATAAATAAAAATAACAAAAAAGTACAATTCAATTACATCGTTACAAAATTTTTGCCATTGACGCACAAATATCATGTGTACTAAATAAATATTTAATTAACATTTAAATGTTACAAAAAGTAATTGATTTGTCTAAAAAGGTATAATTACTTGAAATATTTCGCATACACCGTGTAAGAAAGTACAAAGAATGAGAAAAGACTGTATATAAATTTTCTGAAGGCTTTTGCATTCGAATCGTGATATCCATGCGATTTCTTCGCGTAACACAGTCATTGGCTTAAATGCGCATGTGCATATCGATCTATATTAATAAATTAATAAACTGACAGTTAATATTGTCTTCATTTATCCATTAAATCACTATTACATGAAGACTAAAATATTTAACAGCTTTTTTAATAAAATTATGTAAAACTGCATTTTCATACATTATTTTCTTGTTAAATATGCGTATTCTATACAGTGGTTAAGGAATGTACAATTTACTTTGGAGCATTACGAATTTTTAGAATATTTTGAATACATTTTGCATTATTATATTCAATTAGTACAAGGACAGGTAGATAAAACGGATTAATGAAACAATGAATAGAAAAAAGAGACCCCATTTTGATGTGAATTAAATAATTTTATTCGCCAATGATACAACATATAAATCTCCATCAAGGGATATATCACCGTTGGAATTCAAGTTTAGAACTGCACCGCTGTGAGTGACGGTTAAAAGTCATCGGGTATACATATGTTGAAAATCATGGCATAGATAAAGTGTAGTAAGGATGCCTACACCCAGTCCAACGACAGTACCGTCTTTCTTGATACATGCAATATTTTGATTGGTCGTTTGGCAAAGATATTTACCATTTTGACCAATTAAATTTTCACCGAGATGCGTCATACAGCGATACGAGCGCCACTATGCAGCATACCTTCGAATTACAACCCCACCAGCATTGCAGCGTAAGGAGGAAAGAAGATGGCCGCGAGGAGCGAGAAAGAAAACAATCTCGAAGAGCGTTAAAAGTGGTAGAAGAACACGGTGCCTCGAAGAAGAACGAACTAGAAATCGTGGAAATCTCTCCAACGATATAGATTACGTGAACCATCGGCGTACAGTAAAGCGACGAAAACGACGGAAAAAATCGAGTGTCGAATAGTTACATGTGTGTGTCCCTGTCACGAAGAGGTCAGTCTCTCGAGGATCGTCCTTGGAATCACTCGTCCCTGAAGCCGGCTCGAGGAGCTAGTGATCTCGAAAACAAAAATGGCGGACGTTGACTCGAGGGTGGATCATTCGGATCCCGAATTGCGGTTTCTTTCCGTTGACAGGAACAATTTCAATGACCCTGCAACACAGGCGGAATGGACCCAGAAGAAGCTTGTTTGGGTGCCTCACGAAACACAAGGTTTCGTTGCCGCCGGGATAAAGGGTGAACGGGGTGATGAGGTCGAGGTGGAAATTGCCGAAACAGGGAAACGGGTCCTGGTTGCGAAGGATGATATACAGAAGATGAATCCACCCAAGTTCGATAAAGTCGAAGACATGGCTGAATTAACGTGCCTAAACGAAGCCTCTGTACTGCATAACCTCAAAGACAGATACTACTCCGGCCTCATTTACGTGAGTTTGACAGATTTTATCATATTCCATTGCAACCGCTATTGAAAGGAACTTCACGATATTTCTTATGAACAATTAAATTTTCCTCGTCTACGAGAGAACTCGAATCGATAATTATTCAAATATTGTAGGGTTACCTTTTTTCTTTCTTCTTTTCCATTCTTTTTGTCTCTAAATCTAGCAGAGACTAAGGTCAATTGCAACAAGATCAGTTGTATAATCATTTACAAAACTGAATTCTATTGTTGAATTTAGTACTCTTGTGGTAGTTATTATTTTTTAAACAAACTATGCATATATAGAGCTAATGTAGAAAGTAAAGTATTTTTATTATTATTATTATTATCATATATACATTTACCAATACGGGGATACATTTAGTAGAACATTACATTTGTATTCCATTACTTGTATTGCTATGTGGTTCGTTTATTTCTACCTCTGTTCATCTAACATTTCTGTTCTGCAAAAATAAGAATCCTTTTGAACAAGTTACTAAGGTGTTGTTCCTTTTAAATACAAGTATTCGATTTTATGACTATTCTTGTAGGAAACTGCCTTTATATTCTTGATTATCATTCATTTTTTTGTACAAATATCTTATCAATTACTGTGGTCATTACATTGGTAACAATGACAATAAGAGAAAAGGCGAGTTGTACCAGATATTGAAGTCAAATGTTTATCGTTATCTTGTACAGGGTGATAGATATTAACCTGGAAAAAATTTATTATTATCTTTATCTCTGTATCAGATATGGAAATATGATTCTATTTGCATGCGTATAAGGAAAAGTAGAATACAATTATAACAAATTCAAATGTAACTGATGAATATGTATAAAAATATGAAGCTTATAGAACTTTCTGTTCTATTAGAAAAATTCAAATAAAATTGACTTTGATCTTTGGTATGCATATAGCAAAGCTTTTAACTAGAAAGATTTATGTTAGATGAATTAACATGATGTTGATAATTTATTACATTTCGTAGCTCGAATAGCATATTTTGTAATATAGTATGTAATTAAATATAGGTTTGCGCGCAGTTTTGGTTTCGGTCCATTTGTCTCACGGTAATGCCATACATTGAAAAATGAGAAATTATTCAAAAATGTTATAAAATACAGCATTAATGTACATACTTAATTAAAAATATGAACTAGGAATATACGAAGTTGTACAATGAATATTTTCTATTTTTTTAAAGTTATTTTTAAAGCTATTAATTATAATGTTATGGCACTATATGATCATGTGGAATGAAAAATATTTGCACAAATAATGAGTACAAATATTTAATTTGCGTAATATTTAAATTGATTAATTAGAATAGATTGTAATACGCAATTTTTAAGTTACTCATAACGAAACTAATAAATTATCTTTTGCCAATAATTTTATAATTCGAGCAATATTTTTATTGCTACATTTCAAGTATCCACAGAGTAAATCAATTATTCAACTATTATTATTTACTTTAAATATAATATTATATTTTTTTATTATTTGTTATAAGTATAATTATTTTATTATAATATTTTCTTTTTTAAGTTTACGCTACGAGTTAAATATTCAATAATAGTCAAACGCACTTGTAAACGTAACACTGACCTAACTCAAGGCTTTCACTGAATTTGATTATCTCACAGTGGTGCGTTGAAGTTTTTTTCTCGTACATTTTTAATTAGAATGATCTGCTCCAAGAATTTCTCTCGTTCCAGCGCAATGTTAGCTTATCGCATCTTGCAAGCTTTTCGTTTAGTAACAATAATACGCAAAGTTGCATCTCATTTCGAACAATGTAACGGGCGTGTACATATTGCGATGAGATCTGCAGAAGTAATAACTATCGAAAATTAGGAAGCAACACAATTCCCCGCTAGAAACTGTTATTAATTGGTATAAAACTACCTATATGTTGATGATTATTGTCTTGATGATAATTTTCTTCCCGTCCGTAAATAATTATTACGGGGTACAGTTACATGAATTTCTTCTTATATCCGTTTGTATAACTCGCTTTCTACGTGGGTGAACTTTATTAAAAAGTAGTCCGAAGGAAAAGTTCTGTGCAACTACATACAGTAAATTTCAGTTAGTAAACGTAACACAAGTACTTATATTATTATGAATGAAAACGTTCATTCAGTTTGATAACTCATCGTTCAATTCTTTATGACTGTTTAATGCCAAAGTATTAATCAAGCTTGAATATCATTCTTTTGTAACGTAGAGTAAATGATTTTATAACGTGAGAGCAATTCGAAAAATAACTCTTGAATTTTCAGGGACAGTTGATGTTCATTGAACCATGTTAAAGAGATAATATTCCGATAACGACATTCTTGTTTTCAGTATCCAATTATCGAAAGAAGAGAAGCAGATGATTTTGTATGCGTATTTTCAATTTTAGTCGACTCGACATTGTTTCTACTTCAGTGCTGAACGATATTAAA
The DNA here is from genome assembly GCA_951802735.1 of Nomada hirtipes. Classification (NCBI taxonomy): domain Eukaryota; kingdom Metazoa; phylum Arthropoda; class Insecta; order Hymenoptera; family Apidae; genus Nomada; species Nomada hirtipes. The sequence continues at coordinate 5,628,685 of OX637919.1, read as the reverse complement.
TAACTAAAGATTCATCAACAAAATGTAGACTCGAAACTTGGAAGAAGGTGGAGTTTCAATGTCAATCGGTAGCTCGACCGCGGTTCGTTTCTTGTTCGTTATCGGAGCTTGATAACAGACATACCTCATTGCCACGTAACATTGACTCACCGTAATTTTTAGCCTTCTCTAAAAGCCGTATGTCAATCTCAATATTTTGTCGAGAAATGCAGACAAAAAATCTCGCTGTCCGTCATCGATAAATATACAAATGGAGTCTCTATAATACTAATGTGTTCTCACTTGCCAAGTTACGAAAAAAATTATTTTTTATTCACGATGGTAGCGAATGACAAATAGCACTGGAATACAATCGAATGAAAAATAAACATTGTAGAAGTCAACACTTATATTTTTATAGTAATGTGACTAGTGCATCGGGTCGTACCGCGGTTGAAGTTAATTTAAATTGCACGTAATTCTTTTCTTTATTAGTTAAATTGTAATGCGATATCGTGTCTGGAAATCATACGAACTTTCTTCATCGCTCGATATTAATTAAAAGAATTGCGGTTTTTATTGGGCCTTACGATATAGAAATATCTGCTTACGTATGGCAAGCATTCTAGGACACGAGAGAATGACGTCATACATGTGCCTCGTACGTGCTGATTTTTCTTCTTTCGATTCACGATATATCGCATTCCACGCAACGTTCCAAAAAATCATCCGCATCTTTAATATCATGATTGCTTGAAATTCAATTTTCCTATCATAATTGTACGATGGAACTAACCAAAATCATCTGTATCTAATACATACATAAATTTACTCTCGATGCAAGCAATGATTTTCTTTTTAATAGCAATGTATAATATATTCATCGTATAACGGATAGTATTAACGCCGGAGCGTATTTAATAATTCCGCAGCTTTTTTCCCTGCATATTTATTAACGTTTTTGTATTGAATCAAAATGAAATACCTATATAATACAATAAACAAATATATATTTTACTATAAGCGTTGAAACCATTTAGTAGATCAAGATAAATTTCAATTTCTTCGTGCACTTTTATCAACGCCTCTGCCTTCAATTATTCATTCGCGGAATGTACTTGCGCGCAGTTTTCACAAGTCAATTTCCATATAAAATAAAATGCACAAGGGCAAGTGGCGCGAACGTTGGAAGGTATCAATATGGAAGGAAAGCGAGAAACGTTCGCGCTCTTTGGCCGTTAAATTTAGGAAAAGAACGAAGAGAAAAAGAACGATCAAGGAGCGGTCCTTATAAGAACGTATGTCCTTAACCCGCTTCCTCGCGGTACCGTAAATGTTGTCTCGATGTAATACACCGGTGACGAGTAGAAGAGAGAAAGAGAAAGAGCCAGTTTCGCTGGAGACTTCGTGCCTTTTATAGTCAAGACGCAGTTTCGGTCTTCTTAGGAAAGAAACCGAACTCTGATGAAACCGCAAAGATTCCGGGATAGATTGACTGAGCACACCGCTTCGTCACACACCCTTGTCCCCCTACTCCGTCTCTTCTACTTCCATTTCGTACTTTTTCTATGGCCCCTTCCGCTTTGTCTTTCCTTCCCTTGCTTCTGTTTTTCTACATTTGTGTCCATTTTTACTCTGCTCTATCCGAATATGCGCCAAAAAGTCACGCAAGACGACGCTTACGCGTCTACCAATCTGGAGCATACCCACCCAACGGAGAGTCGATTTATCATCCGAATGTATTCTTTCAATAATACGATTTGTCTCTCTACTATCTTCCTCTACTTCTTCGTTCATAATGAATTATTATATCGATCCCGATATCTTCGCGAAATAGAAAGTGAACGACACTCTCGTGTCTGCGCGGCTTTGTATAGAACATAACGCGTAATCATGAAAACCCAGTAAAATGCTAATACTCTTAACTATGTCCTCTTGGGACGTTGCGTGTATGCGTATAATAGTGACGTGTCCTAATCGTGATGCGTGTGCCTAAAAGCCGTTATAAATTGTGCAGAAAACGGCGCACTATAATATCCCTCAATTGCTAAAGATCTCTGCAGGCGCAGCCAATTTTAATGGCCAATAGGTTGAAAACGATGGCCATTAGGTGTGTGAAAATGTATACAACTATCGCCCTTTTGCATAAATACCGATGAATGCAGAACTGTCTCAATAATTGCTGTACGGTTCAAGTGTCGCGGTTCGTGCAGTTCCTGTCTGAGGATAAAAATTAAAATAGAATTTTGGCAAACTTTTCGAACTGTGCCAATACTTCTCGCATATAAGCTTTGCAATGAGCGATTTCAATTAATCTAGAATTGGAATAAAAATAATTACAATTTATATTTTTCGGTGATACATGGAGCTTGTCAATGAACTATTTACGCTTGACATCTTTATGTGAGGCAGAAAAGTAGTTTCTTTTTTTGCAAAAGTAAATATCATTGGCTGGTGTTGCTGCAACACAGTTTTCTCTGTGGCAGAGTGCAAGAGATGCAATTTTCCTTAAGAGGGAGTTAGTGCCAGTGGTTGTTAGTGAGCTATAACCAGGAATGTTAGGCAGGTCGACGACACGACACTCTCGGAGACCGGTTTTGGAGACCTTCGAGGAGAGAGTTCTGTTTAAAAAAAAGGGAACAAAATAACCGTGGATCCCTACTTTGCATTGAGACTTTGTCCGACCTCGGTTAGGTTCAGGGCTTTTCAGAAAAAAAAGAGAAGTAGTAGAACTTTTTCTGCAATTGTACTTATTGAAAGCAATAAACGCAAATAATATCATTTGAGAAATAGAGAATCCTATATATAATATCTTTAAAATCTAAAGAGATCTGTATTTTTATTCTAAATATGTGCAGTAATTTTGGTTGGTATCTTTTAGAAATATATTTAGCTATTTTTTCAGATTGACAATTGTAATGTTTTTAATAGCAATATCTGTTTGTAAAGAATTACATTGGTACAATGATCTTAATATTACTAATATTAAGTAAGTAATTACTAATCACGAACCTATATTTAAAAAAAAGTTCTTATTTAGTTGCTAATTAAAGTATTACCTTTTATTATGCAGCTCCCAAGTAATATCCCTACACATAGACTGCCAAATCAAAGTTTCCGAATTAGCGTGCATTTTAAGAATGTAAATAACAATCTTAAGCCAACGAAAACTTCGCTCTACTGAAACGTATTGGAACAAAGCACATTGTTGACATTTACTAATCTCGTAGCAATGAAAAATCAGCAATTCGTTTAGGCAAAACCAATCAATTATTTCACGTGTACTAATTTTGATACTTCCAGTACTAATAAAAAAGTTTCTATTTGAAATACGAATATTTCAGCGACCGAATTACGTACGATTGCAATCTAATAACCAACGATGCTTCATGTTAATTTGTATTATTATATACATCTTTCACAATTATATTGTTCGACAAAAGTACAAATCTGTCCGACTGAAATTCCCAGCAAGCGTTTTAAATTTACTACGCTTACTTTTTCAAAGCATCGATATTCCAACGTACGCGACTTGGAATACGATTCATATTGTATAACAATAAGATTGTTCATACGTGCTCATTAGGTCATCGTTTCATTATTTGAACGGACATACCACAAACCTACCAGTATTCTCTTATCAACTATACTAAAGCGGAGCAAAGTTATTTAACCTCTTATCGAGCAACTACCGGTACCATTGTTATCGCGCGATGAATTATTGCAACATTTTCGCCAACGTTCACCGTTGTCTACAAATACATTTTTTACTTTCCCGCACTTCTGTTCTGTGCAAAAACTAAAAAAAAATACGAAACTTCTTCCTGTGGAAGACATAAAACAATATAACATCTTCAGGGTTTACTAATGATTCAGCCGTTCATTCGTGGAACAGTCGTTCCTTTGACGTGCGTAGAATGTAAGAAAAAAGTTTCAGAAATTTCCCTTGACTGTTTCCTACTTGACATTTTTTTGTGATTACACGCCACTATGAACTTGTGTAAAGCGTAAATCGATCTGCTTGCTCATCCTTTCCAAATGGTGACGCATACCTTTGGCTCTTCGTTTCGTTCAACTCGTAGATTATTCATCATAGAAAGTTATCAACAAAAGATTCGGGGTAGGGTAAAATATGATTTACGATTTGAAGCAAATTCTGAAATTACTAGGGAAGCAAGTAATATTATCTCGATGAATCTGAACTATGATTTAGAATGCACGGTTCATTTGGGATATGTGATTGTCAAATAAAAAAAAAATACATGGATCTGGGGTGTTTATCTGGTAATATGTCGCGGTCGTTTATCAATTTATATGGTTATTGATGGTTAAAGTGCAACGCTTGCGTAGCAAATCGCTACAAGTGTATATACGCTACGCAACTTCTTTAAGTGCCTTATACACGTGAATTGCACGCCCAACAACACGCATATGCAAAGTCAAATTCAACGGCGTAGTCTGTCTAGAATAACAGACGAACGTTTTATATGGTTTTATTAGGAATTTGTTTTAATAGTAATAGTACTTCATGATTGCTCAGAGTATTTCATACATTATTACTTGCTCCGTTACAATATATCATAGTTTCGTTGTTCAATTATATTTTCAATACAATTGTTCATGTCGTTATACGATATTCATGAGTTAAATGTACAAAGTGGCTTTAAAAAGTGAAGATTCAACAATTCGTCTGTAAGAAAGTTAATTACATCTGCAAAATAAACAAAATAAGTGTCAAAAAGGTGTTCGTACACTGATATATAAACTACTTGAAATCGTCATTTTTCTGTTTTCAGTGGCTAGTTGATTTTCCTTTTCTTTTAATAATTTCTCACATTCATTTCTGTATAGTAGAAAGTAATGTTGAAATTCCAAAAGGCACAATTTTATTCCATTCACCTATTGGTGTGTATTCACCTGTTCTTTTTTGCGTTGTAACTTTTAAGTCGCCTATAAGTACCCCGCCCCGTAAATGTTCAGTGGAAACTAGCAACAAGACCATTGCCCACTTCTGTATTAACTATTATCGTATATTAAGTAATTAACAGTATTACATGAATATTCTATCATTAATATAATTTTTCGAACAGTGCCGAAAGAAAGAATCATTAATGTGGTGTACGGAAACTTTTTCGAGCCTCTGTATGCCATCGTGCTGTTGATTCGTAATGAAATTCAGAATGAACTAACACCTTACCGGTCTCATTAAATTATGTAGTTGCACCTGGCGCTTCCTTATCTTATGATAATTTAATTTTACGTTCCTTCGGTTGGTGGACTTACTCTGTTTAATCCAACGGGTGTCCTGTTTGTTTTATTCGGTAGATAGGAACGGCAAAGTAATAGCTTTTTGATTTAATAATAGGTGCACAATGTTCTTGAAAAAAGTCCAACAAATTTTTTTTGTATACGTACGAAACTAATAAAAATTTAAAAACAAAAAGAAGCCCAAACGTAATACACCATCTTGTATAACATTTGTTAATTCAAAACTCTTTATATAGAAAATATTGTAAAAACGCTATTTGCTTAGGATTAGGTACTGTAGTTCGGTCATTATATTCCAATTTTATCTGGTACTTTACAGCGATAATAAATAAGTCTTAAGTGCAAAGAGTTACACAGGAAATGTGTATTTCGCTATAACTCGTCTTATCTCAATAATCTGGTAGAAAATTTTAATCGCGATATATAATACATTTTCATTGCACAATAGAGGTAACAATTAATTGCTTTGCTGGTTAAAAGTAAAACAAGAAAGTAACATTTTATTTATAAACCGTCTTTATTTTTAAAACAAATTTTGATATTCCATGTAGCATTAGTATTGCAAATAAAAATTGCAAAATGAAATTCATTACGAGTTCGTTTGATACAATTATTCGTAACCGTAATCACACTATTTTATTATAGCAATAAGATAAAGAAAGGATATATGCCATCAAAATGAAATAGAACTAATATTGAATTTTTACGTAGCAAATGTCGGATCAATCCTTTCGTTTAGGAATCGATTAAAGACTTTATGAAAAAAAATAATAGAACACATGTAACAAATAAGCAAAAAGACTGTACCATTAGTTTCTCAGTAATACATGTTATAAATACATATGTAGATGAATTTGTTTTACGGTATATGTATTTATATAATACATTATTCGTATTGTAATGCGATTACCCCAGGCACGCGTAAAGGAAAATCGTCGCTAATTGAAAAATTGTTGTGTGTCTCGTTGAAACTCACTCATCGATTGTTTGGTGTGATTGCAGACATACTCGGGCCTGTTCTGCGTGGTGGTAAATCCATACAAGAGGCTGCCAATCTACACGGAAAAGATAATGGAGAGGTATAAGGGTATTAAGAGACACGAGGTTCCACCCCATGTTTTTGCCATTACGGACACTGCATATCGCTCCATGCTTCAAGGTAATTGATTTCTCTATTTGCCCATTCATTCACTGATTTATTCAGCCATTACGGTTCATCGAGATGTGTTTAGTCACACGGTATTTCAATTTTTCACGGTCCATCTATTCGCTTAACGTCTTTCATATTGATGTTGCCACTGGCTTCATGATTTTTTCGTTTAATAATATGTTACCTGTAATGTTTGTATACTCTTAGTTTTATATTGCGCCAGATTGTTGCACAACTTCTGTCCACTAACGATTTTTAATATATTCATCTTAAATTGTAAATCTTTTGTCATTATCATAATACAATAACCCCTCATCTACCTGGAAGTTGTGCATTTATATAAAAAAATCCTTAAAAAGAGTAGTTACTACATATTCCGCGTGTTTATAGTCAGTAGAGTTTTATCGAGTTTTGTCGATTCATGTTACTACTATGCTGTAGTAACTGAAAAATGTACAAATCTGAAAAAAGGTGGATGAAAAAAATTCAATCCCGTTGTAATTATTGCATCTATTTCTACGTTGCTGTTGTCACGCGTAGTATCATTGTCATCTTGTCTCGTAGGCACAGACCGCCCTTTCGATTCACAAGATTGATTCATTTTCAACAAACCTTTGCTACACTCCTTTGCATTGCTAAATATATAAATCAGCCTGAATTGTTACACTAGGATTAAGTAACTCGTGATAAATTATTCCACGCATGCTCCACTACGTACGACATTGCTTCTTTCAACCTTAAATCTTTTTGCCAGCTTCCGGAAGATGGTGATCGTTTTACACTCACAGCACCGTTGTTACGCGAATAAAGCACTAAATCGGAGTTGAAATTCCTAGAGCGTGGACTGTTTTTAGATAAAGTACACGTATGGTCATTTCGAACGTTTGTAAGAATCTTTCTGAATGCCTGTTCAACGAGAAAACAATAAAGATATCTTGGCAAGGACATTTACAGATTCTCGAGGCAAGGTTTATATTGATTACATCTTACAACCGCTGACACTGATATAATTGTATGAACAAAATTCACGGATAGGAGATATACAGCAACTTAATATCATCCTTCTTATGCAATACTAAGGATGCGCAAATCTAATACATTTTACTGTTTGAGTAATGAAGCGTGCTGGATGTCTCTCTTCGATCATAAAATATTTTATATTATTGTTAGTTTTAAGTGTGAACTCCTGTACGGATCTTGTAAGTATACCATAAACAAGTAATTTTTGGTCGAGGTAACCCAACCTCACGCATTCCCAGAAAACGCGAATAAAATATAGTTTATTGGAAAATTCCAGTTTAATATCCGAACATTTTATTAAATGAAATTCTTAAACACGTCAGTTTTGAGACAATTTATTTTTTCTTCTTTTTTAAATGTAATAGTTCCAATGGTACATTAGAAATAAGAAAATATTATTTATTTACTCTTGTCTCGGTGTTGACTCAAATTTCCATATAAGGGTTAAACAAGTGTGATCGGATAAGTAAGTCTTAAGAACATTTCCAAAGCTTTGATCTCTGCAATTGTACGAATATATTTTGCATTCAATTGTGAATTTACATAATTGGGACCACTCAGAATCTAATCTTATTAGCGCCACTTTTTATAATTTTCCGAGTTTTACTACCAAAATATAAAACCAGTGCCTAATTTTTTATAATAACAAACAGAATTAATTACCCTGATAATTCTATTTATCATGGTGAAGTGTGCAAAATTTGATAATCCTGCTGACAATAATAATTAATTTATCTTAAAAGTCATTGTGATCAACTCCATTTGAAAGTAATTTCTTTATTTCTAATAAGTGTGATTGCTTTATACATTTAGTAACATATCTTAAAATATTTCAACCCAAATTTCAATAAAACAGTTTTTTTGGTTTATCAACCTTCTCTACTTTTTGGTTAATGAAATTACTTAGATTGATTTCTAGGCGGCTTCATTTATCGAATCACACATTCGTGTATTTGGAATAAGCATGGCAATATACTTTACTTTTTTTTCTTTTTTTTCTAAAATGATACTCATTTATTTCCTAATGTTGCTAATCCACTTTTGGAGCAGGAATATTTGCATACTATTTTACCGAATCATTCGTTCGTAATTCTGTTTATAGACCGTGAAGATCAATCAATTTTGTGCACCGGTGAATCTGGCGCAGGCAAAACTGAAAACACAAAGAAAGTCATTCAATACTTGGCGTACGTTGCTGCGTCGAAACCAAAATCGAATGCGGTAAGTTAATAACTATATAATTTATATAGCTCATGATGATGTTCAATTTGGGCAAAATTTTTCAACATTCATGACAATCGAAACGATATATGAAGTGATTCCTTGCAAGGGAAAGTAACCAGTCCTTTTTAATGTTACTTAAGGGTATATATTTTCTTTGATAATTTAAGATACACATCATTCGAATTCGTTAGAATTTCGAAAATATTGTCAGCTATCTTACTGTTACACACAATTCTATGTGTGTGCACGAAACCGAGCTGTTGAGAGTTTTTACTATAAAAATGTATACATATACATTGCTGAGAACAAAAATATTCACTACGGTTTAATTAATTTTGCAAACTTTTATTACCTTCTGACTTAAGTGAACAAAGTAGTTTGTTTTCTAGTATCGTATTTTGAATGATATTACTTTCAACAATGTCTGTACAGTCGGGAAAGAGAGAGAGAGAAACTTTTATCCGTATCGTTCTAGGTGCCCCGCCCTGTACTCAGAAATTGACAAATTGATAGGGACATGAGTGCTCGTTATATTAAATATTATTTTATGCCAGCAGCAATGTAAGGGAATTTATCTTTTCGTTCTAAACATACCTTAGAAAAGTTGTAATTTAGCAGGTGGATTTACTTTGCAACTTATTCATTGAACTTGTATGATTGCATTCAATTATACAAAACCCGTAAAAAGTATTTTTTATTATTATAGAATTAATATTGGTGTTTATATGAGTTGAGGTTAAATTTCTTTAAATTTCTTACAAAAGTTGCAGATCGTCATAAATTGAAACTCTTTAGATAAAATTGTCACCCGCGCAATATGTAGTAGTTATTACGTCGTATTATAATATAAATTCTAATATTAGATAATTACACGTGTTATAGAGACAAATTCGAGATTTTCATAGAAAGTGTTCTGAAATTATTCACTTCTAATTACTCGATTAATTATTAATTGACATTCTATTTTTTCCATTCACTTTCTTTGTAGAGCATAATTAGTGGCAGTTGATGTTACACCGTTTGCCCTAAAAATTAAGAGAGTGTAAGTCTGTCGACAGAGCCTTTTGCTGAATACTAAAATCGCTTTTAGAATACGCAAATAGTAAGTGATTAAAAATAACAAATTTATCTCTTGTTAGCTTTTCATCCGATTTGTATCTGTATCACAAACAAATGTGTGGTTGTGTGCGCATTCGTTTTTGTTTTTCATCATCCATAACTGACTAATTTATTAGAACTAGTGCAGGACTAGTACAGACAAGATGAATGAATCATCTCATTTGTTCACTCATAAATAATTATTCCATTTTATGTAGTAGACTTATTTCTTAGGCAGTGGCTGGATATTAGACATGTCAAAAGATATTTCTGATAAAATCTAAGTTTGAACAAACATTGATACGAAAGCTGATTGTGAGTAAAAAAAAATATTGAATACAAAATTTCCGGTGTATGATAAATTCTGTAAATATTCTTTCTTTACTTTTTTTCGTGCATGAAGCTTCGTAAACTGCGGGTGAATATGAACGCCAACACAAGATATAGATAACAAGCGAAGGTGTATATTGCAGATGGAAGATTTTGGAATTCGCCAATCCAACTTTCTGAAGTATCCTGCAACTAAAATACGCATCACATTTGTGGACATGTCGCGTTGAACGCATTTTCTTTTTTAGCAGGAAATGGCTGCCTCAAATTTATACAGAGTTGAATAGTTCAGTGTAGAACAATTGTAATCATATCCTTAAATTTCACTATCCAATTTCTCTAAAAAAATTCGAATTTTCTACAAAAGCATATTATGCACATTATCAGCATAATGGACGAAAACAGAAGCCGGAAATCCGACCTCAATTTCCTCGTTTAGGCAGAATTCGAACCCAAAAAGGAAGATAGAATATTATACAGAGCTTCCTAAGACAAGGAGACAAATATTTCTTCTTCAAAAAGTTACGACTATTAAATCTATGGTTCGAAGAAAATAAATGATTGGATAACCTGATTCATTAATTTCCTAAGAATCCGAAGACACGGTAGAGAAAGTAAAAGAATTTATTCTTTCGAAATAAAAACTAATCAACTGTTGTTTTGCAAACAGTAAATGCGCTGCAATAAATACGTTTAAGTGTCGATTGCAGGATAATTGAAATATCGCATTACTATATGTTACTTTTAGAAAAACAGGAAAATAAGAATTAAATAAACGCATAAATGAAATGCGGATGGTGTAAGAGTTGCGCGAATCGTTTGTAAAGTCAATCGTCAAATACTGGAAGACTGTTCCACGATCGCGATAGATCACGATAGGCCATCGTAGATTGCTGCCTCTCGAAGGATCTTTCCTTTTTCAGTGAAACGATCCACTTATCGGCCTAACTCGGCTTGAGTCATTCTCGTTGGACTGTTCTGAGTCACCGCGTGCTTGGAAACCTGTGCTCTTATATAGGAAAAATTACCATCGTTCTCGTTTCATGTATTTCATAATTCGAGATTAACAGCTTTGAGTACACAGTAAGAATCTGCGAAATAACGATGAACAGATTTTTATGAGCTTTCATAACCCATGACGTGTCCGACTATGTCATCGAATCATTAAACCGTTAAAAGCATATATTTAATACGAGTAGCCCTGAAAGTAATGAAATTGGCATCGGCATTCGTTACGTCGACGAGCCAAATTCGAGTTGTCCTTAATACAGCCAACTACCCGTGGATGAACGCTGAACTTTTTTTCTAATTTTATTTGCGCATAATGTATTAACGTTCGATTCTAGGCTTCGTGAATTTCTAATGGATATTTGAATTGCTGATCGAACTGAACTTGCAACAAAAAACGTATGCTCGAGGTGTCGGTTACGATAAAACTATAGAGAGAATTTCGCATGAAAATTGGACGCGTGAATTGAGGCTCGTGAATTTAATTTTGTAAATTCTTTCGTTCCCGGTGCTGACTTTCGGCGGCCACGACACACCTAGACACCAAGTCCGGCGTTAATCATAGTAAGTCAACAACAAAATGCTCAACATACCGTTCACGCGATATGTACGCTATCTGCCTCCTCTGTGTCTCTTTATTATTTTTACCTTTTCCATTTTGTCTTGCTCCCGTTCCTCCCAGCTTGGTACGCTATGTATTTTGTGTTCCCCAGTTTTTCAACATTTCTCCATTAACCGTCGCAACGGCGCGTCGCTAACGTTAACGACGCCTCGTTAACATCCTCCGAATTCTGTATGCACGTAAAAATGTCAATTACTTCGCTCTGCGTCGCCAGAATATTCGTAATCAGATTCGTCTGACGGATATTATTGAACATTGTTTTTCTTTAACGAGTTTTGCATTAATCACGATCAGCTGTCCTCCCACAGAAAAGTAACCTGACTCCATCCGTTTATCCATACTTGATCTCCCACACTAACCAAATGGGAACTAATCAATAATTAATTTGGGAACATTGTCGTTAACGTGTAATAGCTTATTGGTAATTTATGAAATGGAAAAAATTATTCTGAATCTCTAACAAGTTTTCCACCCTCCTCATTTTTTACGCTGCCCGATTGGATTCAGGGTTCCGGAAATGTTTCGGATAAATTTGCGGTAATTAACGTGAGAGTCAACTAATTTAATTATTCATTGGTATATTCTGTGCCGTGTTTGTACGTGTATGCGTGTATTGTATGCTTCTTATATATTTACTTCGTCTAATTTTACGCTTATACTACGTACAGTTTTAGGTGAAATAAGAAATTGTTTAATAATAGTCAAAATGATAAGTGGAAGCGGTACATATTTGCATACAATGTTTCAGTTTCATTTTGCAGCTTCTTTCAAAAGCGTTAAAATCGGTGCGTACAATGTAAAGGCAAATTTAAATTAATATTTATCAACGTAGAATGTACTTTGTTCTTGCATACGTTTTGTTTCAATACTCCTTGCTCTTTTCGGAAAATTTTCAACCGAAAAATATACGTCATGTTTTTTATTACTTAATAAAGTCGCTGTTATAATGATAATTTTTTAGAAAAGTTACTTTGCAATGATCTTGCAAATTTAGCAGAAGAACTAATTTTGTTATTTTGAACACAGCTGCACACAAAATGTTCTATGTGCGATAGATTTATTGACAATTTGCTTGTAATATTTTAACGTTCAGTTATGTCTGAAATTTTTTGCACAACACGTTTCCCCAGGTTCGCCAGTATTAACAGTTTCGCCGACTAACAATTTCAATTAACATAACAATTACACATAACTTATTATGCAATATGTTTTATCATAGAGGAAAAAGATATACTTTTGTTAAAAACAATGAATAATAAATGCTGGAGAATAAATTTCTGTTTTGATTAATATGATGATTTTTTACGATAGGGTGAATTGGAGCAACAACTTTTACAAGCGAATCCAATCCTCGAAGCTTTTGGAAATGCCAAGACCGTGAAAAATGACAACTCATCTCGATTTGTAAGTTTCTTACGTAAGATTACGTCTTACGTGATTATTTGAATGGAAATTTTATTTTCTGTTTGAGGTTTTGTCATAAAAGTCAGTGAACATTGCTATAAAATTTCGCAGAAACAAAGTTTATTCCCTTACTAGTTAATAATGAATAACGCCAATTTTCAATTTAGTTTTTATTAAGAATTATATGACATATGTAAATCATAATATTTTCAAAAGCAAAATAATCAATTGAACATCTAATAGCTCAAAGAAATTTGAAGTCACGTACGCTATATCTATATTTATTAAATCTTATTACATTTGTTTAAATTATTTGCCAGAGTATTTTGCAGCTATTTCATTCTATTATCAATGTGTTTTGTTGTACACCGTCATTCATCGTGAAATCGAAGTCACAAGCTTTTTCTCATGATAAATTATTTGCAATATTTTCAAACGTGAAAAGAAATTAACTTAACAGACGTTTAAGCGTCAACAATGATAGATTTAATGAAAAACAATTTGCTCAAGCACCAATAGCAACATGTTTATGAATAATCATGTATTTACGAAACAGGGCAAATTTATTCGAATAAACTTCGATGCTTCTGGCTACATCGCCGGTGCAAACATCGAAACTTATCTTTTGGAAAAGTCAAGAGCAATTCGACAAGCAAAAGATGAAAGGACCTTCCACATATTTTATCAGCTCCTCGCCGGTGCTTCACCAGAGCAAAAGAGTAAGCAAATTTTGTTCAATGTTAAACAAGATCTTGCAGAGTTATTTCAAGTCCCTTTGCAATTTCTATCCCAACACGTTCGCAACTAAATAAGAGATGTTACTCTTTAATCTCAAGCCATGCATTCTAAAGTATTTTAATATATTCTGCTGCTTCTAACCCTTTCGCTCCGATACCATAACAAACGAAAATATTCTGGATGCCAAAAATAGGATAGGTTTTATAAATATTCAAGAGCTATACGTCTACATAGTTAGATACTCTGTTTAATTACCCACGGTTTATGTGATATAAATAATTGCCATGATGATATAATGTCGCAGGTAACTTTTATGTAAATGGTTAGCAAGCAGTTGCTGAATATCTAAGGGCGTATATTTACGCCCCCCGTGGCGAAAGGATTAATACGCTTTATAATTTTCAGTTTTATTCGAGAGATATAAGACAGCAGAATGTTGTTGCTTTAAAAAGTTATTGTTAGAGTAAAAAAAACTCGTTGAATACTTTACGTTCAATGGGGTTGTGAGATTTGTTTAATCGAAGCCCCGAATCATATTTTCAAGGCACACTGTTTATTAATATTCGAAACTAGGATGCATATCGATATTCCTGCTCTGAAACTCTGAAAGTTTTCACTCATTACGTGCTGTAACTGTCAGAGATACTTTGATCCACACTCGAATTACTATTCTTCAATTACGTTTAGCCTTTCGGGATACGATCGATTTAAAACAACCTTCTTCATAGATGACTCAGCTGTGCTACCTGACTTGAAGTTCAATTGTTGGTGCATGGAATGTTAGGCAGCTAATCATTTTGGATATCGTTCCATAGATATAAAGTTGCTTATGAGGAATACATAACTTTTTCATTCAACCGACTTTTGATTTGGAGCAGCAATCTTATTAATTAAATTTGTATTCAGTTACAAATATCTATAATATAAGATACTTGAAAATTGCAGAAAACGTATCATTTCGATACTATGTCGAAGTACAGAAATATCGAATTAATTTCTGTTCATAAAAGATATTAAAATTTCTTAAAAGATATCATTTTCTGTTGCACAGGTTATATATATATATACATAATCCAATCAAAATAATCGGAGATGATAATTATGTGCTAATTCGTTTCCACGTGAAAAAAATCAAAGGAATAATGTAGCGTTTAAAATTTTCAGAGGAATTTATACTTGAGGACCCCAAGCATTACCCATTCCTGTCCAATGGCGCCTTACCAGTTCCAGGAGTGGACGATTCAGCCGAGTTCTTCTCAACCGTGAAGTCCATGCACATTATGGGCATGACAAATGAAGACTTTTCTTCAATCTTCCGCATCGTGTCCGCAGTAATGCTCTTCGGTTCGATGCAGTTCCGACAAGAAAGAAACTCGGATCAAGCTACATTGCCAGATAACACTGTCGCCCAAAAAATTTCACATTTATTGGGTTTGAGCGTAACAGAAATGACGAAAGCGTTTTTAAAACCAAGGATTAAGGTTGGCAGAGACTTTGTAACGAAAGCGCAGACCAAGGAGCAAGTTGAATTTGCCGTGGAAGCAATTTCAAAGGCATGTTACGAGAGAATGTTCAGATGGCTCGTGAACAGAATCAACAGATCTTTGGATCGGACGAAAAGACAAGGAGCAAGTTTTATTGGGATCCTTGATATGGCTGGCTTTGAAATATTTGAGTTGAACAGTTTCGAGCAGCTGTGCATCAATTACACGAACGAGAAATTGCAACAGTTGTTCAATCATACTATGTTCATTTTGGAACAGGAAGAGTATCAGCGCGAAGGAATCGAATGGAAGTTTATCGATTTTGGGTTAGACTTGCAGCCAACTATTGATTTGATTGATAAACCAATGGGTACGTTCAGAACTAAGCATTATTCTTATCGAACTCCAAATGTTACACAGCACTTTTAACATTCTCGCTTTGATTTTAAATATCGACTTACCTTTCAATATTCGTAAATTACTTCGTCCTTCTTCTACCTTATTCTATGTTGCAACTTTTATTTTAACATATTGTTGACCAAACAATGTCATGTCCTGCGAAACGGATCGGGCTTCTGTTTCCGCACATTTTCGGGATAATTATTAATGATGTTAATAGTGATGTGAATTGCTGTCTCGTGCCTTGATCGTCTGGAAACTGAATAACGCGGTTTCACGTCCTCCGTCAACAATTTCTGACATTTCCTAATAAAATGCACTTATGTTCTCAATTTATCTAACATAGTCTTCCGAATTGCATTTAATTCTCGTTATCTTAAAATATATTACGAAAAAAAACCTAAGGAAATTTTATTTCGAAACAGGTATAATGGCGTTATTGGACGAAGAATGTTGGTTCCCCAAAGCTACAGATAAAACATTCGTCGAGAAGTTAGTAGGTGCTCATAGTGTACATCCAAAGTTTATGAAAACAGATTTTAGAGGTGTTGCAGACTTTGCCATTATACATTATGCCGGGAAAGTTGATTACTCAGCCGCAAAATGGTTAATGAAAAATATGGACCCCTTAAATGAAAACGTTGTTAGCCTCCTGCAAAATTCGCAAGATCCTTTCGTTTGCCATATTTGGAAAGATGCAGAAATTGTGGGAATGGCTCAGCAAGCATTAACCGATACGCAGTTCGGTGCAAGAACAAGGAAGGGCATGTTCAGGACAGTTTCTCAATTGTACAAGGAACAGCTGGCAAAATTGATGGTTACTTTGAGAAATACCAATCCTAATTTCGTAAGATGTATTATACCGAATCACGAAAAGAAGGCAGGAAAGATCGATGCTCCATTGGTACTGGACCAACTGAGATGTAACGGTGTCCTAGAAGGAATCAGGATTTGCAGGCAAGGATTCCCAAATAGAATACCATTCCAAGAATTCAGGCAAAGATACGAACTTTTGACACCGAACGCTATTCCTAAAGGATTCATGGATGGAAAGAAGGCTTGCGAGAAAATGGTAAGAGTGATACCAGAGTTAAAACCTCTTCATTGGTAGAAGAATGCAAATATCTTAAACAGTTTGAAGAATATCGTTTCGAGATAAACGCATTCAAAACTTTGATGACTGAAAGCCAAAAACAAACCATACCGATTTACAGACTACCTACGAATAGTTTAAACTAGATATAATGTCTCCAAAGCTTCTAGATGAGGTTTTCAAGACTTGCATTGCTGCACAAGACATGTTGTAACTTCCTTATTTCTTCGAATTTCACTCTAATATTTTAAGGGGATCTTGTTGAGACCTTAAATATCTAAAAACATAACAAATAGTACGATTTTTTCAAACTGTCGCGCTAGTTTCTTTTCTTAAGTACTGCAACGTATTAACTTAATAATTTCTTCGAAATACTAAAGCACACATCTTGCAAAATTTATTTTTCAGATTCAAGCTCTTGAACTTGACCCCAATCTCTATCGTGTTGGTCAATCAAAAATTTTCTTCCGTGCTGGTGTTCTAGCCCACCTCGAAGAAGAACGTGATTATAAAATTACCGACATAATTGTCAATTTCCAAGCGTTCTGTCGTGGTTTCCTTGCCCGTAGAAACTATCAAAAACGACTGCAACAATTAAATGCCATTAGGATCATCCAAAGAAATTGTGCAGCTTATTTGAAACTTCGAAATTGGCAGTGGTGGCGTTTGTATACTAAAGTAAAACCGCTTTTGGAGGTAACGAAACAAGAGGAGAAGTTAACGCAGAAGGAGGACGAATTGAAACAAGTGCGGGACAAGTTGGAGATGCAATTACATTCTGCGCAAGAGTATGAAAGGAAATATCAGCAAGCAATGGAGGAGAAAACCATGTTGGCAGAACAATTGCAAGCTGAAGTCGAGTTATGTGCTGAAGCTGAAGAAATGCGTGCTAGATTGGCTGCTAGAAAGCAAGAACTGGAAGAAATTCTGCACGATTTGGAGGCAAGAATCGAAGAAGAGGAAGAAAGAAGCGCGGCGTTGACTCAGGAGAAAAAGAAATTGCAACTAAATATCAGTGATCTCGAGGAGCAACTGGAAGAAGAGGAAGCTGCTAGACAGAAGTTGCAATTAGAGAAAGTACAGTGCGACGCGAAAATTAAGAAACTGGAGGAAGACCTTGCTCTTTCAGACGACACTAATCAAAAGTTGTTGAAAGAGAAGAAGATTCTCGAGGAAAGAGCAAACGATTTGTCGCAGACACTCGCAGAAGAAGAGGAGAAAGCGAAACATTTGTCGAAGTTGAAAGCAAAACACGAGGCGACAATCGCAGATCTTGAAGAAAGGTTGTTGAAAGATCATCAACAGAGACAAGAGGTAGACAGATCGAAGAGGAAAATAGAAACCGAGGTATCAGATTTGAAAGAGCAGCTTGCAGAAAGAAAAACACAGGTAATGCGAACTCTCTAACTGTTTCTTAATTTTTCTTACATATTAACCCCCGCAAAATAATCGATGGGTCTAGTCAGACCAGAGAATCAGTTTTCTTTATTCATTCTTTTTCTGTATTTTGTATAATGTTACGATTTCTAGTATACCTTGTCTACTACACGATCGATTATATTTCATTGGTATTTTTAAAGCATGGATTCCGGATTACTGCATAAAATTATTTTATTTATGCAATGTGTATATCGCCCCCGATAATGTATACAAATCGAAGTCTTGGTTTCACATTTTTCTCATCAATGACAGCTAATTTTTCGAGAGAAGCTAGTCAGTTCTCAGGCCGCAGTCTAATCTAGCACAAGTCGAGTCCGTCATAATCTGTTCTAATGTTTTTCTTCTACAAAATAAGTCATAATTCAATGTGGCAGTAATAAACGTGATTTTTGCAATAAAACTGAAAAATATTGCTGGCAAAATTAGAGTAATTGTGTCTTCGAAGCAGTGAGTGAAACAAATATTCAATATTATTATACATTATAATTCTGAATACATAAATATTACAATTACAAGGTACAGCTCTAAAATGAAACCAATGGTGGCAGCCCCTGTAACTTCCTTTTACAACAATATTGCATTCGATTGTATTTGAACAGTTTATAATGCAAAAGTAACATTAATAATTTTTGCAGGTAGAGGAACTGCAACTACAGCTTGGTAAACGAGAGGAAGAATTGAATCAAGTAATGGCAAAGATGGACGAAGAAGGAGCTGCGAAAGCTCAAGCACAGAAAGCTCTCCGTGAGTTGGAGTCACAATTGGCTGAACTACAAGAAGATTTAGAAGCTGAGAAAGCTGCTAGAGGAAAAGCTGAAAAGTTGAAACGCGATCTGAACGAAGAATTGGAAGCATTGAAAAACGAGTTACTGGATTCCTTAGATACAACTGCTGCGCAGCAAGAATTGAGAAGTAAACGAGAACAGGAATTGGCAACATTAAAGAAAAACTTAGAAGAAGAGACATCGATGCACGAGGCAACCTTAGCCGATATGCGCCATAAACATACGCAAGAATTGACTGCTTTAAACGAGCAAATGGATGCATTAAAAAAGACGAAGGCTGTCTTAGAAAAGGCAAAGGCAACCTTGGAGGCTGAGAATGCTGACCTAGCCACAGAATTGAGATCTGTGAGTGCCAGCAGACAGGAATCTGATAGAAGAAGAAAACAAGCCGAACAGCAACTGGCCGAAGTGAATGCAAAACTCGCGGAAGTGGAAAGAAATCGACAAGAATTCGTTGAGAGAGTTACAAAATTGCAACAAGAGTCTGAAAGTGTCATGCAGCAATTGGAAGCTGCAGAGTTGAAAGCATCTGCGGCACTGAAGGCGTCTGCAACTTGTGAATCTCAGTTCACAGAACTTCAGCAGCAACTGGAGGAAGAAACCAGACAGAAATTAGCATTAAGCTCAAAGTTGAGAGCGCTAGAAAGCGAAAAGGAAAGTCTACACGACCAATTAGAAGAAGAGGAGGAAGCAAAGAGAGCCTTAGACAAACAGGTACTTATTTTGTATTATTTAACCTCTCGCGCTGGAAATTGTTTCTCTGAGTCGCGTGATCTAATCCTCTACGGTAATTTAGTAAGCACTAGCTTAAAATGGTTATAAATTGAAAAAAGGAACAGTTTTGGAATAACTGCCCTTCTCTGTATAGGAAACTGGTATTGAAATTAGTTAACAAAATCAGTAGACATGTCACGCACGGTATTTTTACTTTCGAGACAAATGATCATCGACGTATTTAACATGTTATTACATTAAGCTTTATGACTTTAAAAACGAAAAAACGAACGTAAAGATTAAAGATTTTCCTTGTTTGAAACAGGTACTTGGTTTGAATGTACAATTGGCTGAAGCTAAGAAACGAGCCGAGGAAGAGACTGAAGCAGCTGCGGCATTAGAGGAAGCTAGAAAGAGGTGTATGAAAGATATCGAAGCACTTCAAAGACAAGTTGAAGAATTACAAGCTGCTAATGATAAGTTAGATAAATCGAAAAAGAAAGTTCAAGCTGAATTGGAAGATAGTATCATTGAGCTCGAAGCGCAAAGAGCAAAGGTGCTGGAATTGGAGAAGAAGCAGAAGAATTTCGATAAGGTAATTGATTTCATAGTTTTGATTATTACAATTATAAAATAAAATTTCAAATAATATTAGATTTATCTCTACCCTCCTATTGTGTCCATACAAACTTATGTTAATTCTGTTCGATTCAATTGACTCAATTACAGAAATGAAAATTTATTTCCTATACTGTAATATGAAAAAAATGGACAAAACCGCCAGATTCAAGCAAATGGAAAAATAAAAGTTATATTAAGTTAGAGAAGCGATTGGGACATATGTATAGTTCTGAACATAATAGAAGGGTTAAATTTGAAACTGATAAATACTCCTTTTGGATTTCAATTGATTAGTTTTCAACTGACGATTGAAAAGAAATTATTTTTGAATGCTTACATTAAGTTATTAATTTTTTCTTGTTAATGATATTTGTTCAATTGTTTCGATGAAACACTTATTGTGATTGTTATACTTTAATTCTATATTAACTT
The DNA here is from genome assembly GCA_951802735.1 of Nomada hirtipes. Lineage (NCBI taxonomy): Eukaryota > Metazoa > Arthropoda > Insecta > Hymenoptera > Apidae > Nomada > Nomada hirtipes. Next base: position 5,607,876 of record OX637919.1, on the reverse strand, counting down.
GAGATTAATAGAATTATTACTTTTTTTTAATTATTAACAATAGTTTGAGGAATTTTCTGTGAGTTTTTCTTATAATTACCATTATTCATCGATCAGTCTTATTGTTTCACGTAGATACTTTGCCGTTAATAACGATTATAAACTATCATTGCCCAATTTGTTGTATCATTTGACCGCACTAAAATTTCGACCTGCACAGACACAAAAGAAAAAACACAGTTGCTAACATCATTCAATTATAAGTGTATCATAGTATTCAGCACACTTTCTCATATTAATCACGGTTCATAAAATGTTCAGTTATTAGTAAAGTGAGCTTTACTTATCCCCACATGATATTTAGACACCACAATATTTTCCCAAGTTTCCAATGTAATCGTAGAATCAACACGATTTGTTTTTCAAATTTTTCCACCGGACTTTATCATCATTTTCAAGGTGCTGGCCGAAGAAAAGGCGGTTTCTGAACAATACGCGGAACAGCGCGATGCCGCTGAACGCGAGGCACGTGAAAAAGAAACTCGTGTTCTATCATTAACTCGTGAACTTGACGAGATGAATGAAAAAGTCGAAGAACTCGAACGAATTCGTCGCAGCCTCCAATCAGAGCTCGACGAGCTTGTGAACAATCAAGGAACAGCAGACAAAAACGTGCATGAACTTGAAAAAGCAAAACGAGCGCTTGAGTCGCAATTGGCAGAGCAACGTTCTCAGGTAGAAGAGCTTGAAGATGAATTACAGTTCACGGAAGATGCCAAATTACGCCTGGAAGTGAATATGCAAGCCCTAAGGGCTCAGTTTGAACGAGATTTGCAAGCTAAAGAGGAACAGGCTGAGGAGAAACGAAGAGGATTGGTGAAACAGTTACGCGATCTCGAAGCCGAGTTGGAAGACGAAAGGAAACAAAGGGCTGCTGCTATTGCGCAGCGCAAAAAGATGGAGGCAGATTATAAAGATATCGAGCAGCAGCTGGAAATGCACAATAAGGTGAAAGAAGATGCGCTGAAACAACTGAAGAAACTTCAGGCGCAGATAAAAGATAGCACCAGAGAAACCGAAGAGGCTAGAGCTGCGAGAGATGAGCTGGCAGCAACTGCTAAAGAAACTGAGAGAAAAGTGAAGAGCTTAGAGGCAGACTTGATGCAGTTGACCGAAGACTATGCTAGCAGTGAACGAGCCAGAAGGGCTGCGGAGAATGAAAGAGACGAATTACAAGAAGAATTGAACAACAACGCCAACAAAGGAACTCTGATGTTGGATGAAAAACGCAGGTTGGAAGCAAGAATCGCGACACTGGAAGAGGAATTGGAAGAGGAACAATCTAATGCTGAGTTGCTAATGGATAGAGCCAGAAAGGCCCAAATAACGATTGAGCAGTTGACGAACGATCTAACTACAGAGCGATCAACTACACAGAAATTGGAATCGCACAAATTGTTGTTAGAAAGGCAAAACAAGGAACTGAAGGCGAAACTTACAGAATTGGAAACTGCTCAAAGGGCGAAGACCAAAGCGACTATTCAGCAATTGGAGTCTAAGATTAATAATCTTGACGAGCAGTTAGAAACAGAAGCAAAGGAAAGATTTGCACAGCAAAAGATAAATAGAAAATTGGAGAAAAAATTGAAAGAGCTGAGTTTACAGTTGGAAGATGAAAGAAGAAATTCGGACCAATATAAAGAACAAGCAGAAAAAGTGAATGCTAGAATGAAGGCTCTGAAGCGACAGCTGGACGAAGCTGAAGAAGAAATTAGCAGGCATAAGGCAATGAAGAGGAAAGCACAAAGAGAAATGGATGACATGCTTGAATCTCAGGAAGAGCTAACCAGAGAGGTGGCAAATCTTAAAAACAAATTAAGGTGAGCATAATAACCTTTCAGTTTTTTCAATATTTCTTTTTGTTTTCTTTTATTCCTTCTGTGTTTGGGCGAGTAAACTTTTTATCAAAACACTTTGGATTTATACAAAAGCTAAAGTTTACAGTATTTGCAGTATTTGTAAACAGAAAAGAAACAGATTCCTATTTGATGCCAAATTTTGATTGATTATAGTTTATTACAATTATTGGAAGCTACTTTAAAAACAGGAAATTATTATTTCGTACCCAAAATATTTAGGCGACCAGGAAAAAAGAATAGTTCATACCCCACGTGAAAAAGCTGAAATTCTCCCAGTTTCAAGAGTTCGACGACCTTTTGGTTAGTTTATGAATTAATTTAATTTTAGATATCCGAATTGTATTTTAGATACTAGATAATATATTTGCCATATATTATAACGCTCCTCCTTTCTCTTTCACCTTCTTTCGTCTCGTTCGGCTTGGATTTATTAATTTCTTTACATACCTTGAAAGTTCTCATATTTCCAATAAGTGTTTTCGTACCTTTTATTAATCAGAATTATCCAATATATTTTTCCTTCTATTACTTCACTTCCGTTTAATTCTTAAATTATTCTTTTGTGTATTATCGTATATGTTTGATGTTCATGATCGGAGTTTTTCCTACATTTCACTTGCTCCATTGATTTGCATTTCCTATTATCTTTTCTACATATGATATACAACTAAATGTATCAACAATACAGCACTCCCATCACCCCAAAAGTTATTATTCATTGGATGCCTGGTTACAATGATATTACTACTCTTCTATTTCAGAGTTACAAATTCATTTCTGCATTTTCTATTTTCCCAAAAGTGTTTACTTTATTTTACTTTATTGTAACTGCATTCATCTGTTCTTCATTTACCCAGAATTCACTTAATTTCTCCGTGCTTATTCACCTTCCCCAAGCAACTTAGAGCATTTAGAATGCTTGGTAGATTTACATTAAGATATTTATTGCTAAATAACAATGTGGTAAATCGATTCTGGGTCAAAATAACATGCAAAACGGCATTAAATTACGAATGTTTGAAGACAGCTTTATCTTCACTGAATTATTACCTGGTAATAAACAGATTTATTAAACCTGCATAATATATTTTCGCAGACGAGGAGGGCCACCAATAAGCCTTAGCTCGACGCGTCTAAAGCGCGGTTCTGTTCAAACCGGTGGCTCCGGCGATGATTCGACGACGCAGGACGAAAGCATCGATGGTGAGGAAACTGTCAACTGAACGAGAAAACACACCATTTATTGAACCCTCACAACGCAGGAAATCCATAAAAAAAAAATCCAGGTCCAAGAGGTGCGCGCAAGATCCGCTTCGACGAAAACTGAAATCGAAACGGGGAGCTCGTTTGCACGAGTTCAGGAATCGATTCCTATGCACCCAATGATGCCATTAGATGAGAAGACGGCTTTCTTCTGTACATAAGAGACCCGGCAGAGCCGTACCAAGTAGTATTTTATCTCCTTTCTTCCGGAATTCCGCAGAAAATGACGAATATCCTTTGAAAACCTCGACACAATCAATTCTTTCCTGACGCTCTGGTGGAAGCTTTATTAGCGACTTCAATTGTTATCAATTATACAGCGAGAAGAGATTGTACAAGTAAATTTTCCCCGTCTTTCCCTTCGAATAAGTACAGCCCTGAGAGGTATACGTGTACGAAATGCCTGTGTTAATGCCATTGATGCATTAACGATGCTAGAATGCCATACTTAGTACAAGCTTTACGTTAGACATTTTTTTAATTATGTCTATTGTTTTCTTTTAACGTTTTCGTCATTTTTTGCGGGCAATGCTACTACTTCGTCGGGTAAGATTGAGACTAGAAATATATTATTGGGGCTGCATAATCGATAACGAATTAACACCGCATTTAGGCAGCATTAATATCTATTATAATTATATTATAGTTATATTATTATTAATTATTAATTATTATTATTATTAATTATTATTTTTATCGCGAGAAACATCGTAATATGTTATTTGTAATTATCTTTAATAATCGAGCCAATGACGGACGATTCAGGCATCGTTTCGAAAGGTTTTGAGAGCACGAAATTATCGAAAGGTTGAGATCTACTTTCTATTAATAAGGTGTTAATAATGAGCAGTTTCTTTTAAATGTTAGCTAACAATGTCCAATTATGCGATTAGGAAGGTAAACGTGCAACTTCTTTTGCGGTAATTGGTTTGTGTTTAAAAAATGTTTAAAGACGATTCTAGATGAACAAGATTTCTATGTATCGCAACGATCGAAAGCGAATAATGTTTTAAGAAAAGTGAGGGGTATCTTCTTATATTCAAACACTTTGCAAAATAAAGGGGGGGGGGGGGGTTCTGGTTTGACATGTAAAAGTTTCAAGGGAAAATGGAGAAGTATTATTATTTTTAAGAAGAATTTCGCCTTTTAGGTTTAATTGGAGTTTATTTTGTTCTTCTTACTTTCTTTCCATGTGATCATTTTTTTGTTTTCGATTAAACTGACTCGCCTATCGGAACGAACCCGAAATCGACGATCGAGATTTATCAATTGGTACTTACGGCCGATCGTAGATCGAAGATTCATTTCGTACTATTCAATTTTAAATGCATTGAAGAATTGTATGAATTGTTTCAGGCCAATATTACTCGATTGTGCATAAGTTTATGATCAAATTGCAGGTTAATTTCTTTCAGAACATATTACGCGTGGCGAAATATTTTAGAGCATTTCATTGCTTCTATTAATTGCGATCTAAACTGAAAATCAGTGTTCCGACAAACTTCTTGATGCATTTAAAATTAAATTTTCAATAATCGCAGAATGAAACCGAAGAAAAGAAAGAAGAGAATGGAAACAGTTATGTTTTTTATACATACATTTTTTACATGTATGTGCATTTCTCATGCATTCGAAAGAAACGCATTTTTAACCTCTTTTTGCCATGATTTGGGCAAAGTAAATAATGGGAGTTAAAAATACGGAAGAGAGTTTATACGAAGATATATTATTTATTTTGAAAAGTGTAAACATGTAACAGAGGAACGTAATTAATGTCAACCGGAATTGAATCAAAACGTTCAAAAGTAGGTGGTAGAATCCATTTTTGTGCTTGTTAGCCTAAAATTTTAATTACTGCTTGGTCGAATGTAGGTATTCTCGAAGGTGTTCATGGCTTGGAATGAAAGACAAAAAGAGGTTAACGGGCGATATACATATTACGCGTACATATGTACACATGTACAGAGTGTATACTGTAAAGTATGGGACATTTGGTAAACAAGTCTTGCGTTTAAGAGTAATGTTTTTAATCTTTTAACCGGGGATGAAGAGTTAACTTGTCTTGCACGCTGGAGACACATTTTTCAATGACGAGTTAATATGCCATCTTCGGTTAAAGGGGTTAATGCCTTCACATAATCGATGTATTTTCTACCAGTTTGTTTAATTCGTAAATTAAAGACTGAAACGAAATGTAAGTACCGAAAATTTTCTGGGTATATATGTACGTGGCTACATATGCAGTTAATTTTGGTACAAAAAAAACTCGGTAATTTTGTGATCAATAATCCTAATGGAACATGAATACTTTTCATACGCATGACATAAAAGCATTGTTTTCCGAGTGCAACACGCTTTATTGTAGGCTCTACATGTATCAGGGTTATACTATTTTTTGATACGGCTAAATGATTGTACATGAACGAAACCGGCCTGTTTTTTACGGTAAACAGCTTTCTAGTGATTTTTAGGCGGGCTTTTTAAATTTACAATTGAACTGCCATTTAACACGTCGTGGACCATTATTTACTCCACGTAATAACTATTAAATAAATCAGAAAATCTTTTGAATAAATTTATTAAACTTTGTATATCAATTTTCAACGGATTTTCTTAATAAGAAGAAGCAAATTATATCATTTCATTTGTAAAAAGGGGAAATGATAATTATGCCTCTTTTAAAGAAAATGTAGATGTCGACGATGCGTTAATGTAATGCATTTTAAGTGGAACATAAGGGAATATTCCTGCTTGTAGCCCTATTGGGTCCAGAAATATAAATGAAAGCTCTGAACCTCAGGATCTTTTATACATTGTAGGAAGCTTGAACACCGAACGCTGAAACGTCGACAACCTTCTTATCAAAGGCATTTCTTTTTTATGGAAATTTGGATGATTGTAAAAAATATAATTGCTTAATTATGCAAAATCATACCATTAGGATAATTATTATTTGTATTACAACTAATGAATTTAATGTAAAAGAAATATGAAAAACATTACTATTATACTGAAATATTTTGAATACAATCATGATAAAATTTGAAACAAAATTTGTTTCTCGTTTTATTTTCACAGCTGCTTGACTAATTTTTCAATAATTAGGAAAACCTTTCTCTTATTTCCATTGAACTTTTCTGACAAATTAAAAAACTCTTCATGCTCATTATTAAAAAAGAATAAAAATATTCGATGTGTTAAGAAACTTAAAAACAAATAAGTGCCACGGAAAATACAAATAAAGTTATACCAGTATATGTACTTTAATCTTAAAAATTTGTCGATAAAATACTGTTTACGCAAAATAACAAGTGACATGAAAAAAATGTTTTAAAACTCAATTGAACATTAAAAATTCAATAACATATTTTTTATAAACCATCCAGAATTTCTCTGAAAAAAAAAGATATCTAAATCACTATTAGCCACGAATCCCTGTGAATTTGTGTAAATAAGCGCAGAAAATATTAACTTCTTGGTGCATTTTATTTAAGGAATTAGCTTTGAAGTTTAAAGCGTTGTCACTGTTTAGAAATACGAAATCAACGGGGTTGGAATGGCTAAGCAAACGAAAAAAAGCCGAAAGAATGAAAGAAAAAAAAAATGATATGTGACTAAGATTTGACAAGCGAAATAGTAATGCATTTTGATACATTTTATATATATAAATCAAACATTAACAACACTTAAGTATGTTAAGAAGAAGGCATAATAAATGCTGAAAACTAAGAATAACGAGGACATTGCCATGTTCAGTGATTTTCAATCTACTGTTTAATTGATAATTTATATTATTTCGATATTTTCCCCTATTACTATTTTTCAGTATTTAAAAAGATTTAGTAAGATTTAACAGAAGCGTGTTAAAATTGGGCAAAATTTATTAATTTAATGTGACATACAATTATAGCTACAGGGTAAATTATATGATACAATCAAAATATAATAATAAAGATAAAAGGACCATAATTTCTTGATTATCAGAGGCTATTAATTTAAATTAGTACACATATTTCTCAAAAAGTTCTTTCTATAAATATAAATAAGTAAACAGATTTGTAAACTAAAAGTTTGGTTTCAAATATATTAATGACCTTTTATCTATGGCGAAAAACAAATTTATTCAAGTTTTATCTAGTACAAGCAGAAACTAATTTTATGTTATACAATTGTTCTGTATATACTTTTGTTAGTTTTGATAGCTGATTTCATAGGGTATAGAAAAAGGTACCCAAATGTTTGCAAATTAAACTTGCCATAATTTATTTTTGTCACAGTATTGTTTATGCAAAATATTTTAAAAATATTATTGCAAAGTTTTACCCCTTTCTACCTTCTCAATACATCTGTATTAGAGAATTGATGTAAACTGCTAATACATGAATATTCTACATCTGTTCAAAAAACAAAATTTTAATTTCTTTGTAATCTGAAATCATACAAAACATTTATTGTGTTACACACAGCTCAAGCTTAAATAGTATGAAAAGATAGGTCGAACACCACTGAACCAATGACATCAAGCTTTATTTCATTGTCTACAATAATTTTTCATGAATTTCTTTCAGTTGTCGCACCAATCCTGGACTCGCAACATCCAAAGGCGTTTTCTTCTCTTTGTTCATCAAAGATATACTAGCGCCATTTTCAACTAATAATTTAGCTTCATCGACACGATCTTCCTCGCATGCTAAATGCAACGCGCTATTGCCATCGATGTCTTTACTGTCTGGAACCAATTAAGACAATTTCTATTTATAGAAATATTCAACACTCATAATTCATTACATATGTCTAATTTTTCTGAATTTTTATGCACGAATTTTAGATGGACTTAGCTTTTCTGAAAACTGTAACGTAACTAGACCAATTATGAGTGACAGTCTATCAAAAGTACAATTATTTTAAAAGTCCTTAATAATTTATAATTTTATAATATCAAACCTGTGAAGTTTGTTATAAAATAATAACTAGAATTTTCCAACTATATAAAAAGTAAGGCTTAAGGATATATTTACCAATATCTAAATGTCTTCCAGTTTCCATCAGAAGTTTTACGATCGCTATATTGCCTTTCGATGCGGCTCTATGGAGCGGCGTTGCACCGCGATTGTCTACAGCATTCACGTCTGCATCTTTCTCTAGTAATGCAGCACAAATAGATTTCCAGTTCTTTGATGCTGAGTATTGTAATGCAGAATGCCCTTGTTGTGATTTGGCATTAACATTTGCACCTTCGATTAGTAACGTATTGACAACTTTCTCTCGTCCTGCTGATGCCGCCAAAATTAACGGTGTCATATCTGTCTAAATATGTTCATTTGGTGATTACTGATTTGTTTATCATGGAAACAAATAACTAAAAACAAAATGACAAAATAACTGTATAAATAACATAAAGTGTACAAGTTCTGTAACTATGTATGTATATGTGTGTAGAAATACGTAGAACCGCCAAAATTCGAATGGTGCTCAAAGATTCAGTCACTTTGAAACAAAATTCTCATATGCTCATATGTAATTTTTAATTGTTAATATCTCGTCCACTGAGGTAGTTACTACCAAAATTGTATGTTAATGTAATCGGTGTAACGATTCCTATAATCTGACAATATTTCGTGAAAATAATAATAAATTAGAATTAAAAATATAACCCGGTTACTTAAGAGTATAAGTGTCTTTAAAGTTTCCTAGAGATTAATTGAAAACTATCAAGTATTAACGACAAAATAATTTGTAACTGTCCATCAGCTATGAAAGATAGTTTTGTGACAAACTAAAAGTATTTTTGTTTGAAGTAAGAATTGAATGAATAGAATTCGTATGAGTTATACAATAATTTTAAAAGTTTTTAACAATGTCGAATTGATAAAATGGGCATTTCAGTGTTTAGTCCTCTTCGGTGTTGAGTTGAACTAACAAGTAGGTAAAATAAATACATGTAGCACCGAGTGCAATAATGTAGTTGCAACTGAGAAACTATATCCTGCAATTTACTATGATACTAGAGCTTAAAAAAGATTCATTGGTGACTTATTCTACTCACATCATCAGTAGGATCAACTGGAACACCCAGAGATAATAAAAATCTGACTAAATCATCATGCCCTCCAAGTGCTGCCCAATGTATTAACATTCTTCCATTCTGAAAAGATACATTCGACTGTTAACATAACCTCGAAAAATATTTGACAAAATATGCATGTACCCACATTGTCCGTAGCTGTTTTTAGTTTCTCGTTTTCGTGTAACATAGTTTTCACCTCTGCAGTTTTACCACGGTAAGCCACATCGTAAATTGAATTTTCGGACATTTTTGTTGTTTTGTGTTACATTCAATCTATCAAATCATCAATGATTACAATTTGCCTGAAAGTGTGGTAAGCGCCATCTGGAATACAAATTTATATTTTATACAGGGTGTCCCGTAACCCCTGTCCAACTCGGAAATGGTTGGGTGCTGGGGTGACTGAACAATTTTTCCGTGGTCCTGAACCAACGCATTGGCACAGCGACCGAACGCGATTGAGAGCCACGCGCTGAGCGCGCGCTCTACGGGTGTTCTGATTGGCCAGTTTTTTTTGTTAATAATTCAAAAACGAAGCTTCAACCAAAAGTTTGGTAGCCGAAAAAGTTGTTTAGAGTTACCCCAGCAACCCACCATTTTCAGGAATTCCCATAATTACGGAACACCCTGTATACAGATTTGTTTATCGTCTACGCGCCATACGCTCATACAGCTTTGAATTTCGCTCCTACGTTATTATCGCTATCGGTAGTTACAATTATAGTGTCGATCGTTGATTCGATATCACTAGATATTAAGGCCTGCTAACGCGATAGCGTAACAACAACAACAAATTTATAATTTTCTTAAAATAGAGATAGTTTTGCGTTTTTTATGCTTAAAACAATGCAATTGCATAATATAATTATAAACATACAATTAAAAGAATCCACTTATAAAATATAATTTTGATGGAGTTTGAATAAAATATAAAAATAATATTGTAGTGTTGTACAAATTATATATATTTTACGTGCACATCTCAAAAGTTTTAAATTATCACAAAACTAAGTAAATAAAATATGTCATAGAAATTTTTTTAATATTATCACTGCAAGGTAGCCCATATGTGTAAGTTATCGCAACATTGAAACGAACCATAAAGCGTAAACAAAATTGAACCTTCACAAATGTTTCAGCATTAATTAGGTATTACATAGTTTCTTACATTTCGTACTGCTTAAATTTATATCTGCGACATGGCAAAGCATCATCCTGATTTGATTTTTTGCAGAAAACAACCAGGAGTTGGTAAGTCTTGCATTTATAGCCGGCCGATTGTTTCTTTTTTCTAGGTTATTTGATGTGTTTTTTGTTAATTTATTAGCAATTAAGGGAATGTTTTTACAATACAAACATGTACAAGACAAGAACTTTTTTTTATTATTAATGTTTTTTGTATATGCTACAGATATTTAAATGAATTAGTTAGACGAGATGTAATTTCTAACTGATCTTCTTTAGCTAATTATACTTTAAGAATACATTTTTAATGTAAAATTTTATGCTTTCCTAATTGTAGAATATTTTACATTTATTTATTTTATACTATCCATTCACTGTAACGGTTAAATCGATATTTATCGATAAATTGAACATGTTTCGTAAATCATACCAGAGCAATATCAGAACATAATAATGTAATATACGGTTGCATCTAAAGTGCTTGCTTAAGTACATGTAATAACTCATATAAAACTTTTTCAGTACATTAAGGTGTCGATATAAGCAAAAAAGAAGTCTTCGATATAGGCGAAGAGTTTGTCCCTACTACTGGGGGGTATTCTCTTGAGACGCTCAGAAGTTCAATTGCCAGCAGTGTAACGTGACCCTGGATTGGGTATTTTGGTGAATTAATACTAATTCAATGACGAAACTTTGCCATTTCTCATTCTTTTCTTATGAAACATTTACCTAGACATTTAATTGATGATAATATGTTTCTGACACAGAAAAGGATAGCGAGTACAAAAAAAAAGCAGCCGATTGTGACATTTGGTCAAGATTAGAAGTCTAATAAATAGGCCCTTTGTATCGATCAAGATACCCATGTACTGCAAACTTTTTATAAACAGTTTTTATCAATATATTTGTGACGTTATTCTGATTTAAATGAGTTCAACCACGACATAATTTGGATCCGATTTACATTATTTAATCAGTAGAGTACAATGCATTGTGAACAGGGAATGCATTGTATAGTGTTTAGTGTTATTTTAATTAGAAAAATGTCACAGATCTGTTGATAAAGGTTTGGTAAAAAAAGAAGTAAAAAGTATCATCGTTGCATTAACATTTTTGTTTCACTCGTTGCCCTTTTCCACGTTTGGCTCCGTTAGCGAAGCTAAAGAAATGCATTAAGTACATATTCGCTTAAGCGAAAATTCAGTCTGGGAGGGTTTCGCTTATATCGAGACTTTACTGTATTTCGAAATGACAGAAAGAATTTATTAGGATATTGTATCAAAGAAAATATGAAGCAATTAAGTCAAACAAGAAACATATTCATAAATGTAGTACTTTAGAGTAAGTACGATTTAATAAACTGCTACTGGTACAATATAGAGCACCATTTGCCTACATTGTACCTTTCAGATAAGATTAGAAGAATACTTATAACAAACTATTTTAACCTCAGGGAAAGATTAAATACATAGTAGCAGGTGTCTTGTACATGAAATTACAATATTCAATACTAACTTGCGCAGAAATTACTGCCAAGTAGGAAATATAACACAAAATATCTTAAGTGGTACGATTTTGACAATTATTCTCTATAGATTATGTGTAAAATTGAAAATATATCACAAATATATCTGTGTTCTTCAGGGTAACGAAATTAATAAGCATATTCTATAAACTAATTGTGTTTTTTATTTTCTCTTCTAGACCTTGTTGAACAGGTTATTAATTCTATAATTTTGCAGTTACAATATAACAACTACTATGTAGACACTTCACTTTTATTCCTTGCCCAGGAGTTAAATTATAGTCAGTCTATTTATAACTTCTTTGTATTTCTCTAGTGTACATAGATCTTTTATTTTTCTCTGTAAGAATTATAAACAAATTCAATTGGGCGTATAACAGTGACATTTAGTCTGTCAAGTTATATGTTTTCCTTATACAATTACATTGATTAATACGTAAATGTTTTTGACATAAACATCTTGATATTTTATTTATAGGAGATAAATAACTACATCCACTGATGCCTTAAAAATTATTCTGATTCCATTTTAAAGAAAGTATGCCGCCTTCATATGTCCCCTACACGTTCATCTGTAGAAACATTAGTTACACCAGATTATCTGTCCCTGCAAACCTACTCAATTTCTTTCAGAACCATTTTTTTGCTACAGCGAATAATTTATGATTGGTTCGCATTTGTAGATTAAAATGGGACACTCTGCATAGGTCAAAATTATTCTGTCTCCTATGTCCTTGGAAACAGAGAACACATTGAACCCAAGTCTTGTATTGTTCTAAATAGTTATAAAAAATAATAAAAGTGTTTGGAATTTGTACAAAGTTTAGCTTGTTCTATTATTGTATGCTCGAGCAATGTGCAAATTTGCGTGTTACAATGGAATAAAATTGCAATTTCAGTATTAATGTAGATAGAAAGTGTAAAAAGTTTATTAAAGAAAATATTTCATGGTGGTACATATTCGTTACTGGAAAATTATATAATTGTGTTTTATGTACAAAATGAAATTTTATCTTTTCAGCAATTGGCAGATTATGCGAAAAATGCGATGGTAAATGTGTGATATGCGATTCCTATGTAAGACCATGCACCCTAGTCAGAATTTGCGACGAATGCAATTACGGTTCTTATCAAGGACGATGTGTTATCTGTGGTGGACCTGGCGTTTCTGATGCTTATTACTGCAAAGAATGCACAATTCAGGAAAAAGATGTAAGTTTGTAGAACATTTAGTATTTCTGATTACTGTTCGTAGACTACCTTTTTTCATCCCATACTATAAAGGTCCACTTCGTAGCCTGCAATTTAAAAAAAGAAATTCATCGATATCATTAATAGGTTCGAAGATATCGACTTGCAACACTATTGATGAAACACCCTGTATACAGTTTTCATTTCGCTGATACAAAGAACTTTATCAATTAATACCTCTTTAATAATTCTTACATCACATTTTTAATTATCTTTTCCTACTAAAATTTAATATCAAATCTATCGACTGCAATACTGTTAACAAATTATGTTACTGTTAAACGCCTTCTTAATTTCTTTCTTACAGAGAGACGGTTGTCCGAAAATTGTGAATCTCGGAAGCTCGAAGACAGATCTGTTTTACGAGAGGAAAAAATACGGCTTTAAAAGAAGATAAAAGTAGATAGCGACAATTTCTTATTTGTATAAAAAAATTTGCCTCATGTTTCAAATAAATAACACTTTGTATCATTGTAATAGGTTCTTCTCTTCAGTTTATTGAAAAACGCGTTTAGACATAATTTTTTCAACAAAGCACATACAAAAACTTTTATCTTTTTTTCGTTGTATAGAAATGCTAAATAACTGCAACAAATCGTGTGCAGATTTTATACTTTGTTTCTTTTGTAAATAAAGTTGTATACATTTTGAAGAATACATATAAATGTAATAATATCAGACAAAAGTTTGAAATCATTTGAACTTGCAAATTGGATAGACTTTCTCAAAAGAATCGACAATTAATTTTATGTTAGGAACTGAAAAACCTTTCTCGGTTAAATGAAATGATTTCAAGCTTTGGACTTGTAATCGATGAACGATAATAACGGACGTAAGTTATTCCGAAAGTTTTTGGAATAAAATATGGTGGACATCTTATGTTGTGTTTAGATTATTGTTGTTCTATATATTTCCCTTTAACAAAATACAATCTAGATCCTCTTATTGTTAAAATTTATACCTTCAGGTTCCCTTCACATTAATTTTATCTCATTCGGCAAAAAAACACCGATCAAATAAGCAAAACATGCCTCACTCTACTAAAGATAAAAAAGTTTCATAAAAAGAAAATAGAGGGTATACCCTCTATATATTTCAAGCTATAGCTTGAAATATTGGGCCACCTATTATCCTTTAACCTTTTATGCTTTTTAACCTTTTTAACCGTATTTCAAAAGAACGGAAATATGGCCGGTGTTCAAAATTATTGCTCCACCCTGTGTTTTAGGTATCGCCAAAGAGCAGTTTTTTTTATTTTAAATTTTCTTTAAAAATTGTAGAGTTCCGTAAAAATAATGCGAGAAGTGGAATATTATTGGAAAACTATATTGATCTACGACGGGTAAACTCTCTACACCTTTTATATGGTCTCGACGCCTTAATATATAGGCGAGGTAGAAAATAATAAGGGAGCAGGTAAAAATTTGAGCCATCTGACTTCACGAATTTATGCAGAAAATAGCAAGAAATTCCACAAAACGAAGAGAACTCTCCATATCAATTAATGGATGAAAGATCCATGTGCAATAAAGAATTAAGAAAGCAGATGTTTATTCTAAAGAGAGAACGGCAAAGACTACTTAAAACTGGTGAAAATGCAACCAGTGCAACAGGACTTTCTACGCGACAATGTGTGACGTCAAGCATTTCATTGAACTCGCAAAAAATTCAGGACATATAATTGAATTGGATTTCTTACAGCCCAGAGCTATACTTTTTGAATTATTCTTACAGTTCTGAGTGTTTTGGAAAATAAGTACTACGGAAACATTGGTGGGATCGATCTTTGCAAAGTAAAACTCATCACTTTTGTACTCGTGAAATGTATAGGCTTGTAAAACGTTTTAAAATAGTCACAGAAATAAATAATCATATTTTTATGTATAATTATATCTAAGAAAAAGTTTGGTCAATTTTTCAGCTACTGACGTCACTTTCCAAAAAGCCGTCAATCGACCTTCGTATAAGTAAAGTTGAATTTACAATGAGCTGTGCCAACGTTTAATGTTTTATTTTAATTACACGGTAACTTAACAATTTATGTAGCACTCTTGTAACTATATTTGCAATATAATTGCAACACCACCAAGGATCCACTTGCTGGCCCTTTCTTTAGTTTTTAAATTGAACGTCCACACGAAAGTGGGTCCTCGTGATTGTGTTTTATATACAGGACACTCGTACACATTTTTAAAGTCTTGCTTGTCCTGCGTGATAGCTCTGATATACAGTACTGGCAGTAACGGAAACAACTCTTTAAATCGAGAGTCCATTATGCATCCTGCTTGCATGTCCCATCGTGCACCCTCCATGTACAGTCCGTCTACATAAGCACCTTCTCTTGGTGCTGACCTGAGAAATTGTGTTGGGAAAAATATTATTACTGATTTCGAATATGGTTAATATGAAACAGTGTCTTACTTTTTAAATTAAGTGCGCAATTTCATTGCAAAACTATTGGCCAAAATATAACTATTAGTCGTGCATACTGACGTCTGCGCTACTAACTGTTTATGGTCGTGTAACAAGATTTGCATGGATCGATGTCGAATTGAAGTATACGGTGTGTCAGTTTTATCTGGTGACTCGTAAATATCTCTAAAACTATGGGAGATACGAACATATATTTCAAGATAATATTGTACGATGTCGAGGGGTACATGGGACGCCGATATGTATTTGATCTTGCAATGACCTTGAAAAGTATTGTACAGGTCGCGTATACATATGTATAATTTGTATTTCTTTATTACATATTCTTATAGCCGACATTGTAAAGTTTTCAAAACACTTCTAACACGTATGTATTATACATAGCTTCTGCTGAAGAGTTGCAACGCGAAATCAGGACTGGGCCTGTTGCCCTTCCAGAGACACAACGCGCTAAGGGCGTAATGGAAGGGAGGAGACGAGGTTTTAAAAACCATTGACCTACGGTTTTTAGGGATATAATTCAGTCACAAGTCAGGGAGAACTGAACTAGAAATCAAATGTAACCAGTGTGGACACTAATACAAAAGACTTCCCACCATTAGCGTTATCTGTTGTGTAGTATGTTGCCCGGAGGTTGCTCGGTCGGCCTTTGTGCATTATAGTGGTCTTAAGCAGGGCGAATTTTTGTGGGCGTATGCCAAAACAGTCGAAGATGACATACTTTCATCCAATAGCAAGACGTTGGAGATGACTGTGGCTCCGGTAAAAGCCATTCATTGAAGCATTTTATATGCAGAAATTGCCTTACATAAAATACACATTTAAATAGGGTATTGCAAATGGTTTGATGTCAGCTACCAAAATATGTTAGAACAAGTATAGAGGCCCATTAAAACATCTAAATGTGATGGTCACAGGTCATTTCAGCGCCATCTCAGGGTCAAATAACTACCAGCATAATACGTGCTCCCTAATATACTCCAACATTCGCCTGAATCATCTTTTTCGTATCTTTACATTTTCCCAGATATGTACATAGTTGTACTCGGTTAAAGAGAGGCTGTTCGGCCGGACTCGGCTTTAGAAAGGGCTCCATTTGAAATTTAATATGCCGATAATGGTTTGTGCAGAAGACATGAGTTAGTAGTGTTTTGAAAACTTGCAAAATATGCAATAAAAAAACATAGTTCCCATGTAAAATGATATACTTGACCTTCACACGACTTTTCAAGGCCATTTCAAGGTCAAATACATATCGGCGTCATATGCCGCCGTCGACATCGAACAGTATTTGCTTGAAATGTATTTTCCTATCTTTCATAGCTTTCGAGATATTTACGCGTTTCCGGATACTACGTGCACACTGTACAATTTTTGGCAGTGGTTGTGAAATTGGACCCTTCATTTGCGACTTTTGTTCTTGAAGAACAATGAAAACAATTTGAATTCAGTTTTTCCCTTTTCCTTATACAGCCTATTTTGATTTTTCGTTTCCAAAATAATTTTCTTCTTTTGCACTTAAAGAACAGCTCGATGAAGGGGTTGCTTATCCTCTTAGCTGTGAATGACGAGTATACTCATCATGAAGAAATTGCAATTTTTTTTGTAATGACGTGTACACTCGGCATTGCGTGAAAAGTAATTACCATTTGTTATTTAAATTAAAATTTAAATGTTTGTAAATTTTTAACATTTAGACTTTAGACCATTTTGGCACAACGTAGATACACAATTTTATGTTATGTCTATTAAATTAAAATGAAACGTCTCTTAACAATTTCGCTATACAGCGTCTAGCATTGTCCCGCTTCGATTTATTTGATAGTCACAGCCAGGTCTCGGATTTAAGTGATCTTTCGGGCCGATTTTCAGAGGCAACACCCCCTTTCTCCCGCCGTACGTCTGGGCCCCCGCGATTGCCAAGGGGCCTGGAGCTCATCAGGTCCATGGGACATAGGACGATGTGGATCCTATTGATACGATTGTCGCCCAAATGCGACCCCGCGTTTCTTATGCTACGGGCCTGATGAGCTTCGAGGCGATTGGCGATCGCGGGGCCAAGATGCGCGGTGGGAGAAAGGGGGCGTTGCCTCTGAAAATCGGCCCGAAATATCACTTAAATCCGAGGCCTGGTCACAGCAATATAAAAATTTCACAAAGAAATGGTATAAAATCAAAAGAAATGATAGGGTTTACTATAATGAGCGAATTTAGTGTTAAATAATAAAATTTGTAAGGAAACAGTGGATTACTTATTGACCAATGAAATTAATAACTATTCAATGTGCATTGACAAAAGAGTTACAGTATACAAATACAAGTAATGAAAATACATGCAGAGAGTGTAAGATTTTTAATACTTACGTGACTTCATCTTTGTATTTTCTCATAACTTCGCAGTATAAGCACATTTTGTCCAATGGCCATTCGTTTCTGCGCGCAGTTTGTTGCATTATGGCAGTGAGGAACGACTGCGGATTGAAAAAACCTCCGAGCCACACGGACGGCGGTAGCTATTGAAATTTTAATTTATTCATTATTTCATATGCTTGAATTAAATAAATGATATCCGTTCTTTAAATTGAATTGTCCATCGAATAATGTTGTTCACATTTAAATAAGGTAATTAGGGGGAAAATGCCAAGCAACCATAACTCAGAGTTTATCCAGGAGATGTTAGAAAAATCGCGTCGACGAGTTCTTTTGTTATGTTAGTTGCTAAAAAAGACCAGATGATTTTTATTTAACATATACACCATAAGTATGTTTTATAGAAAGTTATGCTGCAGCATTCGTAAAATCTTTGGCTGCCGGTTGATATTTTGTGTTGTCATAAAAAAAAGAATGTGTTATCAAGGGCGGCAGGTTGTTTACTGGAAGGAAGCCATTTTTCTTATTTATTCTGACTTTTCACAAATGATTGGCTTGAATTGCTTAACGAACTTGGCATCTTCCGCAATATATGGGCGTAAGATGCCGTGCTAGTATAGAGTTTCCAACTTATTTATTTCTGTAAACAATGCGAATCTAAGTGCGGAAATCGAATAGAGGTCAATGGAGAGATGATGATCTTCGATCTGCGGCATTAACGTTGAACGATGAAGGTAGAAGCGCATGAAAACCTCACAATTTCGTTTGCAACATTTAATTCGGGTTGAAGTGGCATCGCAACGAGATTAAAGGAATAAGTGTTTCATATTGCAAATGCAAACCTAATCCAATGCATTGGGGTAAGATTGTGTATGAGGATGTTAGCGACAGCGTATTTTGTATGAAAGGAAAGGGACCGATTTATGATAGGGATCTAGCCTGGGTGAGTTTGGAGAATGTTTTGCAAATGGGCAATCTGGACGACAGACGATGGCTGGTGGCCCGAACTATTCAACTATCGAATGTCCAAGGATTGACTGTTTATTAGGGATGTTTTGAAAGTGAGTGAATGAGACTGAACATCCCGTTGACCGACGATGGCTGGCGACCGCATTGGGTCTTCCAACTATCTGGTGTCGAGGGATTGTTTATTAGTGTCGAGTAAAGAATACATGTGGCAATCGGCTTGTAGCCGTATTACCAAGGAATAGGGACTCTCTTCCTGGAGGATCTGACCACGGAGTGGGGAAGGTTCTGCCTTTTGGTAAATGAACTGTGATTGACCACTCAGTCTTTACCCCAGAATTGACCGGGAAAGAACTACCTATATTACACCTCACCTTTAATACAACAAATTCTTAACAAGGAAAACTGTTGCTTTATGCGTTAGAATTACGCTTTTGTTAATTTAGTAGCGTTTGTTTCATAGCAGATAAAGTTTGTTGATTTGATAGAAATATATATACAGGGTGGCCGCTAACTTAGGGAACCACGGGAAATGGGGCGTAGCTCGGGTGTATCTAAACAACTTTTTCCTTGACCAAAATGTGGTTTGCAGGTTCGTTTTTGAGTTATTAACGAAAAACACTGGCCAATCAGAGCGCCCCTAGAGCGCGCGCTCCAACACGCGACTCTCAATTACGCTCGGTCGCTGTGTCAATGCGTTGGTTCGCGACCACGACAGAGCGCAATTGAGAGTCGCGTGTTGGAGCGCGCGCTCTACGGGCGCTCTGATTGGCCAGTGTTTTTCGTTAATAACTCAAAAACGAAGCTGTAAACCACATTTTGGTCAAGGAAAAAGTTGTTTAGATACACCCCAGCTACGCCCCATTTCCCGATGTTCCCTGAGTAGCGGCCACCCTGTATGTAGGAGAGAGGTTGGGGTGCTTGTGTTTGTGTGAGGTTTGCCTGCAGTAAGAATGCTGGGTGCGTGTGCGTGGGTGTCCTGTGGCCCCCGCGAATTGTACGATATGTACTCCGTTTACTCTTCATATAGCAAATTTTTTACGAATGCAATAAAAATCCTTAGGCATCTTCCCCCGAAACACCTTACATTAAACGACTGCAAGTACAGCACAAATCATACACGGAGATATTTTGTACAAAATATCATTGCAATTATTTTTCGAGGAAACTATTATTTTCTTATTTATGAAAAGTTACTTGAGAGTGAATTATACTGTTACTGATTTTAACGATTCCATTATAGCGAAGGTATCATAATTTTGAAGCACCTGCCAGCGATTAATAAATTTCTATGTAATCATAATTATATTCATCGAATTAAAATACTTTTAAGGAATGGGAAATGAAAGTTTACATTAAAGTCTGCGGTCCAATTTGTTAATTCATTTATTCGATTCAACATGTCAGCGAACCAGCTGTTCAATCCCAAATTTGAAGGGTAAGCTCTTTTTGTCCAAGATGGTGGAACGGAATCCATCATTATGTAGCTTTGCAGATCCTCCATTTCAGCATTGGTCGTTAACTCTCCCTTTGAAGAAAATCTTTAATTAATTATCAGGATTCACATAAAACGTTTGGTCTTATTGTTTATTATTTATTAGAATTCTAGAGAAGTAGTATCAGTATAGTAGGCTATTGTGTAAATACTTTTATTTTATTCCTTTTATAAGGCAAGCATACAAATTAGTTAATAGCTTCGAATGATTGAGAGTGTTTAACTGATTTCCTTGTTAATTATGTTGTCAGTGTATAATTTTGTTCGTCGAACAATAAGTATATGTACCTATACTTTATACATATTGTGCATGTAGTATTTTGTTTAACTGGCAATAGGGGATTAACTCGTAGGAAGGACCGTCGAAAACTCTGCTAATTAATATAACAGAGTGTATTCTACGAAAATTATGTCGGTAAATTGATATAAAGTGCATTTTTCAACAAAAATAATTTTCAACATCAGGGACTTTCAATCTTTTCATCTCACGGCACACACAAACTAATTATTGAAACTATTTTATAGCCAATCTAAAGTACTTATGTGCATTTCTTTTAAGAACAATATTTGTAAATGCCTCATTTATGTCACTACGCAACAAAAAAATAGTGCCCAAAATTCTTTGGACTTTATTTGTAATCGGTGTTGCCATGTCACATTGACTTGTATTAAACAATTTGGTGTACACCTGTGGTCCACACGCGACCCACCAGGTTGTAACCCGCTCTTCTATATTTGCAACAAACGAAACGAACTTGTTGGACGACCTAATGCTCAGGAAGCCAGAACGTTTACCTTTAATCCCAACTCCAATTCTTGCAGAGACCTTTTCAATTCTTCACAGAGCAGATTCATTCGTTCGCATTCTTGTAACGCAACCGTAACAAACGGTGTGCGGTCCTCCATCTAAGATATTCAACATAAATATTAACCACAATAATTTCTAAGCAACTAACTATTTAATGCCTACATCAACAGCATTCCTGCTTGAACGATGCGCAATTCTTTAAAATGTTCAACAAAACAGACTATACACTATGATAATTATCAGTTTACAGAGTGTATCATATGTGCGCATAACTGCAGTGGTAGTCTTTTCATGCGGAAGACCGATACCTTCTTCAGATCAGCTTTGCTTACAAGTGTTGAATCATCCATGCAATTCATCCAAAGCAGAGATTGGCTGTACTTTCTTCGTTGCAAGTTTACTTTGGATGAAATGCAGATGAAAACAATCTTTATGCCCTTCACTATGGATGGATCATCCGCGATGCTGATCCAAAGTGTGAAGTCTAAATTCACCATAAGGATACCTCCTACTCTAGCAGGTCTGTCTTACAATTAGACGCGGTGACAGTTGGGACATGTTATAGGATAGGATTTGTAGGTGAGAATGTTTTTGTCATCACGTTTGAGTTTTTGTGTCGGCAAGTTTTACGTGCCCCCCTTTCTGCTGCCAAGTGTAGAAAGTATCACTTCAAATTACTGAAAGTCAAAGAACTGTATGTTAATTAATAAATATCATTTTGATTTATTACAAAATATGCTGACTTTACCACCGAAGTTGTGCCTCTATGTAATGGTATACTCTATGTATACATATATGTATAAGTATTGTATGTACTCTAACAGGTATTTAAAGATTTCTGAAGCACTTAAAATTTCCGACCTGATTGAAAATGCTGTATGTCATGACCAATGTTAGTGAAAATGAATCTTTATTTATTTAAGATAATGGAAACCTTGCTGTAAAGTTCTTGCATATTAAATTCGCCTGGAAGCTTGTCCAATAGGTCTTCTATAATTCCTCTAAGCTTATCCTCCCTTGATGTTTCACCACTTGCAGCATCGCTGGCAGTTCTGGTCAGCATTTCCAGCAATGTTTTAAACAAATTCTCCGCAGTTGAAGTTAGAAATCCTAGTCAAAGTGTCATTTATCCGTTTACGATTTGTTATAAATTTTGCAGAAGATTAACAATAGCTACAGCTAAGTACTTCAGAATATTCGATTAACGGAGCATCCAAATCTTTTTGCAAGTAATCACATTATTCACAGCGACAGCGATAAAATAGAAACGAAGTTGTATTTAAATGAGTCGGTGGAAGATTAAAAATTACGCAAATCAAAATATGTGTTATAGTCTGATTCAGCATAAATATTTACGGGGATAACTGTGTGGGGGTTACTCGTAATCGGTGCCCTGAATTTACAAAATGGTAGTGCGTTTCTTGAGAAAGTGTTCTATTTAAAAACGAGTTTGCTGCCTTTGTACAATACAATGCTTGTGGGTTCTGGTGGACTTTGGCATTTTTGGCAAGTCAGTGGCCACCTACACCCTTGGGCAGTCTTTTAAATTTTGGATCTATCGGCCCACCTTGATAACCTGAAGGTGTTGTCATGAGCACTAATTGTAAGAGTTAGTTAACCTGCTGTACGCTCATGCAATTTTAAAGTCACATAGTCCGTTGAATTTAATGGAAACATTTTAAATTATAGGTTGTCGGGCTCACATATTTCTCCATTTGCAAAGGAATACGTAAACAGTATGTAGGCGAAATAATGATGCAGGTGGGTGGAACGAGATTCTTTGCGCAAAACTGATTCAAAAGTGAGGTATTAAAAAATTGTTCTTCAAGGAAAAGGTTACAAATGCAGATTATGTGGGCGATACAGGTGGGGAAAAAGGAGATTTTTAATACAAAAACGATTCAAAGGTGTGGAATAGAGTTTCTTCTTCGGAGGTTTTAAAGAAAAAAAATTATAATGCAGAACGTGGGCGAAATTGCGATACAAATGGAAAAAACAAGAGCCTTTATGCACAAAGTATTTAAAGGATAGGGGCAATATACAAATATTTAATGTTAAGCTTAATTTTCTAGAATATCAATTCTAAGAATCTGTTTAACAATCAATATTATCGTGCACCACACATGTCCAAAATCTATTGATTATCAGCTATAATACAATAATACGATAATAAAAATGTATCAGTACTAAAAAAACCCATCAGTGACCTCGAAAAGTATTAAGCCTGCATATCTATACACTGCGTTTCATGACTATAAAACCATCCTGAAATTTCTATGCTCTATATGATATAATGCAACTGAATTTGATTAAAAGCAAAATTATAATAATTATACTAATTATACTGTCTTTTCCAATGTAATTGTGGTCGTTGTATTTGTAACAATTTGCACTAATAAAATATATTTAAAGAATATTATAGTTCTATTTAAAAAAGGAAAGTTAACGTGCATATTTCCGAAACAAATTCGGGTAACAAAATTTTGATTAGTTGAAGTTAAGCAAACTTAAATGCAGTTTAACTTTTGTTTAACACATTCCTTTGTAAAATTTGAAGAAAGCCCTGAAATGTAGTTTTGTTCAGCTAACATTTGCAATCAAAATACTGTTCGTGCAGTCAGAAGATCATTTTTTGGCTCTCCTTCTTTTATTTTTACTATTATTATGTGGGCCCTTTAAAAAATTCACCCCTACGTTGTGTGATTTATTAAATCTACGAGCAATTTTCTGTACATGTGCATCACGTTCATGGTGAGCTTGAATATTGTACTATCTCCACACCAACAAACACCAAAGCAGAACTGATAAAATAGCTATACAAAACAGTGTTAATAGATTTGGTTTTATAGTGACGAGACAGCGGTGATTTTGTTTTTGTATACAGGGTGGTCCACCTAAGTAAGACCACCCAAATATCTCCTCTAATTGTGGGGGTACAAAAAATATTTTGTATTATATTTGAATGGTTTGAAAAACCCATTCTATTGCAAAAAATGTTTTTTTTCTAGGGTAATTTTTTTCGGAGTTTACAAGGTTATCACTGTTTTTTTGCGTATAATTGTATAATTTTTTTTATTGCATCGTGTAGCTGATATAAAAATACCTTGAGATATGTACATTACATGACCTTGAAATGACCTTTGAGTTCAAAAATTAAATGGAAACGAAAAATTTTTGTCTATCGAGACTTTACCGACGAAGACGCCGTTCGGGAAAAACTACAGGTGCTTTTAGATGATGTACCATTAGACATTCGTGGAAGAATGTGGTATCAGCATGATGGTTGTCCGGCCCATTCTACACGTCTTGTAAGACAAGTTTTAGATACAAAATTTCCAAATTCTTGGATTGGACGTACTGGACGTGTAGCGTGGCCACCGCGGTCACCAGATCTCACGCCTATGGATTATTTCTTATGGGGACATTTAAAAGAAGTTGTTTATTGTGAACAACCAACAACGCCAGAGAACATGAAAGACAGAATAATAACAGCTTGTGCTGCAATTAATCCCACAACATTTGAAAAGGTCAGAGAGTCCCTTATTCTAAGTTTCAAAAAATGTATCGATGTGGAGGGGCACCATTTCGAACATCTGACAGTTTGAAAAATAGGTTCGTGAAAAAGTATTACAAACATGTTTATTTGAATATGTTTATTTACTCTTACAGATTCTCGAACGACGTCTTCGTCTGTAAAGTCTCGATATACAAAAATTTTTCGTTTCCATTTAATTTTTGAACTCAAAGGTCCTTTCAAGGTCATGTAATGTACATATCTCAACGTATTTTTACATCAGCTACACGATGCAATAAAAAAAATTATACAATTATACGCAAAAAAACATCGATAACCTTGTAAACTCCGAAAAAAATTACCCTAGAAAAAAAACATTTTTTGCAATAGAATGGTTTTTTCAAACCATTCAAATAGCATACAAAATATTTTTTGTACCCCCACAATTAGAGGAGATATTTGGGTGACCTTACTTAGGTGGACCACCCTGTATAGACAGGTGTGCGATTGGATCGAAATATCGGTTTTCAATATGCAATCATACATAGGGTAAACCGAGGCGAATCAGATCACAGGGCGAATCGGATCGAAATAAGAATTTATTTGTTATGTTACTATGACCAAATGTGTTTAATATTATTAGTTTGTATAGTGCCCAGAAATAATATTTGATATAATTTTCACTATTATATCATAATTTGTTTACGTATTTTATTCAGTTTAAAATTATTATTATACGGGGTGAATCGGGTCGCTCTTTTTTTGTTTATTTTAGTTTATTTTATTAATTAGTTGTATGACTTTAAATGCGTTAATAACTTATACATGTAGGTAAAGATGGTTCGCATATACATAAAAGAGAGTGGCATTGCATTTATTGTAACGAGAAACTCATCCACCTGCGGAGGATTGGATACAGTGCAATACCTGTGAAAAGTGGTTGCACGAAAAGTGTGCTGATATAAATGGTGTTTAAGGAAAATATACTTGCCACCCATGTACTACGTAGAGTGTTTCACATTATTATTATTAACTTATACTTTATAAAGTTATAACCAAAGATTATTTTACGACAATTTGTTTGTTTTCTTAAAGATATTCGGAGTATCCGACTCGCCCCCAGGGTCGGGGCGAATCGGATATTTTCCACTTTTTCGTTTTTTGTCCGTAAATGAGGAATTTTTTAATTTGCTTATACTTTTTATTATGAATGTTCATGTTAAATGGGTACTTGTTTCGAATTTGTAATAAAATATTGCGTTTCTAAATTGTAACTATTTTTTTTTTACCATCAAATAAAAAGTGATCCGATTCGCCCCGGTCTACCCTATTATATGTACTTGGTTTTACAAAAACTCGCTGGTAATATTCGAGAACCAGAAAGTTTTGATTGGTCCTATGCTTATGCAATGTAGTGTATGTAAGACGCTGTATTTACCAATTTCTGCATTTGGATGCAGTCCATAAAGGACAGGGCTTTCAGTAGGAAGGTAGTCGTCCACATATTGATGATATGCAGAATAATCACTATTAGCTGGAACCAAAAATTCTGGAGCAAGGTACAATTCACCTACAAAACAGGTAAAGAAAAATTTCTCTGTAATTTTCGTATTACTCTTTTTTTCGTTATATTTCGATTCTGTTGCATTACATAAAAATAGCTGGAAAATTATCGTTAGCATATATGAAACGTGCGCTAGCGCTTGAAAATTTTACGAGGAATGTAAAAATCAGTCAAAGGTACATTTTATGAATTTAAGGAAGGATGAGTGGTGACTGAATAACGATATAAAAAGGTTCACTGGTATCGTACGTATTTATAAGAGATTCCATACGTGGTACGCGTATAACTTTCCACTTTGCAGTATACATAGATTCTCATTACACTGTTATGTAGAATTACCCTCCACAATTTTCCCGTTACAACCTTGTAACAAGACGATATTGTACTACGTATTGTACAACGTAACAAAACGATATTTTCAGCCATTATTTATGAATACTGTTGTTCGCAATGGTGAACTAGATTTATTTGAGCATAACAATGGTATGAAATAATCTATAAGCATTCAGATGAGACGTGCCTAAAAAGTAATTGACTAAATATTAGTCGGAAGTGTAATATTATATATTATATATTATATAATATTAGTACAGAGTGTCGTTTTTAACCTGAGTGCGGGTCACTCCACGCTAACAAGGAAGGTCAGGCAACCCGAAGATTCATAAACGTATGAAACTTTGCATACAAGTAAAGTGTGTCATCCGTAATGCACCCCTATTTTCTGTTCGTGCCATAATTTGATTTTAAGGGGTGAAATCAGCCTTTGAAAGGAATTCAGAAAGTTCTTTTTCGTGAAATATCTCGAGAACGCTAAGAGATATTTAAAAAAAGTATAAATAAAGCTCGCAGCGCTTTATTGCGCCTACAAAACTAAGTGAACAAATTTTTTGAAAGGGCCATAATTTTTTTCACTTGGATTATTCAAAAATAATTTTTACGCAGCTTTGTAGACGCAAAAAAGCGATACAAGTTTTGTTTATACTTTTTATAAATATCGGTCAACGTTCTTGAGATATTTCAAGAAAAAGAACATTCTGGATTTTTTTCAAGGGCTGGTTTCACCCCTTAAAACCGAAATATGGCTCGAACAGAAAATAGGGTTGCATTACGGATGATATACTATACTTGTATGCAAAGTTTCATACCTTTCTGAATCTTCGAGTTGCCTAACCTACCTCCTTGCAAGTCGCACATTTTGGGGCAAGAATTCGGATTTTGCTGAAACTTGCCATTAAAAACAATTGTAAAACAAATGACTGAAAAACATTTTCACCTCAAATAAGTTTAATTTGGTATATCCTCTTATGTCTCCACTGTAAGCACCTGAAAGTTCTTTCTTGTTCGTTTGTCAGTTACAATTTATTGAACAGCGATTAGCATTTCAAAATTGTTGCAAAATTAACAATTTAAACAGTTTTAGAAAATACTTCGAGATATGTTTATATATCACTAATGATTTCAACATATTCAAGTTTCATAAAAATCAAAAATATTGCTCCAAACAGTGTCTGATTTGGCGTGGAATGACTCGCACCTCAAATATCTCGTTTTGAATTTTTCGGACTTTTGTCATAGTATTTACTATAGATCATTACATTGATTTTGATTTTAGATATTGCATGATAATAAGAATATGTAATCCCATTTAAAACAGTACCGACAAGCGTGAAAACTCAAACATATGGCCCTGTGAAAAAATTGCGGCTTACCATAATACTTTTGGCCCTTCGAATAAAACAAATCTTTCCTGTAACATTTTTTTGTACCATTAAAATTGTGTGACATATTTGAAGTGCTTACGTTAGGCGGGACACTCTATACAACGTACGTGTACCATTTTTGGAACAGCTGTGAATGTTTCAACGTACATACAGGTATGTACATCGAACGCTGGCCTTATTTCATTACTTTTTGCAAACAATTTCTTACCTTCAACTAATTCTTGTTTAAGGTATTCTACCAAGTAAGTTCGGCACAGTCTTCTGTCCCAATCATCTGTGATATGACCACCGTACATTATTTCTCCAAATAAATAACGAAGATCTTCCCAAGGAACTTTAATACTGTTTTCCAAGTAATTGAACAGCACGGATACGCTGATTGTTAAATCCCCGAAATTAAATGGATAAGACTGGGCACAGAAAATAATATTTTGTAAGAGACAAGTAAATGTTACGTCTTAAAAATTGTCAACTTTAAGAAGACGAATTTTTGGTAACTTTCAGTATATGTACTTGTACTGGATTATTTGGAAATTTTTGCGTTTTCTATTAAATGCCATCGGAACTTGTTGTAAAAAAGTTAACCCTTTGCGCTATAAATGTTTTCTCACTTTGTTCTCGGCCAGCTCTGATTTTATTTTTCCACTGATTTATTTTATTAACTATATGAAACGTCACGTCAGTGGTTACTCAAGAGTTTTGAGGAAACATAGTACATATTGCCATGGTAAATGTGACGCCATAGTGCAGAGGGTTAATAAAGGGAAAGAGAAAAATAAATTATTCATTGCGTTGCTACTAAAGAGCTCGCGATGATGTTCCTTACGATAATTGATAAACGTAAACGAATATCTGACGAACAATCATCTATGGTCAGTGGAAAAGTAACCGTCTTTCTGTTGAAAGTTTCAAAAGAACAATGCAAGATCGTATGCGAGTTTCGTGACCCAGAACAAAATTGAAGAATAATAGGTCACCTTCTATATTCACTATTCTATATTCATTATTCAAATCGTTAAAAAATTATCCGAGTGAAGAAAATAGGTTCAGTCGTGTAGATGTTAACGACATTAGTAAAACGGGTTGAGAAGTTTATTGACAACTCAGAAGAGTAATAGTATGGGTTGTATCATTGATTAAATAAATTTCTATAAAAATAATATAGGAATACTTATTAAAAGAAAAACAGAACAATTTTACGTTTACTCCAATATACGTATTGGATTGTTTGAAAAATTCGAAGCATTTTTGTCAGGTGTTGATGTTAATGTTTTTGATAATTATTATTGTGTTTAATATTATGCACACATAAAATGTCATCTAAATTCTCTTTACATCTAAGGCATATTCGAAAAAGATAGTAAACTGTTGGATTATGTGTGTTGAACAGCAATTAAAAGTTGTAGGTCAAGGAACTTCATTTTTAGTTCTTAAGTTTCGTTTTTAAAAAAAATCAATTGATAAAATGTTATTAAAAAATGACTAGTATGGATCGGCTTATTCAATAAATCATGAGAAAGCACTGAAATAAAATATATTAACATTCAATTAACTTGGAAGAAATATATTATGTCTTAATATTTTTCTTATTTTGCTAGGAACTTTCGAAACAACTCATTACTATGAGGAATCACAGTGTCATGTAATAGTGTAAGTAATACAATGTAAAAGAGAAAGGAAAAGAGAAACGAAACTATTGTAAGGAATAATATTTGATTAAAAACTATTAATTTGAAATTAATACATAGAAAATGCTGTAATCCAGTCGTTGTTCTTTCTTTTTCTTTCCTTCGCGTACTAATTGAAAGACTTGAGATTTTGAAAATATTATTATGAGTGACTCTATTAAAACCTTTTAATTTGTAATTTTTGTTTCCTTTTCCTCCTTCTTTGCATATTATTTGTAGATTTTCAGATGCTGTAAACAATTAAGTAAAACAGCATTAGCAACATACTCTATTCCATCCTTGCGGCCCAAACTTTCTTCGTTCGCAAAGAACAGCGTGATAATAGCAAAGTGCAAATAATATGGCCTTGAATTCAGTTTCTTTGCTACAGGAATCCAATGTTTCCTGGGTAAAGTTATCTAACGCTTTGTGAATGTTTGCCTGAATTCCCGATGGTGGCTCGTTTGTTATTTTTATGGCAGACTCTAGTATACCCTGCGTTAAAATTATTACTATGAATAAAGGAACAGTTTTGTGCAATTAGTAAGGTTTAGAGGAAAATTGTGCAGTGTCGTTATATCTTTCGCTATAGTTATTAATAGTCAGAACCGTAAAATAGTATTTGTAGCCGAGATAAACATAAGAGTTATTTTAACAAATTTGTAGGAAAAAGTCATTAATCAAAAGTTAATTTTTATTGTAAAGCAAGGGATTCATCATTAAATTTTTGAACAAATGAAGCGATTGAACAATTTTATTTTTGTATTTTTCTGGTTATGAGTACCGATTATAAATGGCTAAAATTTTGGTAACTATTTACATTAGGGGACGCTGCTCCGTTCACCTGGATTTTGACACAGGTTGTCAAGGACGCTGTCCTGAATAAGTCCCAAAAGGTTTTAGTCGTCGCTTTTTATTGCTTAAAAGGTTATTAGCGTAAAACTTTCAACACTATACATTGAATGCTGCGTATACAGACGTAGACGACAGAATCAAGGCAATCATTGTAATAAATGTGATGTTGGGCTGTGTGTAGCTCCATGTTTCAAAAATTACCATACTCTGAAAGACTTCTAACTTGTATGACATCCAGTTTTTGAAATTTGGTTTATGTTTTACATTAATTATTTATTGTTTTGTTTTATTAGAATTTTCTTGCTTCTCTTTTTGCATTTTCTATGCCATTTACGAACGTAATATTACGTAGCTGGATTTAACATGTACAATTTCGGATTAGATGCACAAAAATGAAAGCCTTTCTCGAAAAATAGGATTTAATCCGAGTTTATAAACATTTATATAGTGCAATAAAACAATAATGAAAGGTGTTCATTTTTGCACGTTTTTCTAAAATTCAGTGAGATGTTAAAGGGTTAATATCTTTCAAACTTGTAATGGACACAGAGAAAATTTAAACTTCCAACTTCGGTTTTTAAGAGATTTTATTAACACTTGGACTTGTAAAGAATGATAATGAATGCGCTTGGACTTGTATGATAATAATGAGCATTTCGTATGAAGTGAGCTTAGACTTGTATGATAATAATGAGAGAGGAGTCGGGGAACCTTGGGTTTTTAAAGGGTGTTTGAAAGGATGTAGTAGGGATGGTGAGGGCGAATTCCAAAGGACTGCGGATGGGTAGGGATTGTAGGTAGTATGACTAGTTGTTTTGGAAGCGGTGATGTGATAAGGTTCCATGATGAGTATTTGTGATGTCTGAACTTAAAAATATTTGTACGTATGAATCCTTAAGTGACTAGTAGATAATGAGTAATACTGTTGGTGAAACAGTTTGTAATGCGCGCCATACTGCAGAGTCATCTGGTGGTTGGTTTTTGTATGTAAGATCTAACGATAGCGCGTGGGTTATAGTATAGAACTTTGCAAGCTTGTGTGTAGAACTGATCGTATAGAAGAAATCTTATAAATCCTGTATATCCTAATAACGACATACTGTTGATACAAATATATATATTCACGCATTAACTCTAACAAATACAGAGGTAAAGAGATAGAGAATAATACAGAGGTAAAGAGATAGAGAATAATACAGAGGTAAAGAGATAAAGAATAATACAGATATAAATATCGTAAGACTAATATAGATATTTGGGGGCGAATACATTACAAACTAATAAATACGTTTAGCTTCGGCTAAAATTTTTGATCTAAGGCCCACTGTTCGACACATATTTCGCATCGTTCGGCGACCGGGGCCGTACAGAACTACAGTCGAAGTGACCAAGAAGAAACTTTAGACATCGATATTGGTCACCCGTAACCAAAACTAAAATCCCTTCATCGATATTGGTTACTCGTAACCAAAAAAAATTCCCGCCATGGATAATCGTTATCCGCAAGCAAAATCTTTCCGTCGTCTATAATGGTTATTCGTAACCAAAAACAATTTCTGTCGCCAATAATGATTCCTTGTTACCAAAATAAATTCTAGACATTTATAATTGTTATTCATAACTTTAACTTTTATATTGTTAAGGTCTCTCTATTTTGGGAAATCATCAGGAATGGCGCAATGGGAAAGAGCGCCAAATGCGACGGTTTCGGTTGCGTCCGAACCTTCGCTTGTTCTTCGTGAACGATCACGGGCTTTGTTCGACAAGGAACGCAATGTCAGTTACCGCAGAACAAGCAACAAACCAGTCGTGGCAATAGTTTCAAATACATACCTTTTTACTTTATTGTAACCAACATTAGACTTTAATAAATTGAGAAATAAGAAAATAAGAATTACTAGATACTCATTACACCCTTTCCGTACCGAGGAGGTAATGTCAGGTCCCTACCACCCAGATTCTTTTATAAAAGATCTAGAAGTTAGAATTTCAGAATCTTGCGTTCGTTGTTTTCTTTTCTTTACTGGAAAACTGGACATCAGTTGAGTGGTCGATACTGTACGACCAACACGTGTACACATTTGATATAACGGTGTATGAAAGGCGAGAAAAAATTGCAAAACTAGGTCCTTTAAATATACTTAATAGATTAGAGATAGTATATGCATACATACGTACATGTAACAGAACAAAATCATTTACCTACCGGAAAGACGAATGATCAGCCCTAAAAATAACTTTTAACACACAATATGACCCCGAAATATGTTTCACAGAATTATTTTATTCACTTGTCCATCTGAACAAAATGTTAATATCTGATAAAAGGAGGAAGAATCAGCTTTGGTCGGTACAGTATACCGGTCGACGCTGCACAACTGTCCCCTATAGTATGATATATTTACAAGATTTTATAAATACAATAAATATATCGTATTTCTGGCGCTGCTTGGTACTTCCAGCACAGAAAAATTGTTTTGGTAGAAGATGCAACTATATTTAAGTATGCACAACTTTCCTAACCCAGAGTTTCTTTCTCTCTTTCAACGATATGCATGATATTTCTATTGGCTTTTAAACTATAGCATTTTGTAATATTTTTCATTAGAACGAATATTGACTAATCTAATAACTATAGACATAAGTTGCAATTCTAAACTATCTTTTGTCCATCACTGTATGCAACCCATTTACCACGATCCGTGACAAGATTCGTTCAGGTGCCACTGTTTTCTATTGTATGTAAAATAGCTTTCTTAATTACCTGGGGTATTATTGATTCGTGAGGATCAGCACTAGGTTCCGCGCTAATGAACAGTCGATAATCATTGTGCGGATTTTCCGCGCACTGTTCCATTCTTTTTTCAAGGGTGGGTAACCATTTCTTTACCAGATGAACATTTTGCAAAATCACCCAGTGTCCTTCGGCCGCTGACATTTCTACAGCCTGTTCGGCTACGGGTTCTTGACCTTGGCCCAGTGACACGTTATGGAAATTTCTTCCTTGGAAAGTGAAGCCCAATTGAATCCCAAGTTTCTCCACGTCCTGAATTTTTATTGTTTTCATAATTATATGATACAATTATATATACAATTTATCATAAGAATCAGGTCGGGACAAAGAGCAATCCAATTCGAAGAAAGGGTAAAGAAAAAAGAAGGGAGAGAAATAGTTAAAGAATGCATTAGAGAAAAAGAAGCAGGCAGAGTACAAACAGCTACCAGGAAAGAGAGAGAAGACTATCTGAAAAGAAACGGGGTCAGCCAAGCAAAATGATCGCAATGAAGGCGGAGAGTTCCTCCAGTTTTCAGTGGCAATCGCAACTGAGGCACAGGTAAGAATATCGATGAATTGTTAGTTGTATCGGGTGATAGAATAAAAGAATGTTAGGCGTGAATTACTCAAATCTTTATTAAAAATATTACCGGGAAACTCCATAAGCTGCCAGTATCAATCAGTTCTCTTGCATCACATTAATGAGTTTCTCAAAAGAACAAGAAAATTTTAAAAATTGCGAGACAACTGACTGCCCTTGTGAACATTGTTACATATGTACATGTTACACACAACGATAGGAGGAAGCAAGTAGTGTTTTATTGATTATTCTCTTTCTCAACTATTAATTATTCACTACTATGTTATTGCTTTATTATTATTTTCTTTACTACTTTACTTTGTATAGTTAAATTTCTAGCTCTTCCAACTTATAAAATCGCATTTACTGTGCAATAAACATTTGCGAAATGTACTAATTATATTAGTGATGTTGGAGGAGGTAAAAGAATTCACGTACCTTGGAATAGTGTTACAAAGAAATGGAAACATGGCGAAAAATATAAGAGAGCGAGCAAAGAGGGCAACCATAGCCATGAACCAAGTATGGAGCATAGGGGAGAGAAAATTTAAGAATGATTTCAAGATCAGAATGCTTATGTTTGACATGCTAGTCATGGGGGTTTTAATGTATGGAGTCGAATTATGGGGCTGGAAGGAAATGATAGAGGTAGAAAGAATACAACTGAAGTACGTCAAGTGGGTGCTAGGATTGGATAGATGCACACCAGATTACATAGTACTAGAGGAGGCAAAGAGGGACAAGATAAGAATCAGGTCGTGACAAAGAGCAATCCAATTCGAAGAAAGGGTAAAGAAAAAAGAAGGGAGAAGGGAGAGAAATAGTTAAAGAATGCATTAGAGAAAAAGAAGCAGGCAGAGTACAGACAGCGACCAGGAAAGAGAGAGAAGACTATCTGAAAAGAAACGGGGTCAGCCAAGCAGGACTAGACCAACTAAGAAGTAAGGGGCGAAATGTTGGGATGAGACTAAAAGAAAGGAACCAGCAGGTTCAAAGGCAGGGGCAAGGCAATGCAATAGAGAGGGGCAGATACAATAATAGATATAAGCACATAAGGACGGGGGTGCTAACGGAGTACCTGGCCAAGGAGGGTAGGGAAAACAACCAAAGGCTGATAGCAAGGGCGAGGTGCGGGAACACGGAGACGTGGAATAGATATTGGAAAGATGATGAAGAAAGGAGATGCGAATTATGCAAGGAGGGGTGGGGGACCTTGGAACATATGGTAAGAGATTGCAGGGAGCTGGAAAGAGGGAACATGGGGGTTGAAGATCTGGTCAGTGGTAGGAAAAGCGAGGAGGCAGAAAAATGGTTAAGAAAGGTGGAAAGGAAAATAAGAGAGAAAAAGAAGGAATAGGGAGGACAAGAGTGGGGATAGATGGCATTGAATGTTATAGAGAGATACAAATGTTATAACATACAAATTAGGGTATAGTGTATAGTATTAGTGTACATTATATTAGTGTATAGTATAAGGTTATAGATAATAAGTAAGTAGGAATAAAGAAATGTAGCGTAAGGCAGATGAAGGAGAACGTAATGTAAGGTAAAATTAAGAATGTAAAATAAGTTCCTTTTCATGGCTGTGAGGCCGAAAAGCAAATTAAATTCTATTCTATTCTATATATACAATTTATCCGAAAAGTGCCTGGAATGATTTTCTTTCGTGGAAAACGTACTTATCACTTTTTTTTATTTGGCAACACACGAATATGCATCCGGAGAACAGATTGTGATTGGATCATTTATCATTTTAGAAAGATGCGGTGAATCGTCGGTTGAAAATGTGCGACGCTTTTACTGAAGAGCAGAGTGGTTCCTTCTATAAGATAAAAGGCCATAACAATCTCGTGTCTACTAAGATCTTTCTACTAAGAATTTGGGACCGCTGTGAAATATGTATTAAGGGAGGAGAAGTGTGTGGAAATAATAAATTTAATAACGTTTGTTGATCTATAAAATTTCTGGCTCGGTTAAATCATTCCTGCATCTTTTCAGACAAACTGTGTTCGTTAAATGCGACTGTGCCGTTTGTTTGGTTACGTATGTCACACATTGTTAGAAATTCTTAGCCTTCCACGCTAGTGAGTGGAAAATGCGATGGAAATTAGTAATAAAGAGTAAAAGAGTAATGAAAACATCTGTAAAATACACGTTTCAATCAAATTTTTAAAACAGTAAGTACAATATTCATATTCCCTAAGCATTTGCACAATATTCTAATTGAAAAGAATTTTTGAATTGAGAGCTAATCCTTTCGCTGCGGACGCCGTGCATAGAAGTCATACATACACACATATACCGCGTCGGCCAAAATTCGTGGTACAAATGAGGCCAGGAAGATATTGCAGCTAAACATTAGACGAAAATCAAGCGTAACAAAATTGCGCTTGAGGCTCATTTTAGGGAAAAGTGAATTTGAAAATCAATTTAGTACACGTGCGCCTATCTTACCTCTACTCAATGGATATTAATCCGTAACTGCTACTGCGGGGTCCAGGACCCCCGACGTTAAAAGAGTCGTTACAATTTTCCTCCCAATCAACAGAAAACTCCAGATGTCTTTGTGACCCTCAATTAGGTTATGCATTTCAATTAGCCATATTAGCTTTGCTAATAATAGTACCCTAACAGCCATCTGCCTGCAGATTGACAGCAGATTGGCAACAGAACTGACAGATTCTGTCTACAGATCCGTAGCCATCTGCGTCCGCATTTGGCTTGAGTTCTGCAAACAGAATCTGCTAAACAGTATCTGATGGCAGATTGGTAGCAGAAACCGAGCAGATCCTGCAACTTGGCCATCTAAATCCATTTGAATGGATTTCAATCAAGTTGCAGGATATGCTCGGTTTCTGCTACCAATCTGCCGTTAGATTCTGTTCAGCAGGTTCTGCATCAAATCTGCAACCATTCTGTTTATAAAACCTGCTAATAGAATCTGGGCAGAATCTGCTATTGCAGGTTTGAAAAGGTCTAAGAAAACCCATCATGGAGTGATACCGTGCTCCGTACGGTATTTCTATTTCACCATAGCAGTTAAGAGTTAAGGTTTGCAAACGAACACAATAAATGTAATAAGCGGTACTAATGAATTAAACATTTGAGTTTCGATAGTTTACTATTAATTTAGTTCAGTTTATTTTAGTTTAGATATTGTTCGATATGTTGACCGTTCTCCTGTGTACAAAGTTTTATTCTGCGGCATAAATACTGCGGTATAAATAATTACGGCGAACTGCTTGCAGCGTATTCTGTACTTTTTTTTTCAAAGTCCAGGATAATTTTGTTTTATGTGCTCAAGGCTACTTATAGTTTTGAAATAGATTATTTCTTTCCGGTGTCCCCGCAGATAAAAATCAATAGGTGAGATATCTGGCGACGGTATATTGAAGATTTAATCCGCTTTTCATTTTTAGCTGCACTATCTCCCTGGCCTCATTTTTACCACGAATTTTGGACCACGCCGTATATCATAAATTGCGTAACCTTTTCTGAAAATGCATACAAATATTCTTTGCAAAGAATCTATTCATTATTGTAATTGTTCACATAAATTATGAATCATTTAATTGACTAGATTATTAAAGTATTTCTATCTGTATCTATTCCGTTTAATCAAAACTGTACCGTTTTGTGCATTGAAGTTTTTTATTTTCAGGGTACTGTAACGAAAGGGTCAATTAGTTCATACGTGGTAGAGCTCCGTATATTGCGTATGTTAGCAGTGTGTATAACATGTACTATTATAGATTAAAAATATATGAGAATATGTTTTGCATTCATCTATTAATTTTTCTAATATTTCTGTATTTAACGATATCTATTCTTTAAATACAAATTTTTATATGTTAATGTCACGATCTATACTCCCATCAACATTATACGTGTTTCGTGTGATACGGTAAATTCATTTTAAATTCATAGGCTCCAAAAATTTTCTGGCATACGGAATTTTAATCCAATAAATAGAGCAAAAAGAACAGAAATGATACAACTCAAACTATGAAATATTCAAACAGTAAGGTCTTGTATCCAGGACTGAATACTATTAATAAGTATTGTTGAAGTTTAACCGCGAATAGCACTGATTATATATTGAAATATTTTGTTTTAATCTAAATAGTGAAGTATTGCATCTTCCTTGATGTGCAGTGCTATGACGTCGTATAAAGTGCAACATATTTTTGCTTTGTACGGGCTTTTATTATAAAAGATGATTCGTAAAATAATTATATTTATTTCAAACTTAATAAAAGAGTGACGTCCCTTTATTAATTTTAAGAAAAATGAAAAAATACATCATTACTATTGCAACCAGTAATATGTATTATTATGTTGCCCTAAAATAAACTGCAGTTCTCAGTAGCCTAATATTTAAAGCTTTGTGTACTACAAGTTTTCAAATTACGTTTATTATACCATACACCACTTTGAAGAGTAGACGTCGCACTATCGTTTTGGTTTCTTTTCTATTTTCATTGATTTGTTATCGGAATAGTTTATCTAATAAGAAGAAAAAATACAACGGTATTCGTACAATTTTGTTGTATCGATTAAAAAAGGGGCCTAATCCAACAGTTTGTTTCAACGATTTCACAGCGGTGATAAGAGTGTCGAAGGGAAAGAAGATCATGACTGGTGTTTCAATATTGATAACGAAAAATTTAAAAAATTTGTTAAAGGTAATCCATGAACGGCACTCCGAAACTCTCCCAATCACCAACGAAAAATTCGGAAAGCAGTTATCTTCGATAAGTGATAAACATCACGCCTAAAAATCACAATTCATTTTCGGATAACCTAATATTTATCAGTTAGCAATTCTAGTTGCTCATATATATAAAGATATATTTTTAAATAGTATCCTTACTTTTAAAGGATCAACACCAGGTGACAAGATGAAGAATACAGGTGTAATCGAGCTGGTCTCCTCGAACGATTTATGGAAAGGGGGGGATCTGGATTCTACAAATTTCGATCCAAGTTTTTCTTCCACGAAGCACCTAAATTATAGCAAACGATATTTTAAACAAATTTTGTATGTAGTCAGTCAAGAAATTTGTACTTCTATATTCATGTAAGGCACCTATAATAAACGAATTGCTTGTATGCAACAATGTTTAAAGAACACAGGACTTTTCTTTACCTGCAGATACAAGGAGAATAATAGGACTTTTGTGGGAAAGGAATAACTAGTAGTTAACAATTTGGGCGGACCCTTATTATTAATTTCCCAATATAGTTTTATGCAAACAGCTTTGTGATTATTGCAAGATAAAGGAGATAGGGTGTAAGGAATATTAAAACCATGTTTCTTAACTCTCTGATAATAAATGACAGTGAGATCAGAAACAACATGAATTCACTCTTTTTAGATGATGTCCGGTAACGCTAATGCCGGCGACACAAACTTCGTAAATTAGTAACTCAGTACCGGCTTATGAAAAGTAAATGAGTAGGCAGTGTTTTGTAAACCTCTCAATATTAGATACAAGAGCATAGTGAAAAATATAGGGACTCAATATTAAAATTTGAATGTCACCTTCACAGGACACTCCAACGTTATCTCACGGTCAAACAATTATCATCACGATATGTCCCCTACGACATCATACAAGTTTCATCTGAAACATTTTTGCGTAACTGAACTGCGGTATAGTATCTAGCCCTACCGTTGACCTGTACTACTTAAACTGTGTGGCGCGCCACATCGCT
Organism: Nomada hirtipes; assembly: GCA_951802735.1. Taxonomy (NCBI): domain Eukaryota; kingdom Metazoa; phylum Arthropoda; class Insecta; order Hymenoptera; family Apidae; genus Nomada; species Nomada hirtipes. The sequence continues at coordinate 5,568,220 of OX637919.1, read as the reverse complement.
GGCATGCGCTACTTAAATTCTACTACTTCCATTTCGGATCTACGTTGAAATGATAAGAGGCGGCTAAAAATATTAAATGAATTAGTACAAAACGAACAAACCTTAGAGCATATGTCATTCGATCCAATCTCAAACATCTCATAATGCATAGTCTTTGCAGGGCAGTCTTATTTTTCCAATCCTGTGGAAAACTTTCTCGTTCTGGGGTCTCCGATTCCACAAATTTCTTCCACCTTTTCGCAGCACCTTCGATATCCTTCTCCAAATTTTGGAAATCATCCATCTGACTCAAATATTTGATCCCACCCCAGCCAACGTTCGATAGAAAGTCTACGGGACTGGTCAATTCCTGGATATGTGGGAACCGCAGCAGGAAATCTAGTTCCGATTGGGTAATTTCCTTCGCTTCCATAAAAATCTAAAATAAATTAAAATGTTTGAAGAAATGGAAGCAGCTGACTGAAACGTAACAGCTTATTCTGTATATATTTTTCAAGAAATAATCTTTTTACTTTCAAACTCTATTAATTGAATTATTGATCGAAGAAAGATTTCGTATGATTTAGTTTTTATTATACAATGGTTGCATGGATTTAAAGGAAATGTTTTCCTCTATAATTTTCGCAAAGAAATCACAACCCAAACTTTGCAATTAAGTTCCTGATCCTGCAGTCATTGCCAAATGAAAAGCTAAGATCAAGAATTTCCTGAATCTTTATTCCCATGCAGAACTCTCAATGTCTTTCGATTCACAAGTTTTTCAATAATTAAAACTTCCCAAAGAAGGAGCAATAATTCTTGTGAAACTAACACCGTACATGTTTATTATTACGTTAGCCTAAGAATTTACCTGAATAGTCATTTGGCAGAGAAAAGTTAACTTGTCGACTTCGAATAATCCTCTACTGGTATAAATGAAGACTAAATAAGTGATGCTGTCGATTAGCAGAGCGACCCGTTTTGCTAATACATCCGCTGCTTCAGCAAACTTAATGGCATTCATGAAGACAACGCTGAAAGCCTTCAGAGAGAACTGATATAGCATGTTTATCTTGCTTAAATCGTTTAAGACGAAATATAAAAGGCTGGCTCTGGCTGCAACAGGACGATACAGTTCCCTGGCTTCGTCTATCTTCACGGCGGTCACTCTAGCTTCGACTACCTTTATTTCTATTTCCGCAGCTGTTTTCTTCGTGGTTTCAAGATTTACTACGAGGTCCACGTCGCTCAAGATGTTCGGACCAGCCGTCGATAGTCTTAAAGAGATATATAAAGTCTTGAGAAAAGTGTTTAACTAGTATCTTTATCAAATTCGAGACAAATGTTAATAGGTATTAATAAGTAATAAATATAGTGCGTAAACGGGAGAGGTTAAAATAGCCTAGTAAGAGCGAGTGTCTACGCGTGATTATTTCTATAATCATCACAAATGTTTCAGATGAAAGTTGTATGGTATCGTGGGGGACATATGATGATAATTATATGATCGTGAGATAATGTTGGAGTGTTCTGCGAAGGCCACATTTAAATTTACAAATGGAACCCCATAGTTTTTACTGTGAATCCTTGTAAATTGTTGCGTCCACGTATGTGTAGTCATTAAGTTGTTGTGAGAGGATGCGCTCTAACAATAGTTCGAGCGCCCGAAAACCTTCGTCGGAGATTTGCGTCGCATTGTCTCCGCAAAATGTTTTCGAAGTCAATCGTTGTTCAGCGGTCACACCGTGTGGACCATATATTCTTCCGATTTTGTATTTTAGTTTACTAATCTTCGAGTTCTGTGTTTTTGTTCTATGTATTTATGCTTATTCGAGTTTTGTATTTTTCTATTATTCATGTAATTGTTATTAAGTTGAATAAATCTTCGATGTAATATGTAGGTTGTTCCGTCTAACACGATGCACGATTTTTCACCCACTTGCAGCCATCTGACAAAAAAAGTGTACAATAAAAGTTGCAGGGTATAGAGTGTACAATAAATATCAGTAAACAAAATTTCGAAAACAATTTATTATCACAGCGAAATCAAGGTCAACTTGGGTAAAACAAAGAGGAACACATATTTATTTTGTTACCATATTGTTGTTACGTAGGAAGTATTGTTTCCTTCGTTTCCTCTATTATGCCCTTATTTGGAAATCGAGAGTGCATGCAGTCGAGTCTGCCCCTTCCGCGATGGCGCGATGACGCAACGCTTCAGGGCGATCTTTTGGACTCCCTTGGAAGATTCTGTACCCCCACCATATTTTTGGTCTGCTTTCCGGATATAAAAAGGGCATGAAATCTACTCTCGTGGCTCAGTATTGTAGGATTGGAAATACTGCGTGAATGTTGAGTACTTGAGAAGGTCGTATGCATGGAGGGTACAGCGGCCCAAGGGTTCGGGTGGTCGGGACCGACTATCACCGAGGAATGACTGGGGGGTGTGTCCTGAATGAGTGAGCGCAAATGAGGAATAGAATGAGAGAGAAACTAAGAGTGAAAGAATATAAAGAATGAATGATGCGTGCAAGAGGCAGAGTTAAGAGAGAATCGTAGTGAAGAGTACCGTGAGCGGAAAGTATATTGTTGAGAGTGTTGAAAGTATTGTGTGAATCGTTGTGTGTTTTAGTAACGTCGTGTGTCGACGTAATATTATAATAAAGTTAGTGTCTTAATGAGAGTAACTGAAGTCTTATTACACCACCTGTCTTCTATTCCCAAACTACGTGAGGTTTGCGAAAAATAACTTCTACAGTATGGACCTTACTAGCTGCGTACCATGTCGGTGCCAGATAGCCATACTGATGCCAGCGAGATCGGGTTCAAGTCCCCTTCGAGCAACTTTTATTTATTAACGGCTTAGTTCTGAATAGTCAAGCTACGTGTTTACGCCGTAATTGATCGTCAAAAGTTCTGCTAGAGCTCAGTGAGATCGGGTTAAATTCCCTTTCGATCATTCATCCGATATTTATTTCAACGTTCGCATTAGTCGAAAGACAGCAAGATCGGGTAGCATTCCCTTTCGAGCATTATATATTTATTCGTTAAAAGACTGTAAGCGTGGGTTTAAGCTCCGCAATTTTAACACTGTTGTAATTCTTTAAAGTAAGAGAATATAGACATTTTATTATTTGAACTTAGATACATTTATTTCATTCGTTTCCTATACCAATCATAAGCAGTATATAGAATCCACCGAACAGATACATCTTAACCGCTCGAGGTGTATCGATAGTTACGAGGTTACATTTATTAACATTCCTAGTGGCACCCAAAGATGAAATACGCTTTGGTACATCCACGCAAACCTTCCTAGTGGCACCCATAGATGAAATACGCTTTAGTACATCCACGAAAACCTCCTACCTTAAACGGCACCCGGTGATGAAATACGCACCGGTACATCCGTAATTAACAAAATTCTTTAAACAACCGATCCTCGGCTCCGCAACCGTGCCCCTTAGCCCTCGGCTCGTAACATTGTAGAGGACATCGAGACGAATTCAAAACACCATATCAAATGATATTTTTACTAACATATTACTGGATTTAATGTAGTGGAAATGGGAAATATTTAGCTTTTTGCCGTATTTGACTTTAAGTCAGTGTAAACATTATTTGACACCGAAGATTACTGAATGTTTTCTGGAGATATTTACAGTCCGTTGTATTTCAATCAGCAATTAATAATATTGAAGAATTGCAAGGAAGAATCATCTCAGCATGCAGAGCTGTGGATCCAGCAATTAAATAAAGTGCATTTTTCTTGTGTTCTAGTCACGTGGTTACATTCAGTAATCTCTTCGGTGTCAAATAATGTTTACACTGTCTTAAAGTCAAATACGACGAGAATCTAAATATTTCACATTTCCACTACTGTAAATCCAGTAATATGTTAGTAAAAATATCATTCACGAGTTCGTATAACAGACGCTGAGCATTAACTTGTTCACATAAATGTGGTCCGGATAAACGAGGTTCTACTGTATGTGTTTTGAATTCTTCTCGATGTCCTCTACAATATGGTAAAAAATAAATATGTCTTCCTATTTGCTTTACCTAAGGTGACCTTCATTTCGCCATGAAAATAAACTGTTTTCCAAATTTTGTTTACTGACAATTATTGCACGCTCTATACCCTGCAACTTTTGTTCTAAACTTTTTTTGTCAGATGGCTGCAAGTGGGTGAAAAATCGTGCGTCACGTTAGACGGAACAGCCTGTATATGCATCTATTACGGCTAAGTCGCTGTCCATCATTCTTGGCCTGCAGAGCCAGTAAATCACGGTGCAATTAGACGCACCAAACATAAATAATATTGAGACGTTTTCAAAACATCTGAAATGGTAAGGAAGGGGGAAAGGCAATTCCAAAACAGGTTACAGATATGTATGATGGTAATACCTCTGATAACTATAGAAATAATCACGCGTAGATACTTAAAACGGACATACTGTATATGTACACAAGAAATGTGTGGAATATTTGTTGTTGCTTTTTATGAAAATCGGAAATTGTACGATGTGACTTATGAATAAGTCTTACAATTAGTTTAAATCAAGCATACAATATTCCACACCGCAGAATCTTATACCTGTGCAGAAGATCGTCTTCCAATCTTTTCAATGTAATTTTAAACGTATTTTGCTGAGTAGTCAATTCTGCTTTTCTCGTTTCTAAATCTGGTCTCTCGGCTTTTACAACGTCCCCCAGGATTTGTTCCTCTAAGCCATCTTTGGTTACGGTGAAATTGATAAGAGTGGATTGTGCTTGTATTTCAGGTTTGTAATGAGGATTGGCTAGCTTCGTTTGTAGAATTAATCGAAAACGATGATCGTAATCTATTTCCTTATCCCAAATTTTAATCGCCCTTCAAAAGAAGATACATATACTATAACTTATTTTCAACACATTTTTCGATAAAAAGCACCATCTGATGTTCACAATATGTACTGTGGGATTGGAAATACTGCGCGACTGTTTAGAATGATGCCGAGGTGTGAAAGATATGTGTTTGGAGTTGAGTACTTGAGAAGATCATGTGAACGGAGGGTACAGCGGCCCAAGGATTCGCATCAAGGATCTACAATGTGTATCCTAAATGAGTGACAGCAAATGAGAGATAGAATGAGAGAGTAAGTAAGAGTGAAAGAATATTGTATGTATAGAGTGGATGATGCGTGCGCGAAGCAGAATTACGTAGTTTGGAGAGTTTACGAGGGTCGTGTCGGGAGCAGAGAGTATTGAATTGAGAGTATCGTGAGAATAGTATGAGAGTCGTTGTTTGTCAGGGAATTGTCGTGCGTCGATGTTTTATATTAATAAAGTTAGTTGTTAATTGAAGGAGGCTGAAGTCTTATTACCCTTGCCCTCTATTCAAAACTACACGAGGTTTACAGAAAATAACTTCTACAATACAGTGCAGTAAAGAAATTAAATAATCTCTCTTGCTATTTTTGCCGGTCGTACATTTGAATTTAAATACTAAAACCTATTGTTTTGAAATTAATTGGAGTAGTATACCTAATAATTGTATGTGATTTTATATAAATTTCTAAATCAAATGTAAAAAGTGTATCCATTTTTTTAATTTGTAATCAAAATACTGCAAGTAATGAGTCCCAGAATATTAGGTGAATTTTTGACTCATAGCACACGTTGGATAAAGTTCTGCTATTTTTGGGGGCTAAATCATGTCTTACTAATTCTTGAAGAAACGAAATTTATTTTAGGTTCAATCGAAACCGACGAAACAAACGAAGCGGTGGAGTTAAATTTCAAACTGATTGTAAATTAATTCTTTTTTTTTTTGGACAAGTTTATGTTTATTTAACATTTTTCTTGCTGCTACATTTAAAATTAAAGCAGCCGCAAAGAAAAATGATTGCAAGTTACTGAATTTAGTGTTGGCGTCGGCAAATGAGCCGTTTAGCAGGAAAATTTAAAGAAATGAGAGAAACTTGGTTTTAGGTAGACCGCTTTTTAAATTCCGCGTGGAATATATGCACAAAGAAATATTGTAAAATGAATGATTAAATATATAAAACGAAATAAAAAAATTATTTTGATGTGAAATTAATCACAGTGGCTGTCGGAATGTAATAGCAGCAATATACAACTGTGCATATTTTATAACGAATAGAATGATTAGGTTAATTTATTTTATTTAAAAAGAAGTTAAACACCAATTATCTGCTTTCATACTAAAATTCCTAAAATGATAAACAGTAGAGTTAATTGGTCTAGTTTATAAGTGGTTCAAATGTGAATTACATTAGTGTAAGAAAATACATTGCATTATTAGATATAATTACGTACTTTCCTTTTTTAATTAAATCTCTTTTAATAACAGGATCTAAAACCGGATCGATGGTTTCCATGATGTTTTCAATCAAGACAATCCCTCCATCGGCAATGGAGATTTCAATCATAGTTAAGTAATTCGGTTGTGTAAGTCTAAGCACTTGCAATTCTTCTCCATATCGAGTTTTTATCCACTTTAATCCTTGCAACTGTGGATCTATCATCAAAGGCCACCTTGTGGAATTCATTAAGATTGTTGCATTTTCGGAGGACATCCTATCAGTTGGCAAACCTTAACAAATATCTAATTATTTTTATGTAAGCCGTTTACAAGAATGTTTCAATATTATCATGCACCAATTACCCCATTCCAATTTTAACTCGTTTAATAATTTTAATACGAGTATCAGGAGTGTTAATGTACGGGGTAGAATTATGGGGGTATAGGGAAAGGGAGGAAGTGGAGAGGGTACAAATAAGATACCTAAAATGGACTCTAGGATTAAGTGTACAAACACCGGGGTACATTGTTTTGGAGGAGACGAAGAGAGAAAGACTGAGGATTAGAGCGGGAGCCAGGGCATGGAACTTCGAGGAAGTAGTAAGAAGGAAGGAAGGGAGAGATCTGCAGATAGTGAGGGAATGCTTGAAAGAGAAAGACGCAGGATGCCCAAAGACAACAAGTGTCATGGAAAGAGAAAAATATCTGTGGAGAAATGGAACTAGCTCTCGAGAAATGCTGCAAAGAAGAGAGGAGGCGGGGGGCAGGGCAGAAGGGCTAAAGAGCAGGGACAGTGAAGTACAAAAACAAGTGCAATATACAGAGATTAACAAATCCAAATTTAACGAAGAATATAGAAATATAAAGACTGATGGCTTGCCAAAGTATCTAAAGAATGAGGGAAGAGGAGGGAGCCAGCGGCTGAAAGCGCAAGCGAGGTGCGGCTCGTTGGAAAAATCTAACAGGTACTGGGAGGACGAGGAGAAGAGACGCTGCGAACTTTTTGGACACGGAGCTGGCAACCTAGAGCACATGACACGAGAGTGCAGGGAGCTCGACAGGGGTGTCAGCCTGGATGCAGTGACGGACGAACGGGGAACGGAAAAAGCGCTGATCTGGCTGAGAAAGCTAGAGAGGAAAAGAAAGGAAAGGCGAGAGGCTCAAAGTTAGGATAGTTATGTATAAGTTAGGTATAAGGAATAGGTTAGGAATGAACCAAATAAGAAAGACGGGAGGAAGGATGAATGGATGGATGTGTGAGGAGTGTAAAAGAAAAAAAAAACAAAATGTAAATCAAGTCCCTTCTTTTGGCCGCGAGGCTAAGAAGCAAATAAACACTAATAATAATACGAGTATCATTGTACGCCAGTATTTAGTTCGAAAAGTGTTAATAAAACATTATGGAATTCAACCAACATTTTGGCAAACTAAAAAGTTGTTCAGAATCACCCTAGCAACCCCACAGTTCCCGATGCTACCACTAGTTACGGGTCACCCTGTATACATAGGTACTGTATGCATATGTACAGTACATCTCATACTTATTCGAGCAATTTTGACTTCTATGCACTACTCTTATTTTTACAGACAGACAAATATCCCCCGCTATTTCCAGCACAGATGAATCTTTCTTTGAACAATACATTTTACATTTTGAATAACACGCTTCTTACTGTACACATTTATACCTACTTTATAGTAGTGGAGTAAAGACTGTGCTTCTGTACAATATAAACACTATGTGGGAGAAGAGCAGAGAAACATTTACATTTAAACAAACGAAAGCCACGAATATTTTAATCAGCCATTAACGCAAAAGCTGGGCACATCGATACATGACATTTGGACAAAAATGAATAATTAATTCACAAAGTATGTAACATTTTACTTTAGTTCAGATAATAAAAATATTATTTCTTAAAATCTTGTTTCATAAATATTTTATACTATTCACTGATAATTCATTTACCACCTCGACCATACTATTCTTCGAAAGTATTATGTAAGGCTGTTCGAGTACTTATGAGCAGTAATGTAGATATGCACATATGTAAGTAAGTAGACGTATACATTATTTGCTACATATATAATAAGTCCAGAATTATAGTAAACAAGTAGGGTAAAGTAGCCTAATAAAAGACCTCTCCTAATATGAGACCCCTGCTTATTTCCGATACATAACTCTTGAATGTATTGTAGCGATGCTATTTTGTTCCGTAAGTAACCGTTCGTTAGTTATTTTATACACCCGTTGGCGTTGAAAGTAACGAAACGTCTTGAGAGATCATATTCTGAAATACATTACTGAAAGTTTTTCTAAATGTTCGATTAAGTTACAGATACTTCCAAAATGGTAAGCGTATAATCATTTTCATAAATACTGTTGTATAGTGTATGCAATGAAGTTTGAGGTTTCATAGTTCTTTGCCATTACATAACGAAGGCACAACTTTGAATCTATTTAATAGTCATCATGTTATTATTTCCCAATATGGGACCCTAGGAAGTTCCTATTATGAGACCGGTCTCATCTTAAGTACCCAATGTGGTTTTAGGTGGATCCTCATATTGGCGATTAAAGCGGTAATACTAAGCCTAAGAGAAAAGACAATTCCAAAAACCGAACTGTAGAAAGTGATACTTCAACTGATGTTCTGGACTGATATTGTTCTGGATGATGACAGTGACTATGAAGAAAATTATGATGGAGAACGCTTGTTTTGGACTGGTTTTTACTCTTCAGATGTACATGGTGAACAATGGATTAGATTTTACATGCCCAACGTGTGAGAAAAGACAGAAAAAATGAAAAAGAAACTGGGTCTCATATTAGGAACTCATTTTTCTAACCTGTGTTTTGTTACCGTTTTCGGTTTTATTGCATCATTTAAGAAACCGAATCATTTTTACTTTTCTTTTCAATAGGTTTCAAAAGAATACATATTGTACTATTAAAACATGTAGCGATTTTTAATAAAAGTGTTCTTAATCGAGAGTTATGATATTTTAAGAAAATGGGTCTCATATTAGGCTACTTTACTAGAGCAATGCAGTGCGATGCCAATTTGAAATAGATTCACATGTGCAGGACATTGTACATTGTCGCGCAATGCGGAAGTCGAAGCTCACGGCACGCTTTTGTCGGTGTCGATAGGTCGTAAAAGAAAAGATTTAAATGCCAGCGTATCAGTATGACTGCACAAATTCAGAACGATGTTAAAATAAAAACGGCGGTGTAACTTTTTTATTTCTGGCTTTTTTTGCATGAAATTTTCTTTAACATATTGTTACGTAGGAAGGATTGTTTCCACGTTTCGTCTATTTATGCCCTTATTTGGAGATCGAGAGTGCATGCAGTTGGATCTGCCCCTTCCGCGATGACGCGATGACGTAACCTTCGGGGGAATTTTCCGGACTCCCTTGGAAGATTCTGTACCCCCACCATATTTTTGGTCCGGATTTCGGGTATAAAAAGGGCACGAAATCTGCCCTCAGTGGCTTAGTTCTGAATAGTCAAGCTACGCGTTTACGCTGTAATTGATCGTCAAAAGTTCGTCTAAAGCTCAGTGAGATCGGGTTAAGTTCCCTTTCGATCAGTTATCCGATATTTATTTCAAAGTTCGCATTCGTCGAAAGACAGCAAGATCGGGTCGCATTCCCTTTCAAGCATTCGTATTTATAAACGTTAAAGACTGTAATCGTGGGTTTTAACTCCACGATATCTACGTACTGTAATTCATTTTTTAGATAAAGAATATAGACATTTTATTATTTGATTATAGACGTATTTAATTCATTCTGTTTCCTGTACCAATCATAAGCAGTAGTATCAATCCACCGAATAGATATATCTTAACCGCTCAAGGTGTATCGATAGTTACGAGGCAATAATTACTAACATTCCAGTGGCACCCAGAGATGAAATAAGCTCTGGCACATCCACAAAAACCTTCCAGTGGCACCCATTGATGAAATAAGCTTTGGCACATCCACAACAACCTTCCAGTGGCACCCATTGATGAAATAAGCATTGGCACATCCACAAACTCTAACCCTCCAGTGGCACCCAGAGATGAAATAAGCTTTGGCACATCCACAAAAACCTTGACCTTCCAGTGGCACCCATTGATGAAATAAGCATTGGCACATCCACACATTTCCCATCAAACGGCTCGACCGTTTAACTAACAAAACTCTTAAACAACCGATCCTCGGCTCCGCAGCCGTGCCCCTTAGCCCTCGGCTCGTAACAATATTGTGGAGGTTTTTCCGATTAAAATGAGCCCAAATTTGATATAGGTTGAATCATATTACAGTAGAACCTCGATAACTCGAACCTCTATAACTCGAAAACCTCTATAAGACGAAAATTTTCTTAATTCCTTTCCTCTCCGATGCAAAAACCTCTATAAGTCGAAATAAAACTTACTTTAACTCGAATTATTTGCCACATGTCCAGATGCATCATTTTACCTATGTAACTCGAATTTAGAATAGTCAAACCTCTACTACTCGAAGTTTACCTTTATAAGTCGAACTTCTATCGTCGCTGCCTCTGCAAGTCGAAGTTTATAACTTTGTGTCAGAAATCATTCAATTGTTTCCTTCCTTTCAACCGTTAGGATTGTCTCAAAATATAAACGATCACGTGCATATCCATGGAAGCTAACCGTTTTTCGTCAATTTTCATAGATAAACAATGTGTTAATACATTACCTCATAGCAAAATTACTAACTTTTTGAATAATAAGAAGTCGGTACATTGTATATGTATGTATAGTGACCTAACTTTCGTCTTCCGATTATGTTTATACACATATGTGTACAATAAAAATATAATTCACGCGAAAAAATTTAATTTGCCTTCCTTTCCGTCCTCGCAAGTCCTCTCAAAGTTAACCGTCGTGCAAAGCCTCTATAAGTCGAATTTTCGTGTGCTAAACCTGTCTTGCGCGAACACTCGATAATACGAAACCTCTAAAACTCGAAGTTTTTTTTCTCTTCCCTTGAGATTCGAGTTATCGAGGTTTGACTGTACTTTATTTAACTATAGTCTTACAACTGCGAATCGCATTAGGCCCTGCCGATCGGCGGCATCAAAATCGGCAGTTCCCATTCCACAATTTTACTATATTTCTGGACTCGCTATACACCCCTCTTTAAAATTCAGATAAGATTAAAATTTTAGATCGTGTTCACCTTCATTGTTCCATTGTGCAATTTGTGCGTCGTCCGTCAATAAAGATAGAATATCCAAATTTTCACTTTTTGGTATCTTTACTTCCAAATCTTCCAAAAACGGTAGCCAATTATCATTCAGCAAGTCGTTCCTATATTTTCTTGTAAAGCATCCCATGTATGACAAAAATGCTGTCACAAGAAGAACATCGCCTGGCACGGTTACACAAGAATTCGTCAATCTAAATGATTCAATTTTATTTATATAATAGAGCAAAAATTGATTAGCATAGATAAAAATACGTTGCACAAAGTCATTCGCATTATGTGTTATTCGACGTCTCTAAATCTTAAAGTCAAGAAATATAAATCGTAAAACTGGTTGCTTTCATATTATCTTCAAACATCCATAAATCAATTTCTAGCATACAGAAATAATTAATCCACAAGATGGGACAACTAAAGTGTTGCAAAGTGTTTTTGCAGAAACCACTGCAGATATCGACATCATTTTTTTTTTATATAATGGAACCGAAAGACTAATTATTTCATGTGCAATATTACTACTAAGGGATGGTTACTATGAAAACAAAGGAGAGAACCACATAACAAACAAGGTAAATGACCCTTAGCTGGAAAGTGTTTGCACATTTTTCTACCTTTTTAAATATTTACAATTATTTTTTTTAATAAAGTTGCTGTTTTCTGAAATGAGAAGCTCCCGTAATGAATATTAAGAAGAACTAACGTCTCCACTGTCTCCGTCCATCGAATTTTTTCAGACGCTAAACCATTTACTAAACGATTTGCCAGATCGATCGTTAATGCGGTGGCATCTGCTTCGTCCTGACATTTTTGTTTCTCTGCCAAGGCTGCATTCATTCTTTCCCCCAGGACATCGAGCACTTTTTGCAATTCCTATTAATTAAAGCAAATATTTAATAATATTTTCTTCTACAATTTTGTCTTGCATTAAATTAAGTTTTCAATTTTTTTAACGGAACCATATGATTAGAGAGTGTCGGCCACAGAGGATTTTTGTTCAACCTTCGGTTAAGAATAATAAACAATATTTAACGTTTCCTGGAACCTCATTTATTAATGTTCCGTAAAATATTATGAAAGCTAAAAAATCAGTTTCAATAATCAGCTTAATATTTAAAGCTTCGTGTACTACGAATTTTGAATTTATGTTTATTATACCATACGCCACTTTGAAGAGTAAATGTCGCACTATAGTTTTGGTTGGTTTTATATTAACATTCATCTAACAATAAGAAGAAATGGAAAGGCATTCGTATAATTTTGTTGTATCAATTAAAAAAGAGGCGCAATCCAGCAGAAGCTGCGCGAAATATTCAAATGCAGAGTGCAAAATTCGTTTCAACGATTTCATACCGGTATTAAGAGTCTCGAAGGGAAAGAAGATCAAGATTGGTTTTCGGCCATTGATAACGAAAAATTAAAAAGAATTGTTGAAGGTGATCCACGCAAAACACTACGAAAGTCTCTCGATTGCCAAAGAAACATTGGGAAAGCCACCACGGCTAGAAGTAGTATTAAGTGTGCGGGGAGTATATTTAACAAAAATTTACCGCCAATCGTCCTCTTAAGGAATGCAAGTGGTCCATGGCAGATTTTAGCTCAGCGTTAGCTTGTGCGAGTGCAGCTCTTAGAGGTTTCACAGTTTCGTTGATGTAATGAAAAACCATTATATTTCTCACCCAACTGCAAAGACCTGCAGCTGCCTGTGACTTTGAATGAATGATCTCTGGATCGAAATCTAAATGTTTAATATTAATCATTTATTAGTCTTTGTTCCTTTAACGAAACTTAAATACGCTCATGTGTCGAAGTACCAAAAAATAGGACTACATTTAAAAGTTACGTAGATTATGTTAACAGATTGCTTAAATTGGGGTAAATCGATGTTAGAAATAAATAATGCGTGGCACTTTTAAAATACGCGGCTCAAAAAAGAAAATATCCCTGTATTGGGTCCACAATGGTCGGAATTGTTCATGTGCAAAAGCAGTAAAAAGATTACAGAAGTGCGTGGTCAGACTAGAGTTCGTGAACAGCAATGTGGAAAAGCCATTATGCTTTCTGTTACTTTTAATTGTAAGTAGACGTCGGAGATTTATGCAAGTATAATAATGGTATCGTACGAACTCAATTACTCGAGCAGCAAGCACGTCCTGCATATGATAAAAATATGCAACATACAGACGTGGTACATGGAGTATGCAAAATATGCAACGTAAATAACATAGTTTCAAAAGTATCTAGTAATACATTTCAATAGAAAAATAGAAATATATATCTACAAAAATTTCTTGTATTTAATCCTTTTGAATGAAAATCTGCACTTGCATCGACTTCTCCAGTATAGTCATAAGACACTTGAGGATTTCGTTATACATTTATTATAAAATTGCAGATATCCTATTACTTTTTTCGTTTATGTGAAATACGTTTTAATCTTTTTAATGCGAAGAATTTTTCTTATGGTCTATTGATTAAGTGCTATTTTTAACCAAAACTGTGAGTTTCTGCAAACCTTTGTTGTTCATGTAGGGTTGAATAGCTTTGACCACTTCGGCATGAATGTTTTCTTTGTCATAAGTACGGAGCTGTGTGAGGAAATTGTCAACGCTTTGCATCATTACTTTACATGCTTTCCAACTTCTGTCTTTTGGAATTTGTCCCCTGGGAGCGAATAAAACCAATACAGCTTGTGCTACCAATACTACTTGCTCCGGCGGCGTTCCAAAAGATTTCAATTCGGTCAAATTGTTCTGAAATGTAAATCATATTTTGTTTTCTACATTTATTTATTTAGAGTCGTATCGACTGCCAGTGGTTACACTGTTCAACACGGGTCTGATTTTGTAACCTTCAATATGCGTTTCTTATAGACTTTAATGTGCTGAATACGAATCTGCAATCCGTTTTTCCCCAGGACGTACCATTTTTGAAAAAATCAATTTTGAAAAAATCGCAAATTTTCAACTTTGGAAATGTTTTGTACTTTTGCGGTAATAGTTATTCAGTTGAGCTTGGTGCCAAATGATTCTTTGAAGTTTCACGAATAAAATGGTATATGTTGTTATTAGACTATAAGCATTTAAATGTGTTTAAATAATGATCAAAGTGAAAGGGACACTGAAAATACACCCATTTTGGCTGATATCTTTCAGTTTATTTCAAAAACTAAGGGTCCAGGAGAAAATCTAACTATGCCACGCGATAAAGCAGACCTTTCTGCAAAGGAAAGCATCAACGGAAGTTACAAAATCATTTTCGTTTTTAATATCAAAGCGAAAAAGTTTGGCAAAACACGTGGCGGCGACAGTGGTGCTCTATGACGGCGGCTCATCGCTCAGCGTAGCGGAATCACTAAACGCGCAGTACTTCTGCTAAGTGTCACTGTTGCCGCCGCGTGTTTTACCAAACTATTTCGCTTGTATATTGAATACAAAAATGATTTTGTAACTTCCGTTGATGCTTTCCTTTGTAGAAAGGTCTGCTCTATCGCGTGGCATAGTTAGATTTTCTCCTGGACCCTTAGTTTTTGAAATAAACTAAAAGATATCAGCCAAAATGGGTGTATTTTCGGTGTTCTTTTCACTTTGATCATTATTTAAACACATTTAAATGTTTATAGTCTAATAACAACATATACCATTTTATTCGTAAAACTTCAAAGAATCATTTGGCACCAAGCGCAACTGAATAACTATTACCGCAAAAGTACTAAAAACTTCCAAAGTTGAAAATTTGCGATTTTTTTCAAAATCGATTTTTTCAAAAATGGTACGTTCTGGAGAAAAACGGATTGCAGATTCGTATTCAGCACATTAAAGTCTATAAGAAACGCATATTGAAGGTTACAAAATAAAAAAAAAGTTGAAATTTGTCGAACAGTGTTATTAGCGACTACAATGAGGTGTGGAACGGTGACCAGTAAGTTTTAAACCTATATTTAGACCTGCAGTTTTAGGTGGAAAGTTTTAGCCGTCAGTCAAATAGGTAATTGCTTGACAATACTAGATTAAATATGGCCAGATTATCAAGCTTACTTTATTTTACTTTGCCTAGGGCAGGGCTCGGAATTAAGTGAACTTTCGGGCCGATTTTCAGAGGCAACGCCCCCTTTCTCCGGCCGCACGTCTTGGCCCCCGCAATCGCCAAGCAGCTCCGAGGTCCTCAGGCGCGTAACCGCGCGGGTCGCATTAGGGCGACACCCGTATCCGTAGGTTTCCACATCACCCATGGGGTACTATTATCGATGCGGTTTTTTTTGTCAGTGGTATCCCCTGTAGGCCTATTCCACTGTGTCGCACGATAAAAAATAAATACTGAAAATGCTTTCCACTGTCAAAATTTTAATCAAGTTTGGAAAAACTAGATTTTCGCGCACGTTTAGACGTGCTGGGCAAATTTAAAATATCCACGGGCAAACTGGACGTCGCTGTCCGTATCATACGCGAGAGCGAGGGATCGTTTAACGCTGTGCGCTGTTTTGTCTTAATGCTACGCATTTTCGAGAACGAACATTCACACAAATACGTTGATCCGAACATTGAAAAAATACGGAGGGCGAAATTTCTGAGATTAGGGCACGTTGATTCTTCTATTGTTTTGAAAAATTCGGCTCCCCTTCCTTCCCTCGTTTTCAAAGAAATGTCGTGATGAAGATGACACAGTTCTTGTTGATACACGTGAGCTTGTTCTTCGATTTTTACGGTGAGGGGATTCTCAAAGAGAATTAAATCTTTTCTGAGCGATTCGAAGTCAGTGAAACGCTTATCGAACTGATCTATCACCGATCGAAGAATATGAAAATGATTCTCGAAATCACAGTTATTGCCGAATTCTTCGAAAATGATTCTACAGGAGGGAAAATAGAAAAGAATTTTTTCTTCTGAAAGGAGATGACTTTCGAGAACTAATAGCATCCTACGAAAAGAATCAACGTGGCTACACAATTGTGTGATACTTTGGCCAGGTTTTTGCAGCTTCTTGTTTAAGTCGCTTAAATGGTTGGCTAAATCTACTATAAATGAGAGTTCACAAAGGAAACTCACATCTGTTAATAAAGGTAAATATTCATCTCCATTTGAACTTGGATGTTCTTGCAAGAAATGAAAAATTTCATTTCTTATTGCAAAGAACGTACTTAAACATTTCGCTGCACTGAGCCACCGTACTTCACAATATAAAGGGACATCAGTATATGCAGCGTTATACGTTTCAAGAAATTCTATAAATTTCCTGTGAGTAGAAATTTATTTCCGCCTTTGATGGAATTGATTATTTTCGTAACCTTTTCCATCGCGGAAGATAATTTTATATCTTTCCCGCATAACGCTTCCTGATGTATGATACACTGTATCATTGGAAATGTAAACCCGTGTTTTTTAAATTGCCCGTTCAGTCCTACTTTTGAACCTATCATGGCTTTCGCACCATCTGTTACAACTGCAGAACATTTTGACAAATCGGCTTGGAATTTTTGAACAGTGTTCTGTACTGCGTTAAAGATATCAAGCCCTGTCGTTGTGTCATGCAAAGGCACGAAGTCCAAAAGCTCCTCGACATACGAAAAATCGTTTTGTACAATTCGAACGAAAATGCTCAATTGACTCGTATGCCGGATATCGGTGCTTTCGTCCAGACACAAAGAAAAATAACGACATGAGCTTAATAGTGCAGTTAACTTCTGTTCGAGAGATGTGCCTATGTCAAAAATTCGGGAGCTCACAGTTTTATCGCTAAGGGGGATGCTCGCAACGTCTTCAAGTGTCATACACTTTCCGAAGGATGTAACCGCTGCAGTGAGACATTTCTTTATGAAATCGCCCTCAGCGAGCGGTTTACCCTGCTTTGCTATTAAAAGGGAAATAGCGTAAGAAGCTATGCGAGCTTTTTCAGATGAAGAAGAATCGTCAGGGATATACGTACGAGATTCTTCATGAACTAATTTGAGCCCCTTTAGTAAAGCAAGTTTTTCGCGGCCTTGATACGATGCATATTCTTGCGAATGATGACATGTAAAGTGACGTTCGATACTACTTTTCTTTACTAGAGTAAGCTGAAATCCGCAAAGAAGACACATCGTACGATTACTAATTTTAGCGAAAAAAAAGTTTTCCCATACCTTGTTAAAATTTTGATAGTATGTTTGCTCTCCGGACATCCTGTTAATAGTCTAAATTTCACTTAACAAAATACGTATATTTCTAAAAACACTGCACAAATGACGGAAGAGTGGCGTTGATGTAAACTGTTTGATAGGTAAAAGAAATATGTCCTTTTTTTCCCCGCAATGTTCAAAGTAAACAGGAATAGGGGGTATATTGCGAAAAGGAGTGGATGTTAGTGATGGCTCATTGGTTGCATTTTTTTCTCATGTGAAATTAGGAAGTGGAAGAAAAAGGGTAGGAGATGTACTACAGGGTAAGGATGGCAAAGTACGACAAGGAATGGTCAGCAGATGTGATAGTGGGTGATTTATGATTTGACTTGCAGTTCGATGTTTTATGGCGTTGAGAGTTGTCGAGCGGCGGCATGGTTAATGTTTTAACCATGCCGATTTGTCTGTACGGTTTATGGGACCGTACAGTAAACCACCGTCATTTTTTAGTTACCATTTTCGCATTTTTGAATTTTTTATCTTGGCAGTGATAATTGTACATTCGTAATACTCATATAATCATGCTCTAATAGTCTTTTTCTAGAAATTTAAATTTCGACACGATGAACGGCCCAAGCACACTTCAGTGTGCAAAAAATACAATTTTTCCAAACTTGATTATAATTTTGACGCTGAAAAGCATTTGCCAAATTAATTTTTTAGCGCGATTTGACACAAATTATGCCTGCACAAGAATTTATCATGCGACACAGTGGAATAGGCCTACAGAGGTTACCATTGATAAGAAAAACGCATCGATAATAGTACCCCATGGGTGATGTGGAAACCTACGGATACGGGTGTCGCCCTAATGCGACCCGCGCGGTTACGCGCCTGAGGACCTTCGAACTGCATGGCGATCGCGGGGGCCAAGACGTGCGGCCGGAGAAAGGGGGCGTTGCCTCTGAAAATCGGCCCAAAAGTTCACTTAATTCCGAGCCCTGGCCTAGGGCATTTTAAATAACTCGAAATGTCCATGGAACGTAATAATATTGCATCATTCATTTATGTCAGCGCAACGCATTTTCTCAACGTAATAATACAAATTACTAATGACTATATTGCAAAGAAAAATTAATGTTTTCACTGGGTGAATATTTGACCATTCTAGAAAAGAATACATAAAAAGTTTAAAAAATTGCAGCAAATAATTTGACAACGGAATTTGTTTTTTGCAACGTGTTCATAGTAAGGCATGAAAGCGATCAAGAAATATTGGATTAACTTGGATTGGATTATCACCTAATACATTAAAATATGTCACTCTGTATGCATTGCATAATTGAGGTGAATGTCTTACCTTATTTAGAGTGTCCAGAGCGGCTTCAGCTTGTCGAACTGCTGGTTCTGCTTTCACTAAATCTTCGTCACATCGTTTCTGTCTCTCTGCCACTGTCTCTTTTATTTCTCCTACTTTTGCTTCTTCCTCAGACACTATGAACGGAAAATTAGTTCTAATTACAAATATTCGTAAATACTGTACAAAGCAAGCATGTTATATACTCAAGATCTATTAAGTGTAGCATTTTTTATCACAAAATGCAGATCATTTGTTAGAAGTATTGGTTTCATAAAATATAATGTATTCTCCCATTTTAAAATTGGCCGAATAATAAATTGGTGTATTTGATTTTATCTAATACTTAAAATATAAGTTATTTCATTAGAATATTAAGTATTGTACCAATAGCTTTTTCAGCTTCAGCTTTCGTATTTTCTGCTCGAACTTCGCCAAGAATTTTGTCTGCAATTTCGTTCTTCTTTTTCAATTCGATTTCTTGGGCAGCTAGAATAACTCTTAATTCGCTCACCTACCAATTATGATCAATATTCATATTTTATTAATTCAACTTTTTGATACATTAAAATTAACTTAGTTTGTCCAGGCTATTATTTTGTAAATTGTGTTAAATTAATATGCGATCTTCAGTTGTGCAATTCTCGTCAACGCGATACATAATCTCGTCTTAGTTTAAGTAAATGTTTATTTATACCTGACACAAATTTTGAATATTCCTAAGGCAACAAATTTTATAATAAATATTGATAAGTATGAAATATACACTAAACAAGTATTTCACTCTGACAATAAATAACCAATCAGTTATTTATTAACAGCTTTATTCTTCCACGACGTACGTACTTAGTTTGTCTACAAACTTTGCAAAAATCTATCCAGATAACGTATCCCTTCTAGTTGCCAGTTGTAAATAAATATTTATTATAATACAATAAGGAACTGCATTTGAAAGTTGTTTAGAATTTTTGTCGAATACTGCACGAACCTACTGTTAACTGCTATATTAACATATATCATTACAATTATTTAACAATGATAAGCATTAAAATTGAGTCATTACTTGGCCAGCACAAGATTCCAATTTCAATAAACCGTTCTTCAACCTCTCGATCATCGCTTTAACATCGTAGGTCCTCTCCACGAGCAATTTCGTATACAAAGAAATTTGCTCCAAGAATGATTTTGGAGTCGTGTAGTTATATCTTCTTTCATTTTGTAAATAAATAGCCGAAATGTCATTGACGCTTGTATGCACGAACGACATGAACAGCGACACTGATGTCTTATACTCATTAGGAAGATCTTCCAATCCCTGCAATTAGTAAATAGTGTGTTGGAACAAAAGTTCGTAGCATTTTCCATTTCATCCACCAGGAAGATGCCTAGTTCTAGCAGGAGAAAATCATGAAGCTACCTCAACAATGACGAAAAGTAGTGGAACAAAGTGACGCATAGCTTGGTTATTAAATCTGTGCATGTTGCGCGGAGCACCCGCGGAACCAACACCTGTGTTCAATAGTTACCCTCATGGTTTTTCACCAGAACGTACATTTTCGGAAAAATCAATATAAAAGAAATCGAAAATTTTCAGGGGTAGTGTTTTGTGCTTTTCCGGTAATAGTAAATTTGTCATTTTTTTGCAGGGCTATTTAGACACGCCCATCGGAATGTATGACACGCCGCTGGAAAGCTTACCAGTAAAAGTATGCTACAATAACGATGTAACATTTTCTGTACGCTTTCCTCGATACCCTCGATGCCCCCGTACACGACCGAACGCAGTAGCGAGTTACGGGCCTGGGCGCGCGCTCTACCGGCTCTCTCATTGGCCAGTGTTTTTGGTTAATAACTCAAAAACGAAGCTTCAAACAACATTTTGGTCAAGGAAAAAGTTGTTCCGTATTACCCCAGCTACCCCCCATTTCCTGATGGTACGGTAGTTACGGGACACCCTGTATATGTATGAAAGTTCCGACACATGCATTTTTATTTTTTTTTAAAAAGTCTGTGTTTGTGACACGGATCGTCTGCACGACCTCCTATTGCATTGTAAATGTCTAGCGGACACAACCGTGGGGTATTTAAACCTCAAAAGTAGGAAAAAGGTCTATTTCAAAAGTTTTAGGCAGACTTTACCCCATAAACAGGTATATCGACGAAAGTGATTTAAATCATCAAAAAGTAAAACTTTAAAATGGATTTTGTTAATCAATGTCGGACGAATTTGGGCAAAGTTATGGGAGTTTGAAGATTGGACAAATTTTACAATCGTGTAGCGCAATTAAAGCGAATGCACGATACTGGAGTGCATTGGAAAGTATGTTCCGCCGGACTAGGCTTTAGAAAGGGCTCCATTTGGAATTAACATTGAAACTTGATATCCCGATAAGTGTTTCAGAAAAAACACGCGTTAGTAATGTTTTGGGAACGTTGCAGAGTTAACTAGACGAATATGCAATGAAAAAATATATAATTACAATTTAAAAATATATACGTGACCTTCACAGAACTTTTCAAGGTCATTACAAGGTCACATTGTATCATCGTCATATGTCCCCTTCGACATCGCACAATTATTATTTAAAATATATATTTCGTATCTCCCATAATACGAATCACGCGTCAATAATAAAAATAAATTGGCAACAGAAAAGAATATTATTCGAAAGCAATAAATCAGTGAAATACTCGTAACTGAAATTGCTCATTTAGTACACGGTAGTATAATATATGTCCATGCTATTAGCGCTAATTAATTAACTGGAATTTATTCGATAGCAACAGATTTCACAGAGACTACAAAGAACATAATTAAGGAAGGGAAATTAATTTACCAGTTCACTTAATTTGTACCAGTCATGTACTTCATAGTTAACTAAGCATGGCCAATCAAGCCCCCTTTGTCTACAGACAATTTAAATATTCGTGAGTTTATGTATACATAACAGGAGAAAGGAATCGAAACAGCATTTTCACCATGATCAGCGACACGATATTTTAGATGCTTATGCTAAACTGACGGAGAGTACGATTAATGAAGCTTGCCCCATTAAATATTGAAATTGTCGTGAATTTGGAACAATGTATTAAGGTGCATACGTGTGAAATTTTTTTAATTTTTTAACGACAAGTGAACCAACGAGTTTTATTAAAAGTATGTCAAATTGTCTTACTTCAAGAAATCTAGTGGAAACGGATCTCAGGGCATCTTGTGGCCAACTTTGGAACCAGTTAATCGACGTGTTATTTACAATCGCCGGAAACTGTCTGGCCCGGTTTCGTAAAGTCGTGCCAACGGGAGAAAAACAGAGGACACATTTCAGCCGATTTCGAACACGATCAATGAAGAACTTCCAACAGTTTTCTTTGGTATCCATGATTCCTGCTTGCTTTACCTATTATTTTTAAGTTAACATTCAAAATTGTTTACTGCCTGGTATCGACCAAGCGCATAAAAGTTATTAACTTTTGACAGGTTTATCGCATAATGGAGACAATACATAAATTCGTTGTACGAGTAACAATTTCAGTTTCGATGAAACTTTGTTCCATTTTGGAATACCTTAACGGAAGCATCAGGCTGCTTTTCGGTCTATGGGGTGAAAACAACCTTTAAAGGTTGAGCTGTAATTATACATATCTAGTATACCTTGAACTTGCTTTTTTGCATGCTGAATAGAATTGTGCAATGGAATTACAACAAATTTCGTTTTTAAATAAAGGAAATCGCCTTGCGCCTCCGTTATCTTAAAAACTTGTGACTTCTTACTACCGAAAAATACGTAGAATTTCATTATGAACACAAATATGTGCATTAAAATTAAAATATGTGCGGTACTGGGCATGGACATTGATTTGTGTACATTGTGAAACATTCGTGTTACAAATTATTATCTGAATTTTATTCATTATTTATCTCTTCGCCAAGAAATCAGATTTATTATCTTAGTTGAAGAGAAGAATGAACTGAACGGAAACGTTCTGTGCGCTATACATGTACATCTGCTCAATTTTGTTAAGCAGTTTACATCGAAAATATCTGTCGTATATTTCGAAGTTCACGTTTGATAATTTTGAACTTGAGCAAGCCTAAATATAAAATATTTAAAAAAATGGTGTCCTTCGATGATTGAGGTCTAACAAGTACAGATATCCATTTATACTTTAAAACAGTTGCGAAGGACATTTATGTTTAACATATTTATTTCTAGAACGTTTTGAAACAGTCGCCTGTGAATGTTGCAGGAAATATGTGAAAGTTGAGTCGAATAAAAATATCTACTTGGAAAGTATGAAATGGATCTTTTCAGGAATGCAAACAATTTCGCGCACGAAGAAATATTTAGTTTTGTTTTTGACAACGTAATTAATTACCTCATTCATAACGCCATTTACGATGTTATCTACTTCATCATCGGCGAATAATTCCGAAATTTCGCCAAAGGCAAGCATATCGTTTATGAGAACCAGAAATCTTTCGTCAGCAACATGAGAATCAGTCATCAGGAAAGTTATACCTATTCCTTTTAATCCGGACTTCGTGTACAAACCTGCCAAATCGGTTCGCAAGTCATTCATCGAGTAACCTGTCTTTAACTGCATCTGGAAGACCTAAAATGACTCATTGATAAAAAAACTGAGACTTAGTTTAATTTTGCAATTATTGTTCGAGCATGGGATTTTTAGCATGATGATAACATTTCATTTGCGAAAGTATACAGGTTAACTTGGCTCTTACAAAATATTTCTGAAGTCATATATTTTATATAGCTAATTGTTATTCTGAATGTATAAGTTTGCAGCCAATTACGTCCAGCTTCCTCAGCTATTTAATGTATTCTATTCAAACTTTGGGAGTTATTTACTACAAGAGGCGTTGATGACCTTGACCTTGACACATGTTGTCAAGGACATGACCTTAAGCAACTGTTCCCCATAACTTAGAAGGCAGTCACTAGTTATTACAAATTTATGAGAAAAAGAAGGTTCCTTCGGATCCGCGGAATGCCCAGCTTATAACATCTGAAGTTGTTATGACAGGGCGTCGCTTTTATTGAAGGTCGTAAATCTTCACGATTCCCTGCCAATTATCTTGCACTGTGGTGTCGTGCAAGAGCCTCAAAACTTTGAACTGGTGTTCAAGGTGAGGAGCAATGTCGTGGGTGAAGGAATAAAACACTGAACCGTTTAACAATAATACTTAAGATGTATTTAAACAGGTTAATTACTGTGACACTATTAACTCTCTATTCGCAAGCAGAGTTCGATGGTTCTATTCTGTTACTAGCAACGTGTCGTATTCTTACTACTTTCTACCCGTGACTCCAAATTGCTTCTGCCGACATCGGCACCAACTTCCCCGAAGGAAACCTACGAACCCCATTGCAGGGGTGGAGTCTTAAACCTATGGGGGTAAGCAACAAAACTATTGGTTTAATAACGACTAGGAAATGGTAAAACGAAAACTGATTATTGGTGGAGGCGTGTCTATATCGAAGATGGTCGTGAAGCGCAAGAAAGGGAAACTTTACCAAATATGGAAACTACGTCACATAGGGTTTGTTACAAACATGAAGGGACAATTTATTACTTCCTGGCTGGTATTGGCGACAGTCTAAAAACTAAACAAACGCGAGGCCACCCGAGTCGACCCTTAAAGCCCGGAGACACTTGGGTCCGGCTGAGGCGATGACTCGAGCCTCCGTAACGAAACGCAGAACAACAGCCCTACGCTTGGACTCGATGTAATCCAGACGCGTACCCTCGAACCTAAACAAGGCGATACGCGACTGAACCTTTCTGGCCTCTATGCTTACATCATAAATTCTCGCTCCTCAACAGAAGTCCAACTTATTAGCCATTACGAATACAAAGTATTAAAATTTCTTTTCCTGGATGTGAAAACTGCGTTCCATTTTTCTGAACCTTTTCTTTAATAAACAATTACCGCCGATTAAGTTATAAGGAAAGGTTACTCTTGACAACATATGACAAAGTCAAGGTAATCGGTGTGGTGTCTCTTAAAGTAAATAATTACACTGTTCAACACGGGTCTGATTTTGTAACCTTCAATATGCGTTTCTTATAGACTTTAATGTGCTGAATACGAATCTGTAATCCGTTTTTCTCCAGAACGTACCATTTTTGAAAAAATCAATTTTGAAAAAAATCGAGAATTTTCAACTTTGGAAGTGTTTTGTACTTTTGCGGTAATAGTTATTCAGTTGCGCTTGGTGCCAAATGATTCTTTGAAGTATCACCAATAAAATGGTATATGTTGTTATTAGACTATAAACATTTGAATGTGTTTAAATAATGATCAAAGTGAAAGGGACACCGAAAATACACCCATTTTGGCTGATATCTTTCAGTATATTTCAAAAACTAAGGGTCCAGGAGAAAATCTAACTATGCCACGCGATAGAGCTGACTTTTTTGCAAAGGAAAGCATCAACGGAAGTTACAAAATCATTTTCGTTTTCAATATCAAAGCGAAAAAGTTTGGCAAAACACGCGACGGCGACAGTGACACTCAGCAGAAGTACTGCGCGTTTAGTGATTCCGCTACGCTGAGCGATGAGCCGCCGTCATAGAGCACCACTATCGCCGCCACGTGTTTTGCCAAACTTTTTCGCTTTGATATTGAAAACGAAAATGATTTTGTAACTTCCGTTGATGCTTTCCTTTGCAAAAAAGTCAGCTCTATCGCGTGGCATAGTTAGATTTTCTCCTGGACCCTTAGTTTTTGAAATATACTGAAAGATATCAGCCAAAATGGGTGTATTTTCGGTGTCCCTTTCACTTTGATCATTATTTAAACACATTTAAATGTTTATAGTCTAATAACAACATATACCATTTTATTGGTGATACTTCAAAGAATCATTTGGCACCAAGCGCAACTGAATAACTATTACCGCAAAAGTACAAAACTCTTCCAAAGTTGAAAATTCTCGATTTTTTTCAAAATTGATTTTTTCAAAAATGGTACGTTCTGGAGAAAAACGGATTGCAGATTCGTATTCAGCACATTAAAGTCTATAAGAAACGCATATTGAAGGTTACAAAATAAAAAAAAAGTTGAAATTTGTCGAACAGTGTTATCAAAACTTTTAGTTTCAGAGGGATGGAATCTATCGATTTATCGCCTGGAATGATGCTTTCGTTTCAATTAAAGGATAATCTATTTAGTTTACTGTAAATCTGGTCATTGTTTCCAAGGATCAAGAGTTACTTGGTGGCAGTGTTTAATACATTGAGTGAAATTCAATAAGCGGATATATGGATACAAAAAGAAAAAATTACCCCACAAACGGCTTTTATGAATTTATCATTCGAAACAATAAAACTTTAGCACCAATTCACAAGCGATATTTGCAGAAATACCTCTAAACCTGCGATGAAAGACGCAAGGCTAGATAAAGATTGTTTGCCACTTCCTCCAACACCCACAAGCAATGCGTTTCCTCTGGGTGACTCTAAAATGCGATTTATTTGACACAGGTGATACATGGCGTCTTCGAATAAGACCAAATTCATGGCGGATACCTGTTTAAACGTGAAAAATACAGTTCGATTAGGCGATGTATTGTAACATATAGCGAGTTATCATCTATTCTGCCTAACTTAAATATTTTTAATATTTCAAGTAGTATATAAGCGAAAATATTGGTTAAAAAAGTTGTATGGTTGTAATAGAGATATAAAATGCTCGAAATAGTATCTTTACAGACGAAGATATAAAGGAGATGGAAGCTCAATTTGATTTGTTTAGATGGAATCAATTTTAATAATTTAAGAACAAAACAAAAAATAACGCTATGTCTGCCAGTGTTACTGATGACAAACTACAAGAGGAATAGACGTTGTAGAGCAACAAATAATTCAGAATGGGCGTTCGGATAAAGAATTTTGGATAAAAGCTGCTCGTATTTCCTCCATATAATCCATTATTTATTTACCAATTGTATTATTCAATGGTAACACATTCTAGAACAAAGCACTCGTTGTAGTAACCGCTGTAACTTTCTTGGACTTTTCCCTATTCCTCTGTTTTAGCTGTATAGAAAAATTTATCTTTGTTTGGCCCAAACTGATTTTGTTATTGCTATCAGTTAAGTCATTGCGCAATACTTTTGGGCACCGCGTGGCGAAATTGTCGGAAGCCACCCTATTTTAATCAGTCTGGGATCGTTCCAAATTACCCTATGTATCAAACATGTATCGACAGTTTCGTTTCGACAAATTTTTTGTAAATATCGACGTTATAATAAAAGGACCGGTTAATTTTGCTGAAAACGAATATCAATGTCTCCTAACGAGCTAAAATTTCTAACCGTCCAGAAAAAAATGAAAGAAGGTCTGGAAAAACGACTATTATTTTGATGTATAAATTATTTTACCGTTCAGTACAGGAATCAAGAAATACAGAGATTACTTCTTGCTACACCTAATGCAAGATGCAAGTAACACTTACACTGGATAAATATAAAAAAAAACTAATAGGGAACAATTCCTTGGAGAATTCAGATGACTTTATCTATCAATGTTACGTCAGCAGATTCATTGGAATATTTACTTGCAACATACATATGTATATTGTAATTACCAGTTCATTATAGTTAACCAAGGCATCATCCAGTAATTTTGTCAGCTGCTGCCATTCTTTTATTGGCATATATTTTGGTTCGCCGATTCCTTCCGCGAAATGACAGAATATTATTGGTTCAGCGAATACAATATTCTCATCCACTTCCTAGAAATAACAAAATCTCAGCATTATCTAAAAAATTATTCGTACAGTTGCAGTGTGGAGAATATGAACATTGTGTGTTGTTATTATTATGTAGGCATAATAAATTATCAAATCGTTGAATTAAGTTTTACATGTGAATATTTGTTATTACTAATTTAGGTGGACAGAACACGTTGGAACATGTGCATATTTGCATATGTTTATTAATGTAGAAAATATAGTTTTTGCTTGATTCACACATTTTTACTGTACGAGTAGCTTTATCCTTCCAATGTGTTCGTCGCAGTTACTAATTAAAAGTTGTTCGTTGTTGGCTCTTTACTGATTAATGTTTAAAATAGACTTTCTTTTAACTGAAAAAGCAAGGGAAATGTAAATTCTCTAAATGGACACGTACAATTTGTTACCTTTAAAAGACATAACACTATGTTCAATACTGTTATTGCATAAGATTAAAAACTTGTATTGTTTTTGACACGGTCAAATAATAGGCACATTCTTGATCAGCCATAATATTTTTCAATTATTTTACTGAATATGTTACACAAGCCCACGTGATACTAAGAATTATTCGTTTAACAGCATGTTAAAAAATTCATGGTATTATCATTACGTGAAAATCGTTGTGCACACATTCAAGCCACTCTAGTGCATACGAAAAATTCTATAACTTTTCCTCTTTTATTATTTTTCTTACAAAACTACTGGTCAGGAAAACGCTAAAGAGTAAGGACACGAAGACGAACAACCCTGTATATACATATACAGTGCGTAACAGAAATATAGATGCACTTGGACGTTTGGTCATAACTGTGGTGCGAGTTAACCGATCCACCTAGAACTTATTCGACATTTAGCCTAGGCACTAGGGAGTATTTATGTAAAATGTCGTATTAATGTAGTGCCTAGCTTTTGTACAGTACACATTTATCTGATTTTTAATCGCAACATAATGATAGATCCACTTGCAGAAAAACAGAAACTTTAATTAACTAAACCATAATAATTTAAAGGAATAAATGTCTAATAATTTATTGTTTTTCCACCACTTTTTATTAACAAATTCATTCTCTTGGTCATTGATTCTGCTAGATTGTAGCTGTTTCGGTGTAACGTGATTCCCGGCCTCCAATACCGCACTTTTCAATTTGGCGATGGTATTAAATTGCCGACAATTGGCAAACGCGTCACGTACAAGTTGGCCCCATCGATTTTCTATAGGGTTTATATCAGGAGATCGCGCTGCCAGGTGAGAGTGCTGATATTTCTTCCTTGAAATAACTGCCTAGCGCTGGCAGAAACGTGAATTGTCGTATTATCATGCATAAGTTGTAATTTAGCCGATGGAAAATTACAAAAAAACCGCAAGAACTTTTTGGAAATTTTACATAAATACCTACAGTGCTTATATAGTGCCTAGGCTACACGTCGAAGAAGTTTCAACCGAATTGGTTAGTTAGCTCCAAAGTTATGACCAAAGGTCCAAGTGGATCTATCTCTCTGTTACGCACAGTATTATATTATGTGTTGAGAAAGTTCTTGCATTTTTCAACAGAGTACGATAAAAAAAGAACGAACAGATGCGTGAGTAATTTCGCACTATTGTTTTAAATATCTCTAGATTTATTGCCAATTCTGCGCTAGTTTTCTATAATCTTGATTCGATTTATTGATGGAACCGTGGTGGACAAAAATTTGGCCATGTGCGAGCCCCCCAATTGGCAAATGGCGTGAGTCCAAAATGATGAAAAATCACTTTATTGTAGAAATAGTAAGTGTTAAGAACGCTTCTTTTATTTACCAATTTAACACTATTCCTACCGCGACCGGTCAAATGACCGTTTTTAACATTTCGATTAGAATTTCCTATAGACAACGTAATTGCATCGCCTTTAAACTTCACGACTTTTCCTAAAATATACGTATAATACATTTTTCAATATTCATTTCTTTTTTTATTGTTTGTTTTCTGAGAAAAATTTGTAGTCTGTCTTACCTACCACGACCGGTCATTTGACCGGTTGAACGATTTATATCTTTTTGTAATAGTACTCTCTCGAAGACTCAATTCCGAAACTATAAAGTCGTTACAGACAAGAAGTAATGCAGTTGTGGCATGATTTTAGCCGAAAAGTGCCTTCCAGGGACTGCTTTACGGCACCTCCAAGTGTATACAGTTCTCGCTCGCCTATCTCTCGCGGTGTTTATTTGCCAGATTGCCAATTTATTATTAGAGAATGCGGAAAATCATTATGATCTATTTGCGAAAGACTCGAACACCGATGAGAACGAGGAGAATGTTTCGAACATACGTAGAGAACGAAAGAGAAGGAGATTTTTAGTTAGTTCCGATAGTGAGAATGAAGAACAGGTACTCGAAACTGCTATAGACGGAACTGTTTGGCAAGAAGTAAAAGAAGGGCCCAATCCGGGAAGAGCACCGATTCATAACATTTTTAGGGAAACATCAGGCCCGACAGGGTATAGTAAACGAAATATTATGAAAGGTCAAGTCAGGACGGCATTTTCTCTGATTATTGATAAGAATATAATCGGACATATAAGAAAGTGCACGGAAACAGAGGCATTTCGAGTGTTGGGATCTAAATGGGATCTATCTACTGCAAAGTTACATGCATTTATTGCACTCCTGTATGCACGCGGCGCGAGGCAAGAATTTTTATTTCAATTGGCAGAAGAACTTGCGACCGATTATCAAAAAGATCTACAGCTGGAAGAAGATCAAGCAACAATAGTCACAAATATAAGTACAGGTTCACGACGACGGAAAACATGCCAGATAAGATATTGCAACGACAATAAGACTAACAAGATCTGTCTGAAATGTAAAAAGTACGTATGTGGAAAATGTACAATCGAGAAGCCTATTTGTAAATAATGCCGTGAAAACGAATAAAATGTACATTATATACTTCTGAATAACAGAAACTATATGTTTATACTGTCAAATTGGCTATTATCTTCATTCTATATTAAAAAATATAAGTTGCGCTAAAGACCGGTCATTTGACCGGTCGCGGTAGGAATAGGTATATGTGATGTGTCGGTAGGAATAGTGTTAACTTGCGTATATTTTCTATTATGCAAATCAAAAAATAGGAGTCAGTTTTACACCGTAGATCACACGCCTGTGTGATCTGTTACCCAGGCCTCGGATTTAAGTGATCTTTCGGGCCGATTTTTCGAGGCAACGCCCCCTTTCTCCCACCGCGCGTCTTGGCCCCGCGATCGCCAATCGCCTCGAAGCTCCTCAGATCCGTAGCATAAGAAACGCGCGGGTCGAATTTGGGCGACAATCGTATCAATAGGATTCCACATCGTCCCATGTCCCATGGACCGGGCCTGAGGGCTCCGGGCCCCTTGGTGATCACGGGGGACCAGACGTACGGCGGGAGAAAAGGGGTGTTGTCTCTGAAAATCGGCCCGAAAGATCACTTAAATCCGAGGCCTGTGTTACACAAAGGTTCACTTTTCGCAAAATTAAGGAAGGGACTTGATTTCTTTGCCAACTGAAGGGCTCGTGTGCGTGCGACGTGAATTGGCGGATAAATAAGCAGTGTTTTATAGTGGCATCCATATATTACGCGAAATTAATTGGGTAAAAATAAAGAATTATTTGTCGATAATAAAAAATGAGTTGTATCAAACTTCTGGGGACTTTTACCAACACTTTCGGGGGGGGGGGGGGGCAGTGATCCTCCATCTAACGATGGAGACCCATCTTTTATACCAGGGACAACGAAGTTTTTCTTCTCCAAGAGCCACCAAGTCTTCACTACCAGTTAAAAATGCCCTTCTCCTTTGCAAAGATGAACCTTGCTAGGGCACAAGGACAAGACACGCGTGGCTCGCAAGCCACAAGTTCGTTGTCCCTTTTATACTATAATTCCTTACCGAAAGGAGAATTGAAAACATTGATATCGAGAACTGAGTAGGGAGTAAATGATAAGGAGATGCTGGTTTATGTATAGATGTATGAAGGCGCGTCCTTGCGAATGTAAGGAAGAAAAATTCAAGCACTTTGGTAGAGGCTTGCGTAAATCGCCTCCGTCCGCATGGAAGGAAATTTAACTTTCATGCGTTATTCGTTATTCGTATAAAAATGTATTCGAATGACGCCCAAGCCTGATAAATACCCTACTGATGAATAGAAAAATGATAATCGTGATGAGCTTCCTTATTTCATACTCAGTTCTCGGAAAGATCGCATTACTTATAAGATGAAATATCCCAAATATTTGTGGCTGTACGGATGAATAAAGTTGAAGACTTGGCCGATGTATATATTTATTTCTTTAATTAGTTAGTTATTACTACTATATACTATATACGACTTACTGAGATATTCTTGCGGAGCGACTCCTTTATCACATTCTGGAATGTCTTTTTATCATCCGAATTGATTAATTTGTCAGAGTAGACCCTAGTTGCTTCGTGAACGTACAATCTTATCAAATGATTCGCTGTGGGAACTGTATCGCCATTTGCGAAGAGCAAACCCTTAAACGAAAAACAAAGCTGTAGGTACATTTTTTGTTCATAGTGATAATAATAATAGTAGTATTTGCTGCTTGCATAAATAATATTCTTTCGTTACAAATGTTGAATTAACCCTGCTGCACTCTTTATTTATACGTCGCATTCGTAGATCTTCGGGTCATATTGATCGGATAACATTGTGGGTGTAATTTTGTATTTATATGACTAATATTATATTTTGTACGCATAAAATGTAATGTTTATTTGCTGAATACGAAATTCTTGTTCGAACGTTTATGTTGTTTTTACATATTACTTCTTCTCTTAATTGTTACCACTCGTGTTATCTTCTTTTGCAATCTCTTCAGCACCATCGCCCCAGTATGCATATGTAGGGGTTTCATTTGGTTTCGGTATATGTATTTACAAAATGTGGAACACAGATTAACTGTGCAACGAAAATATGTATATGAATGCTACATGATCTATCTCTGAAATGAAACTGAGTCCCTTTGACTGCCAGACAATTGTGGAGCTAATATTTTGTGTAGATGAAAAATATTTGGCTGAGCAGGACGACCCAAAACAGTTTCGGGAAAGACTAGACAACAGTCACAGTGCATAAAACCATGTAACTTGCATATCACATACCCAAAATTTCTAAAATGGAAACATTAGTTTAACAATCATCAGATTGACTGTAACTGCAATTTTGCAATATGAACCGGAGAGTACGTATGTAATAAACGATTTATTCCCAAATTCTGAAATCATTTTTCATAAAAAAATAAAACATATACAAAAAACACATGTAAACTTTAAATTGAATGTCAGAAAGGGAATACTTAAAAACGTAGCATCTATTTAAACATACTTTTCATTACGAGTAATATAGACCTGAGGAGAACAGAAGGGTTAATTCGTATGCACTGGTTTTAATCCACCTACATAAATAATAATTATTATGTCCAGTAATATTAGTTACTGTTTGTATAAGCACATTTATTCGTATGCTTCTTTTTATTCAATCTGAATAATGTTTATAGAGTTTAGCAAATGAAACAAACACTTGAATTTTGAGCAGTATTCAATTCTTTACCTTACAACGACAATTATCCCTCGTGTTGCACGTTACCCAAAGAAATTGAAAAATGCGGGCATAACTCGTTAGATAATTTAAGGTCCAAATGAAATAAACACTAGTGTGAGGCGTGGTTATACATATATTGCTCCGTATTTAACTGTTATGAATGATCAAGAATATGCAATTTTCTAATACAGGAATTAAATAATCGATTCAGGGTGTTAATACTTTAATACTAGCAATGACAGTAATTGACATTGACACGAAAAGCATTATTATTTCAAATAAACTTTAGCTATGTTGATCACTTTCTTAAACAATTCTTACTTGGAAGATGTTCGAGAGATCACGCAGATTAAATACATAATGAAATTTGACAGCAGTCGGTAAAAATGTTGTTGAAATTTTGTCGTGACAGTACAATGCTGCGGCTAATAGCGAATCCGAAATTTTTGTTAGCTGCAAATTAAACTTGTTCAGTGGATGTGTCAGGTGTTGTTCCAACATCTGACTATAGATCATTATTAAGTTTTCTTCGGTCGGAAAGCTGTACAAGAAAAAAATAAATTCTTTTTTGTACATAATCATAATAAAAATGCTCTTAAATGAAGCAAAATCATTCTGTATTATATATTATTCGACACGTTGTTAACGCTCTGTTACGAAAATTAATGTTTCTTTTTTTATCAATTTAATTAAATTTTTTTATCAACAAATTTATTATCTGTGTATGTGTATACTGTTTACTGCTGAACAGTTGAACACATGTAAAATTGTTAAGTTTTTAGGCAAAATAAATTTATAGGTTTGTTATACGTTTATTTCTATTCGAACAGACGAGCTTGCTTTTTATAGGATTTTCAAGTTAACAGCGGAAAGGACATTCTCCTTTCCTTAACTAATGGCGAAACTAATGTGTGACTTGAATGCAACACTGTACAATAGAGCGTTAATTTTCCCTTAGCTTCGGCTTACCTGACTGCAAAAACGGCGAAATGTCTTTGCAAGCGAGGATTAATCGTGAAACTTCCTGCTGTGGGGTTCATACAGGACACGTATTGCGTATTGTGAATTTCTTTCAACGATAATTTTACTCTGTCGTACCTAAATATTTTCCAATATATTATTTTTCATTAGGCACAAGAATAAATATTCTTTTAACCCTTTGAGTACTTATGCGGGCCATTAATATGGGCTATTATCCGACGAAGAAATTTTTTTTATTTTGGCCTGTTGGCCAAATATGAATTAAATGAATTGAAATTATTTGATTAATTTCATTACTTTATCGTTAAGCCATAGCTGTTTTGACAGTTATTGCACTGTTACGCACCGAAAGAGTTAAATTGTCGTCTATTATTTGACATAATATATACAGAAAACTATATATAATTGTTGGAAATTAAGAAAATATTAGACAAACTCGAACTTTCTCCATAAAGTGCAAGGATTAATTCTTGCTAACAATCACTACGCGCTATTTTCTAAACGTTCTTTGTGCAATAAATATTATATATATTTATAATCTTGGTCACTAATTGTAAGTTGGTGAAAAAAAGTTGTTAGTATAAAATAAAAAGTTAGTATTGTAGGATTGGAAATACTGCGTGAATGTTGAGTACTTGAGAAGGTCGTATGCATGGAGGGTACAGCGGCCCAAGGGTTCGGGTGGTCGGGACCGACCATCACCGAGGAATGACTGGGGGGTGTGTCCTGAATGAGTGAGCGCAAATGAGGAATAGAATGAGAGAGAAACTAAGAGTGAAAGAATATAAAGAATGAATGATGCGTGCAAGAGTGAGAGTTAAGGGCCCCGACTCCTTTGGGGCCAACTCCGAATCGATCTAAGCGCCATTCGACAGAACGGGCGTTAGTGAAAACAGAAAAATCGTCTGCTTCGACATTTGACGGGGTGACATCTAAAGTCATTATACAGAATTATAAACTCACGATGCGACATCTAACGTCATTAGGAAAAATTATAAACGGAGAGTGGGAGGCCATAGTTGCCAAGTCACATCATTTAAGAGTCACATCATTTAAGAGAGCAGAATGAATCGGCTCGAGCCGAGATTTTGATTTCTGCCGGACATAGACATAGCTGCTGAACCGCTGGAAATTTTTTTGTAGGTTCGATCCCCTTAGGGTATATTTTTTTTACATTAATTTTTTTTTAATTCCTAACTATATGACAATGATCAATTACCACTATTTTAAAAACATTTGTTAAATATTTTAATTTAATATACCTAAATCTGAACTTACAGCGCTTTTTGCGCTACCGTTTCTCTTGCCATGTGTCTTGCCAATTATGTATGGTACCGTTTAATATTTCTAACATTAAAGTATAATGTATGAAGCGCATTTTCAGACGTCTTAGATTGAACAGTCGTAGATGAAGTGCAGGAAAACTCATGTGATGTTTTACTACTATTTCGCCTTTCTTTTAGACGACACAATCATATCTTTTTTACAAATAATTATTGTTGCGAATGCAAGTATACCATCATAAAGGAAAATATTTATTTTTAGAGATTTTATGCGAGTACCGAATATGCATATATGGATAATTTTTAATTCATTTCATTCGCTTTTTCCCATTGCTTTGGTCATTATGTAGAATGACAAACGAAAAATACGGAGACATTGTTGATATTGTTATACCTATTACAGTTTTGCTTTCCAGGAAATCTTCGATATATTCGATTCAAGTTGAGATTTTGATTTTTGCCGAACATAAAAGAGAATAGTGCAAATGAAAGAGGAGATTCAAGAGTCTAGTTGAAGAAACAGATTGATAAAACCCTATTAATATGTGTAAGAAAATAATTTTTGGACCTTATGAGAGAAGGGCTCTTATTGCTGCTTGACATAGGTCAGGCACAGCCAACTGGCGGGCCGCGGGCCACGCGGTTCATCTTACAAACAAATGACGGCTCTCACACCCTGCGTCATAGTTGCGGTGTCACACCGATTCCCGTCTTGCTGTCACGTCATAGGTACATCTGACGTACATAGCTCTATCTTTGTCTATGATAGCTTTCTGTTGCTTAGAGCGAAGCATAAAATGATCAAAAAGGACCATGGTGACATTGTATTGTTGTACAGACTACGGTTGCGAGAGCTAAACAAAACAACTTTTTAACACATACACGCCCACATAATCATATAGTTAATAATATAGTTAATATAGTTCATATATATTAAAATTGCAGTTTGATTGGTAGTATAAATGAAACATACCACCTGTTAGAATATTCGAGGTACAGGAACGGCCGAGGCGGGCAATGTGGATTTTGCCGATGCACGCTGTCTTTGTCTAGCGTAGCTTTCTTTTGGGGCGAACCCTAAAATGGTTAAAAAGGGCCATAGTGACGTAGGCGTCCTCACGACCGACGCTTTTGCCAAGGAAAGGCATTCTTGTATAGACTACGGTCAAGAGAGCACATAGTTTTAATAAACTATTGTTGTAATAAGTAATACCTAATCGAGACAGAGCGACTACTCCTCTCCGTTCGATTATCTTACACACCAATTTTTGAGTTACACATTTTGAGCTTTGGATTGACATGTATACGCGTCCAAATGTTAGAAATATCAAACAGTTCCATATTTGGCAAGAACATGGGAAGAAAACGGTAGAAAAAAGCGCTTCCACTTCATATTTACGTATATTAAATTAAAGTATTTAACAAATATTTTTAAAACATTTGTCAACAAATATTGATCATTGTCATGTACTTAGTAATGAAACAAACATTAATGTACAAAAATATACCCCGAGGGGACTCGAACCTACAAAGAAGTTTGCAGCGGCTCGAACCAACATCTCGGCTCGAGCCGATGCATTTTGCTGATGGTTATAATTGTAACGGATGTGACAACAGCGTAACGGAGATCTTGATACGTGCCGGCAACTATGCCTTACTGGTGTCTGTGTTCACGCATCACGTATTCACGTATGAATCGCCGTTGGTGGTGTGAAATTATAACTTTCATTTACCGACTGATTTGTATTTTTACCGACCCTGACGGTAACTTGGTCAAATTCACTACAATGTACCATAAACGCCCCCGACGAAAAATCAGTGAACTATTCTTACGTCCGAAGTGTGCAAATCGTAATCAAGGTCGTACGCCTTCCAGAAGTGATAAATTGTGAAAAACCGAATTTCTGTGATATTGATCTAGTTCAAGGAAAGGCTGGTGTACGCGATATCGGTGAATAAACCATTAAATCCTTCAATATTTGCTATATGTGACATGCAACGACAGTCGGCAGCCATCTTGTTTGCTACATCGATGTCTCTGTCTGAAGCTCACAGTTTCAAATATTCCATTTTCTCAGCGAATAGTGTTTATTGGCGTTCAAACGAATACACCAACCCTGTGGTGAAGTCTACCCGTGGGTACTGTACCCGCAAAAATGTAATTTATGCAGTTATCGAGAAATGCCACCTTGAATACGAAATCGAGTGTCTCTCTTGCGCATCTCGTATACATGCATGCTTTTCGTTGTTTGTGTCAGTGCACGCACACAGGTCATGGCAGACGGAGTCGGGGCCCTTAAGAGAGGATCGTAGTGAAGAGTACCGTGAGCTGAGAGTATATTGTTGAGAGTGTTGAAAGTATCGTGTGTGAGTCGTTGTGTGTTTGAGTAACGTCGTGTGTCGACGTATTATTATAATAAAGTTAGTGTCTTAATGAGAGTATCTGAAGTCTTATTACACCACCTGTCCTCTATTCCCAAACTACGTGAGGTTTGCAAAAAATAACTTCTACAGTATAAAAAAAATTGTGAACTGTAATAACCATGAAAATCCAGCAATTCAACTGTTCCCTTTAATTCTGACTGGTAAATACAAAAATCAATTTTGGTCTGTACTACTGCAAAATTAATGAAATTATATAGAATTATGTAAGTTCTAAAATAATTCGATCAACATATTTATACTGATGCATACTTTTTTGTAACTAATTTTAGGTAGCAGTGGAGCCGGTAATCGGAATAGGGTTAAACAAATTTGTACAATGGCGATATACTTATTTTTTACTAACTTGTTAAAAAAAATACTTAAAGACTTGAGCATTCGAGCACAAATTGTATGCCACAGTTTTTTAGAACGACAAATGAATAATCAAACATCAAAATAAGGTAAATAAAATATAAATCCATAGAAAACACAAGGTTTCAGAACGTTCAGATATTGTTAAAGAAGAAAAGAAATTATTCTCGTTGCAAAAGAATAAAAGTTTGTATACCAATGATTGTAATCGACATGCTGTCGAATAAGAGTATGGGGTTGAACAGTTCCATAGGTATCGACTTCGGGCATGTTCATGTCATCGATGAAATAAATTAACTTCTTCATACCTGGTGGTCCATAATTCCTACCAGTTTTTTTTTCTAAATGCTTCTCCATGTTTCTTTGTAACATTTCTTAAATAATGAATTTTTAATTATCCCCTTAAAATCAAGTAGTCACGAGCATTATATCGGTAAAAGAAAAATAAACGGACATTACATTTAAGTATTGTAATACACTATTTCTCTCACATTTTGGCCCTTCTCCTCCAAAATTATTTAAGTGGAAGGGAACGATCTTTCTAACCATTTTAATCTTAAAAAATATATATTACTCAACACAATATTGCAATTACTTATTGTGTTTAAGAAGGACCCAACTGCGGTTCGAAACGTCAGGCAAAAACCGAATATAATTAATTTGAATTATTTGCCCATTATAACCAAATAAATAAACAAAAAAAATCTGCTACTACACGTTAAACGTATTAAAATCACGATATTTTGTACCATTTATAAGCAACACAAATTCAATTGTCGTATCATTCAAATACTTTTGTTGCTTACTGTAGATATGTCCTCACTTACCATTAGTGAAAAGTCAGTTGGCTTTAGATTAACTAATGAAAAGATGCGCAGTAAACGGTATTATTACAAGTATAAGAATATTCATTACCGGACGTCGTGTAATAATTAAGGGGTATGTTCGCAATGTTATAACTGTCTGGAAGGGATGCTAGTTTCTCAGCGACAATTACGCTCTTTCCTGACCCTGCTGCGCCTATGAACATTACCGGCACGCGTTGCTGTATGAAAACGTCCAAGAAAAAGTGTAGGCGTGCCGTTTCAGCAGTGGACACTAAGGTAGACTGCAAAGTGAGAGTGCTTGTAAATAGATTGCACATGTTTATATAGATATTATTGTAGACTGTTTTTGCAGAATGCAGATACAAATTTCGAACATACATACATAGTTTTAAATTAATTATTCAATTTATGGTTATCGATATTGGAAGGACTACTGTGATACAATTCAACTCATAAGAATAGAAAAACCTTAGCATATTTTCTACGTTGAGCCTGGGTATATTTTGAAAATATGTTTGCAAATATCGTCTGTATAAAGACCAAACTTTCAATTTGTTTTTCCAAGAAAACAGCATTCTGTTTCAATCTAATATAAGTGAATCGAATATGGATTTATAATATGCAAAAAATTTGGAATATGGTTGACAAGTTATTGAAAATTGTTATTGTTTCATAATACTAGTCCTGGTAAAATGCTTTCACTCCACCAAAGTAATACAAAACTAACAATTAATGAAAACACGGATTGTGAGTTTCTTAAGATACAAATTACTACTGTACTTTACTATACATATGTTTATTGTATGGTGCAAAATACTACTCAGAAACATGAAAAAGTAAAGCGAAATATGTACAATAGGTTTTAATGCGTCAGCGATCCTACAGTTAGTGTGTTTATTACTGTATTTGATTGAAAGTTTTTCGCCAGTGCAGGTTTGTCGAAAACATTGGAAAGGAGCAAAGACCGGAAATTCATCAGAACTTCAATTCAGTATGAAATGGCACCAAAATAATATCAGAATATTTTCAAAAACGCGATAAAAATAGTATTACAAAATTAATAGATTATTAGCATGAAAAAATGACAATTAATGTTGACTAAATGATAACAGTATATTAAATTAAATAATAATAATTAACTGCAATAGCTTTCTTTGTAATCCCTATAAAGTTTGGCAGGGTATAAATTGTTATTATAGTAGAGGAGATGGTGTAAATACGAGCCTAGTTGAAGTATTGAGTGATATTAGGTGCTCCACTCTATTAAAAATAAGATGAAACTACGATTTATGAACAGAAAGTGTTTTTCCTTGTAAATCGTGTCCTTTCTCTTATATCGCCTTCTTCAAACATTTTTTCAAGTTTTTCAAGTTCAAACATTCTTTCAGCAATAATCTATTGAATTAAGAGCTAAGTGACTAAGTGCGCTACATTGCTGGCTATCGTAAGCTTCTTTTTAATTAAACTTTTGTAATAAATATCATCGCATAGTAATGAATACCATCGCTCTAAGTGTTCCTAACGAAATTATAAATATGAGCTACAAAGCTCGGTTCAGCTAATATTGAAATTCATCAGGGAGAGTGCACAAATGATAAGGATACATGTTGAATATTTTGTTGCTTTTTATTCCAATTATTTTACAAGTAGCCCATACTTAGACCACACTTCTAAAAGTGAAGATTTTCTCTTTTATTTTAAATATATAATTTTCAGCACACACTGCCTTTGATTCACCTTACATATTATTGTTACACAGTGTGTCTCGCGAACTCCGTCCACCTGAAATATTTTGGGTATTTTAAACAATACGCTAAAATATTTCACATAAAAGTTATAGGTTTTAAAGCAGTTAGTAATGTAGTAATAGCAGTTGTTTGAAAAGTGGTTCGTTTTTTAAATGGAATGGCTTATTTTTTATACACATTTTCTATGAAATGGTAAACTCTTAATAAAAAAAGTAGTAAGGTACATTTGTCCTAAAACTTACCGGTTCTCAGATATTTGACTGTGCTAGTTCTATTACTCGTCTTATCAAGCATCTTCAAAACTACGCACAGTGTTATTCCCGATACTTTGATACGTAAAAGTAATACGTTTATTTAAGGTGCACAGAGTTCGTGGAACACACTGTATATTCAAGTGTTATATCTTAAAAAACTTCCATAGGTTCGACAATAAACACTGGAATAAAAGTGGTAGCTCGTAGTTAGACCATCTGCTTTAATTATTAGATTCAACAGATTCTTCTTATTACTTCCGTCAATTTTTTTCTCTGACTGTCCACTACTGTTTCCATCCATAAAATAAGTACTCGCGTAGCTTTATACAGGGTGTCTCTTAACTCGTGAAGTATCCGGAATTGGGGGGTAGCAGAGGTGATTCTGAAGAACTTGTTCCTTGACCAAAATATTGTTTGAAGCTTCGTTTTTGAGTTATTAACGAAAAACACTGGCCAATGAGCGCGCCCGTATAGCGCGATGTCAGGCGCGTACCACTCAACTGTGCGCGGTCGTGATCGGGTGCATCGAGAGGCAACGTACGGCAAATGAATAATGTGTAATTATTCGTTATTCATAAATACCAATTTAATTAACAAGTCGTTTAATAACCGTTCCATACTTTTATTCCTTATCCCAAACGAATAAAGTTTTTTATTAATACTTAGAAAGTGTTTGGATAATTAATGTTAGAAAAGAGTAGTTAAATAAACTTACCCTTTCGTTCACGGTTGTATGGAACGGTTATTAAACGACTTGTTAATTAAATTGTTATTCATGAATAACGAATAATTACACATTATTCATTTGACGTACGTTGCCCCTCGATGCACCCGATCATTACCGCGCGCAGTTGTGCCTGAGCTCGCGCTATAAGGGCGCTCTTATTGGCCAGTGTTTTTCGATAGTAACTCAAAAACGAAGCTTCAAACAATATTTTGGTCCAGGAAAAAGTTGTTCAGGCTCACCTCAGCGATCCCCCATTTCCGGATACATACTTCACGAGTTAAGAGACACCCTGTATACTTTTCAGCGCAATTCTTAAAATGATATGTATTGTTTTTTCGAGACACTATTTTCTTGCGATTTGGAAAACTTTTTATACGTAATTGAAAAACCCTGAACCACCCCATATAAAGACTATCCACCATCAAAACCTAAGAGGCAGTCTAAAACTAATGCGGGTAGTTTGGAAAGTTAGTCTTGATCACAAATTTCACGTCAGCATCGATCTCATTCTCAGTACCTACGTTGCTGTAACACTTCTAGTTGCAACTTTCAGGGTTATCCTAATAACATCGTAATAAAAAGTTTTATATGACGTGATCCATACAAAAAAAACCGGGAAACTATAATAACATGACGACATCATTTTTTTCTAGTTCAACCATATAATATGCCATCAAACTGTACCGTTTGTACTTGAATACAAGAACTACAGTAATCAGGGTAAAAGGTTCATCAGTGTAAAACAGTGACAATACGGAAATTAGTTGCGTAAATTCGTAGTCGGATACAGGTGCAAAAAAATGGGTTTTGTACCAGTAAGCGGATATTCAATAAGACACTCCTAAAAATGTTATGTATAACAAAATGTTGATAAAAGTGCTGTAAACATCTTTCTTTTCTTGGTATTGTATTAAGAGAACGAAATGAATAATAGACAAAACTGTTTAGTATAGTATATCATAACGGAGACTACTAGACGGTAATAGGGACGCAAGGCAGTCGGTGAGTAGCATAAACAGGACGAGAAATGAGACATCACACCGAATGGCATTTTCACTAATAATTTTCCTGCAAACGTTTATTAGTCTCGATAACTATTTTATTGAGAAGTGGGATGAACACTTTCAATAATGAATATCTCATGAAAATATCTTTACACATTAATAAGAAATAACTATTTTCAAATAATCGCATCAGTTTGTTCGATAATTGGGTCATTTATCTTACGTATTTTTTTTTAACTG
This sequence comes from Nomada hirtipes, assembly GCA_951802735.1. Classification (NCBI taxonomy): domain Eukaryota; kingdom Metazoa; phylum Arthropoda; class Insecta; order Hymenoptera; family Apidae; genus Nomada; species Nomada hirtipes. The sequence goes on along the minus strand of OX637919.1, from coordinate 5,525,052 downwards.
CGGTAACTCAAGTTTAAGAGATAAAACCACCCTTCGAAGTTCAATTCCCTAAGAGCTAACTCGGAAACGGTTAAAGTCAAAGAACAAAATAGATTGAGAAAAATTGAACCGCGTTTGGATGTTAAAAGAAAATGCTGGAGTTAACAAACAATTTTTTTAAATATTTTAAAAAAAATGCGTCGGTCATGTTCATTTGAAAAGATACAACGGCTGCGCAATGTGAATGTAACAAAAAAGATTTAATTTTCAATTAAAAAAACAACAACATGCATATACATATGTATGTATAGTTGTCTCATTATTTAACACAAAAATGCTACTTCTCAAGCCGGCCAAATGCGAGTTGTGAAAGCATGAAGAACAAAATCCACTCTTAACAAAATTATTCATACGCATTAAACGTTTACTTCTTTTGTAAAGGAGAAAATTGTTTACATTTACCGATTGCGAGAACTTTAATGGAGAATAGTTAATATGAAATCTGTCTAACATTAAAATGTAATAAGTTTGCATGCATTGCGTTTTGTTCATTCAGCAACCATACCCAATGAATCAATTTGCAAATTAATTGTTCATATATACTTGAAACTAACAATACATCTAAGTAATTTATTCTAGCAATAAATGAAAAATGATTTGAACGAACTTGGAGAGGTATATCAGGATCTAGTTCAAACTGCGCTACTTTTTCCGACCATGGAACCCATTTTTTCGTTTCGTCCTCGATGAAAAAATTGAACACGTTGCTCCCAGCTGGGAACTTGACGGTTTTAAATTCATTTTGCCACCATTTGTTAAACTCGTTTCGCCAATCGACTAATTGATCTTGAAAAGTCGCCGATCCGAAGGCCCAAATACACGCAAAAACAAAATATACTTCGTACCTGTGCGAAGAAGATGGCAATGGCACTACTTGTACGATTAGCTTGAATAACATTGAATTATTATTAGATGTATGTAAAATTATAAGCCACTGCGTTTAACCGTTAACGTTTGTTCGGACTGACAGACAATTGACCGCAGGCACGGGTCTGGAAACGGTGAGCACACAGTTTGCGCGGTTAAAATACTAAACAGTTATTATGTATTAGTTCATTAAAGTTTTTGATTTTCTGCAAGTGGATCTATGAGATAAATGTTTACTGTACAAAAATGAGGCACTGCATTAATATGAATTGCACATATACTCCATAGTGTCTAGGCTACATGTTGAATAAGTTTCAGTCAAATCGGTTGACTAGCTCCAGAGTTATATAAAAAAATCCAAGTGGATCTATCTTTATGTTACACACTGTATGTGTGTGGAGGCAATCCATGGAGAACGATTAGCCTGTACTTCATGTTCCATTGGACTGCAAAATAAGGGTGCTTTTGGTCCTTTGTCGACCTCCAGAAACACACGTGCCTGCAGAGATAGTCTGTTAGCGTAGACTAGGGTTTATAGGTCAGTCTGTAAACCAAATCCTAGAGAATACTATACTATATTCTTTACTTTATGTTCGTTTTCTATGAATATGTGAGATTGGGTCATTTTGATATATGGTACATTTACAAATTCTGTGCAAGGCTTAATTATAGATTTTTTTTATATAACTCTCGTTTTATTGTATTATTAGGTTGTCCGGAAATAAATTTGTGATATTTTTGCGTGGCGTCAACGTATTAACATTTTTGTTTGGCGAGGGGCGGAGTTTTGTAACGATTGGCGTGGAACATCTTCAACAAATTTGTTCAGTTTTCCATTATCAATAGTCGATTAATAGTTGATCTGCTTTCCATTCGAGACATTTATTGACGCTAGAAAGCGTTGAAACGAATTTTTCACGTTGCGTTCAATAATTGTATCCTTATCAAAAGCATGATTACTAGTTTGCGTAGTAAATACAAAGAAATTATACGAATTTGATTCCTGTTGCTACTTATTTTTGGATTAACTGTTTCGATAGCAAATATCGTAATACATACAAATTCCAAATTTATAGTACAAGAAGCTTTAAATACTAGGCTACTGAAAAACGCATTTGATTTTCGGGCAGCCTAATACGAGTATAATTAAAAAAATAACAGCAGACAATAAAGAAACATTTTAATATTAATTAACCGATATCGTAGCTACCAGTAGGTACACATTAAGATTTCCAACCGAGCAATGGCTATTACTTTTTTATACATCTAATAAAGATTATAATTATTTTTTCTTTTAAAACGCTCAAGTCCTTTTATTTAACAGTAAAAAAGATTTGTATCCATACCATTCTTTCGGACAATCGGGCGGTACGTTATCCTTAGTTAAGAAATGATCCAACAATTTGCAAAGCATTTCCACGTGACAAATTTCTGGCAACGGGGTAATTTTTTTAAATTTATGCTTTATGCCTTCTATAAGTATCGGGACGTATTTATCGATTAGTATGGTTAAATTTGCCCTTTCAGACGCTTCCCGCTTCTCTATCCAGCTCATTGCAAAGCTAAATTGATTAATCGTTTCATTTGAGAATAACCAGTGGTCATAAATCGATAAAGTTTGATAATGTACATAACAATGAAATTCTTTTATACTGTACTTGTACTATACTTGTGTCATTATTGTGAAGATTAGATACTATATATTTTTCAATAACTCAATTTATGCATATTCAGAATTATAGCAAGTTTATAGTGGAGGAGAAATTCATTTTTAAACACCAATTTTCGTATTTAAAAAATTGGGTATATTTCAAAGCAAAGCATTTACTAGAATTAGTGATAGCCGTCTAAAATAGCAAGCAAATGTTTACTCACGGGTACCATCCAATATCTTGTGGATTTAAGTAAAGGATTCCAGCTCTAGAAACTGTGGCTGGAGTTGCAGTCCTGGAATTTCAAAAACGTTTTCTTTCTACAACTATGAATCTAATGCTGCACAATTTACAATAAATACAAAGGACAAGACACCACATAAATCAGTTATTAAAGGCTCGTGCAGACTGAAAGCCAATTGTCTGCAGACACAGGTTTGGGGACAATTGTTTCTCTGTCTGGATGAGCCACAGCTGATTCTTTAAACTTTCTTCTGCCCAATGCTGTATGGATAGCGTGTAAAGAAGATATAAGTGTACCTTGAAATTCAGGGTCACATTTTTTGTATTGCATCGATATTCTATTCATTGCAAGGATTAAAAGTGTGAAAGGAACCATAAGTCGCAACTGCACCGTTTGCCCAATATAAATTGTTAAAGTTTTGCATAAATAAGATTGCGTAAGTCACACGTAGGAATGCTGTAGTACAAACGCAAGCCGGCAGGTAAAGGAACAGAGCCGAAAACGGAATTTGATTTTCTCATGTTTCAAAGTAAAGTTGGTAACTTGCGATGGGGCGCTCGCACACATAACGCACCACCACAAATGCTTGTGGGTAGACGAGAAATGCTCTTTATATTTACTTTCTTTACACCCTGCCCAAACAATTTCCATCTTTAAAGATACATCATTAGTGAACACATATTTATTTACTTGCACTGTGACTGAAATCAGTAGTTAAGAAAAGAGTAACGAATAATAAGTAACGCCTTTATATTAAATAAAAATTTTACATAATCAGGAAAACAAATTGTTGGCCTTGTTAAACGATAATTAATGTAGAAAATTCCAAAAAATTAATTGCGCAATAATTGATAAGATTAAGAGAGAATTATTAATAGAAGTTTACACACAAATTATGTATTATTCATTAATAAGAGCATTATGCATCTGTCAAATAAGAAAGTGTCGTAATAAGCAAAGTGAAATTGTTACCTAAGATTTGAGATTTCGAAGATAAGTCTCATCTGATCTGTTAAAGTAATTCTTTCGTTGCTAGCCAATGTTAATACTTTGTTGTCATCCATGACGGTGTTTAAAGATTCAATCCACATTGGATCTATATCGCCATCAAAAATAATCCACTTTGGATCGTTTCCTGTCATGTTTGCCTGGTCTCTCATTATGACGGAAAATAATCTAGTTAGAAAATGTATACGATAAGTTGTCAGAGAATTAGATAAAGTAGATAATGGTGGAAAAAGCCGTGTAAAAAAATCGTTCGAATTATAATGTCGATAACTTGTTCAATGATACAGAACATTTTTCAAAACTATACTTAAATACACTGGCAGAGCTTGCGAGTTACATCAAGAAAATTTAATAAAAATTGTTTACACACTTGATCAAACAATAGCAGAAAGGAAATACGTATAATGAAAGTGTTTATGAATTGTCTTGCAGATATCAGTTTCTATTTTAGCCTCCTTAACTATAGAATAATCTTTTGTTGGAAAAAAGGAGCCCACTTATTTGCACATCCATGATTGTATCGTACGATGGACGACAAAATATTGCGATATACATACATAGAAGGTAAAAAATATACAGTGAGAGACAAAACTATTCGTTGAATAGCAGCGTGTACAATAAAAAGGCCGCTGCCTTATGGCCTAGGGCATTTTAAATAACTCGAAATGTCCATGGAACGTAATAATATTGCATCATTCATTTATGTCAGCGCAACGCATTTTCTCAACGTAATAATACAAATTACTAATGACTATATTGCAAAGAAAAAATAATGTTTTCACTGGGTGAATATTTGACCATTCTAGAAAAGAATACATAAAAAGTTTAAAAAATTGCAGCAAATAATTTGACAACGGAATTTGTTTTTTGCAACGTGTTCATAGTAAGGCATGAAAGCGATCAAGAAATATTGGATTAACTTGGATTGGATTATCACCTAATACATTAAAATATGTCACTCTGTATGCATTGCATAATTGAGGTGAATGTCTTACCTTATTTATTACCTTATAAATTATAACATGGTGCTATTACAAATTACAAAATAATGCAATTAAATACTGCACTTATATATTTCTCTTATTATTTGATATCTGTGTGTAAGAGATGATTTATAGAACGTTTCAAAACTTATAGGTATCTCTATTCTTAAAAGTTTGTTTCATTTAATGTGGATGGGTAGTTCAGTTAGGAAATTGGAAAGAGGTAACGGGGATGAGGCCACATAAGGGAAAGGGCGAAAAAGGCCAGGCTAGCAATGGGGACGATATGGATCATAGGCGAAAGAAAATTCAAAGGGAATTTCAGGTGGAGATGGAGGATGTTCAATGCGATAGTAAGGAGTGTGGTAGCCTACGGAGTGGAGATATGGGGGTGGAAGGAGAGACGGTTGATCGAGAGACTACAGGAAGGGTATGGAAGATGGGTCCTTGGGGTAAGCAGAAACACCCCGGAGTACCTGGTGAGGGAGGAAATGAAAAGGGACAAGATGAGAGTATGGTTGGGAAAAAGGGCGACAGAGTGTGATGACAAAATAAGGAAGAGGAAGGTCAGCATCTTGGTTAGAGAATGCTGGGAAGAAAGAAGAAAGGACGAAGAAAAGGGGAAATGGACAAGATGGGGAATAAAAAGGGAGGAATACTTCAGAAGATGCGGCTACATGGGGAGAGTGGCGGAGAGAAGGGAAGAGGTATGGAAGGAACTGGTGGCAAGGGACAGAGAGGTACAGGAACAAGAAAGAGGGGAAAGTGTGAGGAGATCCAGGTTTGCGCCAAGATACGAGGAGGTAAAGGTGTTGGGATGGCCAAGATACATAAAGAAGGATAAAGAAAGGGTTAAAAGCATGAAGGAGATGGCCAGACTAAGATGCGGAAATGAAGAGAGGGCAAATAAGTATTGGGAAGAGGAGGACAGGAGGAGATGCGAGCTGTGTGGGGTGGAGAAGGAGACGCTGAAAGAGAGAGAAGGAAAGAGAGGAGGATAGTGTTGGAGGTAGAAGGAAGTCAAGAAAGCCAAAGAAAAAGCAATAGTAGAGATAAGAATTAAAAGGAACAATAAGATATAGATATATATGTAGATATTTATATTAGTATGTAAGTTAGACAGTAAGAGATTTATGGATGTATAGAGATGTAGACAAGGGGTGGCCGCAAAGCCGAAAGGCAGGCAGCTAAATAAAGCATATGTATATAATAGTTCAGTCAGGAAATTCAAAATCCGGTGTATGATATGAATGGGTAATAACAGACATTAAATAATATATTTAATAATTCCCACATTCTGAGTGGACGATTACTTTTGTCCTTTACGGCACATATGTATTAAAGAATATCCCTACCCGTCTTTCCATTCCCGTGTTGTTGGATTAATAATTCCAAAGAGTTCGTCATTTGTTACAGCTTTTGGATTCAAGTCCGTGTAAAGTGGTTTCAATTGTTGGTTGAAATATGTTCGATTAAGCGTTTTCCACACCTGAGTTTTTCCCGTTCCTGCCAAGCCAACGATGAACACGGAATGACGAACGTGAAGCAATTCTTCCAATTGTACAACCTAATTAATATAACACAGTATAGCATGCAGGGTGGCATGGGTATTTCCCAGCAAACGGTGCGTCTATGTTATATGATTAAGAGCAGGAAAAGTATGTTACACAGGCACACAAATGCTTGTTCAATCCCGAGCCTTGCAGTAACAAGTGGTCCTCGTATTACAGAAGACATACAAAAATTGGGAAACACTTGTATAAGTAAATATAAGCGTGATATGGTTATTTTTTTCACTACGTTCAACTGTTATGAATGATCAAAAAAATATGCAACTATCCAATACAGGAATTAAGTAGTCTTTATTATCATATTTTAATGTAACAATTATATATTTGTAATGATGCCTTTATTTGTAGGATATTATATTTATATATTTATAATAATAATTAAAATAATATAATATATATCTTTACATATTATATTTACATTTCAATTAAATATATGTATGTATGTACATACATATACATAAAACTCTAGGGCCTGTCATAATGTGGAAAATAAGAGAAATCATTTTGGCTAATACATACTGTATGTATACTATACAACACAAAACTTTAGCACACTTGGACAAACTGAACAATTATTAATTACTTATTTCAGGAATATAAAAGAGAATTTTCTAATTTATTCATTCGTTTAATAATTAGATGTTTACCATTCAATGTCTCGATTCATGTATTTTTGTAGCATTTAGTATACCGATATTTTGACACTTACTTTTAGAATAAAACCATCTTCTGGTTGCAGTTTAAGATCCAAAGCAGACTGTCGGACCGTTTTCTCAAAATCTAAATCTCTCTTTCGTGGCACATCCAAAGCAGGGAACAAATCACCTAAACGCCCCGAAAGTATGAAAGTTTTAATACGGGAATATCATATATATCATTTATTTATAATTATTACTATCGCTAAGTTTAAATTTATACATCTTACAACTAAATACAATAATATTAGGGTATTGGAGATGAAATTGTAACGAATTTGTAATAAAACTGTCAGTGTCTATCGTCTTGTAGACAATAATATTAGGAAGAAAGATAAATATTAATATTTATTTATCAAAGCAAGATCCATTCAGTGCAACATCCGTCCAAATACTATTTGAAATAATAAATTCTACATACATAGTACTAATAAAAGAATGCATATTTTAAATCGAACACAAAATTTCGGTAAATAAAATATTTTTATTTTGCAATGAAAATAAATTAAAGGGAGAGAGTATATTATAATACAGGAAATTGTAATATTTTCCAAAGTAAATTTATTTGTATTATAGTTTAAGTACGAGTATATGCATGTAACAAAGTACAGTAAAGTCTCAATGTAAGCGAAATCGTCGGGACTGAACTATCGCCTATAGCGGATACTTCCTACGTTTCCAACGGATCCGAACGTAAAAAAGGACTATATTATTCTTCTATATTATTTTAATTATTAGTAATTATTTATAGTCCCCCTTAAAAATCAAGTTGGCCCCGCGTTGGGAAACACTGGTTTAGACTTCTTCCACACATATGTATAACAATAGATTATAAAAGAATTTATTCTCGTAAAGATTACGATTTTCAATTTGAAATAGTACTTTACCCAGCTGTACAAAACAAGCCTCAGTAATTTCAGTGTCCCTCAGACCATTTCAAAAACTTGTTGTAACAAATAAAATATTTTATTTTCCATGTTATAGATTCGCATGATGATTTAAAATAAAATAAGCTATTTACTATTTTCTATTTAAAATAGTTTTTTGCCCGGCTTTCGATCCATTGAACCGAATTGGCTCTGTCTATCGTAAAACAAGGTTATCTGTACCTCCATGTTCGAAAATCTATGCTTTTAGACACAAGAGAGTATTAGGAACCACCTTGTATTGGTGTGTCATGATTAACTTTAACATTTATACATCTGGAGGTATATTTTTCAGATTAAGAGTGAATTGCAAGTACGGTCACTTGCTATACCTTGCCGAAAGATGTATTAATATTATGAGCAAGTTTTATGAGCAATATTATGAGCAATTCACTCCATTAAGTTCAAGTTTAAACTCGGGTAAGAAAATGACACTGATTTCAATTTGGACCACCATTCCCATTCATACATAATGTGCTACTTTAAAATGAAATATTTGAGGATGCCTTATCCATGTTATGTTTGTCTAGTTTGGGTATTTAAGTAAACCTATGCTACTAACAATAAGTTTTAAAAGGCCCTACGATCGAGAAAGCAGTTGTTTCATTTAGGAGCAACCTAATATTTCTAATAATTTGCTATAACAATTGCTCCAACGAGTAACGAGGCTACACGTAGCGTCGTAAAGACAGAGTCAACTGGTGGACATTGACGCTTGGGCTAGGGCTAGGACACGGTTTTTTGTCACAGTACGCATCAGAACAGCTACTTTTGAGTTTGGAGTTTTTATATTGTTTCACGTATAGTCGACGATTTATTCTATTCTAATCCAGAACAGGTAAACTGGCAATGATCAGAACCTGGCAGAAAAACCCATCTTGTCCCTAGGCTGACAATGTTCCTCGCCCCTACATTTTGAACACGCACCCTCCTCTTCAAGTACCACGTGTAGGGCGCAAGAGGAGGGTGCAGCAAAACCTTTAAAAACAGCCTGATGGGCAAATTAGCTTGTATAAAAAAGACCTGCGAGCCGACGCGTTCGAAAACCAAATTGAACAATTACAACCGACAGAAATTACAATACAGGGAGAGAACAATATATGTAAAACATCTGTTAATATTGACAATTATAGAGGGAAATGTTTGTATAATGCAATAGCAGGTACTTCATCTACACAAAAATGTTACATATGTGATCTTACTTCAAACGACTTCAATAATATTGATTTGCTATTGTCACAACCAATTAATGAAAGTATGTACTTAAGTAGCACCTCGCCATGTTTGGATTTGCTTTTTTGAATTTTGTTGCGAGTGGCATACAAATTGTGTACTGAACAGTGGTAAGTAAATTACCCCCTGGTCTTTTGGTAGATAAACCAAAAGCAAATTATGGATATTCAAATGACGGCAACACTGCTCGCCGATTTTTTGAAAGCTATGACATTTCGGCACGCATAACTGGTATAGATGAAGATATAATGAAGAGATTTTATTTTTTATACAATTTTGCCAATAGGCCAACTTGGAGAGAAAGCCCAAGAAACGAGAAATAAGGATTTATCGAAATTAAAAGAATTCAACTCCAGACAATTGTCTCGTTTGCAAAACCTAGAAGACGTGATTCATGGACTTTTGATTTCTTCGGGCCCGTATATATCGAGCTTAAGATTTGTGAAACTAAAAAATATAAAACAGTGTCCGAATGATGTCTTTCAGTTTTTTTTAAAAAGCCGGATGAGAAATGACGTAATAGCTAAGTTAAGTAACAATTAAAAATAATCTAATCTACCAAAAAAACATGAGAGGAAGTCTTTTTTTTGTTATCCTAACTGTTTATCTCATTATTTCATTTGTCCGTGTATACACTTTATTTTATATAACAAATGTGGGATGCAAGAATTCGTGGAAATGATATGAAAGGGTTTTGTATGGATCGTGTGACGAGGAAGTATCGAATGAGCCGCGAGGTGTGAATGAAGAGTGTTAGTGGAAACGTCGAATGTGGATCGAGTGAATGTTTATATCTTCGAAGGAGCGAACGGTTTCGGGGAATGCATGTGGAGTCTTGAGTGCATGGTGACCCGTAGTCGAATTGTGACACGTGGCAAGGATGTGTGTGTCGGTGTGTGCCTTAATGAGTGAGAGCGAATGAAGGATAGAATGAGATGAAAGCTAAGAGTGAACGAATATATTGAATGGACGTTGCGTGCGAGAACCAGAGTTGAATCAGAGAGCATAGTAGAGTTGAGTCGTGAGTGAATTGAGAGAATAGTTTGAGACGTGGAAGAGAATAGAAGGGCTTGCGAAGCCTTGGAGATTAGTGTTGAGAAGAGTATTGTGCGGTGATATGCCATATTAATAAAATAGTTAAGAGTTGAGATACAATTTTAATTAACAATCACAATTCCCATAAAAATAATCCTACACAAATGACAAAATATCATAATTACTACTGTAGAAACATTTTTGGAATTTTTGCCACGTTTTGGGGATTTTACACGACTGTGCGACGTTAGGAGACACTCGACGAAGACGAGTCGAAGCATGGTAGAGTCAGGAACAGTAACACAGAACAACACACAGTAACACGCAGTGAAGTCAAAATACTCTAGTCTAGGCCACAAGAGCCTACGCAACACACAAACAGTCTACGTTGTCAATCTCGCCAGACAAACAAGTCTCTCATTGTTACAAATAAAGCTAAAGTTGTTGCAGCAACGGTATTCCTTTTAATCCCTACTAGTTAATTAGCCGGAAAGAATCGTCCGGGTCGCGGTGTCAATAATAATTCAGACGTGGATGTACGACCCACGTTGGCACGATACACAGTCTTGTGCCTTATCGCGAACGTGACGAACAACAATACATGGTAAGAATAATGAAACCTAGGTGAAGTTAGACCATTGACAGCATACTGACGCAACTAACAAAAAGTGAATGTATGTCCAAGAATACGATACCGATATCGCTGCAAACCAATAAAGAGAAGTGAAAAAGTAATTAGTTGTGATAAATCTTTGAATCTTGTATATCGTCTAATTTTTATGAACTTCAACTGTTTCACGCATTCAGTGCCAAAGAAGATATTGAACGTTTCGCTAGATTTTAAACAGTACAAGAATTGCATTCAATTATTAAATAGAAAAAATTAGCAATGCTGATGAATTCTCATCTTCCTTTTACATGTATCTCATCTAATGAGTGTATCGAAGAATATTTTTATATACACACTTAAAGTTCTACTTTCCGTATTACTTTTGTGCTGCATGTGGCATAGAATGACTTACATTGACGCATTGTTAATTATCATACTAATTTTATTTTAAAAAGGTGCCCGACTACGTAACATACTTACCAATAAGTCCCATAAAAACAGGCACGTCGTCGGTTATAATTTTCGGTATGTTAAAATCTCTGAGTGCTCTCATTAACACCTGATCCTCGTCTCTCTGAGGGTCGCCTCTCTTCAATTGCCCAGCAACTACCAAAACCGATTTAATCGCCCGTAAACCCCAATCATAGTGATCTTGTTTCGACAGGAGTTCTCGACAGAGCTGATACAGTGTTATAAATTTTCTCGCGAGCAATCTAGCTTCTAGGAAACCTTCGGCCACCAGCATTATTTCGCAAATTAAGTCGAAGTCTGGAACTACCATGGCACAGGGCCTTGAAAGTAAATAGCAGTGGTAAATCTCTTTTATTTATTAGCACTATAACATTGGTTAATTTGTAATGTCGTTATGTTGAAATTCTAACCATGTATTTTAAAATGTCAGCATGCAATATGTTAATTATATTCACTGTTTTCATCGGTATATTCGTATGATAAAATGGATCGAATATTTATTTATATTAATATCAAATATTTATTGCTTACAACTAGTTATTAAATATGTTCAATTAATGAGATGCACTTGCATCTGTACTCACCGCATCCTCCCTGATAACTTCTCAATTAATGTTTTAACAATTCTAATGCCACAAGTATAATTAATATACAATGTGTAGAGTGATGCACAGATTCGTTCCCATGCTATTAGGTTTTTGAAATATGTAATTATTGTACCCTTATTTTCTGTCAACTTACGATGTACACAATTTCGTTTGCAATTTTCTTTATTTAATGAAAACCACTTATAATCTTAAGTCTTAAAGTCAAATACGACGAAAAGCTAAATATTTCACATTGCCACTACTGTAAATCGAGTAATATGTTAGTAAAAATATCATGTAATATGTGTTTTGAATTCGTCTCGATGTCTTCTACAATATGGTAAAAAATAAATATGTCTTTCTATTTATTAATAGCGTGGCCTTGATTCCGCCATGAAAATAAACTGTTTTCGAAATTTTGTTTACTGATATTTATTGTACACTCTATACCCTGCAACTTTTGTTCTAAACCTTTTTTTTGTCAGATGGCTACAAGTGGGTGAAAGATCGTCCGTCGCGTTAGACGGAACACCCTCTATTTATTAAAGGAACAGAAATCGAACTGACAGTCAATCTCTAATATACGAAGTGTCATTGGACTTATTTCTAATAATTAGTCTCATAGCTATGCTAATTGAAGCAAAGAACAAAAATATCCGGGAGTAGAAGTACAAAAAGGAGCCTTGTAAATATGTATATGTATTTTAATTACAAGTCGCAGGTATTGAAATTTTTAATTTGGTGTCATTTTATACGATTGTAAAATAATAGGACAAATATATACACAAACAGTGAATCACACCAGCTCTATGCATCTCAAGTACATGTAAGTACATATGTATATGTATCTATTACTTCAAATCAGGGCTCGGAACTTTCGGGCCGATTTTCAGGGGCAATGCCCCCTTTCTCCCGCCGCGCGTATTGGCCCGCGATCGCCAATCGGCTCGAAGCTCCTCAGGCGCGTAGCATATGAACCGCGCGGGTCGCATTAGGGTGACACTCGTATCAATAGGATTCGACATCGTCCCATGTCCCATGGACCGCGCGGTTCATATGCTACGCGCCTGAGGAGCTTCGAGCCGCTTGGCGATCGCAGTTGCCTTTGAAAATCGGCCCGAAAGTTCACTTAATTCCGAGCCCTGCTTCAAGTGATAAACAGTAGCAAATTAAAACATTGATATGCCATACCCTGTACCATTATTTAGAAATCTAAATATATCTATTACCAGGTGCATACTTGTACCGGCTGGGATAGTATCAGTATATTGCTCAAGGTCATTGAAGGAGTGGAAGTACGCCGCTAGGCAGCCTTCGGAGGAAAAAATATGAGATGCATAATTTATTTTCTCTACGAGTTAATAATGGCGATAATATTTTACTTGAAAGCTTAATGAATTTGTTGCTTGAAGTTAAGTCAGTGGACAAAATATGGAATGCATAATTTATTTTCTCTACGAGTTCATGATAATGATGAGATTTTTGTTGAGAGTTAAATGGATATCTTGCGCGAAATTACCAATCTTACTTAAAGACTTATACTTTAATGGATTCGCCGCTGGATTCGAACCAGCGAGGTTCACGTGATGAATATAAGGATGGACATTGAGCCAATTACAGAATTAAAAGTTTGTGTCGCGGAAAGGATCAAAGTTTTAAAAGCTCTACAGGAAGCAGTTATGGTAATAAGATAGGTCATGCTTTGAAAGAACACGTAGGTCAGGATGACGCAGAACATACGAATCCAGAGCTGGGTAAAGTATGTACATTTTCTTGTAAGTACAATATAAAAAATAAGTTATTCTATTAGGGAAAAAATCGAAATTGAACGAATTCCATTGATATCTGTATATGCTACGGCCAGTATTGGTTTTACCCAACCATGGTGTAAAACCATGAAAACTAACCCTATTTAAAAACGTAAGTTTTTGCATCTCCTGTTCATTTAATAAAATAAGATGTAAACGTTTGTTTAATGAAGACCTGCTTCTAATAAACCCATATATCAAGTTTTTTATTTTATTATTATTAAACTTGTGGTTTCCCTTACATATTAGATTGATTCAAAAAGTTCAAAGTGATCTCAGATTCATTATGGAAAGTAGATAGATTATCCACTGTTCATAATTGTCAATTAATTGTTAATATTGTTCTTTTATTATATTGCTGCAAATAGCTGAAGAATTGCTCAGACCCTTACGATGATCACACTCTATACTCTAGTGCAGTGATGAGCAAACTGCTCAGTAATCAAACTGCTCAATAAGCAAACTTATTGAACAACGTTAATATGTATATGTTTAAAAAAAACAGAGGAGAATTTTGCTATAAATCAAATAAAAAATGGCCAATTTGCGTCTTAAATTAAATTATTTGATTAATATATTGGAGTATTTAATATAGCGGCCCGCGTAAAGAAGTAGATTTCAACTGTTGGCCCACTGCGAACCAAAGCTTGCTCACCACTGGTCTAGTGTGATGCAAACCAAAGCACGTAACATTTAGTAAAATATAATTTTTACACTTTTCGCAGGCATTTGTTACAATCAAGCACCGACCCTAATACTTTTAACCCATTTGCATCAAAACGCGGAATAATCCGCGAGCCGCGACTGTCTGCTATCACCAAGCGCGGAATAATCCGCGAGCCGCGACTGTCAGCTATCACCGAGCGCGGAATATTCCGCGAGCCTGCGACTGCTTTTTTTACCAGTTGCGAAATATTCTTTAGTTGCGACAGACCACGTTTAACCACTTGTGGGAGCGTTTCGGTTCCATCAGTTTAATATACACTGTGTATCAATCGTTTTAAACAGTACATTGTTAATAAACTCCATGAATAATTTGGATGCCCGTTACTGCACATACAATCGACCGCGCGCGGTGATACGAGTCAGTCGTCAGTTGAACGTCGCTGATGTTTCAACGCGGCAGCTGAAATAGACCGATGATGCAAATGGGTTAAGCGGAAATGGACATCATGGTCGGCATATAGAAACGAAAATATGGGATTTCGATTTAAAAAAATATCGATGCCCTTGATATCTCCTAGGACAATGACCTTGAGAAGAAATTCCTTCTGCAATCAGATTTGCCACTTAAAATAGTATAACTTTGCCCTCCTGAGTTTCTTCATGCGGCCAATAATAACGGAGATACATATTTAGTGTGTGTTTCTGATAAATACACCACCCTGTATATAGGTTGTCCCACATAACTGTCGCCACAAAATATAGATGCTTTCGTTACATTTTATAAAAGATCATGTTAAACAATTGAAAAAGTTCATTTGAGTTTGCATAACTTCTATTAATAATTGCTGCTTTCATTTCTATTGTATTTGTAACGAATTGTACTAATAACAAATATTTAAAATATATTGTAGTTCCGTTTAAAAAAGAACTGCTAACATTCGTAACTCTGGAAAAACTGAAGTTAAAAACTTCTGATTAATCGAAGTTAGGCAGACTCGAATACAGTTTCACTTTTATTTGACGCAATTATTTGTGGAGTTTAAGGGATGCCATAGAATATTGTGGCGATAGTTACGTGGAGCACTCTGCATATAAAAAATATACACTCGAATCCGTTACTTCGAAAGAATATAACTGCTAAGGTAAATATTTTTATTGAAAATATGTTCTATTCTGTTGAAATCACGTTAATGAGTACGATACCAGTCCGTACAATCGACCTGCACAAAAATTTAAATCTTTAACACTTAGAAAGTGTAGGACAGTGTTTTCTATCTATTCTTTTCCTCGAAATCATTTTTACTCAATTTTTCTTTGGGGAAGTTGGCTAGAGCACGGAAGATGCTGAATTCAGTTGACAATAGATCAGGTGGGTAGATACGCGGGATGAGGTAGAACATTAATTTACATTTGGCGCAAATTTTGCAAGATCATCACCAAATCTATTCGCCACGTGGGACATCTTCGTGGATCCAATTTCCAGATTTGAATTTATCAAACCACTTTTACGCGGTACTTTCTCTCAAGCGCCAATTTGAAAGCATAAAACGCTAGAAGTATAAAATCGCGCTTCCCATTTGCATTCGGAACGTGAAATTCTGCTGAATAAAGTGATACTATTTCATCGTCACTTTGAGCAAAATAATTGCGAATGTCAGCGAACAAAATAATATTACTCTCATTGTGAAACATATTTAAAACTATGCACAGTGTTATCCTCGACACTTTCGTACCTGAAAGTAATATGATGAACAGAGTCAAATATCTTAGAAACGGTATATTCGGTAAATAAACAAACCTTAGTATTTCTATGGTCAAAATGCGGTATTCTAGCGAGAACAAACATAAAAAACGAGACATTCCATTGAAAAAAACTAGAAACAGCTTTTACCATATCATGTACTTCTTTAAATCCCATTTTCGCCTATTGTTTGACATAACTGTTGTGCCCTAACCGTTCCCACGAGCTATCCACGATAAGCGCGACTCAGCAGCACGTGCAGTCGAGGCCGCGTTCGAGGAATAGCGGACGGATACGCGCAGGAAGCAGCGTATCCATTTACTGTCGATCCAGCAACTTGCGCCAGGCTAAGGGCACGCCAAGGAGACTGCCCACCACCGAAAAGACACAGCACATTCCTGCATCAACACCGTATAAAACCCCGATAGCGCGACTGCCGGCGCGCTATCTTGAACAAGCTACCCGTCACGTCAGTCTCAGTGCAGCTCTCCATCAAGCTCAACCATCACTCCTGAGCACTGTGTAGATACCAAGTCTCAATAAATTTACTCCTTTATTACTCGAACACCGGTGAATACCAATTCTTTGACGCTCCCGCACCTACGACATCCCCCAACATTCGACAAGTGTCATCCGGCACAACATTTTTGGTGGCAGCGGTGGGATACTCTCGTTGGAAACAGTGCGTGGATAAGGTAGAGTTGCAACATCAAAAGGCAATTCTACCATCAATCACCGAGGAGGAGCTCTGGTTCGTCGACGGTAATAACTAAAAAAGTTACCGTCAGCCATCGAGGTGGCATCAAGGACTGATCCTGATCGTATTCTGAGGAATCGACAATCAGTCCCAACGACCAGCTAAGAAGCGACCTGTGTGAACCACGCGACTGAAGCGACCGACCGAAGGAAGGGTCCTGGAAGCCGATCATCCGAGGAGACCGACTACCCCAGGCTATCCTTCGCAGCCGACGCTAGGAGCAAACGGAGTTCGAGTGACCAGCCTGCTGCAGTTCGAGGACCGGCAGCTGGACAAGGAGCGGATCAAAGAGACACATCAACGAAGCTACTACAGGCAAGCGAAAATGCGCCAGCAATTGTAAGTCAAGAAAAATTTTTTAATACCAATGTAAATCAGAGTCTTGTATGTCGCAAGAAGGTGGGGATATAAACCGTTTCCGACTGCCTAACAGTCGAGTTATTTCTAGATCTTTTGAGTCCATATTTGACAACTTTCTTACTTTTACGAGAAACGCAAATATCAATACACCTTCTTCCGACCCAGTGCATACGACCCGGAGGCAATTACGCGCACCACACGTTAATTTTGACACCGATTCATCGAGCGATAGCGGAAGCGTAATCCGCGTAGTACAGGAACGAGAATTCCCAATCGACGCGAACGACTTTAGTTTACTCGAAACCGAGAACATGGCAACAAGCGGCAGCGCACCGGTACTGAAAGCGCTTTCCTTAGTAAAGGAATTCGGCGGGGGCTCCGTGAGCGAGTTGAACATGTTTTTAAAATCATGCGACGTCGCGATGGAGTTAGTTCCCCCGTCAGAACACCCCCTGCTATTGAGAGCGATTTTAGGAACGAAATTTAAAGATCAAGCAGCCATCCAACTCGAATACCGTGACATAGACGATTTCGAAACTTTAAAATCAACCCTACAGTCTCTATTCACGGAAACTCGTTCGTTGAGCACGGTCCAGAACGAATTCAATGCATGCCGACAAAGAGGTTACGAGAGTGTTAGATCCTTTGCGACACGACTAGAGACCCTGACAGCGGAGTTATCGCAATTAACGACTAAACCCGGGAACAGCAAAGTAGTAAATCAGGCGTTGCTGGACGCGGTGAACGATCAAGCAATAAATATTTTTAGCACGGGACTGAATGACAGACTAAGGAACATAATACGGTCGCGAACGTATGACTCGTTAAAGGCAGCAATTACCGCGGCTATGGGAGAAGAACAAGCACTAGGGTTAAATAGCACGCGTAATTTCGGAAATCCGGGAACCTCCAATTATGGCAGGGGACGAACCGGACAAAGGTCCAACGTTCCGCAATGCAGGAGATGCCATAGACAAGGGCATCTCGCAGAGAATTGTTACGCGCGTTTGAGTATGCCGCGAGCGGAACTTACTCCCAATCGTTCCTCGTCTAATCGACAGACGTTTGGTATTAAACGAGAGGTGCGTCACACCACGGTTGTGTGCAACTATTGCAACCGGCCCGGGCATCTCCAGCGCGATTGCAGAACGTTGATGAGAGACAAGCAATCGACAAGCGGCGAGTCATCGAACCGGAATAACCCGCGAAATACTAATTACCGACGTGACACGGACGGAAACAGAGACAATCGACCGCGCGAAAATTCAGGGCCCAATAGATCTAACCGATCAGGCACGGACGGCCAGCCGTCGATCCGTTCATATCAAGTAAACTGTGCTACAGAGGCATATAGGTCCAGGAATATAGTTGAAATCCAGGCAAAAGAACTGCAAGTACCAAAGGTCCGTATGTCGGTCGACACGGGGGCAGACGTTACATTATTAAAATACGGTAAAATCGATTTAGACGTGCTCACCACACCGGAAGTAATAATGCTGAAAGGCATAGGGCATTCCGAAATTCGCACTATCTGTAGGATAGAACTTCACGTACAAATAGGAGACAGATTTCTTACTCATCCTTGCCACGTAGTTAGAGACGATTTTCCTCTACAAGTTGACGGCATATTAGGGTACGATTTTATCACTAACTATAAAGCGATAATTAGACCAGGAGAACGTGTAGAAATTTTGAACACGTTCTGGCCACTGGTTAGAGACGAAGAAATTAGCCTACAACCGCGAACAGAAACGATAGTACGGGCACATACGAACGATTACGGACAGGGTTTAGTAGATAAACAAATGATAGAACCAGGAGTTTACGTAGGAAGTTGTCTGACTAGGGCTGACAATGGTACATGTCCGATCCCCATAATAAATCTGAACACCCGTGCTATTCAAATAGAACCGCCGACAGTGCAACTTGAGACGCTTCCGACGGTACGGAACACTGACCTACGTGATAACGACGTCGACTTAGGTCGCGTCAGCTCGCGTACGTACAATATCCGCGCGCTAACCGGGAAGGATAGAATGGAAAGGCTCTACGCGATAGTATCAAGACCGAGCATTTAAACGCGGAAGAAAAAGACAGTCTATTGGAACTCTGCGGGAAATACAATGATATTTTCTATTTGGAAGGCGACCAGTTAGGCCATACTGATAAAGTCACACATAAGATACGATTAATACCAGGCGCGAAACCTGTAAACGTAAAACCGTATAGATTACCGCAGGTACACAAGGAAGAGGTAAATAGGCAGGTACGCGAAATGATCGAACAGGGAATAGTAGGGCCTAGCACTAGCGAATGGAACGCTCCGTTGCTAGTCGTCCCGAAAAAACCCGACGAAACGGGGAAAAAGAGATATCGTGTGGTAGTAGACTTCCGAAAATTAAATGACTTAACAGTAGGGGACTCATTTCCCCTACCCAGTATTTCCGAAATTCTCGACCAGTTAGGTGGAGCCAAATACTTTTCGACACTAGATTTAGCGTCAGCTTTCCATCAAATCGATGTGGAGCCTGAGGATCGCGAAAAAACCGCATTCTCTACCCCGTACGGTCATTTCGAGTACAAGCGCATGCCATTCGGGCTTAAAGGCGCTCCTCCCACCTTCCAAAGAGCAATGGAAGCGTTACTAGGAGGATTGCGCGGAATTAAATGCTTTGTATACATAGATGACATAGTAGTTCACGGTCGTTCACTTCAAGAACACCAGGAAAGATTAGCCCAGATATTTGATCGAATACAGGATAGCGGTCTAAAATTACAATCAAACAAATGCCAATTTTTGCGGAAAGAAACTATTTACTTAGGACACGTTATAACTAAAGAGGGAATTAAGCCAGATCCGTCCAAATTAGAGTCAGTTCTTAATTTTCCGATTCCAAAAAAGGCCAAAGACGTTCAATCCTTCCTCGGTTTAGCGGGATATTACCGAAAATTCATAGAAAATTTTTCAAGCACCGCAAAACCACTTACTCAGTTATTGAAAAAGGATACGGAATTTAGATGGACTAACCAGGAGCAAGAATCTTTTGAAATTCTAAAAGATAAATTAACGTCAGCACCACTCTTACAATACCCGAACTTTTCAAAACAATTCACGCTAACAACTGACGCATCCGGTAAAGCAATAGGCGCAGTGTTATCTCAGCAGCATCACGGCAATGACCTACCGATAGCTTACGCGAGTAGAGTCCTTAACAAGGCCGAGTTAAATTATAGCACGACCGAAAAGGAGTTGCTAGCCATCGTTTGGGCAACGCAACATTTTCGACCTTATTTATACGGGACTAAATTCTTAATTGTCACCGACCATAAACCTCTTACATGGTTATTCAATGTAAAAGATCCAGGCTCCAGGTTAGTCAGGTGGAGATTAAAATTAGAGGAATATGAGTACGAAATTCGATATAAGGAAGGAAAAATGAATAAAAACGCTGACGCACTAAGTAGAATGTACGTTATCAAACGCGGACGGGGAAGACCACGAAAGAATGCACCTACGGACGCCCAGACGATAACCGATACGGCACCTGACGTGTATACAAACAATAACATCGCGGACGACGAACCGACCGTCGAATCAGACTCCGACGACTCTACAGCGGTAACGAACGACACGTACACGGAGGACCGAATAAAACAAATCTTGTACGAATACCATGACACTCCGTTAGGTGGTCACCTAGGGGTAAATCGCACTTTGAACCGAATACAATTAAAACATTCGTGGCCGGGAAGGAGTAAAGACGTAGAAAACTATATTTCCAAATGCGAAAAATGCCAAAAGAACAAGTTAAGTAGGAGAACCAAAGCACCGATGATTATAACAGATACCCCGAGAACATCTTTCGAAAAATGCGCTTTGGACATAGTAGGACCATTACCTGAAACGATTAATCGACACAAATACATACTGACGTTCCAAGACTTACTTACGAAATTCAGCAAAGCAATAGCACTACCAGACCAAGAAGCGAAAACAGTAGCAAAGGCATTTGTAACAACGATAGTGTGCGAATACGGAATACCCAAAAAATTACTTACCGATCAGGGAACCAATTTCATTAGCCATCTTTTCAAGGACATATGCAAATTACTTAGAATAGACAAAATTCAGACTACAGCATATCACCCAGAGTCGAACGGAGCACTCGAAAGGAGTCACCGAACTCTGGCGGAATATTTAAAAAATTTTATTGACGAAGACCAGACAAACTGGGACGAATGGCTCCCATACGCTATGTTTACATACAACACGACGCCACACACAGCGACTGGTTAAGGTGCGTCCAGATTTGTTGCGTACTTCTGTTACTGACGCCGGTGACGTCAGTTTTTGGTAACGAGATGTGGGTT
Source organism: Nomada hirtipes (assembly GCA_951802735.1). Taxonomy (NCBI): domain Eukaryota; kingdom Metazoa; phylum Arthropoda; class Insecta; order Hymenoptera; family Apidae; genus Nomada; species Nomada hirtipes. The sequence continues at coordinate 5,503,428 of OX637919.1, read as the reverse complement.
TGGACGTATTTCTATTCATTTGCACGTAAAAGTCCGTCCACATTTGTTACCGAACTGGGATTTGTTACCTAGTCAAGTGGTTTAGAAAAGGTCTGGGAAGAAATGTGAAGTGTTTTTTGATACCTCATAGTGTTACTTTTTACTTGGTTCAGCCGTTCCATGCGCTGTCGGTATTTTGACCCGCTCCAAAGGAGGTACTTGAGTCGCTCTTGAATAGTTATAGCTTTCTTTAAATTTGTATCTTTTCCGGCTAAATTTGGCCCGATTAGGTTGATTAAAGTTGATGATTCTAGTATAACAATAATTTATAACTGGTATATAATAAATCTTCATTATTTATAAAAATTCTTATAAAAATATTTTACAAATAACTTTTTGTTCATATATTGCGGCATTGATTTTTACATGATCGTCGATCAATATTAATGGCGTTAATTGTATTAAAAAAGGGAAAGTGTTGTGTCGATTGAAATTGCATGGCTCTTTACCATGTGTTCTTTTATTCTAATCCTTGCCATCTAAATCCGGCACTTAGATGGGCGAAAGGCTAAAAATTACTCTGCAAAAATAGCATTAGTTTCAACCGCGTCATAAACCTGACCGAGGGCTGAACTGGGCATGCACTCACAACAGTCCTACGTCGCCAAGGGGGCTGGTCTATCTCGTAGGCATAGGCTGAATGAGCCCTATCTCCTAGGCCTAAACAGTCTACAATACATAGGAACAGCGCCGCACAGACGAGTTCACACATGTACAGCAGTTCAGGGGCGAGCTAACCCATTAGCAGTGGCGCAAGGACGAGTGCACACATCTACGGCCGCTCGCTGCCTCCTTTGGAGCGGGTAAAATACCGACAATTCCTCGATCCGCCGAACCAAGTAACGGCTAATGTAACGAGGAAACAAGAAACACTCCACATTTGCTCCCAAATCTCTTCTAGACCACTTGACTAGGTCCTTATCTTGGTAACAGTATGCGGAGATGCAACAAGTCTGGACGCACCTTTACACTCCTTACGAACTCGTGTTTGGGAGATCAGCCGAACTACCGACCTCTCTAACTCTTCCCCCGCAGCTCGACTACACATACGACCAGTACGTACATGAGCTAAAACAAAGATTGCGTTCGACCAACACAATAGCTAGGGATACTTTAAGAAACCATAAAATTCAATCTAAGATGCAGTACGACAAAAATACAAAACAAAGCAATTTCAAAGCGGGTGACCAAGTACTATTACGCGACGATACGCTCAGACGAGGACGCACGAAAAAATTAACGCCAAGTTGGATAGGTCCCTACACAATTCTCCAAACCCATACTAACGAGAATTTCACGATTCAAAAGGGACGTCGATCCCTAAGGGTACACGCGAATCGTCTGAAACACTTCATGGATTAATAAAAGACAAACACCTGCTCTCATCAAATGGTATCTATTGAACAAAACATCCAGCACATCCAAGTTTACATTGTAGCAAGAGTCATTCTTTCTTCTTTCTTCTTTCGGCATCAATCGCTGTCATAAACGTTTCCCCACCATTTGACAGTTGCCTAACTAGTTGCAAACTATTTTTATAAACCTTTCTTTCATTCCTGTGACCGTTCATGAGATAGTCATAGAATTATCCTCTGCGTTAACGGATTTTCGTTAATTGTTTTCAACATCCTGACCATTCGTACATACCGGGTCAGTTCTTTCTCCGCCACTTGTCCACACCGGGCAAATTTTACTGGCTTTCTACCATATTGTCTTACCTCGTCTTACTGATTTCTTATTTCTACCTTTTCCAATTAGGGAGGGAATATTGTAGCAAACTACTACAATTGTTATATCCTCTGGAGAGTAACTTCGTTTCTTCTTCATCATCCTGAACCCTCAGTTCTGCTACTTCCCCACGGAAGGCCCAACATCCTACCCACTTTTGCATACCGGGAAAGTTCTTTTCCACCACTTATACATACCGGGCAAGTTTCGCTGACCTTTCCTTTTTCAGCGTTTCGAAAAGTGTTTTTGTTCGACTAACCAATCGCTGGTTTCCTTTCCATCTCTCGTCATGTCTTTGCTCGACTAACCAATCGCTGGTTTCCTTTCCATCTCTCGTCATGTCTTTGCTCGACTAACCAATCGCTGGTTTCCTTTCCATCTTTTGTCGTCTTCTTTGCTCGACTAACCAAGCGTTAGTCTGTTTCCCATTTCTTGACGATTCTTGTTCTACTAACCGAGCGTTAGTAGGTTTTCCGTCTTTTGTCGTTTTGTTCAACTAACTAATCGTTAGTATTATTCATATTCTGTCGATTTCGGTTCATCCAACCAATCGCTAGAATTTTTCCATGATGAACATTCCGTTTTCCCCATGCGGCAGAAGTGATTCTTTCTTCCCTTCGTTTTTGACTAAGGGTTATTTCCCCTTTAAACGTTGCGATGTGGCAAAGGTTATTCTTTCTTCCCTTTGTCTGGGGCAAAGGTGGTATCAAACCATTAAGTAAGAAAACCCCTTATAGTACACCATACCATTTGATGAGAGTACCATGTTCAGACCGCGACGACGAAAATACCGTCGCGGGAGTATCATCTCACGTATACCCTGTTTTTACAGGATGACCCTATCGCACCTCATGCCAATTTGGATTGGCCTCACAATAACATTAACACGAGGGATTCAACCGGACAAACCATACGAAATCCAGAAATTCACAGAAAACCCAGGCATCTACTTCGAGGAAATCGGCAATCTACAAACATACAGCAACACTTGGAAAGTAGTAATCCATATCGACACAACGCCTCTAGAAACCCAACATACAAACATATTAAATACACTCACCGACGCTACGGTACAATGCCGGAACACAGCCGATTCCGACCTGGTTGCCTTCTGTGCACGGTTTTACAAAACATCACGTAACGAACTGGATCGCATTTTAGCGAACCTCCAGTTCCTTCACCAAACAATAGGAACTGTACCAAGAGTACGCCGAGGGTTAATAGACGGTTTAGGTAGTTTAGAAAAAGTTCTATTCGGTACAATGGACGCAGACGACAGACGAGAAATTAACAAACAGATTGACATGCTCAAACGCGAGGGTAACACACTGCGCACGTCTTTGTCAAAGCAAGTGCAAATCACTAATGCAAACATCAAATTATTTAATGAATCGGTCTGGAACATAGAGCATAACGAACGAGTACTCTTACGAACGACAAAGGTACTCAAGCGACTATTAGAGACAGACATTGCTAGCCGACACCTTCAATCCGAAATAGACGAAAACGCGATAATCTTCGAAAATATCATAAGAGATCTGGCCGAAGACGTTAAAAACTTGTTAGACTACACACAGAATATTAATAAAGGAATTCTCAATCCTACCGTTTTACCTCCAAATCAAGTCATTGCATACTTTCATTCAGCGCTTTCTCAATTACCAAAAGGTTTAAACTTTCCGCTACCGCTCACATTAGAAAACGTTCACGAACTCTACAGCGTAATTGATTTAACGGCATACTCTGCGCCGCACACTATCAACACTATTATCGAAGTTCCGCTTCTCGGAACGAAGCAATACAAATTGAACAAACCTTACCCCGTACCGACTAAAGTAAACGATTCAATCTATGCGTATCTAGACACTACTGAAACCTATGTAACAGTAGATGTATCAAATCTGGACTATATCCATGTTACCACAGAAGACCTAAAGAATTGTAAGATATTGCACAATAACTACCTATGTAAGCTACACCATCCTGTTTTCAAAATCTTGCCTCACGGCCCATGCGAAGTACAAACTTTCACCAAATTAGTTAAACAACCGAATAATTGCAATATCAGATTCATAACTATCAATCAAACTATCCTAATCGAATTAAACAAGCCAGAAGCATGGATATATGTCGCACCAAACCCAATACAATTGATAATCACATGCGAACAGCACTCCGCACAAATTACGTCAATACAAGACACTGGTATTATATCAACTAAAGACAAATGTTTCATCGTCACTCCCGAATTCACAATAGAAACTAGTAAGAGCTACAAATCTGAAAAAACGCTAAGCTATTTGCCAATGTACAACCTATCTCTGCCGGATATACCAAAAGCATTTAACATAACTCATCTCCAATATATAGAACACTGCAAACTACGAAAAATAATTAAACACCCCGAAGAATTGCGCGCAGTAAGCAAAAGCCTGCTAGAATTAGAAACCGAATTAAACAATAACAATAGCGGAATACCGATAGAATATCATTACAGTCTCATTTCATCCTTTTCAATAAGCGGAATAATTGTACTCTCCGCAGCCGTAATAATTTGTTACAAATACATTGTACGCGTTAAAAATAGAAAAAGTAATCCACAAGTAAGCAACCCACAAATTCAAATAACGGAACAAGTAGCTAGCGCAGTACAAAGCGAAGCACCAATCTCTGTGACAATTAAGCAAAAACGTGACCGAAAAAGAACTATATAAAATTATATTACAGTCTATTATGTTAAACTATTGTATTATTATATTGGGTTATATTGTATTATTATCGTATATATCGTATATATCATATATTATATTGTATTATTATCGTATATATTGTTATGTATATCATATGTATCATTATCATATATTATATTACTGTATCATCTTGTATTATATTGAGCTGGCACTGTGAGCGCGCTCTCTCCCAGGGGGGAGGGATGTTGTGCCCTAACCGTTCCCACGAGCTATCCACGATAAGCGCGACTCAGCAGCACGTGCAGTCGAGGCCGCGTTCAAGGAATAGCGGACGGATACGCGCAGGAAGCAGTGTATCCATTTACTGTCGATCCAGCAACTTGCGCCAGGCTAAGGGCACGCCAAGGAGACTGCCCACCACCGAAAAGACACAGCACATTCCTGCATCAACACCGTATAAAACCCCGATAGCGCGACTGCCGGCGCGCTATCTTGAACAAGCTACCCGTCACGTCAGTCTCAGTGCAGCTCTCCATCAAGCTCAACCATCACTCCTGAGCACTGTGTAGATACCAAGTCTCAATAAATTTACTCCTTTATTACTCGAACACCGGTGAATACCAATTCTTTGACGCTCCCGCACCTACGACATCCCCCAACATTCGACAAGTGTCAGCCGGCACAACATAACGAATACATATTATTTCAGGTGGACAGAGCTCATGAGGCATCCTGTATCTAATCAAGACTAGTTCCGTGGTATAAAAATTAGATAAGTTAAAAATTGCGGAAACATTCAAATCTTCAAGGAAATATAGTATTTACAGTACAATATCGATTAGTGAACGTCACTCGGGACCGAATGGGGACACTAAGTGTGTGCAGACGCGATTCGCGAGCGAATTCGGGTCACCTTCAATGTTGTTGAAATGCAAGTTCAAATACCCGTGTGCGTGTAAGACAATACTAACGCAATCAAAATTTAAGATTAAAATCGTTTTCTTATGAAATTTTTACCAAATGGTTTGTGGAAAAAATTCTGAGTTCCTTTCAGAGGCTGATTTCACTCCTTCAAACCGAATTAAGGATTACAGGAAAGGAAGGAAAAATAGGGTTACATTACGGATGACATACTTTACTCGTACGCAAAGCTTTTTAATTTTTTATATTTCCGGATTGCTTAACCTTTCTGGTAACCTTGATTCTGTATGGTAAGAATGGAGGCAAGGGGGAATAAGAGAATTGTTAGATCATAAGGTTGAAAGTGTTAAAAGTTGTAAAGTTACAAAGTTTTACAACTTTGTTGCAAGCTTGTAAAATTGTAAAGTGACTTGAAAGTCAATTGGAATGAATCTGTGCATCCTTCCACTGAGAAAAAACACGACTTAAATAGTATTCCCACAGTTAGGTTCCTAAATTAGTTGTTTCCAATTTGTAACTTCATTATCTCAGTATAGTAAAGTATTATCACGTGTGCACAACGGGTTTCAATGGTAACTCAATTAAAAACAAAATTCATCTATGTTGTTTCTAATCTTATTACTTCAATTAATTGGTTATTGAGCTACAAAGTAGGCTTACTAGCTGCTTGTTGCCTCTTTAAATATACTATTTATATTGTTCCTATTTTTCATAAATAACGTTTACAATTCTTCCAAAACATAAACACTTTTTGTATAATTGTTTCACTTCACAATTTAAATACACGTGTATACTTCACGTACGTCGTAACTATAATAATATATTAAAAATATCGATCGATTAGACGGGAACGTACCCAGTCAGCCAAAGCTGCCAGAGCAGATTCAGCTAGCAAATTGTTTAGACAGAATAACGACAGATTTGATGCAGGATCTGTTAAACCGCGCTCTGGCAGTAGCTTAGCGGTAGAAAGGGAAAAAGAGTCTGCGATAGCAGAAATGCAGCAGATCCTGCAAAATTTTGCATGGAAGAGTGACTATATCGCTACCTCCGCGCCTCTATAGGAAAAAGTAGCCATTTTTTGCTACCTCCACGCATGCACGTATATGCGTATGCATATAAAATTTAAATGGCTGAAGTTGCAGGATCTGCTGCCAATCTGGCAAGTAAGTTCCGTTTACAGAATCTGTTTGCGAATAGGGCGCCAAATGCGGACACAGATGGAAATCGATTGAGCCGCAGATTCTGGCGGATTGTGACAGGATCTGACGCCAATCTGTAATACATTTATAGACAAATTGCTGACTGGGCAATGTACCACCAGTAATAATAATAAAAATAAATATTTTATAACTACATCCAAATTTTGGAGATGCTTTCGTTTACCTGACTACACGTAACATTCCCCCTCAATTTACTGTAAACGAAATATTTGAAATTGAACTATAATAACTTACTAATAATAATTAATGTATATTTAATGTATACTATTCAAATACCTATTCATATTTAAATAATTAAATTTACCTGAACAAGGTTTTCAAGTTCTCCGGCAATTCTGTTCTCCCCGCGTATCCAGGATTCATAGTAATAAACATTCCAACCGTGGGAACGAGATTAAGTTCTTCCCCAAAGAAGAAAAATGTCGGCTTGCGGCTTTTCACCCCGTCTAAAACCGATTTCACTTGTACCGCTACGACCGACAGTACTTCCACGGAAATACGGTTGAATTCGTCGAAACAGCCCCATGCTCCTACCTGAGCGAGGCCTTTGTAAATACTTCCACAAGACTGAAAAAAATAAACAACCCATTTGTCGTCCTTGACATGCCTTAATCAACCCTTTCAGAACCGATGTTGCGTATGCGCAATATCATATCGTCAATATCGTACTTTCAGTAATAAAAACTAACCGATAAATGTATTTGTTTTCAATCAAACTTTTTAAAAATTGAAGTATATGACGCTTTCGTTACAAAAATACAAAAGAAACTGCGTTTCCTTTATTCATTTTAGTACTAAACGCATTTAAAAATGTATACGTCGTGTTCAACTTTCCGCAAGCTATTTTTGAAACATAATATTAAAGAAGATAATTATTCAAATATTAAAAGGGAATGTGTTTAAAAGAAAAAAACTTCAAAGTTTCTTTTGGTTATAATTTCATAAAAGTATGCGGTACATCTGAAAATAATAGCATACCTTCTTTGGGGTAATTTCTTTAAATACCAATATCTCTCACTTATGAATATTTTATTATTTTGCCAAATGCTTTTGAAAGTCTGCTCTTACTTCAGATCAAACATTTAAGGTATATTACATACATATTAAACATTTAAGACGTACGATTAAAACCTCGCTATTCGCGTATATTATTTGTTATAATACGCTCCTTTCCCATTTTCTATGGATTTGGTCATTTCAAACTAATGTCTTCTTTATTTATAGTTATTTATTTCCAATTTATAACAATACCTACTTTCAGCTGTTACACCTACTCTAAAAAGCTATTTAACGCAAACCTATCTAATTGTATTTATTCTAATTTATTTTAATTTTTGTTACTTCTGGAATAAATGATTTCTGTACTGTAATATATAAAATCTTTTTCCTGTCCAACGATTGCCATATGTCAATTTTTGTCACCAATTATTTTCTACTATAAGTTGTGATTCTATTAAACAATCTGCTATAATTTTCAGAAATAATCTTCAAGTTGCGTATAATTAATATAGAAGTTCTAGAAACCATAGCAACAGTAATAATTCATTCATTGAAACAAATTACAATAACCTTTTTTTAAATCAATCAAAAAGTTGTTGATCTGGTAATTGCTATATGACCTCAAAGGTATTACCTTATAGTTACATTCAAATAAGTGTAATAGTAGTTCTTCAAAGAATATCTGATTCACGAAATTAAGTTAAATTATGCAAGATTTAAATCCTGTAATCTCCGTGAAAACATACATAATATACCTTAATTAAACGAATCAAATATTATACAAAGGTGCCTTTGTTACACATCATTGGCCACAGTTTAGTCACTACAAAATCCATCAAAGGAACAAAATATACATTTATTGTAATAAAATATCAGTGACCTTAAAAACCCCAGTAAAATGGCCTTGAAATAAAATGTGTACAACGAATTTCCTCTGGGATACCAATTATTTTTGTTTCTATCGTTGAGACGAAAAATTTTAGTTTAAAATACATGTTTCGGTGGCCTGTTTTACATGGGCCACCCTGTATGTATAACTTGTGTGTTTTTGCGAGTGGAGCCAGGCTATTTTTTAAACGAAATTATTATTAGACTGAATTGTATATAATAAATTATTGGTTTTACCTTATAGTCCATTTGCTCGGAACAATTAAACACATAAACCATTTGGCCTAGGGCTCTCCCTAAGTCCTTCGTTGTTTCAGTTTTCCCTGTTCCAGCAGGGCCGGCGGGTGCCCCGCCCATTACAAGATGCAACGATTGCGTTAAAGTGATGTAACATCTATCGGTCAATGGCGTTATGACCAAACGCGGGACATTTCCCAAATATTCGTAGTCGTACTTAAAGGATGCATCACAAATGTCGGCGAAGCAGTCGCCAATTTTGTCGTCCCATCTGCAAAGAAAAATAAAGAATAATTTCCCACCGAAAAGTAGCCACCTAAATGTCTCCTTCAATTTTCAAGATAGAGCAAACATTTCTATTTGCGTTTCAAATGGCAGCAGAAACAAATGGTTTTGTCCCAATTAAAATGCATTTAAAGATGTATAATGGCGTGACCTTGAAGTGACCTTGCGGATAACGTATCGCTATAGGTTACAATTTACGTGACTACCTTCGGCGAGACAGCCTGCATAATGATATATTATACATTATAAAATATATACACTCTACTAGGTTTAAGCGTTTAAACGCTATTATTTCTGTAGCTTTTGAAAATGCGGGACGATTTTGCATACAAAAATTGTTTAACTCAATTTCTTATTAAATTGATTATTTTAAGAAATTTCAATAGCTGTATCATTGTTTCAAATAACACTATATGTTTTGATTACTGCCAATCTATTATACATTTCGAAACGCATAATAGGTACAGTAATTCTTCGCTTGACGCTCGCCACGATCTCTAGCGTGGCCGCTCGCGAGTCATCCCCACCACTGGAGGGGCCCCTCTAACTTTAAGTGGAAGGAGGAATCCGTCACCTTTTGACTAGCCGACACGTCGCGGCGGCTGACGGCCGCGTTACCCATTGAAAGATTAAATGGCTTGGTATCGGTGAGACAACACTAATGCAACGGCAAAACTTTTTTATTGTTACTTATATCTCTTTAATTTTTTTTTTGAAATGCTGCTGAGATTGTGGTGATTAAAATGAGACCAAACACGATAGAATTTGTATTATTTTTACTTACCTAGTAATATTATATGTAATGGGCAAGAATCCTTACAAGAAAAGCTTGCGAACGGTCGTGCTCAGTTTTTAATAAAACTTTACGGGCTTAGAGGATAGTCCAAATCTAAACATATATTGCAATAGGTTTTCTGAAGATAGGATCCACATTTATTAGTATGGTTTTATGTTTTTCGTGTTTTATTGCCAAACGTACTTTGCGAAAGGCAATTAAACACAGTTGGCAATTCCTAGACTGAAAGCAAGTTCGATAGGATTTCTAGAAATCCATGCAAGCACATAATAATGGAATGCCACATGCAATACTGAAATCATTAGCCGCAATTGAATATAATAAAGAAATGTGTGTTATGGTAGAAGCGCCGAAAACACAGAAGTCGGCCGTGTCCACACTCGAAACTCAGGTGGATCAAGTTCGTTGTCAATGCATTCCCGGCGCTCGTCGAAATTCGTTTTGTGTTCATCGAGGAACGTCGAAAAGGCCTTGTGTCGCCGCGACTGTCGGACCGACACAAGGGCTTGGCGAGGTTCCTCGATGAACACGACCGTTCGCGAGCTTTCCGTGTAAGCATCCTTGCCCATTACATATAACATTACTCAGTAAATATAATCCAATTTCTATCGTGTTTGGTCTCATTTCAATCACCACAATCTCAGCAATATTTCAAAAAAAAAAATTATAGCGATATATGTAACAATAAAAAAGTTTCGCCGTTGCATTAGTGTTGTCTCACCGATGCGAAAGACGAGCTTTATACGCACAATGTATATTTCCGTAGAGAAGGATTGAATAAGAGAAATTTGGATATAAATATGTTTCATGGATGAACATACTATTTTCAAGCTAGCTTTTTATTTTGCATATTTTGAATGGCACATGTAGGTACATGTGTTGCATATTTCGCATCCTTCCAGCTTACTGTATAGATAGTACTTAAAAATTAATACATTATTGAAAATAATAACAAAATTCACAATAGAAAACTTGTATGTGCTAAATTCATTCAATATGTATTTCATCCCTTAGCTACAAGAGGATTGTGGAAATAGAATACATTCAAAGTTTGACCCAGTCTTGCAAAGAAATAAATGTTTTGAAGCAATATTAATGAATCCAAACATTGTTAAGCTCTGATGAGATTCTAAAATGCCATTGCGATTTACTACGGGGTTTTCACAAACACTCACTTGACAATTCAGAAATCCAATTGTCTTTTAGCTTAGTTTGTACTATATATGAAAGAAAATGTCTAAAATAGATAATGTTTTAACAGCTTATACAGGGTGTCCCGTAACTACCATAACATCGGGAAATGGGAGGTAGCTGGGGTGATTCTGAACAACTTTTTCCTTGACCAAAATGTTGTTTCAAGCTTCGTTTTTGAGTTATTAACCAAAAACGCTGACCAATGAGAGCGCCCGTAGAGCGCGGGACCAGGCCCGTACCTGTCTACTGCGCTCGGTCATGTACGGGGGCATGGAGGGTATCCGAGGGAAGTGTACGGCAAATGCTACCCCCAGTTCCCGATGTTACTGTAGTCACGGGACACTCTGTATAATATACAGGGTGTTAAAAAAAAACCATACAATATTTATATGGTATATAGGATACACTGTACTGAGTAAAAAAGCTTTAGTAAACATAGGTCGAAATTTCAACCGTTTCTGAGATATAAACATTTTTGTTTACTAGTATCATGATTGACTTACTACTGAATTTTCGATGCCATTTCTACACACGCTTGCTTCCATCGCATGCGATGTTTATCTTTAGTGTTTATAAACCGCGTTCTGAATGTTCTTATTCAAGTGCCGACAGTAGATTTCCTTGAGAATCCGTCAGTTGTGGATCGTCGATTGTAGATATTACACAGTTACAAAGTATCGTGAAAATGGCAGCGTATTATTCGAATGAAGAAATGGCAGATATGCATTTTTTTTGTGGAGAATCTTCTGTAAACATCGAAAATTCAGTAGTAAGTCAATCATGAAACTAGCAAACAAAAATGTTTATATCTCAGAAACGGTTGACCTTTCGAGCTATGTTTACTAAAGCTTTTTTACTCATCAGTACAGTGTATCCTATATACCATATAAATATTGAATTGTTTTTTTTTAACACCCTGTACATATAAGTATATTAAGATACAAAATGTTATAAATTTTCTTATCTCTACAAAACTGCGTATCTCCTGCGTATACATTGTGCATATTACAATATTTGGCATTTTTTTTATATATGTGCGATTTATATGTATATTTGCAGCATACATATAATACTTGCCTAGATTCCCATTGCCGAGTAATTATATGTAGGATTATTATAATAATTAATATTATTGTTTATTATTAAAGTACAGTATTATTATAATGATTAAAACTAGATGTTATGATTAAAACACACAAAAGAAAATATATCGCGTCTTTACGTTACGTCGTCCGTCGTTGCTTCTTTATCACTATTCATTCAACTTTCGATCAGTCGCACGCCACGCACGCACACACACACATACACACACGCGCGCGCGCGCACGCACACACGCACGCACGCACGCACACATCTTTCGCTCGCATCGTCTTTTGTTTCGGGCAGAAACACACACGCACGCACACATACGTACAAGTTAAGACTGGTCGGGTCCTACATATATTTACCCATTAACAGCATCTGAATGAATAATTTCAAAAAATAAGCATAGCTCAGCGGCTATTGCAATTTGGCCCGCTTGTACAACAATTTGGCAACAATATTATTAACAAATTTGCAAGCCATAAGTTGTAGGTTGCACAAACAAATTACAAGTAACATCACTAATAGAATAGAATAGAATAGAATTTTATTTGCTTTTCGGCCTCACAGCCATGAAAAGGAACTTATTTTACATTCTTAATTTTACCTTACATTACGTTCTCCTTCATCTGCCTTACGCTACATTTCTTTATTCCTACTTACTTATTATCTATAACCTTATACTATTATCTATAACCTTATACTATTATCTATAACCTTATACTATTATCTATAACTTTATACTATTATCTATAACCTTATACTATACACTAATATAATGTACACTAATACTATACACTATACCCTAATTTGTATGTTATAACATTTGTATCTCTCTATCACATTCAATGCCATCTATCCCCACTCTTGTCCTCCCTATTCCTTCTTTTTCTCTCTTATTTTCCTTTCCACCTCTCTTAACCATTTTTCTGCCTCCTCGCTTTTCCTACCACTGACCAGATCTTCAACCCCCATGTTCCCTCTTTCCAGCTCCCTGTTCCAAGGTCCCCCACTCCTCCTTGCATAATTCGCATCTCCTTTCTTCATCATCTTTCCAATATCTATTCCACGTCTCCGTGTTCCCGCACCTCGCCCTTGCTATCAGCCTTTGCTTGTTTTCCCTACCCTCCTTGGCCAGGTACTCCGTTAGCACCCCCGTCCTTATGTGCTTATATCTATTATTGTATCTGCCCCTCTCTATTGCATTGCCTTGCCCCTGCCTTTGAACCTGCTGGTCCCTTTCTTTTAGTCTCATCCTAACATTTTGCCCCTTACTTCTTAGTGGGTCTAGTCCTGCTTGGCTGACCCCGTTTCTTTTCAGATAGTCTTCTCTCTCTTTCCTGGTCGCTGTCTGTACTCTGCCTGCTTCTTTTTCTCTAATGCATTCTTTAACTATTTCTCTCCCTTCTTTTTTCTTTACCCTTTCTTCGAATTGGATTGCTCTTTGTCACGACCTGATTCTTATCTTGTCCCACTTTGCCTCCTCTACTACTATGTAATCTGGTGTGCATCTATTCAATCCTAGCACCCACTTGACGTACTTCAGTTGTATTCTTTCTACCTCTATCATTTCCTTCCAGCCCCATAATTCGACTCCATACATTAAAACCCCCATGACTAGCATGTCAAACATAAGCATTCTTATCTTGAAATCATTCTTAAATTTTCTCTCCCCTATGCTCCATACTTGGTTCATGGCTATGGTTGCCCTCTTTGCTCGCTCTCTTATATTTTTCGCCATGTTTCCATTTCTTTGTAACACTATTCCAAGGTACGTGAATTCTTTTACCTCCTCCAACATCACTAATATAATTAGTACATTTCGCAAATGATTATTGCACAGTAAATGCGATTTTATAAGTTGGAAGAGCTAGAAATTTAACTATACAAAGTAAAGTAGTAAAGAAAATAATAATAAAGCAATAACATAGTAGTGAATAATTAATAGTTGAGAAAGAGAGTAATCAATAAAACACTACTTGCTTCCTCCTATCGTTGTATGTAACATGTACATATGTAACAATGTCCACAAGGGCAGTCAGTTGTCTCGCAATTTTTAAAATTTTCTTGTTCTTTTGAGAAACTCATTAATGTGATGCAAGAGAACTGATTGATACTGGCAGCTTATGGAGTTCCCCGATAATATTTTTAATAAAGATTTGAGTAATTCACGCCTAACTTTCTTTTATTCTATCACCCGATACAACTAACAATTCATCGATATTCTTACCTGTGCCTCAGTTGCGATTGCCACTGAAAACTGGAGGAACTCTCCGCCTTCATTGCGATCATTTTGGCTACAACGTCCCTGGCGTGAACATCGATCGTACAAATCGTCATAATCTTCCGTCTGTCACTTTCGATCAATTCGCCGCAAAGTAATATTATTAAAGCGTTCAGCTGATTGATCTGCTTTCTCTGGTAATCTTTAAACGCGTTTTCGAAGCCCTCTTCCAGCCGCATGAAGGCCATGTTCACCTCGGTGGTCCACCAAATTTGACTCCCGCACAGGGTGGGTTGAGCTCGATGATCAAAAATCCATTGCTCTCGCGGTTTTTCATCGTACGTCGCCACTGACTGAGATATGTGATGCCTCACTGTTCTCTTCATTGCATCTGTCACATGATTCAGCCACACTTCCACCTGAACAACGACATAGCCTTACTGTTTTGGGCGAAGCAAATACAACTTTAAAATTTGTATCTGGTTTACGATTTAAGTCGCCCGACAAATTCATGATAAAGTTCGTATGAAAGTCATTACAATACACTGATCGATTTAGTTAGTAATAGCAGGTGTCATACCGAAAATAATGTACTGTCTTCTACAGCCCGATCATTTCACAACATGTATAATGAATATGAAAAAAAGAGTTAAATGCAGGACGTGAACAATTTTATTATTTATATAATAAACGGAACAATAGATCAGGGAACTCAATATTTTGTTTTTCACTTGTAACTGCCGCGTTGGCGATTTAACTACCCATTTAAACGAATAAGTATTTCGTAACCCATAGATACATTGTTTATGTCTAGGGAGTTATATTATGTGTACATTAACAAATATAAATATAAGTGCAACACAAGCTTCGATGATTGTAAAAGAATGTTCGACTTGCACAACTGTATAACATGAAATAAGAGTATTTACACAAATTCAATTATTTATCTAATTAATAATACCTATGTAATTAAGAATTCTACATCATACTGCATATAATATTGTATCATGATAACAATTAAACTGACCTCTTCATTATATGAAAACTGTATCAATTTTATTAACATTCTAAGCTACTCGAACTTTGACTGTTCATATTTATTGCAAAAGAATACCTTTCCACTACAATCGCAAGATCCGTAAATAGACATTTCCTCTCCATCTTTTGCAATCATGACAATTGCAGTTTTCGTCGCCTTCCCACCTTCTACTTTCCATTTTAATTGTGCAATAGAATCGTACAACTTTCCCAAGTGTTTGCAAACCATTTCAGGATTGTTACCTTAAATAAGAATTCTAGTTATTTCATTTAATTGCAAACGGAAGTGCGAAGAAAACATTTTACTTAAGTTACAAAAATGCCAGTATGTAATTCGGTGGACTGTATTTTTTCTCAAAATGTACTCATTATCCATTATGTGAAATCTAACCATTGCTTAAAATATCAAGTAAATCCGCAGAAGAGATAAAATAAAATCTCGGATAAATTAATCGCTTTGTCTCCAAATAATCGGCCAAAGCTTTCTCGCAAACATGTAACTGGATTTCCAACTCTTCCAACTTTTCCAACAATTTTGGACGGTTTGTTGCTTTTACAATATTTAAATTGCTTGACATTTCCTTCAGCAAATCCTATAAAAATTGATCGGCATTAAAATTATGGAGCTGGTTCGATGTTCCTTTGTTTAATGTTTTAGGGAATCTATAGCCAAGCCCTATTTTTATGAAAAAGTTTCGAAATTTATGTATGGTGCAAGACGGGGCACCGTTGTTACGTTTAAAATTATTTTTACTATATTTTATGTTTAACTTGGAAGATTTATTTTATTTATAACAAGTAAGAAGTACTTTGAAATCTCTGTCAATTTTTTCAAACCGCTTCGATTCTTCCGGAAGCTGGCTCCTAATATCTTCAGAACCGATGAAAATGCTTTCCAGGTACATCCACGCCCGCTGAACTTCGAACCATGCATTAATCACTGCGTCTGCGTTGCTCAATTTTTTCTGCCAGTCGAGAATTTCATCGAAGAAATATCCAACGTATTTCGATCCTAACATATTCTGCAGTTGCACCTGTTTCGGACCAATTATAGTATCATAATCTTCCGTTCGTTATTTAGCTACATAATTGTAAGTATTTAACTCAATACATAATTCCCTACTTAGCTAAATTGTTCTATTTAGTAATTTGTGATAAAGAATATCGGGTAGGCAAATAACGAACAACGCAGGGCTGTACACACACAGTTTATTAGAAAGAAAAAAAACGATTACTACTTCCACGTCGTACATGCAGAAGTATATCTTAAAGAATGAAGAAGAACGTGCGGGGGCGCCACACCCGAGTCCCAAATTCTTGGTGCGGGTCGCGCCTCCTACAGGCGATCTCTCCAACACTTCCCCTCGAACCGCAGTAAGAGAAGAAAAGGACCCATCATGAATGAATGGGCTTCAAACCCAGAAGCCGAACACAATTTTCGTGTTTCACCCTCTGTAATCCCTTGGTGAGGATGTCCGCCGTCATCTCATCCGTTGAAGCACATTGAATAGACACCAGCTTCTTCTCCACGGCGTCTCGCACAAAGTGGTGCCTTACGTCGATATGCTTCGTGCGAGAATGATACACTGGATTCGACGCCAGCTTCTGCGCACCCATGTTGTCGTTTCTGACAACGATTCCTTCCAGGTCCACCCCGAAAGTTTTCAACCGCCTCCTCATGTACAGAGCCTCCTTGCTTCCGTCGGACAGAGCCATGTACTCAGCCTCTGTCGATGATAAGGCCACGGTCTGCTGCTTCCTGGACTCCCAGCTCACCGCTGTTCCGCCGACGATAAAAACGTAGCCCGTGTAGGACTTGCGATCCACGTGGCAGCCTCCCCAATCAGCATCCGCGTACAATACCGGAGGGTCGCGGAAGCGCGAATACACCAGGCCCATGTCTCGAGTACCCTTCAAGTATCGCAGCACTCGTTTGGCTGCCCTCCAATGGACCTCCGCGTGGCAATCGTTGAACTGGCTCAAACAGCTGACGGCGTGCGCTATGTCAGGCCTCGTCGCAACGGACAGATACATGAGCGCCCCGACCAGTTCGCGATAAGGGACATCCTCTCGTACGTCGTCAGTCTGAACCTCCTCTTTTGTCAGTTTGATACCAGGGTCGATCGGCGTTGACACTGGCTTACAGTCGGACATGCCGAATCTTTCAAGGATGTCGTCCACGTATCCTCCTTGACTCACAGACATGCTGTTCTCGTTCCTTTTGAACTCCAGTCCCAGGCAGTACGCGATATCGCCCAAATCCTTAACGTCGAACTTGGTGTTGAGGTGCATCACAAGTTCCTTGACTTGATTCTCGTCGCGGGAAATGAACAAAATGTCGTCAACATAGATGATAATGAAACATCTACTCTCACCTGGTCCAATGTAGTAAACACAGGGATCAGCCTCCGATGGAATCGCTCCGAGCTCTCTCAGTTCCTTATCCAAGCGACGGTGCCACGCCCGTCCTGCTTGTCGCAGCCCGTAAAGGGCTTTATTTAAGGAGCAAATCACGTTGCCCTTCCGGAGCCTCGTCAGCATCTCCTCCGCTTCTCTCTTGACTTGGTCGTCATCCGGCCCATCCTGTACGATATGTTCCAGGATGATCCCGAAATGCTCCGGAACCTCCATGAGGACTTGTTCCTCGACGTCACCGTTCAAATAGGCTGTCCCGATGTCGATCTGCCTGATTTTCATGTCGCGCTCCACGGCCAAAGCAACGGCCATGCGTATGGAGCTCAGCCTGGCAACAGGCGCAAACGTGTCGTGGAAATCGACACCTGGTCTCTGGGCGAAACCTCGAGCCACTAAGCGAGCCTTCCGGCGCTCGATCGTTCCGTCGGAATTATACTTGTTTCGGAGAACAAATCTGCTCCCGATCACTCGCTGACCTTTTTGCCGCTCCACCAGCGCCCAAGTATCGTTCCGGATCAGCGATCTCACCTCCGACGCCATCGCACTCTTCCACGCCGATGAGTCGGTCCCCGAGATCGCCTGCCTTACCGGAACCTCTGCAATACCAGCCGTCTCCGCTGATCCTCGCCCCTCTCCGCCGTATACTTTGCGCGGTCTCCCCGGTCGCCCAGTTCTGACAATACGAGGACGTCCGCGTGTCCGAGCTGGTAAGGCCTCCACGTGCTGATCACCAGCCATGTCTGGCTCGACAGGAGTCCCTCTTGGTACCTCGACGTCTTCCCCTGACTCGGGATGTCGCGACGTCCACTCAATGTCAAGACCGACGACGGTGCCCCTGTGATCAATGGATTTGTCGCGTGAAGCGTCCTCCGAGCAGAAATCCTCGAACGGCGTCCTCGACGTTCCGAGATCTTCCTCCAGGAATTTCACGTCTCTGGTAACCTCGACTTTCCTCGACTCCGGTAGCCAGACTCGGAAGCCCTTCGATTCCTCGGAATACCCGATGAATACTCCTTCCCTTGAACGGGCGTCGAATTTTCCTCTTGTTGGACCCCTGTCCAGACAGAAAACTTTACAGCCGAACTACTTGAAGTAAATCACCTTCGGCGCTCCTCCGCGCCAGAATTCGTATGGAGTTCTTCCGTCGAGCCTCTTCGTAGGGCAGCGATTACGCACGTAATTCGCCGTCGAAATCGCTTCGGCCCAGAACGACGGTGGCAGGCCAGATTGGAGTAGGAGACACCTCGCTGCCTCCACCAGGGTCCGATTTTTCCTCTCGGCTACCCCGTTTTGCTCTGGAGTGTATGCCGCTGAAAAACGACGCTGAATTCCTTGCGACTTCAAGAATTCGTCGAATTCTCTGTTCGCGTACTCGCGTCCGTTGTCCGATTGGATGCCTTTTATTTTGGCATCGTGCTGCTTCTCGACGAAAACCTTGTAGGCCCTGAATTCTTCGAGAACTTGACTTTTGTTCTGGATGAATCTGACTTCCGTCCATCGCGTGCGATCATCCGTGAAGGTGACGAAATATCTGGACCCACCCTTCGATGATACACGCATTGGCCCGCATACGTCCGTATGTATGAGCCCCAGTTTTTCCGTTTGACGATTTGACTCCTTCGGGAACGGTGGTCGTGTCATTTTCCCCCGAATACAAATGTCGCAATCCTGATCCTCGTGTCCGCTTTTCAGGCTAATACCGCGAATAGCTCCGCTTTCGGATGCTCTGACCAGATCACGGAAGTTGAGGTGACCCATTCGCCTATGCCAGATCTGAGTCGAATCGGATGATAGCGCCGGTTCACCAGTCTGGACAACCGCATTTCGGCAATCATCGAACGGTGCTCCCTCGACGTAGTAGAGGTTGTCTCTACGTTTCGCGACCAATTTTATGGAACCCTGCTCGTCGACTACGGTGGCTTCCCCTCTTTCAAACGTCACACGGTAACCCTTGTCTGTTATCTTGGAGACAGATAACAGGTTGGTTCGCAACTCGGGGACGTGCAGTGCGTCGGTCAGGGTCACGCTACACCTTTTTCCACTCATCCTCGTCGAGATCTCTGCGACACCCTTGGACTTTATTTCAGCAGTCGCGTTGCTTGCCAGCTTCAGCTTACCCGACCCATTGTTGTCGATCTTCTTGAACAGGCTGGCGTCTACACAAAGATGCGACGTGCACCCGCTGTCAAGGCACCATTGGTTCTCGGCGGCACCGCTCGCGGCGTGGCATGCGTCGTGTTTCACCTCAGTCGCTAAAAAGGATACGCTCGGATATTTGTCGGTCGTTTTCCGAGACCTACACTCCGAAGCCTTGTGTCCCTTCTCGTGGCACTTGAAACACCTAATCTTATACGACTCGTCCCTGTTTCTGTAACTGTCTTTAGGTTTTCTTTTGTTGACGGGTTTCTTATTCGCGTACATGGCGCCTTGGACTGGACTCGATGTCGCCGCTCTCCTTGCGTCGAATTCCTCTACGATTTTCGTTCGCAAATTTTCGGGTGCAGGCAGTAAATCGCGACTTTCAATCGCGATCCTGAAATTCTCGAAACTCGAGGGGAGACTATAGAGCATCATTATGGCGAGCTGGTCCGGGTTAATATTTACGTCCATGTCCGCCAGCTTATCAACGGCGTCAAAGAAATCGTGCAGATGCTCGCGTACGTCGCCTCCCTCACTCATCTTCTGTAGAGTTAGGCTTTTTAACAACGTAGCCTTGCGAGCTGGCCCTTTGGACTGAAAGGTATTCTCCAGCTTTATCCACACCTCGCGAGACGTCACACATTTTTTAATCAGTTTCAGCTGAACCGCACTTATGGATAAGATCAAGTCCGACTTGGCCTTCTCGTCTTTGACATTCCAATCTCGAAGGGCGTCTGCATTGCCTTCTGCAGGCTCGGGCTTCGCGATTTCGCCGCTTACGTATCCCCAGGCGTCGTTCTTAACCAACAATGCACGCACTTGCATCTTCCAAGTGTCGTAGTTGTCGCGTCCAAGCGCATCGATACGCACGGCAGTATTCATGTTCGTCGCGTATCACCGATGCGTCCGAGATTCAAAATGGCAGCGCGTGGCAATGTCCGAACGAGCACGACGAAGCACCCGCGTTGTCAACGAGCCGTCGACGTTCAACACAACACGCGCGCAATATTGTCCGATTGCACGCAACAGTTGCAGCACTCACTATACAACCCGCACGTGCTCGGCAAACTTGCCCGCAACCACTTTCCGCGTTAGCGTCCGACGCTTTCAAGATGGCCGGTCGCTCTGTGATCACGCCGATCCACGCGATTTCCGATCGATTCGGTACGACCTCGCGATCCCACGTTTTGCCCTCTTTAATTCGCACTTGTCGTCGCGATGCCTGGGCCCATAACCTGATAAAGAATATCGGGTAGGCAAATAACGAACAACGCAGGGCTGTACACACACAGTTTATTAGAAAGAAAAAAAACGATTACTACTTCCACGTCGTACATGCAGAAGTATATCTTAAAGAATGAAGAAGAACGTGCGGGGGCGCCACACCCGAGTCCCAAATTCTTGGTGCGGGTCGCGCCTCCTACAGGCGATCTCTCCAACAATTTGTCTTTGGAAAGTAGGTGATTAAATAAATAAAGTTGGCAAATAGCCTGCCAAACAGGTAAATGTAGTTCAGAAATAAATGTTTGAAAAATTATTAAATCGTTCATATAACAAAATATCTGGAAAATGATAGAAAGTTTAAAGAAACTCAAAGGAAAATTTTATAAAAACATATTTCAGAATAATCCATTAAATAGAAGTTGAAAAGTTATAAATAAATAATTATGCAGGTATTGACGGTGTGAAGAAATAAAGTGTCTCGTGCAATTATAAAACGACCATCAATGTCAGCCTATTAAAATATGTAATAGGTAACGTAAAATATGTGCTCTTATATTTAAAATATTTCGCTAGATCACAATAATCAACATTCCATTTTCATGTTACAAAATAACTACTGCGAATTAAAGTTAAAATTGGACGTTAGTTTAGAAGCTAATAATTATTAACTGAAAATAATAATTATGAGAAAATTGTATTAGAAAACACTAATTATTAAATGACAAAATGTGATCTTCAAACGTTACCTGATTATCTTCAAGGATTTCAATAGTTTCCTCATCGATTTTAAGGACGTTTAATTTCGTACGTTCGTGAACATCTTTGCCAAATTCGAGTGTACTCCAAGTGTCGTTCAGTTCCTTTAGTACCTTTTCCATTGCCATTTCTTTAACTGACTTAGCTACAATATTTTTAACTTCCTCTTCGTATTTATGCAATTGCAATTTTAGCAACTCTTCCAACGTAGTATTGTCGGACATACTAAATGTCACCTATTCAAAATTAGATGTTATTTAAATAACAAATGTCAACGATACTGTGATACCAGAGATTAACTGCAACATATTGCAGTTAATTTATAATAATTAATTACCTTTGTTTCAACCATTAATTCTCTCCAATGTCTGTCTCTAATTGCAGGATTTTGTAATTCTGCCACTGCTCTCAACGACGCCATCATGTTTCTCACTTGCGCCTCGATGTTATTATACACTTCCCAATAACGCACGTCCTTGTCCAGTTCTATTAATAACAATAATGGGTTTACCGCGTTATAACAAACAATGGTTCAAGGGAACCTACAACTAAAGAAAATTCTCAGGAGTCATTTATTTAATTACAAAATTATTAAATTTACGTCTTTTCCGGTACGAGTGATGGTGAAAATGGTACGAAAGAAATGAAACCCAGTGAGTTCCTCTAAAGATCTTTCGTTCGTATATTTGTGTAGGTTCCAGAAAATTAGTAGGTAGGAGAGGATGGTGTTTCTCTAGGAGATGTGGATGGCGGAATCCAGTACTGGCCAACGTTGTCCTCGTCCTGGTGGGTAGGTGGGAGAAGTAGGATCCTGGAACCCCAGGATACTCAGTCTCGGGAACAAGGTTAAAACTGGCCACACTTTAACTAAAGTTGTCCTCGTTTCAAGGGCTTGTTCCGTAGCTTACTAGTCACTAAGCTCGAGGTTAAGACTGGCCAACTTTGACTAAAGTCGTCCGCGTATTAAGAACTCTTGCTTGTATTGAATAGGCTCGCTACCACTGACTCTTCTGACATTCCTGGAATTCCAGGGCCCTTTTATACCCGCTCGCTCGTGCGGAACGGCCAATGGGATCGCTCGGCGGTGTGGTGGGGGCTGTATACATAGAGGGGGTAGGGTGCCTGGGCCAGCTACCTGGCCCAGCGTACTGTCGCTCGGGGTAGCGCGTAGCGCCAGGGGTAGAACGCGATGGAGGAAAATACCGTCGCGTTACAAAGAGCATTTTATTTACTTCGCAGCATTGGAGATCAATGAATTTTTGTTTTGAAAATAAAATTGCATTTCTTTCTTTTGTAAAACTACCTCGCATATAACATCGTTCTTTTATCCACTTCGATCTTTTTCTTAGAATCTAACAAAATTCGTTCGATCAAACTTTTGATGGCGATTTATAAGAAGTTTAAAATTAGGGCTGATTAAATTAATGACAAAATTATTATTCATCGGGCTTTGGATAGTTTGTGACCCACCATGTAATTTTTTTTTTCAAAGATTTATTTAAAAAAGCCGTCTGTTCTACTCATTTAGATCTTTCAGTGACAAATTCTATTATTTGATGACAAGTGGTTCAGTTTTTGGAAAGATAATGTATCGCGAAGTTTGGAACATAAGAATAGTGCTTGATTGTGAAGTCTGTTGAAAAGATCTATTTTTGATGTATAAATGTTGAAATAATAAAACGTAATCAAAATTTTGTTCAGGAAAAATGTGGTGTAATATTACTTTATGCAGCGTGGCCACTAACGGTTGAACGAAAAATTGCAGAATTTTCTATAGTTTACATTGACCAAATGTGTTCTACGACATTTAGGTCTTAATTTAATAAATAGTTTAATAGAATAGATTCAATTTCATTTATAATTAATGGAATAATTATTGCAAGAAACGTTTAAACTACAATTTATTCAAAAAATAAAAGCTTGAACAAAACAAATTGGTTTCTAGAGCAAATTGCATTTTTATCCAATTGAATAGCAGCGTATTCCATATTACAGTGACTATAAGTCATTATATCTACACCTGACTAATACAAACATCAGCTTCATAATACTATTGTCAGTGGGCCTATATTCTCATACTATTCTGTAAAAGCAACAAAGTTACCAATCTGGTACATCAGTAGACTAATAATATGCACCTTTTTTTTGAGACAACGATTTACCAGCAGTTTATTATCTAACAAAAACCTTTACGTCAATACTAATTTTGTTACAATGACGATTCGTACCAAAAATAAACATATTTCTGGGCATAAGAAACTCGAAATATGAAATCCTATAAATTTCATTAGTCTGATGCACGTGTGGACCATGCATCACTCTACAGTTTAATTAACAAATAGTACATTTGTATAAAGAAGTTCGCACGTAAAGCAATTTCTGGCGGTAACTTACACGCCCGTTTGCGTTTCAAAAGATTAACGTGAATATAAAGGATGTTGAATAATAGACGTTATCTGTTTTCAGGATGTATAAGACTCAATAAATTGTTGAAACAGTGCTTATTAAATATACGCCAAAGAATCAATATTGCCGGAGATAGAAGCCATTTTCAGTTACACAAATCTATTTAGAGCATTTATTTTTTTATTAATCCTCATACAGACCCATAAAATAATCCATTCGTGAAAATATTTTGTTCCGTCCTAAAGCGTCCGTACGAAGGGACAGGCGCGCTACCGAAGGCAGTTTAAAAATGGCCAGATGACCGACCGACCGGGAACGTCATAAATAGACTGCGGATGTTTATGCAGTTATAATATGTCGAAATATGCAAAATATATGCAAGATGTATGCAAGGTATATGCGAAATATATGTATAGGGAATGTATGTACGGATCTATAAAATAGTAAATATTTTATTGTTTTATTTATTATAATTTAAATTACAATATAGAATAATAGTTTTTCCTATATTGTCGATTGTAAATTGATGCCTCTTGTCTGTTAAAATTAATTTATAGGCCGAAAAAGAGCGTTCTACATCACATGATGTTATAGGGGCATATTTAAAACTCCAATGATGTGCCAGAACCTCTCGTGGTCCTTCAACGTGTTCACCTTTCAAAATCTTGCTTACTTTAAGTAATACATTAAAGTGTACATTTCGTTTTAATACAGATTCCATTTTATCTGTAACCTTCTCTCCATAATCACCGGGTATAAGTTTTAAATTTTCTGTAACTGTAGTTACCAAATCTATAGATTCTGTTAGAGGTAATCCTCTTGTTTCCAATTTCTTCATGGCCTCAGGTAACATTTGGAAATGGCTCTGAATAAATGTTAAATCTTGTTGTAAAGACTTACATCGTAATACAGTGCTCAATCTTTTAGGCACACCTATCTTATTTATTCTGGCGTAGCATTAAATAGTCGAATATGTATTTGTGCAAAATGTATGCAAGAAATATGCACGTATGCAAGACATATGCAATA
Organism: Nomada hirtipes; assembly: GCA_951802735.1. Classification (NCBI taxonomy): domain Eukaryota; kingdom Metazoa; phylum Arthropoda; class Insecta; order Hymenoptera; family Apidae; genus Nomada; species Nomada hirtipes. Next base: position 5,478,114 of record OX637919.1, on the reverse strand, counting down.
TGCAAAATAAAAGTTATATTTTTAAAATCCTCTAATGACAAAACAAATTTCTGTTTAGGTCCCAGTTTTTTATCTACTTTCGATAAAAATATGCATTTGCATAAACATCCGCAGTCTAGTCATAAACGACGTAGTACGCGTCCAAGAATTACAAATAAGGTAATTTAAAGGATTAAGACACTTAATCTCCTACTCTAACACATCTTCCTCCACCTCTATCGTTTTCCTGACACACCCCATAACCAATAATGTACATTTTCCTAAGACCACTCCTAGATCCGAGCTTTCCAAAAACCTTACACGAACCCAGAAACCAGAACTCTTTACGCTACCGAGCAGTCATCACCTTAAGAGTTCGACTATTACTGTCTCGCGATTAAGACGGATAGACTGATAATTACCGATACTTCTAGTATAAGCGAATCTATACCAGAGGTTGCAAGCCGAGTCTTGCCTTTGTATTAATAAAGTAACTAGTTTCTCCGGAGTTTGACTTACGACCATTCTCCGTAAATCCTGTCGCGATCCAAGTCACGAAAATTCGTGACCGATACGACACCACATTTTTGTTTCTATTTTTTCTGGAATGTCAAAAACCTGGAATCAGTGGAAACGCTGATTATGATTGTTTTTGCTAAAATCATTGACCACTTTATTATCACGTCGATGTTTCTGAAATATTTATGCAACGCGTTGCGCCGACGTAAATAAGTCACTGGCCAATGAGAGCGCACGTAGAGCGCCTGGCCAGGCCCGTACCTCTCTATTGCGGTCGGTCGTATACGGGGACATCGAGGATATCCGAGCAAAGCGAACGGCAAATGTTACATCGTCATCAATTAAGGATAATGTGGGATTATTCGTTATTCATGAATAACGACCACGACCGTGCGCGATTGATTGAAAGAATAACTAGTTTATTTCTTATTAATGAATAACGATGTAACATTTTCCGTAGGCTTTCCACGATGCCCCCGTATACGACCGAGCGCAGTAAAGAGGTACGGGCCTGGCCGCGCGCTCTACGGGCGCTCTCATTGGCCAGTGTTTTTGGTTAATAACTCAAAAACGAAGCTTGAAACAACATTTTGGTCAAGGAAAAAATTGTTCAGAATCACCCTAGGTATCCCCCATTTCCCGATGTTATGGTAGTTACGGGACCCCTTGTATAATATTATGAATATATTTGCTCTTCCCGCCATTAGCGTATATGTGTGTGTGGGGTCTTAGCGCTGTATGTGCGCTTACCGCCCTAGCATTCCTTTGTTCCTTTTGTGCAATGCATGATCGGCGAGTACGCAGTATAAGTTTATTCAATAGTATTACATTATAGATTAGTTTAGTTATATCATCACGCTTACGTTATTTCGTTGTATAATCAATAAAACCATATATCGATAACTGCCACTCTTTCATATTATACAAGACTCCAAAACTTTTGTGCTTCTAATTAGTTTAAGTAACGGAGGTCCTACTGTAATCCCTTTTTTTAACGCCCTGTATACCACAAAATCGTGGCCGCGTTTATCGTGTATATAGCATTAAACTGTTTAGAAAAATAAAGGTTATAAAACAAAACAAGAAGTGCCATACGTCTTAATTCTCTGAGAAGTTTCTTGCATTCTTGGTCCATCCATTCGATGTCGAGCTTTTTCCACGTGGTTGTCTTCCATTCGCTTAAGGAAGTTTCGATCACGTCCACATAATCCCATACAGTTTTCAGCAGCTGCATCTCCTTTTGTATTTGTTTTAGCACTTTGAATTCTGGCATCTCTTGCTCGAAGATCACACTTTGATCGCGCAGATCATTTTCCTCGCTCAGGAATCCCAAAACTTCTACGTGTATGTTGTTGAGTAGTTCATAAGGTTCCGTGCATTTTGGGCTATAAACAATCGTCAATTGTTTTCGGTGAAATTGGAGTTATTGATATTTGAATTGTAATTTAATTTATAATATATAATATATATTGTAGAGTATAATTTAAAACTTTTCCAGACTTTTAAGATATTTTTCAGAATACATAGAGGCGGAGGTTGCAAACGTTCCTGTGGGCTAGGGTGGGGTTAAAAGATCGTCGGGGAAAAAGTTCCGAATTGAAAATCTTTATTATTAAACAATTGATCGACAACTGTGTTATGCTATTTAAGCAACGAGAGATGACAGGGGAAGGGGCATAGCCGCCATTCGATATACGACGATCGTGCGAGTTATTAGTTGCATCAAAAAGCGAAAAAGGATAGTAGAACTAAATTTAATATCTCAATATATTATTAAGATTATCCTACAACCTGTCGTTAAAAAATGTTTTGTTTTGTCCAACTACTTCTAAACTACTTCTTGGTAAACTGACCAAACTTATGTACAAGGATTAAGATAAGATAAAATAATAGAATAAAGTACCGAGTATGTTAAGAAATATAACTATCATTAAAATTAGGGTTATAAAATACTATGGTTCGTGTTGTTAATATACTTGAAAACATCATTCCCGCGGAATTGAGTTAAGAAACGTTGCTGCTTGAAGTCATAGTAGCTCAGTCTCCTCTTCAGAAGATCGATCTGCCGAGTCATTAAAGGTTGCACGACTTGTTTAACTTGTGCGGCCACTTTCTTCAATGTATCCCAACTATGAGGCAATTCTGTGAGACGATCGAAAATTTTCTGGTCTATAATCACGTTATACTGTTGTAGAAGTTCTATGGTTTTCTGGGGACAATTTGATAATTGTAATTAAACACGAGTATTTAATGCAAACAAGTTGAAACAGTTTTTGGTAAAAGTTACGTTTTGGGCAGCCAGCACCGATGACCTTGACCTTGACATATGTTATGAAGGTCACCCTCCCGAGAAACCCCTAGGAGGTTTTAGCCGTCGCTCGTTTTTTATTAAAAAGTTATTACCTATTGTAAACAGGTCACGAATAGACCCAAATTTGCGAAAAAGTTTATATACATATATCGTAATACTTGATTATTATTAATTGGTTTCAACCCCCCCCCCCCCCAATAATATAACCTAACCCAACCTAATCTATCTTTAAGATAGTTAATTCAAATCTGAATTAGATTTGGGTTAGATTATATTATTTCGGGTGGGAGTGCTGGGGGAGGGGCTGAGCCCTGCCGGTACAGAAGTAGTATCTGTCGGTTAGACCATTTCAAAATTTCCTGTATTTCCAACATGCATTTACACGATTTTATCAATATAACGTACAATTATGATTCCTTATGGGATTTTTTGTATGAGAAAGCAGAATAACTAGTCCAGGGTGTCAGAACGACTTAGCACTAGCTAATAGTTCTGAAAATCATTTATTTCATTGCACGAAGATGTAGTATAAAGTTATCAAGTTACATATTTCCCTATGATCGTATATGCAGATTGTAGTGTAGCAGCAATACGTTTTTATTAGTAACTTTTTAATAAAAAAAACGGGCGACGGCTAAAACGTTTTGGGGGTTACGCGAGAGGGTAACCTTCATAACATATGTCAAGGTCAAAGTCATCGGAGCTGACTCCCCTAAACGTAAGTTTTACCCAATTTTTTCAGCTAATCTACATACGTTTCATAATGTTGATAATACCTCGAAAGGACTATCTATCAATTGATAAATTAGTTTATGGGAATATTATACCTTAATAGGATCAAACATATCTTCGATTTCGAACTGACGATCTCTAACTTCTTTTAAATAATATATAGTTGCTAAAAGAGCCTCATAGTCGTCCTCGTGAATGGGTTGCGAAAAGTTTTCCATTGCCGCAGTTAAAAACTCGGCTAAATCTTCCAGTCTGGAGACAAGAAAAAATGAAAATTTCAATAATGCGAATGATATCCTATTGTATATCGTAATATTATTGTTATAATAACGTAGTAAATAATATTGATCAAGGGCCGTATACGTATTATTATTATTACATATGTTCCCGATTTCAACTACTATGCTTATTTCACATGTATCTACGATATTATTCAGTATGTAAATTAAAATTGTGAATATTTTAAAATAATTATAGATTTGGCGTAAGCAGACCTAAAAAATTGAAATTTATATTTCGACAAGTGACTTTTCTTACAGACAACAGATTTTACCCCAAACTGAAATATACATATAACTAAAACTTGACTTTTTATTGAGGAACGAGATTCAGTCTACTTTATTACGATGTCTAACACTAATGTTTGATAGCAAAAACATTTAGGTATATGTATAATTGAAATGCAGACAGAATAAAAGAATACAATACAATACACCTACAACCATAAGGAAGTGGTCAAACACCAAGGAACATGTTAACACGTTGAGTGCCACGCCGGTTTTGCCTCGCTTTCCGTTTAGGCCACACGACGCGACATGCCCGACGGCGCGCCGCATGTTGAAGGAACAATGGAACTTTATTTTTATAAACAATAAAGATTTATTATATACAACTTAGAAATTGCTTTTATACTAATGATTTTCTGATAATGAATCTTTTATGATTGTATATTTTTCGGCTCTATCAAAGTGCTATTATTCATATTTTTAAAAGGCTGTTATATGTATTTCGTTATGTATTATTTTAACTCCATTATGTTAAATCCATTTCTTCAATAAGAAGTTCTCTGGCTTCTGGCAACATATCTTTATGTAATGTATATATTGAAGGTCGAAAATGTGAAATTATGGGGTCTGAATTAATTAATAAATTGTTTAAAATGTCTCTATTGTTTACTAGTCTTGACATTTTCCTCGAATGCCATTCTCTGTACGAGCGGAAAAATTTATGATTTGCTTCTTGGGCATATTCAGATAGCTGCCCAATCGGCACTATCTCCGCAAATGTCACTGGCGCTAAAGAGTTTTGTTCTTTTCATGCAGGAAAAACCCATGATTCTCTTGGACGAAAAATGCTACGAACTTTATGTTACTAAGTGTTTTATTATTTGGGTCATTTAAATACTCCGTTCGTTCGACAGGGATCGTTCGACAATTTGTGAACTACTTTATATGGCCGGTTTCGAGAGTGCCCTATGAAAAAAAATTGAATATTTTATTTTTATTATTCACCGATCCACGAACTAAAAGTTTGTATTTCTCTCATCGTTAAAATCTCTTGTTTCTTAAGAGGTCATAGTGAGCAGCCCTCAGCGCAAGCTAGGAAAACGCTAGAGTTGTTCCGTTTGTGCAGGAACACCCGATAATTATGTCATCAATAAAAGTTTATGCGGACTACATATTACTAAGGGTTTTATTATTTGGGTCATTTATATAATCCTATCGTTCGGCAGGGCTGATTAGTAGCCTAAATACACCTAACCGCTTGCAGAGTAAAGAATGAGCTATGAATAATGTTTCTCTTTTACAATTACAACAATAGACCAGAATTGGCTTCAAATGTACTAAATATAAACTACATTGTATTGCCAGTCTCGAAAATATTAATATCATGGCTGTGCCATTGTCAGAAGCCAGAGAACTTCTTATTCAAGAAATGGATTTAACATAATGGAGTTAAAATAATACGTAACGAAATACATATAACAGCCTTTTAAAAATATGAATAATAGCACTTTGATAGAGCCGAAAAATATACAATCATAAAAGATTCATTATCAGAAAATCATTAGTATAAAAGCAATTTCTAAGTTGTATATTATAAATCTTCATTGTTTATAAAAATAAAGTTCCATTGTTCCTTCAACATAACAATATTTGATTTTTTTAATAGTTGTACATATAATAATGTCTAGTTATCCTACTTAAAATATGACAAACACGCCCCGTTTGATTAGATTCGAGTCTCTAGTTAGTGCAACAATGAGAATTATATTAAATATCTCACGAAAAAGCAAAAAAGCGCAACATGTTCTTAGATAACTATAATCTATATTCTTTCTAGAATATAATGGCGAAGAGTTTTTTGCGCGCAAACCTGGTCAATTTGCGTAATTAAGTAATGTTTATATGACATTTATTATGAAGTAAAACAAAGCTCCATTTTCAATTTTAAGTTTTTTTTTTTTAATTTTGGAATTATTATAGCCGCAAGATTATGCACTGCACAAAAGTTTTAACTAAAATCGTTAAATAGACGTACTAAACAACAAATAAAGAATTTTTTTTTTTTACATAGGTATTTATAATTGGCTGCCCTGGATTATCTAGTGAGAAAAAATGAAAAAATTTTGTTGCACATAATTGTAAAAGGTTCATAGTTTCTTGCCTATAAAGTAAAATTTTCAAATTCGAAATTTTTTTTTTGCCCCGATGTCCAACGGAACAATAGGCTCGTCCCACTGTGCGCCGCGGCGTAGCTGAACACTGTGAAACACCGACGTCTGAACGAAAAGTTGAGTGTCAGTCACCGATGACTGACGCGGCCTGAACTGAAAGTTTAGTGTCAGTCACCGATGCCTGACGTGGCACTCAACGTGTTAAACATTTAATTACCTACCTTAAAAATTAAGAAGTTAGATTAATGTCGTGAGTTACGAAATTTCCTTGAACTTTACAAAAAAATGGTGTTAAAAAAAGATTGAACTATTTAAATATATAGGTAGCTATGTACTTCGACACATACATACATATTAAATGTGCACAATTTTCATAAACCATGGTTTCTTGATCTTTAGAATTAACTTTTCGCTTTTTCAATTTAAGTAAATATCTATATAGCATTCTCTTATTTTTTCTATTAAAACAAAACATGGATAATCTAACACCTATGCATAAGTTACAAAAAAAAATAACAAATTAACTGAAATTGTGGAGCACCACGCTATATTTGAGTATTTGATTACAGTAAGTGTTTGAAATGCACTTGGCAATACGAATCTTTTGTTTTCTGGATGCCCTGTCAAGTGATAATTTATACCTTGTTCCTGAAACAATCGCCTTGATATAGGCGTATGCATGCACATGTATATATGTATACCACACCATTCCACACTTCTGTTCAAGTATACACGTTATTTGCATTCTTCTTTCTTATTCTTTTGTTTTCACGATTTATGTATAATTGTTATATTTGTCACGAAAGTTAGACACATTTAAATAAAGTATGCAGTTTAACTCTTTGTTAAAAAAACATTTTTCGTAAAGTTCAAGGAAAGTCTTGATATTTCGCGCCAACAATTATGTACCTACGTGAGACACTCTGTGTCTCTGCGTTTGCATATTTTGTTTCTATTTTTCTGAACTATAATCTTATGCTACAACTTTTTTAGTATGAAATAGTACATAAATGAAATATCGAATCAATTGACAATGGATTCGTGAAAAATATAATTCAATAGGTAATCTTATTTAGGTAATATATGAAAGAGTCGATTTTCTTAAATCACACAAATTGCTTGTGAAATAGACAGCTTTGATAGCTACCCGGAATAGTGATTCGCAGCCAAATGCACCGTTTGCTATTCAGTTGCGCAAATATACAGGATTAATGCCAACAGCGTCTGTTCCGATTGTGGTTTCAGAGAAATCGACTCTATTTGCGGTTAGAGGTCAAAATGTGATTCGAATTCATAGTACTCCGTTTTATAGATTATTTGTACAGGGCGCTTCAATTAAAGATATTAATTTTCATTGAAATTTTTAATTGGAGGACAGAAAAAACCAAAAGGACAGCAATATTATAGTCAATAATCAAAGAGCCGTATTTGATTCTTCTGGAACCAAAACTATTATGACAAGGTATGGCAAGTTAAGCGTACCCCTTCTTTACCTTTATGTTAGGGACTTGGTTGAAATTAAAATATATTGCAATCCGAACGAAACTGACGGGAGGGTAAGTCATTATTTCGCTCGTTACATAATTGTCTAAAAAATACTTGTTTAAATTGATCATTCTTCCGGATTTTTACGAATACTTTTTACAATTGAACATAGTAACTTTGCTTTCTCTTTATCTTCGATCGCGAAGAATGAATTTTATCGTACAGGTGAATGCTAACTTCTGCTAATTTTCACTTTTTACTTAAAACCTTCATAAAAACAAAGTAAAATGAAACTCATTTTTATTTCATAATCTTACTAAATACAATAAAATGTTGCAACAATGTGGAATCAGATTTTGATTTAAAAATTCATAATTTTTTGTTTGAGGAGCCATTTAAATCGACTTACAAGGAAGGTTAGGCAACCCGAAGATTCAGAAATGTATGAAACTTTGCATACAAGTAGAATATGTCATCCGTAATACAACCCTGTTTTCCGTTCGTGCCATAATTCGGTTTTAAGGGGTGAAATCAGCCCTTGAACCAAATTCAGAATGATCCTTTTCGTGAAATATGTCAAAAACGATGAGAGATATGTAAAAAAATTATAAACAAGACTTGCATCACTTTATTGTGCTTGCAAGACAGCGTAAACAAACTTTTTAAAAAGTTCATGATTTTTTAATTTGTTTTCCTCGGTGGACTTTTAAAAAAAAAATTTACGCAGTTTTGTTGTGGCGATAAAGCGATGCAAATTTTGTTTATACTTTTTTTAAATATCTTCCAGCGTTCTTGATATATTTCACGGAAAAGAACTTTTTGAATTGTTTTCAAGGGCTGATTCCACCCCTTAAAATCGAATTATGACACGAACGGAAAATAGGTTTTATTACGGATGACATACTGTACTTGTATGCAAAGTTTCATACGTTTCTGAATCTTCGGGTTGCCTAACCCTTCCTTGTTAGTATCCACTGATACAATACGCCGTACTGAGTATGGTATCAGACTTGATTTAAAGTGCGAAATCTAATCCCAAAAGTGTGAGGGAGATACACTTTCCTATTTCCACATGCCATGTTGAATAAATCTACAATGACAAAGAAATATTCCACAGATTCTCGATAATGTATTACAAAGGGTAAAATTATAAAAAACTACGAATTTTTTGTTATTTTAATGACATAAAAAAACAGTCTGAAACAAATGAAATCGAAAGTGCTGTACTTTATTATCGGTATCCCTAATATTCCAAAAGTGCAGCGTCTCTCGCACAATTCCTCTCCAATTTATAACAATATTCTTATTTTAAAAATAAGGCATCCAGTAAATCCGTAAAACGATTTTAATAAAATACGTCCGTGTTCTGCAAAACTTCCTCTACCGATTTTCATCTATGTACCATGGCTCTATAACTGTGACCAGGGTACGGTCACAAAGACTAAGGTGTGCCACGTGCCAGGTATTAGCTATGGTTAATCGATCTCCAGGAACAGGTGTAATAGAACGCTTGCCCTTTTTTCTAAGGGCGAACACAATTAACGGAATTGTACTATATTGTATTGGATGAAATACGATTATTGAGCCCTGAGGATTGATTTCAACAGCGTCGTAATTACTTTCGTCAATTTAAATTACTTTATAGCTCGAGGGGTGCACATTGCTGGAGTTTATAGTCATTTATAACGCCGTCATAAACCTTCCAAATACATCGAGGGTGGAAGAATTTAACACCAGCCTTAGCATTTCGCTTTTCTCACTTTAAGACATAGGTTCTCCTACAGTAAGCAATATTCGACATTTGAAAATTAGTCTTCGTACAGTTCCTCTTCCATGGTGGGCCGAAATGAAAGCATTTTAACTAAAATAGTGCGACCGCTAAGCCCTAGTGCCATTAGTTTCTCTTAGAATAATGCAGTATAGTGGTGTCACAGTTTTTACGGAATAAGGGGAAAGCATGATGGATTTTCACTGTCTGGCGACTACGCAAAATTAGAACGAAATATTCGAAGTGTCTTTTAGAGTACGCACTATTGACTAAATTGTACAGTACTGTATTAAATGAAGGGCTATTATCTATCAAATCCAAGGAAAAAGTTCACAGTTTTCTAATTGCAATACCTCCGTTTATTCTAACTTCTTCTTACTAGCCCCGTATAATTTAATAGATGCAGTTGGTTGATTTTTATAATCTTTCGTGACGTTGAGAACAGTTTCAGCGAGAATATTTTCGCAGAACTATGCTCGCCGAAAATAGGCACAAAGCTGTGGCAGTGTCTGTTGCCTTTAATAGTTTCTGGCACATTGGAACGAGTTTCTAATAAAGTTGTATGATTATCCTGACCTTTCTTACAAGTAATTTTAAAGCTAAATCATCTATTTTTAAATTCTTTGCGACACACATAAATAATTTTTCTACGGTTCTAATTTGAGTTTCGCGTGTTTTAATTTTTAACCTTTAACTTTAGATTTTTAATTTTTACTATATTTTTGTTGGTATGTACTTTGCAACGATAAAAATATTGGGTTGCTCCAAAGCATTTTTGTCAAACACTAGAACTGCAGTTAAGTTTTGATATTATTTCGACAGTGCCTACATGTACGTTAAATTGTTAAAACAAAAGTGATTGAATGAACATTAAATAAAGTTATATAATTGTCATTCTGTCTCAATAAAAATCATCATAAATTACTACGTAAATACCTATATGTTACTAATTTTAAGAGCTAGAAATCTGAAACCCGTCACGTTTAAGGACTTCATAGTTCTAGTGTTAATGTTAATCGTTATCTCTTTCGATGATCCATTGACATAAATGCTATATCACACAAATTCTTAGACGAATTGTCCTAGCTTCGAAAGAACATTGTAATAAACTGTACAGTGAGTGCTGACCTAACATTGCAACATTGTAAAGCAATTTTGGACTATCTTATTCGTGCAAGCTCAGAGTTGAAAACATCTTGCAAAATCGAAACTAATATTTGGTCCCATGTTCGTTAAGACTTTTTTATTTGTATAGTTTAGTTAGTAGGTAGTAAATGTTAGAATATTCGAGGTACAGGAACGGCCGAGGCGGGCCATGTGCATTTTGCCGATGCACGCTATCTTTGTCTAGCGTAGCTTTCTTTTGGGGCGAACCCTAAAATGGTTAAAACGGGGCCATGGTGACGTAGGCGTCCTCACGACCGACGCTTTTGCCAAGGAAAGGCATTCTTGTATAGACTACGGTCGAGAGAGCACAGTTTTAATAAACAGAACACCTTTTAACATACATATACACGCCTACAAAATCATTGTAATAAGTAATACCTAACCGAGACAGAGACTACTCCTCTCCGTTCGATTATCTTACATAAAGTTTAACTAATTGGATTACAGCATAATGGTCGCCCTACTTCGGAATGCTTCAAATTAAGCATTCCATGGAATGGAAATTGTACGAAAACTAACTTTCAACTATCGAATATTAACTACTATAAACCTATGTCCTAGAGTCTTAACCTCTTAGGTGTGGTGTCGCTTTTTAAAGGTGTGTATGTACATTGTGTCGAAATAATGCAAAATGTCTAAAATTTGCAAATGTGTTTTAGTTTTCGGAATAAGTTTCATTTATATAACAAATCGTAATTACTTTTCTTGCAATGACCAGTATACTCGTCATTACATCAAAAATTACTATTTCTTCATGACGAGTGTACTCGTCATTCACAGCTAGGAGATTAAAGAGACGAAAGCAAAAAGCAAAGTCGGGTCTAATTGTCGTTCCACCCTTGACTCATTTGAAAAGTTTATGACAATGTTATAGATGCCTATAAACACCTACTATCTGCACCTCTGAAACTACAAAGATATTAAAATAGTCGAAGGTAATTAGGACGCTGTTGGACTTAATCTTCAGATCTGAATAATGGCCTTGTATCCATTACAATGCTGCACAATTTCGAAAATGGGGTCGCCCTTGAAATAAAAGCCAGGTATTAAATTATACCTGCCGGTTGGCACACTTTGGTGTTTGTCATCCTGCTTTGGTCAGAGTTATAGAGTGACCGTAAATGACAGCAACGAATCGGTAGAAGAAAATTCGCAGAGTGCCGATAATTTATGGACATTATTGTGGGATTGGCAATACTGCGTGACTGTTTAGAATGATTCCGAGGTGCGAAATATATGTTTGGAGCTGAGTACTTGAGAAGATCGTGTGAATGGAGGGTACAGCGGCCCAAGGATTCGGGTGGACGCGACTGACTGCCGCCAAGTAATGTCTGCAGCGTGTATCCTGAATGAGTGGGAGCAAATGAGGAATAGAATGAGAGAGTAACTAAGAGTGGAAGAATATACATATACATAGAGTGAATGATGCGTGTGCAAGGCAGAGCTAAGGGAGAGTTTGAGAGAGACGTATCGTGAGCAGAGAGTGTTGAATTGAGAGTATTGTGATTATCGTGTGAGAGTTGTCGTGTGTCGACGTTTAATAATAATAAAGTTAGTGTTTAATTGAAGCAGACTGATATCTTATTACCCTACCTGCCCTCTATTCCAATCTACGTGAGGTTTACGAAAAATAACTTCTACATTATTTTGCATACATATGCAAATACATACTTGTATGTTGTGAAAATGATTTTTGGTATATAAAAACAATTTATGTAGGAGGACTCCTCCTTCAAGATTGAAATTAACACTAGAACTACCAAGCAAGTCAAACTGTCTTGTTTCAGATTTTTTTCTTGAAAATTATTAATATAAGGGTGTTTCGTAACTCAGGGAACATCGGAAAATGGGGGGCAGCTGGGTTGCCACGCGCCTGAGCGCGCACTACACGGGCGCTCTGATTGGCCAGTGTTTCTCGTTAATAACTCAAAAAATAGCTCGAGAAACACGCGTCCGAGCGGCGCACAGTGGTCCGGATCGAGAATTTTAGTGGCGTTTGGGCCAAAATTCAACTTTTTCATATCAAGATGCAGTAAATTCGTATTGGTTCCTAAATCTCCACCTACTTCGGAACACAGGAAATTAATGAATTTTAATAAAAATTGTGACTTGCACGAGTCCTTAAAGTTGGACATTTTGAAACTCCTATATTTCATCTAAAAAACTGCTCATCTTCTATGGGATGTCCTAACGAACCCATTTGATATTTTTAATCCCATTTTTTTTTCAAAGGAAGAGCATTCTTTTGCAATAAGAAACCATACTTTCATTAATGATTACTATGCGGAATATGTTTAAAAAATGAAGCTGAATGAAATAAAGAATATTTACAAAATTCTTCACAATTGACAAGGTATATCTTTCAAGTCCCAACGAATCCCACATTCTAACCAATTGCACTGTTTTCAGTGCACTTTCCTCTATACAGATCTACAACAGTCATTTCCAACTTCGTCCAATCTTGCAAATTATTAGTGTTTAAAGCTATCACCGTTCAGCCATTTGACGTGCTTATATACGTTCGCGTCCATCGCTGAGGCACTGTGAAGTGTGAAGTGCTAACGCTCTTGGAAGTGTTTAGATTATAGAAACGTGAAATGTTTATGCTATGGTCTAGACAAGGTTTAAACTAGCTGTTCTAATTTTTGTCTGCACTCAGTTAAGACAGTTGCATCTGAGCCTGCACAGTGAGAGCTTAATAGACTTTTTTTTATATATTCTAACGTTATATTCTAGTTTTCGTTTTTATTTCGGTGTTAGTTTTTTCTATGTATAGTTTATACGTAGTGCATATTATATATACATTATATATATTATATATACCTGCATATTATATATACTTATCCTGTATTTAGTTCAGTGTACATTAAGGCCATATTTAAGTTCTGAATTGTTTTATATTCATATGATATTTGGTAAGTACGAAAACATATAAATATTTGTTAAATGAGTTATTTTCCAGATTCAAGATTTCTTCTGAGATGTTTTAAATATATTGCATTAGTAAAAATATAAAAGTTGTTTTATTTAATATCCCATATTCAATAGTAGTCTATTAGTACTTTTGACATTTGTTAATTCTTCGACTTGTAGTTTAATTTGTCTTACAAACCGTTAAAAAAGATATTAGAAAACCCGTATTTAACAATTTTTAAGGTATTTAAATTTCAAAATTTAAGAAAAAAAATGATTAAACAAACGCAAAATAAATCATATTATATGTCATAGGAACGTGCTTATTTTTTAATATTTTTTAAAACAAATTTCATCCCGATATCTTTTATGGTTCAAAAATTATAGCAAAACGCCACTAAAATTCTCGATCCGGACCACTGTGCGGCGTATGAGAAATATTCGCTATACGTAACAAATTATTGGGGACTTTTTTACCCCGCACATGGAACAGAAAGTCCATTTTTAATTGACAAACACATTGTGATATGACTTAACAAAAAATAAGGGTATCATCCAAAAAACTTTGTAAAAGTAAAGTATAATGGTTATAGCTTAATACACAGTACAAAATGTACCTCTAGATTTGTCATTACTAAATACATAGGATTATACCAAAAAGCGGGACCTTTGGCCCGACTCTACACACCTGTAAGTATGTACCTCAAACTGACAAGTGAGTGTAAAATGACCCCCGCCTGACAAGGCTAAAAACATTTCCATGTACTTACGTTTAGTATTATCTACTAATATCGTTTTCAATACTAAAGTGCACCGATTATATTATTCTATATCGTCTTCTATTTGATGTAAGATAAAGACGTAACGTCAGATAGGGAACATAAAACACGCGACCTGGTACCAATGTGTTTCGAGCGTAAGGTGACGTCCGATCAAAGATAATCGAACGTGTACGTTTTGTGTGATTTTATGGAGGGATTAATAGAGTCCTTAAAGTTCTTTGTGTTCGAGTTCTACGCTGGCTATATTTAGAGTTCTGAAGATTATACACTACTGCGTTACTTGAGTTCTGAATAAGCTCTACTTGATTTCTACATGATTTCTCCCTGACTGAATTCCTTGAAAAGCGTATACATATGTATAGGTCTGTGGGTTTTAAAACCTCGTATCCTCCCTTCCATTACGACCTTAGCGAGTTGTGTCTCTGGAAGGGGAACAGGCCCAACCCTGTGGCGCGGCAACCGCGAGGTGTCGTACAGTTCCAGAGGGTTGGTGTGAGAACCGTTAGTTAGGCCTTCGTGTAACCGATCGGTACTTTCGAGGTTTATGACAGGGTTGTTGCTATTGAGTTCAAAGAAGAGAAGGTGAAGTGTCGATTTTATTTTAATTTAGTACCCAGATGGTTGAAGCGTTAAAAACTGGTCCTCAACAATAGTATTAATTTTGACCATGTCATAAACCTCTGAATCCGTGTTGGAACCCTCAACATAATATTTTGGTGTCAGATTTTAACTGAAAATAACAACAGCGGATAATAATCTTTATGCTATTCAAATTAAACAGTATAGCTATAGTATAGCTTTTAAAACTCGACTTATTACGGTATTGTGCATACAACTGGCAGATTTACAGTTTACTTGAACATTTGTACTTCATAAATCGTAAATTAAAATCTCAATTGAAACGCTAACGAACAATGCAGTCTTGTATAGGAGGATGCAAATTGAAAAGTATGCTGGTTAAAATCGGCATTTAGTCAAAAAGTCAAGTAGACTATTCATTAAAAATCTAATACTTGTCTGATTCCCCGACATTACTGTGGCATCGTCTTTCTGTCGAAACTAAACTAAACTGAACTAAACTAAAGCTTACTTATTTACCTAAGAAGCAGTACTTTTTCTAATCAGTAGAATTTTTCGGACAGCTCGATGATACAGAACTCACCCAGCGTCAATTGCAAGAAAATAAATCAGAAATTTCATACAAATGCAATTAAAAATAGAAAAGTTCAATTACTCTGTGGTAATGCGGTTGAGCAAGTAATCTTTCAGCACATTAGCCCACTTGCAAATTGTATTTAGAAGGGCCTGCTTGAAGGGCTTTATATCGAGTCTGAGCCATCGACAAAAGGTTTCCTCGCTCTCTAGGTGATCGCATTTATTGTAAAGATCCATAAAAGCATCGATCTCCCGCTTGAAATCCTCTAAATCCGGCTTCTTTGGTTTCAAATTTTCCGGAACGTAATCCGGATGTTGCTTAAGAGTTTCTATCAACTCGGAGTTTAGGTATTGAGAATACTGCAGAAAATAAGTTAAATACTCTTGCCTGTCGTCCAGCCACAGCCACGAATAGACATCGTATTTCTGAAAACATGTATTTGAAATGATTGTACTGAATAGTTTTCCTGCATTCGGGAAAAAGTTGGCCTTTTATTTGTCGTGGTAAATAAATGTGATTGTGAATGCAAAGAAGAGGGATGAATATGGCAATACAATTCTATTCAAGTCAGTCCGTTTAAAGTTTAAACGATATAATTGGCTAAAAAGTAATGTTGGGTTTCTGCAATGATTGGAATGAAGGTTTTGTGTTTTTCAAAACGAACATAGTTCTTAAAGGATGGACCTATGCAGCTACCTGTCAGATGGCAAAAGGCTGTCAACAAACTTAGTTTGTACATTGCTTAATAAAGTTTCACGAATTTAAAAAATGACTACTATTTTTACTAACAAATCTGACAATATAATTTAGCCAACTGAATATTGAGCTGAATATGAAATCTTTATGTCACCTGTGCATGCTCCTTTACTTCTATCAGGGCGAGCTTTACACGGTTGCAAGTCTCTTCTAGCATGAATACAATTCCTCTCTCCTCGGCGACATCATTCTTCGAGGAATAAAATTTGATTAAAAACGAAAGTTCATTTACATGGGAACGGTATTTTAGGAAGGAAAGGTTAAAGGGATTAGTGTGTGTCTTGTCTTGTCTTCTAGTGCGTTCAAAGTTCAAAGCAGAAGTGACTGCGCTCTTACATACATACATTTCGATATACACGTACAGCCCCTGGCCATTGAATTAGCACCACTACACATTTCCAGTATTTTTCATATTTTTGGTTAAATTGAATGCCTCACCTATTGTCTTGATTGCAGCTTGTATGTTTTCCAGTATGTTTTGTACAATTTTTGTTTTTGTATTGGACAATCTGGTGACCGGTAATAAGTGGACAAATGATCAATATCTAAACGTAGTACATTTAATTGTCTGTCCAAGAGCATAGACTATCACAGTTGCAGTAAATTAATTGCTACGTATACATAGTCGTCTGCGTATTTAGTATTTTGAGCAGCTACGAACAGTTTTCCGATTATCTCACAGAGTTATAATTAGACAGGTGAATTTTCTCGCATGTGGTCGTAATTCAATGCCCGGGGGTAGTACGTATGTATAATATATGCAATGTCCGATCATCTACTTTTCTCCCCCGTATCCGTGTGTCTGGAGCAGAGATCATCTGCTGCAAGCCACGCCGTTTGTATTTCGTTTTTCATTTTCCTGCCTTCTTTTTACGCGTATCTTCAATGTCGTACTAACTCACCTTGACGCAGAGATATGGGAGCTCGGAGTAGTAGATAATCGGAATTTGTATACATTTGAATCCCAAGTAGGCAGCGACCACTTGCGAGAGAGTCGTGAGAGCAGTGAGATCTGGTGGCGAATCTGCGTCTTCGGGTTTGAACTTTTGAACGTCCTGGTCTAGGAGTCGCTCTTCTCCTCTGTCTCATCTTACTTTCTCCCTTCCTTCCTACAACTCCGTTCCTACATAAACGTAACTTCTTATTATAGCTATGTCGGGGCTTTCTTATTTCAATGTTAATAAATAAGCAAAAAGTACATTTATAAAAAGTATTCTGATTTTTTGCGTGTTCAAGTTATACATACCATCTAGAAATAAATTATTGATAGACTACAAAAAATAAATACAAATTTCTAAATTAAAAAACATAAGGAAGATATTTGAAACTATTTTTATAATTCGGCTATTTCGAAATGTTTTAGTAACCTGGAAAAAATCATACATGTAGGTATTTATAGAAAAATATGCATTTTTTTGTTAAACATTTCAAAATATGAACAGTTGCCTTTCATCAATATATTAACCCTAGGTATTCTGAGCTATGCGCCGTCACGTTGTTTGCAAAATGTTTTAAAACATTTATGTACGTTGTTCTTTGGAGAAAAAGATAATATACATTCTTGCAGTTAGTTTTTTTATATTTATACTATGTAATAAGAGCATGCAATAATAATTAGTCTAATGCTGAATTTGATTTACTATATTGGTTGAATGTTTACCATAGATATGGCATTGCATTCCTAACAACTTTGTTTCGTTATTTGTTATTCCTACGAAATAAAAAGAACGTAACTGTCCATTCGCACGGTTGCTGCATCACAATGCGTAGTACTTCTTCGTTTTCTTATGGACAGTGCTGTTCGCATAATATTGCAAGGGGAACTTTTGAATATCAAACGTGACGACGTGCATGGCAATAAATAATTGTTGGGAAAAGTTTTACTGGAAGTAAGTAGCAGAAATTTTGCATTCCTCGAGTTGTGGATTCGAGGAGCCCGTCTTAATATTCCTAGGGCTAATTATTAAACATTAATTCGACACAATATACCGAGTAATTTTCTTGCTCTTCATGTTGTTCAGTATCGACACGTGGAATAAAGGTACCCATTTTCATCATGTCAAGCAGTAGTGATTCGAAGAAAGCATAGAAACCTTCAGGATCTTCTACTTCCACTGATGGCCGGAAGGCGATACTAGGATTCTTTTGACATGTAAAATATTCCGATGTATAAAAGAGAAAACACAATGGTTTCAGACTGTCAAACCAGTAAACGTAGGCTCTATAAAAACGGAATTGGCAAATACAGAAGTGGAAAAAAAGTATTGGTACAGTAATGTAAATAATTACTCATGCGCCAAACATGGAAAGCCTGCATAGCATTCAATACATTTTCAGTAGTTATACATTTCTACATTGTTCATGTAAGTCTAAGAATCTCAATAAAAGAAAAGGGATATGCGATTAATATTGCTACTTATCAATACTAATATTTTAATAGCTATATGCGTATTTATACTGTGCCAATACTTTCGTTTACATTATTTCGTTATATGTATTTATTTTTTCAATAGAATTATTATTTTCTAGAACCAAAAGCTTGCTTAATGCACCAGCATAAATTTAGCCATTCTAAATATACGTGTCTTGGTTTGTAAGAATTAACAATTAATTATATTATTTGTCATTATATTAATTGTCAAGACCTAAAAAACTTCACAGTATTAACAGAAATATAAAATAATTCACAGACGCTTTTATGAATATTTACCTCTAAGCACAATTGGATTTCAAATGCAGGATACATCTCCCCTTCAGGATCAGTTTCATCAAGAATGTAACAAATACTGCAGAAATAGTAACATATAATCTTACAAATTTCACAAAAGTGATCGTATAAGAAGTTTGGCATAATGGAACAACAGTTATTTAGTATTCAATTGTATATTCAATACTTGTGATTGCATTGAAGTTATAATTATTTTTTGATTAAGTCTGTGAGATGCCGCACCGAGAAAGACGCCGCAATTTTTGAGATTACGGGGACACCGATAATAAAATACAGCACTAACGATTTCATTTGCTTAAGACTGCCTCTTTTTTATGTTAATCCAGCAAGAGCGTGTTTGCTTCATTACTTTGAAAGATTTTGCTGCTTTTTCGAGGCATGCTTATCGCATTTTGCCTGAGTAGTTACACTTCGCGTTCGTTTCTACTATTATAGTAATTGAAAATTCATTATTGTAATACATTAAAGGGAAACAGTGAAATATTTCTTTAGCGGTTCACCGCGGTGTAGATTATTCTCGTCATGGCATATGGAAATGGGAAAGGGCGGCGTCTTGCACGAATTTTCGAGATAGATATCGCACTCGCAATTAGTCAGGATCGATACCGCACTGCATCAGTCGAAGCTGAGTTGATTTAAAAATTTAAACGATGCGTTTAATGTTTAAAGTGCAAGTCTCAATCCAAACTACTCTATTCATTTTTATAATATTTTATAACACTTTACAGCTTTATAAAATAAAAATATATTTCGCTTTATGTTGCTTTTACTAACGTCTAAAATAAAAAGTTGTAGTTAGCAAATTTAAATATAAAGCTAACGATAAGAATGCTTCGAAATGCGGTAGAAGTAGGACGTTTCTCCCGAATAGATGATATTTTTATTTTCTATTTTGTAAAAGTGGCATATATTTAGCCACGGCGACAATTTTGCGGAAGGTGCGTCATCTCTCCTACGATTTTTCTAAACTTGAAATCCGTGCAATGTCAATTTTATACTGAATCATTGTAAGCAAGTTTAGCTTCGTGTATAATATAAGGAAATTGTATAAGAAACTTCATTCGCATACGCTATTCCTATCAGGAAATATACTGTTGGCGTAGTAGAACGCTTGGATGTCAAGTGTTTGTATAACGGAGGCTCTGCTGTAGGGAAGATCGGGGCAAGTTGACGTGTGCTATTTTTTTGCTATTATTGATAATACATATCGAATGTTTTCTTGTTTCAGGGGAAGGTCAGCAGCTTGGTTAGAGAATGCTGGGAAGAAAGAAGAAAGGACGAAGAAAAAGGAAAATGGACAAGATGGGGAATAGAAAGGGAGGAGTACTTTAGAAGATGCGGCTACATGGGAAGAGAGACGGAGAGAAGGGAAGAGGCATGGAAGGAACTGGTGGCAAGGGACAGAGAGGTACAGGAACAAGAAAGAGGGGAAAGTGTGAGAAAATCCAGATTTCGGCCAAGATACGAGGAGGTAGAGGTGCTGGGATGGCCAAGATACATGAAGAAGAACAAAGAAAGGGATAAAGGCATGAAGGAGATAGCCAGACTAAGGTGCGGAAATGAAGAGAAGGCAAACAGGTACTGGGAAGAGGAGGACAGGAGGAGATGCGAGCT
The DNA here is from genome assembly GCA_951802735.1 of Nomada hirtipes. Lineage (NCBI taxonomy): Eukaryota > Metazoa > Arthropoda > Insecta > Hymenoptera > Apidae > Nomada > Nomada hirtipes. The sequence goes on along the minus strand of OX637919.1, from coordinate 5,457,527 downwards.
GTGTGGGATGGAGAAGGAGACGCTGGAACACCTGGCGTGGGAGTGCGCAAAGATGAGTAGATGTCCAGGAAGCATTAAGGAGTTACTGGGAGACGAAGGAAAAGGGAGAGAATGGGGAAAGCAGCTGGGGAGGGGAAGGAAAGAGAGGAGGATAGAGTTATAGGTAGAAGGAAGTCAACAAAAGCCAAAGAAAAAGCAATAGTAGAGATAAGAATTAAAAGGAACAATAAGAAATAGAGATATAGATATTTATATTAGTATGTAAGTTAGGAAGTATGTATTAGTAGTATTAGTATGTAAGTAAGAGATTTATGGAAGTATGGAGATGTAGACAAGGGGTGGCCGCAAAGCCGAGAGGCAGGCGGCGAAATAAAGCATTATATATTATATATGTTTTCTTGTTTCGTTACCTTACGTATGAGTCAGTAATGCAATTTAGCACGATAAAGTAGAGATTGAATGATAAAATAAAAAAATAGAAGCAAATTACGATTGCACGCGTGTGATTTACAACATTTTGACAGGTGAATTAATTTTTGGCATCGTTGAAAGTACAGAATTGAATATCACATAGTGGTTTAAAATTAGACCGCGGCTAGAATACGCATCCACGATTTGGTCGCCGAACCAACATAAATACAAACAAATAGTCGAAAGTGTCCAGCATAAGTTTCTTAGGATTGCGGCAAGCAAGCTTCAATTCTCCGATCACGATAACGGGCCTATAATGAGCAAAATAAATTTAAAGTCGCTTGAGAATCGAAGAACCATAAACGACCTTCTATATCTACACAGTATTTTCCTACCGCGCAGGTATTTAACCAGGTTCATTTACTCTGACCCCATAAGCAGAATATGCGACACTGCAAACAATTACTGCTCCAAGCTTGACGTTTTTAACACCCCGTTAAACTCTTTTAAGATATCCGCGCTAAAGTCATTCTGAATACTTTCTGAATACTTTTGAATACTGAATACTTTGTAAAATAATGGGTTATTTTTCCCGTTCAGATAAATAAATCAATAAATGAAATAGGTCGGGCAAGCTGGCAAACCGATCACTCGGACGTCCGATACACCTCTAGTTGTCGTGCATTCTCAAATATTCTTTCCGAATCCAGATGATTATGAGTGACGATTAAACTAATGATTTTACGTGCCCCGATAAAAAGAATCTATGCGATTTAAGTCTGGTATCCATCTTTCAAGAAAGTCTTGATCTAAATATTAGTTTCTAGCTTTTGAGGAAAGGTACCTTTAAAATTATATTCTTTTTCTAGTTATATTCGTGTTACTACAACATGTAAGATTAATTTAGTAAAATCCTGTTTTTTTTTGTGTGACAATTGAAATAGTTACGATTATTTTCGCTCAGCATCACCGCCTTGCCCCAACTTCCCCCACAGACATACGTACTATAATACAAGCTGTCGATAGTAACCTTGTCGAGACTGCTTGAATTAAACCTTTGGAAATTAAATTGTCAACATAGGTTAGATAAGGTTGCCATTTTTCACGTCTCAATGCTTGCGTCTCTTCGTCAACCTCTATTTCTTCTTCCGCTTCTTCGACTTCTTCCTCCTCCTGTTCTTCTGGTGATCCCGCGTGTTCGTCATGCACTTGCGCTTCAAGTCTAAACAGAAATCAATACAACTATTACAGTATACGAGTAATACATTTTTCAAGATCATGAACTATTCTAGCGACTACCAAACAGAGATAGTGTGATCGAACGTATTTATTAACAGCGTGTGCTGTGAACCAACCACACCAATTAGGCGAGTTGGTTAATTCATGTGAATTTGTGTAATGTCTCTGACTCTGGAAGCCTTCACCGCCTCAAACAGATAATAGTGAGCCCAATCTACACCAACGCCGAAGTTACACCAATCGAAGCCAAAGACGGGATTCAGTTATAACAGGCCTCGGATTTAAGTGATCTTTCGGGCCGATTTTCAGAGGCAACGCCCCCTTTCTCCCGCCGTACGTCTGGGCCCCCGCTATCACCAAGGGGTCCGGAGTTCCTCAAGCGCGTAGCATACAAACCGCGCGGTCCATGGGACATAGGACGATGTGGAATCCTATTGATACGATTGTCGCCCAAATGCGACCCGCGCGTTTCTTATGCTACGGGCCTGGGGAGCTTCGAGGCGATTGGCGATCGCGGGGCCAAGATGCGCGGTGGGAGAAAGGGGGCGTTGCCTCTGGAATTCGGCCCGAAAGATCACTTAAATCCAAGGCCTGAGTTATAAGATTGCGCCTATGCGTTAGACAAAACCTCCAGCCCACATAATATTAGACCGTGCCTATCAAAGTACTGCAATATTATGGGACCTCAATCAACCACCATTCAAAGTTAAAAAGAAACAAATGACCCTGTCATACACAGATTCCAGAAACAATATTTTAATAATTTTGCAAAAAGACTTCAACTTTCGACTAGAAAAATGTCTAATGAGATTTCGAATCAACATGCTTCCTACTATGTCGAGAAGACAATACTAACTCACCATGGACGATAAAACCTCCCGGCATTAACGATAAATTCTTAAAAACAGGCAAAGACGCTGACCAAAGCGTTTTCAAACTCTGTATGGCAAACTATCAAACAAGCATCCTAGTCATGAATAACTGTTTATCGTCGCCTCGGGTTAAAAACAGGAGGCAGGTGGTGCCGCATACACTGCTTAAGATAAGCTGCTTTTCAGTCTTCCAGAAGCTTTCACAGTTTTCAGCAGTGAAGCAATTGTTATTCTACCGGCCCTAACATGCATAGAAAAAGCGGCCCACAACGAATTAATTATTCTCAATCGTGTCGGCTTAACAAAACTTGTGAACCGATGACAACATGATCCAGGAGATTAATAAAATGACTACAATGCTTAAATGTGGCAAGGAAGATATTTTGTATTCTTGAATCTCCCCACACCTTATTAGCTGACGCAGCAGCAAAGTGGGCAAGCTCCAGGGGATTTAAAACGAAACATGCATAGGGTGACGCCGATGTTGCTAATATTGTAGAAGTTATTTTTTGTAAACCTCACGTAGTTTGGAATAGAGGACAGGTGGTGTAATAAGACTTCAGTTACTCTCATTAAGACACTAACTTTATTATAAAATAGTACGTCAACACACGACGTTACTAAAACGCACAACGACTCACACACGCTTCTCTTGATACTCTTCACTTGGATCCTTCCCTAACTCTCCCTTAGCTCTGCTCTAACTCTCCCTTAGCTCTCTTCCAACTCTCCCTTAGCTCTGACTCTTGCACGCATCATTCATTCTTTATATTCTTTCACTCTTAGTTTCTCTTTCATTCTATTCCTCATTTGCTCTCACTCATTTAGGACACACCCCGCAGTCATTCCTCGGTGATGGTCGGTCCCGACCACCCGAACCCTTGGGCCGCTGTACCCTCCATGCACGCGACCTTCTCAGGTACTCAGCGCCGAACGTACCTTTCATACATCGGAATCATTCTACACAGTCATGCAATATTTCCAATCCTACAATATTGTCACCCGTTACGCCTGCGCAAGCACACACTAACATTGATCGATCATACATTTAGTACCTAAGTTAGATTCCAGCCGGTCTATGTTTCTAAATAGAAATACCAAGCAATACTGATGTACATATGTATGTCGCACACCGAATGAACAGTTCAGACCTAGTTACTGGTGAATCTGAATTTAGATTCATTCCGATGGCTTTATGAATCTATTATTTTTGTTCAGCTTTCTGTCAATCATATCCTGATCACTTGTCCGCAAAATAGTCTGAGGAGAACACACTAGATATGCTACAAAAAGAAAACCCATGCAAACAAATTCTAGCGTGAAAATATACGACAAAAATATAAAATTATTTATTTTGAAAACAAAACCTAGTATGCAAAATGTGGGGTGCCAACTTTTCACGTAGAATCTCTTTCACTTCTCATTGTCAGCGGTGCCACTAGTAACCCGACACCCTCTATATTGCGTTCCCCGTTATTTACTCTCATCCTTCTTGCTTTTCAATGCTCTAATCCTTGCTTTACCGTTATCATGTATCATCGTTTATCATTAATTACTTCTCTTGTAGGACTTGTAAATATTTTTAAAGGGATGATAAGATGCAATATTCGTTATACCTTCCGGCTTCGACTTCTGTTTCTCCTTCTTGCTCTGCTTCTTGCGCATCGTATCCTTGGTTCTTTACAGAGCGCGCTGTAATTTTTCCAAATTAGTAATACGGTGAAATTTGGTAAGTAACGTTTAATAAAGCAATCATTGGGGAATAATTGACAGAAAAATCGTCGAATAAACACCATCTAGTAACATTGAGTCTTCTTTCTCGTAAGCGTGATCCGGAAGTAAGTCGAAGAACAGTTTGTAGTTTTCTTTTAACACGCGGTCCAGTTCTTCGGCTGTTGCTTGAATTTCAGCGAATCGTTCTGCAAATTTATCGTCTTTATCCGTGACAGCCAATAAATTTTCATCCCTCGCATCTTTTCGATAAATAACCGGCATCATTGCCCAACTATACAATCTATCTAAAATTTCTTTCAAATTATTTTGTGCTCGAAACACTCTCGCGTGGAGCTTCCATGTAAGCGCTAAGAGATCGCTGATGTAACCCGGGACCTCTGGAAACATTTAGATAAATAAACGAATAAATTAAACGTTCAATTAGATTTTCCTTATAACTTTAAAAGTAAATTTGTAAATGGAAAACGCTGCTTTGCATGTAACTCTGGTCATGCTACATTATACTGTACACTATACACGACACTGTACTCTTATAACATGCAATGATTGTATTACAATGATATTATATGCTATAAAAGAAATAGGTGGATAAAGAAACGTATAACGATAATATGTATATATATATTCAAGGAAGTGAAGAAACATTTGTATACAAAGGAATGCGAAAATAACTATAATCAAAGTTTTCAATTTTTGAATAGCAAATCGATTTTGGAACGCGTTTATCATGTTTTAGATGATCAAAGTGATAATTTACGTAATTGATCAAATTCAGAATCATTCATTCACAAACATTCAGAATCTTTTACCTTCAGAATTCCAATTATAGCGTTCTTGTCCAAAATTAATTAAATTGTCAATGTTTGCAACCTCCTCCTCCACTAATTGAAATTCTACTGGAGCGCTTTCACTTCGTATTCTATTATAGCTAAAATACATGCTTTATGTAGAAAACAAATTATATGGTAAAGATTGTCAATTCATACATATCAAATAATGACAATTGTCTCTGCTTCTTTAACAATAATAACTCCAAGTGATATATTTCCGCTTTACGATCTTTGGTATATATTATTTAATAATATATAAATCAAATGTAAGGAAATTGCATTCCCTCAAGAATAGGGCAAAATCGATTAGAAAAACGACTTATATATTCAGAACTGATAATGGAAGAAAACTAATTAAGTTTTATGAATTCCCTTAAGTCACGCAAATTCGTATTCAAGATACGTGCTACTTAATTACGTGATTTTCTTTTCATTTCAAACATTCCGCAGGCTAACTAATTATAGTTGCAGAATTGATCCTGATTGTGTAATTGTAGTACACGCGTTACATTCTGCAAGTGTTGCCCCAACTTATAACTTTGAATTAGGAAGATTGTGATCGAAATGAAAATTAAAACTATAATTTAATTTTGAAAATAAAAACAGTTGCGTACTGAACAAACTTTTAAAGCGGCAAAGGAAATGAAAATTACATTTACCAATTTACAATCAAGTTGAGATTGTAGGTGCTGTTGAAAAAGAACTGTGATTTGTGGTAAAATTCTACAGCTTCTGGTGGAATATTCGGCTTTTTCATAATAACCATAAAGCGAATCTCTCTTGAGGTGATTTTTAACTGAACATCAAAATTCATTTCCAATAGCTTGTCGTCTCTAATTACGAGAAGTGTTTTCGTCAAGTGGGTTTCCCAAACTTCTGGCAACTGCTGTTGCCAAGCGCTAACTATTGCCGCCTCTTTTTCATTGATAATTGCCTTGAAAGAAAGTTATTATTATAGTATCATGCTCCATTACTTCTAGTACGATTTTAAAAGCCTGTTACAAACTTTTGAATAACATACAGGTTTGATATTGCATTAAACACTGTTACTTTGCCGTTATCCAGTGTTTCTAACAGCAAGTACAAAAGTACAAAACTAATTTTTTTTAGGAATTATACTAATGAAATATATGAAACGTTAGTAAAAATCGTCATAAAGTTTGAAAATAACAGTCCCTCAATTTATTTTTCATTTTATAAAGCATTACGTGTAGTTCCCCGTATTTGCTTCTCAGGTAGCTTTCCATTTTAGTGTTAATTAAAGGATGGTCGATTAGTCGTAGGCACTGAATTGGGTATCGAGTCCTCTCACCTAATTTCATTAATAAGCATAGACATGCAGCAACTGGAGGTAGACACGTACTTAGTGGTAAATAGCATTTGTCACTTTCACCGCTAAAATTTTCATCAAATATAATCTGTAAAAGAAAAGGTGTTTATAATTAAATGTCATACATTTTTGTTTATTTGTTTTTCTAAATAATCTACTATTTATTAGTGACAGAATTTGAAAATTTTGTTTAAGAATTACGAGAAAAATTAAGTTTTTAAATAAATTGATCAAGAAAGGATTTTGTTTTCTTTTTGTATTTCGAATGCAAATTTAACATTTAGGGCTGTTATTCATGATATTTTCTTATTCATACACTTCCTTTGCATTTGATACTATATCGTTTTATATGTGGTTATTATTAGATTGACTGAGGAAGTAATGCCTACTGGTAAAAAGTAGTGGAATTTTTTTCAAAAAAAGACATTAAATAACCATCACCTATGGAACTCTGCTCCATTGAAATAAATATTTATTGTTTAAACAATAAATTGCATTTCTTTAGTTGTCACATTATTTGCTTACTGTTAGTTTAGTTCGAGTAAAGGAGAGAATACTAATATGAGACACCAAGGTTTTGATTTGAACACAATCCTTCCACCTTCGACGATAATTGGATATTATGCATTATTAAAACTATGTATAATGCCCTGCCCTAACAGCCGTTGTTTTTCATTATCGTCCGTTTGTTTAATGGACATATTTCGTTTCGGTGCCAATAAACAGATTTCGCTCGTGCATGTTGAAGTAGAATTTGCTTTGGTTTATTTTGTGATTTTCGAAAAACCGAAGAAGGTAATTTATTCTATAGTAATCGTAGTTTCATCATGCTAATGATGATTTGAAGAATGTTAAGTTTTTCATTGAAATGTAATAAGAAATGTAAGATTACGAGTTGATAGCAATATGGGGCTGTCTCATGTTACTTTCGCATTGAAAAATTGATTATCAAATATGACAATAAAATAATAAAATGTGCATGTATGAATATGAAAAACGCGTAGTTCAGACCCAATGCAAATGCATATATCTTATTTAGTTTCAAGTGCTGCCAATTATGGGCTCACTGTGATTGTCCAGATCCGAACGACGAAATTTATATACGCGAAGTAAAAGAATTTGGACAGCGATCATTATTATTATAAACAATTTCGCAGCACTTTTTCTTTAACTAATATGCTGAAAGAAGCAGAGCTGAAAGCACCATTTTATATGCACCCCACACAGCTGGTCCAAAAAAAAGTCTAAATAATGCTCTTTATTTCAATAACATATTTATTTCATCGAACAAATTATCCCTTTGTACCCTTATAATCATGCGTATGATATACTATTCCAAAGTGGCGCATGTACAGTTGTTAATGCACCTTCTTACGAACAACTATCATGTGGTTCCTTCTAGAAGAGTCCCAGCTCATCTTTATTAATTAATTATACAGGGTGTCTCTTAACTCGTGAAGTATCCGGAAATGGGCGGAAGCTGAGGTGATTCTGAACAACTTTTTCCTTGACCAAAATATTGATTGCAGCTTCGGTTGTGGGCCAAGGACCCACTTCCGTCGAAGCAGATTAATTCGTGGACGAATGGGTAAGTTTATTTAACTACCCTATTCTAACATTAATTATCCAAACACTTTTTTCATTATTAACAAAACACTTTATTCGTTTCGGATAACGAATAAAAGTATGGAACAGTTATTAAACGACTTGTTAATTAAATTGTTATTCATGAATAACGAATAATTACACATTATTCTCAATTTAAGACGATGTAATATTTGCCATACGTTGCCCCTCGATGCACCCGATCAGGACCGCGCGCAGTTGAGTGGTACGCACCTGAGCGCGCGCTATACGGGCGCTCCCACTGGTCAGCGTTTTTCATTAATAACTAAGAAACGAAGCTTCAAACAATATTTTGGTCAAGGAAAAAGTTGTTCAGAATCACCTCAGCTACCCCCCATTTCCGGATACTTCACGAGTTAAGAGACACCCTGTATACCGGTGTTAGTTACCTTTACATGGCTCAAGTAATCGTCCACTTTCTGAATCATTTCTTCATAATTATGCCATAATTGGGTCATGATTATAGGTCTATTGGCAATATAACCAATCATCCAAGTAAACTTGAAGAACGACTCTAAGTTGTGACATTCGGCAAATGCTTGATCGAAAATGCTTGCTAATCGTCGGTCAAATTGTTGTATCTTTTTTCATGAATCACCAGTATTAGTTAAAAGCAATATTTCGTAAGACATACTTAAAAAAAGAATGAAGTGGGGGATGAAAGGGAAATAAAAAAGACAATCAATGATTCATTTTATTATTAGGTTGATCGGAACGTTGAGTCGTTAGTGTTTAGATAGCTTAAGCGTATCATCATTTTCTACTGCCGAAATGTAATTTATGAAACGGAGAAGCAATTTACCGTTAGACAAATTATTTACTATTTCAAGGTCCACTAGCCTTGACAATGATCAGAACTGAGATCGCAATTGGCATGTAACTGGCGTCTGCGCCAATTGTGATCGCAATTCTGATCATTCTTGATCTCTAAGTGTAGTGCAACGCATACTCTGAAAATCGCGTTGTCGCCGAATCTCCTTTGCACGAAGAGCACTCCCGTCACTCCTGTATTCTTATATACATATTTCACAAACTAATCTGTAACCTGCTACTTCGTTAATATATAATAACTCGATAAGCCTAATCGACGCCTAATTAAATAAATGTAAGAATTATTGAAAGTTTAATATTTTTTTCCAAGAGAACGGTTGAATTGCGACCCATGGTTCCTTGGGGACTTTTCATCCTTGCGATGAGTACAACAGGATGCAATCAAACGAATTTCACCGTAAATGTCTAGATCACGGACTAGAACAATTTCCCACCAACTTTTATTCATCGATCTGGAACTGTAGAATCACGCTACAATGCTTTTTATATTTACTTTTTATACACTCGGTACAAATGGATAGCAATAAAATTGGTGCCTGTACTCGTGCAAAATGCAAAAATTCCAGTCTGCATTATGATCGACAGTTATAGATTTCTTTATACTTTTACTTCCAAGTAACAATTAATATTATGGTGGAGATATTTTAGTAAAAATGTAATTCAGAATGGTAAAATGAGAACCCCACAACTTTACGATCAACCTAGTATTGTGAAGTATGGTTGCAAACTATATTGTTGAAAATGAATCATATTCATGAGTTTGTTGAGAAATTAAATCCTTTTAATGTACAACGGCGCAATGAAGAAACGTTTTAAGTGACCAAAAACTTCTCACTGGCTATGTGCGCCAACAGTAGGGTGGTTTTTATTTTTCTACGTCCGATATTTTTATGCCTTACCCCCCAAAATTGTGAGACTCGATGAGGAAATAATATTTGCAAAACAGAGTGATAGGAAACTGGAAATTTTGCCGCATTTGAGATAAAATTGTAGAAGCTATTTTCAGTAAACTTCATGTAGATTGGAGTAGAGGACAGGTAGGGTAATAAGATTTCGGTTTAGTTCAATTATCAACTAACTTTATTAATATAAGACGTCGGAACACGACAATTCGCAAACAAACAATAACTCTCTCACGATGCTCACAATACCCACGACTCGATAATCTCTACTCCCCAAACTATTCTGCTCTATTCTCAATCAGCTCTTCTCTTCTCTTCTCCCTTAACTCTGCCTCTCGCACGCATCATCCACTCTATATATTCTGTCACTCTTATTGTTAGTTTCACTCTCATTCTATTCCTCATTTGCTCTCACTCATTCCGCATAGCAGACATTCTTTGACAACAGTCAGTCGCGTCCACCCGAATCCTTGGGCCGCTGTACCCTCCGTTCACACGATCTTCTCAAGTACTCACTCAGCTCCAAACACATATCTTTCACACCTCGGAATCATTCTAAACAGTCACGCAGTATTTCCAATCCCACAAAATTTAGAAATTTAAATGATTTCATGTCAATTTCGCACATAATTTTGTTCGGCTGCGTTAAAAACATTAGTGACTATTTTGAATAAAAGTACAATTTCTTAAATGTATAATAGTAACACGGACGTACTATTTCCAAGAATATACTCAAAATCGTTGAAATAAAATTTAGGAAAAACCTAGGATGTATATAACACAGCGTCTAAGTCACGCCATTTTGTAATCCAGCTCAGGTGTAAAAACCAGGCATCTATTTACCGGCCCTTATAGATCTTCCCTTCTACAGATTCTTCTATTACAATAAAGAAAACTGATTTAGAGTCATTTTGGCCGTGGCTCGGGCTTAGAGGCCACCATTGAAAAGGGCCTTACTTAGGTTAAGGATAGCGTGTGTGTGAAATGGAGTGAAAGTTTAGGGTTTAGGCTACGAAAAATTAGCCCTTAGGGACAGTCGGTGATTGGAGGGGCGTTTTAACCTCCAGGACCGTTTTTGAGCAGGAAACCAAAATTGTTTCGTTGTTAGCATAACATTAACCCTTAGAGCGCTATGGACGCATATATGCGTCCGGCGAAAGCGATCGGTGTGGACTATGAGCGCATATATGCGTTTGGTGAAAGTCACCAGCAGGGATGATGGACGCATATATGCGTTGGTCAATTTTTTTGGGTTTCCCATGTAATAGTATTACAATTAACTTTATGTGACACAAATATATGGGTGTTTCTTAGCAACGGCAGTAAAAAAGACAAATGATGGCTACGCGACAATTATATTACCATCTATTTGTGATACCCTACAAAATCTCGCGTAATACTGTAGAACAGGCCTCGGATTTAGATGATCTTTCGGGCCGATTTTCAGAGGCAATGCCCCCTTTCTCCCGCCGCGCGTCTTGGCCCGCGATCGCCAATCGCCACGAAGCTCCTCAGATCCGTAGCATAAGAAACGCGCGGGTCGCATTTGTGCGACAATCGTATCAATAGGATTCCACATCGTCCCATGTCCCATGGACCGCGCGGTTTGTATGCTACGCGCCTGAGGAGCTCAGGGCCCAGACGTACGGCGGGAGAAAGGGGGCGTTGCCTCTGAAAATCGGCCCGAAAGATCACTTAAATCCGAGGCCTGCTGTAGAATATATTACAAGAAACTGTATTCCGTCCACAGCGATCGCCAGCGCTGAACGCATCCGGAGGGCATCGGCAGAGAATCGTCCGCACGCAAAGGGTTAACTACATTTGTGCAAAATTTCAAATTTTTCTGAATTTTTGAGTTGCCGAACTTCCTTTGTTAGTTATTTTCCTTGAATAAGATCCCACACTGTTGTCTGACTCTTGCTAGTAATAGCAAGCGCCTTTCCTTTATTTATAGTTGAGAGATTAAGGTATGCGTATCGCGGAATTATACATTAGAAGAGGGAACAAATGTGGAAAAATGGAAATTAAAAGTTGTGAGTAAAGTTATATTCGCTGGAATATGACGCTAGTTTAATCATTGGCTCAAAACTGCCTAGCAGTGGTCAAGCTTTGCGTGTACTGTTCTACAGTGTGCAAAAAGTGAAATTAGATCTTGAATTAAGTGCCGTGATAGTGGTAAAAGAACTGAAAGTTTTTTGAAAAAAATCATGTATTCCTACATTAAGAACTTACATTATAGCTACAGAATTAGTAATGTCGCAACGTTCGCTAAAATACCGAAGTGAATTCCAAGAAAGGAGGGAAACGGAATTTGATCAAGTTTGAAAAAACAAACTTTATCTCCCATATCGAGGGCAAAGAGGGAGCAGATAGCAATTTAATGGGAAAGGAATCGCGGAAAGCAATTTTGCAAGGAGAAGAAAAGTAACGAAAACAACCATTTGGTGCAACAGCGTCATAACATCTTTACGCAATGTTATCTTTATTTAGTGCAAGTTTATGTTTTAATACAAAAAAGTGTATGATTTGAAGTTTAGAAAATCCGCAAAGAGAAGAAGTGGTTTTAAAAGATATCGAAAATTATGTCAACGTCGGTATCTATAGAAACTTTCATTTCAGTAGAGAGCCGGAAGTTTTGTACTGGATTTAGTACTGCATCTAGATTGATAAAAGCATGTACAATGTATTCGGATTCAATACTTACATGAATCCGAATCCGTTAATTTAATTATAAGGGTGGTTCACAGAGCGTCAATTGTGAGAAAAGAGTAAATAATCAAGGTTTTGTAAATAAAAATATTTCGTAGATTACGACACTCCTAGGGACGTACTTTGGCTTATTGTTAGACGCAGCATATGTATATTAATATATGTATATTAATTTTACAAATACAACTCAAACATTTCGTATATATTTTTAAAAGTATTACATAAATATAAGTATCAAAAATGTAATAATCTATAGTTGTATTAACATATATTTAAGTTTACGCTTGGTCGCAGACGCTTGATTCTCGTGACGTTATTACTCGAGTCTCGTTGAAGTGACCACCATCACGGTCTAATGCGACCTGACTACGTTTGTTGAGTTTGTGTGCTCACATGTGACGTGTTGTACATACTTTCGTAATCTAGCCAACACCACGATTCGCTGCCTGTTTTCATAAAATCTAGTAAAACAATCTTTTCGGCCTATTTTATGACGATTCGGATCTTGTCACCAAACAACAATACAATTGCGTTCGAAATTGACATGAAATCATAAAAACTGCAAACCTTTAACCCAAATGCGGCAAGCATTCCCTTTGCCCAGTGACATTGAAATTTTGTGCATACCATTTTCTGATGAAGTGTCCTAATTCAGGGGGAAAAGACAAAGAGATAGTGCAAGAAAATATGTGACTTCTACAGTTAAGCTCCTTTGACGCATATACAGTGTCGCTCATAATTATTCGAACGATGCAGACTTTATAGTCAATGTAGATTGATGGGCCTACGAGGCACCAGTGTGGATTATTTTGCGAATAGGCAACCTTTATAGATGTTTATCTAAATACATTTGTAACCTTTATCGCGATAGTCTTTTTTCGTTTTCCTACAATTAGGTAGTTAGCTAACTATATGTTATACTTAATACTTGCATCGTAAATGTAACTGCATTATTCTTTCTTATGAAATTATCACCCCTTGTTGTAACTGCAATTACCCTTTGGCCAGGATTGCCTAAAGTATTTCCGTCGCTTTATTCTCTTTACCCGCGCCTTCTTACACGTATCGACCTGTTTTATCATTCTGTACTAGCCCCAGTGTGAACTCGTATCGATGTGCCTGTGTGAACCAGTGTCTACATAATTCTATGATCTGAAACTGCATAAATGTAGAGACACAGTGATTAAGGCGAAAGGTGAATACATCGACGAATGTCACTTGGACAAAACTTTGCGTATCTTAACCTATGGGCAGCAATTAATTGAAGATAAACAGAAAACAAAGTCAATAAATATTACATTGTATTACTTTGTTCATACTTTATATAAGAATTTTTAAAAAAATATAATTCTAATTATTTTTGCGCTTTTTATAACTTTGAAATAGCTTGGTTTGTTTGAAATCGTCGGCCCTACATTTTTTCATAGTAAAACGTAAGTAAGAAAATATGAAATGTAAGTACTTGCTTGTTACAAATTCAAACTCATCTAAACCGGTGTTAGTAGACATTTACTGAATGTCATTTTTCACCTATAAAAGTTATTATCAAATGACATAATTTTATTCAATTTTGTGCAGGAGTTCAAAAAAGTTTTTCAAACTTTGATATTATAAACATTTGGAATGCAGCACGATTGCAAACGAATATGATGGGTCATCCAGCGATATGGTTGAGAAACGCCGGTCAAAATTATATAAACACTATTTAAATCCAGTTTAATAAACATTTGATTTACCGACATGAACAACATATTCTTTAAATTTGAAAAGGCGTTCGAATACTTATGAGCGGTACAGTATGCACTAACAGTAGTGAAAGGGTTAATATTCTTAGAATTAATGCTCAGCAAAGCTGTTTATTCAAATGATACCAAACGACCAAGCAAAGAACATGACTGACCATGGCAAGAAAAGCGTTTAAGTCTTCGGTAAATTGTGTTTCTTCGGGCATTAAAACCTCATAATTCACGTCTCCAAGTCCTTGGTACAGTTTGAGAAACTCTTCGTAAATGCCAGCAGTCATGGAAAGTAACGATTTTGCTTTCAAACCAGACATTTCTATCCGTTCCAGTTTCAAATAGTCTTGTACTATGTCGAATAACGACTATAATAAACAGATTATGGCAATTGCATAGCTGAAATATCTAAACAGTTAGCATCAAATATACCGTGCAAGTACAGAAGAAAAATCACTATTCGTTAACTCGATAATTCGATAAACAAAATACAAGCTTTTCTTTTTTACCAGAACTCGTAAATCTTTGTATCCAATAATATAAAAAAGATTGTGCAACAATGTTTTTAATGTCGGGCATAATTGTTAAATGTATTAAAGTGGCACATACAAACTCGTCCAACAGAAGCACAATGAATCACATACAGTGGCGAAGATGTAAATAGGGAAAAATGAGATACAGAATTCAATTTCCTTTAATATCTACACTCCCGCTAAAAAGCTTTTTGGACGAAACAAATCTTTTCGTACAAATGCGGACGAAATTTTATTTTATTAGAAAGAATAATATTGCGAATAAAACACTTATTTACTTAAGTATTCTTTCTATGTAACCGCGACTGTAACGTATTCGTAGTTAATTCCTACCCTCCAATTCTTCATTTCAAAGGACCGACATTTTTTTTAATCGCAAGTTTTAAAATCGTTTTTAATGGGAGCGTGTGTCGTATCAACTAATCTTTCGATTGATATAAACGTTACTGCCAAATAGCAATGCCCAAACTTGCATTTTCAAAAAATATCAATTGCTGGAAATTGGGAGAGTACGAATACTTCCGTAACTCGCTGTATGTCCCACAATTCAGACGAGTAGTGATTCGCAGGGAAGATGCACATCAAATCATTTCAAGTTAGAATTTCTTACGGAAGCTGTTCAGCAGTACGAGTCAGAGCATCAAAAATAGCAAATATCGCGTATTAATAAGTTGTTATTTACCATAAGCGATTGTGACAACCGCTCTAACTTGTTCTGGTAAACAGCTTCCGCCAGAATGATTTCATGCGCATCTTCCTGGCGCGTCGCTGCTCGTCTCGAAGTGGAAAAATGAGCTTTCCCTACGTGCTTGGCAGTGTGTAGTGCGAAACGAATCCTTTCGCCGCACTGTGCAGAGTGTACACAGGTCCGTGTAACGTGCATTAGACAATTAGAAATTCATGTTCTTAATACACGGGTAATTATGCATTTCAATCTCCGCGTACACGGATACTAGAGGCCTCTATTTCGCGTAAAGTAACGTATCCGTATATTTTCATTCGTGCAATTTTCGATATAATAACTAATAATAATTTAATTTAATATAAACGTTATCTATCAGAAACACGTTGCCCACGCAACAGCTACCAGAGAACATAAAAAAAACTGATTACGTCACGATAATTGTTGAGGATAATGTAGTTTATGTAATAAAAAATATGTATTTTATGTAAAATATATGGTTTACGTAAAATAGGAACTTTCAATTTTTAAGCATCTCGAATGCAAATAGTCTAGAAAAATATACGTATGCCACTGTTAATATGAATATAAATAATTATTGTAGGAGAAAGGTACTGAAAATTATTGTTTTGAAGAGAAATCTTGTGGAAAGATGGTTTCTTATTTCCTTTCGCATACGAAATATTTATCGATTTGCACCTTTCTGTTTATACGAGTAATATGTATATTGATAATCGTACATTAAACGAGCTCTTTCATTTCTATGATACAATTACTTTCACACTTGCGTGAAAAAGCTATAGCTGTGCTCTAAATATAGTGGTTACTTAAAAAATGAAGTCAGTGTTACGTTTCAATGAATAAGTATTATGAATTAGTAGATTAATAATTTAGTCGCCTACAATATTTGTAATTTTTCGACAAACCTCTATTTCTCTGAGTCTCTTCTCAAACATATGAATTCTTTCAAAAATTAACTTTTCGTGAAATGTCCAAAGCACAGGTTCTTGTGATTTAAAGTAGCTTTCTACTTTTTCTTTAAATGAACGAAACATTTCTTGATAATTATACAGATACGGCATAACATCTGCTATTTTTATTCTATTCTCCTCTATGTCCCCCTCGAACAAAGTTGATGGATTTATGTATTTCACAGCCTGTGAAACGATATATCACATTAACGACGTGTGTAATTTTGTTGTGAAAATCGTGTGTCGGGTATTGCTCAGTGATTTGCTAGTATAGCAGTATATGATATGTGTGTGCTACATATTATGTACTATTGTAGTATATTACTACAGTGTACTATTACAATTACAATATAAGAAATCTCAGGTATTTTTCCTTTATTTGATTTTTTCACAAGATGTTTCATTTCTTGTGTTTCCATTTTTAAGAATAACGAGAGTTTTGATATTTCATTTGTAGTGTTTGAACCTTTTGAACCCCACAGTAACATAATCCATTTAAACAATGAGAATAATATACACACTTTTTCTAATTAACAATGTCTGCAATGTTTTCGGAAATTATAACTTATAGTCATTCATTATATAACTAATCATTTTGATTTTATCTTCAACCCTTTGTCGGAACAATTCCTTTTAACTGAACTACCCTCCTTAATTCAATTAATTTTTGAAGAAAAATAGTGGGTAACACTCAAATTACTAGGCAACTCTTTGTATTAAAATAATTTAAACTCACAGTAATTTGTTGATAAATATCGTAAAATAGTTAAAATACTTGCCGAACACGGAACAGAACAAGATTGAATTATTCTATATACTTGCTACTCTTATATTATGTTATTTAAATTATATAAATTAACTACCTGAGAAATTAATAAATTTGTAACTTCCCGTAACAAAGCAATAATCCTTTCCATAGAATAGTACTTTGTATTAGACCACATCAAACAAACACAATGCATTAGTGCTCTTAATTTCGACATTATCTCTTTGAATTCAGAGTTTTCGATCTCGCGAAAATTTGATTCCAGAGGCTTCAGATAAAGGCTGATATCTCTAGTCTCTAACAGTGCTAGAAAATTAGAATACAGTTATACAAATCAGAAAAACTAAAAAGTACAGTGATGAGTAATTTGCAATTGCTTGACTTTGCTTAAAAATTCCAAGTTCTAGTATGTATTGGAGATGATATACGCCTAAATATAATTATCCAGAATATAAGAAGCAAACATAACCAGTATACTTTCAAAATACAGTACGAAACAAGAAGTGCAAGGTCCTTGCACATTAGCGTGGTGGTTGTTTAACCAAAAGAATTTTTTTTTGTTTTTCACAGGACACCCCAAGAAGTCAATGTGCTCTAATATGTCTTTTTCAATTGTTTTCAGTTATGTATGGGGGATTGCCACCAGCCATTGAATTTTGTGCTTTTGAAGAAATGAAATACAACATTATGATATTTAAACACATTTACTTAATATTGATTATAAAAATCTATATTGCCAACACATAATATCATTTGACTAAATAAGCTGAAAATATTAATAAGCGGGTAGCAACCACTAAAACATTATAAAATGTAATCAAATTTTCACTAGACCCATTTTGGCGCATAGAAAACAAAAATTTTAAGGTGCGCAAGCAATATTTTAAGAGCTGAATTTTAAGCACCACCCTATTTTACATGTTACTTAAGAATTTAATATGTACTGTACGGTTTTATATTATATTAATGTTCGAAATAAATGGTTAATTAATTTAAAAAAAATGAAATACTTATTCGTTTTCATCTTGCAATTGTTATTTACCTGCAGCCACGTTCTTTACCAAATTTTTGAAATAATCCGAATAAGGGCTTTTCGTCTTTTCCAAAAATATGTTTATTTGTACCATTTTTGGATCTTTCAATTGATGATAAAGCGATTCCATATTTTTCAATCTTCTGTTCCAGTATTCCAACTCTAATGAAAACAGTAGAGGACCACATTGAATTATTTGATAAATTTCATAATACTCGAATGGTAGGAAAATTAAATAAAAAGCACTAAAGAAGCATGTAAAGACTAAGAAAGAGGAGAGAATTTTGTATTCTAAAATGTTGCAAAATTTATTGGCAATTATTTTATTATTGATAAGCTGGCTCATAAATATTCCATATATTATTTCATATCCAGAATAATGTTCCTTACTTGTAAATATTTGAAACTAGATTCCTTACAACTTGTTCCTTAAAAGCAAAATATAATATATTCAAAAGTAATGGAATTACCGGAGATAGGTATGTGTTTTTCATTCTTCGACTTCGAGAACTCTTCATTAAGGATCTCATTAATCTGAGTGGCCCATTTTATGACGATTTCCTCAATATTGTTCTTCAATTGAAATTGTTTAGAAGAGTCTACACTAGAATTAAACTGCTGATTGAGGATATCTTCAATACCCATTGGCATTGGTAGTAAAGTCTGCCCTGTTGTTTTTCCTTTTACCTGATCGTTGTACAAATAATAGTGCAATGTGATTATTTTTAAATTTTGAATACAAGTTGTAAGTATAATATAATGTACAGAGAAATAAGAGTAATCACTTTATAAAAATGAAACATAAATTTAAAAAACAACCACTTAAGCCAAACTGTAACTACTTAGGAATTCATTTTGTAACGCAAAAATTCTATTCCATAACAAAATCGATTTTTTAATACATACTAGAAATATTATTACTACATATTTGGTTAAATATAGTGATTTTGCGCATCGGAATTCACAATGGTCCAAAAATAGTTTTACCTGCCACATTAGACTTCGAAGATCATATACTTGCTTTTTAACATCTTTGCGTACAACTTGAGGCCAACCAATGTGATTCTTTGGATTGGATAAAATAGGTACGTATGCCTGAAACCAAGCAGAAAATTATTCGACAATTAAAACATAACTGTAGTTAAATTAAAATAATATTAATACGTATGGCCTTGATGTGCTCGATAAATTTTAAACGATTGTATAGCTCATTCATTTTTATACATTCTAAGGATTTTTAATCTCCAATTTTCTACAAGATAGTACTTTCCTGAAATATCATATTCAAGAAAATAGTAAATCCCGGTGTAACCGCGAATTGAACAGTATTCTGCAAAGGAATCGAGCGTACAATACAAAATACAAATAACAAACATTTCATTTCAATATAATTTATAATTTTAAGTTGAGAATTTAAGAAGATATTCAAGACGCAATATATCGATGCAAAGCCTATTACTATCACTTTCTGTAATACTTGTATTATTCTATATTAATGTGTCTATATTAATTTCTATAATAATGTATATCGTTGGCAAGCCGTTGAATATTTATGCAACTAAGGAAGAGATTGGAAACTTTTGACAGACAGTGTACGTGTCAACAAATCATAATGTATTTCTTTTCCTGCACGTATACATGGTGCCCCGCGTACCATTTTCCAATGCCGTTATAATCAATGCATTAGAACGATTTGTACTAAGAAAAAATATAAAAAAGATATTACAGTCTCATTTAAAGAACAGGAGCTAGCCTTCATCCTGCTGAAGGAGATGAATATAAGAAAATTGATTTAACATAATTTTGTTGTTTCGAAGAAAAGCTTTGAAATTTAATGGCGACGGTTACGTAAGACACCCTGTAAATTTAAATATGTACACGTGAAACAGAACTGAAAGGGGGTGAAAGCTAACTGAAGTAAAGAAACTAACGTCTTCGATAAGCACAGCCAACTCTTCGATTGGATTCGGTGCCATGTCACCCGGTATCAATAAATCCTTGTAATTTTTCTCGGTGACCGTTTGGGGACTCTTCTTCATGAAGTACGACTGCTTTCTCTTCGATTGCGTTATTCCTAGATAGGGTATCAGGACGCCGGCAGGTGTTAGTTGTAGCACGAGGACCATCTCTGATGCGGTACCAAAGAACCTTGCAATTATCTCCTGATTGTGAGGGTTGAGCAATTTAAGTCTTATTAGTTTGCAAGTGAAAAATTCTACTACTTAGAATATACTCGCCCGACGACTCTTCTAATCGCAATAATATTATAGGAACACCATCATTATTGTTCATTCTTATTATGATTATTTGAGTCTCTGTTCGTGTTGCTGATTAAATGAATAAAAGAAACCACAAAAAGCAATGCCATCGGTCTTCTGCCTTTTTTTTCTTTAACACGTTCTGTGCCCAGCCGTTTTTGCTCGGCTTGCCAATCAGGCCGTTTGATATTTTGACCAAAGATTGATATATTATCGTACAATATTTCGTCACATCATCAATCGATTAGTAATTAGCTTGTTCTATACTGCATTTCTTATAATGCCTCATTGTTTTGGTGGAAACATATTCTAGAGTCTTAATCTAAAATGTTTTTAATCTAAAATTAATCTAAAATGAGTCTAAAATATATGTTTTTTGAGGCATTAAATAAATACGTCAGCGTGCCACCGGTGCACACGTCGCACAGTGGGCCAGAACTGAACGCTAGCTGTTCATTTGGTAAAAAATCGATTTCCTCATATTGATGTTTTTTAAATATATATTGGTTCAGAAGTGTCCATTGCTTTCGAAAATAATAAACTTAATGAAATTTATTAAAAATTGTGATTAGTACAAGCGTTTAAAAACCAACATTTTATAGGTACCATTTTTCACACGAAAAATTGCTTTTTTTCTTTTTAATGCCCTGATGAATCTATTTAATATTTTCTGGTCATGTTTGTTTCCAAATGAAGAAGCACGTGTTCAACACGGAACGTGTTCAACGGTGAAACTAGTGGAGAAAATAATTATTGTAATATAGATGGAAACAATAGGGATGATACGAATTATTTTCCAGGAAAAAGTATAACCATTCGACGAATTAACAAAATGAATGCGCAATTTTCGTTTACTGCATGTTCAACTTCTTAATGTTCTTTAAAATATTATCAATCTATTTGGAGTTTTTAATTGATTTCTATTGTTCAAGTCTGATTGTTGGTTCAACTATACGTTTCGTCGTGTTGCTTTACCAGAAATAAAATCATACGCATTTAACAGCATTCGTTGACTGAAACATATTTCAAAAGCGCCGTTCGACATTCCTCAGCAACAATTATATAAGAAGTCATAATATGGTTGAGTAGTTTAGGTAAAGGAACCAGGAAGAACGATCTGCTATGCGGTGAGGTCAGCCAAGCCTTTCCCAGCTCGTTCACCTAATTTGAACCACCTGACATTTCCGTGTGAGAGGTTATCCAGAAAGCAACATATACATATCTATATATTCAATGACCTTTATTTGTGCAGAAATCTTGGAGAAATAAAATAAAATTAAAAAAATCGAAAACACCGAAACTGTTTATCTTATCAATGTAAACGCAAGAATTGTGGGGTGAAGATGGATAACAACGTTTACGGTGCTATCAACTAAATCTTTCAACACCTTTTGTGATTAGCTAACGATTACAATGCACAAAATATATGATGAAATATTAAAGAACAAAGGGTACAATATTTTAATAATTTGTCTTTAATAGTATTCAGGTGGGGCATGCGACTGCACGGTGTAAGTGAACTGTTGATACGCTTATAATAAAAGAAGAATTGTGTAAGCTGTCTTATTTTCTTTTTCACCAAGAAATTAACCAGCTTGATCGCTCGAAACATTTTAATGTACCTTGAAATCTGCGTTCGACAACATTTTCGTCCATCTATCAACTCTTAACTTTCTTGAGTATGTAAGATAATTGTACATGTACTCCAGGCGTTGATCCTCCTCCTTCTTTTCATCCTCCTTCTTATCCCCCATCTTATTTCCTTATTTACACCTTTAATTGCTAGCTTAAATGCAGCATTTTCTATTATCATTAATCTACCTCGTATTTTACGTTTGCGAAAAGAAATGACGACTTCTGTAGAACGTAGACACCTTCAGAGATTTCTCTTTAGCCTGATCATTACTCTCGGGCAAATTCACGGTATGCCAAACCTGCCTATCAAACTGAAAGTTTCAAATAGGTATTTAAGTGGACGCTACTTGCTATTAAATATTCTATGGACAGCGGAGGGCCGCAGAATACCGGTCGCCCAAAAACTTATAACACACCATTATTTTAAATCGATCATTTCGTATACAGTTTACAACATTCGTCCAACTAATTTATACCAATTTCGCAGTATTTCGCTCCAGTGTTTAGCAAAGGTACGCGAATTCAAATTTGTCACGCTTTCGTAACAATTTTTTGAAGAAAAGATCGGTCGCGAAGCCGAACACATCGATAGACATCGTGGCTGAACAGGCTGTTTTATGGCCGGCCTTTCCTGAGTTTGACTACGTGTCTTCCAGGTGACGAAAATCCTTCGAACTTGCCATAAAACGGCACCGAAAAATTTCCAAAATGTTTCCACCTATCCTCACTCCTGAGAACAGAGTAACACGAATCTTATTATCTTACGCTCGACCACCGCGGTCAACTAACGAGACCCAAGTGATAAAATCACGAGAGAGCGTAAGTGAATTCCATCCGTGAATTGCGGGGCGCGAGACGTAGCAATCGTCTTCGTTTTGTCGTTTCGATCCTGTAAAACTATTGTTATTTTAGTGAAACAGTCCATCGAGTAATATCGGTCGAAGAAATGGGGAAGCACTCGTCGGGCTTCGCCGATACGGGTTTATCGCACAATCACAGTAACTGCTAGTTTTTAGATCAAAATGAAGAAAAAGAATGGTACAGTGGTACAATTACCTGTATGAAAGATTTCCTAATAATGTTTTCGTTAGGTGTCAATTTAAATGTTTCTGATAATTATCATTGTATTTAATGCTATACCAAGAAAATGCTATCTGAATTGTTATCATTTATAAAAAGTAATAAATGATTAAACTGCGTCTGTCAAACAACGACTGCAAGGTTTATTTATTAGCCACAATTTTTGCGTTGCAATTTGTCAATTGGAACAAATGGCCAATTGTTTAAATAGTTTGGAATAGCAACACGCGGCAGACAGTCTCGATTGAGATGTCGGAGGTATGGCTATTGCCTGCCCTTTGCTTTTTGTAGTTCTAGATTGGAATTAGGTCACATTGGTGTTGCCCGTTTAGTTTCCGACTTGTATGAACTTACTTTTTCTGCTGGCCGATTAGTATGCACCCGGATCCTTGCACTCTAACTTTTAGCAAAGTTTTAGATCTCTTTCCACGCCTCTGGAACTTTTAGGTCTTCCCTAATGTTCCCATGTCTAACGTCTACAAGTCTACAAATTATAGGAAAAAAATCAATTTAAACATTTAGAATTTGTATTGTGTATCAGTGGTGGTCGAATTTCAGAGCTGGAGATCCCAAGACCAACTGATGATAACTCAGGATATGAATAATTTTGTATTATTCAAAGGATCATGGAAAATCGCGGCAATACACTGTGTAAATGTTAAATTAAATATTAACAAGTTCGTTACGAACGAAATACCTATCTGAATAATCCAATAGCAATTAAAAACATAATAACTATATGCAAATACTAGCAGTTAGAGAGTTAGGGCATACAGAAAATGGCCTTTTATTAAGTGGTCGAATATATTGTTATACATATGTACATAATTGTGGGATTAGAAATATTGCATGACTGTTTAGAATGACTCCGAGGTGTGAAAGATATGTGTTTGGAACTGAGTACTTGAGAAGATCGTGTGAACGGAGGGTACGGCGACCCAGGGACTCGGGTGGACGCGAGTGACTGTCGCCAAGGAATGTCTGCAGTGTGTATCCTAAATGAGTGAGAGCAAATGAGGAATAGAATGAGAGAGTAACTAAGAGTGAAAGAATATACTATAGAAGATATGCAAGGCAGAGTTAAGGGAGAGTTAGAAGAGAGCTGATTGAGAATAGGGCAGAATAGTTGGAAGAGTTTAAGAGAGACGTATCGTGAGCAGAGAGTATTGTAGGATTGGAAATATTGCATGACTGTGTAGAATGATTCCGATGTATGAAAGGTACGTTCGGCGCTGAGTACCTGAGAAGGTCGTGTGCATGGAGGGTACAGCGGCCCAAGGGTTCGGGTGGTCGGGACCGACCATCATCGAGGAATGACTGCGGGGTGTGTCCTAAATGAGTGAGAGCAAATGAGGAATAGAATGAAAGAGAAACTAAGAGTGAAAGAATATAAAGAATGAATGATGCGTGCAAGAGGCAGATTGAAGGGAGAGTTTGAACAGAGCTACGGGAGAGTTAAGGGAGGATCGTAGTGAAGAGTATCGAGAGAATCGTGTGTGAGTCGTTGTGTGTTTTAGTAACGTCGTGTGTTGACGTATTATTATAATAAAGCTAGTGTTTTAATGAGAGTAACTGAAGACTTATTACACCACCTGTCCTCTATTCCAAACTACGTGAGGTTTAGAAAAAATAACTTCTACAGTATTGAATTGAGAGCACATATTGTGAGAATCGTGTGAGAGTTGTCGTGTGTCGACGTCTTTGTTGGATTCCGGGGTTAAACGAACTCGTGTTTCAACAATTAATTTTGCAATGAGAGTTTTAATATATTAGGAGTACCGTGGCGAGTGTGCGCGACAGAGTAACGGTGTGGGTCGCGTCCAAAACTATTCTAGTTACAGTAGCTATTCCGCTACTATATATATTGTGATTTTTAGGGGAGAAAGGCTGACCTTAGCCCTTGTTGTTGTCGCCTTAGCCGACGCGGAGTCTGGCCCTTGGCAGTAGTCATATCGCTGACTACTGCCCTAGTGCATAATATTGACTTTGACTGGGCCAGGATCCGCGGGCCTTACACTCATCGGTGACTCAAGGGCTGGTCATCCAACATCTTATATTAATAAAGTTAGTGTTTAATTGAAGCATAAGGTAATATCTTATTACCTCACTTGCCCTCTATTCCAATAGGAACATTGTATAGTTGATCATAGAAGTATCCGGCTACGTTAGAAATTGAGTAAATTTCATGCAAAATTATGCAAGGTTTACTATAATATGTAAATATAATACGTGTCATAAAAGCTCCTGGCTCCTCGTAGCTAGCTCGATTACACTGTTCAACACGGGTCTGATTTTGTAACCTTCAATATGCGTTTCTTATAGATTTTAATGTGCTGAATACGAATCTGCAATCCGTTTTTCTCCAGAACGTACCATTTTTGAAAAAATCAGTTTTGAAAACAATCGCAAATTTTTAACTTTGGAAGTGTTTTGTACTTTTGCGGTAACAGTTATTCAGTTGCGCTTGGTGCCAAATGATTCTTTGAAGTTTCACAAATAAAATGATACATGTTGTTATTAGACTATAAACATTTAAATGTGTTTAAATAATGATCAAAGTGAAAAGGACACCGAAAATACACCCATTTTGGCTGATATCTTTTAGTTTATTTCAAAAACTAAGGGTCCAGGAGAAAATCTAACTATGCCACGCGATAGAGCAGACCTTTCTGCAAAGGAAAGCAGCAGTGGAAGTTACAAAATCATTTTTGTATTCAATATACAAGCGAAATAGTTTGGTAAAACACGCGGCGGCAACAGTGACACTCAGCAGAAGTACTTTAGTGCGCGTTTAGTGATTAGTTCGAGTGATGAGCGGGGAGCCGCCGTCATAGAGCACCACTGTCGCCGCCACGTGTTTTGCCAAACTGTTTCACTTTGATATTGAAAACGAAAATGATTTTGTAACTTCCGTTGATGCTTTTCTTTGCAGAAAGGTCTGCTCTATCGCGTGGCATAGTCAGATTTTCTCCTGGACGTTTACTTTTTGAAATATATTAAAAGATATCATCCAAAATGGGTGTATTTTCGGTGTCCTTTTCACTTTGATCATTATTTAAACACATTTAAATGTTTATAGTCTAATAACAACATATATAATTTTATTCGTGAAACTTCAAAGAATTATTTGGCACCAAGCACAACTGAATAACTATTACCGTAAAAGTACAAAACACTTCTAAAGTTGAAAATTTGCGGTTTTTTTCAAAGTTGATTTTTTTAAGAATGGTAGGTTCTGGAGAAAAACGGATTGCAGATTCGTATTCAGCACATTAAAGTCTATAAGAAACGCATATTGAAGGTTACAAAATCAAAAAAAAGTTGAAATTTGTCGAACAGTGTTATCAGGAAAATAAATGTGGGATACCCGCACATCTCTGAAAAAATTAGTGGTAGATTTAGCTTGCAAAGCTAATAAAAAGCGTTCACATAACATTTCTCTTATCCAACCTTAATTTCAATGTACAGTACTGTTTTCCAGTAATATTTTTGAAAACCTAAACGTTCGCATACAGTTGGTCGCAAAAGTCTACATACAGCTCCTGAACATCAAATATTGCATATTTATAAAGTTGGCTGGCGGATTCATATTCTAAAAATAAGTAGAAGCAGCGATTAATTTGCGCAATCACTTTTCATTAGCTCTGGTATAAACAGTTGTAACAGTTTAACGCCAGTCGTATGCAAATGACTTCATCGTTTCCGCTCTTTTTTCCCGTCGGGAGTCACTAAACACCAAATGGGGTCACAACAGCACTCGATACTACGTTCGATTGCGTAATTACACGCTGCTTCACACGTATTGTCTCGTTTGTATAGATATTATAAATTCCAAGAATAGTCGAACGTGTCACGACACAAAATGCTCAGCCTAACTCAACCATAACTCACGAATCAATGGAGTTAATTGATTGCTTAGTGTTAAATGCCAACACCTTGATTGATTCGTTAATGTTAGTTAAATGAATGAACTTGCTGCGACATGGTTACCCAGGCAGTGTTGATTTGCCCGGAACATTATTCGGATATTGCGATCACCAAGCATTAATGTACTTGTAATTCCGTTTTGCTCAGGATAATTTTCGCCTAGAGCAATTATCAAATCGTAAATAATCGAAGATGCTAAAATTTTAGAGAACAAATACATTTGCCCACGAAAGTATCGAGCAGCCTAACACGGTTGAGGCATCTTTATTCATTTAATATTCAGTTACGTTGTAATTAATATTCACAAGCATCGTTTTATAATTGTATGAAAATAGACTTTCATTATTGTATCGAAATATTTGTTAAAAGTAGATTGTGAGTTATTTTCATTTTTACGAATACACCTATATGCAATTTTCTGCATAATTGACTGAATACCCAACGTGCTCGCATACTTCTGTAACCAACTGTATGACATGGGCTACTAATGGGTCGGACCTATGTAGCAATTACTACAGATTGTAATGCTAACGAAATATTGGCATTCTATTAAACGGTGTTATCGTACCAGAAGTTTCCCTGGTAACAAAGTGAAGGTGGATTAACGTATCAATGTTAATCCATTTATGAGCAGGAATGTTGGAGGGGGTTGTACGCTAGTTACGGTAGAGGGGAAAGTTAGTATGCTGACTATTCGAAACATGTTAACGCCACTCGCAAGGAGATAGAGAGCGATGATTGCTTCACTTTCGGTTATTTAACTGTTTGGCATGCATCTGTGATTTGTTCGTTTAATGTATTTTCTTTTATCTGCGTACATACAACGAGTAGTGTAATACTTATGTAATTACGATGTTATGAAGAAATTAATAGCATCCACCCAATTTGAGATTTCAGTCAGCAAAGGTTTCAATGTATGCCAATCTTTCTTTTCCATATATCGCGAAAGAATAATAATTGTTTAAAGTGGCAATGTATCGTGTTAAGTGTGAGAAAAGATGCGTTAAATAAAGCGGCATGTTGTTTTCGATCATTCAAATTATTAATTGCATCAATAGTCTGAAACAATATTTCAATTTCAAAATGTCCAACTTTGATTTCTACGTAACGTTTATTTGAACGTACATCATAGTTCTATCGCTTGACAAACATTTTTATAGCAATTATTCGTTTTTGAATATGATAAATGTAAGAAACAATGTGTTTATGTATCTGAAAACTGAATATGTTTATCTCAAGGTGAGCAATTATTGATCCGAGAAAGGTGCAATTTGATTGATAATTCGGAGAACCAAGAATTCAATCGTCGACTAAATTGATTACTTAATTTTACAATTTTACCTAATTAATTTAACATATGATGCCTATACTCTGAACAGTATGAAAATACAAAATACTCAGAAGAATTGTCTTTTCAGTCAATCACGTTTTATGAGCTTAAAAGGGCACTCAGAAATGCAGCTGCGCATATGGAAAATAACTGGAATCGTACGCAATTAACTTTAGTCAACGAACCCTAAACATTTTCCGAAAACATTTAGAATTCATTTTTATATCGGTTTTGGCGCATTTTCTCATGATCTAAAGAAGTAAATTCAATCAAACTGTTTAAGGGGATTTCTAAGAAACTGGTCAACATATTAAATACAAGAATTTGGAAAATAACGCCTCGTTATCAGACAATCATTTTGTATCCATTATATAATTATTGTTGTAAAAGGTTTACATAGAAAACAGTCCATTTTGATATATCCAGTATTAATAGAGTGCTCGGACAAAATTTTATTAGAATGGTTTTAGGGGTTCGTCGACCAAGCTCGCGAAGCTTGGAACTTTCGCATAAGAATGGAGCCTACTTAGGAGTTCCAACGTTTCCCATTTTCATAAAAATAATAAAGTGTAAGAGAAGAGGTCTGCACACGAGGAGAAATATGTAGCTACGCATCGATTCTCAAATATTAGCACGCGAAGGCAGGAGCAATACTAACAAAACCGTTAGCAAACCTTTTCTCATTTTGTGCACATTCAGAATAGGTATTTCAAAATATAGTTCTAGATTAATAATATTGAATTATCTTAACACGTGTACTTAATATATTTAATTACCTTATTTATTGTAATTGTTATGCAAGCATCTGGGTAACCAGCTTCGAAATTCGCGGTTCAGTGTTTGTTAAAGCCAACTTCGTTTTAAAGAAATATTTAAGGTTTTTCATATTCCCACCCTTTCATTTACAAAAATATCAGTATAAAAACATCGTTAATCGAATATGACAATGTAACCATATCAAAATAAATGAAGACTAAAAATCGCCAAACAAAAAGTTCCCGTTCATTCAAGAATAATTAATAGTAATAATAATAATACGATGAAGAAGAAGTAGAGGGAAAAGATGAGGAAGAGTAAAGTAGGTTCAAAACATTCGCAACCAGTATGGTGAGTTAACCCATCTTCTCCGATTAACGAGTTAAGTAACCGATAGTTTCCGTTCTCACGAAAATAGTGAAGTGGAACGACCGAGTTCTGTGAATGTGGAGTAATGGCCGTGCATTGATTCACGAATAGTATCTGGTAGTGATGGGATTAAGATCTGTTTCGATACTGACGAGATAGTTATGTTTCAAACTAATACTTGTATAGGTATGTAGCAATTGTAAGATACCTTTCCATGTAAATTGTCAGGCTAATTGAAACTAAGAACTATCGCATCACTGTACAGGGTGTAAAGAAATGTTTGGTCTTGGCAGTCATAGGCGTATTCTACATCTTCGGATCGATGAAGATTTGTAAAAAAAAGTTGCCGCAAAATTGGCCTTGACGTTGAATTTCCAGGTCAAATTTTTTTTTATTGCCTTGTATTCTACGCATTATGAGGATAAAAAGTGTCAAAGGAACCATGGGTCAAAACTCGACGGTTCTCATAAAAAATAGGAGCAGAGTCAGTTCTAATAAAGCAAGCAGTTACTATTGTTGTTTATCTGCTGTTTATCGGAAATCTAACATAATCGATCATAATCAATATTACCTTCTAAGTTTTGAAAGAGGTTCATCTTCTATTTCTTCTTCTAAGCCAAAGAACCGATCCATTCTGATTAATATTTCTTAATAGCTGAGCTTGAATGCCAGCTTCAATATGGCCACCATTTTTTTGCAAACACGTCTCTAATCTGTCCTGAATATTGTTTATAATTCGCTGATGCAAATTTGGTATACTTCGTAAATGTTGCAAGGCATCCTCTGTTCGAATTTTCAATTCTTCCACAGTTCTTATTTCGTGCCCCGATCTATATATCTGTCCCTTTACCGCTCCCCGTAAGAAAAAATCCAATCCATTTGGATCCAAACATTTGATTTAAAAAGTCTCGAACCGGCCGACCGTTTCTGGCGAAACAGTTGAATTTTGACCCATGGTTCCTTTGACACTTTTTATCCTCATGATGCGTAGAATACAATGCAATACAAAAAAATTTGACCTGGAAGTTCAAGGTCAAGGACAATTTTGCGGCAACTTTTTTTTACAAATCTTCGTCGATCCGAAGATGTAGAATACGCCTATGACTGCCAAGACCAAACATTTCTTTACACCCTGTACATCAACTACCTATATCAAGTTGAATATGTATTTAATTAAAATCCATAAGCACTCAGAAGCACAGCAAGTTATAATTAATAATAACGAATATTTCATTAATCCTTTCGCTACGGAGGATGTACATATATGTATGTAAATACATCCTCGTATATTCTGCAACTGTTTCCCAGAAATTAATATAAACGTTCTGTACAACCGAGTATATCGTTTTATCAATTATTTATAGAAATTGTACCTTAGGGAATTAAATGAAGTGTATAAAGTGTTTATACGTATAGATCTTTGATATTCGTAAGATTTGTACTGGCTTGCTGCATCGAAGACATTTTCATTTTTTATGGTAATGAAAGGAAATAGTTAATGCTCAGAATGAGATAATATTATACATCTGTGAGATCAGAAACAACATAAGATGCCCTTAAGTAACTTTTCAGAAACGAGGAAACCTTTCTTTCAAAACTTGAGGACAGTCATTTTTATCCTAAATGTTGTGAAAAACGTATATCTTTAGCTATGCAATAAATGATAAAATAATAATAGTTTTGTAATAATGGTGCACGATGTTTGTATTTGTACTTTTATAGCCCATTTCGTTTCTACACTAATCCTAAGTGATGTAAACTACTAATTTAAAAGTACAAGAACACTCATTTAATATGATTTGATTTACAAGACTATACAGAAAGGCCATCCACAAAACTGTAAATTACAAAGGAGCAATTGTCATACCATATCGTAGACCACTTGTACTCTTTACATTTCATACTCTCATTTTGTATCATAGATCACTACCTCTATTTTGTGATATGTGTTGCCTTTTCGCCCATTTAACGTACTTAAATATATACAATATGATTCAATGCTTAACACAATTTTTAAACTTTACTTTAGGTACGCCGAGTGCTTATTTCAATAACTCTCACAGAAATCCTTTTTTAGCAACAAAGTCTTCTCTCGTAAAAATGAAATGCCTACGCAGATCAAGTGTCTACAATGGGCACTTTCTTCTGCTGGAAAATAATCCTGGTCTAAGCAGTTACTTATGTCGAAACATTTATTCAACTTGGAAACCAAAAAAGTGTGGAGTTCATAAATATTGAATTAAACCGTGAATTTTTTTGGTCCGTTTAAACAAAAATTAACTTTAGGATGAAAAGATATTCTATTAAGTTTGTTTTACGTGCCAATAAAACAATTTCGTGGCAATAATACGGCGGAATTGTGAAAGGACACTTTATTTTAATTCGCATAGGACGTTGCAAATTGTCCGTCGTATCCACTGGACGCAACAACGTACGTCAATGCAACTCGTCTTGGCTCCGAAATATTTCAGAAACAACAATAATCAGTATTTTCACCAATGGGTTGCATTGCAATATCGTTATCGTTTATAATTTTATAAGGTATGAAAGTGATTAAGATATAGTGGATTACTTATTGGTGCGTAATTGAAATACAGAATTATCCTGTACTGTATCAGAAGTGTGATCAGTTCTTTAAACAGAAATCCCTTTTACATTCCCCGTTGAAGGAAATACGGCCAGCCCAGATGCAGCCAGTCCCATTGTTGTAATTCGTTGCTGAATGTTGTTAAAATTTGGTCCGGATGAACCTGAATAGTAAAGAATTTAATTGCAGGACCGAAAGCGCAGAAACTGAATTTCAAGCAATTTCGTTAATCGACGGTGAGGGTACTTATGGGTCCGAGTGTATCTTAATTTCCAATGCAAACATTTACATACATCGACGCGACGCGACGGTATAAGAACAGGCCTCAATCCCATCGCTAGTATCGCGCGAAAAGAGGAGCAAACACCTCCACGAGAACAAAAAGGTGTTCGGTTCGGCAGTGGAAAGCGGGCAGGTGTTCCGGGTTAATATTCGTAGCGAAGAGGATTGTTTTGCAACGCTAGCTCTCCGGCCAGCTTACGTGCCCGTGCCCACCTCGTAATTAGTTTGACTTTCACCGTGAGGGCCACCATACCGGGCACACTTTCGCCCGTCTTCGTGTTGCCCGTCTCCATTGCCGTTTGCCTCTGGAATTGCGTTACGGTGAAAATGCCTGAATGCGCCCGCAGGAATTTAGGCCGATATCAAGGACGTTCTCTCGCAACCTCGCAGGATTCGTGATCCCCGAATCGGCGACCGGCAGTTGCTTGGATTCTGAAAATTAACGAAATCTCAATCGGAACGGACGCCACTATGCAACGCTGCGAGCATCCACGATCGCTTGCCCAACTGACTTTCATGTAATCGGGATCTTTTCCTCTAATCTCCGATCGATCAGTTGCGATACGGATTACGTTTGCCTAACGTTCGCCTTGCGTTCGACTAATTCGAGTGCAACTTCGATTGCGTTCAATAGCGCGCTCTGCAGTGGACTTTCCTTCTCCAGCGCTTCGTTTCGATCCCGGGATCACGCCCACGGTGATTTTTGTGCCGTGAACGGTTCGCTGCAAACGACGGATATTTCATTCGTGGTTGCCGAATACGAGGATTTACGGCCGAGGCGGTTTTATCTGAATTTTAATTTCGGAACAGCCGATGCTGAAATACCGTGCCACGGTGGGCGACCAGGTGAGTGCAATGGGATACCCCTGTGTATTGCCATTCCGTTGGCGAACTTAACTTTAAGAGAAATGCTAATTTATCTTCGTCACGAACCTACTGGTCTAGGATCTATGGCACGTGTTATACAATCGAGAAGAGTTTGTAATCGCAAACAAACGTAAAGTAGACGGTGGAATGCTTCCTATGCATCTCCTGCAAATCGATCTGCATTCATATTAATATTTAAATTTACATTTGCGATATGTTCAGTAACGCAATATTATTCTAGGTAAAAATCTTAATTTGAAATATAAACTTTTTGTAAATAAATTGTTCAAATGATTAAATAAATAATAATTGCGTCCAATTTTCTCTCCCATGTTTACTTTTACTTTTCTCCTCTCAATAATCATTCAATCGCTTTTTCAGTTTAAATTGCACATCCTTTCATGATTTCTCACTAATTCGAATGTCATTTTCATGTATGTAATCTTGGAAAAGCTTTCCAATTTTTAACTTCGTATTGGCAATTTCTTCAAAATATGTTAATCCGCACTGTACGTATAGCTGCATAAAAAATACTTTGAAAGGTAGCCTGAATTTAACAGGGCAGAATTGATTGAATATGCAACTTACACGTATATACGTACAACAGTTTTGAAAATATAATTTCCAGTTCATGGTAGAAGCCGCCTCGGAAATGTGCGAGGAAAATCTGAGGAGGTCTGCGTTAGAAAATGATGAAACATATGTACATTTTGACGAACAGTTCCCAAGTATGTATGTACCTCGACGCAGGTTGATAATATCTGAACAAGTTCGAAAGTAATGAAGATAGTACAGTACCGTCCATAAGTATTCTGACGACCTATGGCGCTGAATTTTTTGACTGCTTCCAGTGGGGTCAATTGTTCGAACGTGGCCTATGACAGGTTATGGCGATTCTCGGTTTGATGTTATAGCTTTGCGAGAAATCATATTAAAAGCGTGGAACAAAATTTTAAAATAGAATTTAAAATAAAACCATGTTAAATAATTTTACCATTTTCGTTTGTAAAGTTGAAATATAAAAATATCGGAATCTATCATTCAGAAATAAACTTACAGTTTCATTTGTTACATTGCTAAGGATAATATAACATGTCTTTCACAAAAATCTTGGTAAGCTTTTGCACTAAATACACTGCTCGAAACAATTAGAGGACCACATCATTTCTGGAACTTTCTTTTTAGAGACAACAGATGATGTTGTATGCACATGGCTTTATCAACATAATTCGGAAAATTACAGAAATTATGGTCCGCGTTGATGGGGACAACGGTAGCAGTATGGGACCCTCTAATTGTTTTGCGCAGTGTCTATTACAAAATGTGTTCCTGACGTACATTAACGCTAGAACTGCCAAGTCCGTCAAAATAACGGGCTTGAGTTTTCTTGCCATAAAATTATTAACATGGGTATTGTCGCGGCGGTTTATGACGACCTCCAATAAGACAGAACGACAATTGTGTATCTCTGTTTAATGTCCATTCCACCACTTTTGTTTTCATAATGTGGCTAATGTACACTGTCTACATTCTATATAATACCAAAGCCGATCCCTAGTTATTTAGACTGGTCATCTAGCTCATTGTTGCATTTATTTTTAGTATTCTTTTCAATTAGAAATTTGAGAAATTTACAAATATTTGGTCTCTAATGAAAATGAAAAAAAATCTTCGAAACTGTACATTTGTCTTCTTTAAGTATGATTTTTTTAACATAGCTTCATACCACGAATGGAACCCTAAAACACAAAACCATGAAAGAAAAGATGTTTAAATATTCATTTGTCGAGTACATACGGCGAGTATTGTACACAGCCAGTCACAAAAGTCTACACCCAGCTGTCAAACTTGAAATATTAGAAAACAAGTATTAAGAAAACACAATGATTTGCCTGATAGATGTAACTAATCTATTGATTAAAATTAAACCCACTTCCAACAGCGGTGAAGCTTGTCGCATTCGTTTGTATAACGCGCGAAACCCTTGTATTTTTAAAAATATGCGAAATTTCGCCGGGAGCACGGGCACTTTTGCGATCGACTGTATTCGATAAAGAAAAAGAATCGTTTTGTCGGTAATTCCCATCGCCACAATCGAACAGCGTAAAAATTCGGGGATTTTCTGTGCAAATTTCGCCTCCGCGATCCATTCTAAGCGATCGAGACGAAATCAGGGGTGGCGTTAATCCGTAATAAGATCAGGGTTACGTAGTGCCGCGAACAAAGATCACGACCGATCGTTGATCGAATGAGGGAAGAAAGAGGATCGAGGATGTTCCTTTTCCCCTCTGCCGGCGCGTATAAAAGTCCGAATGTGTCGATTCAGCCGACACAACTGTGAAAGATCGCCAGTGAAAGACGTTCTCCTTTACGACGTCTACTTTTCGGCTTCGTATCCTACCGGTCGCCGGTCCTCGCGAAATTCAACGATGTTCTTTCATCTGGTGAGTTGTTTGACCCCCTCGCTCGTCGCGATTTTTACTTCATTCTGTTCATTTTCCCTTGCGATTCTTACGATGAAAGTTTCCATTGCAATTGTGCAGCCATTTGGATTCAGAGTGTGATTTCGTTTATCTCCTTTTTTTCAATTTTTGTCCTTGGAAGATGAGGTCTCAGTGTATCGATACAGCCAAAGGATATACAGCAGACGCAGTGAAAATATCGGTCAGGTTAAAACAATTTCTCGATACACGTTTCGTAACGTGTGTACACCCAGGCTATATTTTTTGCCGATTCCTTATTACCGCCGGTTCAATTCATTCAGGATCAATAATTTGCTCTTCGTAATCCGTCCTCGTGACTGGATATCTCATGGGACTTGTACTTCCAAGTTCCCTATGTGCATCACAGTTTTGCTTTCTAATTACTTACCCTCTGGGTCAGGTTTAGAAATTCGATTCTGTGAATCATAAAATTTTTTTCCAAATTTTTGTATCAATTTTTAATTCAAATTTTTGAATTCACTGCTCATCGTAACATTTGTTTGTTTTATACTTGGTGTGCATCCTGTAATAAGTTTGTAATTACTTATGTTAACAAATAGGACTCTCCCATTCATTTAATGATATAAATAGTAATAGTAATAGTAATAGTAATAGTAGTAGTAATATTATTAAAATATAATGTTCCAACGAAAGAATTCATTTGTTTTTTCTACCTGCGTATTATTATTCAAAGTTTCTCAATAATAATTAAATGTGTAGCATGTATAATACAAAGATATATTGTTTGTTATTTTGATGGAAGTAAATATATCCAATGTACTTCGTTTTTGCATCATTTTTAATGTCTCGTAGAAAATAAAATACGTTACTAGTAAGAAAAAATTGTCAGAAAAATGTCCAAAGTTTCGAAAAGTTACTGGCGCATTGCTTAAAAATTATAAATACAAAATTGCACAGAGTGGATTAAAGTAAAACGGAGGCAAGTGTTGACGCAAAATCTACTCAAAAGAATAACGTCATGTTAATTCCTTATTAAATATCTAATTGTACTATGTAATTAGAAATTTTATACTTTTGATCATCACTTCGACATCCCATTTAAGAAAATTCATTTTGAATGTACGATTTACATGTTTGGAATCTATGTATTATAAATTATGATACAAGCATTCTATCTCTAAATTCAGTAAAACGACAAAAATAATTATTTTTTATATGCATAAAGAAAAGAAAACTCGTGTGATTAGATTATAAATGTGAGAAGAAATTAAACGCGAGGTAGTCCGTTTATGATAATTCGTGATACTGCTCAACATTCAACTCCATTTTCCGCTCTGAATCTGCTGAGAATTAATTCAAAGCGTCACAAGAACTGTGTTCTACAGCACCGTGTCGGCTACACTATAAAAGGCATTACACTATGTTGCCACCATGTCACTATTTCGTATCAACGTGGCGTTTGCAATTGTGGAATACCAAATTTAAAGAATTTCTGAAAGATTTAGTACACTGAATAGGGAATTCCGGAACTCGCAGGAGAAATGTAGAAAGTAGTTTTTTATCTTTACGCACATCCAAATTTAGCGTTACTATATTTCCACGACTAGAAAACATAATTATATGTTTCATTGCAGTTAAATGTAATACTGCAGACATACATAGATGGATACACATGTATAAATTAAATGTATTGTATTATACGTAGCAATAGATGTCATACTTATTCTCCTATTCAGTTAGATTTCTTTCAAACTAATATTAGAACTTAATTGTTACCATAATTATTTCCTTATCGTTCTATTCGCTCATAACTAGACTATATACATAACATACCATACAGTAGAACACGATATTTTAATTTCAAAACGTAACCCATGTATTAACTTATTATTTCAATTAAATTAGTTTTATAATTTTCCATTCTTTCACTTTTTATATATGTATATATTATACAATGTTTTGCTACTATCCGTCGCGAGGAAAAGAATTTCACGCGTGTTTCACACCTATATTAAAAAACATACACGCGTAAGTATACATAAACAAAAAATTCGGTCACCAGAATGATTCTGCTACTTTTTCATATTCCGTTGTGAATTCCCACAATTCGCCGAATAACGATGCGTATTCGCATGAAATTGGTCGGAATTTGATTTCGTCCCACGAATATGTACACGTCGGTCAGTTTCAGCAAAAATACTGAACGGTATATTACGAGCACCAATGTAAAAGCACGAAAGTTTGTAATAGCGATCATGGCTGGCGCATCTTGTGCTTCGGTGCATTAATGTTTTACGATTTCTCTTGATCTCCGTGAGGAGAGAGTGGGTAGAATTGTCACCAGCTGCGCCAAAAATTGTGCAGGAATGACATTTTCTTCCTTGATTAATGGTTCTACAGGAGCACACAAACATGTGTGACATAACGAAAGGGAAACGTTTTTCCTCATAGTCAACGGCTTCTGGTGATCATAAGTTAAAAGAAGAGAATTAATCGTAAGGACAAGTGGCTACCGGCACGCCATAGATACCAACCGTGCTTTTCCTGTTCCCTCTGTCAATAATGAATGCCGCACGCAATATCTTTACTATCTAATGAATTATTCACGCTCTTTTCTATTAACCTGCACGAATGAGATGCTCAGAAAAACTGTTTACTTTGAATATTATCCAATTGGTTGGAAAAAATGTGTAAATCTGCCGAATACATTACTATATATTTAGGTTGCTGCGAACGAAATACTCGAATTGTTAATGAAACCGTCAAAGACCATTAGATTCGAAACACTTAAGATTTAGTGAAACAATGTTATTGATACATCGTTTCAAAAAGTCCGCGTTAGGCAAACGAATATAATTCCTGTCGCGTTTCCATCAATAATTGTTTAAGTTTATGTTTTCCGATTTAAATTGTCCGAACCGGGACGAGTTATACTTTCACTTGCTGTACGACAACACCAACCTAATGCTAATGTTAAGTGTATCGGGAACAAAGCTTTCAGACGCTACATTTATTTGACCAAGCGTAAAATAAATGAACCAATTCCTCGGCTGCGCGATTACTTATACGGGACATCGAAAACGATGAACATTTCGCTGCATTTCGATCCCGGGGACATAAAAGGAGGGAAAAGTTCGTAAACAAGTATGTACCCCGGGCCCCGGAGAGTACATACGAATAAGGGGGAAAAAAGAACGGCGCGTGCAGATGATCCGATGTTCGAAAGTATCCAAATAGTTTTCACGAAGAAAGTTGATCGTGTATTCCGTCTGCATGTGACCGCGTATGTATATCCGCGCGTGGCCAATTTGTAAGTACACACGTACATTAGAAACGCAGGGAACGAACACTCGTGACCGTTTCGCAACCGATTTTCTATCACGTTTAATTGTAACGCTTACGCAACTGCGCTTACTCCTCTCCGGTTGTGATACGCAACAAAATTCGTAGGAACTGCCCGAGCCATTCGCCGTTCGTGCTCGATCTTGATGGCTGTTTAAGTAGTTCGTACATCTTTGAGGAAATTTCGCTGTTAGCCCAGCGTCGGTGCTCAACGACCGTTTTATTATCTTTCCGACGCGACGACGCAACTAGACCTGCTATTGCTTCCTGCTATGATACACAGTATGCATGGCGCAAGAGGAACATCGTTCCGCACTACACTAATGCACGTAGAGACAGGTATATCGCTATAAATGCGTGATGTGTCTGAAAAGTAGTGACACCGGTTCTGTACGGGATGGAAATAAAATTGTAAAATTATATTTCCAGGTTTTGGCGGAAATAGGAAATTGATGCACGGAAGGTGCCGCGAAATTGGTTAGAACGTTCAAAATTAGCATTGCACAAACTTTGTCTTCCTGGGTATTCTTGTCGGCGGGGGGAAAGAAAGTCTGAAGGGAACCACATGTCGCAAGGGCACCGTTTGCTCAATATAGATTGCCATAGTTTTTGCAGAAATAAGTCACTATTTTGGTGATTGAAATTGAATTCATCGCCAATCGACTGTTAAACGAGGATCACATCTAAGGAGAGTCCTTACTTTGCGACACTTTTCTATGTTTCCGGAGTGCCATCAAAAAATACCTTCTGCCACCCAGAAACTTGTGCCCTGGACAAATCTAGGTCTTCGTATACCAAGTTTAATTAAGTATTCTCTTGAGTATTAAATCTGTTGCTTGTGTGACGCAGACAGCTGAACAGTTTGCTATGGAATGCTTCAGCAGAATCTTTCCTGTGCATCTGCAACGCCATCTTCAGACATAATTATAGCGATAGGTGTACTCCTACAGTACCGTACATAAGCAAGATTTCTTTATGCCTTGCCATGGAGTCAATTGTTTGAACAGCAATTCTATTGTCATTTATTAAAATAGTTTACTGCTATTTGTCAACGTGCGACGATATTGAAAAATATATTTGGACATTGGAAAATACTTCCAAGTGGCTATTATTTTAATTGATCGTTTGTGCTCCTCTTCGCGCATTTTATTTTTGAAATCATTTTATATTACTAACGATATGTCTAAGTATGTATGTATTTGTAACTTGGTAGGCTGAATATTATAAATTACCGTCGAGGCAGTATTTTTTAAAGACTAAAAAGAATTTCGATTATCCGAATATTTATGGCCAGTAGTTACTGTACACTGTATACATACAGTAGTATAGGACGATTCTTCTGCATTCGCTGTAAATCAGCACGATAATCACTTACCTTTTTTCTTTTCTCCGAATTACTTTTCCTTGTACTTTCAGTCGCGGAAGAAGCGCAAGACTATTTACCTGTTGACAGATAAATGTACTTGCCTTGCCCATGTTTTATTACGTATCTTGATTTATTTTCATAGTTGTGTTACATAGCATGCAATACCATGGCAATATCTTAGATTAGAAAAGAAAAGAACATTTCATTAATATAATTTGTGGATACGTGATAGTTTTAAGACACGACTAACAGTAATCAAAGCAGTATCATTTAGGTCAATAAATTCTTTATTTTATAAAGGATGTATTGGTTAGACTTTTATTTCAAAATATAAACTTGAATCAAACACTTTAGTGAAAGTATTACGCGCAATGATTATTTGAGTATCTATATAATTATTACCACCTCTTAATATTTCTATAACCATTTAATCAAGCGTCTAATTTGAAACTCTTTAAGTAGAGCAACATTCTTCAAATGGAATTTACTCTTTTCCTTCGCAACTTGTACGTAAAATCTAGTATCTCCAGTAATGACAAAACATAATAGCAACATGCGCCATTTCTTCTTGCTGTTTGCTTACCTCATACATATTATGCACAAATGTTGTTTAATAAATTGAAGTATACAAGCAGTGAGACGTATGTATATAGGAAATTAATAAACAAAATCCCAATTCAAATGATTATTTAGGTGTTAATTGATTAACTTTGCTGATTTGAATATATTATGATTTTATTTAAACGATGTTTCTTGGTACTTTACATAATTAGCAGAAGAGCTTCATTGAAAAACTCCCGTGCAATTCAGAAAAGTTGCGATGCAATTAATTGTTCACTCGGTTTCGTAATCGTATAATAACAGATAATTGCATACGCTTGAAAAATAAAATTCGGTAAATTATATCGAGTAAAGGAAACTGAGAAGGGGAAAGCCGAAAGTAAAAGTAAAAGGCGCTACTAATTTTTTGTTTAGATCTAGTCACTGGAAATAATCACTGCGACATTTTAATTACGCCACATTTGTTTCCAGCAGCTTCGTTCCCTGCCTTGTTCAGCCTTCAAATAGAAATATTTTGTTCGAAGAGAAATTTTAATCACGACACTTAAGGAAGACAAATTGCTTAATTCGCATGGACAGGCTAAATCGTGAACCGTAGAATTCTTTCACTTTGAACCGAGGCGTTTTAACGTGTACTTGATTATGGCTGACAGGTTTATGTATGCGTCACCGATGAATTTATTTTCATTCACTGCGTCGCGTCGTAGGCCGTTTGTATTAACGACGTGGCGCATTGATTTAGGATGACCAGCTAATTGAATTCGAATTCGTTTTAAGCATATTAATAGGATGTACAGTTTTATGCCCGATTCTAATTTAAAATTTAACATCGCTCTTACGAACTTCCCAGCGATAAATCAAAATAAGACGCCACGTTCAACGATTTTTCCACTACATAAATCATTCTATTACGCATTATCTAATGCTTATCCGAGCATCTCTGCTAAATCAATTTCCAACCGACTTGCATACATTTTCGCCAACATTTATTCAGGCTATAATCCGTGGGATTCGATATGCTTGGGCTATTGTAAAACAACATTATTTATATCATTGTGATTAAACAATGTAACTGTATTTTTTCAAACAGTGTTCAAAGGCATATTTTTGCTGCACTTGATGCTGTAATTCTTGGTTTTTGTCTAGAACTCGTTTTGATACATGCTTTACTATTTACCATTTTAAGATCACAGTATTAAAAAAACATTAATTATTGCATTCGTTCAATTTCACTCAACTTTACGCAATTCAATTCTGTAAAGTTTTAAGCTGTTGAAAAATCAGATATTTAGTATGCAGCAACTTAATACATCAGAAACAAATGTTTAAATAAACAGTCGCGGGAAATGTAATTACTAGTATGCAATGCAGCCTTTTTTATTTTCAACTTCCCTTATGCACTTTATCGACTTGAATTTCAGTTTTCTTTGGCGCACTCGAAGTATTTGTAACATGCTCTATTTTAATTGAATTGCAATAATTTATTGTAAATTTCAAACCGTGTTGTGTTATATAAAACATGCCCGCACGAATAGTTTTATTAGTTTAATGTAACATTTCTTTTGAATATGATTTACTACTATTTTCAAAGTAATACTCGAAACGTTTATTTATTATATTCAAGAGCAAATACAATTAACAAATGAGCAATGATAAGAAGAAAAAAACAATGCTTACAGAATAATGCTATTTACGTAGGATAACAACAAATGTAAAACAGTAAAAAGAAGTATCATCTTATCTGTACAGATATACGTGTGCATACATACACACACATGCAAATTGTAATTCCGCAATTCATATACGCTCCAAAAAGAAAGTGACTAAACCGTGTGCAAACGCTGTCCCGTTGAATTTAAAATTGAAAGTGAATACGCAACTACTGGAACTATCCTAGACAATGTCTAGTGCATTTAAAACTGGTTTCAAATGGTGCCAATGTTTTTCTCGTGTTTTCTTAAACGGAAAGTGCAATTAAGCACTAGCAGCTGATAACACGTAACTGCCGTCTTTAGCCA
Organism: Nomada hirtipes; assembly: GCA_951802735.1. Lineage (NCBI taxonomy): Eukaryota > Metazoa > Arthropoda > Insecta > Hymenoptera > Apidae > Nomada > Nomada hirtipes. The sequence goes on along the minus strand of OX637919.1, from coordinate 5,414,500 downwards.
AGTTTGTCCAGCTGATTGTAGCAGCGCATAATTGATTTTTTCGTTTACTTCGATTGAGTTCAAATTTGCGCTACAGCGCATAAATGTACAAGCAATTGATGTTTCTTTAATTCTTGTTTCTTTCGTTTGTGAATCGTACTTGACAATGAATTACGTGGGTTGAAACAATGTAACCCCTTCTACTTGAATACTGCTGTTGTATTAAATTTATGCCATTTGAAGAGTGCAGTAATCAACATTGTAGGGGAGACCGGGGCTGGTTGTCACATGGGTTGGTTGTCACAAAGTTCATTTCTCCTTTTGTATAAACTGTATCAGGTGATACGTTCGTCAGTATATACATGTGTCTTGATCACGCGGCACAGAGCACATGCATATTTTTTAAGAGTACTAATCGTGGGAAAATTCCTCCTGATGTTATGATGACGTATACGTTGTATATGTGTAACAAACTGCCAATCTGATTTTTCAGCAGTATTGTTTTGATGATGAGTAATGTTTTTTCAATAAATGTATTTATATTTTTCATAGCTATTCCATGCGACAACCAAGTCAACTGTTTGTGACAACCAACCCATAAGTGGGGTTAGTTGTCACAATATTTCTAAATCTTTCAAAACAGTAAAAAGTCATTTCTCTCAAAAAAATTGGACAATCTACATAGTTTAAAACATGCATGAAATACAAGGGTTTCGAATGGTGTAATCGAAATTTCATTAGAGGGTACTGTGTTTTTTGAAATTTAAAAAGTTCAATTTTTGTGACAACCAGCCCCGGTCTCCCCTACAACATTCGTTTAAAACATTTTTTCGTGTCGTTCATATCTTACGAGATATTCTTCTGAGAAGATTAAACTGGCACACTCTGCATACCATTCAAGCAATCAATTTATGTTCGATAGTTCAATTATGCGATATTACTACCAATCTAACATAACATTTTTGTTTTCAGAGCACGCTACTGCTGGTAGCGTCCACCGTATACTCGAAACCGGCACCAGAGCCACCTGTCAGCTCGTATTTCCCCCCGTCGAGTAGCTCTAGTTTACCGACCGGATCCGGAAGCTACGGTCCACCATCCATTCCAGACCATTACGGACCACCGCAGCAACAGCCTATCGTTCACAAACACGTTTACGTTCATGTACCACCCCCGGAAGCTCCGGAGTACAAACCTCCGAAGTACATACCACCCGTGGCGCCACCACAGAAACATTACAAAATCGTGTTCATAAAGGCACCGACTCCACCAGCCCCAACTGCCCCTGTTTTGCCACCGTTGCCTCCTCAAGACGAGGAGAAGACATTGATCTACGTGCTGGTGAAGAAACCGGAAGAGCAACCAGATGTGGTTCTCCCGACTCAAGCGCCAACTCAACCTAGCAAACCGGAAGTCTACTTCATCAGATACAAGACACAGGTAAGACGCGTTCGAGCCCGCTATTTATGTACCTGTACCTTTTTTAAATATTAGTTGTCGGGTTTTCACATTTTCCCGAAGTGCATACATTTCGTGCTGAACCGACTAACAATTGACGGAGCTCCGCGAGTTAATCAATTTTCATTCTACTTGATTGTGAACCCAGTACGTACACTTTCAAGTATATGTATACTTTCGAATATGAAAACGTTTGTTTAACCCTAGATAACTCAGCTATCCTGGGACAAACGTTATTCCTATAAGAATTCGTCAATTACAAATACGGACAGAATTGAAATGTCTTTATTTAACAAGAAGTCTTTTATTTTATAACGAAATGGGACAAATGAAAATAAAAATAAGTACATTTGGTGTTGAATGTGTTAATTAGAGCATTTATTATATATATTTGCACTTATTGCAAGCCTGTTTGGTCATTCTGTGCAAAGTACAAGAACGTATAGGGCATGTCTTGTGCGAATTCAATTGCTACAACCGGTAACCAAATTCATAAAAATGGATTAAACGCATGAAACGTAAAAATCAGTTGCCTTGGCAAGAAAGTTGCGCTGTTACTAAGCTTTCGCTGTTTCCACGACGACTAGTATGTAATTCTAAAACTGAATCACTTCTTATCGAAACGCCACTGCACAGTGCATTGTTTTAACTTAACGGATTAGAAAAAGTTAAGGGCGTGAAATCTCGCGGCGTAAGCGGATCAGCGGATATCACGTAATTCCAATACTTGCTTCGCAATTTTTACGAATGGTTAGATACCTAGAGTTAAAAAAGATCTTCCAGTTAAAAAAGCATCCCGAAAATAGATGTTTGTTTTCGATCTCACAGCTAGGCATAATCTGTTAAAGGGGTACACCACCATGTAGCTTAAAAAAGTGGGTAGAAAACATTGTTTTTTTTCTCGTAATTGCTGTGCAAAGCGTCGGGATTTTTTATACATAAATGTTTGTGTTCTCTCTTGATAACAAGTATGTTTCGGAAGTAAGTCTTTTTTACAAACTAATTTATTTTAATACATATTAAATTAACTCGTAACTAATATTTATGGTATAAATATAGCACTAGCAATATTTGTTTTTATTTTATAATTATTTAATGTAGCACGCAAAAACGTAAACACACATGCGCACCATTGCCGTATTGTTTACAACAACAAATGCATGTTATAAAAGTATATAGGATACTATATAGGCTACTTTTTTCTTTAACTTCCTTGCATTTCATTCGTAGAATAAAAGTTAATTAATGGCAATTAAATTAAATAAGGGAAATAAAAGAATCGTATTAAGTTCTCCTTAATAACGGTCGGTCAAAAAAAATGTGCTCCAAAAATACAGCATAATCTCAAAACTCAATATATATGCATTTTTATAAACGCAGGTCAGAATCAAATGATGAACATTATTGTTTATTAATATTACAGAAAGAATCACACAGCACGGAATACGGACCGCCGCATCAGTCACCCCCATCAGATAACTATGGTGCCCCGCCATCAAGTCCCGATGGCCCCTACTGAGTACTATAGTCTTATGGCAAGTGATAGGTTTTATATGACTCAAATACTCAAAGCACGTGAATTTCGTGAATTAGAGAATTAATACTCGGGGAAAGTCCTCATTATCTATGAGATTTTGAGAAAACCAATCTGCACGTAACACGATTAATGTTACAAGGTTTTATAGGTATTACAATTAGATTATCCGGTATCTAGCTGCTCTCGTAAATCCTCAGATCGTTCACCGAAGACATATTTTTATATCGATGACACCAAATATGGAGCAGAGTGTAAAGGACAAAATTATTATACGATACTGTGGACATTTCGATATATTTCAATTCCTATTAGCTATCGGTGCTGTTGCAAAAGCACGAGTTACAACGCAAATGTGGTGCAAGTATCAATGATTTCATAGAAGCGATATTCACAAAGATCTGTTAAGTATAGAAAAGCAACGAGCCTGGGGATTTTTGATTAATGCGAGTTAAAGCGATTGTAACAAATGTATGTATATTTTAATAAAGTTATTTGTACTTTTGTAGAATTCGTATACCATGTTATTTTTTATTTACAATTAATTTTCCTATGCCAATGACTGTCTAAACCAGAACTTACTATGCTTTATTTTAATAATTTCCGATTGCATGCTTTACAGCTTTATGATTTCAGAAAATAGAACATGGGAAGAGGACGAAAGAGGACAAACAAATATGGAAGAGCTATTTATTTCAGAATACAATTCTGATCCTACAAATTCGGAGTTCAAGTACATTTAAAAATATGCAGTTACGCTTAAAAAAAATAGTTTCTGGAAAGATATGATTGTCTTGTTTCAACATTAGCAACACAGAAAGTATTCGATATGTTTGCCAGCATAAAGGATGTCCGATGTTTTTCTGGAGAAACGATGTCAGCATATTGTACACACGAAAGTAATTAACCGCCTAATTTTTCTACTTAACTTACCATACCGTCTGCCTACGTGGATGCAAGTCCGACACCGCTGTAGCTGACGACGTGTCTCCGGAAAAATCTCAGACACCCTGTACATGTGGCAAAAATTGTAAATCCACATTTACTAAGGCAAACCTTCTGCTGTCAATAAAATTGTGCCCCTTGTTTATAAACAACTTGTTACGATACTATGCATATTTCGAGACGTTCGTATAAACCATCACAGACCCCAAAAAATATCTGAATATCTAATACCACAGTTATTTACGTAATTGTACACCTTGTTTTGTATAACTCGTATTGTATACAGCCATCGCTTTCTTTTACCTACTTGCAAACAAGTTTGAACTTTGTATCATTTGGCAACAAAAAAAGTTGGTAAAAAACAATTTTCTTTTTAAGTTAAAGAAGTAACAGACTCGAAAATTTACTATTTTATGAATGCCCTGAAAAGTGTGAAACAAATTAATGCATCCAACAAAACCATGGAGACGCTACTTAAATCATTTAATAAGTACAATTGAGGCATAGTTTATAGAAAAATGGAAGACTCAATTTTTAAAATAAAAAATACATCTGTATGACTAGTTTTTAGAACAGTTATGGTATCACTTTCGATCTCAATCATTTAATTCTCCACATCTTAAGGCGACTGAAAAAATATTTATTGTCTAATCTATGTCTAAACGCAATCCTGAATGCACGCGTTTTTCGAGGCTTCCTCTGAAAGAAGAAAGTATCAACAAATTTTCTCATTCGCTACAGTAAAATTTTAAAAATTATTCCGACCCTTAATCGGGGAAGGTAATTATTTCCATTAAATTTAACGTATTATCGTTCCACAGGTACATTAAATTTCTATCAGTTTTCAGTTACATGCATTCGCGGAAAATGTATCATCACTTTCCTTTAAGTAACATGCAGCAATCTTCATTATCTAAAGATACAATTACGCACCATATCAAATCTCTATAATATTGTATAAACATTAAGATATTTTGGCAAGTAAGTAGAACGCACGCTCAAAGATATAATAACTCCTTTCTTTTTAACTTTAGTTCGAAGATTTGAATCTTCGTAATTGATATTAAAGACTCGATTTAAAGGAACTCTTACACCTATAAAATGTCAAAACAAAATTGAAACCCCTATTTTGTGCTGCATAAGACTAATTAAGAAGAAATCGCAAAAAAATTGATCGAAAAGTTAGAGATCTTTGTTTATATATAAAACAATCGAGTTAAAAGTTTCACCTATTTGTACGAAATAACAACCCCTCGAAACCCTTAAGAAATGTACTTCGTTATCTGTTACATTATTTGCTATAAACTTCATAAATAGTCTGCAAAGAACTTTTGTTCTTCTACAAATAATTTAAGATTTCAAATGTTCAGAAAGCGAAGTTTTTATCCCCATAGCTCCTCTTTGTCGCCAAAGAAACGACCAATAAAAACAATATATAGATATATACACGCCCGCGCGCGCGTGTGTCCCCTTGCTAAGAATTTTGACGTATACGTACGTGGCTACTGTACCTTTTTGGGGCGTCCTTTAACGAGAAACTTTTTGATTAGTATAGAAATGAAAGGATAAGACAGATAAATTATATGTCCGGAAAAATAAACGGAAGAATAAACCTGCATATACCGCGGATACGATAAAAGGATAAAAGAAATAAGGCTATAGCCCATAAACATGAACAAGTAGATCTTCATAAAAATCCAGGAGATAATGCGAAGTTCCAGACGATTTTTCAATAAACTTTGTAATTTCTCGTTACCCTTCAATATTTGTGCAAACTGAAAAAAAAGTATTACACTTTAATGTTTCACTATCGAATAAACGACATCGTACATTGAACAGATAATTATCTGAATAGAAGTAGGACTAGTTAGACTGCTAACTTATTTCAAGTAACTTTTGTCAATGTAATATACACTCTAATTCGCTGCGAAGTTGCAATGCGAAAAATACTACGAATTTTGAATTTCTCCCTTAGCTGATTACGTAATACATTAATCGGCCAAATCTTACCAATATACTTTTTATACAACTACTCTACTCCATTTTGCACTAAATGAAAACAGGTACATATTAGGTGCATACTAGTGCACACGAAGTACAATTGACCCGTTCATTTTGAAAGTGGCTTAAGTTCATTTATGACCGCCACAACCGTTTTACTTTTTAAATAATGTTTATTAGGCTGTTTGGGTTAGTAAATTACACATTTCAGAAAAACAAAAACCTTATACTATCATGTTATTAGTAACCAATATCTTTAAATATCTCGGCCTCAAAACAAGGCCACTTTAAAAATAAACAGCTCAATTATACGGAACTCTATGTATTTTGCTCATTGTTAGTATGTAATGAATTCTTTGCAAAAGAACCTTTTCTAGAAAAATAATTTGAAGATATTTATAAGATAGTAACGATACGATGATTAATACAGAAGTCATGAGATTATTAAGTAAGTCATCAAATAATCGTTTACGACATTATTTTTTAAATGAACTACTGTACCTTTTGGGGCGTCCTTTAACGAGAAACTTTTTGATTAGTATAGAAATGAAAGGATAAGGATACAAAACAGAATTTGCATATAATTAAAATGAAACTTACATCTCTTTCAGCGTACGTGATAATAAACTCGAGGAAGAAGCACAGGTAATACCCCGAATGAAATCCATGCCATACTGCGAGGAAAAGCAGCGTAAAAAATTGGCTGTAGAGCTTCGATCCCAAAAACTTTAATCTCTTGTAAATATATTCCGCGCTCCATTGATTGGTGTTTATATTAAACGATAAAATATAATCGTTAAATTGAGTGGCCGTTTCAAACATGATTAATTTCACATTTTCACATCCGTTCCATCGTGGCTGACCTTTTTCATCTTTTCCATTGTAAGCTAAACCAAAAGATATGCACACCTAATAAAATATAAATTTTATATTACATCATGTGAAAGTAACAATTAATTATTAATATCGGATAAAAATCGTTTTGTTAATCAGTGAAAAAAAAGGGTCCAATGTGAAATTATATACGTATACATATGTTTCTTACCCCTTCTGCGAGCAACCAACAACTAATATATTTATAAAGATTAATATGGCCCCAAAAGCCAACGATTAGAAGACGTTTCAGGAAGGGCTGACTTAAATATTCCGAGCTGAACAAATACACGTCGGGAATGTACAGAGATCCCACTCGGTGGAATAGCATATATATAAGTCCGACAAACATTCGAATCACACCAGGAATGAGCCAAACCTGCTTTTCCACTGCATCTTTTTCAGGATCCTACAAATACAAAAATCCAATGAATAATTCTCTCCCGTTTACACTCGACTCCTATTCCCACGAAAAAAATCATATTTCAATAACATTTATTAAATCTGGACTTAATAAAATCAATATTTCGCAATAAAAAATTACGCTCATTCTGTTCAAAAACATCCATCTTGTAAATTGTTCAATTATTAAACCCCTTAAGTTTAAAATTTTTTGCAGAATTCGCAAAATTTACTCAAAAAATGGTCATATTCGATTAATATATATTTTTATTTATTATGGAGTATTAATAATAAAAAAAGCAGTACTACGTGTGTTATTTATTTTTTTGAAAATAAATAATAAACGATTAAGAAGCGAGCCAGTCTCGTCAATGTACGTACGAAGTACATATAATGGAGCACTGCACGCAAGACCGTCTGGACTGCAAAGCTTAAGTGGTTAATTAATATTTTAATACTACTTACAGCTTGAGTTTTATCCACCATAAGTTCTCCGTTTATATAGTCCAAGTACCTTTTCATGCTAAACTGTGGCCCTACAAGGAACGATCCTGGAAAATACGCAAATGCTGCAACCTCTAAAAGTGTTGGTGTCTCTTTCAACGCCGTCATTTTCTGCGATGCAGACAATTTTTCCTAAAACGATCATTTTATTAACCAACTAAAGCTCTCCCTTCTTAAAGGAATCATGATCCTTATTAACGCCTTATAACTGTCAAATTTAACTTGAATCTTGCTTTAGTTTCTCTTAAATCGTCTATTTATTCAACGATTAGATATTTGCAATGCGCGCCTTAAACTACTCGCTTTTCTGCACGTACTTCGGGCTTCCGACCGTCGGATACATTGAATGCGAGTCCAATTAATCGCAGAGTTAACACACATTGTGGCATAGTCCATTTTATATCGTAATCATCTGTACATGTCATGTAATATCCTGTCGAGAATTAATAATATTTTTACGTTTGCATTGGAATTTTCTACGAGCATCAAGTTTATTAAGCATAGAACTGTATTTATTCTGCTCAAATATAACTATCGAATAATTGTGTCCCATTATTGAATTTGTCAATTAACTTGTAATAACGATTTGAATCTTCTTATAATTGTGCATAATATTTCGAAATTTCCATTTAATGCGTTGAGTGCCGTCGAGGTCACCGGTGACCGGCCATCAGCTTGCCAGTAGCGCCGCCCGTGGGGGTGACTGGAGACCGGCGCCGTTTTGCACCATTGTGCAAAATCCCCGAAACGTGGCAAAAATTTTTTGTTTTGGCAAAGTTTTCTATGGAAACGACATTTTAAAAAAATTTTACGGCTATAAAACAACTGCGATATATGTTACTTAAGAAAAAATTTGTTTTCATTTTTTGTTGTTTTTGAGTATAATCCTTGATTTCTTAAACTTTTATCATATAGATATTTTTCTACGCGATAAGTACTTTACTTTACATTAAAAAATTAAAACGAAATATAAAGTTGAAATTAATTTTTTTGTTTATAACTAAGGCCCTTCGAATCCTAGGAAAAATGTTTTGTTTAACATTTCACCTAGACAAAACCTAGGAGACGTGTTTCATGGACTTCTGATTTTTTCGGACCAGTATATGTATATCAAGCTTAAGATTTTAGAAACTAAGAAAATCAAAACAATATCCGAATTATGCCCTTCAGTTTTTTAAAGAACCGAATAATAAATGACAAAACAGCTAAGTTAAGTAACAATTAAAAATAATCGAATCTATCGAAAAAAATATGAGAAGGAATTTTTGTTATATTGTTTATCCCATTATTCAACTTTTCCATCTATACACTTTATTTTGTATAACAAATCACAAAATATCATAATTACTACTGTAGAAACATTTTTTGAGTTTCTGCCGCGTTTTGGGGATTCTGCACCACTGTGCGGCGGTGCCAAGATTAATAGAAACATAATTCAAGTAAATGTCACCCAGGTCACCCAGAGTGGACTAAGAAATGAAGTCTAACGTAGGTATTATTCTTATTCCTTGGAAGTTCGACAGTTTCATTGTGCAATTATTCGTAGAATGGTCACTTTGTGACCAAAATAAACGGCTTTTCCGTAATTGTTGTATGAATTTATCAAACAAAATTTGTGTACTGTGGGGGCAATTATGCGATAGTTGCGCTATATACAGAAGCGATAACGTATAGTGATTTCTCCATACCACATAAAAGATAAGCCATGTTGAAGATTAAAGTGATCAACACTGAGAAGGCAGTACCACCACAACACTTTAGGAAGCAATAAGTTACCAATGTTGCGGTTACCGAATGAATCGTATTGAATCCTGTAAATATTGTTTGCAATTTAATTGAGTATTACATTTACGAGTAATTGATTAATGTACATTGTCATTTTATTCATTAAATAACACGAAAACTATAGTATAGGCATATCACTCGATGAATTTAAATTGGTCTCTTGCGCAGGCCCTCTTTAACCGCGATTCGATAAAAAAAAAGTCGAATAAAAATAAGGTTTGACGCGAATACTGTATTTCCATTAATTTATATATTTGATGAGTATTGGCTACCGTCGCCGAAAATAGTTACCATAATTCCACAAACAGATCAGTACACCGGATGTCGCAAAAAATATGTTTTGCCGTGTCGGACATTTTCCATATAGGACGTACCAATGAAGAATGGCGATGGGCAATCCTGAAAGTTCAATTATAATCCTATACACTCCAGTGTTTCGGATGCATGTTGCGAATAAAATAGTTTTTTCACGCTTACAATTACATGTTAATAACATTTGCGATTTGCATTTTAAATTGTACGAACTTGTAACACCCCCCAACAACAGTCATGAAGAAATTAATGAAAAAGTAAAAATGAGTTAATCAGTATTTGTTATCCTTGTCACTATTAGTTTCAACTTTTATCGACATATTAAAATCGACAACTGAAACGATCAGTCATTATTGCGAGTGTAAATTTTTGTACATAAGCTATAATATAATATATAATTTCGCTATTTACCGTACAAACTTTCGTCGCATAATTCATATACAAATTAGAATGTGTTGTAAAAATACTAGGGAAAGGACAAGAAACGGGATTACTAATCAAGTGCATAGAAAGTAGTTTTACTCTTGCAATTATGACTGGCTAATATTCAAAGCACATACAACAAAGTATCTTTATATTCGAATTCTAATATTAGCATTTCTAGTAAATGGTTTGTACATTCGTCTATTAATAATATCGGCCACCAAAATTTAACGCATTAAAATGTAGATGATATAAATTGACCACTATTATTTGCACGTGGAAACTAAATAAAAATAAATTCTTAGAAAAAATGAAATAATAAGTACTGATTTTGATTACAATGCATACTTAGCTATAACTATCACTTCAATCTGTAAGACGGCATTGCGCACGCAGGTACAACGGCAATTTCGTTATACATAATACGTTGGGTAGCGCTATTTCGTTTGTTTTCAAGTATGAACCAATATCTACAATATCGTATGTGCATAAAAAAATTAGCTAAGAATTCAGTGAAAATACATTGCGATTATGCAATCAATCATCGAACGGGGCAAATGAAATTCAGGTTATAGGTTAATGTACTATATCGTTAAATTTGTGTATATAATAGAAAACAAACACGTGGATCCAGGAAAAAGATAGGAAAGTCAATGTCTCTGTAGAAATTCGAATTACCAAGTAAAATGGAGATAAGAAGACGAACCGCAGCCTCGGATGCATATACTGCTTCCGAGACGCTTGACAACATAGTGCTCGTCATTGCAGATCCTTTTGATATTTAGTCTCTTATTTCGTTACTTTTGGCTCTTTACATCAGTTTTACAACATCCCTACTGAGCTTTTATTTTATAAACAATACGTTGATTAAAATTTGCCTAATTCTCCGATGATGTACCATGACCCATCAACACTAACTAATGTAAGGTTATCTGAGATCAGCATTAAAGAGTGGGAGGGAATGGGAACTGCGTAACGCTATGAAAAGTGTTCTAAAATCTATTAAACTGAAATATATAAATAATAAAAGATTCATTGAAAAGATTATATAGTTAAGAATCGTACATTGGAATAGACAGACTGTATCGTATATCGCGTACCAGTGATACACTTCAGTGGAATAATGGAAAAAAGTGGAAAGAGAAATGAAATTTAATACATTTGGGAACACTTGAAAACAAACTGTACAATTGAACTCATATTACACTTTCTTGTACAATGCGTTCGTCAGAAGATGGCTACTGAGAGCATATTACGTTCTCACTCTGCTGCTATCACACGCATTGTCGTTATTGACTATGGCCAGTGCCAAAGGACGACGAGAAGCATATCGAGGTGAAGTGAAATAGCATGATGGCTTTACAGTTTTACAGCATTGACGCACCCTCCCAATCAAAGTGTACACTATGTATTAAGATATTGAATGATTTCCTGCGGCTACACCAGTGCTTTGGAATCACCTTTTGCATATCATACATATAATTAATTGCAAAAGCGTAACATGCTCACCACCAAAGAAACAAAAACGGCTGTAGTGAAACCAGAAATATGGTAAAATTGTTGCATTGTATGCGATTTGCAGTTGTAGGATCCCAAGCAAACAAATGAGATGACTACGAGTTAAATAAAGTAATATGATTCAACTTATATTATGTTTGGTCTCATTTTAATCGGAAAAATCTCAACAAGTAAAAAAGTTACACCACCGTTTTTATTGTAACATCGCTCTGCATTTGCATAATCACGCCGACACGGTGGCATTTAAATTTCTCGGCTCCATCTACCATCATTCTATCCTTGTTTTCCTTTAGAACCTAGCAAACACCGACAAAAGCGAGCCGCAAGCTTCGAGATATTTAGGTCCGTCCTACGGACACTGTCTCAAACCATTTCCACATTGCCATTATTATTTCATTATTATTTTGTCATTATTTCGAGGTTAGTGGGGACAGAAAATAGTTCACTACACAATGCGGAATCAGATGTTTCTAGTAGTCGAAAATTGATTCATCAAGTCATCTAATGTTATGTAGATGTCACTAATGTAAGATTTAGTTTTTGTCAAAAGTTTAATACCTGTACAATTCGTACAATTGTTAAAATGGCGAAGATAAAATACGAATTTTGACTAAAATTTCAAATAACTAAAATTTAGAACTTAGTTATTTGAACGGCGAGCAATTTAAAATTGCTTCGCGGGCATCGGATTACCGACTCATATACAGTACAGGGTTTTCAATGGCATGTGTCGAATTCGGAAATGGGGGGCTGCTGGGTTGACTAAACAACTTTTTACTTTGCCAAAATGTTGGTTGAAGCTTTGTTTCTGAAGTATTAACGAAAAACACTGGCCAATCAGAGCGCCCGTGGTGCGCACGTGTTTTCTCCCCACTACTTTTTTACAAACTTCATGTTCAATTAATGATTCTTTTAGGCAAACTCTCCCGTCAAGCATAACGATAGGGAAAACACAAGCACAAACATTGAACTTTATATGAATTATTTGTATTTGGTTTCCAATACTCGAATTAAATAAGATTTACGAATTACCATATTTTTAATACACTTTGCACATAATTAAAACTACATCTCACAATGAATAATTCCTTGAGTCTCATCTATAAAATTATAATGATCAAAGAAAGCATAAAACGAGAACGGAATAAATATTGCTTAGTATTAAAAGACTAAATCAATTGTTATAGGTCCGAATATTTAATTCAATAAATAAATTATGTATACAACTACATATAAGAAAATGTTTGTCGTTCACTCACTACGGCGATAATCAAGGTAAAACGCATTTTAATAAGAGAAGAAGAATAAACTTTCATCAATATGCTTGATAATAAATAATTCTTTAATAACTTAACTCATTTCACACTATACATTGTTTGAATCGCAATATAAAACATGGTAGGATTCGCTGAGTGGAAGTTTCCAACAACAAACATACATACTATCGATTCAGTTTTGGAATCGGAAAAATCGAAAGTACCCATTCCTTCGCAATCATTTTATACAGTAACCCACATATCGCATATCAGCAGCTAATACTTAATCCTTAATAAGAAGTAAAGATGCGCAGTACAAAGCAACGTTAACTTCCAAATAGTCAATTGCAAATAAAATACACGTTGTCGTAGGAAAATCATGAAAGATCGAAGCAAGTATAATTCACAATTAATTGGAAAAAATAAGTAACTCTCACGTATTAAGTATTCTTAATTCGAAATGGTATACGAAGGATAGGTACGTCGAGAGCTTAAAAAGTCATCTCTAATATAGAGAGAATGGACAAAAGTTCCTACACTGATTCATACGGGGTGTCCCAATAAACGGTAATGAATAGTACAAAAAAAATGCAGCATCATGACCATAGCAAAAGTTCCAAACGATGCAATTCCATCGTAGTTTGATTTGAAAAGTGTATAGTTCGGGAAACACCCTGTATAATACTTCTCGTTACAAAAATCTTGTTTGCTTTGAAAAGGCCCCCGATTCTTAGTTAGAAAAATATACCGATTACGGTTTTGCCTAACAATCGACATTCGAATCGTGTTCCCTATTAACTATGCGTCATACACGTTCAAAGATTCTTTTTACATACATGCATACACAAATCAGAAATCTTTTCCTACGCAGGCTCACATACTTATTACATACACACGTTCACTCTCGTGCTGCGCATGGGGCGCATCAATATGCACTTGGAGAAACTCGCTAATAATTAATAATCAAGAATTCAATTAATTTAGAGTTTGATTCTTCTGCAACGTTTGACTCTTCGTTTCAAGCGTCACTAACTTATCAATCGATTTTATTTAATATGAAATAATAATATGATGTTTAGTTTTCTATCGAATAACATATTATTAGTAAATAACCATACAATCGGAAACTACTTATTCTAATTAATCTAATCTCAATTCGTATTTTCGAGAACATATAATGCGCGCGATCATAACGTATATTAACCTGATACGTTTTAAGAAACAACACTTTATTTCTTCCATTCTAATTGGACAACACTGTAAATCGACAAAAATATGAATTTTCCACAAGTAAATATGTTTTGAAATTTGTAAATTTAATGATTACAAACTGAAATGCACTCATGGAAAATTCAATTCGTCATTTATCATCATTGGCTTTGTTCATGTATACAGCATATGCATTTATGCAAATTGATTTGCAATTGAAACATTATCGTTATTATACAACGAAGAGTCAAATCGTTGCAATAAATCCTAATACTGCCTTACGATTTCTTCAACGAAGCCGATTTAATATCATTTGTATTATACTTAATCAGTTTTAAGATTGGAGCAATGATTAACACCTGTTTCTCTACTAGCGCCGAATATAATTCTCAGCTGCTAAATATTACTAACCGTTGCCCAATGAATATCCAAACCGACCGAGTTCTATTCTAAATTTAAACGTTTCTAGGAATTTATTCATAGATACTTGGATAATTTCTAATGCATCTTCGACGCACTGAAAAACTATTGTATCGAAAGGATGTAGCGTTCAATGGATAGTTTTATAATAAAACTATATTTAATTGTTATTTCATTGATCGATACAATCGATTGAACGCTCGAAGGAATCCCTAGCAAAACTTATGGTCAAACGATGGTTCAGATCGCATAAAAACTTAAAAACGAATAGTTTCATTGATTACTTATCAAGACAAATGTACTTCGATTGGTCAGTGCAGGGTATGTATATGGTACCCTGTTGTCTCCCGAGAAAATTTCAAACACAGGAAGGAACTCGGTCGAGTAATCAATCTTGTAATATTATGCTTTGCTGACTACGAAACAAAATTACACACTTCTGTTTAACTATCAAATTCGTTCCTTACTTCAACAATTAAACGTCACGTACTTTTTTAATAAAATATTACGAGCTACTTTCAATTGTGTCTAATACGTGAAAGATGGTTTCGATATCTCACTAGTTAAACTTTATATCTGGTATTTCGCCGCAATAATATAAATCGTTCAAATGTATAAAAATAAAGGTATTCCTGGATACTTCTGATTTCCGGGTTTGACACAAACTAAAATAGATATGTAATTCAACATGATTTTTTCAATGTTTTTATCCATTTCTATTTATTACAACAAATTGGCATAGCTATTTTAATTTCACGTCGAAATTAATCAGTGTTACAAATATAACTTTCATATATTTATTTTGGATTAGCACGTTAATTCGTTTGATACATATGTTTCTATTTTGCAAAGTATCTGAGAAAATCCAGAAATCAGAAATAGGATTACATGTTACTTTTCAAAGAGCATACGGATATTCCGTTAAATAATTTCTAATTAAAGGTGGCAAGTTTTCAGTGGGTAATTTGTACCTATTAACAATTAACCTGGCCAAATGACTGAGAGACCTAACTTCTTTAACTAAAGGCTTTGTCAAATAAATTTCACTATAAAGTTGTCCACTATAATCTACCCAAACCTCTTTTCTGTGTTCATCAACGCTTTTCGAGTATTCCACATAATATTCTAGCATTTTGATGGGGCAATCGAAAAGAGGAATTGCAAAAGCAAGCCTAGGTTCAGCATCTAGTCGATACTGTCCCATAAAATAGTGAACTCTAACAGAGGTAGGTCCTCTAGCTGTCTGCACAGACACTGCAAACATATATCTACTATCTGAACTGTCTCTCATCAACCATCTACCAACAGCAGTATTTTTCAACAAATTTTCACTTTGCTGCCAACTAAGGCCTTCGTGGTACCAACCACAAGTTTGTAAAAGTCTTTTCACTTCGCTAAGTCTAGTCGCATCTTTGTCCATCATGTAACTATTAAAACTCCACGGGCATGGCATCAGCCAAGAAACTGGTGTCGTAGGAGATCTATCTCTTCTTTCATGAAAACACTCTTCGTCGTTTCGTGTTTCATTCTTCTGCACCAGACCTCCGCCGTTAAAATTGTTTTTGGCTCTTGATGTTAAACCCGATGAAGAATTAGGAGAACTTGTGGTAGTCGCAGTTATATTTACTGTACATTGTCCTAAACTCGCAGGAAGCTGTACAGTTGCATTCAGTTGAATCTGTACTCCAGGATTAGCATCCAGAACCATGGAATTGCGATTTTCAGAAACTGGGAGATTACTTGATTTAACATGATAAGGATTTTGAGTGTTGCTGCAACAGCAATTGAAGTCTCTGCTCTCCTCCGATGCTTGCTCATTGTTTTTCAAAATTTTAGCCTGCTGGAATTGCACCACTGGCACATTTGTCATTTGAAAACTTGAAAAACCTGGTCTTCCTTCACAATTTTCATCCGCAACATTGCCTACTGGAATTTTCTCTTCTATTTTCTGGGGCAGAATATTTCTCCGAGTTCCTGGTAGCTCTTGGCATCCACTCGGAGGTAGTAAAAGTACCCTTTCACCATGGTTCATGCTTTCCTGCTGGCCTTTTTGTGCAGCAAGTACAATAGGAGTTTCTTGATTTTCAGTTGATAATGCTTTTTGTACAAAGCAACCACCGCCGGACAATTTTGGACGGATTTCCATTTGTGGCGTTTGCATGAGGATTCCAGAGTCTGTACTCTGAATCAAGCACCCTCCGGATTGTATGCTTGGTGTGGTTATAGTTACACTACCACCAGTTAAGTCGTAGCCAGTGGTAATTTGGCACCCAGAACTTTGATTCTTCTCAGTTTCTTTATTTATTAGTGGCAATCCAGGAATTTGCATATCCTTTGAATCCTTGGGTCTTTGAAGAACACTTCCCTTTTGTTTATCAAATATTGCTTTCTCCAAATCAAGCGGCATTGATGGATAGTTGAACGAATTGATGATAGGTTGACTATGGATAATAGTTGGTGCATTTATAAAACAACCACCGCCACTGGCGTAGCCTTTAGGAACTAGCAAGCCACCGTAGTAACAGGTCGTTGGATGAATTAGAGCATTATCTTCATTCATGGTCTGAGATTCGCAACAACCTGAAGCTGGGAATCGATGACGACAGTTTGGGCACATCACTGTCAACATTTTTTGCAGAGATTTTTGAGTTTGAGCATAACACAGTCTTAGATCTGCAAAAAAAAGAAAAATAACATTTATTTTTTACAAATCAAGCAAACAAAATTGTATGGACAAAAATTATTTCCTCAATCCTAACAAAGGGGAAACTTTCTTTGCTTCTATTACATTAAATAAAAACTGGGTCCAGCTTCAAAAATAAATTCAATGCATTTTAAATGAGAAATAGATTATCATAACTAATTCTGTTCTATCTACTGAATGCAATTATAGCATTATATTTGGCCCTCAATTAATACACAGTTAAGAAAATTATTTAAAATGAATGTACATTTGTATAAAAAATTGAGAAATAACCCTCTGCATTTCAGTCAATTGCTATACGCGATTATTTATAAATCACTCGTATAATTTAAGTAATTGACCGCATTGCGTAAGTAATTTTCCATGAAAATCTGTTCCAACTAAAAATACTAATACGCCACTTCAATTTTATTTGTCTCGTTATTTCACTTCAACAGGCAAATCATGAATTACATTAAATCTGTATGGCACTTTAAACGTTGCTCTTTGATTCTTGCGGTTGCTTTTTATATTCACTTCCATTGAATTTAGTCACCATTTTTTTATGGTCAGCGTGAAAGTTGTAAAACGTTAAATATTGAATACGAAAAAATTACTTAGCTTGCATTACTTTAATTTTCATTCATTTCAGATATATTTGCACACAAAGTGCTTTACGCTTTTTTCTATTAAATCGGAAGTATTGCACAAGAAGTTAAATAACCATTTTTCTTTGATCTGTCGTTGATTTATTAAAATGTGGTAATTCAGTTATAATATAATCATGCACTTTATGCAACTGTTCTAAGAATAAAGCGTTTCACGTTTAACTTGTGGTCTTGCAAGGTTGATCAACAAACGTAAAAAAAAAAAATGTATAATTGCGCGTGCGTAGTAAACAAAGATAAAGTGAAATTCCAACAGAATCATAATATTTTGACTTGTCGCGAAATTTATTAAATAGTCATAATATTTTGATAAATCGTTTTCTCTTTAACATTTCGAATACAGGCACATGGCATAATATAAGGCAATAGATTTGTTTTAAAGATTAATATGTGCATAATATGTACATGTACATACATGCACCGGTTCTTAAAGGAAACAAAAAATGCAAAATTTCCTAATGTCGAGAACGTAGTGCTTAAAAGGTTTGCTATGCGTGCGAATTATGATTACAGAGTCAAGCGTGTACTGAAAATTTTGAACGTTGGAACCAGCACTGCATATCAAATGCTACTAGATACGTAACTTTTCTTTAAAATTAAGTTAATGCCAAGATTAACATCGGGAACGTAGAAAGTTTGGTAAATCTAGGGAAGAGCCCAAACCTCACCGATTTCGATGATTTTTGAATATGCTGTAGACCTCAGTATTCTGAACAACTTTTTCCTATGCATATAACCGCCGCTCGGCCTTAGTTTTCGAGATATTTGCAAAAAACTATAGCTACTACTACATTGAATTTTGTCTATACGTGCACGCTCGGAGCAACGTGTGTGACCGCCGCTTTTCCGGCAGCCGGCGAGGGATCAGTATACCGGGTGGACTCATCAAAATTGTACCTCTAGAACTGGATATATCATATCAGATTTGGTATTGGCGGGGGAGGGGCTCTGCCCCTCCCCCTGCACCCCCGCACCGTAAATTTCTAACCAAACCTAACCCGAATCTAATTTTTATTTAATTAGATATGAGTTTGGGTTAGGTTTGGGTTAGATTTTACTTTTTCAAAATCAAAAATTCATCAAAATTAGATTCGGGTTAGGTTTGGTTAGAAATTTACGGGGAGGGGGTGCAGGGGGATGGGCAGAGCCCCTCCCCCGCCAATACCAAATCTGATATGATATATCCAGTTCTAGAGGTACAATTTTGATGAGTCCACCCGGTATACTGATCCCTCGCCGGCTGCCGGAAAAGCGGCGGTCACACACGTTGCTCCGAGCGTGCACGTATCGACAAAATTCAATGTAGTAGTAGCTATAGTTTTTTGCAAATATCTCGAAAACTAAGGCCGAGCGACCGTTATATGCATAGGAAAAAGTTGTTCAGAATACTCAGTTCTACAGCATATTCAAAAATCATCGAAATCGGTGAGGTCTGGGCTCTTCCCTAGTTTTACCGAAAGTTTTTGTAAGTCCTACTTTATTATGTATTTTATTATTTTGTCTATCTACTGCTGCGATACCGTTTTGCTTCTTTTACTCTTTCTCTTTTCAAATCGCGTTTCAACCTTCTGAAAGTTAAGGAAACGACCCCCCGTGGTCTAAAGTGTTCCATAATATTTTACTAAATTGACCAACGCATCGTTTCTGTTCCATGTAAATACATGCACACAAACTGTCTAATCACCGGGACAAGGTCGATGGAATGGAGCAAAGTAGAATATGTACCTCTGAAGGCGCCGGGGGTGAAGATCGAAAGAACAAAACAATTCGTCTATCGAATGTAAATCGACCTCTCATAAATACATATCCCCCTACTAACTGATCGGTCGAGTCATTCGTTGACATAAGAGTCCGTTAACCTTGTCCGCGTCTCATCGGGTTATTTAAATAATCGGCCAAACGTCAAGCGCAACTTCCACGTACGAGTTTACGATTCGTAGTTTTAAGACCAGGTGTCGCATTCTCCAGTGATCTCAACAGGAATAGAGACGCATCTTTCGACATCGTTCACGCGGGCATCGCAGCTGCCTTCTTTTCCCATTGTGTTTTAATGGGCCACGTGGCAGCGAGATGTCCGTGTGTTAGTAAAGCGGCACGGAGCCGCTTTTCCACGAACGTGTCGCAACGCTAGAAGGCCAAGCCCCCATTTAGAAGCTGTTCTTGGCCTCTCCAACTCCCCTCCACTTCCCGCCACTACCCCACCATCACTACCCCCACCACCGCCGCCAAACGACTGACAATTTCGCTCTCCTGTCCCCTCGATTTCAGCAACTATGTACATACACACATTCTGCTTTCCCTGTATCAATCAAATTCATAAGTTTTTCCAAATATTTGTTTGCCTCGCGCGAAATAAACACTCTGGACATAAATGAAAACAAACCTTGCGCGATTATAAAAGTACATAACGTATCGGTCCTCTTCTAAATTAACAGAACAAATACGTAGAGACTTATACTGAGAATCGTTTATATAAGTGACGACATCACTGTGTATAACAGTGAAAGTTCCACACTTAAGCAATTTTCAATCGGAGTAACATTTGTCCCACGAACGAACGACTATCTTTTGTTCGACGGAGGTTTGATAATTAATTATTGAATGTTCGTTCAGTGAAGGTGGAATTTTGTAAACGACCTTGTAAACATCGCGAAAAAGGAATCAATGTCTTCCTTGTAACGCAATATTCCAGCGAACGAAACACTTTCGCCAGAATTGTCGCGTCACAACAGACCTGCAGTCATGATAAATATTCATCGTTTCGAATAAAAGGAACTATGAATGTTGATTTCGAGAAACGATTTCGCGTGACGTCATCGACTAAATTGGTGCTATTCGGTACACTATAATCGTTTCAACCAAAAAATGATTGCCGTTTTCAGAACACTCTAATTTTTTTTTATCGACAGATAAAATTGCAATGCAAATATGGTATCGGTGCCTGTTCCGATAATTATCGAGATAACATTTTCCAGGAACGCATGACTCCAAAATGCAAAATCAAAGGAAATTTAGCGGCCAAAAAGATTATGAAAGAAATATAAACGATTTTCTTGCCTGCATGTTATATTTTGTTTTTGAGAAAATATTTTCCGTTCATTTAGAAATTTATCAACAGAAATTTAAATCACTCTGCTTCTTTCGGCTTCTGTTTTCTAGATAGATTATAATTTTTATGGGATAAATATTATAAAATGCAAATGTGTTGTTCGCATTTTATATAAAAATCGAAATGTAGCTTCCCATTATTTAATCTTTCCCCATTTAATAATATTCGAACTATTATTGTATACGAGGGAAGGAATAAATTATTATAGAATTCACAAATTATCTGTATTCCTTTATTTTATGTTCGATTTGTGTAAAATGCGCGATGCATATTCCGTAACTTGGTTTCTCAATTTGTATACAAGACTCAATTTCGCAGCAGACTAGCAACACTTATCTACCTTATCTTGATTCACTACTGAATTCATTGCGTTTAAATATGTTTCACGATTATAAATTTCAGATATTGGCAAATAGAAGCATGAAGTAATCAAATAAGGAACTGTTTCGTTTTATGACGCAAGCTAACCGTTATCGAGTTTTCCTTGAAATAATAGTCGTCAATTGATGACACGTAAACGATATCAAAATTACATTGTACCGAAATAATACATATAGTAATCCACAATATCTTACGAAAGTACATAGTAGTCACGCAATCACTAAAAGAACTGTAGCAAAGGAGAACTACATGTATCTCCTCCATTCGCTATCCATTACGAAATTCTTTTTGAGAATACATATGGACTTATTTCAGCTTCAATGTTCATGACAAATTTCTTATCACTCTCAAATTATTTCTTCCCCTTTCCTTTGTGTACTTTATTTCTGTACTTATAGTAATTTAATTTCTTTTTATTTAACTGCAACGCTATTCATTTCCTATAAATGTTTATTTTACAGGGGATCTAAAATATTATTTTCCTTTTTAAAAAATGTATAAAGTTTAGTTCAATGTGAATGAAACAAAAACATTCTTCATAAAGAAAATTTAAGCCTTCCATTAAACGATACAAGTAAAGTTCCACGTATTGTTTTAATTCTCGGGAAATAAAAAGAAGAACATGTTTACAATAATAAATTGTTAGCGGTGCAAGTTATGCCGTGATCCATTGCATTCACAATGATAGTAAAAGCTTAAGTCGAACGGTTCAATAGTTTATGAGATATTTACGCCAGCAGTTTGTAAGATAATGTTGTGAGAAAAACATATTTAAAACCTCAGATGCAGTTATAAGGTAGGTAATGATTTATTTATAGAACTTGTTTTAATCTGTCATTTCAGAATAACAAAGTTTCTCCTTTCTCTTTCGCGTAGGAATACCTCTGCACTTCCTTCGATCATAATTCTTATATCGCACGTAGTTCCAATCAATACTGTATATGTATATGCATGATTATATTAAATCAGCAAACTTGTATCTCAATAATTTGTTAGATTCTACACGAAAAAAAACAAAGAAAAACATTTTTGGAGTACGATTGGAAAGTATTAAACCTTTGAAATATATAACGAAATAAAATAATCGTTTAACTTTCATTAATCCTGTCTTCGTTTTTTTTATTATTCATCGTACCCTTGTCTTTATTCTTCTTCGACCATCTGTTC
This sequence comes from Nomada hirtipes, assembly GCA_951802735.1. Lineage (NCBI taxonomy): Eukaryota > Metazoa > Arthropoda > Insecta > Hymenoptera > Apidae > Nomada > Nomada hirtipes. The sequence continues at coordinate 5,391,873 of OX637919.1, read as the reverse complement.
TCTCTTCTCGTTGGAATGCGAAGGGGAGTGGGAACGGTCGAAAGAGAGAGGAGGAGAGAAAAATCTTTCCTCGAGCAGAGAGGACTTCGCAGAATTGGACGTCGTAGTTTTATTTGAGGAAACAGAACGGGACCCTGATGGAGGGCCACAAAATTAGAAGAAATCTATAGGAATGCTTTCTTCTTATCCCTCCACGATGATTTATGTCCCTCGAATTCGTCAAAGGAAGCAACTAGACTTTATAAAACAACCGACGTAATCGTCAATTGCAGCATCCAATTAATATTTAAAATACTTTCAACCGCAGGTCTTTGCAAAACGAGCGAACGAAATAAATAGCAGCAAAATAATGAAAAACAAACTCCAATAATTAGTTCAATGTTGAAACACCTGACACCGGAACGATTCAATTAACAATTTTATATCCTTTAAAATGAAACGTTGTACTTTGTGTGTAATAAGAATTCTTAAATTTCTGCCCTTCACTGTAAATCAAAATTACTAGAAATATAATTAGAGAAGAAAAATTTACATACGCGTGAAACGGACGAATAAAAAGAATGAAGGAATAAAGGAACGAATGTTAATAAACGATTAACGTGTACGTGGATAGTCGAGGGGTGATGGAGTACATAAATCCAGTGAAGAAAAATCAACGAACGAGTTTTACGATGCAGGTCCGAAGTCATAAGGTGGTTCGAAAGCATCATAAATCGAGGGAAGGGATGGAGGGGCCAACCCTGTTACAAGGGGTCTGGCTAGAAATTCGTCTTCTTGGAAAACGACGAACTGGGCTGATGACCTGTACCGCCAGCGAAATACAGTTCGTCGTAGCGAATGCTAATTTTACTGGTCAACTTCATCGATGCTTCTACGGTCTTTTGGTTAGACAGTCCTCTTCAAAAACGACGGTCGCCCAATTGCCACCTATACCGACACGCATTTCAACTATTGACGATTATTTACTTGGAAAAATTGTAGAAAGGTAATTACGCAACCAGACAAAAATAGAGGAAATGAACGTATACGATGATGAAATAAATATTTCATCAATGATCAGCGAAACTTATCTTTTTTCGCTGGAAATCGCTAAACAAAACGCGATATTGTCAAAGATTCATGATTTTTAATACATCACTCTTCTTAACCATTTCGAGTCTCCTTTTTTACCAATTATTATTACATTTTTAGGATCTTTTATTAACTGCAGTGAATACGGAACGTAACATAAAATGAAGAAAATAAGACTGCACTTATGCAGTAATTAGGCTTTAGTATAAAATGTTAAGTGGTGGAAGAAAATAAATAAGTGAAAAGAAAGAAAGAATATTGAGCGAAATTGCGCGTGCACGAAATGATTGAACATTTTTCTACAAACTGTTAAGCTAATTGGACAAGTCGCCATTTATGAATGATACTGTAGTTGGCCTCGTTATCGGCAAGATTTCCAGCAAGTATAAATGAGAAGAGGTTCCTCGAATGAGTGGTAACACGGATTTTATCTCTTACAGATAAGCGTGAATTTTATTTTACAAGCCTTCGGGGAAATAAACCTGCTTCCGTGAACGGATCCACTTGTGTTATTACAAGTATTTAAAGCTTTAACCCTCGGTCATTAGCGAATTAACAATATATCCTCGACAATAAGTCCACTTCAACGCGATATTTTCTTGTACCATTGTTGGATTTAATTATTGCACTGATCTGATTAGAAGAACGTATTAAAGTGAACTAACAAAATCTTCTTCGAAGTACGCAATTTACCAGGAACACGATTATTTTCTTCTTTTTTTCGTTACGTAGTTTTAGTTACGATGTTATTTCATTTTTTAAACGATATTTGTTAGATATTATTATTTATGCTAGTAGAAATTCTAATTCTTAGTTCCCTTGTAGCTCAACAAAAAATTTGATTTAGCTCTAAGTGTAATTCGTTAACGAAACATAAACGCTTTTTTCAACGAAACGGGTCAGAGTGAGCAAAGAGAATAAAAAAAGGCACGAAATGAATCATTGCTTCTTTCCTTGTTAAACAAGTCACTTGGTGCTAAGAACATTGTCTTTAATTTTACTTTGTAACAAGTTTCCAGGTAACAGCATAAATTTCGATAAACGAAACAGAACGTTTACGACATTCCGCAAGCAATAACCTTTGAAACAATTACTGTAAACTAAAGCAGAGGTAACTGCAGGTCGCATTAAAATTCATAGAAGTGCTGTTCAAATAAATGCAAATGAATCGAGCATGCGATATCTGTATTCTGACAGCGAGGGTAGTCCTCGAGAAATAATAAATAATAGAATTCTAAGAATATCTAAAGAAACAAACGTTGCTTACCGAAATATTTCCGTGATTTGATGAAAAACGAGTTGAGATCGCGTACGAAACTTTCTCCGAAAAGGCACTTCCACTTTCACCTCGCCTCTCGAAAATAGGTCGAAGCACTGCTAAAAATAATTCCCGTTTCGAGACACAATACAAGCTTCCGTGTCCGTTGATTTTATTGAGAAACGGGAACAAGGAAGAGCTCGAACGAGAAATAGTTACAGTATTCTCACAGTCAACACCGCGTTTACTTTCAAAATGATTGATACAGTGCAGTATGAAAAAGGCACTACGATAGTCCACCCAACGTGAAAGTCGTGTCAGTACTGGCGCTGCTACCACTGAATGAATCTATAATTGCTTTCGTGAGGAGCGTAGAGAGGGGAAGCACGTGATCGCTTGCGAGTGGTAGGGGAAATCGTGGAAGACTCGTTCAGAGAGCATTAAGAACCTTAGGCTAGCGATGGGTATGAAACGAAAGCGATCACGGAAATAAGAGTTAACCATTAACATTTTCATTTTTATGTTTTGCATTATATGAATGGATTTTGTTACGAAGAATAATTCGAGTTATCCAACTCATCCAGGGTTAAAGTATGAAAATTGTTTTGTATTATATAAATGGATTTTATAAAAAGCAAAATGAAATAATTATTTGGAAGCTGATAGATCAGTTTACTGTTTGAGACGTTAACAGGTCTTTTTTATATGTTCTAGCAAAAAGTAGTTAAAAAGAAAATAATGGGAAATTGGTGCGCATAAATAAAACAAACACCATGGCCTTTCATTTCACACAGAAGAATTTACAAATATGTTTTTATTTTGCACTATGGTTTCATTTTAACGTTCCGCATCGCAAAGATGACGGTAAATAATAACAAAATGAAAATAAATGAAATTCCTGTATTGGTCACGTATGCGTGTCAAAATAAATACGCATATTAAAATGGAACTCGTTTCACGAAAATCCATAAAATAACAAGGAATCGTGCAAAAGCGTGTCGTAAGGGTTTATTAAAAAATATTATAGTTATAACATTACACAAGTTATTTTCCTCCTCGGCTACTTAATCGAATTAAAACATAACATTGTGTCGTTTACCTTTCGTTTTTTTATAGCGCTTTGCAAATATATTTGTTACAATACACTACGGATAATGTATTTCGTGTAAGTCATAAATCAGAAACAATTAACTTATCCCCAGAGTAATTCCTTCGAATTCGTAACGAGGTTCCAAGATCTTTTCAAGTTCAGACCATTGCAGGGAGGCCATAAATCAATAATTGAGTCTCGCTTAAATCATAAATCATAGACAACTAACGAATTCCTGTTATAGATCCTTCGTTGTGCGCTTCCAAAATCGTTTCGAGTTTAATGGCTTATGTCATAAATCATAAATTGAGTAACGTTTAAGTAAAAATTCATAGACAACTGAATAATTCCTGTAACAGATGCATCAAATTCTTTGTATCCTTCCAAAATCCTTCCAAGTTTAATCTTCATATTGTGTTCGGGTCTACGCAGCCCGATTCTGTTTTAGATTAGTACAATCTTTTTCCATTTAGAATTTGTTTAATATAAATAAAAGCTGATAGGGCGACATTCCTGTTGCATATTCTCAAAGTTCACAAGCCCAAAATTTGATAGTTTTAAATAAAAAATTAAGACTAATGTAAAATCAGGATCGAGCCAAATATAACCAAACACAATATAAGGATTACGTTAGGTTTGGGTTATAAATCGATAATTATGTTACGCTCAGGTCATAAATCACGGTGAGCCAAGTATAACACTTCCACAATCATGCCAACGAAAAAGTATTGCACACGAGCAGGGGTAAATACTGCTAAATACAGAGTGCCTTGGAAGTTACTGCGAACTGAAATACATAATTATATTCTAACATACTGGAATACATATATGGCAGGAAATAAATAGATTTCATTGGAAGAGAAATATAGCAACGCGTTTACAATCAAATACTGTTAACAATTTCTCTGAACCGTCGGAAGAGATACCACGTAGTAATACAGAGTGTACCAAAAGTCACCGTACACTGAAATATATTCTACAATATACGTAGTGGAATATGCAACAGCAAGTAAATAAGTTTTATCAGAAGATAACATGCAGCAAGATTTTTACTAACGAATACTGTTAACTTAATTATTGTAGGGTGTGAGAAAAGAGTACTTGTGTGTGAATACATATGTGAATCTATGATTGAATGTACCCGTGTGAATGAAATCATAAAAGGCAAAGAGAATGAACGGTGTTCAGTGAGCTTTTGTGAGATTTTGTTATTGTTTTTTAATTTACCCGGTAACAAGATTGTAAATTGAAAGGCGGTCGCCATTAAATGTTCATTCTAACAGTAATCGTTGTAACAGAAACATCTATATAATCAGAATAAACTTACAATTCTTAACAAAAGTAATACCACTGAATAATATTCCCACATTATTCTTTAATTTGTTTGCAATGTTCAAACAGATAGAACGCAATAATACACTGTGCTTCCAAAATAACCATACGGCGAAATGTATCTACATACTAGAACATACACCAGCACACGGTAGATCAATGCAACTTTTGGGACACAAGCGCTGCTCGGTTATATACATCCCTACTGCATGTGCTCTGTCGCACATGCCTCGCGGAAAAATGGATTCCTTTTAACTGGTTTACGTGCGATCTCGTCTGCGCTATCGCGTCATCGTTCTCGCTTACGAGTTCGTATTTCCGTGGGCCTCTCGTCGAAACGTCACGAATTCCGACGATTTGACGCCGTACACTTACGATCTTGGCTGCCAATCGATTCTCGTTTGCCAGACTAACTCCCCTCCCCGCCGACGCACTAGACATTGGCAAACATTTCACGAACTGTTATACACCCACGGGTTCCTTTTAGAATAACAAAAACGACTCGAAAAGCTTTACTAGATTTTTTACTAAATCGTAACACGCTCGTATTCTACCTTGCAACAGGAGTGCCGACCCTTTCGATCTTACGCAACGTCTAAGATATTATTTTAATAAGCAATTTATTTCATGAATGTAAAACATTTCGCAAGAAATTCACGCGCTTATTCTAGGATCGCCTAGCTTTTTCTACTGTAACATGATCGGTCGATGTTTAGAAAATAACGCTTATTATATATCCTGTCGATAATTCAACCATTAATTACTATGTACGCGGATGTTTTATTCATGCACCACGCGATCGACAGCCGTGGATGATTTTAATTGACTTTCGTGGAAACCAGCGTGTCTGTTATACTTGTTTTTTTGCTACCTTTTAATGGTTCCCCACCTTCCGTATTTTCGTTTCGATTCAATTTGTATCAGAAACGTTTGCCTTGGCGGAACAGCAAGGATAGTTTAATATAGAGAGTTAGCGTTTTCTTCGCAAGGGTCTACAAATGATAAATATACATATCAGAGTTCAGGAATAACGCGTTCATTCAGTCCGTCCGATTTTTTTTCTTTCAAATACTTATTTAGAATTTGTACGTCAAGTTGGGGTATACATACATACATACATACATACATACATACATACATACATACATACATACATACATACATACATACATACATACATACATACATACATACATACATACATACATACATACATACATACATACATACATACATACATACATACATACATACATACATACATACATACATACATACATATATATATATATATTCAGCAACGATTCGAGGAGAGAAAGGAAGGTGATAGTTGTGTTTGACGGCTGATGGAGAATTCTAGCTGTGGAGGAGACCAAAAAAGAGGGAAAAGGGAAAAAGATGGCGAAGGCGGACAAAGAGAGAAATAGATAGGGAGAAGGGTAGAGGTAGTGGTAGAGAAAGAGAAAGAGACAGAGGGGGTAGGGAGAAAGAGAGAGGCGTACCTAAGACACGTTATTCTTGTTCATTTCCAAGAATAAATCCGTAAGAATCCAGCTGGTCGCACAATACGAGTTTCTCTTAACAAAATACGCTTCCTCCACCGCGTCTCCTCTCCCTTTCAAACATTTTGCGAACACCTCGATCCACTCTAGATCCAATATATACTTTGGCACCATTTGTTTTTTACAGACATTTTCACTGGAAACAGTGAAATCTTATCTGAAGGCTTAATATTCTTTCGAGAATTTCTATGCGATGTTTACTTCCGAGGAAACGCTGAAACGTAAATTCTCCCCTAAGCCTCCCTTTATTTCTTTAGTTGGCATTGTAATTGACTTTTATTAAATTGTGCACTTGACACGAACTGCAGAAAACAAAGTTTCAAACGAGGATATAAAGGTTTATCGACACCCAAGCTACGCAATATGTATATGTATACTTACTTTGTACACACGAGTACGAACAATATGTACGTAATTCCGTTCAGAAGACACTCGATATTATTTGCGTTACGCAAATAACGAACAAATTTATTTCAGTACTTGTATTGATTATTCATATTTTTAGCAATATACGGGTTCATCGTTTCATTCCAATGCCTATATTAATTGCTTTATTTCAGTACCTATGTTAATTATTTTATTGCAATATCTCCATTCATTAGTTTCCTCTAATATCTAAATTAATTATTTTATTTTAATACCTAATACAAACGATTAATTAACAATTTTCGGAAGCATAACTAAAAAAAGAATCGTTTCCGACGGGAAAAGCTCACGCTTTAGCATGCGATAAATATTTCACTGTTATTAAACGCGGAGTAAAACAAGTTTACGCAACATCCACTTCCGTGTCGACGAAAGTGCATGTTAGCTAGCCGAAATGTTTCTACGGTCGCCCGCCTTTTTGTTATTATTACACGTGGACCCCATGAAACTCGAGGAACCTTCAACCACCAGGAAAATGTTCTTCAACTGGTAGATACACCGGGCCCCGGTGGAGGAACACCTGGCTGTGAGTCATAACTCTGAAATATGTATCCTACCACGCCATGTGACGTTTCTTTTACGCAGCCGGTCGTATTCTCTGACGAGCAGGAACGTTTTGCGATAACTAACAACATTACTGACCCGCTTAAATATTTCAATGAAAATGTTGAATTCGAAGAACATAACGATAGGGGCACGCTCTAGGTACGTACCGCATGTATTAAAACGTCCAACAATGCATACCGAGCGTCCAAGTAGCAGAACATACATATATTACAGTATACATATTTGCATGCACTATAATTATTTTTAGAAAGAACATAAATTCAAATTTTGTATTCCTATGTTTCACGTTTTAGTACTCCAATGAAATTTATTTATTAGCTGCACTGTATTTTAGCGCACAGGAACTTTTGAAAGGCTATCTATCATTGCATCGCATCTCTGCCAACATTCCAAACAAACTGTTAACAGCATTGCTTAATTTGATTAATGCCATATCCCAAATGAAATTTATTTGGATAATAAAAAGAAATGTAACTCTAATGGCTGGCAATACTCGAAACGTATGTTCGTAGTTCGCGCGTTTCCAGAAAGCTTTTGTGCTTGGTGAACAATGGATGGAGGCCGATTCCGATATTAAGAACACAATGCGTCCCATTGTGTATTTATGGGGACCCTAGTGGGAGAGATTTCGTGGTATAACTTGCCGGGTTTTGTACAAATCGCTCTTTTTCAGGCTGAACTACTCTTGCCCCTTCTTTGAATATTGAAATCCTTACAAAATTCTCGTTCCAGGAAGCGACAGAGGATCAACTTCTATGAATATTTAACCTCGACGAACTTGTAAACACGTTTTACAACAAGGACAGGGACCTGTTCGTATTAATCTTTACAGCGTTTCTGCGTTTCGATGGAGACGGGGACGCCTTAATGAGACTTGTTTCGTTCCAATAACCAAACGACGGTGAAACGGGCAATAATGTTTGAAACCCTATTACGGAACACGAATTACCGCGAAATAAAACCGTTCCGATAATGGCTCGATGGTAATTGAATCGTCGGGATCGGAAACAGCATAATTCACTCTTAAGTGAATTTCCAGAAGCAAGGAAAGAGTAATATTTTTAGACATATTTAATGGGAAATGCTTATCTTTAATAAAGCAATGTACGAAAATGCAAGTTTCTTTATCGTTGGAAATTTACGATACTTTTGTTTCAACTATTATGGCTGGTGTCGTTTTTGCACTGATTGTGAAACATACTAATTATCTGCAATAAGTGCAAGAAAACATGTTTAATATGATTTTAATTTAATGAACATTTACAAAAGCAGTCACACTGTTATTATATAATATTCAGAATCATCGTAATGTATTTGTAAGGGATTTAATCCTTGGGTAACCAAAAAGTGATCACGGAAAACGTGATTCGGCGTAGAAGTGTCCAACGTGGTTACTTATTATATTTATGATATTTTATCAAGAATATAAAAAGTAAATATAATTGCCCACAACATAGTTGTCCACAAAAGGGTTATGTATTTGTGCTGTTTCCTCATTTTGTATTACCCCCCCCCCCTCGGAGGGGGGGCTTATTTTACCCTACAGCTGTATGCGACTTGTGCTGTTTTTGCACTCACTTATATCCATGTATGCAACACGATTCAGAGTGTAACTCAATTTGAAAAAAGCAACTTATATATGCATGGCATTTGATCTCAGATTCAATTGTATATCAATTCACACACGATTGAATTATACAAGGTGGGTAACAAGTTGCGCGACGCCACCTGGACGGACTTTTCAGCGTGAAAGTAACAAAAGATACCGCTTAGTCAGGGAGAATTGAGAATCTTAAGCGTTTAAAAAAATTTGATTCAATGAATTTAAAAACCTGTTATTCCAGGACATTTGTGACACGATCTCTGCTTCTTTGTTACAAAGATGTTATCGTCCGTTGCGAATGGAGAACACTGAAAACCTAGCGTAGCTCAATAAAAAGCGTGTTTTTACACTGTACATAATTATCTGTTTGCATTAAAGAACGTTCTTAACTGTGTTCTACAAAACAGATGATCTTATGTATATGCGACACAAATATGAATCACTTCTTCCAACAAAACATAATACGTGATGAATGACCGAATGATGCACACCAATTCGGTGATCAATGTATCATCGCATCGTACCAATCGAGGTGTAAGTGCATCTTTGTCAATCCTTTTCATGGCCCACCCCATAGAGGAGTGAAATTAAACGTTCCTCTTAAAAAATTATCCATGTTAACCCCACAAAGTTGGGGTTTGGCAACTCCAAGTTGCTAAAGCTTGCAATTCGCACACTGTATACAAATCCCTCGAGCAGCAATGTTCCGGGAGACTCGGTTACGCGAAGTCGTTGATAGCGATTATTATTAAAGAGTGTTTTCATAGGAACACAAATGATTTTATAATGTCGCGTTCCGGCACGCGGGTAAATTAGAAAGTCCGGCAAAGAATAGGAATTACAGGCTGAAAAGATAGAGGTTACTAGAAACGAACGGGTCTTTCATCGGTGGATCGGGGACTATTTCAGAGAGGATTCCAGGAACGTTTCGAGCGGAGAAATCGAGAGACACGCTATGCTCCCATTTCAGCTGGTCGGGTATATGGGCCTTATAAGAGCTTGTTATCGTATCTGTTACCTTGCGGTAGAGCCTGGCATCTTATCGGAAACAAATAAAACTCCTTTATGACGATTACACCCGGTTCTCTCGAATCGACCTTTCCCCGAACCGCCCGTCCAAGGGCGCGCCTTTCGATTAAGGTCGGGACGACGCGACTCGACGCGGTCCAAAATATTTCATTCGATGACTTCTATGCACATACTATGCATGTACAAATATACTATTTTACATGGCCACTTGCTTATCGTTACACTTGTCCCGATACGTGTTCGCTTGTGCCGCCTTAGATCCTTACTCGTGTTTACTAATTTCTTTGCAGGGATGCTCCAAGCTGGTTCTACATAGGGAAGGGAACTTTTTTTCCATCGTCAACCGCGGAAATTTGAAGGTCCCTTTTTTCCTTTTAACGTGAAAGTGTGTACGTTCGTCGCGACACTTATCATATACCTATCAATGGGTTCAAAGAAATACATAGATATTGTATTATTGTAAACTAGCCACGTTTTTTAGATTGGAGTATGTGTTCTTTTTTTTCTACGAGATATTACTATACTATCGTGTATTAGAAAGAACCGTTTGTATCGTAAATCAGTGTTTCTCAACCTATTGGTGGCATTCATTTTTAACAAGTCGTTATTAATTAAGATAAACGAACAACGTTCTTAATTTATGTGAGAGTTTTTAGCAAATATAATTCCAACTATTTTAGTGATTTTCATGATTTTGAAATAGCCTGTATTATTTAACATCGCCAGCCTTACATTTTTCTATACTGAAATTTAAATAATTAAAAAAAATTAAAGGGTTCGGTACAAATCCTAATCAATAGAAATGTATCGAATGCTACTTTTTACATGTAAAAGTTACTGGCAAATATGTATAGAGTGGCGTATCCTATAACGATCTACATAATTCGTTCGTTATAGGATAGATATACAGTCGTGCCTCTATAACTTGAGAACCTTTGCGATGAAAGAGAAGAACATGCAAATATAATTTTCCTTAACAAAATATTATCATTTGAGCTTCTTTTCGTAGCATCTCGATTTCTACGCTTTTTTCTCCAAACAATCTGTTTGCTTGAGATCTTTGCAAATTGTATAACATGGAGCTAAGAATTTGTAACGTTTCCTCTTCGGTTACGCCATTCTTTAATCGTGTTATAAGAATTCTGTGCTACACTGGTATTCCTCTTTTAAATATGATAATAATTAACGACGCGCAGGGTATATAGAGAATTTTCTTCGAAGATTCTCTCGCTTTTTAATAATAATATTCGCGGTAAACAGATAACAATGAACCACTTGTTGAGTGTCTACGATAAACGTAATTAGTAATTGTTACTGTTTCTATAGAATCATTCCCAGTTCACAGAACACAAATCTTACGGGAAATGTCCGGAAAGATTGTACATACATACATCTATGTATACGTATGCGTAAAAGTATGGAGGAATTGTTTAGAAGTGTTTCGTAATGTTTAAAATTGTTCACGGGACGGAAGGTGGCTGCAAATTGTGTGTAATTAATTCTCAGAAGTATTCTGGTAAATACTCAGGTAAATGTCGAAACATAAAATACCATTTAGATTTTAATTGGTTTTAAAGATACCATTATCGTAATTGCTCACGCTATTATTTTCCAAGAGCACTGCTTTCCTCCTTAATAACACGAATTATCAATTAATAACATTCGCACGACACTTCATCGATACAATATTTTAAAAACGCCGAGCAGGCAAAGCAATTGACAGAAACAGTGCAAATGAAGTTGAATGATTGTTACCATGAATTTCAACAATCGTAATATTAAACGCACGGAGACAATAATTAATAGACCTGAACATATATACATATATTGGAAAATTAATCATAGATTTAGTTTTAGTACATAGAAAAAAATATTGTAAGCAGCTATTGAATATTTTACAAAACACGAAATAAATGTACTTTAAACATTTTAACGGGCACTATGAGTACCTTGAATATGTAAGGGATTTTCTATTATATGACAAATTAATTGACAGTGGAGAAATTACTTCACTGATTTCCAAACTTTTTTAGATCATGCCCCACTTCGACGTCTAAAACATTTTCATATCAAAGCATAACAGTTAATCAATAGTTTTAAGGAAGTATAATATAAATATGTACATACTTTAAATAAACAAAAAAAGTGGCATAGGTAAAACTGTTGTTAATTTGCCTGTAATATTACACTTTGTATAAATATAGTAAAACGTAAATCGAAATTTATGAGTTACTGTTATCTTTTCGTGATATTTTTTCTATATCTGTGATGAAGCCCAATGCAATATAATTTTCTAATAATTGCCCCCGAAATATTCAAAATTGTAACCCCTGTCCCTTCGTAGGGCGTACGCTTCTTCGTTTGGGAAACACTGAGCTGTTTCAAACATCGAAACGTAATGAATTAGTGCTTCGAGAATAAGGTTAACTTAGTAGCTGCATTTTTGTTTGATTTAAAGAACACGAACGGAAATATATAGTCAAGGAAGCCATTTTTGCAACGAACGTTGCCTATCCTCATTTCTCCCTTGCATTGTCACCACCCATGGGTACATTTTATCCATAAGAAAAATGATACACCAAAGACCAAGAAATTTGTATAATTATAAACAATTAAGCCGACAAAGGTGAACGTACCTTCTGTATTTGTTCTCGAAGCGTCTTCTTCGGGTCCATGCAGTTTTAGCTCCCCAATGGAGAGTAACGATTTTTTCTTTTTATATCTCACAAACGTTTTCACCAACAAAGCATTGAATTTCGAAGAGCAACACGGTTTTATTTTCACTTGATCTACATTTGTAATGAAATTTGTGCAGTAATTCGAGTTCGACAGATACGTATATCTCAGCGTCCCAAACGAACTACCTTCGCCATTGGCGTCCTTAATTTATAGAATTCACGATAGGGGGTGCTCGAGTAAGAGTAAACAGAGTTACCTCCAATTTTCGAATTGTTAATTCCACTCAAGTTAAGAATATGCAGGCAGACCTTTGTAACTCGAAAACCTCTATGAGAATTAATACTAGAATTCAGTTCATTCCCTTCCGCTCCGCTGTAAAATCCTCTGCGGCACGAAATGTAAACTACCGACAACTTTAATTATTTGCTACGTTTGGATATTTATTTTATATCTGCACCTCGATTTCAGAGGACTTCGACCTCTGCGAGTCTAATTTTAAATCTATAAATCAAATTTTTGTCAGAGCTGCTCCTACAACTCGAGGTATCGTGCCTAATATAGGTTGTAAAACAAAAAATGCTAAATTACCTGGCGTTGAGGAATGTTGTTTAAAATGCGACCTTTTGTTCGAAAACTTCGAAAAAACGAAATCCTCATAGTTCGAAGATTTTCATTATTTCCTTGTGATTCTATTTACCGAGGTTCGACTATATAAAAAGATGGCGAACGATGGTGCTCTAATAGAAAATAAAACTGAGCGATTGAATGACACAAAGTAATCTACTCGGTTTACTTTATACTATATACAATATACTTTACATTATATATATATATTCGTATTGCTATATTGTAATAGACATTTATCAATAAATACGTGTTCCCGTAAAAATATCAATAATTACAATTCTTACAGTGCTTAAATCTACGAAACGTCAATCGTTTAATCACATTATATTGTTATAGACATACTCTTAACAGTGATATTAATCATTAGTGCTATCATTTTTGATTAAGGCATATCGAATTTCAGTATTTCGTAACAAATAAATGTATGCTGTGAACATTACGGTAACGCTGATATAACTTTATTGTTTCTTAAAGGTGACAATGTACATATTTTATTTATGTCAGAGAAACACTTTTCGAAGTTTACAAAGAAATGAAGTGTTTAACACTTAAGTAAACTTTGGTGGATTTAGGAATACCGAGTATGTTTTGTTTTCAAATTTCACTAAATGCAAATATCTTATTACATGTGCTAATATTATTCGAAAGCTTTTTTTTGGCAGTGGTATCCTCAAAAAAATTAATCTGAAATCATTATTTCATATTTATACGTATACTCAAAGGATTCGGGAAATCCGGTCGCAGCACCATCTAGTAGTGTACTAAATAAAGCTTCACGGAAGCTGCCTTATCAGAAGTCAAACTTAATGTTGAAATTAAAAATTAAAATTACAAGATATAAACAGGAAAGATATTACAAATACGAAGTACTATCATTAGTTTATGCGTAAGATCAAAATGGCTGTATAGAATTAGCGATATGATTTCTTTAAGTGTATTATTTGTGTAAAGATCCTTACATCATTGGCACACGATAATATCGCAGAACGAAATTGTCACCTTTTTTCTTTTTAACTATACTTGTGTTACTTGCGTCACTGTATGGTTCATACCTGTGTGTCCATTATTTTCCATTAAAATTTGTTTTCCTCCGTTTTTCCGGCTTTTCCAGCATTTGCAGAAAAGTTCGTTGAACGTCTTTCTGAATTGTCTACTCATTGTACAATAAAGAATGAAGTTTATCGCTGAATTTACAAGAGTTAACATATCAATAATATCACCTGAAAATTCAGAAAAAATCACATTAGTATCTAACGTTAACAAATCAATTATTCATTTATAATTATATGATATGATATTCTGTCCGATTTCATGCTACAATAACAAAATGGTAGTAAATACGGAGGAATATTCATGTCCATAGTATTATATAGATAAAATTACCTATATGTGAACAATATAAAAAGAAATTGATAAAATAATAATTACTAATTACTAACGATATTTCGATCGTTAGAGTCATATTAGTAATAATATTATTTACGTTTTCAACTTTAAACTGCAGAAGGAAAGTTGAATAAACGCGTAAACTTTGATTCGATTTAAATTTATATGTAGCTCATTTTAAAAACTATTCCTTACTTTTTCGCAATTAATGGAATCAATACTGTTGCTGTATAACAATATTATTATTAATATTCCAACAATATTATGATCATCGATATTAAAAAGCTTAACAATTACTGATTGTAAAGAATGTAAAGAATTTTAGAATATGTGAACATATTGAAAATTTTATTATAGGTATTTAGCGAATACTTTACTTTTTTCCTCATTTTTCTCCTAACTGCTTCACGCTTTTACACACATCGAATGAAATAGTCTATACAATTTTTGCATTAAAGTGGCGATAACTGACTTTCATACATGCGAGGTGGCATTTCTGGTGTGGAGAATTCTATTTTGAATCTTTCAATCTTGACATGTATTTGCAAAAATAGTCACTAGGAAATATTTTTCTTTGTGGATTATAATCCACCATTTAATACTGAATTGAACTTTAACAACTATGAAACAAATTATTTCAATATAAATCTTTCTTAGAAAATGCAGTGTGCACGAAATAGTTTTAATTTTCCTTGAAGGAAGCTCGAACAATATATTTTTCAAAAATAAATTCAGTTTCTATTCTTTTTTGAATCCATGTATGTTTTATGTTTTCTACGTGTTTGTGTACGCGCAGTAAATAAAAGCTTTATCAACATTTTTATTTTGATAGAAAGCTGTTCAAGTACTGATTATTTTCACACTTTTCTGCAGCAATAAAATATTACAAGTGGTCGCTAATTACTTCTACAAGCCGATGCGACCTTAAATAAATAAATTAAAGAAAAAAAAGATATTACAAATTGCTAATATTAATTTTATCAAATTTTCATCTTGACTTAGAAAGGGAAAATAATTTTGTTACTTTAAAGTAATTTCAAGGTAAGAAATTATGCAGCGTTGCAAAATATAATTTAAAGAAATATACCAACAGGCAAATATAACAATTTTTGGTTAATACTAATTAACAGTAATGTAACAATATAACGAAGAATATCGTAATACAACGGTGTCACAATACGTAACAAATGTGTTCACCTTTATTACATGCATACGTTCGTCTCTTTGTTAACATTATGTTGCTGTTTCTGACAAAACATTTTTTACAATCTTCTTGTTTACTTCCAGAGTCAGATCCAGCTAAAAAATTGTTTTCAAAATTGTATATTTTGGCAATTTTTTGAACTGATTGATCAAAAACAATACTACGGACCAATACTTCTCGACAATAACGATCGACAGCATACAGAGTAAAAATCTTACTGCAAAATTAGCTGAATTAAAGTATTAAATTTTGCAACCGAGTCTCCGACGGATTATCATTTTTAAACACTTCGGAAAAGAGGACTTAAAATGTAGTGTCTTAAAACCTGCACAGCAGAATTTATTGATTCAAAAGATCAGAACTTCTTTGAATGGCATTTATGCATTAATATGTCGTTAGGAAAAGTATATCGAGGCCAGTGGGGTATATTTTGATTAAATAAACATCTCTTAATAAAAGATATGAGCTTTGGGCTGACTTAATGATAAAATGTACACTTCCATTGTAAACTCTAATAGACTTTTAACGTCAGCTGAATACAAATTTATAATATTTGTGTTTGTAAATAATTTTTCAAAAGATCAGCAAACGCTTTTAATACATGCGCACGTTTCGTGAATATTAATGAATATTAATGAAATGGGGGAAAGAGCAAAGAAATCACGGGAATTACTATACTCTGCAATTAAATAATGCAATTGATGAAGAAATAGTGGATTACTTATTGGTACATCATGTACATGTGTACATATACAATCTTCGCAACTTTCCTATCCAAAATCTGATATTTGCGCTTTGCTGCTTTGGCCGCGAAATGACCTCGCAAAGAAAAACGATCTGAAATTCGTACTTGTTTATTGTACCGGTAAAAGGTTTTCCTTTAAAATACTGAAGAACTTTCAACGTCATTTCAAATAAATGGCAAATCGAATAAAACGCGATGAAACTTTTTATACGCCATTTTATACGCAAACGATATTCTCTTCAAAGAATAATAACTTAAATAAATAATATGTAAACACATTAGATAATAACTTGAAGAACAAAAGCATTTAAACGGACATTATTGTATGTTGCAATAATAAAAGGAATTCGCTTTCAAATGAAGCATACATAACAAACATTTGCTTTACTCGCGCAGGTACAGTACTTTCAACATGATTGTTTTTTCTCTCCGTTATGTTACGATTCCTACAAATGATTCATATCTGGCTTTATGATTTTAAGTATGGTGTATTTATCCATTCTATATCTGTCTATAGTTTTTAGGCCCCACGCGGCCTTTAGATACACAATTAATTTATTTTATAGCATCAGTAAACTCCAGCTGTTATTGCAAGCAGAGAAATTATTTGTACCAAAATTATTATTCAGCCCAGTTTTTACCCTGAATTAATAAACTAATATTTTTCGCCCAGTATTTCCCATGTACATACCTATATATTATATACATTTAATGCTCAAGCACTAATTGTAAAATGAAATACGTTTTTTGTTTCAATTGGTAATTATTATTATTAATTACAAGTGTGCATAATTTATCGAGAAAAGAAATATCTGGAAAAATAATTCTTCTTTCTTTCATTATTTAAACACCACAAACGATATGATAAATTATATAAATTCACAATTGAATATTAAATGTAGTCAAATACTTTGGATAATCAAGATTTTGGAAAATTTCTTAATTTTGTAAATATACAAATACACAGATATACAGATAAAAATATACGAATATTTGTATATATTATATAAAATAGTAAAGCAAATCTGATGAGATATCGACTTTGTTGCTGATACCAAAAACATGTGACTCGAGAAAATATGGAAAACTCAAAATTGAACGTAAATCAGTAAAATGCAATCAAAAAGTATAGAAATACAAATTTTACAAATTCTCTTACACATATCAACTTTTCATTCAGATTGAAATTTACTTATAAAATAATGATTTATTGATATACCCCATACAGTTCACTTATTTGCTCGAAAAGTAAAAATAGCCATAACGTTCACGATTCCGACGCAAGTGGGACGGTATGAATAAGAGAATGCCCCAAGGTTTGATATACTGACCTAGCATCAAGTAACAAGTCCGGAAAAACCCTGGTCCGAGAAGTACACTGAAAAGTCCCAGAACTCCTTGCGGCAACTCGGTCAGCAAGAAAAGCAACAGAACTGCCAACAACATCAGTGTAGTTCTGTCGGTTTGCCGCTCTTTGTCCACCCTTCGGCCAGTTTTCTTCCTTTCGACATTTTCCGGCTGAATATTCGTCAACTTTTGCCTCCTTCGTTTCGCCTCTAACAGAACACGAAGGAGTCTTAAACTGACGATTGTCAGAACGACGCAGGGAAGTAGCTTTATCACGACACTGTAGATCCAAAAGTTTAGCTCGTTCAAGATGTCGTGATTTTCCGCAGTTTCCGTTAATCTCACAAAGTACAGCGTTGTATTTGTCGTATTCCCTAGAATATGTCCAAAACTATAAGACTGGTTCATAAACGAAGGAGCTTAAAGGAAAAAGGAGAAAGAAAATTCAAGGGAGGGATAGAAAAATAGATGGCATCAGTGGGCCGGTGATATTCAATTCTTAACCCTTTCGGTACTGATGGTGCACGTATGGACTCAAGAAAGGAAATTCATTTTAGAATACCCGTCCACAATATGTATACATACCTAATAATGATATTTTTCTTTCGCGCCATTTCGCACCAAAAGGGTATTAAAACGGATTAGTAATGTACTTTGAGTACTGCTGGTGGACACATGCACTCGGAAAGAAACTGTATTTTGGCCTGCTGGCTCGTATACAATGCACTCACAGCAGAACAATTTCCCCTGTCACGCAGAGCGTACCAAAAGGGTTAATATTATATATTAATTATGATTTAATAAAGCGGAAGATAAAAGAGCGTAGTAATGGAGAGGTAAAGATAGAATAGTAAAGGTAATTCTATTTTAATATAGGTAACTTCATGAAACAATGCATTGGCTATTCTGATTTACAACCGTTTGCCATTTCGCGGATGGTTACTTAATTCTATTTTACCAGAACTGTATTCCTTTGAAATAACAAAAATGCGTCATTTATTTGGTATAGAAACAGGACGCTAATTTTTGGCCAATTCTGGCCATGATAATATCGGTTAGCAGTTTTGCTGAGCTGCAAAGAACTTCGCGTGTTTACAATTGTCATCCGGAGAAAAGAAGTGAAGCTGCGGTCTAAAAAGTTTATCGACTGAAAGTTTAAAAACAGTTTGCAGATCGTAAATTGTTTTCTTTACACAGGAGAAACGCAAACACTTTTTTGCCCGCGCACAACTTCAATAGCTTGAACGTACATTTTGCACATTTTATGATTAAAACCCAAGTTTGTCAGCACCTTTTTAACTAATATGTATCATCAATATATGGGATGTGTCATATAGCATTTGAAGCATTTCATTTGAAGAATAGTGGACAAACTCTTTTTTAACATTTTACCACATACAATCTTAGATCTGCAAACCCTAGAGAGGGGTAGCAAACCTATTTCCTCCTACAATAATATGTAATAATTGTTTACTTGAATACTGTATATATTCTCTTTGAACTGAATTCACATGCCTATTTATGCTTACGCCTTTGACGCCCAAATTATTTTTCTCTTTTACAAAATTCATTAAACATTCATTTCATTCAAATGAAAGTCTCAACAAAATATGACGCTGGGCCCCTAATGGTGTTAACACGTGACGTGTCAACCAGTACTTACATTTATTCAGTTATTTCTACAATTACCGATTCAACAAGTAATTCAAAAAAAGCACATTTGTTTTTAATCTATAACACATATTCTTGTAACGACAAATTATTATAGTTCGTTTTTTATTACCCCAATTGAAAATAATGTGTCCTATCGTTTTAACCACAAAAGCATCTAGAATCGGTTTAAAAACCGGTTTCCATACTGTGAGATAATAAGATTTCATTTAAATCATCTCGTATAATTAGTTCCGCGATACTTCCGCACCAAGCAACTGGGAACAAGGTGTTGCAATTTCATTTTGTTCACAAAGCTGTTTCATAGACGCCAAAGAACTTGTAATTATAATTTATAGTATTCTCGTGCTATAACATACATATTGCGTTATCGGCCTTTTGTTTCAACAATGGTGAAGCGATATTCTATTACGATGGTGAATTGCATGTACATAAATAATGATATCAACGGCCAAGTACACGCTTTTTGATATTTTCAGCTCAAATTGGTCGAAACTTTTAACGTCAAGGTTTTAATCCGAGATGTCAAACTTTCTTAATTCTCAACGTGCAATGTAATCAATTTTTAGGTTCTTTTGCAGTTTGAACATTTTCCACGTTTATAATTTGACATTATATCTTCTTGGATTTATAATAAATTAATGACGTTTGATTTAGAGAAAATTTAGGAGGACTCAGTTATAGATTTAATTTTCGTGCATCCGGCTTTCAGTTTCCAGAATAGCGAAGAAATGGATTCGGATGTGTTAATTAACTATAATTAAGTTATAACTTGGCGATAAGGTGAACAGAAAAATTAAAAAGAGCGGTCTCATCCAATTACTTACCGACCATACTTCCATTTCTATTATGTACGCTCATTCCATTGGAATCCAGAACTTCCACTTGCTTTCTCACTTCGGTCGTAATATATAAAGGTATACATAGCACAGGACAGAAAACATACGCCATAACAATCGCAAAAATAGTTCTTCTGTAACTACACCATTCTCTATTTTGTTGCGGCCTTGCCACCGCCACGTATCTCCACACGGCCAGTATCAATGTTAAACAAATTGAAATAGTATGACAAACCTGTGGAAATGTAATTAGAATTCCATGAATTTCTATTATTTTCCCCCTCTTTGCAAATTAATATATATATATCGACTGTAAATAGTGATGTCATTTTTCTGCTGTTCCTTCCAGCCCGGTTTTACGTAAAGAGAAAAGAAATGCATGCTTGTTCTTGGTTCCAAGAAAAATTCATTGCGCTTGTACTTTTTACTTTCTTGGAATACGACCACTGTGTTGTTATAAATAATCGAGTAATGCAAATAGCTACTGCATCTAAATATTTTGATTACCATTGTGTAAACGTGTACGTTTGAATACATTTATTAACGTGGGAAATAGAGCATGCTCTATCTTCATACTTTTACTACACGAGCACTTCGTACGAGCGTACAGTGTTTTTATTCTACATTCGTAATTGTAGAAAATGGCATTAAGGTAAAATAAAGTTGTTGGACTGCAATTTGGTCTTTAATTAAAGAAGAAGGCAGATCCAATATGTTGGAGTGATTGGTTTCCAAACATGTAGGTCAACCCTCGTCAAACAAAGCAAGGAAATGACGATCCAGTAAGAATGCGTCGAACTATAAATACCAAAACGAATCGATAGATCGAAGGCACAATAATTTTTATCACTTCACACGTACTCGACACGCAATTGTTCGATCTGAGAGGCTAAAACGACCGCGAAGAGATAAACAGATGTTATCTATAACCTTTTAGTTAAATTAAATCTGCAATTTGTTTAATAATACACATGCAACGTCGACCGGAATTTTCGACTTTGTGCAACCCATTTCCATCGTTTTTCACTCTAGCAGAAGAATGATTGTTTAATTACAATATCCAGCAATTGAAATATTTGCTATTTTATTGCTTCAATAGCGAAATAGATATATCTGTTACCCTTTATTTCAATTATATCGGCAGTAACGTTTCAATTATTTTTCTAAACTTTTCTGTGAAATAATGCAATACAGCCTGGAATTTTGGAATTTGTAAAAAAGTTGTCTAGAATCGTCCAATTTAAATGATTATATGATTATTTTTTCACCTTTTATAGAAATTAATTGAGCAATAGCGTTTCAATTTTTGTTTTAATAAAACTGTGCCTGCAATATCGACAAAATACTAAAATAAAGATTTCTTGCTACTGTTTTCTAATCGAAATATCTGTTGTTCAGTCACATCGTAATGAAAATCTCGCGAAAGTGAAATGTTCGAATCACAGTGTCTGTTACCTGAGCAAAGTTCGAATGAAGCAGAACGAAAATCGTCCATCCGTAGGTGAAGGTGTCCCTTCTTGATCTTCGATACAAGTAAAGGTGGAACGCGTACGGAATGTAATCGATCATTACAAGTAAATCCGCCACGGCCAATCCCGTTAGAATTATATTGGTCGGTGATCGCATTTCCCGTCGAGTTAGAACGAGAATGTTCAAAATGTTTGCAATCGAACCGAAAATACAAACGAAAAGGGAGAACCAGCCGTGCATCTGCGAGTAATGCAAGTGAAACGACGATAGGTCGCAAGTATAGTTGTTCGACGAAGCGTTCAAATCCATGATCATTCCAAACGCTCGTTGCCTTTCCTTTATCTTCCTCCTTTTGTTACGGCTTATGTCTTTGTTTCTTTGTCGAATAATTTTGCAGTGATAATTGTTTCAGCAAAATATATTCCTTAGAATCTTTGATATTTTGAATACCCTGCTCCGCACAATAATTCTTTGCAAAGCGAATCTGGTTCCAGGATTAAGATACTTTTCAAAAGATACCTCGGTACATTAATCCATGAAGTTTCGTTTGAAAAATCTTCCTGTACATTTTGTATATTTTAATCGTCTTCAAGAGGGCACACAGCTAAGGAAGGAAAGAAGACTTTTTTTTACTGATCCTTGAATAAGTATTCTCGTTTATTCGAGCTCCTTGAATTCAATTGTTTGCTCGCTCTTATTTGCACACTGAAGTTTATCGAATATTTCTTGTATTTTGTATCAATAAATATTATTAACTACGGAATATCGAGGAAGTGCTTTTGATTGCTCAACAATTTTATGTTCTTTTCACAGAGGAGTCAGTCGATTTGAAACACATCTTATATTTTAAATCAACTAATATTATTAACTTTTTTTTATCGCATCTTGAGTCGCTGCTGAATCTCGATGAAGTATCTTCAATTATTCAATCATTTCTTGTCCTTTTCACTGGGAAGTTAGACATCCTGGAAGATTTCTTTTTATTTCTGCTAATAAATGTTATTTATTTATTTGATTGTCTGATATCTTGTGTCGCTACTGATTCTCGAATAAGACTATTCGTTGATTCAACAATTCTTTGCTCCTTCATGTTTTCACACAGAAGTTCGTGAAATGTTTCTCATATTTTGAATTAATAAATATTATTACCATCTTTCATGATATTTTACATATCTATTGAATATCAAGAAAGTGTTTTCGATTGTCCAACAATACTTTTGCTACATCTCCGCGTCGCTGCCGAACATCGAGAACGCAGATGTATTTTCGACTATTCAGCAATTCCTTGCTCTTTCATGCGTCCACAGAGAAGTTCGTCGGCCCTCGTCTCAAACTCTCGGAGAGTATTTCCTTGAAACTTGTTCCCTTATCCCTAACGATGCCCTTTGGATCAGAAGAAAGTTTTGATTCCGTTAGTTCGTTCATTTAATCGAGAATGCTGCCCACTTCATTTTCTCGTGAAATCCTGAGAACATTGTTTCTATGTACCTCCAATCACGCGGGTGAACTGTCACGTTATTTACTTTTACATTTCTCTCGTTCAACACAATTATCGGTTTCAAAAATTGTGGCGAAAAGAAAAGATGAAAAGGAACACTGGAATATTATTTTCGTTTTACAGAATCGTTGCGTGGTTCATTTTTAAAACCGCATAGTTGATAAAAATTTAGCGACTTTTATTAGTATTATTATAACTCTTTATTTTTGGAGCGAAATTCAAGAATCCATAACCGAAACACTACGGGCGAGTCAAGTTCGTTTACAGCAGCGTATAATTTTTTTAAGTTTCACGCCTTCTCGAACGTTTAAAAGCGTTTAGATTCGTCGAAAGTCGCACACGAAATGCAACAAGCGAACGATGCGGAGGAACAAACGACGCCGTGTCACGATACGTCGAAGCGACGCGACGTCGCCCAAGCTAATGTCGCCGCGACGCTATCGCACTTGCAGCCGCCCCGAAATTTTAACGCAGACGCAGACCATTTCCCTCTCTTTCCATCCCCTACTCTTTTTCGCTCACTTCCAGAACACTCACTTTTATTCATCACCCCATTCATCACATCCGTGATTCCTTCGCTGATCCTTTATTTATATCTACTTTTCGCGCATTCCCGTATTTACATATTTATTCGCATATTTATGCAGCATCGCTTAATCTTCAGAGGATGGCACTTTTCCATAAGAAAATAGTGCCCCCGGCACTAAGGGTAGTGCGTCGCATTCAGTTTTAGGGTTCCAAAAGAAATTAATGGTAGCATGTGTTTTGGTGCTTCCAGCCATTTAATACCATTTATCAAAATGGTATTTCCCCTGCAAGTGTGAGTGTGATCTTTTACTTTCATATACAAATAGTGCAAATTCTGTCAATTCTCTTGTCCCGCCAGCCAAAACAAGTGTACAGAAGCGCCTCTTGACTTTTACGGGCCCGCTATAGCTTGGTGCCAACTATGTATGTATACGTTTTTTAAATTTGACGGCTTGCGCAAGGCGCCACGCGGGGCTCTATCGGTGTGGAACGATAATAACAAAATTTGATTTCGCAAATAAAGTACGTTTAGCGGTTTTTTATATTGCTGATTGCGAATCTGTAGTCGGTTTGTAAGAATGTTTGGTCTACGCAGCTGGTTTGCCGATCTAACCGAATGAACACATACAAGAATTAAGGAAACTTCCCCCTGGCGTTATCCAGCTGTCAATGTAGGCGTAGAACGTTTTTGTAGCTACACTTGCCTTCTTTCGTTTATTTTTGATTTCTTGTCGTTCAGAATTCTTTTTATTTTGTCATATTTTTTAGGTTTCTTGATTTATTTGTACCGTAATAACGGTATGTACATGTGTCAATAATAAAATTCATTTTTAATTTTTCTCCGGAATGGTAAGTACCGAAGCAGCGTGTTTCCCGACCCTCCGGACTCTAGAGGGTGGCAATATTAGAACGATTTCTAGCGAACTTTTTCTGTGCAACGTGAACTATCGGTATTAAATAAAAGTAATTTCGTGCATATAAGGGAAAGTTGCCTATATCACACCGGCCTCCTAAACCGCACTTCCCCGATATTTTTTTACGAACGATGTTACGAACATGAGATAGAGAAGTAAAAATGAAGTACATATTCCTCGTCTAAGTTTTATTTTGTGCAAGCGACAGATATTTAGAAAACGGCAAATAGATTGGATGTAACTTTGAATTTTCTAAATAGAATGTGGTATATTTTTAATGTCACATGGAAGCAGTTGTCAAGACGAATTTAACCATGTGCTATGCAATAAACTTTAGGGTCATAAGAGGCCGAAAAGTACTTCTCATTGATACGGCTTAGTTCATTAAATATTAGATATGACTGTGATTTTTTGTTGCCATTCACTATCAAAATGTTTACGGTAATTATTTGCATTACCGATTGATCATCGAATTTGATGACCTTGAAGTTTGTGGTGAAGGTCATTATTCTGAACAACTTTTTCCTACACATGTTACCGCCGGACGGCCTTAGTTTTTGAGATATTTGCAAAAAACTGCTGCTACTACTACATAAGGAATGTGGCTAGAAGGGTATACATACATATACATATATCATATCTCTAACGTTCCGGATATACATACATATTTGTGTCAGCTGGGTCAAATTCGGCGTAGGCTGGGAAGGGGCCGATCCCCTTAAAAAATCTGACTGAAACCTAACTCAATCTCATATCTGATTAAATGAAAATTACGCTAGAGATCTGATACACGTATAACATGTATATACCGTGTGTAACATAATGATAGGTCCACTTGGATCTTTTGCAATAACTCTGGACTTAGTCAACCGCTTCGGCTGAAACTTATTCAACATGTAGCCTAGACACTATGGAGTATATGTGCAAAATATCATATTAATGCAGTGCCTAATTTTTGTACAGTAAACATTTAGCTGACTTTCGTCAATTTTTGAGCGTAACAAAATGATAGGTCCACTTGCAGAAAAACCAAAACTTCAATTAACTAAAACATAATAACTTTAAGGAATAAATGTTTTCAATAACTTATTGTTTTTCCATCACTTTTTATTAACAAATTCAGTCTCTTGGTCATTGATTCTGCTAGATTTTGCATTTTGTGGTGTAACGCGATTCCAGGCCCCAAATATCGCAGTTTTCAATTTGGCGACAATATTAAATTGCTGACAATTGTTGTACACGTCACGTACAAGTTGGCTCCAAAGATTTTCTATAGGGTTTGCATCAGGACATCTCGCTGGGCAGGTGAGAGTTCTGATTTTTCGTCCCTGCAACCACTGCCTAGTGCTGGCAGAAACGTGAATTGTCGCATAATCGTGCATTAATTGTAATTTAGCCGAAGGAAAACAACACAAGTATGGTACGACATGATCCGCAAGTACTTTCTGGCAAGCTTGCGAGTCCATATGAGTATCGACAAACGCCAAGGTTGCCTTTTCAAATGCCGAAAAACCAGCCCATGTCCCAGCGAGATGTCCTGATGCAAACCCTATAGAAAATCTTTGGAGCCAACTTGTACGTGACGTGTACAACAATTGTCAGCAATTTAATATTGTCGCCAAATTGAAAACTGCGATATTTGAGGCCTGGAATCGCGTTACACCACAAAATGCAAAATCTAGCAGAATCAATGACCAAGAGACTGAATTTGTTAATAAAAAGTGATGGAAAAACAATAAGTTATTGAAAACATTTATTCCTTAAAGTTATTATGTTTTAGTTAATTGAAATTTTTGTTTTTCTGCAAGTGGACCTATCATTTTGTTACGCTCAAAAATTGACGAAAGTCAGCTAAATGTTTACTGTACAAAAATTAGGCACTGCATTAATATGATATTTTGCACATATACTCCATAGTGTCTACATAGTGGCTACATGTTGAATAAGTTTCAGCCGAAGCGGTTGACTAGGTCCAGAGTTATTGCAAAAAATCCAAGTGGACCTATCATTATGTTACACATTATGTTACAGATTCTTCTGATGTGTTTGACATCATTTGCGAGAGACACATACGTTACCACAGACGCGTAGGCATAAGCATGATTGAATGTGTAGTGCTAGCCGTTTTTTCCAAATATTACCTCAACAACGAAGGCCGAGCGGCGTAGGAAAACAGTTGTTCAGAACTATGACCTTGACCACATATTTCAAGGTCATCAAAAGCAGCTAGGAATCTGTAATGCAAATAATTACCATGGTTTCTTTATTACCGAACGGTGATACGTTTACGATGCTTTAGGATGTTATTAAACGGGTTCATTTCTAACCGTGTTTAACCCTGAAGTTGATTGTATTGTGCATGATGAATTCGTCCAGATACACCCTTCTATATGATGATTTTATTAAAAAAATTGAAAGTCACCTCCGTTTCTCGTTAAATATGACGAATAGAAAAGATTCATAGATCTACGCTATTATGTTGGTTACACAAAGCTGCAAAACTTTTTCCCTTTTCATTTTTCCTGAGAATAACGCTGCTAGTAATATGTACCCTGTATGCTCACCACTGTACGCCACATATTATGTTGCGTAAATATAAACTTGCCAATGATGCTCTTTAGCAGCACCCTTTGAACGGCGAAACAAATTTTTAATGTATACCGCAGTGGAGTGACTTCAGATGGAGCAGATCGAAAGTGGTTCGCAAAATTTGTTACTAGAACTTTGACCTTGGAGGATGAACCGTTCGATGACGTTGCTTTAAAAGTCTCGATTGAGCAAAACCCAGAACAAACAACAAGGGAGTTAATAGAGGAGCCGAGCACACCCCAATCAACCATTTATCCTCACCTCTAAACATTAGGGAAGGTGAGCAAACTGGGAATTCGAGTTCTACGTGAGCTTACTAAGCGAAATAAGGCCAGCAGAGGGTGAATAACTGCTACCTTGTATTCTTGGGGCAGAGGTCAATCCTTTTTGGATACAATTGTTGCGGGGGGCGTTTAAATGTCAACGATTCACTGTTTCGAAATTAGTATTATAGATGCTGGTATTCATTCAGTTTCTTTCGATATTTTCTATTTTGGATATATTCTGACATTTTCACCTAAGAATTATTAATTGGTCATAAAATTTTAGTGCAGCTTAAAATGTCCGCTGGCACTAAACTTTAGACCGGCAGTGTACATTTACGCTGAAAAGTCTAGAGTCTAGAGCATGTTAGGATTTCAAAAGAAATACATATTAACTTTCGTAACCCTTTGACGGCGGACAGCGCTTCTAGGCGCGGATATTTGGTTTAAACTGCATTAACTCGAAACCATGCACATTGTCCAATCTGCCTTTCACGTGCTGCCCAGTGTTTCTTCCCCGTGTAATCTAAATTGACACGTTTCGTTTCTGAGCATTCCGCCGTCGAAGGGTTAAGCAAATAAATATTTTTTTTGTAATATTCTTCTTTGAAAATATTGAAACGGTAATCAATGTAATATTATTTTAATATTGTATAAATGCAGTATTTGCCGGGCAAAAGCGTTAGC
Source organism: Nomada hirtipes (assembly GCA_951802735.1). Taxonomy (NCBI): domain Eukaryota; kingdom Metazoa; phylum Arthropoda; class Insecta; order Hymenoptera; family Apidae; genus Nomada; species Nomada hirtipes. The sequence goes on along the minus strand of OX637919.1, from coordinate 5,363,488 downwards.
GTTTGATAATTACCAAATTGACCAAGTTGAAAACTCTTGGCCACAAATTAATACTAAAAGCTCCAAATTCGTAATTGAAAAAGAAAATGTGCAGGAACATATAAAACAAGATATATCAAGAATCCTCAATTTTGTTAGTAGTATTCTAAACGGACGACAACCTCGCGGGGGATACAGGGAATTTCTTGAATCGAGAGCTATATTTTGGGGAGAATCACCACCACGTGCAATTTTTATTTTCGCCTTCCGGAGATTATCCATCATGCGAGATGGATGGCAAAAGCTATTTATTATTCAACAATTTTTCCAACTGCCGGAGGTGGAACCTGTAATAAGCGATATGCACATGTAATTGTGCACCTTCTGCTGCTAAAACGCTGTATCTTGATTTTAGGGTATGTATTGTATAAACTTTGCAAATATCAAAGAGTCGGTCGTTTGTTTCGAACAGAACTAGGGCATTCTTTACAAGATTTGAGTTAGAACATAAAGTACAAACTGGCCCTTCCACTGTGTTCGCAAATAACAGTCTTATTCAAGGTTTAGAATTAATAAATAAATAGTGAATGATACATCAGAGAGAGGTATTAAATTAAAAGAAGAATGTAATAAATTATTTAACAAAAGTAAGGAACACAAAAATTACGTTTTGCAGATTCTAAATGATTAGCGGCGAAAGTTCCCAGTGTGCATACGCAGAATGCAAAATACAAATTTGAATAAGCAATTTGAATAGCAATTTGTAATGTATAATCTTTCATTACAATAGTTTATACAAATATTCTGCCCAATCCAAGAAAGATTTTTAATTTCCAAAAGATTGCCCATCAGGTCGAAAATAAGAAATACACAATTTGTTTAGCCTTCATTGATAAAAGCCATAATCAAAACACACTTTAATTTTCCAAATTGGACAACCACAATTTTTTTTTAGGCTCTTTATCATTTTTCTCGATAACCGTCCGCCGTACGAAGAAAAGTAATAGAATGTAAAAGATGCATCCTGTGTAAATCTACAAGTTCCGTTCCACACAGTTTTTTATATAATCAATAAGTTAGAAGATAATCATTTAATTAATTATTTGAATGTTCAAGGACCCGGGTCACGCTCTCCCGGTATCCGATCGAGCTCAAGTGCAAAGTTTATTTTTTTATTAGTTGGAAGTACTGTGGTGCAAGTCGCAAGGAGAATTTAAATGTCGAAGATAAGAGCCATCATAGAGTACATGCGTTTAAGATTTTGATCAGCTTCGGGTGAAATTTGACGGATTGCTATTTGCCCTTGCTAACAGAAAAAATGTCACCTTATTCCCTGGCAATACACACCCCACATAGCAAAGATTACTCACAATAACAACGTTTTGCCTACGTTTTGCCCCGTCCACTGTATTCGCCGCATTTAGCACCAATCGATTATCATTTGTGCTGGACGTCGCAAAGCGCTTTAAACGGGCAGCGCTTTCAAAACGATGATAACTTCTTTGAGAAGAAATTATTAATAATAACGGCGAATTCGTATTGGATTAAAGGCGTTTGTAGCACATTACTTTATCTTGAGAAACGGAACTTTTTTATGATTCAACCCAATAGTGTTAGAAACGTTACATTATATAAAAGTGTACTTCAATTATGTACACAAACTTTCACAAGAAACAAAAGAAAATAAAAAAGATGGGAAAAATATGCAGTAACAGGAAGACGAAACCGTACTCCAGCCAACACTTTCACCAAAATGGTTACGTTAGGTGCAACGATGTTTGCACCTGACCGCGGCTCAAGGGAATCTATCAGATCGTAAATACGCACAGGGCGATGATGTAGTCAACGCAGCGCAACGGTAAGCTACGCGATTAATTCAAGAAACGTGCCTGCCTTTAAAGGAAGAGGTTCTGATTCTCTCAATATTTTCCGAACACGGTTTGTTCGGAAAGTTCCCGGGACAATTGCATAATTTCAAGTTTTGTACATACACAAATTTTATTGATCTAGTTTTCTACATCATCTAGTTTACTGCTCTCCTTCCTTAGCAATACAAATTTTGTTGCGTTCTAGTAGACACTGAAATGTACCGGGGAAATCATTTTATGGCATTGCTTTTAGGTTTCCTGAATTTCGGAAATTTATTGATATCGTTTTCACAGATGAAGTTTGAGCAATGAAAAGAGATAAAATGTCTGTAGATGCTAATTCCGGCTAATTTCGGCTAATTTAACTATTTTACGTGTTACTAAGTTAAAAACGCGATTAGTATTTCTCCCAAAAATTATTCCGGCAACTTTCCAGGCAAACCGTGTAACCATATTAGGTTGAATGAAAAGCTCGGGCGCTTTTATTTTATTGTATTATGCTCTGCTATCTTTGCAGATACTGAAATACGTATTTTAATCAGTAGTATAATTTTCCATTAGTTTCTGTTAGGTGTATCAATGAGTAATCAATCTATCTACTATTTCTTGGTTATTTTCAAGGTACAACAATTAATTCATAAGAACTTTCTCCTGTGGGAGGCTTCGCGTATCGGTAGATATGATGGTGGAACGAAGGAAGCGACGTTGCTAGCAGGCTCGGGCCTTATTGCTAGACCCGGGGATAGTAATGAGCGCTCGTAGGATGTATACAATATGCTACGGGGACCTATACGACCACCTTCGGGAGCCTGATCGCCGTGGTCGCCTCCTAGCAGTATCTGTGGAAAGCGCTCCCGCTCTTCTATTCTTTTTGAATGCTTAGAGATGTACAGTGTTAGAAATTTCAGTTTAATGGAAACATTGATTTTTGCACGCAGACATTATATGTATACGAGCTTTTTGATTGGAAAGTCATCAGGCCCTTTTATTCTGATACTAACGCACCTAAATTTTTGTTGAATAAACATTAGTGCATTAACGGAAATAAATTAATAATTAAAATCAAATGATTTTGTTGCAAAGGATTATTAATTTTTCTTAAAAAATATAAAAAGATCCAGAAAATTACTATACTACAATGCGTGCACTGTTTTAAAATGTCTTAGTGCTAAATAATACACTTGATATAGAGAAATAGTGGTTTACTGATTTTTATACCTAATACTTTCTTCCGTTCCCATTTGATCAAATTCAACTGAACGATACAGTGTCACCTCGCGAGAAATGCACGAGCTTTCCATCCAATCTAATACATATGTACATACTTAGTTGTTCCAGTAGTATGAGAATACAGGAATATCGTGGCTGATCTGCTTGCGTTCGACTGACTGAGATGTAAGCTGCCAGGTATGTGCATATTTAGGTGCACGCCCACTAGGGTGTACAGAACACTGCTGCAGTGCGCTGGAAAGCTTATGAGTTAATATGTTTAACAAGGGTGGCCACGGCTACCGCAAAACGCCCCGTTCAGGAAATATATGCTTGACAACTACAGCTATCTGCGCCTACATATTCTGAATTGATAATGGGTATTGTTTTTGGGGAAAAGGACAATCATATCGCATCCCACATGCAGTCACACTGTTTGGTGGACCATGCACTCCTAAATAACTCCTAGAGAAACTATCTCCTAAACTAATATTTATATGCTCTCTATACGCTCATGTACAGAAAAAATGATTACATCAAATTATCCACCCCCATCGAAATCATTGAAATTCTCTCTGGACCACTTTACAGCGGGTTGATTTGGAGTAATTCGCATTTATTGATTAAAATGGGGCAGCCTGTATCGGCAAAAATCATATACATAGCTATTCCGTGTGTAAATATCGTATCGGTGGTAAGAATACTGCATGTATACATACATATAAAGTGGATATCTAATTTTAAAGTTAGAAACCTTCCCCTGAAAAGTAAACAATTGAATAAAGCTTTGCTACGAAAGCTACGAAAATAGCTCACGATGTGATTCGTCACTTACTCGATAAATAATGATAAATCATTGAATTAAACCGCGCAAACATTCAATTAAACTTCATTACGGGACAAATATATTATCTTGCAATCTGGATATATACTTCGTATTTGGTTAAGAATATTTCGAACAATCCAATACTACAGTGTACATTTAAGACACATGGGAAAGTAAAGTTAAATATACCCAACAGCATTTTGTGGCTCGGAGACATTATCGTTGTTTAGTTAGGTTTGTATTATTGTGTCTGAGCAAAGAAGTAGGTCAAATGTGTTTCTTCGACGAAAATTTATTTTGCAGTAAAATTTAGGTCTGAAGGGGAAATTGATATCTGCAAGAAAATTTGAATAATTTTAATTTGATGCGAGACCAGTACGATGTGATTACATTTCACATTCTGTTCTGGATGTCCATAATTTATCGAATCACGTATTTGTGGTATTGGCATAAGGGATGATACCTCGTCGGAATAATAATAATAGCATAAATATAAATATGTAAATATAGAAATATTACTATTTATTGCCGTTGCTCTACTTTTATTATTTTATTATAACTATTATTATACTGTTATTATATAATTAATTACAACTGACGTGTACCTAATTATTGTTACCCATAATTACATTATATTACAAAGTAGGTGATCCAGAATGTTTATCGCAATGCAACGACAGCTCGTTTTATCATCATTGCAATTTCTTCAATCAATTAAGCAGCCACCAGTGCATTCGATAACCTTTTGCCTACGCGATGCAAACTTGCACACGGCGCTCGTTTTATTTGGCAACATGTAAATATTTCGGAAACTATGGTAGATATGAAAAAATACTTCGGACAAACTTTGTCGTGGGATATACAGGGTGCGGCGCCAAAATCCGGACACAATTCAATTGTTATTTCTCGCCGTTCTGTACTTCTTGTAGAGACCGCGATTGGCGTCCAAATAGCTTGATGCATGCACTAATTAGTTATAACCTCGAATAAATAGCAATGTTAAAACCAAGTGCGGAGTATAACCGCAGAGCCGCGATTATCGAAAGTGCTCGCGCTGGGCGTTCAGCGGCAGAAATCATTCGGTTCTTCGGGTACCCGAGATCGACTGTGTATGATGTCGCCGCGAAGTATGAGTTGGAGAAGTCCAACGAAGGTTTTGCAACACCAGCGAGGAAAATTAATTCGAAAGAGCGCGTTGTCAGGACGCCCGACATCATTCAACGGGCTCAGGAACTGATTTTGGAAAATCCAGGGCAGTCGATCCGAAAATTGTCATCGGTTGTCGCTGTGAGCGAAAAAACTACAGTCGGCCGCATAAGTGTTCGTCCACCTATCGCATTATGTGTATGCGCAAGTAAAAGTAGGAAACTATGCAGATAAAATTTGAAAAATAAGTGAAGAAATAAAGCTTTATTCGTACAAAATGAAATAACATTTTGCGAGATTCATAATTGTTATACATAATGGAAAATAAAACGAAGTATTGTAATGTGGCGGGAAACTCGAGCGCAAAAGTCTTCGTCCACTTGCAAACTAATGAAATTATTGTTATACAAAACTACCATTAGTCCTATCAATACTTCGTATGGTATCCTTTAGAAGAAATTATGGCCTTTAGACGTTGGGGCATTGATTTTACTAACTTTTTTGTACAGTCTGATGGTATTTTTCCCCATTCCTCTGTAAATCGTTGTTTTAATTCATCACGATTTTTCGGCGGTGATTGACGAATATTTTTTTTTATTACTGCCCACAAGTGTTCAATGGGGTTTATATCCGGTGACTGGGGTGGTGTTTCTAAATAATGCGGGGTGTTATATAATATCCATTCTCTGACGATGATGGCTTTGTGCTTTGGATCGTTGTCCTGCTGGAACATAAAGTTATCTTTGATTCCTAATTTCTCAGCACTTCGAAGTAAATGTTCCTTTAATATGTTCAAATACATCCAACGATCCATGATAACGTCTATAATGTGGTAATCACCAACCCCAGCAGCCGACATGCAGCCCCATACCATGAGCGATGCTCCCCCGTGTTTCACGGTTGGTGTTAAGTTTTTTTTATGAAACTCCGTATTCGGTTTCCTCCAAACTTTTTTATTAGGGACATCAAACACACAAAATTTGGACTCGTCGGTGAATATAACACGCTTCCAAAAATCCTCTGATTTTGAAACGTACTTTTTGGCAAACTCTAATCTTTTTTTACTATTTGCTGCAGTAATTAATGGTTTCTTCCGACTAACACGGCTCTTCAAATTGGCCCTATGAAGTACCCGTCGAATTGTGTCACGACTTACAGTTTTGCCTAAGGGAGACAGAACGTTTTCCTGTATTTCAGGCGTTGAAATGTGGGGATCCTGCTTAACAGTTCTAAGTATCCGACTTTCCTCGCGATTTGTCAGCAGTTTTGGTCTTCCTTGCCGCGGTTTATTCACAATTATTTCGTCTGTCTTAAACTTTTTCAATATATACTGTACTGTAGACCGTGGTATATCCAATAATTTTGAAATTTCTCTTTCAGATTTTCCATCCTTCCAAAATTTTACAATATATTCTCGTTGAGAAAGTGATGTTTCACGTCTCTTACGATCCATTATTATTCTCTACGATATTTTCTTCTTGGATGTTTGAGATCGACTGTTGCCGATTGCAGACGTTTAACAAAACACAGTCGATCACGATACATTCGGTTATTTTAAAGATTAGTCGTTTCTAAGCGTCTTATTTAGAATAAATATTCGTGGACGAAGACTTTTGCGCTCGAGTTTCCCGCCACATTATAATACTTTGTTTTATTTTTCATTATGTATAACAATTATGAATCTCGCAAAATGTTATTTCATTTTGTACGAATAAAGCTTTATTTCTTCAATTATTTTTCAAATTTTATCTGCACATCTTCCAACTTTTACTTGCGCATACACTGAATGCGGTAGGTGGACGAACACTTATGCGGCCGACTGTATGCGTCGAATCGTCGAGGAGGATCTCCGGTACAAGTCTTACACGATTAAAATGAGACAGATGCTTTCCGAAGCTGCCAGGACAAAGCGCGTTGAACGCTGCAACCTGCTTTTGTGTTCCTTAAGAAACAATGCTGCCGGACGGCTCAGGTTTTTTTCAGACGAAAAAATTTTTACTATCGATGCGAAAATTAATCGAAGAAATGATCGATGGCTCGCCCATGACCTATGAAGATGTTCCCATTGTTTCCAGAACAAAATTTCCAGCGAATGTTCACGTGCTAAGTGTTGTGTCCAGTGAGGGTGATGTCATGCCACCACATTTCTTTAATAAAGGGGAAAATGTCACAAAAGAAGTTTATTTGCGTGTTCTGACAAATGTAGTGAAGCCGTGGATTGAAACTGTGTCGTCTGGAAAGCCGTATGTTTTCCAGCAGGACGGCGCGCCTGCTCACACAAGTCATTCGGTTCAAAATTGGTTGTCCGACAACGTCGACATGTTTTGGTCCAAAGAATTCTAGCCTCCCAACAACCCACATTTAAATCCTTTAGACTTTTATGTATGGAGCGTGGTTGAGAGGGTCACCAACAAGTCCAGACATCCAAACGTCGCATCATTGAGAGCCGTTATTGTTGCGACATTCGCCGATATGGACCGTGATGCATTAAAACGGGCCTGCAAACGCTTCAGACCGAGAATAGAGGCAGTAATTCAAGCAGGGGGAGGATACATTGAATAAATGTGTTCTTTATAACCTTACAAACAATTTAGTAAAAAAGAAATTTGTAAACTTTCCCGTTTTTGTAATAAAAATTATGTTTGAAAATAATCTTTCATTTGTCCGGATTTTGGCGCCGCACCCTGTACATATGTACAAATGTATATGGTGCCGATATGTATTTCATCTTGCGATGATCTTTGAAACTTCTGTGAAAGTCACGTTCATATTTTTAAATGGGAACTATATTCTTTTATTGCGTGTTCTTGTAACTAACATCGTAATGTTTTTAAACCACCAACTAGTGTGCGTTTTGAAGAAACTTGAGTTCGCCGACATTAACGCTTGCTGATGTAGGTACATATGTATACTGACGGAAGGTTGCTCGGTAAAACGTTGTACATCATAGTGGCCCTAAAAACAGCCGATTTTATGGCTATGCGTGAAAGCAGTGCAACGCGATGCACATACTTTCATCCAACAGCAAGACGTTGAAAATAAGTGGAACTCGGGTAAAAGCGATTTATGAAAGTGTATTGTATATCGAAATTGGATTTTATAAAATACACCAAGGCAGTATTGTGAAAAGATTCCGCCGTCAGCTACAAGAATAAGTAAGAAAAACTATAGTCCAATTTACAAGCCTAATCCTAATATTCAGACACTATTTCAGGGTCATCTCAAGGTCAAATGAATACCAGCATAATAGGTGCTCCCCGATTGTTCCAACTTTCATCTCAATCATTTTGTTATATTTTTCATATTTTTCGAGATATGTATATATTTAGCTGTTTTCAGATAAACCGAAAACACTGGGTAGATCGTTCGGCCGGGATTGGCTCTAGAAAGAGCTGCCTTTAGATTTAACTTTGAAGCTTAATATCTCGATAGATAGAGACACAACTTATTGTTAGTAGTGTTTTGAAGACAATTCAATGTCGACTGCAACAATATAATAATAAAAAGATATACATAGTTTCAATTTAAAATTATATACGTGACCTTCACAGGGCTTCTCGAAGTCATTGCGAAGTAAAATAAATATCGGCATGATATGTGCCAGCTAACGCCGTACAACAATTGTCTAAAACATTGTTTCGTGTATAGCTTTTTAGATGTTTAGATGTTCTCCGACAAGACGGACATATACATAGTGTGCGCAACATTTTCGCTTGCAATTTTCTCTCTTCTGCTAAAGCAAATGCTCGCAGCGGTGTTTTCCATCGTCCTCATTCAGAAATGTTTTCTCTACTACTGAATAACACGTCTGAAAAAAATAGGAGATGAAACGCACTGTTCCACTTAAGTTTCGAACAGTCGTTCAGCCCGGTTGTTGCTTTCCGTGGACATGTTTGTCTTGCCGAAGGCAAATGTCAGGATGCGGTTTACCAATACGAGCTGCCACTTTTTTTTATTACTCTACATGCACTCCGTTGGAATTGCGATGAAGTGTGTCTTCCTGCCATTATCAGTGCGTCTGTCAATATCATTGATCTTGTGGTAAAAAAATCATAGGAAGTAATTCGATCTGTATGCCGCGTACATGCTACGAGTAACAAATTTTTCCTTTGCGGAAATGCAGGCTTGGATTTTGAATACACAGGGTGCGGCTGAAATGATGATACGAAGGGGATGGAAGTGATAGCGAAATATAAGGAAAATGCTTGCACAAAAGTAAGTAAACAGTGTGAACCAATATTCTATCATTCATGGTTTTAGTCCAGTTTCGAAGAAGGTTGGAAAAATTCGTATTTATTGTTGGCACTTAATTCAGATTTTTCTTTAATTGGCAGATTTGCAAGAACAAGTTAAAAGTTAACTATCAGACAAGTTTCCTTTCCGTTACTTTTTGGCTATTCAGGGTGAAAACATCGGTTTGTAGTCTGAAATGCGACTAAAGACTATCCATTTTATCGATGGTTACTACTATCGAAAACTATCGATAGTGTGGGAGTGCGAAGTGCCCAACGTCCAGGTACAGGGCGTTTTTGACCATGCTACCTGGGACATAGCTGGTCTGCAGAACCGTGTCCCCTGTTTTCTAGGTTTTAAGGATATCTTTAAGGATACGAATGACAGAGTAGTTTGAACAGCGGAAGAGTGGAGAGCGAAGTACAGCGTAGAGTAGAACAGTGTAGAATAGCGTAGACAGTGTAATACAGCGTAGAAGGAATAGTTTAGTATTTTCTTAATAAACATATAATAATCTCCTCATTAAATATATTACACTTACACTGGCTTGATTTCATTAAAACTTCCAATCCCACAATAGTTATCGAAAACGTGGGTTAATATTCGTAATGCCGCGAATTTAAAAATGTTAGCAGCTATAATTTGATGATAGGCATTTGTTCTATAGCTGACGATAGCGATAGCATTTTGTCATTAAAGACTGGCTTTCTGTGTAATCTCGCGTACGAAAGAATCTGCAATTTAAAGAATTTTATATCCTTTGTTCAGGATTGAACTATATTTGCGCGCTTTCAGGAAGGCGCTCTCTTCCTCTGCGCCTAGCGTTATTTCCTTATGTATGTACTACATATGTATATCACATTCCATCACTATCGATAACTATCGATGGTCGATGGTCCAACTATCGGAAATTATCGATAGTGCTGACTATCGATATTTCTCCACCACTATGTACTGCCCGACTGCCGAACTCTCTCGCGTAAGGAATGGCGCGTGTCCTTTGTCTTCTGGCAGCGTCAAAATACGCTACCCAAATGCACATAACACCACACTATCATGCACATAACACCACACTATGATACATATAACACCATACTATAGGTTAAAGGTTAATGTGTGTTTTTTTGTCTCGTATATCTTGAAAGCTATGGTAGATATATAAAAATAGAATAATAGAATGGAAATTCAATAAATTTGTATGATCTATAATGTCCTTAACGCTAGAACTACCAAGGGGGTCAAAAAGACTTGTTTCAGATTTCTTGCTTTAGAATTATTAATATATAGGTATCGTTTTAGCAACTTATGATGAGTATTAATAAGAGAGAATGACAATTATACAGTCTGCTTCACAAGAGCGTACTCGCTGTATCTGTGTTATCTTCGAAAAAACTCTTCGGGTGGGACGATAAAATAAACAGTCAAGGAGTCCCCTAATACGCTTTCGACGAGGTCTGTTAATAAATTCAAAACCTTCGAGAGTGCAACAGTTTTTCGAGATGAGTTCCGCGTACGCCAAGCGATTTGAGGCAGTCTTTCTGTGTCATCACCCAAAAGGCCCGAAAATGTCTTTTACATCGGCAGTAAGATTTATACACAAATCAAAGGAGTTTGTAAGAAAGTGGGTGAGACGTTTTGAAGAAACAAAAACCGTCGATGACCTACCCAATAGAGGTTTGAAACAAGGCACAGCGACGAGGGAAGAGAAAGCCATTGTTCAGCTTTACAAGAAACATCCGACACTATCGTTACGTAAAGCTCAGGGCTTTTTACGTAAAAAGAACATAAATGTCAGTATTCTGACCATAAAACGGCGTTTGGAAGAAAAAGGCATTTCTTGGCGAAGTACAATAAGAAAACCTTTGCTCTCTTCGAAACACGTGGAAAAACGCCTGAAGTGGGCTCGCGAAAATCCAATCGCGATTGGGACAATGTTGTGTTTACTGATGAGTGTTCATTCTGGGGTTGGCTGCCAGTACGGAAAGCTTGGTCTGTACAAGGAATGCCAGTCATCCAACGTACTGTTAAACATGCAATAAAAGTGCATGTTTGGGGGTGTTTCAATGTGCGTGGATTTGGTACATTGTGCTTATTTACAGACAATTTAAATGCAATAAAAATGAAAAGATTATATGAAAGGGGTCTCCTGACGTCTGCTAAGAAGTGGTTCGAGAAATACGGTGAAGACTGGATACTTCAAGAGGACAACGATCCCAAACACCGAAGCCGTGTTTGCACGGAATGGAAGACAGAAAACGGCATCATTGCGTTGGATTGGCCATCTCAGTCTCCAGATGCCAATCCAATTGAAAACGTGTGGGCATATATAAAGCGAAAGCTTCGTGGAAAACATATTCACAACGTGAAAAGTCTAAATCACCGCATAAGAAAGATATGGAGATCACTACCAGTATCATATGCTGAAAAATTGGTAGAAAGTATGCCAAAACGTTGCGAAGCAATAATCGCAAACGCAGGAGATTGGACCCACTATTGAGTAAGAGCGTAATAGCACTTTAAATATACTTTCTATTTATCTATAAGTTTTCTACATAAAGTTGGTTTCTTCGTAGTTATCGAGAGTACGCTCTTGTGAAGCAGACTGTATATCTCTATTTAATGTCCATTCAACGACTTTCCGGTTCATAATCTGTCTAACGTATGATATCTGAATAACACCAAAATGTATCGGTAGTTCTAGTGTTTCTGCCCAGATTCTGTTAGCAGGTTTTTTTTAAACAGAATGGTTGCAGATTTGATGCAGAATCTGCTGAACAGAATCTGATGGGAGATCCTGCAACTTGGCCATCTAAATCCATTTGAATGGCTCAAGTTGCAGGATCTGCTCGGTTTCTGCTACCAATCTGCCATCAGATTCTGTTTAGCAGGTTCTGTTTCCAGAACCCAAGTCAAATGCGGACGCAGATGGCTACGGATCTGTAGACAGAATCTGTCAGTTCTGTTGCCAATCTGCTGTCAATCTGCAGGCAGATGGCTGTTAGGGGCAATACCGTTATTTTGATTTGAAACGATCTTTCTTTACAATAAAATGGCATATCTTTAGATAGAATACTTAATTTTCTTATGCAAAATAGGGAAGCATGTAGCATTACAATTTAACCAAAAATTAGCAGAAAACAAAATTATCTAATACATACTTCTGTTCATGTTCCCTAAAACCCTGCAAAGCTTAGAAAAAATGAAAAATCAGAATATTCCGGTTATCAAGGTTTTCTTGCAAGTTACAGTTTGCTCAACGATATTATAATAGCTATCGTGCACGTACACGACGCGTAATTAAAACTTTCCGCGGATTGATTAATATTTGCGATTACTCTATTGAAAACAATAAGTTTATAACTACCTCATAAATTCAACACCAGCCGGACACATTTAATTGATAAAATATCGTCGTTGAAATATTTTCTCGTGTTTTCTTAAAATTAATCACACGTGACAAATGTGCAGGTATCGTGTATAAACGCGATATCCGTTACAGTGAAGGACAAAAATATTCGTACAGTAAGAGTATGCAAATAACATAAGCTAAATTTTTTACATTACTCATATTTTTCAACCGTACACACGTTTATCCGCGTGTACGCAGATATTAATGATAAAAGAAAGATATTCAGATACAGAATTTGGTCGCACTATTTTGCAAATTATGATAAAATCATACCCTAATACAAAAATCTTCTTACTGTTTACGTTGTACGTGTAGGAATACTTCTGTCTCTCACTGTACGTTATCACAATCGATTATCTAGAAAACTTCTCCCCTTTTTACTTATCTTTGCATAAGTAAGTACATACATATCTCTTTCTCGCTTCTATCTTCATTTTCATCACACCCTATATACATACAGTCAGTTCCATGAGCATTTGTATTTCGTATCCTCAGTGTCATGAAAGAAATTGATTGAAATGAAGTGTTTAAAGGTAGGTTGAACTTCATATACTTTTGTTATTAATTACTCAAATTTGAATAAAGATTATATAATGTGTTCATTTAGAGAAAAAAATGTACCACACCACTCGATTTCAACCAATTAATTTACTGATAGCGAGGGCACGAATACTTGTGGGACTCACTGTACGTATTGCATGTACGTTTTATTGTATAAATCTACTATATGTATACATAGGTCACGTATATAGATCTAGTTTTTTTTCTCGTCAACTCTTGCAATTAGTGTGCAATATTTGTACTCAATCTTCTTCCTGATCGCAAAAAGTTTCTTCGATAAGTCCAAAATCATAGACAACCGTTCGATTGATGTTTTTCCTGTGAGAGTTATTGTTGGGTCACTTTATATCTAATCTTGTTTTTACATGAATATTTAAAAAATACAAAACCCGACTAATGGTATTTATTAATTAATTGTTTGCTGTCTATTATTTTTTAGGAATGTATCCTGTCTTGCCAATCATTTTTTAATTCTATATTGAAAAACTGTCGAGTTTACAACGCGAAATATTTTTCTACTGTTTCTTATCAGATCCTCCACTGTGTTAAACTGTCCAAACTACCATTCGAGACATTTTATCAATTCTGGAGAATTGTATTAATGTTGATCGCTTTTGTATTCTATAACACTTAAGTGGCCGCATATTATTTCTGGTACCTTTATTCTAAAACCGGTGATCTTGTCCTTCAAAAGTGAAAAACAAATAAAGCAAATTAAAAGTTCACATCTTTATCGAACCTTTAACTAATTATCTTTATACAGGTCTGTGCCAAAATTCTTGAAGTGATTGGAAATATTCACAATTTCTTTCTTTATTTCTTCTTTTCTTAGATTTTATTATTTCCGAGGCAAATAAATTTTAAACCAAATATTTTGGAAATTATTATATTACATTTGTATATAATAAGTCTAGCCATTCCTCAGGGTATCGCATATTTGAAAAGAATTTCCTTCGTACAGAGATACATGATAAAACTTACAAATGTAGCGTATTTTACTCGATTTTTTATAGATTGCACAAACTCGACATATGTACACGTGCCGGTACACTGGGTAAATCATCTGCGTGACGCATAGAAAGAAACTGATATCGTTAAACATTTTATTGCTTTCTCCTGACATTATTCAAGGTAAGTTAATTTTCGTATAACTAAATATAATTGAAATTATAGTGGTAATACTGAACGGTGCTCAGCAAGCTCAAGATAAATACATATACACGCTCCATGTTGTATCATTTAAAACTAACCACCATTTTTCAGGCGCTTCCGATAAAATCGACCAAATAAATCTTTCAAACACAAGGTAGTTAGTGTGCTATGCATTTGGATATTAAATATTTAGTGAAAAAAACATTTCTTGGATCTTCTGAATACAGAAATGTGTAGCAGGCTGAAGGATAACTAAGCTTTGATCAAAACATTTCTTCGTTAAATTAACGGAAATGCCCGAAAAGTGGTGGCTAAACTGTACATTCTCCAAAATATTATTCGGCTCCAATATTTTGAAATGCTTAGAAAATACCGTGAACAAAGGAATATTATCAGAGGTGAGATCTCCCCAATTTTGGGCTGTAAAACTCAGCCATTGTAGTTTGATTTTGTTCTAGAAAATCGAAGTGGTTCGTTTCTCTTACAATCCCCGAAGAATCCCCTTCGAATGACGTGCAGCTCTCGACCAATAGCATTGACGTTGCAGCCTTTTTTCGAGCACAAGGTGCAGCACAAAAACGATTCCAGTCTTGATTGTCAATTCAAACCGAACCAGGATGCCTGAGACAGCAAAGGCACTGAAGTGTTCGTAAAAGTTTCAATCTAAAGAAGATATGTTCATTTGGTAAATAAGGGTTTGGTAAGGGACATATTCCTTATAAAATGGCCCGCTATTTTATTAGCAAATTCATGATATAATTATCCAGCAATAGTATAAATATTAGATCAAAGCAAAGATTTAACTTCGAATCTGAACGTCCATTGGAAAAATCGCGGAGGATTCCCTGCATTTGCCAAAGTGATTGACCCCACAAAACAGAAACTACCGAAAATTGATAAAATATACATACTACACATTACTTTGGAAAACTTCTTATAGATTATATTATTCAAACATACATTGCAGAATTATCCAATTTAATTTAGCGTAAGAATCGCATCGGCTTCAGAAATAAATTTTTTTTAATCAACTACCATACAAAGTTCTGCCCATTTCATGCATAAAATGGTAGTTACGTAGGTACTAATTAAACGCTTTGGTAGGAAAACTTGACAAAATTCAAAACGTGAAATCAGTTGCTTTGGTCTGCGAATGGTTCATGTAGTGGTCGTGTAATTTGTCAGACTCACGTGCACAGATAATAGGGAAGAAATGTTCAGGGTGTATTTGTCTTGCTTAAGATGTAACGGTCAGCCCTCGGCCTCCCAGTAGTCTCAATGAATTGCGTTTCTATTTAATCCGTTTACGTCGCACCGCTTGCCGGAGTATGTATGTATTTGTCTGCATTAGGGACACATATTTGCCTACGACGTCAAAGCTATCGCGATGAATAACGAGCAACTATCACTTATTTTGGGTGGATATAAATGGTTTTTTTCGTAACGGCGTGAATCATTGTTAGGTCATTTCAAATGTCTTTGCCTATTTGGTTCAATTATTTTGTAGCATTTGGTTTGAAATGTTCATCTTTATGTCATTCAAAAGTATGGCTTTTATTATCGATACTGACAATGAGTATTAACAAAATGCATATAAAATACGGAAACATATATTTCAGGAAGATAATGAACACGCAAATGCTGCACGAGCTGCGAGAAATATTAATAAGCTATTAACATAATCATTGATCAAAGAGTTGAACCAGTTGCAAGTATGTAAAATAACTGCAGACAAAGACCAATTACTAAAATAATGGAAAAAAGTTACTGGTAATTGATAAAGCGAGAAAATGCTTTCATGATTTTGTTTTGTTGGAATAGCAGACGAACATTCGAAGACTTTTAACGTGACCCTATACATACATTGCCACAGTTTTACAAAAAGGAAAATTTCTCCATTGATGGAAATACAATTTTCTTTGTATTATACTGCCTGTGGCCGTCGAATGTGACAGGTATATAAATCAGGTGCCGGCTTCTGTTCCTAGTTTTCGCGAATTGTAACAGTTTATCGAATTTCAACGTGGAAAGTAGGTAACAAAATTATTAGGGCGAACGGTGGTCGAATAGTCACTGCATATACATAAATTGTACGAAGCATTGCGATATATTGAAGCAAATTACACAAGTATTACCAAATTAGGATATGTCCATTGAGTAAGCGTATGTAAACTTGATGAAAATTGTCACGATACATGGCAAGGCACACAACACTTATTGCAACAATGTAAATATAAAACGCAACTTTTAATATAATTAGAAAGTTAAATACATTGCATCTTTGGAGACTATTGGTAATTTTCTATGCTGGATACTAATTTTGTATTAACATGCCAAGCAATCGCAATATTTGATCTTAAATCTTATTTATAGGATTAAAATTTCTAGAAAACTTGAAGGCATTACCCGAACGAATATTTGCCAATGTTCACTCAATTTTCTTCAATGTCCAGGAATTTTCTGTGCTCGTTTTACTTATTGAGACGTTAAGCTCCTAATTGTTCGAACAGTTCCGTTACTCGCTATATTTGAACTTTTATAAGGCTACTGAGAAGTTTCCCAATTACGATAAAACTATTCGACAATACACACTTCCCTTTATTCTAAACACCAGTAGACACAATCCTCTGGAGCTTTTCTGAAATTGGGGGCGCGTACGTTCTCTAACATTGCTAAACTAAATATATGTGTACTCATCATACCTTTATCTTTATTGTGAATAAAATGTGAAATTAAAACGAGTTCTTGCCGATTCCTTGAGAACTATGGACACATATATGTTTTGGAAAATGGAATTTGGAAAGGAGATTTGAATAGATAGTGTATAATATATTACATAATTTTGATTGAAAAGCTTGTATTAAATTATATTTATCTTATATTCTTTATTTCGGCCTCACAGCTATGAAATTTCGACTTGGTTTACATTCTTGCATTCTTTTCTTTCGTCCTTCCTGTCTGTACCTCTTCTGCCTTATATTTATACATACATATGTATACTATCCTTCCTATCTCTTATCTCTCTATTGCACATCCATTCTACTTCTTATTTTTCTCCCTTATCCGCTTCTATTTCCTGAGCCATTCTTCTATCGTATCATCTCTCTTACCACTCACCACATCTGCTATCCTGACACCCATCTCTGTCTTCCTACACTCTCGCCAAATGTTCTAGTGCTCCGAATTTGTTACCACACAGTTCGCATTTCTGTTACCTATCA
This sequence comes from Nomada hirtipes, assembly GCA_951802735.1. NCBI lineage: Eukaryota > Metazoa > Arthropoda > Insecta > Hymenoptera > Apidae > Nomada > Nomada hirtipes. The sequence continues at coordinate 5,345,884 of OX637919.1, read as the reverse complement.
TTTTTTCGTGCTTCCACGTCTTACCTGCGCTACTAATTGTTGGCTCTCCCTCCTTCCTTCTTTACTTAAATATTTCTGTACTGTTGCTACTCTGATAATATATTCTCAGATAATATATGCTCTATTCTTCTGTCCTGCCCTTGCAGCTGAATTTCCTAATCTTTTCTTTTTAGGGTCTCCATCACATCCTTTGAAAAATAATATTGTATATATCAATGAGTAAAGGCGAAACAGTTTTTTTACTTATGTATGTAATAACAATTAGCAATGAATGATACTCCTTTATACGTATAATACTGTATTTTTTAAACATATTTTTAATACATTATATAGCACTATAATGTACTTTACAGGCTTATTTCTTTGCCGTGCGTTCCCTCGATGTTTCCTACTTTATCGTCTGCTTGCACGAGCCATGATATCAAAACAAAATGTTTCCTTTGCAGGAAAGTGTACAATTTCCGTGTCAGAATGTTATTTGTGCGTTTATTTAAAATGTTATCTTTTTTCATTCCGCATAGGACGTTCTGTCTTAAACATGCAAAAAAAAGTCGTAAAAATATAATCATACTGCTTTTATACGAAAACAGTAGATACCTTCTTTCTTTCATTAAACCATGCACCTGCTGTGAGATCTTGCTGTAAAATTTCTCAGTAAACCATGAATTCTGTGTGCGGGTGTTTCTTAATGTTGGAAAAGTCGTATATCATTTTCTTCTCTCTTGTTGTTTTAATAATGTTTTAATAAAAAATAAATAAACCTTATTTATTGTTCATTAAAAGCACTGAATAGTTTGTCCCATAAGAAAGATTTCAGGCCCAAGACATACAGTCGGGGACAAAAATAAGTGGACAGGTAGAGAGAATAGATATCAATGAAATTTAATCGACTTTACATTATTGATATAAACTTAACTTTTATTTGTCTTATATCCTTATAATACATAGATTATTTAGTGACAAATTCAAACTAATATTCACATTTTTATGTACGCAATCCACATTTAACGAAATAATCAGCCATTTCTCGAGAGACAAAAATAAGTGGACACACAATAAATTACATGATAAATAGAATACATAGTAAAGTTAGTACTTTGTGTTGCCGCCTTTTCCTTGGATTACGGCTTCTAGCCGTCTAGGAATGCTGGTTATTAAATATCAACGTAATCTTTTTCGATATTTTCAAATTCTTTCTGCAGGTTTCTGAAAAGTTCGGTTTTATTGGTTCTCTTATCCAATGGTACTTTTGTATCCAACAAACTCCACAGGTTTTCAATCGGATTCAAGTCAGGACTCTGTGGAGGCCATTTAAGCAATTGAATATTCGAATCCTTAAAAAATTTCTGACTTTTTCTGGCTGTGTGTTTCGGATCATTGTCTTGTTGGAATACAAATCCGTTGTCGAGACCCATCTTCGCTACTGCCATCTCTAAATTTTCATTTATAACATCGATGTAATCATCCGCAGTCATTATGCCGTCAATTTGTACCAGTGCACCAATCCCATTCAAAGAAAAACACCCCCACACCATTAACGATCCGCCGCTAAATTTAATTGCTGGCGTAATAAACGATTTTTTAAATGCTTCATCTTTTTTCTCCATACTTGGTACCTCTTTTTCAATTGCCGCAACTTAAATTTGCTTTCATCGGTCCATATTATGTTTCTCCAAAATGACAATGGCATATTTACATATTTTTCGCAAATGCCAAACGTTTCCTCACATTAGTTTTACTAATAAATGGCTGACGCCTAGCCTTGCAACATTTTAAACCAGCTTCGTGCAATCTTCTTCTAATTGTTTTTGTTGAAACGTTTACAACTAACGTTTCTGCAATGCTTCTTGATGGAATAGTTGGATCTATACGACATTTGCGGACAATTCGACGGTCTTCTTGCACAGTCGTACATCGTTTGCGCCCACGCCCTCTTAAGTTTTCCACGGTATTGTATAATAAATACTTTTTATCAATTTTTTCTATTGAACTTTTCGAAACGCTACACTTCTGGGCTATCTCGCGGTAACTCAACTTCTTATGACAGTCCGAAACAATTAAGTTACGAATTTGATTACAGATTTCTGTTCCTCTCGGCATTTTTAGATTATTTCGGAGGCCATGTTATCCTCAAAAGGCCTAAATTGCTATCGATAGACGTCTTTGAGATTATTGCGTGCAAGCATAACCAATTTGTAAAATTTGTTTAGATTTCTTGCCCCACTATAGCGTTATTGGTAGGCATCCACTTATTTTTGTCTCTCGAGAAATGGCTGATTATTTCGTTAAATGTGGATTGCGTACATAAAAATGTGAATATTAGTTTGAATTTGTCACTAAATAATCTATGTATTATAAGGATATAAGACAAATAAAAGTTAAGTTTATATCAATAATGTAAAGTCGATTAAATTTCATTGATATCTATTCTCTCTACCTGTCCACTTATTTTTGTCCCCGACTGTATATCACAGATAAATGATTCGAACGGCTTGCGTGCTAGGTGATAGTGAATCCGAATTTCGATTCACTCGAGACAATTTGACGTCTAGCTCCGGAGAGGAAAGCTTAGATGTTAAAGCTGGAGAGACAGTATCTAGAGAACTATGTCGTATGTGTTAAACGAATAGTCGACGATGGTAAGCGATTGTCGACGATGTTAAAACGATTGACGACTCTTCATTCCAAAGCTTGGAGATAGGCGTGATGTGTGGATCGGTTTATTTATTAGAATTTTCGACGCAGAGATTTGGCGGAAGAAATCGCCAATTGGTTACAAAAGACACAGTGGAAATGGAAACTAACCGCCCCTGTCTGCCGGTCACCCTCGGGTAGCTTCTGACCTGGGGGTGGCTCGCGCAAGGTTTACACGTTCAGCTAACTAGCTAACTAATCTAATCCTTAGAAAATGAGCTGCACAAGTTTGTAGATACCCGGCCCGCAGCTGCAGATGGCAATAGCGATTCACAAAAAATAACTTAAAGTGTTTTAGGAAACCCGATGGCTTTATAATTCGAATATTGTACCGCAACAAATACGAAGATAAATCAATAAATAATTGTCTAAAACTAAGTTTACAGTTTGAAAAACATAATACACGGGTGTTTAAAATAAAGATAGAAATATTCCACGAGCAATGTTGTTTTTGGCATGCGTTAATTGAGCATTAATAATACATTTACTCGACACCTACAGTACCAGCGGAAATTTTGGATACACCTACCGTATTTGCGTTCCATAGTTTAAATTATAAACGGCTGAGCTTAATATTTTCAACTACAGATAATAAACTCTTAAATTAGGCGTTCAGAGTAGCCGTTGTTTAGTATAATAGTTTGGGATCTTCTGCGAACCGAATATTAGATGTCTGAGCAGATTGTGCAGATGCCGTACATTTAATTGGAAAAATTAGTTTCAAGAGCGGGAAGGTTAGCAATATATAACATTGGTTTGGAAAATATTGTAAATTATTTGGATAACTTTCGTATGTACATATATATGTGTATGCGAATAAAGAGAAATAGAGCATTCGCATTGCGTTAGTAATAAAAGTATAACAAAATATTGTAAGATACCATAACATACGTACAACAAAATCATGCAGCAAAGTTTCAGTATTATACACTGGACCAGTGAATAGAGTTAAAGAAACGCAACATGCACAATATTTATGAAACGCGTAGTAGAAATAACAACTTTGAAATTCGGAAAGTAATCCTGTCAATGTTTAACATTCTATTAAAAAAAGAATCGCTATGTTTCAATAATAGTACCTGTGCATTAATATATACAAAATATATATTTTATATCTTTTCAGTGTATTGAAAATGGTCTGAAAGGGCGCCATTATTTATGGCAAGACGTAATATATTTATACTATAGATATAATATTTGAATTAATTACAGGAATAATGGGGAAGACTGATTAATTATAAATCACCTGCACCAGCTATAGCAGTGCGAATTGGGTACACTGCGAGGAAAAGTTTGTGATCACCAATCATTTCGAGAATTACAACGGTCTTAATAACAATTAACCACTGTACTGTTGAAAATTGATCATCTTCTCTCAAATCAAAAATAATTGAACAGAAAAAATGAGTGGTAAACAGAGCTTGCTTCCAAATTTAATTTAAAACTGTACTTCTACAATTAGCGTCTAGAAATCCGCGCATAATTTTCTTGCAGAAGAAACCAGGATAACTGCTGTCTTCATTTTGTATTCGTTTTGAAAACGTTAAAAAAGTGTGTATTTAGGTAGTGCGTATAAGAACGTTTTCATGTATTTCATAATACTTTCAAAGAAACTTTCAAACTGACACCAAGACAGGAGTCTCTTTTATCCTAAAGTAAAATTTCGTAAAACTACAAGAAACTTCACTATGACGTGTAAAAAGAGATTTCGAAGGGGCTTTGATATTTACCGAAGTTTTCTCGCGAATCGATTTCTAGCGGAGAAGCTTGAAACACTTTTTTATCGATTCTGAAATTCAAGTCTCTGTACTTTCTTTATCGTTTCATCATATTATCTGACATCTCGTAAAAAAAATTTCCGCCACATTGTCATCTCCATAAAACTCTTTGCTTAATTCAAAATAAAAACCCACAAACCACTGAATTAAACAGAAGCAGTACATTTCAGACGTCATTTGCTTCGATATGAGAACGATGCAAAAAAAGATGACATACTCAAATATATATTTTGTAAATCTTAATTCGATTTGTTTTTAATAATTTGCCACAGTATTCTACAGTTGCGCCGTACTCTGTTCCAACCAATGTGTTTGTTTTAACCTGTCATCTGTTGTAAATTCAGAATCAAAAGTCTTCTCTTACAGTTGAACCGAATTGAATTTCCTTCGGAGTAGAATCTAATAAACTGTTGAGTACTTTTTCGAGGTTGAAAATAAATTTGGGTATAGAAGGTTGAAGAACCAAGCCAATATTCGATCAAATAGTTTACTATGAAAAGAGGAAAGAAGATGTAAAAAGACTCTTTTCGAAAAATCACATAGGTACTCTTCGAGCTTTCCTGTCGCATTACCTACAGCTCCAGTTTCCATTTTGTTTCCAGTTGTTACCTCTTGCGAATTAGCTATTTATGTTTCCATACACTCTTGCTTGCATTCGGATTTTGTGTCGCAAAGGAATCCTTCTTCAGCAGCTGTCTATTTACCACGCGCCTCAGTCCTCCCGTTCGATCGAAAGCAATTTATTTACCTCCTTCTCATTCCGATCGCGTTACTCCAGCGACGATGCATTATTTAAGCATATAATGTCGAAAACAGTTACCACTGGTTGCCGTGGTTTTAACCTAGTTTTCCATTATTACTTTCACGTGGATGGTGGAAGTGCATACATTTCTTCTTTTCCTTTTAATTACACGCTTCGTTTGAATCGACCAAGTGACATTTTAGCGACACTTTGCTCATCAATATTTACTCGATGGTTGTTGCTTTTTAAATGACCCATACCCTCCGAAATGAAAGAATCAATAGAATTGAATACTTAGATGAACCGAGCATTCAAAGTTGAACGTATTAAAGTTTGTGTTTGACACCCGCAAACATGTGCTTTACTTTCCACTATGTCCCGACGATCATATTAAATATTTCCTGTTCACTCTTTTTATGATCATAAAATCATATCATAAATAGCAACATTTTCTGTTTCTTAACAGAATTTCTACTATTTCTACTATTATCGAAATCTATTTTTAAAAACCTTCTCAACGTTTAAATGTTTATAAACTTTGCACCATTTGAACATGGATTGAGAAATACATAAGAGTGGATTAAATTTTCCGTGCTTCATTACCTATCGCATCTTTAATGCACTAAGTGCAATGATTTTAATTGGAACTACCATTAAGTAATGGTAGTGCAAAGTTTATAACAATTTAAACGCTGAGAAGGTTTTTAAATATAGATATCGATAATAGTAGAAATGACTAGAAATGGAATCGATCAAACTTGCTTCATTTCGAAGGACACGTAATCTAATGTCATTAATTTTCTTATAAATGGAAGCATACAGGAGAGATAACGGTCAAGCCTATTTTTTTAAATGGAACGATATGGGTTTTTATTTATATTCCGATAGGACGTTCCAGGGTTATACTATAGAGAGGTACAATCGAATTCTGAGGTCAAAAGTAAATTTTTATCCAAAATAACAGATATCATATCTTTTTGAACTAATAACAGTGTCTTTTTGAAATAAATTGAAGTCTATCGTTACTAAAAAATGTGTTGCTGTAAAGTTTAATATTGTACATATTCATATTACGTTATATGTATATGTATAATAATTATTTTAATTTTCGCAACGAAATACCCCTCCATATATTGAATTTTGAATTTTTTGGTACCACATTCGTTATCAGCGACCTCAAAACCCCTTGATTACCAACTTTCAGAAGGTATCGATGCAATTTTGACTTTTGGCGACAAAAAGCGGATTTCCAGACCACTGTGGAAAAAAATGGGAATACAGTCGAACCTCGATAACTCAAATCTCAAGGGAAGAGAAAAAAACTTCGAGTTATAGAGGTTTCGTGTTATCGAGTGTTCGAGTAAGAGGTTTAGCACACGAAAATTCGACTTATAGAGGCTTTGTATGACGGATAACTTTCCGAATTGCGAGGACGGAAAGGTAGGCAAATTAAATTTTTTCACGTGAATTACATATTTATTGTATACATATATAAACGTAATCAGAAGACCAAAGTTACTTTACTATACATACCATATGTACCGCCTTCTTATTATTCAAAAAGTCTGTAATTTTGCTCCGAGTTAATGTATTAACACATTGTTTATCTATGAAAATTGACGAAAAACGATTAGCTTCCATGGATATGCACGTGATCATTTTATGTTTTGAGACAATCCTAACGATTGAAAGGAAGGAAACAATTGAATAATTTCTGACACAAAGTTATAAATAGACTGCGGATGTTTATGCAAATGCATATTTTTATCGACAATAGATAAAAAACTGAGACCAAAACAGAAATTTGTTTTGTCATTAGAGGATTTTAAAAATATAACTTTTATTTTGCATATTTTGCATATTGCATATGTCTTGCATAAGTGCATATTTCTTGCATACATTTTGCATAAATACATATTATTGGGAAGCTTTGCGAAAATGAGAAAACGCAACCCTATTTATTAGCGTGTAAGCAATTAACAGAAACAAATTATGCAACTATTGCTCGATTTATGAATTCAGCTATGAGAGTATTATGGCCAAGTGGAGGCGAAGATAAAGTACTACATATTGCTCGTCACAGATGCAGCGACGTATATGTTGAAAGCTGGGAAGCATTTGAAAATATTTTATCCAAATTTGTTGCATATAACTTGTTTGGTACATGGACTACACCGAATTGCTGAGGAAGTGCGACTGCAATTCCCTGCTGTTAATAAATTAATATCTACCGTTAAAAAAGTATTTTTGAAAGCTCCACTACGCGTTGCAATTTATAAAAATAAATTACAAGACATGCCATTGCCACCAGAACCTGTAATAACAAGATGGGGAACCTGGTTGGAAGCAGCGTTTTTTTATGCAACGAATTTAGAACGAATAAAAGAAGTCATAGAATCGTTTGATGAAAAGGAGGCTTGGTCAATTAAATCGGCGCAAGAAGTATTACGATGTAAGTCTTTACAACAAGATTTAACATTTATTCAGAGCCATTTCCAAATGTTACCTGAGCCCATGAAGAAATTGGAAACAAGAGGATTACCTCTAACAGAATCTGTAGATTTGGTAACTACAGTTACAGAAAATTTAACACTTACACCCGGTGATTATGGAGAAGAGGTTACAGATAAAATGGAATCTGTGTTAAAACGAAATGTACACTTTAATGTATTATTAAAAGTAGGCCAGATTTTGAAAGGTGAACACGTTGAAGGACCACGAGAGGTTCTGGCACATCATTGGAGTAAATTTAAATATGCCCCTATAACATCATGTGATGTAGAACGCCCTTTTTCGGCCTATAAATTAATTTTAACAGATAAGAGGCATCAATTTACAATCGACAATATAGAAAAAACTATTATTGTATATTGTAATTTAAATTATAATAAATAAAACAATAAAATATTTACTATTTTATAGATCCGTACATACATTCCCTATACATATATTTCGCATATACCTTGCATACATCTTGCATATATTTTGCATATATTTTGCATATTTCGACATATTATAACTGCGTAAACATCCGCAGTCTAGTTATAAACTTCGACTTGCAGAGGCAGCAGCGATAGAAGTTCGACTTCTAGAGGTAAACTTCGAGTAGTAGAGGTTTGACTATTCTAAATTCGAGTTCCAGGGGTAAAATGATGCATCTGGACACGTGGCAAATAATTCTAGTTAAAGTAAGTTTTATTTCGACTTATAGAGGTTTTTGCAGCGGAGCGGAAGGGAATTAAGGAAATTTTCGTCTTATAGAGGTTTTCGAGTTATCGAGGTTCTACTGTAGTTCGATTACTTTAGAAGTAGAGTACACTTTCAATTATCCGGTTTTTGCTTTAGCTGGTCACATTTTTGTTGATTAATACTGGTAAATTAAAGAAAATTAGTATTCGATTCTGCGTCAAACCACCTCATTAACGTTCGTACATGAAACATTAACGATGTTACAATAAAAACGGTGGTGTGACATTTTTTATTCCCAGCTTCCTTTGCATTAAATTTTCTTGAACATATTGTTGGGTTTTCCCGATTAAAATGAGACCAAACATGATATAAGTTGAATCATATTTCTTTATTTGACTCGTAGTCTTCTCATCTGTTTGCTTGGGATCCTACAACTGCGAATCACATACGGCCATGCCGATCGGCGGCTTCAATCGCCAGTTCCCATTCCACAATTTTACTATATTTCTGGATTGGCATGGTACTGCCTTGCTCGGATCGACGAAGCGCTCGAGCTTTGTACTTTTCGAGTTCGAAACACGTGTTTTCTCCCTACTACTTTATTTTCCATCGAAAAAGAAACTTCTCTCGCACCCCCAAGGGTGCACACACCCCAGGTTAAGAACCACTGCCGTACACTAATGAGTGCCACTGGTTGGTGCAGGTTATATGACAAAATTGAATAAGCTTAAGATATAATAAAAAGGACTATGAATTGTGATAGGTTTTGTCACTGCATCCACCTACTTTAAATTATTGCAATCCTAGAATCATTTGATGCAAGAATTAATTAGTCACTCTGGTATGCGTATTAGTGTGAGAAATCGTAATCAATGTCCTTGAATTATTACTGAATTACACATTTACTCGTTACTTAATACTCAACTATTTATTTAGTTAGTTACTTAACTACTCCGGTGTAAATATGCTCAAATGGTCCTCCATTGCACTGCAAACACTTTTCAATCTTACCTTCAACTTTGCAATCATGGGAAAGTGTGAAAGTTGGGGACACCCCGTACATAAAATAGAACGTCCTTCTGTATGTTCCTTATTAACTCCCAAACCCCTTCGATCGATTCGGACCTTTGGTACGGTAACTCTCTAGGGGCTGACAGAAAACGTGAGCCACCGTGACACCTGGACATCTCATCTCTACGGTTCCATCCTCTTGACACTTTGTAATAATTTCAGCTTAATGCATTGCTACACAAGTAGGCATTGTGTAATGGAGTACGCGTAAACAAGCATTGTCTAATAATAATTAATGAACTAATTAATTAATTTAGGGATACTAAACTGTCCAACAGTCCAACAACAAAATTGAATTTCAGCTCATTATTATAAACTTTTAAGCATTTTTGTAATTGCATCGGGGAGATTAGAAACAGCGTAAGTCACTCTTTACTAATAAGTAAAGTAAATTTTCCGAGGCAAGCAAAGAGCGGTTTTTGAAAGAAGTATCGATTATAATATTTTGTTTAAATATATCTACATTTGATTTGGACAGCCCTTTCAGCCACACAGATGGATTTGAATATGAACTGCACGACTTACTGTATAACTCAACTAAAAAAAATTTGTTACCCGCGTTGTTTCTAATCTCGCCGATTCAATTTGATCATACTTGATAATATTTACGGCTGACTAGTGGCATCAAGGAGACATGCCCAGAATCTTATGTAACTGTGGAGTTCAAATGATGAAATAAAATAATTCTTCTAGTAACAATAATACAGTAAATTCGCTGCCTGGGGAATCGGAGAGGTATCAAGACTGTGTGTTATAAGTTATAATGCATTTTACTCTTTTAATTTGTGTTACTATAATTAGACAACATAGCACAATACTCGCGGTAATATTCTTTATTTACGCTTATCAAAAAGTAGTGACATTCATCTGAAAATAATATTTAATCCCAGATTTGCATAATGTCTGACAAAAATGAAAAAATGAAACGGTTAAAAAGAAAGTTTATCTCTCCTGATTTATATGCATGTACTTACTTTTGTGTTTCACTTAACATGGTTTTCATACAACGCGGTACGAATTAATTTGATTTTTATGTAGGGGAGACCTAGGCGAGAAGTTCCGATTTTGAGAAAACATAAAAAATGGCTAAAAAATAATGGAGATATTCTCAACACTATAGACTAATTTGTTGTTAAATTGATTATATCTAGGATTTTAAGCTTATATTCAATTTATTGTAATAGGTTTTTCATAGAAAGTTATTTATGTGTGGCTGTTCGAGACGGAACTTCTTGCCCCTTCGTTGTTCCCGCCTTGGGGTCAGTTGTTACTAAGAAATAGGAGTTGCCTTTGAATGAAATAAAACACAATTTTATTAACCCTTTGCACTCGGAGCCATTCCGGGCGTTAGCTACCAGCAACTCGACGGCACTTTTCGCGAAAACGTGGATATAGGACTCGCGTCATATTATATAGTATAACTTTGGAACCAAGTAATGTATTGTAATGATTTTTGATTTATATGAATGTGTAGACATTGAGGAACATATTCTTTGCAAAAAAATTTAATTCTATTTCTTATAATTGTCTACACTATGATACATTTTGAAACAATTCCCAATATGCATTGCAGGCTGGTTTGTACAAGTTTCACAATAATAAGTAGTTTGACGTCTTCCACCTGGCGTTTTCCTATCAGAAGAAACAATGCAGTCCTGTTTTCTTTCCCCCACATTGGGAATATGTAATTTATTGTTTATTCTATTGTCCGACAAAGATGTGGATGGACGTTTTCTTGATTCCCAAAAATCACCTCTCAACTGATTTATAATTTCTTCGTTGTCTTCTTGGTTGGATGATATCACTATCACTACTATCGATTTCTTCCGAATTAATTTTTATTTTGTCTAACATGTCTGTATAAACGTTTCTGCCTTATTAGTGCAGGGATCTATCTGTAACGCTCGATCAATATGGACTGAGTTCAGCTTCGAAAAATCTTTTTCTCCAGTTGTAGGCTTGCTTGTTTGTATTATGAAATTTCACCATACAGTGCGAGGCATACTTGCATACCAACCTCTTTCTACGAACCATCCTTATCGCTTTTTTCAAGTGGGTAGAGAAGCGCTCGCGACGCGTCGAGAACGCGGTTCTCACGTTCTGTTCCAACGTAAAATCGGCTGATATTTTTTTCATATATCTTGGTAATTGTACCATATTTTGGCTTGCTTTTTTGTTCCATTTCATGAGAAAGCTTCAGAGAAACATGCATTTCTCAAAAAGTTGCGGTAGAATAAGTTTATCGTCCGAAATCATTAGTAAACTCTGACGTCCCCTCACAGGGGACATCCGAGTGATATGCTAGACTTACGATGTCCCCTGAGAGGGGACATCCGAGTGCAAAGGGTTTTAATAATGTTTATTTATTAAGGTTCGGATCAGCGGAAGTATATTATCTTTCAAAGAAAATCAACAAACTATAACAATCATACACATTATCTTTCGTACAAAAACAATATTCTCCGAATCGACCTAATATAATTCTATTTTTGGAGAATCTTCCGTTTGACTTTGCCTTTACCCTTCCATTTCACTTCCTTTTTCCCTTTGTCTTTAGACCTTGACTGCTCTTCAGCTAACAATAAGGCATCCTTTTCTGGGGTGTCAGTCAATACAGCAGATTGTCTAGCTCGACGACGCATAGATTTTCGCTGCCTCGGCATTGCTTTTGGTAGAGGCCGGACTACTTTGGGTGAAAGTGTTCCCGGTGCTGTTTCAATACTGGAAAGGTCTGGAATAGGCTTTTCAACGATGTTATCCAAATTGGAGGGTCTTGGTTGAGGATCCTGGTTCTCAACTAAAGCACGGCCGGTCACGTAAGATGGAGCAAAGTCCACGTCCGTGAATATATTTTTATTATATAGGCATATTCCAGTCTTCTTGAATCCATTAGTTATATTATTTGGAATTGACAATTCTTGAAATCTCATAAATGGACATGGTTTTTCAGGCGGCGCGACGGGGCTAGTTGTTACGGTGACAACTAGCCCCGCTTGGCACATGTGGCAATTTATGAGAATATTTTGTTTATATATTGCAATAGTCGAATAAACACTGTTACAACATATTCTTAAATGTCATTTGATCCATAAGAACGAAACAGTCAATCATGTCGACATTAAATAATTAATATAGACCAAAAAATAATGATGGGCAAATATTACTTACCTGGTACGTGACTAGGTAAGTTTAAAACCATATAATTCGCAATTGCGGGCGGTGTTAAAATAAATGGCAGCTTGGCGTGATTGACTCACGCAGCGAAAACAATTTAAAGAACAACGCTATCTCTTTTTATTTTGAAAATATAACCGTCGGAACAACTTACCCCCGGAACTTTTAGCCCCGGTCTCCCCTACTGTTCTGAATTTCTTACCTACCTCCCTACTAACGCCGTATAAATAAATCGTGCTATAGGAAGGTTGCCTGTACAAAAAATAGTAATAATAACAATAATTATTGTATAAACCCTACACTGATAAAGACAACAAATAAAATAATAAAAAAACAAAATAACAATAATTGAGAAGGTTCAGTTTTGGCATTTAAAACATTTACAATTTCAAGCTCACAATTGCAATGATCAATAGAACAACGAAAAGAAGACAAATAATTTCGGCGTTCCATCAGCAGAAGGCATAAGGGATAGAAGCGTGTATTGAAATTTTGCATACAGGGATATTTGGATAGCGAAGATAACAAAAGGATCGAAGCTGTCGAACGGTAAAGCAGATGTGCGAGTTGACGGGAAACAAATCTCGTCGAGTTAATTTATTATCTTTGCAGAATCGATCGGTTGTCTAATTGTAAGCTCGCCCTTCTAGGAAACTCGGACTCTCCTTCGAATTAAAATGTCCCAACGACGACAGCGGGTTCGATTTATTTGACGCAAGGAAGTCGATACCCGTGAAATTACCGCCATATATTTCCCTTCGTCCTCTAAAATTTTTATTCGCACACTTTTTTTTCGCTTCGGACCAAACTTTATCATGGCACCACTTACACTTTGTAACCTATGTATATCTGACTATTCCAAACTTCCTATTTTCATCGCACTGAAGCCCCGTTTAATATTTTTTGCAATATCTATACTTCACATAGCTTTACCTAATTTTAAACAATTTTATGTTGATTTTATATAATGTTTGTCAACCTTTCCTAAAAGTGTTTAATGTCCTTCAAATAAGTTGTAAACATGTCCTTTTATATTATTGTATACTGCTTATATGTTATTTGTTTAAATCTTTCTTTTTTTATTTTATACTTATCTGTGTTCCAGTAAACCTCTGCAACGATTATTCTCCCCTTATATCTTGCCTGTTACGATGCTAATAATTCAATTATTATAATTTTTTGTAATCCGCTTTCGCAGCAAAGTCATTTTCACATTTTCGATGCAGACATTAAAGTTTTCGCTTTGTCCTGCCGCACTTACCTCGCCTTATACATTAAGGGTATTCGACGTTTTTCTCACGCATAGTAGAATAGCGGGAGAAATATGTGAATGACAAAATTTTATTATTTTTGTGCGCAATACAGTGGTTTACAATTTGGTGCAGCTGCAGCAATTTTAACGTAATAACGATGAGTTTTATATTGATTGCTATGACTTTCTTTACCCCATATGAAAACGATTATCGAGATGAATTCAATAATATGATATGAATTCAACATTTCTCCTTTTCTGGTCCAATTCCTGTACCATTTCTATTTTGGAATTGTTGTATAATGGTCCAAAAACTGCATCGTCCAATGTAATTCAGTCCAGTACGATTTGATGGTGTACATTATGTGTTTACCAGCTAAAATAGCCGAGATATAAAAGGGAACAACAAAATTTAATTATTTTCTTCCACCAGCGAATCTAAAACATTCTTCGACCTTTGTACCTGAAAGGGTTAGAAAAGACTGCCCCTGGAAGGTTAGAAATGCAGACACTTTGCGTACTATTTGTTTTACATAAAATGTTCAGGAAAGTAATAATTCAATAACTTTAAGTAATAATGAATTATTGGAAAAATTTATGGCACGACTTGGGCGCCAGTGAAAAGTTATTGTACTTTAATCTTTCATAATATTGTCATAGTTAATCAGAATTAGTTTCAACGAGGAACAAATTGAAGCTCACAACTTCTACTATTTTACCTTACTGTTCGACTTTCTTTCAGACGCTGTCCAGGTGGTAAAATCCACCCTTTAACGGAGGGTTGTCAAATTATAAAAATTTCTTGATGCTTGCCAAGTGTTGTGTCCTGCAGGGCAGAGGTTTTGCAATTTGGTCGGAATATCGGACTGCATCAAAAAAGATCGTAATATTTAACAAAAATGTAGCCACTTAAAGTAATGAAAAAAAAAATGTTTACCAGTAGTGCACACTTAAAAGAGTTATTAATTTTTAAATAAAATTAAGAAGTTTACCTCTATTAGTTTCTTGACCATTGAATTCGTTTGAACAGTTCAGTATTTAACAAAATTTGTCAATGTGCTTAGCAGGTAATTCTGGACAGAAATGTCATGTATAGTATGGATTTATCTCGTTACTTATTGTTAGTCAAGTATGTCGAAAATGATACAATAATTCCGACCTTATTTTATTCTGCTTTTTCTTTTATATCAAATATACAGGAATTCATTTATTAAAATTACACCGATCGTTTAAATTCTGGAAACGTTTTGTAAAGTAGGAACGTAAGGAACGGTACCATTAGGATATCGTTATCGATACTTGTACTACTAATAAAGAACGTAATACTTTTAAATTAGTATCAACTGTTAACAGCAAACTATCATTGCATAGAAAGTACATATGAATACTTAACCAGTAGTAAGGAGTATCGGTTTTTAAGTGGTTTCCAGTTGAAAGTATTAATTCTTTACAGTTATGTCTTAATCGATATTGGTATCTATAATAGCACAATTATATTCTATAGCTGAGCCGTCCAGAAGCTAAACTAAGACGTAGAGGAAATTGACAAACTTAGCGGCACTGTTCTTTAAAAGTATCGCTTCAAATATGCATTGTGTACACAAGCGAGTGCTATAGAATGTATTAATAACCCAGATGTGCCTGTATTCTTTCAAGATAATTTCGTTTCCTTTATTTAAAAAAATGAAAAATCTTACCATCATTCTTTTCAATGGTTGATAGAGTTATCTGAATTAAGTATACATATAAAATTATCGCACGTTTCAGAAAGAAACTATTTTGAAGTGGAGTTACTGCCAATGATTTCCGAAATAGTGTATTTATTATTCATCAGCCAGATAACATTTCTGTACATCTCGTGGTGATACATACATAGAAAAATCAAGTTAACTTGCGTTATTTATAAAAAGTTGAACGCCAATTACCTGCTTTAGTATTAAAATTCGAAAAGTTTTAAGCAGCTCACAAAGACTCACATAACAGTGAAGCACTGGCTCTGACTAGTAATACAGTGTTTTAACTTGTGTTAGTGCTAAAGAGATACTGTTGGACGGTGCATAAGAAACACACGCAGTGTACTTACTTAGCCCCTTAAAATGGCAGGCGTTTGTAAACATTGCAAGTAACATAAAAATTGGGAGGCACACGTGTGACCCATGCACAAGATAAGATGTAAATATTATACAAAACACAATGGTGTGATTCCTGACAGTTTTGAGTTTTTGACATAACATAAATCTGTGCAGTTGTGGAGTGCAGGAATTAAATAATCATCTCCGACACGCCTCATAATGTAAAAATCGTAAGGCAAAGATAAAGCATTCAATTTTACGTATTTGTGACGGTATCGATTTTATTGCATGTCATGATACCATTTAGTACTCATTTTGGCAAGTATGTACGACTATCGACTGTCGATATTATTTTCAATAAGTATTTGACCGAAGTATTTGAATAATATAATAGTTTTGGTCAAGGTTCTAATATTTTAGTTGCAGAAAGCATCTTAAACATAGCTAAACTAATCACACGAAGATTAAAACGTAAATAGAATGTCATTCACAAATTTTACCTTTACGATTGGGAAGCAAATAATCCTCTTCTTGAAACCAGCATGGACAATGTTTGTTTATATATCGCTGAATATCTAACGAGACACCCTGTATATGTAAAATAAGATATAAATATATGAGTACGTTGCTTATTAATTCCTAAACCTTTCGCTCGATCTGGATCAAATTTACCCTCAAGGGCCCTGGAGAAAATATTCCCACTGATTTCATTCCCTTGATACTTTGTGATCATTTCAGTTCCTTGCTCCAATTTGTAATCAAGTTTTGCGTAATAGTTACCGAAGGAGCGAATAATTAATTTCTAAATACTATATTGCGTTAGACTTGTTACAATCACAGGACAAACAATTTCATTAATTTTAGTTAATTACTGCATGCTTCTATGCTTTTTGTGCAATTTTAAGTCCGATATAAGAAATTCAGGCAACGCTGGTTGATGGAAATAATGCGTTATAGAAAGAAATTATAGCTAACAATTCCAAAAATATTCACGTCGCCCTTATTAAATACATGCATACGTGAAAAATGTTTCACACATAAAATATGTATTCAAGTCACGGTATTGCCCATAAAAATAATCAAATTTCATCCCCTTTTATGCCTTTCACAAGTCCACTATTTATGAGAAGAAAGGCTGAGGATTTATAGCGTGAATACATTGTACATTGCACATACACTACTTCAAATAATATTTATCACATCACTCAAATATTTACGGTAGTAGTTTTCTACCTTATTCAATATTTGTATTAGGAAACCAGTATTTCCCGATTGGCCGATCAAAAATTCAGTGCATCCCCTTTTTGCCCGAAAGAAACTTTAATACTAATTCTAATTACATAACGACCATTTTGTTAGGAAAGTTGTGCATTTCAAGTTAATTTGTTGTTGATGCAATAAATATTTCTAGTGCTGTATACATATGTGGTACCTATGTAGGTATGGCAAAAATTGATTGGCGAAATTGTTAATATTAATATTTGTCTCAATTAGATGAAATTAATTATAGCAGCAATCAGTTGATGCACAGGGTGAGTCAAGAAGATGTGCTTGACGATATGAAAAAGTGTTTTAAATAAACTATGTTGCATTGTTATTCTTTCATGTTTTTTATTTATTCAGATATCAACCTGACAAGTATTTTCATTACTTCTATGTATGTTGCAGTTAATAAAAAGACAAATTCAACGACCTACAACAAGGCCATTGAGTTGTTGAATTATGAATAGATAAGCATGTTACCTGGCACGACTTTTGTGCTTCAATATTTTGCATGCTGCTCTTTCCAAGGGATATGCTCTTCTTCACAAGGGCCTTAATTGAAAATTAATCGAGAAGATAAACGAGCAGCAAAGTTAAATCGAATCTACCGACGAGTTTGTCGTTTTCATCGCGGTCTCGTGAAAAGGTACAGCATTAAGAATGCAAAGAGTAATTTGAAATACTCCACGAATACTGAAAAAATGCTGACTATTCAGTTTTGTTCGCAATCAAACTTTGCTTGTTAGAAACTTCCTCGCGTCACTGATTTATGTGTACTTCATTCCTCGCTTCATCGAACATTGCTTTCTTCAAGTAAATATCGGTGTAAAGTATTTAAACGTCTCGCTAAAGCGTAATATTTATTTTTATTCCACTGTTGATACATCGTAGAGTTACATCTATTGGAAAACTAACCGATATTACTGTGCATCAAAATGAAATGAAAACTCAACCACTGACCAGTTTCTTTAATCAAACCGAGTGCTGAAATATTTTTGTCAATGTGTATACGGAAAAACTTTTATTGGACGTCACCGTTAGTATCGTTCGAAGTGAATAGATTAAGTACGGTGACAAAATTTTGAAACATCGATGAGACAGGATTATATCTTCATACTTTTTCAAAGGCCCTTCACAGCTCTTTAAATTAGCATCAGTTAACGTTTGTCTTTGCAGGTTCGAACATCCCTACGGCTTTTCCATTTTAATCAATTCTCCGAATAATTTATTTCGAAATGGAATTAATGAACACTGAAAATACGTTTTCATTTCCTTGCCAAAAATTGTCCAGCGAAATCTTGAATATTTTCTACACTTTTAAATACATGCTTCGATGCTTTGCCGTCATAAAAGAATTAAACACTTTTAATTAAAATCATCATAGCATCATAGTATACAACGAAGAATAACAATATATTCGCGCAGTAAAAATGTGAAAATAAAGCAAGCTGTAGCTTTAATTTTTTATGCTGTTAAAGATATTGTAATACTATATTCAGACAATAGTGATAAAAAACTAATTGGCGTACTCGATAATGTACATTGACTCACTGTATATTGGCATCAAAACTGAACGAATTCTGTATGCATATGTATAGCTTTTGGGTACTGTATAAAGGGTAAAGGATGTGGGTTTGTTAAACTCAGTAGACTTATATGTTGTAAACAACGTATATGCATTTTATTTCAACATTGAACATTCACTAATGTGTATACAATATAATATATTTGTATGTATAATATATAATAATAATTGTAATAATAATAATAATATTATTATTTATGTATACAAGTACATTTATGTTGCTGCTGTTAATGTATACACGCATATGTACGCACTCGATTATTAATCGGTATAATAATTATTCTAATATTAAATGAATTCATCGTACAGTATATACCTCTCTATCGTTCTCTAATTGTGTATCGATTAATGCAGTCCTTAATGAATTATATTAATCACTTGTTTGCTTCGTGGATAAAATCTCGTCCCCTTTTATTTACTTTACACATGCCCGCGTGCAACTATAATTTTATTTTTTTCTCCTTGTACGCACATGTATGTATAAATATTCCCTGTACTTTATTCTCATGTTCATCTAAAAAAATTACCTACAACTATGAGTTCGTTAATTAGCTAATTAATTGGTAATCTTCGTCTTTTCCAGCGTTACGCTTTTCCTCTTTTTATCACAATTACCTGGTATCGTCGTATTGAACGATTACTCCACGAGCTTTGCTATTGTTGTTCTTCTTTATCTTTAACGCAACTGTAGCTCTGTTAACGTGGTAAAAAACGAAGGGTCACGGTTTTATCATTAACAAACGTTACGCCTTTGGAAAAACCTTGCGCTTCCTCCTGTATATTTTCATTTAAACGACTACTACAACTTAAACCATTGACAACTTTGGTAGATTCGCTTCTCGACACTCTGTTATCGAAAGACAATAGAAGAACTACAATTTTTGGGAAAACGAATAAGAAAGGAAATTCGCGAAGCGATTTTTAAGTGTTTAGGATTGTTCCTAGACAGATATATATAATTTATTGCAATTAAAAATGACGATCTTTCGTCGATTACTGAAAAACCGTACAAAAATAACTGTAAATATTATACACATGTTGTATATAAAATAAACTGACCCCGGAATTGTGCTTTCAAGTAACAAAAAGTTCGACCGAAAGCAGAAGCGCTCGAAACCGAAGTTAATTTAATGATTATTCGCTTCGTTAATTTCGTTTACTAGACGTTCACAGCTCGATTAATTATTCGTAACTATCACTAACAATATTGGGTAGTGACCGCATATGAATCGTTTTTATTGCTGTTGTTTCGTGCATTGACTTGGGGTACAGTAAGAAATGGCGCTGAATAACACAACAGTAGATTTACTTAATATTATGTTAAGGAAAAGTGGACAATAATCAAGTACGTTAAACTTTTGCTGGTATCTATAGATAAAGTGATAAGCAATTACGTCGCAAACATTTAGTGAGATTTATTCAGGCAAGTATGTAATACAATTCTGGAAACAAACGAACGCAAAATATGGAAGATATTAAAGTAGTAATGATAATAATAGTAATATTTAGAGCAAGATGGGAATCGATGCGAGTGATATCGCGAATTGAACGAAACGTGAAGTTGTATGAATTAAAGACCACTCTATTGTTCCAAATATTACCGCTTGAACAAAAATTTCCATATTCGAAGCACCACCTTATAGCTCTCAAATACGGGGGGAAATCAGGTTAACATAACGTGGAAATCATGCAAATTTTAAAAACGATAATACATTGGCGCCAAGCGTGTATGTAAAATACAAAATGAAATTCCCAAAGGTAGAGATACATACGTGGAAAACGATATATGTAGCTATGTATTTTATTCAAAAGAAATTTTTGGAAAACTGCACGAGAAAGAAAGTGAAGGATATTACAAAGAGTTTATACGATATTAAATTATTTTCACTAATTAGAACTTTTTGTACGGGTTATTAGCAAAGAATACGGACTTTTACTTAAAAGAAACATAATGAAATTGTTTGGTCCCTTATATTAGGTACAAAAGTGTTAGTCAATTGCTAGATTCTCTTTGTACCACTTTTATTCAATTTTTTGCCAACCGACTTAAAACGAATTTAGAACAAGCAATGTGAATTTATAATAATACTTTATTACAAATAACATAATCTACCCTATTGAATTATTTAAATCACTATTGGATAATAATGCTTTATTATATGTAAAATATTATTTATAACAATACAATAAAAACCACGATGTCGTTCAAATATATGAATAAGTACAATTTTTTTCTGGCAGTGAATTTTCATTCAAAAACCATTTCCCATACAGTCACCTACTGAATAAGAGAAAGCTATGCGAATACAGGATCTAATAATGTACCTATACGTATGCATTCCAAATTTGGATAAGAAGTTTTCTGATATCCAAAAATAAGTGAACGTTTATCGTGGTATCGAGCAACAGTAACATTTGCTACGACATGATAAGGCATTGTGTGTTGACGTAACATGCATGGAACGGTATGTCGTGGCGTACGTACAATCGGTCGCGAAAATATTGGGACACCGGTATAATTTTGTGCTTTATGCCTTACCTTTTGAGTTACGAGAGGATTTTGTACAAAGATGTATCGAATGAGGTTAAAGTAGGTATAGAGAATCTGCAAATGCCAAAACTTTTGGTTTTTTATACATATACATAGTTTCATTGCAGTACAATAGAAATCTGAAAAATGCAAAACACTTTATTAGTTCCAGTTATAAAATAAAAATAATACCTATAATTCTCGGTATAATTCTTTAATATCTTATTGGGTACCCTGTACTTTTAATAACTTGCTTTACCCAAACATTTTTCTTATTTGTCGTTGCTCTGTGAACTCTGTGGTTCAGAAATTTTGCATCAAATTCAGAATGTGACCAACTATGAGAAATATTCAGCTCTTGACGCATTGCAAGGGCAATTTGGCAATTTTAAACTACCCGTGCGTAAAAAGGTACCGTATGTAATATTATTAAAAGATATTACGATTAAAATAAAATCGAGTCTAGGCTACAAGCGAAAAAAGATCCTAGATTCAGTGCTCCAAGAGTCGGAGATGAATTGCACAACGAGCTGGGGGTTGCAGTTAGTGCAGAGAATGTACGAAGTGATGTAGGTTATCGCGGTAGAATAGCCAGGAAGAAACGGTACATTAACGCCATAAGTAGGAAAAAGAAATTCCGATATGCGAAGAACTGTATATCGTAAGAAACTGAATGGTAGGACACTGTGATTTTTGCGGATGAAAGTACTTAATGGTTATGGCAACAACGCGACGGAGGAATGGAAGTTTGACGGAAGAAGAAAGAGGAACTGACTCCTAAACACTTGAATCCAATAATGAAGCTTTGGTGTAAGTGAGCGCAGGAAATCGTATTGATTGATGAAATTTCAAATAAAAATAGATATTTGAATATTTTGAAAAACAATTAGGTAAGTGCCACAAATATGGGGATTGTGCGCAGGTTTAAATTCGATCGGGACAACGAGCCCAAACATAAGTCCCGACTTGTACAAGAATACTTACTCTATAATTGTCTTTATAAGTGCAATCCCTTGACTAAAATTCAGTCGAAAATTTCAGGGACGAAAAAGAACGTAGAGTTTATAAAACGACAATCAGTAACAAAGATGAAGCTAAAGGGACGAATAACGGAAAAAAATAATTCACAACATGCCAAACCTAAGAGAAGGTATGTACCTATCAAAATATTGAAAAGTTATACCGTAGATAATATCTTTATTTTAGAACTTAAACCAATAAAGTGCCCAATATTTTTGTGACATACAACTTTGCATATTTCAGATACTTTCTTGTACTGTAACGCAACCGTATGTAAAAAAAACCCAGACGTTTTTGGCATCTACAGATTCTCTATACTACTCTGACATAATTCAATACATTTTTCTGCATAATTGCGCATTTATTCAAAATGTAAAGCTTAACAGACAAAATAATACCTGTGTCTTAATATTTTTGTGGCCGACTGTACGTAACATTTCCGTCCGTTATACATAATAATATCCTCTAGCGGGTATGGTAAAAGTTCGCACAATACACAGTTTGTCCGGAAAGTTCTTGAGATGGCTTTTTTCTAATCCCCTGACGCAGGAATTGAAAAGTCTATGGAATCACCGAATATTGTCTTTTTTTTTTGGGTTGTACTTCTGATAACAGAGTAAACTAAAATTAAATATTCCCGACAGACTGCTCGTTTTACTTCTACATTGTATCGTCAAAAAAAATATTAGGAAAC
The DNA here is from genome assembly GCA_951802735.1 of Nomada hirtipes. Lineage (NCBI taxonomy): Eukaryota > Metazoa > Arthropoda > Insecta > Hymenoptera > Apidae > Nomada > Nomada hirtipes. The sequence goes on along the minus strand of OX637919.1, from coordinate 5,322,820 downwards.
AAATGCTTGGCAGAAAGTTATGATATCATTAACGAATTTCGCTAAACCTTACATATTTTGTTTTGTACCGTATTAGAATGTGCATTCTATTCACAATCCGTGGCTTTATTTTTATACAATTTTGGTAATTTACATTGCACAGTAAAAGTTTGTTAAAAATGATGATAGGTGCCTCAAATCTTTTCTACATACACTCGACTAATATATACACTGCTGACCAAAAGTTTGGGACCACTTATGTACCGTGTCTTATGAATATTGAATATCCAATGTTTGTTATTCATTCACTAATTCGAAAGATTAATATTGTGGGGAACAATAGCAATTTACTTCGTTTCGATATGCTCTAATTTGGATTATATCTGAAATTGTCAATTGAAAATGATGAATTACTTATAATATTGGTTTCAAGCTTGACATGTCTGGTAGGCCCAAACTTTTGGCCAGCATTCAATGCAATTATTTTTCATCTTTGAAATTGTTCCGAATTGACGCAACCTTGCACGTTCAGTTGTTGAAAATACCTATCACGCTTTGCAGGTGTTAACACCAGAAACAATTGCCCTGCTGTTCCAGGAAACTTTTATTTTGTTTTCGTTGTTCGACTTTGATTCGTTTGTGACACGCTTAACTTGATTCGTTGCGCTTCAGTTCAGACAAATTTTTGGCGTCGTTGTTGTATGAAGATCGATACACCGGTGTACACCTAACAATGGCATGTCATATTTTTGGATGAAAAGTACCTGCTAACAATTGCGCAGCTATGTTAGTAACAGATTTGAGACTTATTTTGATAACATCGGCAGATTTACGTTTGAAGTTGCTACGCTAGTACCAATGTGAAAGTACGTTTCCAAATGATTTGACCAGCAAGTCAATCAAGGTAGTAACTTAAATATGTATAATGAACAAATTGGGAGAAACTATCAATCATCGTATCGATACGTAAGTCGCGAGAAGACGCTGTGTGTCGCGCAAACAATAATTATTGTTTCGATAAATTTCAAATCGTTTGGAAACGTACCGAGCAGTCGACGCGCAGGTATCAATTGAAAAAAGAGCTTCGATCCCGTCACTGTTCCACCCTATTCGCCGGATTCAATCCGCGCATACTTTTTTCTATTTCGAAAAGTGAAAATATCGACGAAGGATAAACTTTATGCGTCCATTTGAAAAATTCAAAGAACTGCTACGACCATCTAAAGGCCATCCGAAAAACGTTTCTTCCTAGTCTTTAAGGGACTTTTAAGATATTTGAAGCTGTATATCGAAACAGGTGGGCTTTATGTAAAAAATCAAGTCAAGCTTTCCAGTCGAACTGTGTATAATACCTTTCCAATTAAAATCCTTTTACTTTCTATTTATCGAACTGTCAAGAAAGTTAGTGTGCTTTTTGGAAGCTTTAATTTGTTCAAAAATTCTTTTTACCAATCAGTCGATTGCATGATTGACTTAGCGTCGTCGTCGAAACGTCAGACTCGTCCATAGTGGTGGACCGTGTGGCTTTTCACAGATTGTCATTTATGAAGCACAAAACTCCGCCCCTTGCTACTTTTTCGGCAGCACGACCTTCGTTAAAAAAATGGCACACATATTTCAGAGGAGCTTGGGAATTTTGGAACCACTATAGTATTCGTCAGAGATTCTACTTTCTGTTAACTCGATACCCTACAGTTCTTAGATCAAAGCGTTCTAGTTACTATCGAAACTCGAAGCAATTCGTAGCAGCTTTGAAAGAGAAATACAGAAGCTATTAAATGCACTACAATGAACATCGACTAGGCAAATCTAATTGCCACAATTTAGTCGCGAAATGAGACTCTATGAATTATATTGGACAAGGCAGTACTAGAAACTATGCGAGTCTGCTCTTTGCAATAATTAAACTGCGAATGTTTATGTAAATATGTTTTTTAAAGGGTAAGGCTAACAGGAAAATACGATTCATCATGCAAAGATACATGAAATGCAACTACTATGTTGCATGTTTTGCATATCGCATATCGCATGTGTTCTGCGTATTTCAATTATCATAAATAACATATGCACATACAGTGCTGGAAATATTTATCGCACCGCCTTCAAATTTACGTAGTACGCAGAATTTTCATGGAAATATGGTTGATAAAATGATACGTATCCAAGTAATTTTGCTCGATATATCGAACCGCGCATTCTTGCAATAAATATCTGCTTTAATTAATTTCAGAAAGAACTAGAGCTGTATTTTTACGCAAGAATGAATGAATAATGAAGTATAATGAGTTACTTAGAATCGTGTTACACTACACACCACACTACATGAATCTGAATATCTTTCAAGTATTGCATGATTGGATAACAAATTCAAAAGACTTCACCTCCCTTCTTTATTTAAGGGTACAAGAAAAACAATTATGTACCATTCCAATCTATATTTACAATTATTAACGATAACATAGCTAACAATGGACCCAAGAACAATTGCAATCCGTGTGGAAAATATGTACGTGCTAACTGCAACAAAATACTACAAAAAATTAGCAAATGTTTTAGTGAAACGAACTGTAAATAGAATGTGTCGTAATTTCACTAAGGTGATGCATTGATACCATTTTGATTACGTCACTGAATAATGGGCACTGAATTACTAGTAAAAATCACTTACAAACATAATTCTCCCTATTTTAGCACTAATAATAGGAGAAATATACAACATATAAGCGCGAACATGTTTCATATTCGACTGATGCAATAGATATATCTAGCGCTGTATATTTTGCGTATTTCATGTATATGTATCTCACTCTGAAATGGCATGCTGAAAAAACAACTAGTGCATCACATTGTTGCATGATTCACACTTACAAAAAATGCCGTTTTTGAAAAAATGTATCAACACGCTACGTTAACTTCAAATACGCTCCGATTGTATGTATCTTATGACGTGGAACGATCGTTTCCAGCGTACAAACTTATTATTGTAGGGAAACGTCAACAACTATCAAAGTAAAATATAGGGAAGCTGTTTGTGATTTCCTGTAACAGCAAACTACATATAATGTATTAGAGCCCTTGTCAAAAATGAGGAAATGCACAGAATGCTTTACAAATGGGCCACGAGGGCGGTCTACTCTAATAATTTAAAACAAAATGTTTCGAATTATAAAAAAAAAATGTTTTCATAATAACATTCGCTGTCCGATTCTTAAATAGTACCTTATATTTTTCTCTTCGTATTATTGCTTGAAAAACACGAATTCAATAACACGACAGGATGCCCCATCCTGTCATTTTAATTAATGTTTCGAACTTATTGTTAGAATAATTTAAGTTTTCTTTTTATTTGTATGATAATCAATCATATCATATAATAATCTAATAATTTTATTCAATCGAAAAAATCTATTAGAACCAGCCACAGTTATATAATACAATAAATATCGTGAGGATTGATTCGTAGACCACCCTGTATATTTTAAACATTTTACAAATAACGCGGCATCCTGTATATTATTAAATATTTTACGTGCGCAAATGTGATATGTTTTTTTGCACACGTTATGTTCATAAACATCCGTAGTCTAAATGATACTGCTATTGCTGTAGCACCACGTGCGCTAAAAAAAAATGATGATGAAAACTGCTGGATTCATACGCGTACATAAACAAGTTTGCGTCACTTTCAAATTAAACGTAATACCGTATTCCGTAGACAAGATTCCATCGCTGATTTATTTAAAAGTTTGTTCCAATTATTAAATATTCCCATTGTTCGGGAGCAGGTTTGAGGGAGTCGAAAAGGAACGATAATCGGGGACAAATAAATAAACAGAGGCATTTAAACAAAATAATCCGTGAATTTATTAAAAATAACACAGGAAAGAATAAAAGAAATGACAAACAACAAGTCAGGACAATTAAGCCGCACTAACCAGTTAGGTCGATTATCTAAATAATCAATTAGTAAATTAACTAATAGTAACTTAACTAATAGCTTATCACAACCGCGGACACTTCTCTCGGTGTTCTCTTATACAATTTTCTGATAGTTTTCGAGAGAAGACCATCGGTATTGCCATCACTTCAAGTTTATCCGTTTTCCCACATGGCCAACTGTACGAGCAACCGCAATCTTTTCCATGAAGTTCTACAAATTTTCGTGCAAACGATTAAGTTCAGCGGCACTTCGTTGCTTTGTACGATACGCGAGGCCAAATATGACTGCGTATACGACTTACTCATAAATACAATATATCGCTTCACTACCATAATTGCAAAATACTCCCTACTTATAATTATCGCCACGTTGCACACGCGTTGCTCTACAAATTATTATAAAATTATGTTCGCGAAATATCTTGCAACGTTTGCAGTATAATGGAATCGGCGAGATCAGAAACGGCGGAAGTTACCTTTTAACCAAATTACGTTGCTCACATTTCAACGCATTACACGTTGCAAAAACTACTACAAAAATACCATAGATCACATGCAGGAATATCTTGGAAAATATTATTCTCACAAATTTGCTCAACAAATAGCCCTTTCTCGTTATTGATAAGTTACTCAAAATTCACTGATGCTGTTCCTGATCTCGCTGACTTAATTTTAGCGTCGCCAGATCGTGGGATCGCTGGATTCTTGGTTACATTTTAATTTCCCGCACCTACGCTTACAACATGGAAAAGTTCGATTTATTGGTGGAAAATAAACCTCTGCATCAGCGATCAACCTTTCTCGACAATTTCCCCATGTGACGTAAACGTTACGACTACCTTCAACCCGTCTGCAAAACTGTTTTCATTATAGCATTTTACTTAAATGAGTTCCGAGAATTGTTCACGATTTCATAATTGTAATTTGTTTTTCGGATTGCAATTTTTCTAGAGACAGTTTAACGCTTTATCTGTAATATAAGCACCAGAATTAGCATTAGTGTTCCTCGATCAACGAATCTTCTGATTACAATGGAATTGATTTTGAACGGTTTTATATTTGTATCGGTGAGATCGGAAACAAATTTTTTTTCTCAGATTTTGAGTTATGCACTGGATCGCATTTAAATATATTAATTGAGTGCAGAAACAGAATAAATCACTTATAGTTATAAGTAAGTTAAAATGGGTGTAAAAACGGCACACGTAAATTTGTATCTTTTACAAATTTATATTCAAATAAAATCACGTTAAATAATTTTTGTTGTACTCATTTTGTGTAAGAACGGAACTAACGAATTATAAAAGTTGAAATAAAAACTTTTCACAAAATTTTGGAGTACAATGTGACTGTCATTAATTTTGTTAAAGAAATACCCTTTTCTTGTTCTTGGAAAGTACTAAACGAGAGTGACTTGTGCGATTTGCGATCTCATCGATTCAATTGCAACTGGCTTTTCAAATTTTTCTTCCACTTGGTAACACAAGCAACCGAACAGCATTCCGTAGGTGTCGAATAAAGAATTCCGAACCAACAACTCTTCTGATAACAGGGGAATTAATTTTTAAGCAGCAGTGAACGAGTTAGTTACATATTCAATGTGCGTGTGGGTGTTTGTGTTTTTTTAAATTGCAACAGTGAAATTAGTTTTGCTGCACGGTTGAGAAGCGTCGGTGAATATTGTTAATATACAGGGACCTACATGCGAATGAACACTCATTGCCAGAATGTCTACGTATTCTTCAATATATTACATTATTTTTGTTTGTAGAAACAAGTGGTAGCTTTCCATTTCCTTCTCCGACAAGTAATCCAATCGCATTTCACATATAAGAGAAAGTATTCAACGATTTTTCCTGTTCACTCAACTACTCATGGGGATGAGTATTAAAGTATATCATGGACAATTTTTATTTCGTTGACGCTTGGTTAACACAATAAAATAATAAGAATAAATCCGCGATCACTTACTCGCAACTGATCATTTGGTTATTTGTATAGATATTGGAATAAATTTGTATTTTTCTCCTTTCCGCGTTAACGACTTATCCCGAACAGGCATTTAAATATTACTGCGATTAAGTGTTTCTCAGAGAACTATTTAGTAATTATTACAGAAATAAATAAATGAATATAGAATAGGATTTTAGAATATTTCTTTCGTATAAATAAACAGCTTTATAGTAAATAAATATTTATTACTTCTATCTGCTTTATCACACGGTAACTATGTAGAAATCATTCTTTGGGGAAATAAATCATTACTATGAAATACAATTAGTAATATATCACTTGGCTCGTGTTCAATTATCTGTGATTAATTTTCAATTAACACACGAAACAGATTCAAATCAATCATTTTCATCTTAAACTTAACCCTTCGGGTTTAAAAATCTTTTTTAGTTCGACTTCCAACGAACCGTACGACAAAATTCACTTTTGTTCCATCGAAAATATTTAAGAAGCAATTATTTAGAAAGGTAATGAATAACGAGCGACTTTACACGATGTGAAAGAAAACTCGACGAAAATCCTTCTTTTACGGACGTAGAAAAATGAAATTTTTCATAAGCATGTACTTGTATCGCGTTAAACAGACATTACAATTGACAAAAATTTAAAAAGTTTCGAAAAAAATTCTTTTTCATCGAAACATTGGCAAAGTCTCGAAGTTCTTTTTCAGTTATTCAGCGCCATTCTCCACTCTAATTGGGAGTGTAAGTTGATTAAGAAAAAAGCTTGGTCAACAATGAGCTCGCCAATCGCATGAATTTTTTCGTTCATCGAAATCGATGATTCTTCCAAATAAGTATTTGGAATCTAAAAGTATATAAATATTTCACTCTATCGTGCATTCGTTTACTATAAATCTCCAATGAAAATATTTCTCTAAAAGACCGCACATATTTTTCATTGCAACCCATTTTTTCTCCCTCCCTTTCTCATGGAAAATGGTCTCGCGATTGTTTCGAAATACAAATGTATGGTTGATACTACAACGAATAAAATATTTGAGAAAGCCGCGGATAAAATTTGCCGCGCAAACATGTTCTGAACAACTTAATAAATTAACCAACAGTCGCGTAAAAGATATTTTATTAACAATAGGTAGAAAAATATTTTATGGAGGAAATTGCAACCTATTTCGTTCAGTTTATAAGATAAAACGATAAAATCTGCACGATTTATAAAAAATTTCACTACAGGAATCGATCTATACGCAGCGTGTATAATTCGATTCCTCGATTCTCTGTCGACCACTGCATTTTCTTAATCGATATCAGTTAATACGACTAATTAGATACATCTACTTAGGCTTAGATAACTCTATATAAGGCATGGAGTATGTCATCTCGTAATCTGGTATCTAGATTATTCGTATATCTTTATAAATTTTCTGTTGTTTCTCTCACACACGCACACACAACCCTTTTCCATTTTGGTTTATTTATTCTTTTCTCACTCTGTGAAAAACAAATCACGCGTACTAATTTTTTTTCATTTTCTTGGTCGCAACGTTGTTTCCTCCCACTTTTGCAGCATTCTCTCTCTCTCTCTCTCTCTCTCTTTCTCTTTCTGCGGTCAATTTAAAATTTATTCACAAATGTCTAAACTATTCGAACTTTACAGTTTTTTTTTTTTTTACTTTCAATCACGTTCGATAGATTCTTTTCATTTCATTTATTTGCGTTCGGTTATCCCGGCATACCGATTAATTAAAATCGTTCTCCCCGACATTTTGTTCGTTTAATCCTATCGTCGAAAAAAAAGAATAAACAAATTGCGTTTGCCGTGGGATTTCGAATTGTCGTTAAAGCTCTCCCCCACCCCCAAATCTCTATTTCTCTCAGCTTTTCTCCCTCTCGTTCTTTCTTTTCTTTATTCTACGACGAATTGCAGGCGTGTACACTTGTATGCGTTCAACAGCAGAAACAGAGCAGAGAACGGATATTTTCAGTAACCGTTTTACCATACAACCGGTCTGCCATAGTTCCCCTATGAAGATCACAAGATAAACGCGGGCAAACAACTAACATTCGTCTCTGCGACTTCTATCGTTTCGTTCTACGCTCTAGACACTGGAGTAAAAGTTCCGCGAATTCTCTGCCCTAAGTATATTAGCTCGTTGATCAATGACTAATTTGTCGATTACCTAATAATTAATAATTAACAATAATTAATGGCCATCGAGGCATGTTAATTACTCGTTAATCACTCGTTATTAATGTAACCATGCATCACAAAAGTTTCTGTCTTTCGTTATTTCTAATTATTTATTTATTATTATTTAATATTATTATTACTTTATTTACAAATTTCTTCGTCTTATAAAAAATTACTAATCAGGGATGTAACAAGTAGAACTCGAATAATGGAAACTAATTGCTTCTTTTGTAGATAATTATGCTCCGTTTTAGAAACAAATTGTATATCGCTGACGATCGAGTCGCGGAACGATGAATCGATTTCTAATTTCAAATAATGCTCGTGCAATTTATATAAACGGTCTGTAAAATTCACAATCTATGATAACCAAATCAATAAACGAATACACGAGTGCAGGTTCTATTACAGTTACGGTTAGTCCGATCGATGAAATCATCTCTAGGCGCCTTTTGTAAAGTGTACGCGACATTTATTGCTCGAAACTGTGTTAAATGCGCTACCAAATTTATACTCCAATACTTTGTCCAACAACCGACTTTCAACAGTAATTGAAAATTGTTCTTCTGGATGATATCGAAATTTGAGAAAGTAAAAACAATTGGGAAGCTACCATGGTAACTTCAATCACTACCTACTAATTTAGAAAATTTATTGCTAGGTTCGTTTTCTTATGTGTAAAATTTCTGTCCAAATTTTGCGTACCGTCGATATTTCTTTTTTTTCTTTTTTTTCTTCTTACACGGTCAACCGATATTCGTATAATTACACGACCCTATAACTTCGAAAGCTAAATGTTTTCATGCTTTTGTAAACAATCGAGCATCAACAGAAGCAATGGACTCATAAATCAAAGCAAACGGCTTCCGTCCATGGGACACTTGTACCATTCAAATTCAAACTAATTAGGAGATTGCATCCGCGTGTAACCGACAAAAGCAAAGTATTGAACAAGAAAAAATAGCAGCATATGGGTTACTTTAAAACCGTAAACCGTTTTCGACGACAAAGAAAGAAAATTAATAAAACTGTGCAACCGCAGAACGCACTCTATATAAACAGAATGCATAGCGCAATAAGGCTCGCGTTTCTAAAAAGAAGAATTTACTAGGGAAAGTTTCAACAAAATGACAATTAACACAGATATATTGCACTAGGTTACCGTGACGAACTTACAAAATACTTTTCTTGCAAAACAATTTGCCAAGATCGATTCATTTTCCTTTCAACAATTTCTTCTCTTTTCTTCTTTCTGCTCGACGATCGTTACAATTCAACGATAGAAGTATAAAATGTGTCGATGGAAATCATGTAACATTAACGTTTCAATAATGGTCGTTCATTAGGCCTCGGAATAATTAATCGACGTTTTACCAATAGGCTTCGCTTACAGATACCAATTATCGAACAATAATTAATTGCACTTCCTTTCCCAACCTTAATGTATCCTTTTTAAGTGAAAGATAAATTGTGAACAAATAATGGAACGAATTTTTCTGTAACATTTATAGATAACAATGACGTAACGTTTAATAAACGATAGAAGAATATTCGTTCTTTTTCTACATTCCTACATAATTTATGTAACGAATAAAAATGCAGAAAACGAATCGATCCGAGCTAGGGAAACGATACTATGTAAACTTTCACGTGAAATGTTATTTTAATTCGACACTTCTAATTGGATCTAAAGTAACAAATGAAGCGTGAAGAATAAAGAAAGTGTATTAAAGTCACGAAAGTGATCAATCGATTTTTTCCCCGTTGAAATACCATGTTTCATTTGTTTATACCTTTCATAGGCCTTGTAAAAATTATTTAGCTATTTATGTGTATATATATATTTTTCTTCTATATTGTATATATATATATATATTATCACCAAATCAACAAATAAATATCCTAAATATATTAAATATCGTATAATATATGCTCTCCCAACAAATAATATATAAGTTCTCATCTATTTTCATTAATAATAATAATTCAATATAATTGTATGTGTGCGTATGCGTCTGCATATGCGTATTTGTATGTACACGTACATACCCACACATAGAATTGATTTACTTATATGTATGTTTATATATATATATATATATATGTGTATATATATATATTTTCACTTCTTCAATTTTTCGGTTCATTTATCTATTAATTTGTTTAAACCTTAGGCATTTACCTATGCGAAAATGACTACCCTTGTATTCCGGTAGCTATCCTTTCGTCTTCCACTCCTTTTTTTTCATTCATTATTCACTTTGCAGCGATGGAAAACTACTTCCGAAGCTTTATGAAAAAATAGTAATCAACTTCTTCTTACAATTACCATTGGTACCAATTTATCGTAATTGGCGATGAAAACGTACAGTTGCTAAAGTGTCGCGCGGCATCTACGTCGTGTTGTACAAAACATTAGATCAATGACAATTGCAAGTTTAAATGTTGCATCGACGATGTCAATTGTCAATAGTCAAAATGCAAACGGTTCAACCAAATTTTTTTAAGGATTTCCCCACAATTCGAACCCTCGTCCAATGTCAGTAACAACGCCAAGAAAAAGAAAACATACCAAATAAATCGTACATTAAAGTTCGATCACTATTCCTTCAACGTTTTCATAATAAAATGTAACAGAATATAAATATCGAACGCAACGAATTATGCGTTCCTGAAATATATTACCACTTCCCCTAATGTTTCAGCAATTTTCCATCGACTAATGCCACCTTCTCCGATTCCGTATTCAATATCCATTTCACACTTCATCAAACGGAAATATGCATAGCTTTGGGTCTCCGCGAAAAGAAAATTCATTAGCATTTCATCTGGAATCGATACGATTTATCGTGCCCGAGATACGCACGTGGCTCTGCTAACACCGTGTTACAAATAGCCGTCGTTTAAAAAAAACCCAAAAACAGCTATACGTTTTTGACAAGCAACGTATTGTGTCAGTTTGAACGCGACGTACCAATCAATTTTGATTTCCCTTTTCTTTTAGTTTCCATACACGGCTGCTCCCCCTCGAAACGCGATGCAACGTAAAAGTTTTGAACTATGATACGCAATACCGCAAGCCGCGAAAAGAAATGACGTTTCGGTGAATAGAGAATTTCTCGTCGTTTTCGAATTTAACAGCCATAGATCCCGGTATTCGTTGTGCTCGCGAACCAAAAACACGAAAAGTATCTATTTTATTCATTTAAGAGGATGGGATTTCATTCCCCTAGGGGATGGCTAACCGTTAATTGAATTTGTTTCGCGATAATAAACAGCCACGTTTGTTATCAACAAAATGTCCTTTTGCTCGCCACCCTATCTTTCAACGGCCTTCTCGGTTTCTTTCGAAGGCGAGCATTTTAATTGCAAGCAGGCTACGCACTCCTTTCAAGGTGGATAAATTCAATTTAATTTACGATAACCTTCGTTAGTTTCGTTAAATCGAATTTATATTTCAGCGGCAACGATTATCGTTCGAAGGAAAACTCCAGTTGCGTGGATCATCTTGTTCGTTGCTTTACGGCTCGACTTTTAATCATCAAGATAAAGCATCCTCGACCCTTTTTAAATGAATATTAGTCGAAAGCTTGTCCCAGATTACGCTGGAACATTTAGTACTCCCGTGGAAGCGGTCTCGTTGGTCTCTGTTCTTTTTTACATCAGCTCGGCGAACTAATTTAAATGAATACCGGCGCGAATGCCCGGCTCACGATCGCAGTGGTTTCTATGATTAAAATTATCGAATTTGCGAGGCTACGCCGCCGAGTAAGTTATACTAACGTGAAATCTCGCGACTTTCGTTGGAGGACATTTATTCCTATTCTCGCAACTCCGGAGACATTTGAAAATTCTGGGCCAATTAACGAATTAATCCCACAATGGATTTAACTGTCGAAATAATTTCGACGCTGTTCGGACGAAGGGAGTACCCTCGAAGGTATACTATATAACTCGGCTCTCCGGTGATCCCTCGTTCTTTTTTTACCGTTCAAGTTCGACGCGGAACAGAACTCTTCGACCGAGTTAATCGATGGGGGTGTTAGATGCAAATCACGGTAGCGTTAAAACCCGAGCCAACTGAATCGGAAAGAGCAATTTGGAAATGTCGAAGAGTTGGCAGGCAAAGTGAGGACGAAGCGGGAAGGTTAGACGCAAGAAGCCCTTAGACTTAGACTCAATCGAACGACGCCACGTATTCTTCGAACATGGTTGCACGTTCAGCGCACCCCTATCACCTCTCACTTATCCTCTGGATTTGCTCTCGGGGATCTTTCTGTTTCCTGTCTCTCGCTGTGAACAAATATATCAATGCTTCTAGGCTTCCTTCTGTCTCCTTTCATTCTTTTCTTATTTCGAACAATACAGTGTGCTCCGTTCAGGTGTAGACGCGCTATTATATCGCTTTAGTTATTGACAAGGTGAACAAATGTTTCGCAGAGAAGTTCGTTTCACTTGATTGGACTACGCGAATAGAATATTTGGCGCTGTTTGTTTATTGTTATTCACAGAGATCCCAGCGGGACAATAATATTAACATAATATTATTATCACTATTATACGTACATGTATTGTATGTACATTGTGTCTGTTTCAAGTTTGGCCAGCCAAGTATCTCGAAAAATAAGCAGGACTCAAAAGAACGATTGCGCCGAAGTTATATCTAGCATATCAGGGAACTCGTATCACGGCGGAACTTATTTGACCTTGGGCTGACCCCGAAATGCCGCGTGAACACCAGGATTAGGTATTTAAACGGGTGGACCCTAATTTTTGGTAGTACGTATTATTATGCTTGTAGCCGACGACAAAACATTTTCAAAGCACATGTGTACATATTTTATACAGGGTGTATAAAAAGTAACGAGTCAAGCGTGATTCTACACCCTGGGATCGGTGGATATGTGATCAAATAAGTTTCCGCAAACGTGTTTATAGCAAGAAAAATGAACCTTGCAATTTGTTTATTCCCCGCATATTCTTCTCGGCGAGTAGAGAGCAAGTCTCTGAAAGGTACCATATGTCGCGAAAGCACCGTTTGCTCGATATAAATTGTTGAAGTTTTTCCTCAAATTAGATTCTGTACGTCACACGAAGGAAGAAACAAACGTTCTACGTGAGTCCATGTGTATACTAATGGCGTATGGTTTCAATCTGTCTTTCGCATCTTTCATATTTTTCGAGATAATTAATTGCACTCACTTAAAACGGACACCCTGTGTGCCGTGTACGAATAAACGAATAAATGTTTTCCAAAATATTAATAGTAGAAAAAATAGTTATTATACGAAGTTGATGCACTTGTGCAGGCAAACTTTTCGGAATAGTTTTGTTCATTGTGCGCGAAGGTGTCAAGGATATTTTAAGATTAATGCTTTTTTTAATGGAGCTGTAATATTTTTCAATTCAATAACTATAATCATTAAAGATCGATCAAAGAATTCCGTGCCCTTGAATGCTCTTTGATTAACCTTGAAGGATTACGGTCATTGAATTCGTTTAAGAGGCACCTATGCTTATACCTCCCATACAAAGGGAAGAGTTATTCCGAGATGTCTGCCTCCTCAGGTACATTAAATGTGTACAATAACATGTTTTCATATCGTTAATATTTTGGAAAGTATTCACTTGTCACGCTTTCCGTGCCTCGCTCTGTATATACTAGTAATAATAATATTTCTTACTTATGTATATGTTTGAACAATAATTTATTCGATAATTACGACAGCCTCGGTGGTCACATTATTGGCCACGAGATCGATATACAATACATGTAGGTATGTATGTATACCGAACTGAACTGGTAATTTACGACCGAGTCAATTATTTCGCCTTGAAACAGGATATTGTTTGATATACATATATACTGGCGTTAAGAAAATTTTTATTTGGAATAATACTTAGTTGCAGCATTATCGAACACACGCCATACTGAAATCTCTGTAAATAATAGTTTGGAGCAAAATCCAGATACTCTCTTTAATTGGTCTCATCGATTAGAGCAACACTCTTATACAAAATTTGTTTGCAGTTTTTAAAGCTAAATAAATAGTAGCGTATATACACTTAAACAGAACATACCGTATATGCATATATATGGTACTTTGTCTTTTCTGCAATGCGATTAAATTGATTAATGGGATTAACTGTTTGATCAGGCCAAAGACCTAAATTTTGACGACGATACAGGTCGCATCGTTGCAGTTAAAACCATTAGATCGTCGACTAATGAGTGCTTGGGGCCTCCGACGAAGTTAGCTGGCCGTAACGCTGGCGAAACGTCGGAATCAATATCTAAAACCTCTTAGCTCGAAGATGCTAACAGTTTCAACTGCACCTTCCTTTAACAGATTCAGGACGGTCTGATCAATCGGTAGTGCACTGGCTGATACCTTTACTCGATGGCACGATCCACTAGAAAATTAGAATACTGGAAGTATTTGTCGCATCGTTTATACATTTATGCGAAATGCAACCGTGTTCTGAATTATATGATTGTTAAGTGACTGGTGTTTGAATCAATTTCAATAAAATGTAGATGGTTTAAATGTTGTCATCAGAAAATCGTAGAACAGTATTTTACCATCATATACATGTATGTATATCTGTGTGTGTGATGCAATAAATGCTTCCAGTAGTGTATTTATCAAAGTAACACAGTCCAACAGCAACCATTTACGTAATCGTACAACTTTTTGTATTTTTAATACTATCAAAAACAAACGATATATTCCAGGTGATGCAGTTAGGTGGACTGCCCTGTGTAATACATGTGTGACGAATTAAATAATTCTTTTCGTATTTTCACATTTCTCATGTTTTATATTTTAACATTGTAGCAAATCTTCCAACCTTTATAGAAATCTAACAGTTATTGAAATGTGAAAAACTACCAGGCTGTGAACGTGTTGATTGATAAAAATATTTCATCGTTTTTCTTATCACGAAAACACTTGCGCAGCAGACAGAGGAATATTGTTCGACAGTGCTATCAATACACGTAGGGACAATTCTGTTTCTACGCATACCCGACCGAGCAATGGTTTCGGATCATTACCTTGGATCCTCTTCTTCGAGTAATGAAATCATGGGTAGTCTTCTATTAATCGAGAGTTAGTATTATAGAAACCAACAGGTATTTGCTTTCGTATCGACATGAAACTATTGATTATTATGCAAATTTGTATATTCCTCGAAACGGCTAGTGATCTCAAACATTTGACCAGCAGTGTACGTCCCTAGATTTATTTCTGAGAAAGATGCCCAAGAACGATACTCGTTAAATCATTTCACAGCAATCTGTTACAATGCGCATAAATTATTCAGTTTTATGCAGACTAAACATTTTTCTTGAGTATTGCTCCGGTGTAAATCTAGGGACATATTTTTAGTGCTGGATCTGCCTTTACGTGCATTAATCGTAGTGTAGAACATTTCTCTTGCGACGTCTGTGCGTAATCGTGGAAATTGTCCGAACCAGAATGGATAACGAATTATTAATAATGTAAAATATTGAAAACGTTGATTACATTACGAAGAATTTAGTTACCGTCCTGAATGTGTTAAATAGTTGCGTGCAATTTTTTATGCACATATTACTTGTACCAATAAATAATCCACTATTTATTTACCAATTTTGCTTATTAACGGCAATACACTATAAAACGATTTGCTTGCTCCAGTAATTGTCGTAATTTTTTTTCGACACGGAAAAATTAATTTCTTTTTACGATGAAATGATTTTGTTCCGGCTGTCAGTTCAATCATTGCGCGGCAATTGTAAGTTCCGTAGGGTGAAATTGTCAAAAGACATTTTATTTTGATCAGTCTGGAAAGACGGTTCACTGAGCATCAAAATATCGCATTATCCTTTGTTTCAATATTTCAAGAATATCTATATGATAATAAAAGGGTCCGATGCCTCCAATGTAAAGAAAAATCAATATTTCCATTCAGCTATACCTTTACCTTCACTTTGACGCTCAAAAAGGAAAAGAAATAGAAAAAGTATGAAAAAATAACAATGAATTATTTTACAATGTGTTGATAATAAATCATAAAAATGATAAAGAAATAGTGGATTAGTAATCGGTATAACTTATACGAGAAATAAGGACAACTTATTATTAATTTGTTCCATGAAGAAGACAACCGTAGAATCAAAATATGTCACAATGAAATTAGGCCATATTCTAAAAATACATGCAATTATGCCATGGCCTTTATCGAAACTAATATTGGATGCAACTGTACAAGTTTTTTTCTAACAAATGAATCATAAGCTTGCGTTAAAATTCAATTAACAACGAACAGGACCCCGACCTTTAAGTATTAAAAATATGAGTGCTGTCAATAGAGACCGATCGCAATTTCAACAATGAATCTGTTCAAAATATTTTCATATTAATATGGCTTTAAATAATGATTATTTAATATAAGTGCATCCTGTAAAATATTATAATTGCAAAGCATAAAATATTAGTTGAGTGCAAAAGTTTTGATGCTTTTCCAATAAGTGCAGTACGTAGTCGACATTAATCTTTCGCTACATTGAATTTGGATTTAAATTATTATCGATTGGTAAAAGTGTGATAAAGAATTCGAGAAGCTCGCGGTAATCATCGAGAAATGCGTCCATCGTATTCTACGCAATTATAATGCAGCTGTAATCTCATCACGGCAACCTTGAGCTACGCATCATCGTAGAAAACGAATGAAAAACAAATGTCATAAACAATTAAATTTGCATACTGCCACAAATTCCCCCTTTGTCACTACATATTATTTATCGAATTTCTATTTATTAGATCGGTTGCAATATAATTTAAATTGGAAAAAATTGGAATTTCTATTCTGTTAAAAAATGATGTATCTTCGCTTTGCGAAAAATCATAGAAACAGACATAAAGGATATCTAATAAAATAACAGTTCATACGTAGCAATAGATATCAAAACCTTTGCACTCGGCCAATGCTACGTAACATTTTCCATAAATCACTGTAAAAATGATACAGAAAATATAGTGCTCTGAATTGAATATAAAATCATGTATGACAAAAAGTAATACGTTTTTATCGCTAAAAAGCTTTGTCGATGCCTGGAATATTTGATTAAAAATTCAAAGCGTCTATACAAAGTATTGTCGCAGTTTCGCCAAGGCCGAAAAAGGCAATTTTATGCAAATGTCAGAAGCTGGTCGTTTCAATCAGGTGCCACTTATACATATAATCGTTTGTTGTAACGACAAACATCACAGATCATTTTGAAATGCAAACTTGCTGTTAAATTCAAACACGTGGCGTGGCTGAGAACGCCGAGGCTCTATCTCGCGAACTCCGCCTTGCGTATCGTTCATATGAACATTAATTACGCAAAAATCAAACGAATTAAACGCTGTAAAAAAAAATTACAACGCAATACCACGAAAATTAATACAGCGAGCAACGAAAGTATTCTAACGACTAGGTCTTTATAGTCTTTGCACGTAAAAAATGCATAAAACATTGCTGTTTTAACATTCATTTCGACAGTGTATTCAAAAGAACGCACAAAAAGAAATTGTGTAATGGAACAGATGTATATTGGATGTACGTATGTATATTGCGGGTCTTATGAACAGAAGCAAGGAAAACAATTCATTTCGAAATAAAAACATGTCAGCAACGAGAAAAATACTCTGAATGAACCATAATCTGGGCGACATAGCGGTCTATTTTAATCGCCAGGAGAAGAAAATCTATTGCAGCGGAAATGATAAAAGAGAACCCTTTACATCTGCACCAAACTCACAATACCGATGATTGGAGCAAGCTTCGATTGGCCAGGGATGAAGGCTTTGATAAAGAACTACGTGAATAATTAATAGCAAGTAAAACTTGGAATTCGAATACTTTGGTTATGTTTCGTATATACAATGTTACCAAACCCTTACACGGAAATTAGGGTCAATCTGACCTGTAACTTAGACAAGAATACCCCTTCCTCATTTTTAATGTACCATGCAAATTATTGTATTCGAAGAAAGGAGTAAACGATCTTAAAGTGTTAATGAATGTCTGCCACGTGTAATTTATTTCACTAAAGCACAACATTTTATATACACATTTCTCTTAACTAACGTGCGAAGACTTTCGTTACTCGCTGTATATTTATTAATAGCAAATTGACTTGAATACTTTAATACTCGCGTGATAAATTGCAACAGATTTGATTAATAACGGGGCCATGTGCCTCGATTATCGTAGGCGAAGGACGATTTCTTAGAGGCCGTAAACTAAGAAAAAATAAATCGAAAATGAAATTGGACTCACCAAATGTATCTAATAGATTTCATCTTGAGCGCCGTGGAGTTCTCTTTGCACTTGTAAGCCAACACTTGCTTCACGCTGCTCACGTCGACTGAGGGAAACCTCGATGTCACGTAGGCTTTAAAATTTCAATGAAATATGTATTCAGGCGAAACGTAGAAAATTCGATGCTGCACTGGCGACCACTGCACATTCGACAAAATAATTCATCCGTTTTCCGTCAGTTGTACTTTAAAAGTTTGCCGAGGGCGTGCAATTACAATTACATTGTTAGTCCAGCCGCGGGCAAAAGAAAGTTTGAGAGATGAGCAAGACGAAAACGCAGCGCAATTTGACGAAAAGTAAATATAGAATATTTTCCGTAGCGTGCCAAATTCGTGCCAGAAATTCGTTAGACAACAGATAACTTCACGAGTATTGCCTGCAAAAATATGTTCATATGCGCAATAATTATAAAAATTTCTCTCGACTTTGCTCTCTTTTGCACGCCACGGTGTACGTGTATATTATACGATGAAGGCATACCTCAGAATAAACGAGTATGCATATTACCAACACAATACAAAATCTAGTATAAAACCACATCGTCGTCTTCAAAGTGCATATGTACACAGTTCCCTTCGGGGGCTGTACACTGTCGAACACACTGCTTCTACTCTTTGCTGCAGCGTAAGAAGTGGTTTAGTGTTATTGCGTTCAACTGGTCTGCCACGGCTCTTTGTATGTTGTTTACATTGCCATAAGGGATGTCTTTGAAGTTGAATTTGAGTTTAGGGAAAAGAAAGAAGCCTGCAGGGCTCAGATCTGGTGGATAGAGAGCAGCGTAATTATATGTACATACTGGTATGTCTTATCTAAACAAAAGTTTGGTGTCAGATAGATAATGCAGAGTGACGTGGGGCATTGTAATGTCGAAGCATCCATCTTTGTAAAGCTTCGTCGTCCCTAACAGACAGTGTCTGTAGGCACGAATCTTTGGAAGTTGGCAAAAATCCACAGGCACTGGGCGCATTAACGATTACATCGTTATTCATTAAGAAGAAATAAACTAATTATTCTTTTCATCAATGGGGCACGGTCGTGGTCGTTATTCATGAGTAACGAATAATTTCACATTATCCTTAATTTAAGACGATTAACATTTGCCGTACGCTTTGCTCGGATACCCTCGATGCCCCGTACACGACCGAGCGCAGTAGAGAGGTACGGGCCTGGCACGCGCTCTACGAGCGCTCTCATTGGGCAGTGTTTTTTTTGTTAATAACTCAAAAACGAAGAATCAAACAACATTTTGGTCGAGGAAAAAGTTGTTCCGAATCACCTCAGCTACCCCCCAGTTCCCGATGTTACGGTAGTTACCGGACACCCTGTATACGATTTCGGTTGTGGAAGAATAAAAATATTTTCTAAAAACAAACGCTTGGCTTTTAAATCGTTGACTTACAAGGAAGGTCCGGCAATCCGGAAATTCAGAAACGTATGAAACTTTGTATACAAGTAAAGTATGTCATCCGTAATACAATACACCCCTATTTTTCGTTCGTGCCATAATTCGGTTTTAAGGTGTGAAGTCAGCGCTTGAAAAAAATTTAGAATGTTATGTTTCGTGAAATATCTCAAGAACGCTCAGAGATATTTTAAAAATGTATGAACAAAACTTGCATCGCTTTATTGCGTTTCCTAAACTGCGTAGTAAAATTCCATGAGAAAAAATCATGGAGTTTGGCATGAACGAAAAATAGGGTTGTATTATGAATGACATACTTTACTTGTATACAAAGTTTAATACGCTTCTGAATTATTCGTTTTGCCGAACCTTCCTTGTCAGTTAGATTTCAATCCGGTACTTCTTTGAAGAAAGAAGTTAAAAACTAATAAAACTAAATTATTATGTTTTAGCGTTTGCTAATTAAAATTCAATATCGAATTATGATAAAAAATGCAATGGTGTCTTAAAAATATAAAAGATTTCTCGACAAATGAATTGTTACGTAAAAATATTGACAACATGGTTTATACGATAATGAAATTTTAATCAATGTACCTCACTGAATGCATTTATTATTTATATATTAAAAATTATTCTATATGTTTATTAAATCCATTTGTATGTATGACCCGTATTTTGTACATTGTTATTAAAAACAATGTAACGTAATGGGTTTGATACAGCGTAAATGAATATAAGTAAGAAGAAACGCAGGTGAATGAGTATAGTATTTCTGAAAGCAGTTTCAACTTTCATAAAGACTGTCCGGATTGCGTGAAAATGTAATGTATTACTACTGGGTTTCTTAGAAAGTAATGCCATTTTTTGTGTTTGTTGCCCAGCTTGTAGCAAAATATGTCCACAGTTCTATTATTTAGGAACGTGAGGACCATTATTTTGTATCCTCATGCTTTATTACTCTGATGCTTGAAAATGTTTAAAGACTGTTTTAAACAAAGTTCTACTATGTATAATAAATTGCTGTATTATTGAGATCATTGTTTTTAATCCTCCGCTGACTATTTTATGATCGCTCAACTCTCAAAGCTCAATTTTCAACTTTACAGATTATCTGGCAACGAACCTGATACAACTTTACAACGAAGAATAAAGCCTGCGTCCAACTAGGTTCAATGAAAATAACAAATAAACATAGAAATCTGCATTGCTTTGTAACAGAGTATTGGGCGTGGCACATATTCGGTGCCACATAATGTGTACCACAGTTGGCGCTTAATGTCTTCTCTTCATAGATTGGACGACAGGAGGAACAAGAAAAAAAAAGAAAAAATTTTGCGAGTATAAACCATGTTCTGCCTTACCAGGCCATTCCATAAATAATTTCGCCTCTTTCCTGGTAACACGAACAAACGTATCTTGTCTACACGGTGTCTGTTTTATCTGGAAACGGTCAAATATCTTACGAGTAATTGAGGTCACTGAAGTGAAAAATGTTCCTACAAAAGTTGTTTGGTATGTAGAGGACGGTTGTGGGATCAAAAGGGGGCGACGCGTGTTAACTTGACACCTGATTCCATTTTCATACGACTCCATTTCCATACAACAGAATGACCTGTCGTTGCACATCGTTGCACATCGTTGAACTCGTCTCGACAAATGTTATCAGACTATGAATCAATGACTATGACGTTCCATTACAAAAAGAATTACTTGAACTTGAAACACCCCACACTATTCCACCTGCGCATAGCTTGCGCCAAAAATAAGAGTACCTATATTATAATAAAAAAACAACAGTTTATCCTACATAATGCCCCCCTCTGTACCAAACAACTTTTGTAGGATGATTTTTTTCATAACTGCAATTCTTGAAAAGATGTTTCACCGTTTCCAGTTAGAACGGATACCACTCTGTACATGGAAAATGTTTATAAATTTTGTAGTGCCTGTGCTGTCTCAGGCATCGTGATTCGCCTTGAATTCAAAACTAGTACCATTCGTATTCTGTGCTTGAAAAAAATAGGCTGCAAGGCCATTACTAATGCTCGAGACCTGAATTTCATTAGAACAAAATGTTATTGTACGTTTGATGATATATAAGAGACGAACAATCCACATTGAATTTCTCGGACGTAATTAAACAACAAGTACTAAAGT
The DNA here is from genome assembly GCA_951802735.1 of Nomada hirtipes. Lineage (NCBI taxonomy): Eukaryota > Metazoa > Arthropoda > Insecta > Hymenoptera > Apidae > Nomada > Nomada hirtipes. Next base: position 5,300,823 of record OX637919.1, on the reverse strand, counting down.
TTATAAACAGCAGTTAGGAAGGTTATTACAGAAAATATGCAAAATAATGAACCGAGAATTCTCTTCCGCCATGAGAATAATCAGATACAAACAGTGAAAACAGTATTACTACTGCGTCCAGAAAGTAAGATGAGTTTTCACTTTAAACTTCGTGGCTTTATGCAAATTAATAAATATTTTCTGTAGGTTGCTAGCTCTGTGACTGCCATCTGTGTCAAATTTCATGCCATTATCTTCAGTAGTCTTTGAGATATGCTTGTTTATCCACATCAATAAAAGTGCATTCGGCATTTTCATAATGAATATTTTTGTTGAGCAAAGAGTTTGAATTAAATTTTGTTTGCGGAATCAAAATTCTGCCGCGGAAACGTTGGAAATGTTGCGGAAAGCCTCCAGCGACCAGGCTATGTCGAAAAAAATGTTTATAAGTGGTACAAAGAGTTCCAAGAAGGCCGACAAAGCGCTGAAGACAAAGAGCGCCAGGGACGGCCATCAGCGTCTACTGATGAAAGCCACGTCGAGGAAATAAAAAAACTAGTGCTCCAAAATCGTCGACTGACAATAAGAGACCTTTCTGATTCTGTTAGCATTTCAAAAGGATCAGTCAGTACCATTTTGAAAGATGTTTTGAGCATGACACGTATCAAGTCTCGATTGGTACCAAAAAGACTCAATTTGTTTGTGATCATTTGGCCAAAAATTCGACTCATATCGTTCCACAGCCAGCGTTTTCGCCTGATTTAGCACCGACTTCTGACTATTCAGGAAACTCAAAAGACCGCTACGGGGACACCGTTTTGAGACTACTGAAGAAATTCAACGTGAATCGCTGCGCGCTTTGAAGGCCATTCCGGAAAAGGGCTTTTTCGGCTGTGTCGTCAAATCATGTCGTCAAATCACAAGTGCATTATGTCGAATGGGGATTACTTTGAAGGGGATGAAATTGATTTGAAAGAATAAATAGAGATTTTTCATTTTATAACAAAGTCACCTTATTTTTTGGACACAGTAGTAAATAAGATAAAACAATCTACAATTGGAAATTATTCGAATGATTCTCATTTATTCTATTCGCTGAAATTTTCCATGAAGGATGAAAATAATTTTTCAAAGGAAATGTAACTTCCAAGAGATATCATTTTATGATAACATAAAATTGCCTAACATAAAATCACCTTACGATAATAATTAAAATTACTTATAGATGCGGAATATATTTCCGGAAAATGACTTGCAATAAAAGATTAATTGATAAGTACGACAGAACCGACGTTTTGGTGTTAGAAAATCACCTACGCAAAAGTAACATGACTTATGGAATGATCCGATGCTTCCACCTAACGTATCATCTAAATTTCGTAAATTATGCAACGCTGCAATTGTTTCTTTCTCACTTGTTTGGCTGCCAAATTAGCAATAACTAAATAACTGGATACTATGGTACCGCATAAAGATTTGATACATATGCTCATGAGAAAAATATTTTTAAATTTTGTACTCTTGTTGCACCGTTAACCTTTTCTTTGTTTCATTTTATAGACAAAATATAGATACGTAGAAGCAACAGAGAGCAAACTAGATATATCACTTAAATATTTTCTAAGCAAAAATTTAATGATGGTCCACAGAACTTTCGGTTCAAAAGGCACTTTTCAAATTTTATCTTTAAATTATTCTCTAAGTATTAGAGAATAATTGTCCATAACTAATTTGATGATTTTTAGTACAATAGCTGTTAAATTAAGGCTACGTTTACGGTGGATGCGTATTCGTACGAACGGCGTTCTGACGAATACGTCTGAACTATTTAAACTAATGCATTGAAAGAGTTCAGACGTATTCGTCAGAACCGTAAACGTACGTAGCCTAATTCAGCGATATAATTTTCCTCCAGCTCAACCTGGATCAAAAAATTTGCACATGGTATACCTATTTCTACCATGACAGAAAGTTCTAATTTTAAACCATTTTACATATATGTATATATATCAACACCATTTTACTGCATTATATCAATTATGATCAGTTTAGAGAATCTCGGTTTCTGTTGTAACGGAAAATACAGGTCTTGCTGCAGAACTTTGATATTCGCTTGTTTTCCGCCATGTTGCATTTTAGTGTAGATTGCAGATCATTGCAGTGACTAATTCTACAATTTACAACCGAATTAAATAATCTCGAATAAATATGCACCAATGTATCAATACATATATTGCTCAAATTATTATCTATATTTAACTGATAATTTGAAATCTCGACAGTTTTGTCAATTACTTGCATACAAACGCAAAGATGTCAAAAGACACTTTTTGGTCGAAATAGGTATACACAAAATCGTGGTAGAAATAGTGTTGATGCTGCTTTTCAATTCTGATCGAATCCCCGGGACTTTCTGTTGTCTCTCTTTGAAATAATTTTAATTCTTTACCTTTTGCATTGATGTTTTTATCGACCGACCGGATTGTCCTTGCTTGTTATTTTCAAAATTCCAATCCTCGGACACAGTTTGAAAGTACATTCTAATGCTTTGCAATATATGATGAGATAAGTATAATTTTTGTACAATTTCCCCGTTAGAAAATTGTTGTATTATGTATTGTGACAATAGCACATCCCATTTCAATACTGACAATGAGTTCAAGGAAACATATGCATATAAAAATTAAGATATGCTGAAATGTTAACTCCTTTAATTTGTACTTAAGACTGCAGTACAAATGCTGTAGATGTTCGCAATTGCTTCAAACAGAGTGTCAGCTTAACGAGAAGTTCGAAATGCACTGTTTAAAATGAGAAAATGTTATTCGTTTTTGAAAAACTTTCTAACGAAGCTAATACGATTCTTCTCTATCGATATTATAAAACTTTTTAAATTATACATACATCGAAGAGATGAAACTTTGTTTAACGTAGATCTAAATGAATTTCTAGAAAATTATATTTCCTGCCAGCACTGCAAGAGAAATCTTATAGAGAGTTATGGAATAAAAAGTAATTCCACCTTCCGAATCCAATATCAAGAATTCTAACTTCTGCCACCACTTTGCAATACGATTGTTCCAAATCTAACTTTGAATCACGCTTTCTTCAATCTTTCATAAACGCGTGATTTCATACTAGTGCATCTAAAATTGATGTGTGTAAGTAGAATTCCAATAATCCGCTACTTTCTACCAGATGTTAAAAATAATTTTGAGAACGCAGGCTTCCTAAGGATATAATAATCCTTGGACCCTTGGACAATTACAGGGAATTCATCCTCCAGCCCCTGAAGTAATTTCAGCCAACGCTGTTGAAACGTACTTTCCACAAAATGTTATATAGAATATCCTTGATTCAATCTACATATAGGTACCAAGGAGTTACCCAAGGATGTTCTTACACTATAACAGTAGTATGAAGGACTTCCAACCTAATTTCGTTATAAAAGATACAATTTTTGCTGCTACTACTGCTTGGGTACGTGTCGAAAGGGGCATATATGGCGCCGATAGGTATTTGACCTTGCAATGACCTTGAAAAGTTTTGCGAAGGTCAGGTATATATTTTTCAATGGGAACATAAATCCAGATTAAAACGGGCACACTGTATAACGTTCATTTGGGCCATGCTTTAACAAAATTGTGTTGCTAGTAACAACAAAATACAAATTAGTCGGGATTCGAGTACTATCAGCATTCGAGTGTGCCTAAAATATAAGTATGTATAGAGAATAAATAAATGTTAACGCTCGCACGCGTACACGAGTGGGACAGATTTGATTCTTTTCTGTGATATTTACGGATTTCGATATTTAGACAGCCTGACAATAGAATAGAACGACAAATGGGAACTGGATTCTACTAACAATAAGAGAAAAGATAGCGATTTTATAAACTAGAATTCCGATTCTTGGGCGACCTATTTTCGATCCGCGTAAATGTTTAGACATCCTCGAGAGTAGTCACCGTTTTATTCTCGGATATCCTGTGTTTAGCACGCTTCATGATACGCGCACTTCGCGCTCCATTCCTGTGTTTCGTTTTGTTCTACTCTATCAATAGTTTCGCAACGTCCGAATGAAATCGATACACGTACTAATATCGTAGTACGTATTCACCACGATAGGGTATCACAGTTTTCCTTCCAGAATATACTGTACATATTAGATTGATGGAAAAGGAATTGGAATTTTCGTTAGCTGATTCTGAAATGGTCATTGTAGAAACGTGAATGAAGGTGAAGAATGTATGTACAATTTTGAAATAAAAAATAAATTGACGATGTTATACTTTAACCACGTGTCATTCACCTTTAGAAGCATACAATCCTCGAAATATTCAGCCTTGTATCTCCAGACGTATACATGTATGTGCATAATAAATTCTGATAACCAGCCTACCATCTGCGTTTGAAACGTATAGGCCATCCCATAAGTATTGTGGTTTTTCTGTGAGTTGGTTTAAAAAAAGGAAGTTTTCACGTTCATTACTTATCTGTTTGGAATGTGTAAGTATTTACGTTACTAGTATTTACTAGGGTGGTGTTTGAAATTTAACTTTTAAAATATCGCCGTGGCACGATAACATTTTTCATTCTCTAAGCTGAGAAACAAGCCCGATCATTTCATAATGTTTTAGACGTTTGTTTATTAATATTTTGAATAACGACTTCATACCTCATGAATCTGACGACATTATACATATAAAGAATTCCTAACTCTTAAAAACAATATTTGTTGCTATTAGTCAAGCAATTCAAGGAGAAATATCCTCAGATTAAGCAATTAACTTCATTGGCTCCATGATTATTATTTGAGAAATAATAATTTTTATAAATCTAAATTGGCTATTCTTAAAAGTTGTTGGTTCACAAATTTGCTTTGCAATAATATTCTATCGAATCATATCTTAAAAAGAACAAGGTTAAATGGTTGCTAGCAACCCCTATTATGGAATTGAATACAAGTTTTTAAAAGTACTATGCTGCTTACTCATAAGGGTGAGGCAGGCCGCCTCGTAAAAAGATAAAAACGAAATTTGTTTTTATCAAATAAGCACCACCCTAGTAAGTAGATACATATCGATGGTTTAGGCTTAGCGCACAAATATTGCATATCCATTTTTCGTGGAATTCCAGTTTTCATATGCAACAAACAATTCTTGGTTGTTTCCTTTTACTGTATAAAAATCACATTGATATCTACACTATAAATTTATCAAAAACAACATTTTTGTTTATCGTAGATCCCTGAATACATATTCTGGTTGCACAACGCTTGTGCATACAACTTCTGATTGTACAAATAAAGCATACCCTTCCGTACACTATTGCATTTCATTTTTTTACTTTTCACATAACATTTTACCCTTTGTATTCTATAGAACGTCCTTCCTCCCTGTCTGAAGCTTTATGGATCATTATCGTCGTACCAATAGCCATTGACGAAAAGGAAAAAAGAGAGAATTCGATTCGTTCAACATTCTTTCAATTTGTTTTCTCTAAAAACTTGCACCTTTATTTATTCATTTAAACTTTTGTTTTTTATAATAAAAGTATTGAAATGTTTTAGTTTATTTGTTTGTCAATTTTATTTCATTCAAACTACAACGTCCTTCTACAAAATGGCAGCTTATTTATTTCTAAATAGTCTGTATATACCAGACTACAGTAGTCTGGAAGAATTAGATGTAGACGTTTTACGTATTACCGTTGCATTGTTGAAAAGCTTACAAAAAGGTTGAATACAACACATTCTTAATTTGTTTATTTCCCCCAAATATGCGTATTAATAAAACCGCATTGCTTATGGAATTACCCAATGCACATATGTATATGTATACAGGGCTTCTGTCTTGACTGAATTCGTAGGAATATCTCTTAAGGAAGTTCAATTATTAAAAATATATTTTTCCAAAGTCGTTTGGTAGACGGGGAGCATTATGTAGTATACAGGGTGGTCCGCGTAACGTGCGCACCTCGATAACTTCCAAAGTATGCGTTCTACGAAAAAGTTTTGTATACAAAAGTTGTATGGTTTAAGGGGCTACATTACGTAGTGTATTCATTTTTTATATAGGTAGAAGCGTTTCGGAGATTTGAAGGTCAACTTTGTTTTTTTAAACGGAATGCTATATTTTTTATGCCAAAATATGATAGAGTGTTGAATTCTGAGTAAAAAAGTATTGACCTTCATTAGCCCTAAACCTAATAATTAACCAGTAATTTTACTTTTTTTATTGAAAATTTTTACGTGACAATGCGATTCAGAGATCCGTTTCTTCATTAGTTAATAGATTGCATCACTGCATTAATGTCAATGGACATCACTTCGAACACTTACGGTAGTTACAATAAGGTATGTACTAGGTCACTAATATTAATAAACATTGTCACGTAAACATTTTCAAGAAATAAAGTAAAATTACTCGTTAATTATTAGGTTTAGGGCTAATGAAGGTCAATACTTTTTTACTCAGAATTCAACACTCTATCATATTTTGGTATAAAAAATATAGCATTCCATTTTAAAAAACGAAGTTGACCTTCAAATCTCCGAAACGCTTCTACCTATATAAAAAATGAATACACTACGTAATGTAGCCCCTTAAATCATACAACTTTTGTATACAAAACTTTTTCGTAGAACGCATACTTTGGAAGTTATCGAGGTGCGCACGTTACGCGGACCACCCTGTGTAAGTAGTATTTGGCAAATGGAATCAAACGAAATGAACCATTGTTACTTTGTAAGTATTTCTTTTAGTTTTCAAAGGCTGTAGAATAATTAATTAATGAATATAATTAATAATAGCTCTTAGTTTTAAAACGGTTTCAGGAAGATTGGATGGATCAATCTATTCAACGTGTTATAATTGCAAATAGGTTTGTATTATTAATAATGTTTATGCATTTTATTATTTGCATTATTAACTTATCTTTATAAATTGTATTATTATTGAAATATAATAACTGAAAGCACACTGATTTATAATAAATTAATTCTGTTATCGTCACGTATATTAGTAAATAACGCAAACAAATGCTAATATAATAAAAGTAAGTAAATTGCATACTTATTGTTATTACTATTATTATACCTACGATTTGTCATACTTTTACAATCTTTGTGTAAAATGGGACGACCCATTGTTGCATATCTTTGGACTTGTCTCAACAAATGCCATCGGTTTATGAATCAAAAAAACAACTTTTGTAAGAACATATTTTAAATAACTTCATTTCCTCAGGAGATGTTCCATCAAATACAGTTAAAACAGACCCCATGTAAGTATGTACTTACGTATAGAAGGAAACGTACAACTTTTAAGAGATTTTAAATAGTTAGTTCAGATGCCAATATACAATAAAGAACAGATATTTTCCTATTATGGTTTCAGTAGAAAAGAAGTAATGAAAAATGTATTCCTATAACTCTGTATCAGAATTGAATAAAATTACGAAGTCATGTATGATAAGGATAACACTGTTCGACGAAATCAAACTTTTTTTCGATTTTGTAACCTTCAATAGGTGTTTCTATTACATTTTCATGAGCTGAATACGAATCTGGACACTGTTTTTCTCCAGACCGTACCGTATTGGAAAGAATCAATTGAAAAAATAATCGCAAATTTGCAACTTCGGAAGTGTTTTGTGCTTTTCCGGTAATAGTTATTCAATTGCGCTTGGTGCCAAATGATTCTGTGGAGTTACACGAATAAAATTATATAAGTAGTTATTAGATTGTAAACATTTAAATGTGTTTAAATAGTGATCCAAGTGAAAAGGGCACCGACAATACACCCATTTTGGCTGATATCTTCCAATTTATTTCAAAAACTAAGGGCCCAGGAGAAAATCTAATTATGCCACGCGATAGGGCAGACCTTTCTGCTGAGGAAAGCATCAACGGAAGTTAGAAAACCATTTTTGTTTTCAATATACATGCGAAATAGTTTCGAAAAACACGTGGCGACGACAGTATTTTTAAACTTATATCATTTTATTCGTGAAAGTCGACAGAATTATTTCCTACTAAGAGCAACTGTATAACTACTACCGCAAAAGTACAAAACGGTTCCAAAGTTGAAAATATCTGATTTTTTTGTCAAATTGATTTTTAAAATTTTTTTAAATTTCTTAAATAAGAAGCGCCTATTGATGGTTACAAAATCAGATACGTGTGGAACAGTGTAATTCAAATACAAAGAAACTCTTTCCCTGATATGGCTAGTGTACGAATGTTTAGTGTATGTACAGTTATATTTTTGGGAAGATACATCAATATGAACAGAAAAGTAGAAATAAACCGAGGTTTTCTAAAAAAAATGTGTTTATTTAGTATTATGAATTATTCATATAAGTAAGTTGATATTAGCCATTGTTTCTAAGCTGGCAATCTTAAAATTTATATTAATCGTATTCTCAAAACTTCATACATCCTGGAATTTTTGTCTCCTTATCGAGTTAATGCTACTTTCTGGGAATGCGCGGAAATTTGTGCATAAAATTGAAACACGCTTTATCATTGGAAAAGATTTGCTATTGCTATTATAAGATATTTTTCTCCTGCAACAACTATTATCTTTTACAACGTTCTATTATGTATTGTCGATTGAAGTTACTTACTTACTTAGGTAAACTTGCATACAAGGGAAACCTCTTAAATAAGACGAAAGTTTTGATTTTACTAGAACTTTTCAGGCATGCAAGGAACTTCAGTAGAAGTATTTCACTATAAGTATATTACAAAAATTATCATATTTTTTGACCTCAAACGAAGAACGCAATTTTGTTCGGTAAAGTACTATTTTATTTCCAGGCCTTTGCGTAGGCCTCGAAGCAAAATAACTTATTTACCATATTGCATTTAAAATATCTGTATATGTATTTTACGAGATCTGAAATCTATTCCGCAATGATTTGTTATTTGTTACTTTACCCAACAAAGTTCTAACACGTGAAATAAGGCTATATCATTTCTATCCTGCACCATTTTGTATTACTCCATTCGCAAATAGTTCTACACATATTTCCCATAGTTTATTAGTGCAGTCACGTTAATATTAAAGTCATAAACTAACTCCCTGCACAAAAAGTACCTATCACGTGTACTAATACATATGTGTTCTACTATTTCCAGGTTACTTTCATGGTATATTATCAATGCATTGTAAAACCATCAACTGTTATAAATTATTGTCGTCATTTTTTTGGACCTATTTTATTTTTTTCTGGAATGCTAAATATTTTATCCGGATGGAAATACCTATTGATTATCTGTCTTACAAAACACGTTGCATTAATATAAATAAATGATAATACGCTATTAGTGTGTCCACTAAATACGTCATGCTATTTAATCTTGAAAATACTGATTGGGAGCCTCGAGCTCTTGCTACTATCGAGATCGCGATGCGTAGCTCGTTTTCTTTCCCCTGCACGCAGCTCTTTTATTATAGGTAGTATCTGAATATTGACAATTATTGCAATAAATAAGCTGCTTGTGAACATGGCGCTACTAAATAATAAACTTGATAAAGAAATAGTGGTTTACTCATTGGTGCATACGAAATGATCGAATTCTATCAAAACTTCGAATTGGTGACGAAATGTGCTAACAAATAGCAATTTTTCTACACGAAGTTATATCTGGATTAACGCAAGGTGTTCCATAATTTCTCAAGTCTGCAATCTTGAACCCTTTGACTATGCAGAGCGCCTATAGACGCTCAGCAACGGTCTGCCTCCGGCCGAACAGCCCCTTTAGGCACCCACTGTCACGGCTGTTGCAGCTAAAGCACTGCACGATTGGTCTGTTCCGTTTCTGAACGCCGCGCAGTCAAAGGGTTAAATAACAACTTGTATAGGACTACGAGTGATGAATAATTGTGGTATTTTCGAGCCTAACACAGTAAAAGACAACAAGTCTTTTGGCCAATGTATATCAAACGAACATATAATCCGTTGTTAATCTTAACAAAATTACAAGATTACGAAAACTGGTTACGCGAAACCAGTATAAATGGTTTCGAAGGCTCCTTCGCGTCTAGAAGTACAAATTCTTGAAAACAGAGGTACAAACAGCCTTGCTTTACTATATTCACAATAATATAATATCCAATTCGACACAACTTACCTTGATCGCCCAATATTGTTATATTATAGTGCGCAAAACTACGGATGTTAAAAAATGCATGAAAAATTCAGTTACTTCATCTGCAACGGCAGAATATTTTTCGCCAAGTGTTTAACCCGAAATGTGACATTTTTTCAAAAGTTTCGTACGTCTGGTCTTATTTACGGATGAAAGGATAAACTTGACAGTGGCCCCGCAGCAATACATGTAGGGACAAATTAAGGTAGAATCGTTGATAATACTTACATATGATGGCCTGCACTTTGGCCTTATCTAGCGCAGGTTTCACGGGTCTTTCAGTGGCAGTTCCAGCTCGGCTCCATCGTTGACCCGTGACCGAGCAGGTGGCCAACTCGGTGGGACTGAACAAAATTGCAGCTAAACCGCGGGTCAATTTTCTGTAATCACTCCATTTCACAGCCCTTAGTTGCTCCTCGCAAACTGCTATTCCCTCCCCCAGGTGTACCTATCGATAGCAATGAACGTGTGTGAAAAGTTTCTGGGAAACGGTTACTTCTTAAGGGAATCTACAATCGAACCTTATTCTTACGAGGAAAGTTTCTATCGAAACGACTGAACCAATTTTAACCCCTCTATGGAAACTGCTAATGTGCCACGACCAAATCACGAATATAAAATAACAGATATATCATAGTTTGCTTGAAAATGTTAACGGCCCGCCGCTTCACATCGCGCCAACACTTGCCCATACAAATTAACGCAACTTCGATCGCATCAATCTACATATACTTTTACTAAACAGAATAATTAGATACAGCAGGTCGTTGAATTCGTCTCAATATCTCCTACAATATTATGAGCAGAAAGATGTACAGTGCCATTTCAAAAAATTCCCTTGGCTTTCAAATCTCCCTCACTATTTCACCTACACAAAAACCATCATATACAACTTCTGTAGAAACATTTTTGTGATAACTTCGACCCTTTACGAGATATTCCACCATTCGCGCTTAAACGTAACATCCTGTTCATTTAAATGTTTCATGGTGAGAAGCAAATTTTAAACATTCTTCCAAAACTCATTCATAAACGAAAGGTATCTATATCTCGAAAAGACAAAATTGTCGGAAATTACATGACACTTTTGCATCCAAACTTTGGTACGAAACTTCGACCACCTTCCTTCATATCCTGCATAGCCATGATAAATAAATAAATGATGGGATCCTCTGACCTTGTATTGGTATTTAATCCTTGCACGGAAACTGCAAATGTACGAAGAAGACTATTGTACGTATTTCTTGGTCTGTATTGCCAAGGTATAATTTATTCGTTTCATTGCGTATAGTAGCTCGATAACATACTATATTAATAAATGAGGAAAGAGTATATCTACTTTTGTCTCGATTTTTTATCCACCTGACCCAGTTCTTTACTATTTGCTACGAGCCGTTCTTACAATATCTCGAGAGATGTCATTTCGCCGTGTTAACTGTGATTGATGATCAAACATGCGAGAAACGTAAAAGTAGAAGAGAACAAAGTATTCGCACAATACTGAAGAAGGAAGGGAGAACAAGAAGCGGGGGAACTGTAACTTTTGATACCATTGGAAGATTGATAATTTCACAGAGGGAGAGCAATATAGACGTACAATTGAGGAGAATTTTCGCGAGAAAACAAAGGGAAAGCTAGCAAATGCAAAACTTAGAATGATCTTCTATAGTAACAGCATAGATATATAAAATAAGTTTCGAGAAACGCAGGGCGAAGATAACAATTAACAAACGCAAATGAGTATTAACAGAGAATATTTCAATTAAGTAAACAGGAAATCTCTCGAATGAACATTTAAAATACGCGTACAGCATAATTAATACAGTACAACTGTGTTAAATTAATTGAATTCAATTTCAAATAGTAGAATAGAAATTCCATTGCAATCTCGATAAATATTCACACATTAGATATACTAATCCTTAACACTTATTTACCTAGCTCTTAATGCTCTTTGAACATCATTAAAAAAATGCATGCTCACCATCAAAACTTGATGTGTAATGTAAAAAATGTAGACGAAGAATAATTATTGCAAGACATGCTCCCATGCAATTCGTGCAACATTTGCTTCAAACATTTTCTGATGCAGCGTTTGCGAAATATGTCGGGTCGTCAAGTTAGGTCAATCATCCTACACTTCGAGTAGACTTTATCCTTGCTGAGACACACTTCTGTACGCTATTTGTAACCCTAAAACTCCCGAGTCCTAAGTTCACGCAGTTGACGGGATAACAAAAACGCAGTTCGTTTTCTTTTTCCTATGAACACCGTTTCTTCTCGATGTAACACCAGTAATCAGACTATCAAACTTCAAAGTGCCCAACAGCAAATCATTTTTATGGGAATAGCGTTACACAAAAGGAGCAAGTCTATTTAAGAAAAAGCTGACCTGTGCGTCCAGCGAATGCTCTCTCCCTTAGAAATTCTGGGGTTAATAAACCTACTTGTGGCAAGAAAGTAGAAACGACTTCCGAGGAAAGCTCTCCTTCCTTCCCTGTCGTGGCATAGCAGTACTACGCGTACGTGACAAATGACCGTCGTACCAAAAGGGTTTGTCACCTCGTTTAGGAAGACCAGTGGACAACGAGTACATCCAAGTGTAATAATAATAATTCTGCGTTAAATGAAAAAGCGAATCGTAAAATGTACTATAAAAGGGGTGTAAAATTACCACGCCATCGGACGAGGACTCCTCGAAACCTCGGAAAGCAGGTATCGCAGCAGGTGGTGTAGTCCTCATGTCCAAGGGTAACCATTCGCTTCTCGATGGTGAACTACTCTGAACAGACGGGGATCCATGTTTCCCACCCCGTGTGCCAAGTCGCGGCCTGCCGCGGCGCACCCTTCGACCTGGACAAGGATTTTCGTGCATATGTAGATTTCTGTATTTTCCTTACTCTTGCCCAGATGCGTGGAGTAATGTAGTCAACTTCTGAATAGCTTACTTAACCTGGAGCTAAATGGCTTGGCGCATAGAAAGTGTTCGAGAAGTACAAGTTGAATTTTCAAAAGACAAGTGGACCTTCCTCGGTCAGAAAAATCGAAATTAAATGGATCAACTCGACTAAATCGGTTGACTGAACTTCTGGATACAATTTTAGTGCTCAAACACGGTGACTAAATTACTCGACGTGTCTGGACTCGCTTTTAGACACTAAACTCTGGAACTATACATATACGTGTGAACTAACAAATTTTCTATTTACCACTATCGTCCGATGCAACAACTTCGTTGCAAAAACAAATTGATTTATTATCAATATTATTATGTTTACTGAAACATATATATTATACAGGGTGATTAAAAACGAGGATGCAGTACTTTATAGGGTAGATTCGAGGCTCGGAATTAAGTGAACCTTCGGGCCGATTTTCAGAGGCAACGCCCTCTTTCTCCCGCCGCGTGTCTTGGCCCCGCGATCGCCAATCGGCTCGACACTCCTCAGGCGCGTAGCATATGAACAGCGCGGGTCGCATTAGGGCGGGACCCATATCCGTAGGTTTCCACATCACCCATGGGGTTTCAGTGATAATTGTAAATTCGTAATACTTATACAATCATGCTCTACTAGTATTTTTCTAGAAATTTAGAACGGCCCAAGCACGCTTCAGTTTGCGAAAAAATACAATTTTCCCAAACTTATTTTTCGGGGCAATTTGTCACAAATTATGCCAGCAGAAGAAATGCGACACAGTGGAATAGGCCTACAGAGGTTACCATTGACCAAAAAAACGCATCCATAATAGTACCCCATGGGTGATGTGGAAACCTATGGATACAGGTGTCGCCGTAATGCGACCGGCGCGGTTCATATGCTACGCGCCTGAGGAGCTTCGAGCCGATTGGCGATCGCGGGGCCAAGGCGCACGGCGGGAGAAAGGAGGGCGTTGCTTCTGGAAATCGGCCCGAAAGATCACTCAAATCCGAGGCCTATTGTAAACAATTTTTCGTTCCCATTGAAGCGAGTGACTTGCTCACTTGGGGCGCAATCGTGTTGCATAGAGGTAACTCTTTTTGTGCGGATTTCTTATGAGTATAGTACGCTTTTTTCAATTACGCCGGAAAATACAACAGTCTCAGGAATTTTTGCAAGAATACGTAATTCCTTGACACAAAGGTATCAAGTGTGTATGAATATGTAGAAAAGCGTCTGTAACTAGGAGAAGAGAAAATGATGATAAAATAATGCATTGTTTTCATGCAGCGCGATTGCTGCCGAAACGAGCAAGTCACTCGGTTTAAGAGGTAAAAAGAAACTGCTTACACCCGTGAAAATATTCATTTTTCGATCCATGTTTATTAAACAAACCCTGATAGTTCTGAACCTTCCTTTTTTCATAAACCTGCACATTTCATCGGGGATTGTTTTAGAACATTTGATACGTACCCGAGTGGCAAAAAATATAGGACCATTAAACGTTACAAAGAGTGCAGAAATTGATTCAATAATGAACCCCCTCGCCTTACAATCACCATATTACATTTACATATGAAAGTTGAAAAAGACGAGCATAATTCGTAGCATAAGATAAGATTCACCTGCGTAAAACTGTTACCAGCTGACAAAATTCTGCAGTTTTTCAATGCGGGAACTAAATGGTCAACTCCGGTACGCCCCATAATGTAAAATTTTGTATAATAGTATGGCAAGGGGTTAGCAGTTTTTGATTTAAAATTTGAAACCTTTTCCAACTTAAAAAGACAGTGACAAGCGGCAGAAGGTTTATAAGGTAAGCATAACGAAAAAATAATCTAATTTTGTCCAAATAGATTATGAAATATTTTCAAGGTCAATCACTAATAGCCTTATTAATTTTTGCATAATTGTGTCACGTTAACGACAGTTTTGATCACCGAGAAGCTGAAAAAGTGGCCCCCAAATATTTCACTGGCGGTATATTTCGAATTTACTATATATTCCCCTTATTAGATTAGTATAAAATTATGGAAATCTGCGATTCAACGTAAAGTGTAATCAACATTTTTGAAATTCCCTTTCAAATATTATATAATATAATAATTTCTTAATATAATATCAAATATAATCTTGAATTAAGAAGAAAACATTAGGCCCATTTCTTTAGACAAAATGGGAAAATTTGCACATTTATGACTTAAACATAAACATAAACATAAAGGGGACGATGTGGAAAATAGTGCGGGGACTGAAAATAACTACAATTTTCTTTAAAATTAACTTTAACTTTAACAAATAAAACTGTAACCCAAAATTTCTAGTTCTAGTATTATATACAGAGTACTCTTAATTAATACTTGCACACCTCAGGAAGATCTAAAGTAATTTCATTGCAAAACAAATTTTTGTATTTAAAATTTGCATTGTTTCGAAACATGTGCGACGCAATTATGTGTATAATATTCTTTGGAGATGAAAATGTTTCAGTGATTTGAAGGTCAATATCATTATTCTTTTTAACGGAATGTTATATTTTCGATGGCCACATTTAGAAGCGTGGTGATATCGGAATAAACAAATGATAATCTTCACTGACTCTAAGTCAGTGAAAATTTTGGAAAAAAACCATAAAAGATCTCATCAATTATTAGATTTACAATTAAGGAAACTTTCTACGTTTTTACTTCGAATCGAAAGCTCCTATAATTTAGAATAAAGGATAATATTTGTAGAAAAAAATACGTAGCTTCTAGTGTACCTCTCTAGAGCGTGCAATTGTCGTATACAACAATCTTGTGTATAATGTATAGCTTGGAAGTTACTTAAGATGTGCAAGTTAAAGGTACCACTTAATATAATAACATTTTTATTTAGTTCTGACTTATTCGTCCAAGTATATTATGTTTCTCAGCACGAGAAATCATAATTTTCTATTAAAAACACCCTTCCGAATACAAACCAATTAATATTGAATATCTCAGGAGATAAATTTGGGAGTGTTCCGCCATAAATATTAAATGTGTAGTAAACTGAGGGAGTTCAATATTTAGTCTTCCTGCATTTAGTTTTAAGCACTGATTGTACTTATTCTGAGATAGGCAAATGAGAAATAAAAAACCATGTAAAAAAATGTCACGTACCATCTTAATTCATTAACAACTCGTAAGAAAACTCAATTTTCTAAAAAAACGTTTCATTAACCCTTTCGTCTCTTGAAATCTTCAATTACGACCAAATTATTGTTGCACCAATTCCTGCAGCTTGTTCGAAAAAAAAATTGTCCCGAGCTCTCGGTGAAACAGTGAGCTCTCCTTCTACGTTAAATTAAAGGCACGGAAAGGAAGAAGACTATATTTTTAATTGCAAAAAGGAATCACATTGAAAAGTGTAATCAGAAGGTGATACTTCTATCTTAATTAAAGGGCGAGCAAATTGAGTCAGAGGGGCAGAGAAGGAGAACGCCTGCCTTTAATCATGAATTAAAAAATACACTTCGTCACTTCTGACATTCCATGCTGAATCGACGGACCGATAACTATAAATTACAATACGTCCATCCAGACAAACTTTCAAATATCAAACAACAATTAAATTCGTAGAAATTCATTTATTTACATTAAACGTTATAAATAGCGTAAATATCATTTTTTTGCGCCCAATGATATTTGATATTCAACACTTAAACGTGCACTTATTTATATATTAGCAACGAAAAGTTTAACGATTGAAACAAAAACTAAATTCACACACACAACAGTGTTTCCAAAAGAAATACAACTTTCGTACCTTTAGTTAAAAACGACAGTGACTTAAAGTATGTCAACGATCTTATCAAATCACTAAAATTCTTTTACCTAATTTAGGGACAAGGAAAAAATTGAATTAAACGGAAAGATAAAGAGTTCTTAAGCTGCCTCAGCAGCAAACAAGTTCAAGTATTTTGATTGCATTAAATAATGGATTCGTTCATTCACTCCTGGGATTCGCAGTAGCATTATCTCTGTTACACTAAAATTGCATGCATATTTATGTAAATGCCTGGCCTACTGGAAATAATTAACTTTATTTTTCTCAAAACGAATAAAATGAAAGGAATTATTATTGATACTCTCCGTTACGATTCATTGTTAAGTTAATGTTATGTCCATATTTCGAGACACTGAAAATATAAACTTTAATAGAAAGTTCAAATAATACTGGGAGATTATTGTATCCCAATCGTACTCTGTATAAGTTTATACGGAGGGGAAAAAGTGAATCAATTGCCAGAGCTGAAATGAATGGTTTGTAAGTGTTAATAGTAACGCAAAATCTGTATTAAATGAATTTCTTGGCGCACTTGTCTTTGATAAATAGAATAGTGAAAAAGTAAAACGTGAAATAACTATATCAAGGCTGACGTACAAATCGGAATATTTTTATTCACTGATATCTTCGCGGTGACAATTAAAAGGTCGCATACAATTAACGCAAAATTAGAACACCGATACAAGTACACCGGTTCAGAGTCATGAAAAATTGTTATAAATAAGTCTATCTACTTGCGCGTATACGTGTATTAATGTTCTAATCTCGGCAAATCACCTATATTAAATACCTATAGTTAATTATTCGAAACAGGCCTTCCTTCGACAAGAAAAGTGTTTCTCTAATTGTAAGTCTTGTTTATCTTTATATTTTAAGATGGAGCCCAAACTGATGCGAATGTTAAATCGGAAATAAAAACGTTTACTGCCGTTGTATGAATAGTCCATTGAAAAACTGAAAAGATTGATAAGACAATTGGTATTTTTGTTCTCTTTAATTAATTGTTGGATGATACTTTATGCGCAATATTTGTGCAACGTATATCAACGCAAAAATATGTCTTACTATTCTGATGGAAAAGTTATTTTGGAAATGTTTCATTCCTAAAATTACCTTCCACTTTCGACTTTCGCCTATTCAAATATTGCAATAAATTTTACCATAATCGTTACACACACAAATAATATGATTATTACTTACGCGTTATTTCTACAGCAACTGGAAACATTGCTTTCGTATATTAATATGTTTAAAAAAATGACGACTTTGCGAAGCACTTCGATATAACAAAAAAGGTTACGGTATCGCACTACGTATATTAAAGTTGTAACTCAGGATTTATATGGTGTGAAATATGCAAGATTGAGCAACTAAAAATATTTTAACACAGGAGGCTCTGTAAATATTTTTCCAATTTCTTTTCAAATCTATTTCGCAGCATCTTTCCAATACTTTTCATCGTTGCTGGATAATACATATACTGTGAACGATAAAAGTGTAAATTGTGAAAACAAAGAACCATCCAACAAATTTTCGGAATCTATATTAAAAAAAAAACACACTATTACTGAAATATTCATTCGTAGCATAATAGTAATGAATCGTTACACGAAATTGTTTCAATTTACTTCAGTATTTACCCTCGTTCTACATCCGTTATTCGTTCGGGTTTTAAAAAACCCGTAAAGTGTCATCAATCGTTTAAGAAAACAAATGCTATTGTTTGTTTGATTTTTTTTTCTTAACTTTCACCATAAACTATAAATCGAAAGATTCAATAAAATAGGAACTTAAAACAACACAAGACATTCGAACAATTCACATCGTGTGTTTAACAAAAATTTTCGCAGAAAAATTCGCGAACATTTGAAATGTGTACGGGATTAACGGTACCCGATCAGGGGATAATGAGAATACTTTGTTTGTTGTTGTCGTAGTAATCCTTTCCCTGATTGTCAACTAACGAATCGATTAAAGAAACGATTAACTAGTCAGCTCATTTCATGGGCAATTGGAAAAGGAACTTCATCGATCGATATTTAAACCATTTGCAGACCTAATATTTAACTAAGTTCTCGTCTGTTACATTTAACAGTAAATAATCAATTATTACGTAAATCAAAGTTAACGAATAACATATTTCCTTTTTCGTTAAACGCATCGAACTCGTTACATAACTATTTATTGCTTGCAGTAGTATAAAATATCAAACGCTTCCCCTGCTAATGGTTTAATCGTTTGTTTGAAGGAAAAGAAAACTTAACATAAATGACATTTTTAAAGTAACGCTGGACGATTTACACGTAATTTTATCGATCTGAAAATGATAAGTGAAATCTTACATTCGGCTGTATAAAATTTCGCAATGTTTCTGATCATTCATTTCGTTCTCTTTTTCCTTTCGTTATTACGAAGCTCGACCTGCACAGATAATTGCCCGTTTTAGTAACTGAATTACTCAATAATTATTCAGCGGAAAATTCAATTGTGTCACGCGACAGCTTCCATCGATTTTCATATTCCTGTTACAATCCAAAGCAACGATTAGCGAGTTCGCCATTTATAAAAATACACTGCTTTCATCTCTTTTATATAACACGAGCAGTAAGTGTAAAAGTGAAAATAATATTACAGGTAATTATTATTTCGACCTAATGCTTATTCGCTATCTTACCACGTACTTGCGTTGAAAAAAAACAACTCATCTGTATGTAATTGAATAGCGGCGATGAGACATAGAAAGTCGTATTAATCGATTAGTAAGTTGGGATAGAACGAAAGAAATTAAACGGAACAAAGTAAAATCTAGTGGAACGAAATTCTTCGATGAAAAATTATCTCACACAAGCGTATTTGTCTCTTCTTTTTTGTTTGTTTTTTTAACATGGGAGAGACCAACGCAAACGCAAAGCACACTTTAGCAAAAAGCATACTGCAATTATCTGTTCAGACACACTTCTAAGTACAAAAGTTTATTTCCATCTATTATTGTTCGCGTAAATGGTACTTATGGCGAGAAAGAAAGAAAGCGATTATTCAGTCATTCCTGTGAATAGTTATGAATTGTTATTTTTCATGCCTACACTATGTCACTCGGGACAGTTTATGATAATAGGTCTTAATAAATAAATTCACTTAGATTAAAGCGCGAAAAATTTCTACATCAGAAGCAAGAAATTTCGAAGAAAAAACCACTCGAAGTGTTCTCCTTCTATGTACATGCAACTTTCGTTCTGAATGAGAAAATACGTGTAAAATTTGAATTCCAATTCCTTTTCCCCTCTAGTCAATATTATCATTTCACTTCTCGTAGAAATTTTCGAAATAATTTCAATCAAAATTTTAACGCCTAATTATGAAATTTGTTATTTAGCGTAACTACTGGAATTAATTGATTTCATCGATTTTTTGCAAACATTTATATTTACCATTTTCACCATCGCTCTTTTTTTCTTTTGGTAATATTTCTGCGCTAAATTTGTTGCGCAGAATTATCCTAAACTATATTCCAAATACTTTCGTTTCTGTGTATTTGAATTTTCACAAAAAATTGGACAATATTGTTCGCACAATTATTAAACAAACCATTCTTCGAGCGTTTATTTTGCAAAAAATCAATGAATCCGTTTGTGATCAGAATTTTCGGTAAAAATTCTAGTCTAATTCTTATGACGTTTCAGTAAAAATTGTTGCGTCTAATATTTGTAATTTGTTGCAAAAATTCTGAAGTACGATATTTGCAATATCTCCCGAAAGTCCGTCGAAGGCTTAAAGTTTAATTCTCACTGTTCTTATCTGAATACGTAGTTGCAAGAAAATCGCAATCCTAATTTTCCTCAGCTTCTTTGCAAACGTTCTAAAATCTAATTATTATCAATGCTTCTGCAAAATATTTTTATCAATAAAGTTATACCGTTTTTGCAGAAACAGTGAAAAACGTTAGAGCATAGTTTCATTGAAAGAACATTATCCTTATTGATTCGTTTAATATTTCAATTTTGAAATTTATAACGAAATGTAATATTGTTTTGTAGATACTTTTGTAAAGTATTGGTAGGCCAAAATTCCTGGTTCCACTGAACTACGATATTTGGGATACTTTTATCAAAGTTCGAAGTTGAACATGTCATCTTTTTCCAGCTACTTTGTCGCTTCCTAATTTCATGTCTTCTTTTTTCTATTATTCATTTTCAACACGTTTTGCAAAAACTTTCTGAAGAGTTGTAGCCGCTATTTATGGCAAAAATGTTTCCAACTAATCTAAATATGTTCTACGTATTTTCAAACCTGTTTCGCACAGATGTTAAAGCTTCAAGTATCCCACGCGCTGTGACAAGAATTGTGAACGTTAATTTACTCAATTTCACACGGAATATTCTGAATCTGAATATTCTCTTGCGAAAAATCTCAAGAATTATGACGTCTATTGTTACGTTTTTGCAAAAGCGTTTAAAAAATTGCTCGCTATATGCTTGTATTGAAAATGGTTAAAATTGGAATTTTCGCATTTATGATGAACGTTTTCTTTTTTCACCCTTGCAAGAAAAAAAGGATTTTCCAAATTGTATTTGCAAGAAACATTGCATTTTGGATTCTCGTTCGGTGAGTTTGTTTTTCACTGAAATTTCCAACCGAGATCTTATCAACGCAGAAAGCAATAATGTACAGCTCGACGACTATTGCCCAGATAATTTACGTTATTTTTAGATACATATTAGTAGACGGGTATTTTATCTAATAGCAACATTACTTAATAGTAAAATGATGTATATTAGTTTTATGTGTAATTAAATGTACCAAGTATAAACGAACAGAATTAAGAATTCTTCACAAAATTTCAAGGAATTTATGTATGCCATTTTTTAAATACAATAATCGTTTCGAACAGTGTACAATTAAAATTTCGATTTTATCTTTTTGAAGACAAATAGGCTTTTTAGAAGAAAATACTTTCATAATTTCATTCCAACTTGTTCGAGGTCTATCAGAAGAGTTAGTTAATTACGTTTACTAATTTTTGTCCAATTCAACTGCAGTTATGAATGACTAAAAGGGCTAGCTAACGAACTGTTCAGAAATTCACTAGTGCAAACGCAGGTTGGTAATTAAAAACATGTAGCAAACAAACTTAATTAAAAATATTTTTCGACAAAGCGTACCGGTCTATTGATAGAATGAAATTGATAACTGTTACTCTATTAATTAGTATAATATTAGCAGGTTGGTACTTTTTAATATGTCGTTCATATTTAACTTTATATCAGCAAGTTACAAAATTTCGTCGACCGTTATAGTTTGTAGCTTGATCGTTTAGTAGGCTGTTACCTCAGTTCTTTTGAATAAAATTGTCTTAACAAATATATGGAAACGGAAAACACTGACATTGAATATACGTATATATATACGTATAAAATAAATCAGATTTCCAAACAAATGCCTTACACAAATCGTAAACCATGCAGAATAAGATTCGCAGCGTTATTGATCAACCTATCAACTCGTTAAAACGAAACACTAATTTACTTCTTTCGCAATTCGTATTTAACTAAAGCTAAACTTTGAAAAATTACATTAATGAATTTTGCGTAATGTTTGAAAACAATACAACGCCATAGAAAATTGCAAAAAATTGCATTCCAGTCTATGCGATTTTTGTTTAATACTGATGCACTAACTACACTTACGTTCGAGAAATTGCACTATCGACTACACCACCTTTACAGTTATAAAAAACCACTATTAAAAAATATAGTGAAATACTGGTCATTTGAATACGCTATCGAGTAGAAAATCCCTTACATTAGACATAGAAATGATAGACGTACATATTAGGGAGAAGAAGTGAAGAGAGGGTAGGTAATGGGTCAGAGAGAGAGAGAGAGAGAGAGAGAGAGAGAACTAAGAATTATCAGATTAATTTGTAATACGATTAGCAAATTCTACGGTCGCAATTTCAGTGAAGTATACTTTTCTTATTTACGAAATCTCATTTTCGTATGGAAAACCCATTCATTTTTCTTCCCTTTAGTATTACATCGCTATAGAGTTATTCAATGTTAGTTCGGTTCTACAGTGTGTCAAGTAGATAATTGAATAAATAAGTAAAACGCATCGCCAAACATAACAATACTGTTGTCATATTTCCAAGGGAAATTAATTTTGGTATTAATTAAACATTTTCTACGCTAATTTTTTTAAGGTACTACCCTCGTACTTTATCGATACAAAAACTGTCGCCAATAATTAATGAAGTAAAAGAAAATTCTAAACTGGTGAACGCAAAGATAATAAATTAATTGTACACGCAATAGAAAACAATTTTACGTAGCAAGTTAATTCCTCCTCGACACACCGTACAATTCCTCCGAACCTTTCAAACTTTTCATTCAAACTTCAACCTGACTAGATTTCATTCTTACCAATAATTAAAAAAGCTAACTTCCACTTTTTTTCCTAATGAAAGAAGTATACCGTTCCGAACGAGAAACCAATCTCCTCTATTTATTAATCCTAAATCTAATCCCATGGTTAATTGCTAGCTCTCAAATACATAAATTGCTGTAATTTACAATATGTACATTAACTAAACAAATGCACTTTCCTTGGAATAAACAAGGAAAACATAGAGATACCTAAGGTTTAGTCGAAATGTTCATTTGAATGCAATTTACAGACATTCTGGGTATCATAAAGTCCTAAATAAATAATGGTAGAAATAAATAACAAGTGACACAAGTCGATTAATGAAAAACGGGAATGTGAAATATCCGTATCTACTCGTCGAATGTTTGCTTATATACTGTTTTTCTTTGTTCGACTGACAAAAAAAAAAAGTATAGTTGAATCGAAAATTAGAAAGTTTTAACGGCTTTCGAATTGAAATGTCTTGAAAAAAATGTTCCTAAATCATTGCACCCTCGACAATATTTCGTCGTAAAGAATTTCTTTCGACAATAGAAAATTCTCAACGGTTTTAATTCGAGATCCTGCGATTGTTGAATTTCAAAAATACTTTGCGAAATGCTCTACTTGATACTTTTCTATCGTATTTTTCACTTCGATGCCAGTATTTATTCATTTTTATATTCGCTTCCTTAAACTCGAACGAGCATTCCAACTTTCCAATTTTCAAATCGCCCACCGGTCAAAGAAAATCGCAAAATAAAAACGGGGAAGTAAAACCTGCGAAAAGGTGCTTTCTCCTGGCACTGACGTTTCCTAGACAATAAATATTCGAAATTTGTTAATCTTGCTGTTAATTAGTGAATTATTAGTTGATTATTCAGCGGTTTCGGTTGGAAAAATGGTTAAACTGCATTATCTATTGGAATTGTTCAATCAATCAATCAATCAATCAACCAATCAATCAATCAATCAATCGGCCGATCATTATCACTTTTAATGCCCAGCGAAAAATTGCAAGTTAGAAAAACGATTTCCCTGTAATTGTCTGCATCGTTACGTTTCTGTCTATTTCAAATCATTGATTCTGTATGTGTTTGCATTACTCGTTCTATTTTCTCTAACATTGTGGCTCGCTGTTTGATTCTGGCTATGTGCTGTGTCTGTATGATATATGTATCTGAACATGAATCTCGGTCTAGAAATCCAATCTATCGATTCATATGTAACCTGATAAAATTCAATTAGCATGGAACGATAATAAACAACGCATATATATTGCAGAAAAATCAAAACGATGATATATACTAAACGATGTTCGTTGAATATAAAATTCGTATGATAGTTTTATAACAAACTGTGATACTAGAAAGCGGAAATTTCATTCGCCATGATCAAATGGAATTCATGAAACGAGCTTTTCGTGCAAATGAAAAACTCGTGGAAAAAATGCGTAAAGTCTTGATGAGAATGAAAATGGAATAAAGCCGAGAAAGGAATCGTAGACCGAGGTTTGCAACAGGCTGTCTGTACAACAATCTTAATAACATGATATGCAACATTTATATTCTAATCTTAGAGTGAGTAAAAACTATGCGCTGGGCACGAAGCTCTCTGTTCTCCACGCGTTATAAACAGAAAAGTGAAAAGAAAGAAGTTGAATAGAAGAACCTCCGGAAAAAGTGTGTAACAATAAGGAAACGAAAACCATCCACGTTACGAGACGAAAAAATTCGAATTAGTCTGTTTCCTTTTTCCCATCTCTTTCGTGGTCAATGGCGGTTTTTTAAAAAATCTGATTCGTCGCAGTCGTTGCGACACCGGCACTGTTGTAAAACGGTATGTAAATATACTTATTATAATAATATATAGCTGCATCTGTGATTTGATTGTAAATCGTGAGGTAAGGAGCCTGTGTGAATGGCGCGATCAACTCGAGAAACATTTCGACTTTCTTCGAATCCGAGTCTCTCCAAACATTTCCAATAATCTTACAACTATTCGAACAACAAATTACACCGTTATTTATAATGTGCAAATAAACGAAGGGGCGATGAAGCGATGAAAGTTTCAGTTACATCGTGTGAACTATGAGAAACAATCAAGTAAGTGAATATTAATTAGGGAAAGTTGATAAATTTGATGAATAGATGAATCGATGAAATTAAAGGTAAATTGTTTGTCAAGTCACTATTGGGACAATAACGACACGTATAGTTATTTGATCATTGGAAATTGTAGACTCTGGCGTGAAGTGTATAGCGAAAAATTTGTCGAGGACATCGCGCTCACGGAACTATTGTCATCTGTAAAATATAATATAAAAAATCCTGAGTTGTACTGTGTGGTACTATGGCTATGGAGTTCGGCGATGACTGAGATGGCTTTATCTTTTTCCCTTTTCTCGTTTCTCTTTAAACGAATATATACAGAATATTATAAGCGTTTGGCAAAAACTCAATTTCAAGCTTTACTTATAAATACTTTCGTACTTTCCATGGTAGAAGGTAAACCTTTTAGATAACCTATACTGACGAACAAACTTCAATACACGTGTAGAAATAAATTGTGTGCCTTAAAATGAATAGCAACCTTGCTACACATGTATCTCACGTTAATCAGTATCTTGATAACATTAAGGTTTCGTCTACGTACAAATATTCTTAAAAACTATACTTTTAACGCAAGAATCACTTAGTGAATTTCTATGTGACTTATAAATCAATGTTACAACAAAATTATAAAGCTTTATATAATATTAAAGGAATAAATAAAGAGTAAATGTAATTGAGCTTCGAAAGCTTCGAAAGTTACAAAGAAACGGAACAACCCTTTGAATAAAATAATGAATCATTAATCGATCCTAATAATCATTTGAAGAAAATGATATGACTTTATGAAACATTTCAAATGTTGTCAGTTTACTTCATTATAATTTAATATAATACATTTATGGGAATAAAACGAACTACAGTATAGGTGCAAAAATAATAAATAAATCGAAGATTGGAATTAGCAAAGCTAGTATAATGACACTAATACTTTCAACAACAAAATAAGTAAGCGATATTTAGTACCATTAAGAGAATCCGATCGATATTTAGAAAGCAGAAATAGTGAAATCGGAAAAAAGTAAATGTGACCTTAAACTATAGAAGAATTACTACTAGTTAGAATATAAATGAAGAAAGTTCGGGAGAAACGAAAATGAATTGAACTTCCTGAAAATGTATTGTAGAGAAAAGCAATAAATCCAACTCTGTATTATCACATTAGAGCGTAGAAGAAAAAAAAATGGTAAGAAAAGCCATCTCGGACACGGGCCTCTTATAATATATTAAATTCAATCTGCTGCATCGCGGTGGTTTCCCATCGATAACTGTCAATAATAAATCCTCTGTAAATCTGCTTGAGCTGTAAAATCGGTTGGCTGTCTATTGCACCGTTAAACTGCTACGCGATGAAAAATATATTATAATATGTTCGTACGTCATCCTGGGCGTTTCTGTGCGTGTCACCCAGTCGTGTGACGTGATCAATAAAGTAAATATAATCCTCTGTAAGAATATAATATCGTTGTAAATATCTGTAGTCTGTATAACACTGTATAGCATCAAATAAAACAACAAGTTATCCTGGCTCGCGGAATAATCAGTACGAGGTGGGATGGCTGTTCCACTTGCGGCGGTTATTTGTGGTTGCATTTTCATTTTGTTTACTTTTGTTTAAGGAATATTCTCGCTTTCTCTTACGACGAATAGGCACGGCACCTTTTGCGAGTTGTCCTTCAAGGACTACTGTTTCATTAGTTACTTTAAGACACTGTGAAGAGATTGCTTTTCTGAGCAAAGTGTTGCATGGATTGTGCTTCAAAGAAATTTTTCCATAGCAGTATCGTTAAAAGTCTTTAGAGCAAAATTACTATTTCTCAACAGGAAATTGCTTGCCAGCAAAGATATTCACATGAGACTTCATGTTTATCTTTCTTACTAGAAGAAAAAGAAACAGCGTTTTGCAATTAAACTAACTTATAAAATTATATACAAAATATGAAACACAGCGTTTCTCAATATTACAGAAGTTAAAGTTAATACTGCTTATTTAGACTAAATTCCTATTTTCCAAATCGTTACTATTTGAAAGACACTTTTTTGATGTTTTCTTGTAAGCAGTATTTATCCGCCCAATCACTTTTTCGTAACGCGAAATTCATAAATACTTTTACATACAAAATTTATATGTAAACAAAATTTTCATTAAAATAGCGAATGTTAATTTTCCTTTGACTAATGAAAACTACTTAAATACTGTGTTTCCATACTACACTCTAAAAACTTATTAGTGCAAGTAAATCCTTAAATGAAATTCTTAGTGTTAGAAAAGAAATAGTAATGAGCACTGACTATTAAGTTAAACTAAAATCTAAAAATATGATAAGATAAAAAAAGTATTACCAATATTATCAACATATTAGCAGGGTTTTCAAATGTTTGAAATGTCATAAAATTTATAATACTTTCCATCACAGCACAAACCCTTAATCTCTTCACTGTACCTTGGTCTTTCTTAGAAAGACTGTATTAAACTCCACTTGGAGTTGTTGGTCGCCAGACACTACTGGCGTTAAACCTACTCAACCGAAAAGCTATCACAAATGGGCCGAAGAAACTAAGGCGCATTAGTGGTACGCAGCATCAAACTGCATCATGTTGCTCTGAAAGTGCTTCGAATCAGCATTGGTCTGATTGACCTCGTAAGCACCATCTTGGAATGCTCTTGACTTGTTCTCCAAATTTGTTGTGGCTGTGCCCTCCTCTATAGAGATCCTGGGTCCGGCAAAGGATTTTACTGTATCTGTCTGCTGCGCTTGAATTTGTAGATGCGTTTGCGCTCCAGCCTGTTGCGTTTTTGGCTGTTGCTGTTGGTAGATTTCTTCTTGACGATGCCTGTCTGCTACGCTGAGCTCATGGAAGCTGACCAGGTGGCGCTTCAGGTAGAGCTTGGTCTTGAATGGCTTGTTACAGAGGGGGCATGTGACACTCTGAGGGTTGTGGATCAGACGCATGTGCTGACGCAGGTTCGACAAGTTACTGTACATGCGGTTGCAGACAGGACAAGGGCGTGGGTCCAGCGAGTGCAGTTTGCGTAGGTCAGCTGCAACACACACACAACTTGCTCTAACCCGGTAGAGGCAGCACGGAGAAGGGAGTTAATTTTTTTCCTTTCTTTTGTTTTACTCAATGGATTTATGGGTGGGGTCTCCGATTTGCCAGCCACCACCGGACAGCAACAACCAGCTGAGAAACCCTAGCCGCACGACTATTCAATGCTCCACCTACTTCAGTAATGGGATCGCTCTAATTATTAATTTTAAATGCAATTGTTCTTGTATATAGTTCCTCGATTAATTTCATTTCAAAATTTTTGCTTGCACTGTTCAATTTTTATCATTACTATTAGATATAGACATTCCGTAGCCATCTGTAGTCTTGTCACAAAAAATAGAGATCATAGCGCGCCAACTATACACGAGCGTTTTAGATAAATCAAAGTTTAGAAATTTTCTTTACGACCTCGAATATTCACTGTATACTGTAATAAACTATGTGACATTCGACATCAGTACTTGTTTGTGTGTGTGTGTGTGTCTGTGTGCGCGCGCGCGCGTGTGTTTGATATACAGGTGTGAATTTTATTTATCGGTAATAATTCAAAATATTGAATTGTAACTTGGAACAATACCGCAATAAAAATACCAAAATAATAATCCTTGAACTTTTTCATTATTCTTCAATGCAATATTTGTCAATCGAATAAAGAATTGAACTACTTCATAAACGTTAAGAAGAAAGTGTGGCCTGATCCCATTACTATCCGTCGTGCGAACCACGATATCGCGCGTTCACTAACGCGCACACATCGGAGACAAATGGTAAGCGTGTGTTATTGGGACATGAGGCGTGAGAGCTCGCGCTGCTTCCTCCGAGATTATTCTACAGTTTTTTTCTTTTCTGACAATAACACCCATTTACGTATTAAAATTTGCGCTTGATACACTAACAGTCTTTTTCATTGATCTTACATAATTGAACTATCATTGTAATCATTAATTTAACAAAAATAAATAAACGTAAATCATTTTCATAATTAGATTTCGTAAAGTAGCTATTACTTTTGGTTACTTTATAATCATTATTGAAACGAGCCTCAATTTAATTTTGCATCAGTAGAAGTAAATGCTGTTCAATGATATAAATTTGAAACGTTTGAATAAATTGAACCATTGCAGTCGAATAAACAAGTAAAAAAATTATCGTTGCCCGAAAATTTGTATTGCGATTTCAAAGTTATACAAAGATTTATATCTCGGATTGAAAGTATTTATATCGCTTAATATTTACTAAACTTTATTATCACATGATTAGTTAAGCCAAGGTATTAATTTTTTTTTAATTACAACACCGTAATTAAACACTGACCTTAACCAAAAAGCTTACAACAAATTTAGCATCAAGCAACCGTTTTGCCATAAAATTTCACGTTAGGGTGCTCTGCCATAGGATGTACATGAATACAAGAACACAAAAAAACAACGCCAATTAGTGAAAGTATGATAAACAATAATAATGATCAGTTAAATAAATAATTAAAAAAGAGTTCATTCGCAATCCCCCAAGGAGTGGATTCACACTAACGTTTTATTGAATGCTAGAACTTTAGATTTGCATGATTTCAAAGAATATATCCAAACAAAACATCATAAATTATAAGTATGTACCCCGTGAGTTCCAATTGGCGCAGCTTCGAAAGGACAAAAACGAAAAACGTAAAAGCAACGGACAGGCAGTTTTACCAGACGGAGGGACTTATTTTCATACAGTAGAATGATTAAAATTATTCTGTTAGCACCTATTTGCTGAATTTTGGTTGCCAAACATGGTTCTAAACTTCTCCGAAATTGGTAGATGAAATTTATAGTTTGAATACGTTGCAGCGATATGTGAATCGTAACTAAAAAATAAAACCGCAAAGATCCGTAGCTGTATAAAATCCTCTCCTTATAAAAAAAACTGAAACGCGCAATTGCTTCTAATAAATTCGTTACAGCTTTTCAACATCACCTCCCACTCTGGCAAACAATACAAACAGGTAGAGAGCCCGAGTATGTACACGCAGCTGACTTTCTCACGCAACAGCCGCAAACTGCACTCCCCTGGATAAAATCAGAAAATCGCCTCCGAGTGTCAAATGTCTCTTCTTTTTCTTTCTCTCTTCCCCTCTCTCGCTCTCTCTCCCTCCCACTCTCTCTCCCTCTCACGCTCAATTTATTTCTTCCTTGGTCTTCTCCACACTTTCACACACACGTACGCGCATTCTCTCTAATTTCTCTTTCTTTCCCCTTTCTCTCCTACCGCCTAGCACAAGCTACCGAGCTACATGAGCTTACCATTTCAAACCGAGGCTCTCCTTCTCCTTCCGTCTTTATATTCGCTTCCGAAAAATTCTCTCCGACATGATCGGCTAGGTTGTTGCTGTTTGTAATGGTGCTCGCAACTACCAAAGAATTAGGGTTGGGACGGACAATTACTTACCTTGTTGTTCTTGGTTCAGCTCCGTATTACCGCCATGGGATGGCCCTGGTATTCCACCTTCTAATGATCCACCGCTGCCGCCACCACCTCCTCCGCCACCGCCCGCTCCTCCCCCTAGAAAAATTCATTGCAATTCAAAATGCAAATTCTACAGACTTCTTCGATTTTATTAACCCCAGATAATGTGGAAAAAAGAAAGCTGAGTCAACCAGTTGAAAGATCTCAAATAAATGTTATCTATTTTAAATACAAATTCTTAAGAAATCATTTCTTACTGCATACACCCTGAAATTTAATATTTCGTAATCGGCACTGCTGTATGTGAAAAATATAGTTACTAAAAGAAGAAATTTAACCCAGTAACTGGCAAACGGCCAGGTAAACTCGTCATACATTCTTCTAATTATAAGAATAATAATTTAACTGATCTAAATGCATATATGTACTTACAACTGTTTTATTTATTTTCCAACTCACATTTTTAATTTGTTATCTGTTTGTATCAATAGACGAATCGATTGTAATTGTCTCTTTATAGTGATTGGTACTTCGCTTTGTAGAAAGCTCCTATACAGATTCTGATGTGAATAATAATAATAGTAGTTTGCACTCCATAAAATACCTTCTTAAATATTATTATGTTTCTTATTTACCTTCGCTATCAATATTAATATAATAAAACTGAAATATTAGTTTTTCTTCAATAAAAACTGGTCGAATAACATTATTTTGAGATTCAGAGTACTTTATTAACGCTAACACAAATAACCACTGACTTTCAACAGTTATTAGAAGCTAAGGGATTCGGTACGCCTCGTAAGAATGTAATTTGGATTAGTTGAGCGCATGTCCGTTCGGAGATAAAATATATTTCTTAATTTATACGGGGTTCTTAAAATAACGAATCAAATTATCTAACTGTATTCTTCCCACCGCAATTGCAAACGACACAAAATAGTAATTCGCAAAATTTTAATTCCGAATTACTGCATTTTAAGGTTTCTGTTTTAAGGAAATGTTTAAAATAACTTCCTTGTAGTAATAAAAACGTATGGAAATCACTGAAGTATCTCGAATACTTTGACTACCTTCTATAACATGATTTTGAATTAAAACGTCGAGAGGTCTCCGGTAGGCAACATTTTCAGAAAAAACATATAAACTGCATTAAATAGCGTTGTAGCACTTATGAACACGTAATTACATGATCTTTTCTATAGGGATATGAATTTTAGAATGCAATTACAAAACTCGACACCTAAACTTAGAAACGTCCTACAGAAAAATTTTCAACGCCTATCGTTTGATATCGATAATGCCTTTCATAGTAAATACACTTCTGCAACAAACGAGTTGAAATTATAAAAATAATTCTTATTGTACGAAATAATGTTACGAAGTTATTTTACATAACTAAATTCACAGAATATAATTATGGATTATTAGTAATTACCTTGATAAGAAGAAGGATAAGACGGTAAAACTTCCATTCCACCATCAAGGCTAAGAAAACCACTTGGCAGCGTATTGAGCTCCTGCTTTGGAGAGCAATCGTCATCACTTCCATATTCTGGTAATTCAATTTTTGGCTGCAAAACACAAAATATTTTGGTTCCTCTTTCCTCAATCAAATAAACGTTATATTTATACTAATTAATCGAGTGTAATAAGCTTGTTATGAAAAACATCTAAAAGACTGATTCATGATATTTATATTAGATATTCTTGTAAGTAATAAGTTTCGTTTGAAGTTGAAATAAAAGTACAAAAATGTACAATTTTAAGTGATGTACATAAACTGACCTCAACAATATCGAGATCTTTATAACAGTCAAGTTGAACCTGTGGCTCAATTAATGGCCGTGTGCGTGGCGTTCCAGTTGTACAGGCCGCCGCAGCTGGGACTGGACTAGATATCTGAGGCGAATCACTTCGTTTGCACAGCCTTTTTAGTGGTGGAGGACTTGAAGTTGGTGGAGTTTTACTACAGTCCTCCTCCAAATTTGGTGAGATCAGCCCACGGCCGTTTGTTGCGTGTATGTTGTTTGTCTTCAAATGCTGAAAGCGCACCAATGGAAATTGTGCTAATTTATTACTAATAAAAATTCCTTACGTTAAGGTGCAATTTTATGAATCTATTTAACATACACACTTTATCGAAGTTTTGTTATTCTTTGTGTACCTTTACGTGTAATTAATACAGCAATGTATCTACATCGACATTCTTTTACTAAATTTTTCTATCCATTGATATTATTTCCTGACAGCTCAAGTGTGTCTCTGTTGCACTTATAATTCTCAAAATTAATCATTGCCATTATTATCTCATATTGTCTTGAATTATTTATGTAGATAGGAATGAAAATGAAAGACACTATCTATAAATTATGAAAAACAAACCTTTTCGTTGTTGTGCTGATTACTTTGGGAGTCGGTGAGGCCACGGATTTGTAACGACTCAGCAGTTCGTAGAAAAGTAGGCAATTCTGCTTGGGATATGTTAACCTCTCCAGCGTACATGAACTCCAAAAGAGACTGCAGATGTTCAAATTCCACATCTCGCATAAATATTATCGGATGCTTGCATGGATTTGTCTATGGACACGTAACACTTTTTAATCAATTTTTATACGACATGCTCGACATTTGCATTTTATATTTAACACTTACATATACATAGTATTTATGTGTTTTTAAAGAAATATTATGTAGTTTGAAATTACATTTACAATGTTTACTTATATTACTTTACTTCACTTCGAGACCACTTGAAATTTACATACGCATCGTTAGTAACATTATTACTGATGCATTTATAATTTCTTTTAATACAACAAAGGCATAAATTAAAGAATTTTAAACTTTTCCCACATTTGTAGATACCAAATTGCAATTCCTACTTTTATTTTACTTAGAAGTTACTACCTCAAAAACAATAATTAAGGAAAAGTGTAATTATATTTATATAAGACATGAATTCGAAAAGGTGGCATTAAATATTGTTTGTTGTCTGGCAATTTTGAAATTAAGTTTTGGTTCTTATATCATTTGTTTAATCTGGCAATATACCTAAAATTTGGAAACCTATATCGCTCTCAATTTCTTTCCCGTAACTTCTATCACCTGATACACCGCTAAAAATGACTCCTACGTTAAGTTGAAATATTTGAATATAATAATTTTCATTTTGCTTCTTAATAAGTTCTGTCTTTAAAAATAAAAAGGTACTCGGATATTAGAAAGCAACGGAGTAGCAAGACAATTATTTCTTATCAAATTTCATCCTCATATTTATGATAATTCCCTAGATATGCAAAAGACAATATAAAGCATAAAACAAAATATAACTTTCGATTGATAACTTTAAAATAATTCTGAAACCCAAGTCTTTTAACAAATCATATTTCTAATCTTAGATATTGATCTCACTGCTCCGCTTAATCGCTAATGAATCTTTGTTAAGATAGTTGTAACTATAATTCAAAAGTAGAGTTATTAAATACTAAATATGCTTATGTATAAGTAGGAACTGCATATTCAGAGAAATTCCTGTCTCACAGTCTTCTATCACAATTGTTGTTAACATACATATTTGTCTAGAAACACATGAATGTTAAACATGGAATTTCAGGAATCTAACATACATTTATTGAAGCTAGCTGTATGGAATACAGACTAAATAATCATTGATTACCGTTAAATAAATCATTAACAGTACGTAAGCGGGATATTCACCTGCAAAATATATACGAGACAGTACGGGAGCATTGTAACATACTGTCACGGCATGAGGTGTACGGATCGTAATAAGTTTAATTTCGACGATGTCTAATACCAAAGCACGATCTCAAAGAAGGTAAGAATGTTGGGGCTGCATGGAGAGGGCGGTGGGGGGAGGAAGGGTTCGCGAGGAACCAGCAGCGAGGAGAGAAGCAAGGCGGGGAAGGTTTTCTAACCTTGAACAACTCCTTGAAGTAAGGGCTGCACGCTGAAAGGACAACCTTGTGCGCCTGGAGTCGTCTACCATCGCAGGCGAAGGTGACATCGACGAAGTCCTCGTCATCTCTGAGGGCCTCGAATTGGCTGGTGATATTAGCTTGAAAGTTGTTCCAACGCAAGCAAAACTGCTGCTGGCTATCCGTCATTCTCCTCGCTCGACTCCCTTCGACCACCTCTCACTCCCTCTCTCTTTTGCACCGAGAGCCCCCCACCACCCACCCTCTGTCCGTCTCACTCTTACTTTCACCTTCTTCTGCTTCTGTCTTTTTTGTCTTTTTTTTCTTTTTTTCTTTCTTACTGGTGGCAGCGTTGTTCTTTCCTCGTTGCACACTTTGACTCCTCGAGCGTATCTTTCTCTTTCTTTGTTGCAGGAGACACTTTTAGAAATTTTTCGAAAGATATTTAATATGGAAGATTCATTGAGACGAAGAGGGTGAGGGTGGTTTAGCAGGTCAGGCCTGTTTTACTGCACCCTCGTGCTACTGGTTCGAGATGAGGCTCTCATTACTCTGGAAAAAAAATGGCAGGTGCAAAAAGTGCAATCGATGACTGAAGAGGAGGTGTGTACGTGGGGAGAATCGATAGACGGCTTACCAACATTAAGAGATAAATAAGTAAATATTCGATGTTTAGTACTTTTCGTTCAGACCTTCGAATTTTTATGTTACGCTTACTGTCGGAGAAGAAATTTTAGAAAAATTGTTATAGTTTGTGGCATATTTTAATTAGTGTATTGCAAAAGACTTCAATTTTTCCTAAAAAAAAAAGATTCAATCCTATAAAGTTACTAGCAATTGTATCTAGAGGTTTTCCATAATCTTATACATATTCCTCTTCGTATTCCTGGCAAAATGCATTATTTTTTCGACAGATGACTGTATAATTAAGCAACAACAAAAAGGCTTGTTAACGTCTGCCGTTAGTACCATTAGCATAACATTAGCATGCAGAAGCATCAATTTAAGAGAGAAACTTATAATAGTCAATACAATTTTTAATTGTGTATAAGTTATTGTTTCGCAGCTAGTAATTTTTGTTGCATTTAATATTACGGTTTAGAATTCAAAAAATGTGATTGATTTATAACGTTGCTGTTTTATTAATACTAATGTCAACTACTCTACATTCATATTGCACAATATTATACATCATTATATGAATTATATCGAAGATATAGGAATTGTGAAATACATATAATATTCCTAATCACAAACGTAATTAACACATTATTCTATTTAGGAGCAATTTGATAAAAAAACATTTCATTGCAATAGGTAAATAATTGAACAATATATTATAATTGTATTTAAGATGAGTAATACTTCTATATTTGCAAGTACACATTATGCATAAAAAATATTATCTACCTCGAATGAAGGATATAACTATTCAATTCTGCTGTAGCAGTAGTGTACGTATGGATTCTTACAAATTCAATCATAACATTAGAACTTTTTAATATAATCAGATTTTTATTTTAAATTTGCAATTTTTTAATATTTTTTAATACATGCCTTTAAATTTGCAATTTCTTGAGCTACTATGTAATTGAAATTTTAAGAACAAAATTTTATGAAGTGAAATTTTATTTGAAAGAATTACACAATTAAAGCGCCGGTTTCCTTTCGAATTGTAGTACAAAATTATTCACGATTTGATGAAAATTTGATGTTCTATATTCTCACACCATTTAAAAATAAAGTGCGTTGTGTTGTTTGAAAATTATTCTTTATTACTGCTTCCACATGCGTGTCAACTCGTATGCATGTTTCCGTTAAAATGTATTAACAGGCAATTTGACAAAGTTATCATAACGCTTTATATAGGGATTTCAATTATTTCTTATAAAGTCCATCGATCAAACAATGTTCTGAATTGTATGTAAAGGTTATTAATAT
The DNA here is from genome assembly GCA_951802735.1 of Nomada hirtipes. NCBI lineage: Eukaryota > Metazoa > Arthropoda > Insecta > Hymenoptera > Apidae > Nomada > Nomada hirtipes. The sequence goes on along the minus strand of OX637919.1, from coordinate 5,264,066 downwards.
AATGAGAGAAGTGGTAGTCAATATGATTATGTAACAATAATTACCATAAAGAACTTTTCGAACTATATTTTATTATCATTTAGAAATAACACTGCTGCGCCGTAAGTGGCCATAGTAGTTGACCGTAAGTTGCCAAAATGATGGAAAAATATATGTCTGTTATAAATAAAAACTCTACAATAAGTAATTGAAAAGATCCATAAATAATATAAGTCGAGAAATTAGTTACCGCAATAATAACTTGTATATCTTGTGCAAAGATTTAATTCAATATCAAGTTTCATAAAACTGGAAAACATAATACACATATTATCAGTGAATTTTAACTTAAAATTGATTAAGTATATGCTTAATTATACCCTGTATAGTAGATATATTTCATATTATATCGAATATTGACCGCAACCATTCTTGAATGGAAATACAATGCATTGTATTTAAAATTATGTCATGTTTCGTCGTGCGAAAAATGAAACTAATGAAACATAATTTTGCAGTTAGCATGTAGATAGAATAATATAAACATAATGTTATATATAAACATTTTCCTTTTACTATGACGAACATCTTATAATAACAATGATAAGAAAAAATCAAATGTAAAATGTAAAATAATAAAACTCGAATCTGAATGCAGTACATATAATTTAAATGTGCATTAATTGTAGTCTAGACATTCGTTTCGTTTGTTTATACATATATATCTGAAAAAATCGGGGACTACTATATTCTATTTAAAAAATGCTATAATTTCCGTGATTTCAGGTAATGCCTCTATTTCCCGTCGTATTCTAAATTCAACGAAATCTTATCACCCGGTATACGAACGTCTTCGTAGCTTCGAATAGCATCGGGCCGTCATGGACGCCCGAGTTTTTTTCGTAAAATAATTATTTTCAAAAATTTCCGCCTCAGTGAATCGCGATAAATGTGAAAAAGATTTGATAAAAACGTACGATAATCCTGGATATCTGACAGTTATGTGACGCAAGTAGAAAATGTCAGAAAGACAGGTAAGATAAATTTCTTTGTTTTCCAATTATTTTCATAGTCCGTCGGTGTGCATTTTACAACTTCTACTATTTTGTCAATAAAAATTGTTCAGGGATAAACATGTATATATATATAGTCTCGAAAAATTCATCGGGATGGTAGTGCTCATTGTTTTTAACCTCGTTTTGAAAGGTTACTGCGGGCGACTCAATCGATACGTTGTCCTCGAATTTCGATTTCCTGAGTAACAACGAGTGCAATACACTGTTTGTTAATTATTTTCAATGACATCCTACTATTCTTGACACGATAAAAATGTTCCAGTTCTCTAGTAAGATAACTTTAACCATTATTAGGTTAACCTTTCTTTCGAATACGTTTTTTACATTCACTTCGTACGGATGCAGTTTAACATCTATTTTTCCTATCTCCCGTCATTTTAAACACAAAATCCAAAGCCATGACTTAGAAAATCTCTGCATGCCCTTTAGACATTAGTTATATAATTTATTATTTATAATTTGTAGTTTGCAACAGGGCATTTATATTCATTAATCTTGCAATCGGATTGTAATATCAAGTGTCAGTTGATTTTAAGTGGATTAAAAATGAAAATATACTAAGATAACTCTTAAAATATATAATATTAGTATGTGCAATCAATTATTTATTTTTCTTTGGTTCTTGGTTTTTAAGTAATAAAGTTCTAAGTTTCGAGTGAAAACACTGTGTGGTAACAACACTTTTATTGAAGTAAATAACAAATTATTGTAAACGTAGTTTTTAGAAATTTTATCATGCATATTATCTGAAGCTTCAAAGTTATTTTAGTTCTGTAGTGTATAGTTTGATGTTTAAACTATATTATATATTCTAATGATTTAGAAATTATGATATCATACATAAAACTCTAATCATACGAGTTCAAAGATTATACCTTATGTACAGATATAGATTTATCATTATTCTGTATACTTTATTTTATGTATTTTTTTATTTTGTTTTTTTGTTTCACGTATTATTAAGTTCAGGTAATATACTTTTGATTTTCAAATTAATTTTTTGTGAGTATCATGATGTGAGAGAACTGGTAATAAATGTATCATAAATGCATTCATTTTTATTTTATAATGAAAAACAAGCAAGTAGCAAGCAAAAGGTGATCTTATTTGTTGAAATACTTGTATGATTTTATTTTTATTTTTGCAGAATTTACGCAGTCTCTTCTTTCGGTGGTCATTGCGGTTTCCCTAGAGGAAACCAAAAATTGTGTACTACGTCACGGTGAGTTTCCAAAGAACCTTTAAATCAATTATGTAACGTTAAACTGTTGAGTAAATTAGTTTAACAAATTTTTTGTCTACCCCAATTTTTCATTTGTTAGTACTATTAGTAACATTATTCAAAATAATTTCTACTGAAATAATAAATTAGCCCGTAGTGACATAAATAACTAATGCGCTGTGTACGAGAAATCTGATGATAAAAGATATTACAATTTTTCCTTACCTTTCTGATGAATTAAGGAAGCAGCAGTTCTATTAACTTGTCACAGAAATCACAATTTTTAAGCAAGAGTATGTAGTATTGTCTACCGAAAGATTAACACAACTGTTGCACCATATCAGACAGCTGTTACTTTAATCTGGATACAGATAACTATCTTAGAATTAGTATAGTCAGTAAAGAAAGAAAGGAGGATACGATATTTTGAAAATGTTACTTTAGAGTATTCATCTGCTAAATATGATCATTTTGTATAATATTTTGTTTTAAACGGTGAACTAGTTTAGAATTGTTTATTAATTTTGTTTTATATAGAATATTGCTATAGACAAAGTGCTACAAATCTCTACCATTTTATTGCTTTTTTTTTTCATTATATTCTAAAAATTTCATGAAATTCTTCATTACATTTTCTTAAAATATTTCTTTTCAAGTCGTATAACTGTAATTGCTATATTCTTAAACGTCTCTTCCAATTTTATCCAAGGCTCACGTTTTGTTCATGCATATTCAATGTTGAAGTTCCGTTTTTCATATGTTACAAACATCGCTGTATAAATTCGCGTTTTTACTTCAAATCTGACTTGCTTATTGCTTAAAGTAAGTGCGTAAATAAGATGAATACATTCATCGTTTCACAAAACCGTGCTAAAAAATCTAGAGACTTTCGACTTTGATTATACCGTTGTTATCAGTTTCCGTCAAATGATAACGAGGACGGAAAAAGGCAGTCACGTTTGTAAGGGTCGTGGTGTTCAGAAGTTACTTAGGTGTTGAGTTATTCATCAACAAATTTTGCAATATCTGTCCGCGTTTTATTTCGTGTAATTTAAATTGCGCATCATTGTCGAAATATCCTCGTATAATTCGAAGTGGAATTCAAGTGCGAGTTAAGCAGTTCTTTCCAGTATAACGTTGTCCCATTTAAAATCGTCAATTTTTCTCAATAATTGTTGAAACATTTTGTTTGCGGAAGAATAATTCAAACATTGACAGTCTTGTATCCAATACAAAAATAAATTATTAATTTATTTCACTACCTGTAATTAAAAGCAAGGGACAAATAAAATATATTAAATTTTCATACAAACAAATTTTCTCATTAAAATACTTAATCAACCTGTCATCTAAACCGAAAAGAGTCTGTTATGCTCTGTAGCAGAACGTTTCGTTTCTCAAATAGTAGCTTTCTCTGCGAACAAAGATAGAGGGATTAGGAGTCACCGACGAATACTTGTTTTTATGCGTGGGACAGACGAATGTGTAGTGGGAAATATTCTTGGAGGTGATAGTTTACAATTATTCCGAGACAAATGTTACTTAGAGGAATCGCGTTTGCTGAGGCGAGACGAAATTCCGCCAGGCGTATTTTAAAACCCCAAAACGCTGGTTGCGAAAAGGATAACGCTGAATTAACTTACGATGGAGTATTTCAGCGTAATTTGGGTGCAAAAGCAAATACATGTTTCCAATCAGTCGGCGAACACAGCCCTACTACGACACACCCTCTTGTAAGTTTCTGCTATTTTAAATGCTATTTACAAAAAGGAAGGAGAAACGACAAAAATATGCATGGCTAATGCATATGCTCCACAAATGTTATTAAGAAATTATGTGTTCCAAAACAATTAATACAATCGTTGGACCCATGAAATTCGGCCCGCTTCGTTAAATTATGAAAACGACGTACGTGTGAATTAGTTGTGTAGGTAGTTAAAATTAGATTTTCAAAAGGCATTACAAGTAATTTTAAACCCAGCTTTTCATGCTTGTGAAAAAGAAATGGGGTTGAAGAATTTTCCCCATACTCAGAGTGTCTCGGGTGTTTTCTGGTAAACTATAACTTTAGGTTTATCCTTAAGATGAAAATGAGTCTAAACTGTTTGTTACAGAGTTATAAGAAAATAAATATTGTATGCATGAAATAGGTAATAATGGACTTTCCTTCGGAGCTTTCGGAAGATCAACTGCTTTTATCTTGTCTGTATAGTCGCATAGTGTCTATTATCTGATAATGATTCCATGCCATTGATATTTCATATCATTGGACACAACTCTTGGTGTTAATTAATTAGGGTCAATTCCCCATTTCAATCTGGATCTTATACATATTTCGCGCGTATAATGTTTATCTGCTTATAACGTTATATCAAAACGTTTATTACCAAATTCAAAATATCATATTTTTCTTATTTTTATCTAAAAACATCGAGGTTTGTTGAGAAAAACCGGGAACACCTGAACCTGTACATTTACAATTTTTATAACTTGTACAGAAATACGGCAATAATTATTTGCAGGTAACTGTTTGTTCCAATTTAATACGCGACGCCGCGAAAATTGTATGGAAATGAATGTATTCGCGAAATTTGTCGTCACATCAAATAAAAATTCGCAATTGCCGCTTTGCTTCTTATCACAGTTTGATAGCATATCGATGATAAAAACGGCTGGAAAATTTTGCTACGCATTCTGCACGCTAACAAATTATTACCTCTTTTAAATACATTGATCAGAATCAGATATATGCAGCATATCTTTTTACAAAAACATTTGACTGGTTTTCTAAAGAGAAGTCCAGTAAAAGGAATAAAGAATAGAAAGACTGAATAATATGTGTTATTATACACGGTACATATATAAATGTTGTTAAGAGTTGTTTATCATTCTTTGTAGAATTATTTTACAGGGAATAGTTTAATCTAATTACAAATAATCCTGTATCACAAGAGTACTATAACATTATTGTTTTACATGTTATGCCTTATATTCTATACAAGCATTGATTAGTAATTTAAGACCAATACTCAATTATAATTCTACATATACAGTCGGGGACAAAAATAAGTGGACAGGTAGAGAGAATAGATATCAATGAAATTTAATCGACTTTACATTATTGATATAAACTTAACTTTTATTTGTCTTATATCCTTATAATACATAGATTATTTAGTGACAAATTCAAACTAATATTCACATTTTTATGTACGCAATCCACATTTAACGAAATAATCAGCCATTTCTCGAGAGACAAAAATAAGTGGACGCCTACCAACAACGCTATAGTGGGATAAGAAATCTAAACAAATTTTACAAATTGGTTATGCTTGCACGCAATAATCTCAAAGACGTCTATCGATAGCAATTTAGGCTTTTTGAGGATAACATCGCCTCTGAAATAATCTAAAAATGCCGAGAGGAACAGAAATTTGTAATCAAATTCGCAACTTAATTGTTTCGGACTGTCATAAGAAGTTGAGTTACCGCGAGATAGCCCAGAAGAATAGCGTTTCGAAAAGTGCAATAGAAAAAATTTATAAAAAGTATTTATTATACAATATCGTGGAAAACTTAAGAGGGCGTGGGCGCAAACGATATACGACTGTGCAAGAAGACCGTCGAATTGTCCGCAAATGTCGTAAAGATCCAACTATTCCATCAAGAAGCATTGCAGAAACGTTAGATGTAAACGTTTCAACAAAAACAATTAGAAGAAGATTGCACGAAGCTGGTTTAAAATGCTGCAAGGCTAGGCGTAAGCCATTTATTAGTAAAACTAATGTGAAGAAACGTTTGGCATTTGCGAAAAATATGTAAATATGCCATTGTCATTTTGGAGATACATAATATGGACCGATGAAAGCAAATTTGAGTTGTGGCAATTGAAAAAGAGGTACCAAGTATGGAGAAAAAAGATGAAGCATTTAAAAAATCGTTTATTACGCCAACAATTAAATTTAGCGGCGGATCGTTAATGGTGTGGGTGTGTTTTTCTTTGAATGGGATTGGTGCACTGGTACAAATTGACGGCATAATGACTGCGGATGATTACATCGATGTTATAAATGAAAATTTAGAGATGGCAGTAGCAAAGATGGGTCTCGACAACGGATTTGTATTCCAACAAGACAATGATCCGAAACACACAGCCAGAAAAAGTCAGAAATTTTTTAAGGAATCGAATATTCAATTGCTTAAATGGCCTCCACAGAGTCCTGACTTGAATCCGATTGAAAACCTGTGGAGTTTGTTGGATACAAAAGTACCATTGGATAAGAGAACCAATAAAACCGAACTTTTCAGAAACCTACAGAGAGAATTTGAAAATATCGAAAAAGATTACGTTGAAATTTAATAACCAGTATTCCTAGACGGCTAGAAGCCGTAATCCAAGCAAAAGGCGGCAACACAAAGTACTAACTTTACTATGTATTCTATTAATCATGTAATTTATTGTGTGTCCACTTATTTTTGTCTCCCGAGAAATGGCTGATTATTTCGTTAAATGTGGATTGCGTACATAAAAATGTGAATATTAGTTTGATTTTGTCACTAAATAATCTATGTATTATAAGGATATAAGACAAATAAAAGTTAAGTTTATATCAATAATGTAAAGTCGATTAAATTTCATTGATATCTATTCTCTCTACCTGTCCACTTATTTTTGTCCCCGACTGTATTTCTTTTTTCTTTGTATTAATATTTGTTAACGCAAAAATACTTTCCCGCTTCATAGAATGCTATAGCATACATATTGTAGACATTTCTTGAAATTTAGGACCAATAATTAATTATGATTTTGAATGTTTGTTTCTGTATCCTTTAATATTTAAGGATTCGAAAATGTTGTTCTGCGAAAATGTTAGCGATAGCGTATTTTTAAAGAAAGGAATAGGATCGGGTGGCGAAGTGCTACGCACCCTGTGGATAATTAATGATGGGGACGCAGTCCTACGGGTGGTCAAAGAGTGTTTTGGGAATATCGTAGTATTGACTAAGTTATTGCACGTCTTGGAAATGAATGAATGAAACCAAACATCCTGTCGGCAGGCGGTGGCTCGCGACCGCTCTGGCTCTTCCAACTATCGAGTGTCGAGGGATTGTTTATTAGATAGAAAAGAGAGAGAGTTTAAATATGGCAAGCGACCTGACGTCACATTGCTAAAGAATAGGGCTCTGTTCCTGGAGGATCTGGCCACGGAGTGGGGAAGGCTATGCCTTTTGGTAAGAGGACTGTGATGAACCCCATGGCACTTACCCCAGAACCTCGAGTGAATAAGCATACATTTTTAAAATCTTACGAACTTATAGAAATAATCGAATTATTTCTGACAAGCATATCGTTCTTTGAAGAAATTCTAAGGCACGTGAACTTGGTAGCTATGTACCTATATACACTTGACAGAATGCAGCCCATATGCACATTTCTGTATTAATAGCCTGAAGTCGTTCTTTTGTACGTTCTACTAACGTATCGTCCTTGTCGGGCATTAAGTTGCAGTTGCTAGTGTTTACTTCGAGGAATAGTATCACGAAATAGAATCAATATTTTACTATTACCAACATCTAGCCGCATTGGTGTGTTTTATTTGCAAATGAATTAAAAATTTCGTCTCTTGTGTCTGAGTTGTAAGTCTCAAAAAGAGAAAAAGGATTCGAATTTCTTAGCTCTTTAACATTGATTGTTAATTTATTACTTGGAAGACATGTTGTCGTATAAATATCGTCCTTGGTACGAATAACATCTAAAATACAATTAACAAATATTTATCGCTTGATATTGTCTTGATTTTGACGATCAGTCAGAACAGCTTCTATTTAATTTCATGATGTAGACATTTACAGTGAAGAACAAAGGTATTTGTACTGTTAGAATGTGGAGATAAGGTAAGCTATATTTGCTACATTTTTAAATACATTCAAACAGACATATGCATAACCATGTGTTATACACAGACATTAATAATATGAAGAATATTCTGGCGCAGAATTTTTAATTTTTTTATTTCATAATATATAATTGCACAGTCTGGTAAGACGCAAGTTTTCTTATTTTCTACGTTGTATTTGTGCAAATACTTTTGTTCCACACTTATATGATCTTTGTAGCAAAATCTAAAAAAAGTCGTGATAAAGACAGCGAAGAAATGAATCGTTTCGTTACATTATATTTTACGTTCAACTTTCTTGATTTAATTAGAAACCTGACAAACTTCAACCCGTTTCCAAACTTCGAAGTCAAGTCGTCTGCGAACATGTGTATCAATTTGTCAAACATTTTTTTAATATAATTCTACTGGATTACAGATGTGTATCAATATTGTTTCACAAATTCTTTGAAAGATCTAAAAATTCAACCAATTTTGAAGTACATTTTCCTAATTAGAGATTCCTAATGAAAAATTTTGCAATATAATTCGACTGGAGCTCAGTTATATTGAAGAATTGCTCCAAAAATTATCTGAAAGATCTCGAATACTTAAAGAATTATAAAATTCCATATCCTAATCAATCTGCTCTCTCTCTCTCTCTCTCTCTCTCTCTCTCTCTCTCTCTCTCTCTCTCTCTCTCACTGATCAAAATCTCTCGTGAAACCTTTCTTGAATATAACAGACGTATTATATTAAAAATTATTCAGTTTTGTTAATTGTTTTCTTTTGTTCATTGAATGTCGATACAGGAAGGTGAGGCGATATCCTTTGTCGCCACAGCGTCCAAGCTGGCCGCCGTGGAAGATGCGGCTCCAAAGGGGCCCGAGGCTTCGATTCGATCGAAAGCCACCGCACTCAAAGTCTCACCCACGGCAAGGGCCACACTTCAGGCCCTTCGATTACCCAGAAACAGGATATCAGGCCCCCTTACTCCTCCAGCAATTACGACCAAGGACGCCGAAACCATCACTGGTGAGTTACGTTTCTTTTTATTCGTTTGTCCAATTATCCTTTTTCTGTGATATTTTGACAACCTTCCTTTTGAATAGGAAGATTTTGCGTGGGCTGCAATGTCCTCACCTTTGCTCAGTTATCACGTTCCGTGCCAGACCGATTTTCGGTAACTTTCGTTGACTTAAATTGTGCAGCAATTATGGCGATAATTTGTTAAAACCAAAATGTGTACACTTTCTGTACTGCATGTTAAACGTCATACCTTTTTCTTGATCATAATGATTTTTGCAATTTAATGAATATTACACCGCATATATGTCATAAACAATAATGTTGGTCTTGACAGCGTGGGGCGCATACGACCCACGTGGCACGGGACAGACGGTAATCATTGATAACAATTGGTATGAGGAAAGGAATACACGAGGAAAAATTGCTGATGCGTTCTTAATAGAAAAAGAACTGTTTTTCATTAGATGAATGCTTGCCCGATGTAAATTTCGTGAATTTTTGTGAATCGGCGAAAAATTAAACAATTAACTTGTGAAATTACGGCATTCCCTCGATTTTGCACTACTAGCTTCATATTTATTCGAACCTTCATCAAATTATCTGTTTAGAAAACAAACTTTAAAGCCGTGAAGAAATAATGAATATTGTTTGAGAATATTTTATGGCCAAGCAACGAACTCTCTACGAGATTTGAGGATAATTGAAAAAGGTTAATAGAGACTAACGGAAATGATATCATTAATTCAAAAAGATAGTTTCTGTAAAAATAATGTAGCGATAATAAGGTAACTAATAAGTGAAAAACCCCAAAACTTTTTGTTCAACCGAATATGTAATTTGTTTATTAGCAGCCTTGTTTCCGAAATCGTGGTACAAAAATAGGATACATAAGTCCCAGTGCAAAAATAACTCGGAAACGAAATTTCTTCATACGAATCTTTGTTATCCAAAGAATTGAATTAAAAAATTTGAAGAACTTACGTTTAAACACACTACTATCGATACACGAAACTTTATTTCATCATCGTTCGAGTGGGAAAATATTGATTGAACTTTCTCGAAACGGACGGCCACTATAAAAAAACTTCATTCTATATCTTCGACTTAATTTTGCATTTTTGTATAAGCGTAAACCAGTTTGATCTATCTAAATGATATCTTTATTTCATACAATTAAACTTAATGCACTAAAAGGAAATTAAAATGTATTCACATGGTAGATAATAGTGTTTATAAGTATCATTTTAATGCACCTAGAGGAAATTTGAGTTACGCGTTGCCAATAAATGTCACTCTTTGTCAAACATCTTTCAGAGATGAAAAAACAGATTCCAAACAAATAGAAAGCTTCAAATCAATCGTAATAAAAGTGTATTGCGTAGAAAAAGATTGCGATACAAAAAGATTAATATATGCTAGACGTGGCATACAATTGATTGAATAGTGGGGTGTCCTATAACGAACGAATACTGCTGTAACGAACAGTTTTTCTGGTTAAATCAAAACGCTTACAACGAGTTTACCATGAGAAGTCGAATTGATGGCTCCGCCCTCCTCCTCTTGTTTATAAGTTTCTTATAAATTCACACATGTGTGTAATGAATAAAATTTCAAAATAATAAATTAAATTTATAAGATCTATATGTGCATGCTCGCCTCTTTGATCATAGAGGTTTTTATGTTACAAAGGCCCGACTGTATCCTATAACTAACGAACACTATAACGAACAAGGTTCTAGAACAAATTAGTTCGTTATAGGGTACCCCGCTGTGTTATATTGGCTGAAATTAAACAATCATGTTTCTCAATCTATCACAGAAATTCATATGGCGTACATACGTACCAAAATGTTTATTTTAAATACAAGTTTTACCTGCGTTGTATCAATTTTCACCCACAGGGTAATTACATGAAACTATTTTCACAAATTCCGAAGGAAATCAATCAACCCTCCACAGCCCGTTTTCTTTTCACACTTAGGCCAGATTATGAATAGTTTATTGTAAGAGAAGACTTGTAACGCCGGATAAAAAATGGTCGTTGGTGTACAACAAACACTTTGTTTTCAATAAGGTGGCGCAACTACATTAAACTCCGGCAGATTATTGAAATAAGGAAAATATAAAGGTTGCAAAATTTAGATGTCGAGTACGTGGCTTGAAAGTGTCATTGCTTTACAAACGGCTAAGAACTGTTTATCGACCAAACCTTTCACGGCTGTTTTACGCGTTACACATTTAGCACCGTGTCACTGTCACTAAACTGGCCTCAAAGAACATGTATTCCAAGTCTAAGTAAACGTTCCCGAATGCGACACGTAAATTAAGGAAGTGTTCTAATCTTTGCGAACTCGAAGGAGGAACTATTCGCTCTGCTCTCGGGGACGAGTATTTTATGGTGGTCCGTGTACCTCCATGGCGAACGACATTCGCTGCCGGCAAATGATGATTACTTCTCTCTCTCATTATCATCATCGTTATCGTTAGGATCGTCATCATCATCATCATCATCATCATCATCATCATGACCATCATCATCATCATCATCATCATTGACTTCGTAGTCTTCGTCTTCGTGATTATAATCATTACTGTAGTGGTTCTTATCGTCAAAGTAACATGCCTGAATAACTTTTCTCCGGTGTACAGAAAAAGAGGAAGTAACTGATAAAAGTTCTTACTTCAGTGCTTTGTCCAACTAAAAATGTTATTATCGTCAAAGTAGCATATATTGTATATGCATATAGTCAATTTTTTCTGCCATGGAAATAAATTAAAAACGGTCGCCAAAACGTCGCACCTTAACGCTTTCTTGGAAGCAGTGTGCTATCTAATCTCAAATTTCATTGTCTACCAAGTTACAGTATGAACCTCGATTGATCGGATGATAATACATAATCAGCGATATCGCTTATCCTGGATGCCGAAATTGCTAATAATATACTTGAATCGATGATATCAGAAACAGAAACATAAATATTGTATATCTTTAAGGTTAATACATGATATAGGTGAAAGGCTCGTATATTTTACTATCTTTACTCCTATATTATATAAAAATATAAATGATAGACGATAACATGGCTGCGTGTGCCTAGAGAGATTTGCAAGTTAGTAGTAGTATATACGCCAAGCGAATTCAATATTGCAATCAATTTTCTTCTCGTTGAAAGTGACATTACTGAGATCACTAAATTTCATTGTCTCCTGTTATTTATGAAATGTTGTTACGCGTTTTATCGGTTTTGATATTAACAATTCAATATATTTTAAGTCCCTTAAACATTTAGCAATATTTCTTTTATATTATACAAACTAATGACAAAAATATTGGATGAAGTCAATCGGGTACCCCTGGGCCCTAGCATGGCGGGTATCCTCGGACACTTTTACGAACCTCAAGTTTTAAAAACAATTGATTTTTTATTGTGATTAAATTTTAATTTATATTACATTAATATAATGTTGCTATATTATGTTTATATTACATTAATATATATAACACGGTGAAGAGACGCAGTGTATCTTTTGCGGAGCAACCTTCGAAGAAGATTGGTTCCAATGTAATAAATACTAAGATTGAGCACATAAACAATGTACAAATATTGATATGTCAAGTTTATATTACTAATGCGATGTGTGTAAGTATACGTGATACCACCTAAGTAATCATTGAAAATGATGTCCGCGGCTATAATTTATTGTGTTTTTCTCCTAAAATTATTTAAGAAATGTGTTCTTTTTTTTTAACTTACTGACAAAGTCATTCGGTTTATTTCTTGGAAGAGAAATTCGGTTAAAATTGGTTGAAGTGCCCGGGGCACCAGTCTTTCTCCTGTTCCTATTTTAACTTTCATGGTTTTTATTGTTTCTGCAGTAAGCGCTACAAATTATACAATATATTGCGTATTATAAGTAGAAGAAAATTTGTTTAAAATGATTTCACTTTAATATTAATTTACGAAAATAATTCGTGAAGGTATGTTATCAAACTGAAAATCGCCACAAGTAGTAAGCTATTGCATCCTAGAATTAAATACTTCTGCACCCATTTTTTATATACTTACCCCTAATTTGCCATATACCTGTAAACGATTTGTTCTGTTTTGTTCATCCTCTGAATATATTTAAATTTCAACAACGCACTCTAGTAATAACGGTCTAATAATAATTCACTTCAAAAGAAATAAGCTCATATTGTTTCTGATCGCTCCGGTTCATTTATACTCACGTCAGATCCCTTAGCTCTAATTTCATTTGTTCAATTTCATCATTTGATGTACAAATTTATTCACTAAGTGTTCTTTCATTAGGTATTAAAATTCGCACAACTCCTGGTCGTATTAATCAATGAAATTTGTTCCATTATCGATCACGAATTTATTATGGTCAATGTGCAAAAATTTGTGATATAGATCATAGAATTATTATACCAATTGTGATTGAGAGAATTGCATTAAATAATTATAATAATAGAATTAAAATATAAGGAATTAATTAGATCATAACATTTGATTGTCAAACTAAAGTTAATTAACGAATGATGATAAAGGTGGAGGTACAGTTTCGAGTAATACCTTTCAATGTATGCGGGGAAAACAACATTTTCTTTTCAATCATTTCTCCTCGAATCTTAATTTATTTAATCTACCTGTTGTCCCGTTAAACTGATTAATCGAGGTCCTGCCGTATATTTTACACACTCGTTAAATCAATGATTCTTCATGTAAAGGATGACAGATATCGAATACATCAACTAGCATTGTCATTGGATATCGTCCTTATCATTAACGCATGCAATGCTTCGAGCCTTCTTCAAAGGAGACACGGTGTTTCGAATCAGCTGACGAGATAATTTTACGTTTCTGACGGTGATGCCGAAATAACTAACGTACTTTGTTGCGTGGCTCCAAAAATAACCGACCTATAAAGGGTCGGTCAATCCGTACTCCCTAATAGTGTACATTTGTTCACTATCTAACCCGTCCATCGTTAGGCAGATCAATTATAATATATTTATCAACATTTCTCTAGTTAAAGCTCGATTTATTTAAAATTAAAATCGTTTAAATTTCTAAAAATCGTATTGGAAAACAGTTTTATCGTCTTCCATTGATTTGTTAAAAAAAAGAAAAGAAGATATCTTCTTCCCTATTCTATTCTATATTCGTAATGTCTATGTTTTAAGCGAAGAAATTGTATATTTTAAAAAATTCTACGTTTTGAGGACGAAAGTTTTAACTGTAAAATTATTTGGTAAAAGTATACTTATTTTGTGAAAGTTTTTTTTTTAATTCAGCGTACCTTATTTTCGTAGGGCGTTTTAAAAATTCTTCGATTCATTTTTCGAGTTAATTTATTGCATTGTATTTTACAATATTTTAATGTGGGTTATAATAGATTCACTGTAAGTGCGATGCAAAGAGGAAAGCAATCAGAAGAGAAATTTGTAGAAATCGATTTTTTCCGATTGATCTATTCAGGGTTCGGAAAGACACAAAATTGGCCACAGGCCAATAGAATCGTGCTATTTTGTTCTGTCTCACCGGGCTTTAGGTTCTAACTCAGTTCAACGCGAATCCGACTCTCCAGAATTCTACTTTCGCGAATTTTACTTTGTTCAATGATTCAATGCTTATACGATATAACTCTCGTGGTGTTATGGATACTAAAAAAAGTTTAAACCCGGCTTTCTGCAGAGATAACAAGTGTTCTGTGAATCTTTAAGTAGCAATTAATGTGACACAATTTTCATTTCAATATCGGTAAATAAGGGTCCTTCGCTCTGTGAAGAATAGATGCTAATCTATCTCTGTTATCGTAAATGTACTTTACTTCCCTTTTTCTTTGTCCTCGACTTTGGATTACAAAATTCTATGCTTCTCGTGAATTACATACACGAATTTTTATCCTGTAATCACATATTCTCCTCCACTGGTTAAAACTCTACGAGAAGAAATCTGCATTGTTGACCTGCTTGATTTTTTAGGGACACGATAAAAATTGTATGTATACAGAGAAAAGTAGCAAGTGCAAAATTAATTAGCCGCGTACGTCAAATCTTAAATATCAGTTAATATTCAAGTGATTATGTTTAAGAAAGAAGAAATGTGAATCTACGAGAAAAATGAGTTACAATTAAAACTATCGAATTACGGATTATGTACCTGGGTAGTGGTGAATCCAGTCGGCCCAGTGGCCCAGCGAGGCTTAAAAAGATTTTCGAAAAGAGGGAAATCATTCTTGCCAAATGGAGAGACGGTACGATTTTTAATCGAGTATATTTTTCATTCAGCAAATTTTACTCAAATTATATTACCACAAACGTTGATTTTGCACAAATGGATCTTTGTTATCATGTGAGGTTTTCGCGCACCCTATGGTTTACTTCACGCATAAACTGTTAGATGGAAGCACTGGTAGCTTATACGCTCCGCTAGTTCATTCACATATAGCTATAACAGATTATCAATATGTTATGGCTCATTGTATCCTTCGCTGTGATACGATATCATTTTCATATTGGCAGCGATACGCCACTTTTTTTTGCAGGTAATAATCGACTGTCATACTCTTAATTTTGTAGAAAGTAACGCGATAACATGACATAACACGTTATCGTACAGAATTAGGTATCTTCCACACATTCTACCCATACTTAGATATATTTTTATGTTTATCAAAAGAGACGAAAATAGATATTTGGAGCATGTGCAGGCTGCGATTTACCTGGAAACGTGTAAATATCTCGAAAGATATAGATGACCGGGAATAAGTTTTGAAACGAATGTGTAGGGTATCGGGGGCACGTGTGATGTTAATATTTATTTGACTTTGAGATGACCTTGAAAAGATTTTTGATTCAATTTTTAAATAGAAACCCATATCCTCTACTGCCTATTCTTCTAGCACTTTGACGTTTTCAAAAGACTTCTTACATATGCATTTTGGACTAGCCAAAGTGAAGATACCAATAGCGTTGGTATCGGGGAGGTTACTCGGCCGAACTTTCTAAAAAGAACCGTTTGTGTGCGTGCATATGTATATGGTACATTTAAAATCACTGGTATACAATTTTCATTTTTTCGTCAATCTGTTTCCATCCAGTACGATGCATATTCCCATCGTTTTGAAAAATTGCTGTCCAAAGTTTGTCAGGATTTCTCGAATTATTTCCGGACATGTGTTTATTATACGTCTCTGTCAATCACCTATTGTGCATAATGAAAACTTTTTGTTTTAAATATCCCCAATGGAAAAAATCGCACGCGGAAAATCTGAAAAGCAATCGCGAAAAGTAATATCCAACCAATTTCGTAGTTGTGCGGAATAATGAGGGGGGAATTAGGATTTTTGTCGTAAATAAAATGGCATGTCATCCGAAACAATTTGTAAGTTTGTATCTAAAAATCGTAAATATCTTCCTCCAGTAATATTTCTGGATTTCCCCGCAGTGTACGTACATCAGGTAACGCTAATACCATCGCGGCAGCACAGAAGATTTGATATCTGGATTTTGGCTAGTGCAAAGTGGATATACGAATGCAAATGCGTATATGTATAAGTAGCGCTTAAAAAAGCCTAGGTGTCAGATACAAGAATATGCATTGGTATATGTAAGCAGTATGTAAGCTTAAAGAAGAATTTCGTAGTGTACAGGGTGGCCCAAAACCCAGGGAATCTCGGGAAATGGGTGGTAGCTGGGGTGATTCTGAACAACTTTTTCCTTGACCGAAATGTTGTTTGCACCTTCGTTTGTTAGTTATTAACAAAAAACACTAACTAACACTTAATAACTAACAAACGAAGCTGCAAACAACATTTCGGTCAAGGAAAAAGTTGTTCAGAATCGCCCCAGCTACCATTTCCCCCATTCCCCCCATTACCCCATTTCCCGATGTTCCCTGGGTTTTGGGCCACCCTGTATATGTTACGGTAAATGTGATTAATCCGGTGATTATGTATAATTGCCGGTTATTATATATATAATCACCACTAAGTTTGATAAATGTGATAAATTAGATACAGTAAGGAAAGTAAGGAAATATAGAATGAGTGCTAAAGAAGGTTTAGAATCACAGGCAAGTTTCAAATCTTAAATTTCCTTCTGGTAAAGTTGGTGACACAGTGAAATTACGAGTACCAGACGTTGACAGAGCAAGAAGTGATCCACGATATTTATTAGCGGTGATATTAGAAGTTCAAAATGAAGAGTTTTATCAGTTAGGAACAAAAGAAGGAAGACTTTCACACTTGTATAGCCATTACGAATTGGCAATTATTTAAACTCGCCGGTTAATTTGATAAATATTCAAGAATTTATCACGTTTACCAAACTTAGTGGTGATTATATATAATAACCGGCAATTATACATAATCACCGGATTAATCACCATTACCGTAACATATACATATGTATATGTACAGAATATAGCAAAATTGCAACAGTGTACATATAAAACGTAACGCTCCTTGTACTAAGGGGGTATTCTAGTGCAGCGGATAAAAAAAATCCATTTCTTTTTTTATATTTTCTCAAATTAGATATTATAGAAAATAGATCTGCAAAGGGGTTTGTCCGATTTCATGAAAATAACAGAGTTATAGAGGTCGGAACGTCCAGCTTTGGACTAGACCCGGCCTATTTCTCTATGTTTGACACTTATTTGTTGGCAGTTACTAGTCATTTTTCTTGACAAAACAGTCCCTTTTGTTTTGCAGGAGGTCTATAGTGCACATGTGCACCCTTGGCAACCAAGTTTCCAAAATTTTAGTGCGAACCTGAGCGTCGAGCAAGGCATATCGCAATATACGTGTTATATTACATGCTTGCGTGGTTTCTCAAAAGCGTGTTTTATAACATGGTAACCACGATATCTCAAATTCTAGTGAACCGATCGGGACCATCTTTTACACACATCTTCAGCAGTTAGAATTAGTTCCGATGACTAGAACGAGCTGAATCATGGTTACTGACCGAAACATTTTTTTCGAGTTGATCTACTTCTGTGCGCTGTAACGTCATCTTTATTTCAGATTTTTAATTGAAAAAAATGTTTAATTAGAGATCAAGATGTATTAAAAGCACAGTAAAAAGTTCAGTACATGAATCTTACTCTAAGGCCTAAAAAGAATTCCTAAAAACAGCAGAAAAAATCGCGTGTCGCACTACAATACCCGCTTAAGTATATGTACTGCAGGTTATTATTTTGTGGTTCCACCTCTAGCAACAATAAGGAATACTAATTTTTTACTAACATCTGTACCCTTAAATTGCCAAGCAATTACAGCATTACGTTTCAAATATTATCTGTAGCATTCAAATTGAAAAGGAATTTACATTTCTTGAATGAATGTTTAATAATATTTATGTACCTTTTTCGATAAAATAGGAGGAATATCTTGTGCATTTCTTACATTTTTTAACTGTTTTGCCAAAGAAATAGAGGGAAGAGCAGTGAACATAATATGTATGTACTTGGTAAACATTTCTAGATATTGCACTTTTACCTCTCCAATTCACCCGTTTTTTTACCTTCCTTTCGAGTTTCTGCCGCAACGCTGCAGGCCTTTTGCATAATTACACACTATGTACTGAGAACGTAGTCCAACTTTTTTTTAACCGTTTCTCGAGTGTAAGCCTTGAGGTCTGTCAACCACCTCTTCTTAAAATTGTTTTGCGGCATCTATATTGGCAAAAAGCAAGGAATCTTTATTTTAATCACTTAACCCGCTCACGTTCCTTTTTGATATTTTGTACAAAGATTTTTGTTTGCATAAAGAAACGTTTAGGTAAGTGTTTAGGTCGACACTACCCAAATTTTTATTATATTGGGATAGGTCTGGGTTAGGTTTATATCTTCTAAAAACATATAATTATTTTAAATACCATCTACACTCTACACGATTAAGAAGAGCAAAATGTACACTAAAATAATAATACGGGATATTCTAAGGCGTCCAGGGTCACCATCTAAATCAAGTTCATCTATATCTGACTCATTTCCATTGCCCAGAATTGATAAAAATTGATTAAGAAGAGCTTCTTCTTTAGTTTTCAACCTCTCAGAACGACGCATCTAGAAACACATGATTCATTATAATAGCGATGGTTACTGCATTTGTCCACTGCAGTGGACAGGTATTAAAAGTGATTTCTAAATTTCTTTGTAGCGAAGGAATACATTTCAGACCATCCCGACACTTTGAATACATCGTTAACAATTGTAAATAACAGTTTTTACCTTTAAAAATGAGCAATCGTAGTTCTAAGAGTACTATACATATATGTGTGTATACGGAACAATTCGATGAGCAGCCAACTTCGCTCAACCGACTCAATCGCAATGCGCTTCTTTTCGATAAATATCGCACTGGTATGACACCGTCGTTTTCCTATTTTTCCATTTTCATTTTCCTAAAGTATTAAAATAGGCTTCTACTGTAGTAGACAGCTGTAGTTATCGGTTTAAATCAAATTTTCATGCTTTCCCAAATTAGATCTTTCTAGTTGCAAAAATGTAAAACGTAAAGACGAAGCAACTGATTTTACACATTGTTTATATTGAATTATACAAATAAAAAAATCGCGTTTTATCCTCTATTTAACAAAATTGAATGTATCGTCCCTTTTATGCCAAAACCATAAATGTGTATATTTCCCGTTGTGGAGCAAGAAAGTGGACTGAATGTTTGGTTTTATTGAAAATCAGGGTTTTGTCAATTTAATTCCGTAGTAGAAACTAATTCTGCTGCGATCTCCAGAATTACCTGATTACGTTTAACGTTGAATTGTTAATTTCCAGAAGTTATTTGTGGTATTGGCATAAAGATGGACGATATGTAAATAATAGAGACCGTAAGAAATTGTTCTTAAGAAGTACATTGTACCGATACTGACACAGAGTGTTAAAGTACATGGGCTTAAGTCTGCGGTAGAAACGAAAGGGTTAAATGAGAATATTCCTACGGAGTGGTACCGAAAATTATACAGAAAATGTGATTTGGACGGTCATTAGTGACCCTGAGTAAACTCATTCGTATAGATCATTGCGTTTATTTTAAAGTGCCTGCCGTGTATGAACAAAAAATATATAGCATTCCATTAGAAAAAAACGAGGCTGACCTTCACATCTCATTACCTCCCAACAGAATAAAACTATTTTCACTGTACAGCGACCCCTGCAGGACTGTGCAACTTTTTCACCAAACAATTTTATTATTTTCGAGAAATTTATGAAATTTATGAGAACTTTTAATAAGAGGGGACATATGGTCATTTAGTGTCGTGAAAATTAGACATTCGTGTAATGCGTTATAACTTTATACACTCCCTTTGCTTGCGATGTATGGTTTACCCTTTTTTCATTAACATAAAAGTAAATTCTGGGATTAACGATGCGATTGACTTTATTAGTTACGTGCATTATTACCAATAGGCATACTTAGAGAGTGATAGACAAAAGGCTGGGCGCAGTTGGCGATTCAGTATCTAAAAAAATGATAGCTATTGAAATCTATCTTCCTTTACAATATTTCAGTTCAATATGTACGTAAACAGGGATAGACAGGAATAGAATTTTACCTGGACTAATTTCTATAAAAAGTGTACGCCACAAAGCACTAAGTTACATCAATCGAATAATTGATCAATTATAATAATTATCAATCAATACCTAACCCTGTCACTAATAATAATTTTCTTCGGTTCGATTCCCGCCGCTGCCGATTTCAGCCGGCACCACTGTACATGTTACACGTGCTTTACACCGTGGTTCTGGTGGTTCGGATTCCACCTCAAAATGTAGGTCCAACACTAGCACAAGTATAGGTTCTAATAACACATCTTTCAGCCCTCAGGATCACAGTCCCATAATCTCACGGTAATCGCTAATGACCTCAGTAGTCGATGCAACTTTAAACAGTGACGAAAAAAAAAAAAAAAAAAAATAATTTGTCCATACTTTGATATAAATGTAGGAAGCATGTATAATATATTTTTGATTACTTATGTAATTTCTATTTTTACTCATTGAAGTCGGTTTATGTAGGCAAACAAGCAAGATGTAATTAAAGCTAGATACATATAGAAAAAAGCGTAGTCCTTTATACTGCATCGTGTACCGTGCCAATACTTTTGTCCACCACTGTATATCAGGTTAAGCATTGGTATAAGTGGCTTTGTATTTCTAGTTAATTTAGCTTGGCAGCATGCAGTAGAATCGATTACAGCAGTGCCTGTCACAGTAACAGCCCGCTAACTA
Source organism: Nomada hirtipes (assembly GCA_951802735.1). Lineage (NCBI taxonomy): Eukaryota > Metazoa > Arthropoda > Insecta > Hymenoptera > Apidae > Nomada > Nomada hirtipes. Next base: position 5,242,621 of record OX637919.1, on the reverse strand, counting down.
TCGTAGACAATGAATGTTCTTTGGTTTCAACGTTATCCGACGCGACTATAAGTGTTTCATATTAATTTTATCGGGTCAGTCATAGACTTCGTATACTTCTTGCATAGTAAAAGAAATGCAGTCTCGGATGTTGCATGTGCAGAATCCGTAATAAGAAAACATTGAGAAACACTATTTCATACGATTATACATTGTACGTAATATGATATCTATGCGTATTAAATCTTGTTGCTTTTTATTTGTGCGCATCACGGTTCGATGGCCGTGGCATGAGAAATCGAGTTAATCGTATATAAAATAGTCACTTTCCAGCTTCATTGCCATAATCGCTACTTAAGAGAAACTGTAATAAGGATCATTTTGCAAGCACGCTTTAAAATATATTGTGTAAAAGAACTCCGAGGAAATCGAAAGCACACGAATAGTTTGAATTTTGGACAAACAAAATATACGAGTTGCAAAGGAAATTTCAATTGCACACAGATTAGGGATGGGCATCGTTTAAGTGATCTATGAAGAGAATTATTATTTCGACATAATATAGATATGAATATGATATATGTATAATATACAACATAAGTGATTTTTCTCTTAATTATTTCTTTGCTTGGCTATCAGGGGAAACATTTTTTTACTTTATTTTCCATTTGAATAAACCATTTTCTGAAATAATTTCTAATTTCTTTGTATCAATATCTTTTGAGTCACGTACATAGGTACATATTTTATTTGAAACAACAAACAATTTGAAAATAAAGTAGCCGTTCATTAATTTCAGTAATTTTTACAGTAAAACTGATCAATTAATTGAAGCGATTTATTATTTCAAACCGTTATTGCTTATTGATATTTCAAACAAATTAAAACAGGTATTTCACAAGACAACGATATTATATTTAACACGATAATGTCGTTTAACATTTTGTGTTACAGTATATGCTACGAGATGTTTAATTATTGAAATCTATTAGAGAATTTCGTGCAAAGTATAATATGAATAACGTACAGAAAAGGCATACACGCAAGTGTTAAATATCATAGATTAAGAATGTAAAAAAGTTATGGAAATGAAATATAAATAAATATGAAATCTGTTATAGAGGTCTGCAGCGGCGGTGAACTACCAGAAGTCGAGATTATAAGTTTGCTAGAAGAACAAATACCTAGGTACCGCCTGCGAGCCGATACTCTTACTCAATTTCAAGGTAAATATAAACAAATTAATATATACATGCGTGGGCATATAATTGGCATACAAGTTTCATTCTTTATGGAAAATAAAACGCAATGATGATAAAGGGTTTTTGAACAAATATTTTGTCCAATAAGTTCCTGCGGTTTTCATTTCGCAATGAATCTGTCCTATGCTTATTGCAAACGCACGCTTATTGGATACTTACTGCAGACCGTTTTATAGCTTTTATATTTTTCTTTCAGAACTGTTGCGAATTGTTTTGCATTTTGCAAGTAACAGAAATGGTTTAACACGTTTGTAATCAGCGTCGCATATCTGTGACGCGTCGATTCCGTTTCGAGAATCCAGCGTCACACATGTGACAGTGAACAAATTTCCAATTACATTCAAGTGAACAAATAAGTCGTCTCTGAACTTAATACTTGTATCGTGTGAAAATATTAAAAGCAAAACATGGGGCCTGCTAAGATATTTGTGCTGCCCTTGATGGAAGTGGTACAAATTGCTGAAAAACGGTCTGAGAATGAATTTTGAGCTGCATGCACGACAATTTTTGCGGGCAGGATGCGCCACATTGTTTCGGTGGAAACAAGAGTTGCTCTGCTAATTAATTTAAGAGATTTAGCTCTTGTAAATTTTGAATTAGCTAATCGCCAAATCAAATACGTAATCGATTAATCGGTTAACATTTGGCAAAAATGCCCACAAAAAATCGCACGAGCTTAATGGACAGCCAAATCAAATAGATAACCCTCTTGGATTGATCAAGAAGTAAGGAATAATAGATATTTTGTTTAATATACGGCATATTATTAAACGACGTATATTACAACTTGCCGTCTCATAGGCAGTTGCAAAATTTCATTGTTGCAGAACTGTGTTTGTTTTGAAAGATACGAAAGAATCTTTTATTGCAGACATTCGACATTACCTTTCGGCTAATCCAATATTATACAAATTTATGTAAATTACCTTACATTGTTCAATAATTTGAGCATAGTTCCAATTCAAAAGCACACAGAACATAAAAACTTGACGAAATTATATAGAAATATGCCTATTGCAAATTACTTAGGATTAGATTCTACTGTTAACAGTAATGTCTGAAAAATTCTTCAGTGCAAACACGTGGAAAAATAGTTTTACAAATTTCTCTCGAAATTAGCTGAACAAACGAATGTAGCGCATTAGGTGTAGGAAAGAATCATCCGCTTTTCTCGTCGAAATTCGATCCCTACTTAAACGACAAAGGACTGAAATAAATTCAAGTTAGGCCGATTTTTTGTTCGCTTTCGTCCTGATGACAAGAAATTTGTTAATCAAACCTTACATCTGGAGAAACATCCTCCGCCATATTTTCAACAATTCACACAAGCCTTATGCCAGGAGCAAAAGAGTTAACATATTTTTCACTGGTGTCTTTCCATATTTCGCTCAGCATTCGAATGCTATTAAACTACAAACTTCGAGACCGTTAACGTTGCAAAATTATCGATACATTTTCCGACGTTAACTGCGTTAAGGGATGTATCGACAAAGTAATGCTGTAACGACCTAACTAAGTGGCAATCACTTGAGGGTAAACCCGATGAGTACACCGTGTGTAAAAGAATATCCTAGTTACATCTGAAGATTGATCACTTCTTAAGTCTTAAGCAATACGATTGGGCGTCATCGTACAGCAACATGATTTGGCTTCCCTAAACAAACGATTCCCCTTACTCCAATTCGTCGCTTAAATTAAATGAGTAAAATTTGAAACGGCACAAGCCATTCTTAAGCAAATTTTCAGAAAGAAAGAAAGAGTATTTTTCTTTTTAATTAATAATAATAATAGAATATAAAAATACGCATATATCTTTGGCTATGCAATTTTAACTTGTCCGGCTTATGTTGTCTCTACATATAATAAATGATATGAAAACTTATTTAATATGATTTTATTTTACTGCATGTTTACAAGAGCATTAATAAAGGTTAAAGCTGCTACTTGTGCTGATCCAAAATCAAATCAACAATACTCTTTCCTCATTTTTTAATTTACCATTTAAGTTACTGCGCTGTTAAATTTGCTGCTCGTTCCCGGCACAAAATTCTTCTTTGAATTTCTAATTTCATTCAGCTTATTTGTAATCTCATCGATTTAATTGAACAGCTGATAGTTTCTAATATAGGACGCCCTTCGTATCCCAACGAAAACAGACAATGCGTGACCTCTTTTTTGCGCAGACACTGGGCCTTGCTGTCGATGTTGTCCATTGCCCCCATCAGGGTCCACAAATGCTTTTCTACGTGTCGGATTATCATAAGGAATCCATTTGTCGTCTCCCGTGATAATTTTGCGCCAGCGATTCTTTTTCTTAGTTTGAAACGATTACATAAGTTGTGAAACCAAAAGCACAGAATTCTTTCCTGCACCTGACATTTGAAGACACGTCGATTGTTTTCATTGAAATATTGCAAAAATTAAGAAGGAAACCCATCAGACTTTATATAAAATTGTATATGAAATTATTAGCAAGAAACACACAGAAATCTGTTTGACTTTTCCCTTAATCGTAATTACTCTTGCTCTACGTTATGTCGCTATGTAATTGATAAATCCATGTACATAGTATGTATAAGCTTATTAAACTGACGTTGTTCACTATTCCTAGGATACGAAAACTCCGATTGGTATATTCCGTCACCGGCCCTAAAAACGATTGATACTGATTTAAAATTGTCACCAGACCAAATCCGGGAAACTCTCAACTACTTCAGTAAGTAACAGATCTTGTCAGCTTCTTTACCTTTATTTCTCCCATGTTTTTCTTGCGCTAGACATTAAACGACTGACCCTGGTAAGTACTTGGTAAGTGATTTCAAACTAGGATTAATACATTTTTTGTGTCAGCCATATCCATAATTATCGTTTAGCTTTAAAAAGAATATTGAACGACAGTAACGATATTTTGAGATATCGTTAGCCCTTTGAAAAGCTTTGGATGCTACGTATGAAGTACCGGCTGATGAATTTCTACAAATCGCAAGTTGCATTGCGTCAAAAGAATCATCGTAATGTTTTCATATTATGACTGAAAGTCCTTGTGCGGCGTTAAACAGAATTTACGACAAGGCAATTGTGGCTTAGCTCTTAGTTTTCAAATATTTCATGTTAGAATCGCGTACGGGAAATCGCAAATCATTTATCAACTTCACATAAGTCAGATTTACAATTTAGCTTACTTTTTTTGCCGATAAGGTAACAATTTTTGAGATCAAATTGATTTGTTATCGTAAATTTGTGATAATATTGTCGTTAGTCATTCATTTGTTATTTTATTTCTTTACTTGGATACTTTATTTTCTCCCTTCGATTTTTCTAACTTTGCAATCTTATATTCAAATTATTTAAAAAATATAGAGCTTCAGTTCATTTCTTGTGCAAAGCGCCTTTGCCTTTTTTAGTTTCTACAAACGTTGCAAAACATCGTACATCATGGTATGTACTAGATTTGCTAAATTATACTTTTAATCTCTACAAGCTTCGCGATATAACAGAGCAATATAAATATGTACAAAGATATAAAGCTAATTCCAAAGATTCAATTTATAGAACGAATCTCTACGTAGCATTCACAAATTAAGAAGCAATTTTATCGAATCGTTTTATAAGCATTATTTCTCCTACCGTATGTACTCCATGTGCTGTGAAAATCTGATTATCCCTATCTGTATGTTTCTATCTTATTTTATATGAATGATCGTGATAAACAATTGACATTATAGTAGTATCTTTCATAGAAAGCATTTGCAACAACAATAGCCACAATAAAAGCGTTAAAGCCCATCCGTTTTTATATTTAAACTATCATTTTACGCCCAACCGATAACAAGTCACATGCAATTAGGCGCTCGTTTCATCGAACATCCAATCGTAACAGTCGCCCGGAAGGGCCTTAACCAATCAGAGAGCTTGACCCGGCAGTGTTGCTGGAACGTCCATAGTGTAGCTTAGTCGCCGCTCGTCTTCCACGTTGGAAGGACGTTCTGCGTCTCTATCTGTTATTAGTATGTATGAAAGAACTTATTTAATCACATGGTGAACTATCCGATGAACTTTTTTCAAGTAGTGTCTGTGACAAAAAATATTCCGCAGTGAATCAAGTATTGTGAAGTGATTAGAAAGAGTGAATTCTTTCGTTACTGGAGGTTCGCATTCTTGCTTATGACGTATTATCGGTAATCTACGTGTGAAACATTTTTTTTTATCCCTCGTAACAATTAATACTTTAGAATAATCCTACGTGCAAATTTGGTTAGCAACAAATCATAGAAATTTTCGCAAGTTAACGGCGCAACGGAAATTTCATTATCTTTGGATTAAAATTTGAACAATTTGATGCTCAATGACATTTCACTGCAAAATAATAATAAATATTAATGGATTAGAGATTTCGCAAACATCCGTCAGAGCGATACACTATGAATTTGAAAGGCGTTGAGTTTTCATGCGAATAGCTGTACATAATAAACCCTTTTTGCTGCAAAGTTCTAAAGTTTGGAAGAATATTGTACTTTGTACAAAAATAAGGAAGAAGAGGCGAAATATATTTTCAGTATGCAATCGATATTAGAGAAATTGCTTGCATTCAAGGAGGTCAGACGTGCGATTCTTTTGTGACACTTCGTGCAGGTTAGGTTCAGACAGTTTCGTAATCGTTACTTTTTCGTTTGATTATTGAGTTAAATTGCTTTCTATTTCTATTTTATTATATAACTGAATTTCTGCAGAAGATGCTAATCGTTGTACATCCCGTAAAAAATTCGTACACTATGAAAAAATGTTTCGTAAACAATGGATTCTCTGAACATGCGTAGTCTGGTTAACTTAGGTTAGGTCTATAAAAAGATAACATATTTTATTTACTTTGTCCCCAAAAGAGTTCAAAAATAAATTATATTAAATATTCAAAGATTTAGTAGTGTTTAATTAGATATGATAGAGACGCATTCTAATTATATTTTAAATGTATTTTAAGTTATGACCCTCCTTATATGTTTCCTCTATAATTTCAATAATACATTATACTTTATATTTTAAGTCTTTGCAGTTATTATTCATTTTTCAATGTAAACGTTGCTTACATGTCGCTGTCACGTTAGTTTATGATATCGTTACAAATTAGGCAGTGGCAAGAGTGTTTACATTTTCCTATTTAAACTTTTTAGTGCAAATTGCCCGTGGTACAAAGAAATCATTGGACGTTTGATTCTAAGGAAACTTGCATACATTAATCATAATTCTACTGTCCTAGAAAATAATTTAGTTAAATCCAGCACGATGTTAATTGCATCGTTTTCAACGGCGTTTAAAAAGGGGGTGTTTAATTTAAACGAAAAATTGCCACATAATTATGCTACAAATTTCTTTCGGAATCAATTTTTTTTTACTCAGATTAATAATTCTGAAATTTCTTTGGATGCTCCACGAATATGGAGGTCGTTTTCGTTGATTCTGGAGCACAAGTAGAAACACAGCGCATTTTAAATTGCATTAATCGACAAATATTCCGTGTGCTCCGATTGTTTTACGCATATAAACACCCTTTTATAAATATGCGTATCGGTGAGAACACTTTGGAGGAAACGTTCAATTATTTTTCTATCGAAAAAATATAGTACCCCTGTTCAGATGAATTATTGTAAGAGAAAAAAATCGTTCGATATTTTTTTGACGAACAACTTTTTAGTTTGTACTTGAATCGTACAGTGTGATCGTTTCAGCCTCGAAGAAAGCATTATCTGTTTTTAGACGTTTCCAATTGTCTTGCGATAATACGGAATTAAGATAAGCTAGACCCAACGAATAAGTTTGCTAGATTCTTTACTTGGTAGAAGCTTATGAAATTACGTAATAACTGTCAGAACATTCAATTACGCTTAACTTGTTAAGGCAAAACCCGTGCAATTCTTTAGACGTACATACTTACTTACATACATATACATATTTCCTGCCGTGTATTCCCGACGCTTTCTCATGGAAATAATCGGCGAGTTAAGTGCTAGCCGAGAGAAAATGCGAAATATAATGGTTTATTGTTTTCGAAACTCCATTGGGACTCTTTCACACTAATTTATTGCCACCAATTTAATTAATGCCTGTAATTAAACATCGAGCACGGAAATCGTGTATTATACGCTCGATTTTCACTCGTTCTTGCGGTTGTCAGAATGCATGAACGAGGTATTAAAATTCATTGCAAAACACATAGTGCCGTACTTTCAGAGTTCATTGCACTTCGGTAATATATTATTGAAATATTCGTATTAGAGTTAATTCACGCAGAAGATAATGGGAAATACCTGTCCATTGATATACATTCGTATATTCCTGCGATAAATTTTTTTATCGAGTGATCACTTTTATCTTGTTAAATAAATTCAAAGAATTGCGTATTTGTAGAAATATTGTTTTATCACACCAGTGTAAAATTGTGTGCATAATCCATCGTTTTATTATTGGACCTGGACACTCGAAACTGTACTGAATTCTGCGCTGATAGCAAAGATCCGTGTCTGACCTATAATAACATTGTTATTTTATCGTTGCTTGCATAAATGCTATCGATCGATCGATCGATCACACGTAAGGTTACTGGATTGTTTCCTTATCAGCGTTATTGCGCATTCTTTCATACGAGTCCTAAGAATTCTTATTTTCTTTAACAACGTTGGCTCGTTTGTGTGCTTAACTGCACCACGATAATTGCCCAATCACGGTAAATTGTAATGAAAATGCATACTGAAAAGTGTTTATTTGTATCGTTGCCGTTAATTTGCGAACCCTAATCGAGCAGCTCGATTGAAATTGCATTCGTTAAATGATACCATTTAGCAGTGAAAATTGAAGTAATTGCACGACCGAACAAGGAACAACAGAAAATGGAGATGATTTAATAGGAATTATTTGTCGGGAATAGACGAATGATAAAACAATAGTGAATCCATCGGAGAAATTGAATGAGCCTTTGAAGCTTACGTGGGCAGATTTGCGTAGATCTCGATCGCTTTTAGATCGGGAGATGGTTATGGGGACATGAGCAGCGAGCACGATCCGCAAGTGTCCAGCTGGAAAGTAAACGCGAAGTTTGACGAAACTTCATGTGCAAAAACGCACTGTCAAGGACAAACGAGCGTAGATCGTTCTTCGAAAACGATTGACAAAATCGAAAATGTCTCACGCGAAACAATTGAAAGTTTATCGGAAGATTGCGCGCAAAAGGGAATGGATGATGCAGGGAAATGTTCCCAGGGAACGCCGGAGGATTCCCATGGAGATTCGTGTTGCCAAAGAATCGAACGTTCCCAGGGTAATTCTGTTTCAAAGAGTAACGAAAGTCTTACGGAATGTACCGTTGCTGAACCAGGAAGTTGTTCGCGGCGAGCGAACGAAAATGTTGCCGAACGTTCTGTTCCGACAGCTACCTGGGGAACTTTGGCTCAGAGGTACCAGTACAAACAGCAATTCGGACTGTACGAAAGTCTGTCGAGCAAATCGGATGAGAAATACTTTACTAAACTAGAAAAGACCCCGACCGACCCTTGGAAGATGAAGGAAAAATCATTGGAAATGTTGACTAAATATACCTATGACCCTAGTCAAGAAAGTCCCGCGGAATCGGGCGCACCGGAATCTTTCTGGAGGTTCAGAAACGATGAAAGTCTTCCTTGGCGATACGATGCCAGTTCGCCAAGAACCTCAACTTTTACTAGTTTGGCATTGGACGTGTCTTATGCTGGTTTGGACACATCTGGACTTCTGGATGTGGCGGACACTAGTAGGGGAGAAGCCCAGGGAGGTCTGACAGAACTCTGGGAAGACTACAGTGTGGTGGAATGCTTGGAAAAACGATTGTCGTCTAACGATGAAAGTACACCGGAAGAGAGAGTGGAAGCGTTGAAGGAAGTTTTGGCTGATAACGATATTCACGAAGGGGATGGAGTTGTTCCGGATTTCTTGTTCCACGTTGCAAGAACAAAGCACGGGAAGATTTATATCAGGGTTATTAGAACAATGCTTGTTAATCGAGGTAGGATATGAATGATTTATGGTATCGATTATTTGTTCTTAGCCTTTACGAAATCGTGTATGAATAGCGTGTCTAAAGATGTATCTCTGCCCGAATAGGGGAGTAGACGGAAAGGTGAGAGTAGCGGATGAGATATATGTATACATATCTAGGGAAAATATAATAATATTTTGATGCCACATTTTATATGTATTGCATTGCATACAATTTGTCGCGCAATTACATACAATTTATTTCTTTAAATGTTGAGATAAATGAATTTTACTTTTATCAATTCAGATATATTAATTATACATATATCACGACCCCCATATTGCACTATACATATTATTGTACAACATATGAATTAGATATACTCAATGAGATACGTTGATGGAAACTGTGTAATGAATGAAATTAATTAGATTACTTATAAATGATATACAATATGCAGGGTGTAAAGGCTAAGAATACCTACCATTTTTTTGGGGGCATTTCCAGTAATGTAAAAAAGGTCTTTGAAATAAAAGTTAATCAGCCTTAACTTGGCTACAAACTGCGATGAACAAAATTTCAAAAAAAGTCAAGGACACCTAGATTTTTCCCTTGAATTCAAAAATGTTCCCTCAATGATTGGAAACGCTAGTCTTGGAAATTTATTTTATTAAAGCTGATTAGTTTGGCAGACCTAGTGTTGCCTTGAATATGCAATTCATATGAATGTTTCCGACCATTGAGCAAAAAATTTCTCAAGATCATACGAAGGTCATATTGTAGTAGGTTATTGAACTGGTCCTGGTGTCAAGTACAAAACTTGTGAAAAGTTCAAAGAGAATTCCCAAAAATCAAGATGTCCTTGGCTTGTTATTGACAAAGCAACTTTTTGAACATATTTATTATTGCAGTTTGTAGCTAAATTGAGGCTCAATGTTGTTTCAAACATTTTTTGTGAGATTATTGGAAATGCCTACAAAATGGAGGATACTCGTGTACTGTACACCCTCTATACGAAGAAGGGAAGCGCAATTTCGATCTTCTTCTATTTAAAGCGATGCTCTAGTTATACTTTCGTTCGCATTAATTTCTTTGTCGGCTTCGTTTCTCCTCTTAAAATTCGCTGACCAGCTATCATTGGTGGAACAAAGAATTCTCCGAGTGGTCTGCATGTTCCGTTTATATCCAACTATTAGATGGTATGCTGTACATGTTTAATGCAATTGCAGTTCTTTAACGCAGTGCTCCCTAATTGCTACAATAATTGGAAGAAGTCAAACGTTTTAAAAAAGGTTGAGATTTTGTTTGATTTCAAACTGTTTATACAAATTAAATTGGTATATAAAGTTTATTTATACAGATAAACACAAAAGAACAAAGGAATGAGAATTTTGTTTGCATTCCATGTTGTTTTTACGGCGGTATCTGATGTTAAGTATCATTGCAAATTAATTTGTATAAAAACAGTTGGAAATTCTTAACTTATCGTAATCACTAATGAGGACTGATAAATCCATGCTTCGTGAAACGTAGTGGTTGTTGAGTTCGCGCTGTAACGAGCGGCTTCGTATACGCAATTGATAACATTGTAGCACCCTCAAGCACTTAAGAAATTCACTGCTTCTGCAATTTGAAACCGTGCTATTCAAATTGTTTTTATTATTAAAGTTAATTTACTGCACAATTTCCGTAACTTTACGAAAAAGTTAATAATTATATCCTTTGTCAACTGAAAGTTAGTAGACACGAGGGAAATAAGTAAGTTAGGACTACAAAAATGATAATAGAGCTTACTCTTAAGATTCCTGATCTGCGTAAAACCGAACAAAGTTGTTATAATATTTTATATTCTACAAGCAACACAATAATCACAAAAAACAACATTTGGGTACACTTGCAAAAAATCTTCAATTATTTTTCTTTTTTTATTATTGATGACAATGGTTTTGTTATCGGGGGAAAAATATCTATTAAGTTTTAACAAAAGCGTTGGGGGAACAATTAGTAATTGATTGTATCCGACAAAGAAAGCATAACACTTCATATTCCGGTCAATCATTGTCATAAGAAGATTAAAAAAGTTGATTGAGCCGTTCATTTTGACACTATATTTAATACAATTTGCATTATAAAATATTTCTTCCTCTTCATAGTTCGTAGATTAAGATTCTTTATAATTCCATATTGTTTTTATCCATAAATTAGTCCTTGATATTTTAGCTACATACATCCTTCTTAAATACTATGAAATATAATATATTAATCACTGTAATACACACGCTAAAATGTGGATGTATGCAAAGATAAGATCTCTCATTAATCTGTCTATGTAGTATACTTAATTTTAAATCTAAAGACAAACAAATCACTGAAAGAGGGAATCGGAATGTCGGAAATCACTGGCAATTCGGTAATCTTACTAAAAGCCATGATGCCAGAAATATCTCACGAATTATTAATAGTTTTTCCGGCAAATACCGAAGTGTATTGTGAAGCTTTCGAACGAATGAAAAGCAAATAAAATTGGCTTCTGGAATCGTAGTACAATCCTCCTGGTTCCGTTATCGACAGATTTGAAATTGCTAAAAACCTCATCACTGATCATTCTCTTTATATTTAGTATTTTGCTAGGGAATCACACTGAACGACAGATCAAATTTTAATTACAACTTTTCTTATATGCCGACAAGGAATCACTCAACTGAAACAAGACAATTTTTCTGGCACGATACTTGTAGAATAAAAAATATTAGACGTGGCTTTACATTTAGGGGATGAAATTGTCCCTCATGGTTGAGGATTTCGAAACAGTTAACACTGTTATCTGAAACCTATAATGGCGCAACCTCTATATAAAGCTTTACAAACAATTCTGGTAAGATATTCATATTAATTATTTCGAAAACTTCAACTTTCGGGGGTAATTTTACACCCCAAACATGAATCTTCTTCGACGAGAAAATGTGTGCCCAATTATTTTGGATTTTGTCAACTGCAAGGTGCCATAAAAAGCGGTCTCAACTGAATGATGTTCTTTGTGAATAGTAGAACCGAAATCCCCGAAATATCGTGCTGCACTACAATAAATGCACATAGACGAATGTCCAATACTACAAAATTTTACCTCGATTTACATCCGGCAACATTTAAGAAAAATGTTCATTGAATCCCTTCAGCTATGTTTCTTATGAGATTCTTCTTAAAAATGTCCCGATGTAATCCTGCGCATGTATCGTTAGCAGTCGATCTAACCCTTTCTATATTATTAACAATAATACTACTACTATTTTAACGAAGGCATGGACATACCCAATCGTGGTTTAAATTATCATTCCTATAACATTGTTGTAATGTTAATTTTTCGTACTAAAAATACTTTATGGTCAGGTTTAGGTTTGTATAACTTCTGCTTTTTGCCGCGAAATATCGAATGTACTTCCTGACGACAACTATAATATTTCACTGGTGACGTTCTACCGTTTAAATTTCCCTCTCGCTATGTTCCGCGCATCTTTGCGCGCGCAGCTTGCTCTGACAGCTATGCGACATGGCGCCGTTGTAATTTCATCGTTTGCGTCGTTTCGTGCTTTCGTCGCATTTTTTAACGACAAAGTGCAATTATTCGCTTATCCAGCGTGAGTGGACAATCAAGCAATCTGTTAATTAGTGATTAAAAGAACGATTAACCGCGAAACTTGAAGAACTTTAAGAGAATTAACGAAATGTGCCCGGTGGATCCTCTGACGTCAGAGGCGGAGTATTAATGCGTTAAATGGTAAGTATTTACTTTGAAATTAAAACGATGTCCCCATGAAATTCCGACCAGTCATGCTGATTATTAAAAATGACATTCTTTCTCCCAATTTTGGCTACCGATTTTTCTCAATCATTTTTACGTCATTTTAAAATATACTTGGACGACAGTTTGTTAATTTTAAATGCCACTACATATTCGGAAATTTCCAATGTACCAATGCAATTACTATGAATGCGTTTGGTTGGCCTTTTTACGCAAATTATAGCAGGTAATTTTTCCTCTTTTCAAAACTAGTTCGGCAAGCCGTACGCGATGAGACGCCATTTTTAAAAGCTTCAAGCTTTATCCCTTTGTTTATTTTTATTTTTTGTCTCCTCTAAGATGCGCCTGCAGTATGCAAATATGTATGCATATATGAAGCTTGTTTCCTATTTTACGTCACGAATCCAATCGCACCAATGTAAAAATCATATATCCAAAAGTCAAAATCCATTGTAATACGAATTGAACGTCATACGCATAATAGTAACTACGAAGTTTCATAAATATCGAGATTTAATATTACTCTAAATTTTGTTAGTCTCTTCAATTAAATTTTCGTCAATAAGTACAATTACATTGGGCACTTTTATCTAATAAAATTGGTATGCAACACGCGTTTCGTATATATTTAAAAAGCACATGGTAATAAGTAAATTTGTATAAACAAATAGCATGTACGAAGTCGTCGAATTTTTGTCTACACTATTAACGCATAATATGCATCTTAGGCAACATTTTAACTTTCATTGTTTACATGTTTCACGATGTTTAAAAAGATGTTAAATAATGTTGAACGGCCCGGATATTGCTAGCACTTTTCTCGAATTATTTAATCGGAGTATCACGTGAAAATCACGCAGTACGTGTTTCTTGATTTGAAAAACGCGCTAAGTACAAGGTTTAATTTTTTTTTTGTTTCTTCGTCAACGCCAAGTGGAATCGTTAACGATATGTAACGATGTCTAAGAGATTGTTTGGAGGCCAACTGTCTCGGCGAGTTATGCAACCATTCAGATTAATGCATGCCACCACGTGGTTATGTTCTACCGCGACATTGCAGTTGTTTCCTATCATTATTTATTACCATTTTGCTGTTATCTCGTTTTGTGAATACGAACTTTAATCCATGCATCATATCTTTTCTGAAGGAAACTTTTTGCCGTATACCTCCAGAGTTTTGTCAAGATTTTATGTCCCACTCAAATGGACACTGTACAATTCCCATGGACGGCATGGAGAAACATTAATATTTGCCCCGAAATGTTATTAATTATTCTATAAACATTTGTATTATCCTCCTCTTTCGTTCTCCGATAAAATGTTTATAATATCGGTGTTTCTAGATTCGTATCGAGAAATATCAAAGTATCGGTAAGGCATAAAAATTAGTCACACACGTGAGTAAGGCTTGCCATGCAGTTGCATCTTTTTTCCTATAAATAAAGGATGAAAGAGTGTCATAGACTCGGTTTATCACTCCAGTGAATACTCTTATGCAAGCTTGAGTTCACGGAAAAATCAATAATCACCTGCGACGTTTCTCCCTAAGATGTTACGTCAGAATTATTTGTTTGTACATTTAGTTTTAATGGCTACACCGTGAATTAGGAAAAATTATCCCGTTATTGCACTACTCCCTCTGCTGAAACTATTTCTCCAAAATGTGCACTCGATAATAACGGCCCCCCCGTGTTAGTGATGCAGCGTGGCCCCGCGTTGCTCATTTATGGTTAAAATATTTTTGGCTTTTTTAATCCTTTGACTACTAGCAAGTCTTTATGTCGTTTGCAGTATTCTTCGATAAATGTTTGCATCCTTCGTCCAAGTATATTTTACAATCCAACTCCAGGGCCTTGATCTAACCTTGCAATGCTACATCTTAAAACTAACTTCATATTTCCAGTCAAAGTTAGCGTGATAGAATCATGATACAGTTTAAAGAAAATCTGTGAACTGTAAATTATTTGAGACTAGGCTTATTTGATCATTTTTAATTTATTCTGGGTTGCTAGAGAATTAGAATGTTTCTAAACAACGTGTAGGAAGTTGTTTATTGTTCGATACTTATTGTTAGAATAGCAAACGAAGTATCGTTATAAAAAATTCTCAATTAGACTATAGCGTAATAATAATATTTGCATAATAATGCTTCGAAAGATGTTCCTTTGTTAAATTGTAAAATTGCATCGTTGTTGCAACAATTCAGAGAATTGTTTGGTGCGAATGACCCTTGGGCATAAATAAGGACGTCCGGAATTCAATGGCTGAAAGGGACTGGTTCTACGCTACCATGAGTCCATTCATACAAAGCAAAATCCGTGGTGGTACCTTTGTACCTTTGTAGTTGCAAAATACGTTTCTATACCAGATAGGCTTCTTTTTAGCGGAAATAAAATCAAGGTAGATATTGTGTTAATAATTTGCTTGCAATATTCCTGCTACTGTAGCAGTCCTTATCTTTTGGTATCACAATATTTTGACTCCCATGTTTCAAAAAATGTTAGACTTTAAATGGAAAATATAATTAAATCGATCGCTTCTACAGTATATTTGTATTAACATTGTTCATTCAATTGGGAATTATTTTTTATTGAATTAAATTGCTTGTTAGATGACCTTTAAAAATTTCTACTGGCAGGGGTGATCGATAAACGTTGAGTACGGATTTTATAATCATTTCGATAAAAGTACATGCTGTTACGAAATAGAAGGAATTTCATTTTGCTTCATTACCTTTTCAACTGCTTCGGGAGATAGACGCGGTAAAGCAATAAAAAATGGAAGAAGTAAAACACTAATAAAAGCAAGATTAAGATCCTCGCTGTCGCCAAAAGAATGTTACAATATTATGCAGAGATGATCTAAGAGCTGGTTTAATATTTATTTCATGGCGCTGCGTCAGATATGGGCATTACATTAATGTAATGCCCATAAATTAAATATTGTTACAGACATAATAAGATATCTCGAAGTCACCTTCTAAAACCCCCAGTAATTACAAACTGCAAAGCAAATTTGTAGAGAACAACTTGTTGAGGCCACGATTGATTCACGTGGAAGATCAGTGATAATTCTGTGTGCATCGCGGGAACGTACATGGCAGCGAAGGTGTTAATTGAAATTCAACATTTACTAGTACAGAGAAGAGAGATTCATGTTTATCTATCCATAAAAACAGATTCGAGAAGAAAATAGTAGCAGCACCCTTTATGAGACAAGCGCTTGTATGGTTACAATGTGAAATAGAAAGATCAATTGTTTACATTTTCTATATTATGAAAAACACACTTGAACGTAGTGAACATATTAACCCTTTGGTTACGGCTATTGCCACAAATTGGCCAGGAGAGGAAATTTCGATTGGTCCACGAACCTCTTGGGCTCGATTCGTGAAAGACTTTGTTTCTTGCAGAATACTTCATGGTTGGAAGTATGGTTTAGTTCAGAGCGTTGACTGATAAACCTTTCGAGTTCTGTCGATTACGGGGGTAGATTCGCCAGTTTCTACATATATCTAGATCTAGCGATACGTTGGCATGTCGACGTACACTTCAGCTCGAAAGTATTAAGGCACAGGCTGGATCAGAACAAATACTTGCAGAAAAGTATTAACATCATTTATTTCGTGTGCATTACATTAGAGTACATATACATATGTATGTATATTCGATGAACAGTTTATGAAAAATCTTACCGATGACTTAAAATAATAATTAATTGTTGTAGCAATAATTATATTTACGTATATATATTAAATTAATGATATACAGGATGGACATTAAATAACCGTGCCCCAATGTATACATAAAAAGGCATAAAATTATTTACAGATTGTGCATCATTGGATTCCATTTAATTGTGACTTATGCAACCGTTTGGAAGATACAGCCCCACTTGTGTGGGGCACCCTGTATATTATAATATTTAATATCACCGATAGTTGTATTAGTATCTGTATAGTATGTAGAGATATTGTTCCGGTGGTGGAAGGGTGGTGGAGTAGAGTGGGATCCAATGTATTAGTAATGTCTGTTCACGCAGTTTTCAATTTATTAGTACTAAAAGTTTTTCATTGATATTTCGGAAACGAATAAATGCCCGCGTTCAAAATTTTATATTTGGGCTCCGTCCCCCACATTCCACCACCCCTCCAAATTTCATATCGATGGGCCACTGGTGCATTTCGAAACTGCAGCCGTGTCTAGTAGAATTGATTCTGATAAGATATACGTGCATATGTATATGTTACTGTTATATCCTTTTCGCGTCCCAAAATTGTGGGGCCCCGTGTATGACGTCTATACGGCATCTCTAACAGTAAATTCTGGAATTTAGGATACTTTAGAACCAGATAAGCATGAGGCCCTAAAAGTCACTGGGTCTTGAAACTTGGATTTACTTGTGCGTGATAAGATATCGAGACAGTTTTAACAGTCTCCGTATTTTCGATGAAGCTTTGAGTTAAACGTTCCGAGGTTTCTTTTATAACCTCTTCCCATTCTTATACGACATTGCACATCGCGAACTGATTTTTACAAGTCTAGTTCCTTGGGTGCAATATCTGACGACTCGATGTCGTTCATTTGTTATACATATTTGAAAATGAGATACATACATAAAATATTTTGTACATTTCAAACTAAACCGTAGTTTTCCTTTACGAGGAACATCTGCATTACGAATATGTATATGTATAATACTGCAGCATTGCAATGCAGACAAAAATATCTTGTTTGTTTTCCTTACATACTAGGCAACGTTTTGTTGAATGCGATTTATTTTCCTCAGAGATTGTTTCCCAGAGAAGCATCGACAACCCAGACGACGTGGTCAATTTTTTCGAGAATCTGCCTCCCTCGATGCATACAAATCAGTTCTCGAGATATCTCGTCCGTAGATGCAAAAGCCTCAAGCGTGCTTCTTAGCGATTATGCCGTTTGGTTGGTAACACCTCGCTGCGCTTATACATTACATTGCATTATAAAGAACTTTAATTAACAACATAAGCGCACGGTGAAAACTTAATTTTATAAAATATTGCGTACGTCGAATCCTTTCGACTTGTCTCAAAGATGATGGTCACCAATCCTTCGCATACTAGCTTAGTTTTGTACGAACAGTTACAATAAAATAAATATTAGAAAGAACGGGAGGCATATTATCGAATGATCACAGGGTGAACCACGAACTGTGAGCAGCTGGGATTATTCTGTTGCTGGTGGGCCGACCGAAAAGTTTTTTATCTGGTATAACATGTTCTAATGAGAGCTTTAAGATACTTGTAATAAATGTTTTCCCAACTCTCCTTTTTCGCGGAGTTTTTAAGATCACCTTTAGTTTCTTATACAGTAAAATCTCGATATAGGCGAAATCGTCGGGACTAAAGGTTCGCTTATATCGAATACTTCCTACATTGTTTGCAATTTGCCGACAGCGTCGAACGTAGGAAAGGACAGCGAGTGAAGAAAAAGGACCGAGAAGATTTTCGTTTTTTTCACTACCTATCTTGTTCTGCGGCCGGAAGTTATTACCGTTAATTAATCCAATAAATATAGTCCAAATTATATCATATTTGGTGTCATTTTAATCAGAAAAATGTCACCAACTTCTAGGTAAAAGTTTCATAAGAAAAGAATGAGAAATAGCAAAGTTTCGTCGTTGAGTTAGTATTAGTTCACCGATATACCCAATCCAGGATCACTTGACACTAATTGACAATCGAACTACTGGACGTCTCAAGGGGTATACCCCCCAGTGGTGGGGATAAACTCTTCGCTTAAGTCGGATACCAGTTTTACGTTTATGTAGAGACCTTACTGTATAGAGATAAACGTACCATTTTGCACATCTATCTTTTGGCGTATATATCTTTTCAATGTTTATCCGGGTCAGATAGAAAGAAAATATTTATTATAATAGGCGCCGGATTCGTTAGACTATCCGCTGAAAGACGGGTGTAAAACAACTGTTGATTTTTATATAGGACAAACTGAAGGCGGCATTGAAAAGTTAACTATAATCATCTTGAAGCTCTAATTGTACCATGTTACACCAGATAAACAAATTTCCGATCAACCCACTGACCACAAAATGATCTAAGCTGATCACATTTCGTGGTTCACCTTGTATAGTGGAGTGTTCACATACATATTGTATTGGGTAGAAGAGTTATTTTTTTATATTTCGTGTCCCATTGCAAAAAGTTGCAACGCAAGATACAAAATATTCCGATTAGGCGAATTTTTTTGGACAGAGGTTGCAGTTCACGTTATGTAAAGGATGATTGATGCGCGGTGGAGCGTTTAGATGACGAGGGAAGTCTGGCTTGATTGTTCATTAATAATTTATGTTATGTTAGTATTTGTGACTTATCTCGACGTTTCTTATCATTAAACATCTGTTTCGCACGCTTTTAACGTTAAATTATTTGCCCGATCCCTTTTACGACTTAACCATTCCACGATTAGGCACTAATGAGGTATATAATACTCAAGTACACGGAAACGAAAGTTAATTGCTATTATTGGATATGGTATGTTAAATAAAATAGCTATTATATTTTTCTAAATCAGTGCATTTAAAACAGCTCAGAAAGAATGTCCTTTCACTATGAAATACTCTCTTGAACTGACTGAAACACCCAAAGAGAACTGGGTTCAACTTGTAACTACGAATGCGAATTGTTTCATTTTACAACCTAGGCCCTTTTGACTGGTCAAGTACAGGCCCATCCGATCCTCCTACTATCTACGTCAGTAAGACGTTTCTATGAACGTTGAGTCAATTTTTCTCTCGCGTCATATATTTCATTTACTATCGCTAGTAATTATCCAATAGCTATGCCGAATAATTCATAAGTAACGTAACATTCGCATAGTGATATTTCTGTGTCCGAGCGGTGTATAAACATTCTTGTCCCTATTTTGGATTGGCTCATCTTTGAACACTGCGAGCAAGAATATTGTCTAATACCTATGACTAATAATTGTTCTAATGTATACGGTATAACATATACTGCTCAGTGAAAACATTTAACACAGTTATAAATGCATGATATGAGGCGTGCGTTTGCTGTGCTTAAATTGGTATAAAAAATTGGATTTTTAGCATATTTTCCTATCTACTCATACTTTCCTAATTAAAGATATTCATTCTTCTCCTACAGGCTATTGCATAAAAGGTATTATATTTCGGGTATTTATACAGGGTGCCACATTTAAACGCGAATGGTGAAATATCTCGTAAAGAATTGAAGCTGTTAAAAAAAATGTTTGTACAAAAGTTGTTTGACTTAAAGGGGCACGTTATATGTGGTGTAGGTGAAGTATTGGAGGGAATTTAAAAACCAAGACATTGTTTTTAAAGGACAACCTATATTTTTGTACTCGTTATATTATAGCGACTCTTGAGACGAATCCAACGACCTCCTATATCATATTATTCTGTTTAATAAAACCATAGTTTGATGCGATCGAAGTAGCGTCAGTTTTTATTTGTATTTGTAAAAGAATAGTCTCGTCTTTTAAATCACCCCCACTACTTCACCTACATAAAAACCACCTACGCCACATAACGTGCCCTTTTATAGCAAATTACTTTTGTAGAAACATTTTTTTTAATAGCTCAATCCTTTACGAAATATTCCACCATTCGCATTTAAGCGTAACACCCTGTATACTCTACCAGTTAAAAGTGGCTGGACAATTCATAGATGTGTAGGAATGATACATAAATGTTATTTAATTGTAGTGAAATTACAAAACGTAATCTGTATCATTTTCTTCGGGAGTAAACAAGTTATAGACTGAATATTCCTGATTGAAAACTAACCAATAGTGCACCAAAAGTAAATGCACGAATCATTCAAGTATGGACTAATGTTATAATTGTTTCTAAATTAATTTCCTTCCAGGCTTCCTATAAGCATTTCCATTACCTGTTAAGTTAAAGAATGTTTTTCACTTGAACCAAACTAGAATAAAGAGAATAAAAACAATTGCTTTAAACTTCCCAAATATTGATCAGTTAAAGAATTGTTTTTGTATCAAAAATTAATTGGTAGAAAAACCAATCTTAATAACAATTTATAATATAAAAGCTGCATAATGGCAAATAATATTACCACCATTTTTCTGTGGACCATGTCCCATGTACATTTCAAGCCTGGTCGTATCTAAAATCCTTTGCCCAGCACAGTCGGTTACACAAGAGCGTGCATGTATCCGCGATGTATGTATTCATAAAAAAATTCTCTTTTTGTACAATACGAAATGTAACTAAAAAGTATACAGAAACCTGCAACAAACACTTAACATAGTGCTCAATCGTCGTCGCGATCAATTTTAGCTTAACAACCTCTCACAAATGCTTTCGGTAATTATTTAGAAGATTTTTCTAAATAATCCCCGCATCGACTTCGACAACCTTGAAATAGGTTATCAAGGTCATCATTCTGTACAACCTTTCCCTATGCATATTTAAATGTACAAAATACGTCAATACTTCATACACTGATTGGAATCAAACGCTGAACGCGACACAAAGGTGATCGATGTTGTACAGGAGAATGCTGGATATGGGACGTTATCCCGTTGCTGTGTGTTCGAATTCGCATTATATTTCTTGAAATTCATTTTTTGTTTTTGCTTTTTTTTTTTAAATTACAACCCGCTCTTGTGGCGGGCATAAGACAACAAAACCGCAGTCAGCTAGTACATTTCGAAAAAAGTTAAAATACCTTCAATACCAGAAACCCTTGTTTACTAAAACCGTCTTAGTTATTGCACACAATAACCATTACAGCGAGCAGTAAAAGTATATCGAGCACGTAGTACACGAACAAATCAAATTTAATCCAAACCTAATTCACACCAAGGCAAAAATGATCAAAAATATTTTCATGAACGTCTCGAAAACTAAGACCCAGCAGCGGTAACATGTATGGAGAAAAGTTGTTCAGAATGATGACTTTGACAAGGCAATCGAAATCGGTGAGGAGACCAAACTTCTACATAATTACATACCATTCTTTCAAGTAACCTTTTAACACGTTGAATGCCGCGGGGGTCGCCGGTCACCGGCACTCATTTTGCCAGTGCACTGGCAGTGATCACTTTAAGGTACTTGAACATCAGTAACCACCCAAGTGATCGGCGTGCCGCGGCGATGTTGAACTTAATATTGTAAATTCAATATTAAAATGAGCAATAACTATTAAATTTACTATAGGAATAAATAAATTTAATAGTAAAATGAGCAATAACTATTGAATTTACTCAATAAAAGAATAATTCAAATAAATGACAATGTTGAATATTTGCATCGTTATTAGTTATTACAATGATATAAAGAAACTAATTCGTCGTAGAACACATAAAAATTGTTTTATTTGCAATTGTGAGCATGCATATTGTAATTATACGATAATAGGCATGGCATAACCAAAAACTCATTCCGGCGCCATGGGTCAGTCGTGTAAAATTTGTCCGGCATTGAACGTGTTAATATGGTATAAATATTTTATAAAAGGGACTTTTATATTTCCCAATGTATGCCAAAGCATTGCTTTCACCTTAGAAATACGTTCTCCCCGAAGCAGTTACTTCCTTACAGATCACAAATTTTCTACATTCTACAAGTCTTGCATCTGGAGAGTAGATAACCAATCGGAAACAACGAAGTTGTATTCGCTTTCCATGTATTATAGTACAAGTAAAACTCTTCTGCTAATACATCACCTACTTATTTACTTCTTGCTGTTCTCGGCGACGCTTTATTATCATAATAATTCATTTTATATAGTTTTTGCAAAATAGTCCTGTTTATCGTTCGAATGATTGCATCATCTTTCTTTGGTAGAGCGACTTGCTTTACACTTTGGTTTGCGTTATCGAATTGTTCGATATGCAAACATGCTATTCTACCCATTTTTTAACAGATTTCTTAGGTATAGAATTAGTTGATATAATATTTTTAAAGGTGGTACCTAACTGCGACTCCAAATGCTATTCTTGATCTGTTTTGTTTTATACGAGCGCAAAGGGACCTCTTGGAGCTGCTCATATGCAGCACTCATCTCGAAAAGATCAGTATGAAAGGGTTAGAAAGATATCCAAAGCAAACACATACCGACGGAGACAGTATATTTTTAGGTTGTCACGCCCTTTCCCACCCCCTAAGTGAGCTTTCAGAGAATCACACGGGAATGCTCCTGTGTGACTCACCGTACGAGAATTTCTCTTGTTTTCACCGAGCTCGCGAGAAGTCGCCAAAAATGTAATAAAAGAAACAAGTGTAATCGAAAATCGTAAACATCTTTCGAAGCACAATTACATTTCCAACGCGCAAAATGTAACATCATTATGTCAGGTATACAGTTAGCATCTAATTAATTGGTTTCGAAAAAGTGACATGATACGGAATGTTCAAGCTTGCAGGTAGATTTTGAAATATTAGTAGAGGGAACGAGGAAAGTTGTACGAAAAATGTGAGAAAACGAGGAAGGTCCTGGAGAGGTTTAGTAGTAATTAATAAATACAGCTAACGAATCAGCCGTTGCTCCCTGTCCTCCCTGGGTTCCCGGCCGATCCTGGCGGAGGAAGAAAAGACCATTGCGAGCAATACGCTCCTGGAACCGGAAGAATCTTCCGACCAGGAGCAACTGGATCCGCAAGAGGATGATCCTTATGAGTACGACGAAGACATCAGACCTTCGAACGAGGAATCACCGGAAAACGAAAGTTTTCTGGTTGGAAATTGTCCTGGCTCGTCGGGGATACCTACGCGTTGCTGGGGATGCACCGGCTGCAATGGAGTACATACGCCGATTTTCCTGTTGGCTTCCTCTCCAACGGAGCCACCGTGTACCTGCATTTCCTGTCAGTAATTCACTAACTATGGGGATCAGTTGAATAGGCTTTAGCTTCTTCTCCTTTTCAGTTATTTTCACTTCAACCCTATGAATTCCAAAATTCCTCGCACGTAATACATCTGCTCAAAATAACTAATGTACGAGGGCAAGAGAATAATTATCCGCGATCTATATATTTATAAATTAGATTCAAACGCTAGATGTTCCTGCATTAGTTTTCGACATTATTCCTCTTACTTGTCGAGTCACTTTATACTTCGAATAAACTTTTTTCCTTGGGATAATTACTCGCTGCGTACTGGTCTTGCACAATAATTTATCAACTAATATTATTAGTAAATTAACGCATTACAAATTGTAATTGTAGACTTATTTTGAGAAAAAAAGGTCAATTAATGATTGTTCACAAAGTTCGTTCACGCGTATCGTTGTATGTAAATCGAAAACGTTAAATAGAATACTCAGCTGACTTGTAATTTGTAAAATTTATTTGCAAAATATTGCTCATCTTTTTAAGAAACTTGCTACTGGTACTGAAGGAAATTTTTAGTACTGATCACTTGCAAAATTTCACCGATCTTAGTTCAATTGTGCAAGAGGCTAAAATGGTGTTTGATGCTAAATCACACTTGTATGATCATTTTCCATTTTGTACATACATATATTAATAGACACTATTTTGCCACAGTATGCTATTTCCATACTGCACTTTCAAACTATCAACATTATACCACAACTCGCTGTTGCACACTAATGTTGATTTGTGCATACTTAAAATCGATCATCTTATTGCTTCCAAAATAAATGGCAGGAGAGACTTATCAAGTTAAACATCGAATAGAAAACAGAGAAATAAATATCTATACATATATTCTCAAGAAGAAACTAATACATAATCCTATTGCGGACCGTATTAAGTATAGCAATGTTTTGGCTATTTATTTGGCGCACAGGAAATTTTTATAGCAGGTATAATATTTTCTTGCAATTCAATAGTTGCATAATTTTTTAATACCATATACAGGGTGTCGCGCCTTAAATTCAATAACAGAAATTCGTTCAAGTATTCAACGAATAATTCTGAATGAAAAATATAACAGTAATCATAATTCTGTATTGTCGCTTTATAGCCATAAAATGAACTTCGCTGTACCCAATGACGTATCCTTCTGTGCACAAAATGCATACAGTATACATAGATGTGTCTTGTTACCTAGGTAAACGTTATGCATGCTTGTGTCAAGAGTACAGGTAAGTGTTTCCTTGTGATAAAATCAAAAAACGTGCAAGGTATTCAGTGTATATTTTGGATTTCATTTCCTTACCACCTCCATAGCGTTCACGATGTTTCGTAGTTTTTCGATTACAGAATATGTCGATGTAATAACGTTCGTATACGGTGTCTGCAACGGGAATAGTACATCCGCGATAGCTGAGTATCAATAGCGGTATTCTGATCATACCACTTCGCCATTCTACTTTCCAAAAGTCTTCGGAATTTAACCTATGAGAACTATGTTCAGAAGCGGAAGGTGGGCAATCTGACGTATAAAGAAGTTTAAAACAAATACGTTGCAATTGTTGTTTATTGAATTTCTTACGGAACATCGTGTATATAATACTAGCGAGGAGTGAAAAGCTATTATACAAACAAGAAGATAAGCATAATTTGCATTGTACAAGTTTATTTTATTTTTGTATAGGTTGGTCGAAATATTTAAATTATTATTGTAACGCGTAACACAACTTTGCTTTGGAATCATTTCTGTGTGTCGAAGTGTTATTGATTCCATCAAACTAGATGGAAGTATGTACTAGCAAAGTTCATTCAAACTTTTCAAGGTTGGCCATTTCGTTTTACAATAGTCAATAATGGTGTTGATTATAATACTCTGTTCACCGTACCATAAATTTTCCACGCAACACTAATTCCTTTTCAAAATATAGGTCTAAAACATTTAGAGGGTGTTCTGATCTGTTTATTATTAATTTTGTGCACTTTATTAATAATTATTTTACTTGTAACAGGCATTTCTGTTTTCCCCTCACATTAGAGTCATTTCTGAATAGGTAAATTATTATATTATATTGAGCATAAATTTGATGCAAATATTTATTAGCAAAAAAAAATGGTATAAAATTAACAAATTAATAATCGTAAGAATACTATTTTTCATTAACTGTTTTTAGTATTAAAAAGTACAATAGCTTCGGTAAAATGTTCATACACCAAAACTTTTTAATGAAACATCTTCTATAAACGCTTTATAATACAACATATAATCTACAAATGCATCTGTGAAAATGTTCTGTCTTTGCAAAACACTTTTTTAATGCACTTTTCCAAAACTTTAATAAAAACTTGTGTCACATAAAAGCTCCACTCACTCTTTCCAATAATTCATCAATTTTGAATAATATCTTTTTTAATACAATTGCTTTCCCTTTCTATCGCACCATTCAAATACATTTCGAATATTCTGTGCATTTGAACGTAAAGATCAATTAATGCAAACAGTAATTAAGCAGTTGCATGGGGCGACATCTTAAAAAAATGATCGTGCAGCTGCATAAATCAGAAACTAATATTTTTATAAATATTCGCATACAATGGTAGACCAACGTATTGATGAAGTGTGCAATTCAGTCTACAAATTGTACTATACATAAACAATATCTAGTAAAATGATCGCTCATCTCTCCATTTTTCTCTATACCCTTTTATTCGTAACGCTTTACTTACCTATGTACAAAAACAGAATTACGTGATAAAATTAGGTAATATATAATTAATAAAAATGCGTTATACGGGTATTTCATACCTTCACAAAATATTGGGACATTTTCAATAACGACATTGTACACAGTTAGTAGACAAAACTGTAGCAGCTTGTTTGTAATAATTCCTTTCCATTTCTATAACATTTTATGTATTAATTAACGAACAGTAAAGATTTCTTTAAACGTTCTCTTCTTCTTTACAATACTATATAAAAGTTATTTTACAATTACCAAAAATAACGCAGCTTTTGCGATCAGCACATATTATTCTGTTGTTAGGAGGTTGATGGAAAACTTGTTTTTATCTGTTATTTATAACATAGTTTAACGACAGCTTCAACCTAATTGTAGTAAATTATCAACTCAAAGACAACTTCCAATGCTTTCAATCTCACTTTAGATTTTTTTGTACAAACAAATTTTATTACAATCATTTTAAGCTATACTTATGTCTCGAGATGTTCTACCAGCTTTAAAAAATGTCGCTTAGCAGTAACAAGAAAATAATCTGTGCCGCTCGCGTTTAATGGTTCACCCTATGTACTAAATCAATATATTTCCTGTCAATAAAACACCTGCGTAGTACATTATTATTCGTTATGTGCTATCTACTTTGTTAACTTTGTTATTCAGTTCATGTACATAGACAAGCAAGGTATTATGAATAACGATCCGCATAGAAACGAGTAATTACTTAAATTGTATACTTGCAAACATTTCTATGTATACTAAATCACGTTCTATCCCCAAATACGTTAATCCACACCCGTATCTTGCGTTCACAATATGAAATATCGCACCAAGCGGCACAATATTTGTCACACAAAAATGCATTCATTATTTTGAGCAGCACATTGCGAATTATTTAAAGGAAAAACTGACGACGAGCGTAGTACGAATAACAAGATGGTTGCAGAGATCTTGAAAACGCGTCATCGAGATCTTTTCTCGGGAGCGCTCGTGATTCACTTGCGTGCTCCATCCACATTTCACTTTTCCTATTTGCTCCTTAACCGTTCGCTCTTGACCTTGGGTTCTTATAGCATGCGACGAAAGGGTGAACGAGCGCTGTCATTTCACCAGAGTTCGCCATTCCATAGATTCCATTGAATTTTTAGATTTCGTCCCAGACCTTTCGTTACTTTCGTTTTAAAGTTTTATGCAAGCGGTATACACGCGTTCTAATTTGTGCTGTGTACAGGGTGTTTCGTTTAAATTGAGCATGTACAATATTTCCATTGCTATTGACGATACGAAAAATTGTTACACATATTTGTTATGAGTTAATAATGTTTTCTTTGAGATTGTAAAGTCATCTTCGTCTTTCTTTTGTTTGTTTAGATATGATTTTGTTGTCCATAGCCTTGAATTCGATTCTGCGAATACATTTGCTTTTAAGTAACCTTTGGTGAGACAAATGTTTAGTTAAATTAAGAACATAGTTGCAGTTGAAAAATTTGTATTGTCGAACGTTTGAAATGATTTTCTAATTTTGAATCTCGAGCTGCTCTTAACTTATTATTGTAATCTAATAAATCTGAATTAATACTAAATTCCACTACACTGGAAATATCGATATAATGTATTGCATTTATAGTTCTTCGTAGAAAAATCGTCACTCGGAATTTGGAAAAAAGCATCTATGTTAAGGGGCATTATTTGGACTCTTAGCTTTAAAAGCACATTTTTTTTTCTTCCACTAAAGAAAATCAAGGCAGAATTGAAATGTTTGAAAATAATTGAAGACATTCTTGGAAGATATTACATTGAAGTATTCAATTTATCTTTCTTGACATATTCTGGGTAATTGAAAAAGTGGAAGGGATATTGAAAGTGCTAAGTTGTAATATCTCACTCTGTGTATGTACATATACGAAGTGTTCAATTAATGTGGTCACCTTCAACAATTGTTGTTTCTTGTAATATGAAAGAACAATTATAAATGACAGAAAATTATTTCTCAGCTAAACTCTGTCAACTGTATATATTATTTTATTTTTGCAAAATACTACCGTCACGCATCCCATTCTATTTTATTCCTACTTTAATGTTTCCATAATGCTTAGATATCCTGTAATTTCCGATGATTTTTCTATCATTACACGTTACGACGTTACGTGCATCTCTATTACGCAATTTATTTTCTATTTGCGCTTTGAAAATTTGTTGCCGGCGAAAGTAGCGATTTCTTACATTATTTGGTATATTTTTAAGCCACAGGCGGTGCTATTGACACGAACTCGAGTTCATGCACCTTTCTTAATTGAAGCACTGCAATGTAGTATAAGGATTACTGCCTCAATTTTCTTTTCTTTTTTTCTCGTATTTGTAGAACACGGTTAAACGGTGGTTGGGAAGGAAAACTACATGGCCCAGTTTATTTGTACGTGTTGTTTTCTCTATGTACGGTGTGAAGCAATTTTGTTATTTTGCTTACTATAAATATAACGAGATGGGTGTAAGAAGAAGTTTGCAACTTTGTTTAATCAAGTTATGTTAAGGTTGATGTAGCGAATTTTTTAATTTAGTTATACGTGTTAGCAAGTGTCGTTCGTAAATACAAGAGAGTTAGACGAGGAGTTCCCAAAATTTGTATCCAATTAGTAATCAAAATTTAATTTTCATAAAATACTTGCAGTTGGTTGAAATTTGATACGGAAATATATTACTACACGTTTCATATGCAATTATGAATTCCAATGTGATTATAATGCACAGTACTATACAAGTATATACAAACATATTCCTAAATGCTCATTAGACCATTAATATTATAGCAAACTAGCATTAGTGCAATTTCCCCAGGAAATACATTGAAATTAAACATAGATATATCGAATATAAAAGCGATCAATTGTTAACATTGTAAAGTATCTCTTACAAATAAATATAAGGATTTTTCTAAGAATTACATATATACTAAATAAATAATCAATGTGAGATTTATTTAAACCTTATATGCAGATTACTATTGTATTATTTTTATCAATCTGTTCTCGATGATACGGTTGCTAAATTAATCAATTAACAATTTAGTTTTATATCTCCCCAGACATGTCACACCTTGTGATCTCTACGGGGTGTCCCGCAAATAACTGAACATCGAGGTACAGGGTGTTGCTGGCGTGACTCTAAACAACTTTTGCTTTTACCAAAATGTTGGTTGAAGCGTCGTTACTGAATTATTAACGAGAAACACTGGCCAATCAAAGCGCCTTGCCCCAAACACGCGCTTGAGCGCGCGTTCTACGGGCGTTCTGATTGGCCAGTGGTTTTCGCTAATAAATCAAAAGCGAAGCTTGAACCAACATTTTGGTCAAGGAAAATGGTGTTCAGAATCACCCCAGCAACCCTCCAATTAGTTACGGGACACCCTGTATAATACATTGTTTATGCTATGTAAATGTATTTACGGTTTTGGTATAAGCTGGCTGCTATCTTCGAATTATACTATACATATAAATAAAACAGCATATTACTTTCTAGAAGCAGCATATTGCCTGTTACTTGAATTCCTTTGCACAGAATTGGAATGGAAAGACCCATGATAATATTGGGTACAAGAATAAGTAATCCACTATTTCTTCATCAATTTAGTAACAAGTATGACGACTTTACCGTAAACAAAAATCAATGTTTCCATCCTGCTAAAATTTCTAGCGTACTAAATGAAAATAGAAAAAGGTGTGAAAAACGTCAATTCCTTTTACAAATGAATTGTTTCACAATGCGTTGATAGCAAGCCATAAAAAGAATCAAGAAATAGTGGATTATTTATTGGTATCCCTAATATTTTCATGCAACAGGATGCAAGCAACGAAAGCTTTATTATGCTGTAATAGTTACATTTTGTTGTAATATATGACATATGTTGTAACATATATGACATATTCGAATGAAAAATAAAACAAAAGAGTGAACCAGTAAATAATTCATACGGCAATTAGCTGCCAACATTTTGGTAATCAATGATCAATTCAGTCATGTTTTACTCTCCTGCGCCACTCTGAACAAGTTAAAATATGTTATTAAAAATAGCGTCGCCCGTTTCAAAGATAAAAATATTGCATTACATACTTTGGAAGAAAAAATATGTACAGTTTTATTGTAATCAATTTAATCTGGATTCATATAGGACATTCTCATAAATATATTCAATAATGTATATATATATGTATATATATACATATAGTTTCAAAGAATATTGCACACAGCGTGCAACAAGTCAAGCTATTATTTTGAATAGAATATGCGATAATTTCGAAATAAAAAATTTAGCAATATTGCAATACCTAAGAATATTGTATAATCTTATACATATAAATACAAATATTATTAAAATTAAAATATCATTCCGAATGTATTTACACTTTTTATACTATGATTCCATGTTAACTTTTTATATCTGTCTTTTGGTTTAGTGTTCGTTCTGCTTGTAGAATTCGTTTATTATATTATTTAATTAATGCTTCGTTATTATGAAATGCTGGCACATCGTATATTATAACATTTTTTTCTATTTGTTTTCTACTATTTATTATTTTACACCATGAAATAAATGTCTATTGTAAATTAATATACGAACAATTATGTGTCGTTTCAGTTCTATGTAGCAACCGGGTGAGCCAAATGACCAAGACTTATAATGACATAGAAGCAGTTACAAGGCTTCTAGAAGAGGTAAATGTAACCAATGATATGTACACGCAGCTGCATATGTACATATATCCCTTTTCTTGTTGTTGCACAGCGTTTAGTATGACGATAGAACAAATTCGAATATTTTCATATTTAACAAATTTTCACTGTTTAAGTAAAGAAGGGAGCCGAATGTTTACTTTTCTATAACAAAATACTTTATAATTAGATTTAAAATCTGAAGCAAGTACTGACATCTAGAAGAAAGTTTTACGAATTTGAATGATCTAGTTTCATTATATGATATATTCAATCATAAATTTTCATAATTTATCAAATTCCGCGTTCGTGATGCTGATAAAAAAGGTTCTGGGGGGAGGGGTTGTAGCTCTATCTATCGAAAGGTTAAATGAATTACCTGTTAACTTGCAGAAAGAAAAAGACTTGGAACTGACCGCACGTATCGGCAAAGAACTTCTATCGCACAACCAAAAACTCGAGACCACAGTCGCCAGCTTGGAGTCCGAACTGAAGGAAGCCAATGAAAGGATTATTCAATTTACGCACGAACTCGGAAAGAAGACAGAGTTGATACAAATACTAACAAACGATGCTGAAGAATCGAACTCTGAAACCGGTACGCCCACCGGATTTCGTGGAATTAGTCTTGACTTGATGCAGAGGAAAATCAGCACCCTCGAGGGCGAGAATAAACAGTTGAGGACCGAATTTACGAAATTGATGCACGATGCTGATCATTCGGAGGAACAGGAGGCAAAACTCGTAAAGGATATTGCCACTCAACTCGGTTCGTTTAAAACTTTTACTTACAATTAGATTCTTGTTAACAATTATCTTTTCGCTTTACGGTTTTAATGATGAAAGTGAAATCGATGAAGCAGCTTGACGACATAGTAGACGACACTCGTAGTTAGAGCTTATAATATATGTATATTTATATATATCTAAAAGGTGTATGCTTTTTGTATACAGCGAACGCAAACATGGAGGTGGACGGAATAACAGACGAGTTATTTAGGCAAAAGGAAGAAAATCGGCTGCAACACGAGCAGATAGTCAGTTTAACAGCCAAATTGGCTGAAGCGGAATTGAGATTGGCACAGTTAATGGTCGAACATGATGAAGTGGGATCTACTTTGCTTATTACGAAAGATAATCAGAACACTCTTGCAAGTGAACTGGCCGAATTCAAAGATCGATACGCAGAGGTGAGAGACCCTAGACTGAAATTATGATAGCTACAACCATTTCTGTTTCGCTGTTCCTCTTTTTGTTTTACTCAATTCTTTGCGAATCGTCAGGGGCAAAAAGAAACTTCAAGCTGAGTAATAGCTTTGGGTTGATTTCACGCCAAAACTATCACGGCCGGTCAAATTTTTAAGTTTTTCGTAAAAAATTCTGCATTCATTGTTATCACTCAAAAATTATAACCTTTATTTGAAGTCCATTTGACCGGCAGTAACAGATATTATATACAAAAATTGTCGGTAGGCTTAGCGTTCATTCTATTTAACATTAACTGAAATTAGAATACAATCGAATAGAGCTAAACACGCATATCATGTTTTTCAATGTCAATTGCATTTAAGGTGGTGAACTTGCTGGCGGAAACTCAGGATCAATTACGAAAGCAAAGAAAAAAGGGAATGCCAACAGTGAGAGGAGGCTCCTTGTTTCCATCTCTGGGCGCTGCTCCACAACCAGATTCAATTGCCTCGGAATTAGAATCGTCTCTTTACTCTGAGCTCAGCTTGGATTCCGGCATCAGTACTGACAGAATGTATATTTTCGTTTTTTACAAGATGTGTTACAACATTGTTACTACAAATCAACTACAAATTTATGTTTTTAATGTCATACAGGCCAACATATAAGAAGGTCTTCGAAACAGTGAGAAGCGCGTCAAGGAGTACGTCTTATATGGTCGACGCAAATCAGTTCCCAAGAATAGGTTCAATGACAACATCCACTTTATCTAGCGGTTCTACTGGACCACGTATGAGTTGTGGGCAAGTTCGACCATTGGCATCAGCATTTCCCAGTTTGGATTCCGCTGGGCATAGCGATTCAGAGGGCTCCCTTATTACAGATTCAGAAGATTATCCGTAAGTTGATATTTATGAAGCATTGTCACAAATAGAGGGTGTTTTGCATGTGAAATGCGTCGTAGTGTCTTCATTATTTTTGCCGATGCAAACAATTCCCGAGAGCATAGTCGTTTCACTCGCAATCAGACGTTGAATATTCTATTTTAACCTTTTTCTCCCTCGGTCATTTTCTTCGAGCATTCGAGACCATTGATGATTTTTCGATAACAACGATATATTTTTATTAGCGCACTATATCTGATAGAGAATGGATTTCAAATGTGTGCGATACATTGAAATACTATTTTTGAGAAGTATTTTGGTGTATCTGGCACATAAAATTTGTTAAATGTGCCATTTTCTGTAAATATTAACTGATAAACTGTATAGATAAACGTTTTTATGGTGTTTGCAGAGGTCCACAGCAAACAGGAGTGCCAGGTGCTCCTGGTGCGGCAGATTTAGAAGCAGCTCTTCGCAGATTGACACCTGCGGAAGTTCTCACAAGGCGTGCTTGCCTCAGCACCGGCGCAGGATACAGTTATGATTACGACGCTGGAACTCGGTCACCTTCGACCTTTGTACCTCTTGGTTGTAGAACTCCGGACAGCATTATGTCCACAGGAAGCAGCGGCAATTTAAGCGGATACAGTGGGAATTCTTGGAGAATTCCTGAGAAGTTGCAGATAGTGAAACCTATCGAAGGTTCGCAGACCCTGCACCAGTGGACACAATTGGCTACGCCTACTCTTGGTAATATTTTATAATCTTTTAGTAAATTCATCGAAAACTCGAGATAAATTCTTTATTGTCCAAAATGTTTGAAACACTATTTCTTACGCCGTTTCTTTCTTACCGTGAAAACCTTTCTTACCGTGAAAACCTTCTGCAACTCAAAATATAAACCTCTTATGACCCGAAATATTTGCTAAATGCTTAAGTGCGTATTGAAGATTACCTTTATCGATCAAAATTTTGTCATAGCTACTTCTAGAAAACTCAATGTGCCGTGCCTAATTCAGATGGCAAGAGAACTGGAAGTCCTGAATTTTCTGCCATTAAGGCGCGTTTATTAAAATAATTTAAACGGTGCAGAAATAAAAATGATAGCATACGGAAGTCCAGTGTTACACGAAAAAACTGAGGCTTTTGCTATGTCAGTAGGCTATAATGTATTCAGAGTTAGAATGGTTGGCTTGAAAAATTGAAATCCATCCCACCTGCAAAGCCTCCGGAAATCAAATTTTCGTTCGTTGAAGAGCTTAGTTGTGCTTCGAGTTACCGAAGTCGGATTGTTTTATGAAATAATACAGCGATTTCTGATTGAATGTATCGTTTATTACTCAGG
This sequence comes from Nomada hirtipes, assembly GCA_951802735.1. Lineage (NCBI taxonomy): Eukaryota > Metazoa > Arthropoda > Insecta > Hymenoptera > Apidae > Nomada > Nomada hirtipes. The sequence goes on along the minus strand of OX637919.1, from coordinate 5,207,834 downwards.
CGGTCTTTTGGAAGAACGACCTGGCGTGAAAACTCGAGGCGGGCGTGGCCTGGAGGATTTAGGCCTCGTCACTTTCAGTTTAAGTGACCTTGAAGAAGACGAAGAGTACACCAACCCCGGAAAACTCTTTCAAGACACGGGTTCCGTGTACACCTTCACTAATAGCACCGTTCTTCATCCCGATGATCATACAAGTGTAACTCCAAGTATCGTGGGTAGTAGAGTAGCAACTGCACCTAGTAGTGCTTTAAATTCTGGTATGAGTACTCCGAGAACGTTAAGCAGAAGGAATTCGACTTCAACATTTTCAACAACTCTTGGCCTGGCAAAGATGTTAAACGAACGAGGTACGAATGATTCACCATTGGCGGTGTACAGGGAGGGTGATCCATTTAAATAAGACCACTTAACTATCTCTTCCAATTGTATAATGTGTAGCAGCTATAGATAATAAATTCATAATGCATTTCTTTGTAAAAAGCAACCCCTATTGCATGTAGTGAATTCAGATACACATCTTTGGTAAGCAAATCAATTCAAATAATTCAATTGTTACCTAATATAGGTATAAAAGCGGTAACGCCATCTTCTCAACGAACTCCAAATGGGGAAAGAAATTTTACACCTACCGCAACACCTTGCAATAGTCCTGATGCTAGTCCTCCAGAAAGTCGGTCTAGTTCTCCAACTCGAGAGAGTGGTCTATCTATGGGATTGTTGTCCAGTGGTGCTGAATTATTAAAGCGAACGTTTGGCGGAGAGACAGATGTACGTAAGGTTTGTGTATAATTTTCTATTACCGTAACATGGTATTTCTTAGAACGCGTAGCTTTATTGCTCTTAATATTAATTACTGAGGAACGCACAATGTTACTCACGAGCAAAGTACTTAAGTGCGAAAAATATAATAAACGCTCCTATCGATATACAATCTGTGAACAGGTTTGCGTTGCTGATTCGTTGCTGTAGTTTATATTATTAAATAGTCAATCATTTACGTTTGTAGAAGCTCTATTATTTGTTTAAAAGAAATTGAATTAGTAGTAATAATTGATTCGGTTTCCATCTACATTGTATATGCAGTGGGTGATTAAATTATTTCGGGCAGATACAAAAATTATACATTTTGTGTTTAGCTGAATAGACTCACACAAAAAAGCGCGTGGCCGTCTCCAAAATTTGTCAAGAAAAAAATCCGCGTGTGTTCAATAGCTATCTGTATTTAGATATATTCGCATTTAGATATAACAGATATAGATACATATTTTCAATTTGTATGTATGACTTGATTTTACTGATTGATGTGCTCGTTTTCTCTGATTATTATTTACTTTAACATTGTTAAATGATAGCTTACGTGTACATGTTACGGTGTTTCAGATATATATGTTCGAATTTCAATTTTATACAATTTGGGAATACATTTAAATCATTGTCATATATCATTAAAGACATAACGATATGCTTCGTAACAAAGAAGGTATCATTGTAAGTGTACTTTTAATTCATTTCTTGATCAAACTTCAAATTAGTGATAATGTTGAAGTGTTTATAATAATATGATCACCCCACTGTATGTAAAAATGCATCCTGTGTATTCATAATCAAACAAATTTGCATGCGACAGTGCAAAAAATTTCCTTAGTTCTCATATTTATTCGACTTCTTAACAGGCGAAAAGGAAGCGAACTGTTCTGTCCAGATCGGAGAAGAAAGCTCTTACCAGCATCCGTTTAGTAGAGAAACTCGAAAGAATAGGTATCGACACTATAATGGCTACAACAGCTGGCTCCTCTATCGCTCCATTGGCGCTACAAGGTTCTTTGTACAGCCGACGTTCCAACGAAAGTCCTATGACCCAACTAATATTCTCGAAGAGTTCCTTGTCCTCGAGTGGAAGTCAAGACAAACTTTCACCTTCTTCTTCCACTGCTAGTGATTCCTCATTGCCGAAACGGAGCATGTACGACAAGAAGAAAGGCGAATCCGTACCAAACAGGGAATCGAATAGACAAAAAAGAACTGGTGCTCGAGCTATGAGACCTGATCTTGGTCAGGTTACGCCTGCGATTCCTGTTACAGTTACGAAGGAATCTCCTGCGCAATCCGCTTTGGGAACTATTAGCTCGCTTCTGTTCGGACGAAAGGGTGGATTACTTTGAGACTATTATTTATTGAGCGCAAACTTAATTACGAACAGAAACTGGGACAAGTTTTTAACAGAACGTAACGAAAGATTGTTGGAGCGATGACAAAATTTAGCCAACTCAATTCATTTCACTTCGATCAAATTTATTTTATACTGTACTTCGACGTGGATTATAAGTTATCCTTTCTGTTTTATAATCCCTGAATTTTATACATAAATACCTCGGTAGATACATATATCAATCGGAGAGAAAATGACATATTCAACTTACCAAAAAACAAGGAATCATATCACGTATTCACGTTGTAATATTTAGTAAAAGTGTAAGAAAATTTAATCTGTGCTATTATTTTGTACAATTTTTGTTGAAGTGTTCAATATTACGCGTCTTTACGTTACAAAGGCACGATATTTTATACCATTTACAATATTTTTAGAATTTGATATTTCATCCTTTCTACAAGCTATACTATTATTGTCGATACATAAATTGACAATATTCACTTATTTACTATTTCTATGAAACATCGACATGAATGGCCACTACGATTTTAATATTAATTTAACATTCCTATTAGTTAGCAATCGTTTCTCTCCTCTTTTCTTAATTTTTAAGTTTCATCTGTACGATTGTTTCGCTTCTGCACGAATACTGACCGTGAAAAATGTTCCAAGTATTGCTTTTTTTAAAAGTACTCATTTATAACGATCCATTTCTTAGGCGTTTTACTGGGCGTGGAGAATGTTATAGAGGGGAGTAATCCATGTTATTCCAAAATTTACAGTATTACGTTCAACTATATCTATATACATATTTCATTAAAACTGTTTGAGCTGTTCATTTTCTCATCGCTCCGACGATCTATAATTACTAGAAGTCCCATTATTACTTGTTACTCTAAAAGCAGCTATTTCTCACCGATTAGTTTATTTTTCAAATGATTTATTGTAAATAAGTGATTCGCATGTGAACAAAATGAGCAAAGGAACATTACACAGAGTTACATAAGTGAAAAGCAAGACAAACATTTGTAAATGATTATTTTGGATGCTCTTCGATAAGTGAAGATCAATTTATAGGCTCGTGCAATGAATAATTTCGAAACAATTGATTTACACACGTATAGAAACGAAATGTGAATTAGGAAAATGTATTATGTAATTTAATTTGCATTGTATAGAGAATACCATGATATAATAGTAGTTAATACTTAAAAATTACTTAGGATGTTGCAACCATGTAATTTGAACTGCTGCATTATTCATGCGATTTTTATTAGCGATTATCATGTTCCTTTTTATGTACAAAGTAGGAATACGTGTTGCGAGAAATCATTCAAATTATTTATCACAAACATGCATTGTCTTCTGTCAATGAGAATAACAGTTTTTCCGAAAGTTTAGCATGAATTTAGTACCACTACATCGATATATTTATTTGTACTCTAATTTGGTACACGCTGATGTGGCTAAAAAGGATGGAAAAAGATAATAAAAAACATAATAAAAAGAATGCAATGTTAATAATGCACGGAGCAGCATATAGATGACTTCACGTAATAGTAAATCATGATAAAAGTAAATGAATTTATAACAAAAAGGCAAGATTGCGAGAGATGATACGATCAAGTTGATTAGTAAAAGCAGAAAATAAATGAATAAAAGTCGCAGCGAATTTTGTAGGTCGGAGCACAATTTCTAAGGACAACATTTTTAGGGTGCTTAAAAGTTTCTCGTTTTCCTTTAATTAGTTTAAGAAATTTGCCGCGAATCGATTGATTATATTTTAAATTGATTAATTAATTGTGTTACTATTGTCGGTCTTTGTTGAAAGACTTTACAGTTAGTATTGGTGATTAATTAATTGTCGATTAATTGTTGATCAGTAAGCAAAAAATGTTTTTACTGCTCTGACCGTTTCTTTATTCGACAAAGAAACCTTGTAAATAATAAGTGAATTATTGGTTAGCCGATTCACAGCTTATACACTCATACTGATTTTAGAATAATACGATAGAAGAGTGAAATTAATCGTTTCAAAGTAGAACGTTAAAAATTAATTAAACGCATGATTGTACGTTGTTACTTTAAACCAATTAAGCAATTTTAAATGAATTGACCAACAATTAAGCGATTAACGATTGATCTATTATATGTAAGAAAATACTTTTGTAAATAGTAATCTATTACTATATGATTTCTTTTATTTCGCCTCTTTTTTCTAATCGATTACGATTACAAAAATTGATTGCAATGTATACAATGAGTTTTATGGAAAACTGCAGTTTTATTCGTAAATGGACCCGTGTCTTGTATCATAGGAAGGATTGTTTAGCAGGTGCAGCCTTGTACATAGACGAGTACAGATTAATAAATTAAATTGAAAAAAATCCACAGGTGTTATGGTTTCCCCTCAAAATGTATTACCGATCATTTTTTACTATAGTGGGAACTACTTTCTTGTAAAATATAAATTATGATATTATACATATAGTAGTAAATAAGTTTATTTTTTGCCTTTCGGCCTCAAGATGGGATTACATATTCTGTTACATAATCTGTGGGTCTTCTTGGGATTCTTTTTTTCTTTTTTCCATCACCATTCGCATCCAATCCGCCCCTTCTTCTCCTCCCTTTAGTATCCCTCTTATCCTTGCGTTTCCTCTTTTCAGCTCCTTGCACTTTTGGAGCATGTGACCCAGCGTCTCTCTGGCCCCTTTACATATGTACATAGTCTGCATACTGTCTGTTTTTCGTCTTCCAATACTTGCTTCACTGCTCTTCATTCCCACATCTGAATCTTGCGATCATGATATATGTATAATACATATATGTATAGTAGGAAGTAGTTTTATTTTATTTACATATATATGTATATATTTCTATTTTTTTTTACATAATTCTCTTATTTTTACAAGATTGTAACCAAAGAAAAAATGCGAGAGAAAAATGCTGCATATTTCTTTCGAATATTCTTGCAAACGCGAAACGCAAAATATAGTCCCCTTTATCCGTGGCGATGTTGACCGCAACTACCTCGGATGATACAGAAGGGCTGTTGGATTTTCATAAATTGTTTAATATAATTATAATTATTATGAGAACGTAGTAACAATATTGTACATGTATTCAAGTCTAATTAACTACTTAAATGTTTCAAAGTTCGATTAACAGCCTTAAAAATATCTGAGCATAACAATAAAAAGAAACATATGTAATTTTAACGATTTCTTTAAGCAAGGATTTTATTGAAAGGTAAAGTGACAGAGATTTTATATCGTGGATTTTAGAAAACGAAAGTACATATACATGTACTTATGTATGTATAATGGAACATATAGTAACAAAATATGCTTGCTCAGTTATTTTTGCGATTGTTATGTGCTATTGTAATTAGAAATGAAGTATTTCACACTGACCCGGGTTTCCCTACTTAAATCTTCAAACACCTTGTTATACATTAATAGTCACCCCAAATAAGAATAAGGTATGAATATAGTAATACAAGTGCACCCGTGTATAGAAATACACGTGAAATGGAGATCTGTATTATAAATATAGTATGTACAAGATAGGCGTGAGATCTTAAAAACTATAATTCACCAACATGTCAGGATGGCCGAGCGGTCTAAGGCGCCAGACTCAAGGTTTGAATACTTTGCCCGTTACACGGGTCTCTCTGGGGCTTTCTGGTCCTCTCTGAGGGCGTGGGTTCGAATCCCACTTCTGACAAATTCTTTTTACTATCCTTCACAATACTATTTTTCATTTACGGTATTTAATAATTTGATTTCACTTAATGAGTATAATTATTATATGTATGCGGCGTAAAATAAAATGGAAATTGTCAAAATTAATTACATAGATAGTATGCGTAAATGGATGAGGGATACATAAATCTGCTCACGTACAAATAAGTTTTATTGGAGTACGTAGTTTAGTAAATAAGAAGTCTTTTGCCATAAGATATTAAGTAAGTTTTCTTATATCTCCATTTATTTTCAAGTTTTTGTATTAATAATTTCGTAACCTTGGAGAAGCAAGGTTACGATTCACGACCCAATCTTTAATACTGCTGTATATTGATTAAAACTCGTATATTTTCTAGCTCTGTTTTGAGAATAATGTATTATTATATAATAATAACACAACTAATAATATTATTAAATATTAATATTTCTTTTCTAATTGACAGTGCGTACAGTGCGTCGCGTCATCTAAATGTTCAAAGATCGTGGAACAAATGTTCACAAAATCGAATGTTACTTAAAAGGTGGCACCAAATTTGGTTATATTCCGAATTTAAGATAGCACAATTCCGAAGGAGGGTCAAGGAACTCAGGAAGAGGAACCAGAGCCGAAATGGAAAGAAGAAGACGCCTCGCAGGACAGAACAACCTTGGCAAATCAATTTATAAAAGTATAAGTTGTCTTTGAATATTCCGTGCTTCTCCACAAGCAGAGCGGTTCAGCGCTCCACGGGCAATCGAACCTACACAAGGTTCCCATATATGTACCACCAATTATTCGAAACCGTATGGTATACATACGTATACACATAACTGTTGAGTAGTTTAACAATTTTCTTGTCAGAAAAAAATTGCAGCTTTATAGCTGGTCAGGACACATATGATTTGCAACATCTCGGATAACACGGAACCGCAGAGACTCGAATAACCGAGGTTCCACTGTACATATGTATACATATACATATCTAAGTAGTTTAGATTGATGTTTTTAAAACAATTTACACAGTTTGTATAGCTAGGGGAGGCTCATAAAAGATCATAAAACTAAAATTAGATAATAATCTGACAACATAACTACTATTTGCAATACATTTATTAAAAATACACAGTATCAATCGATTACAGATATATTTGCAGACCCTCCGTATTACTAAATTACCTTGAATTAATATTTTAGTTAGTGGATCACAATTCACACTAATAACTTGTTTGAAAAGTTTGGAATGCAAGCACTCGAATACTTTCGAATATCGTTTCTATTAAAATATAACAATGCTAAATTATTGCTTTCTTCTCTATATATTACAGTTTTAACTGATCTTTTTCTTCTTTTCCTATTCATTCAACTTATTTTGTCTTATACGAATTTAAACTTTCCCCGATCGCATCCAATTTCTATCGAGATCATGATACTTATTTTATCAGTTGCTGATAACCAACACGCCATATTCAATATTCGTGCTGAATGTTCTTAAATATTAACTAATTAATAATTAACTATTATAGAAAAATGGAGACAGTACGACCTTGTGGTTGCAAAGGAATAAGATCCTGTCTACTTTGTGAAGCTGAATATAACATTACAAAACCAAATCTTAAAGCCGATTTAGAGGTTAGAATTAAAACATGAATGATTATAATATTATTGTTTTGAAATCATACTTAATATTAACTTACATATTCTATGCAAAACTTTACTTTTATTACAATTTGTGTGTCTGCCAATATTGCTTCGAAATATCCTGTGAAAATGTTAGGTTATAAAACTGTCATACGATTTGTCAACATTCAATAATATAATATGTATTATCGATAATATCATAATTAACAAAACTTTTACTTTACATATAAAATGTAACATGTAACATGTTTTTAGTGTAAACTTATTTTGTATGGCAACTAATATGTATACTATATTTATAATACTTTATACCATTAACCAGATCGTATTAACTGCGGTCTCGATTATCCAAGACGTCGAATTTACTAATAATATATTTATAATCGCATCTTCTAACTCTAAAATTAATAATAAAAGAGAAGTTACATTTTTGTAAGCGGCCTCTTACTGTGTTTGGAAAAGAATTCGATTTTAATCATTTCTACTTAGATCTGAATTTATTTAGTTTACCAATAAATAATCCACTATTTCGCAAATAGTATTATTATTTGATAACAAGACATTATAATACAATTCATTTAGTATAAGAATTGCTGTCATTTCTGTGGATTTTACTACATTTTTTAAACATTTCAGCACTTTCGAAAAATTAAATTGTCAAAATGCTTAACTTTGATGTGCATAGGACGTCTTAAAACATCCGCACACATCCATTGGACGCAACAACATTGTATTATCATTTGTTTATGCCAGTGCAATGTACCTGGCCCCATATATTTCATAAACATTGGAATAATAATAAAATCAGTGTTTCCATTGATTTGAAATTTCTAACATTCCAGAAACAATAGGAAAAGATCTAGAAGAAGTAATGGCAATTACTTTTACAAATGAATTGTTTTGTAATGTTCTGTTAAAACATTGTCATAAGTTTTATGCGTTGCATCTGCAATGCTGCAATGAAAATGAAACGTTTCAATATTCTACATTCTGTGAGAAATATGTGGCATCAGGGGTCGGCCTTTTCTTCTAATTTGATAGCCTAAGTGTTTGTCATAGTCCTACTGTATCCTTAGTTCATGTCAACCTCTGACTCGTAGATTATTATCACATAATATTGCAGAAATGCTCTACATATGTGTACTGTCCTCACTGCGATAAGTCGTGGCCTGGGTGGGATGTTGACCTTTATAAAAATCATCCACATCATGATGGAACCGCCATAGAGTTCCCTGGTCTTTATATTAAGGTAAACAGGTATTTTCATGATTATTTTGCAATGTTACGTTATTATTTGCAGTTCGATTAATTCATTAAATCAATTTACATTCAGCAATGGTGTTGATAAAAGCAAGCAAGTAATCGAAAAATGGAGATACAAATTTTTAAAATAATATTCTCTCCAAAAAATTATTGAAGATAAAACTCTTTTGTTTTCATGTACTGTAAAAAAAATTGAGTAAATGTTAGTTTGTTTCCTTTCAACATAATTATGTTTCGCATAATTGAAATGTTATTTTATTTTTACTCGTATACAAACAGCTAGAATTTCTAGATACTTGTGAGATTAAGGCACTGGTTGAAGCGATTGAGGCAATACCTTGGGAAGCTTCTCAGAGTGGAAGAAGAAAACAGGTATGTACGGCGCAAGCGTTCATGTATTATCATTAGAAAACTTGATGAGCTCACTGAATTGTAGAATATAGTACAGTAGAACTTCATTTATCCAAAGCCATTGGAGACAAACAGTTCATGCTTTGCGAGTAGTTCATATAATAGGAGTTCACAGATTTCCCCCACTATCTATTATTTTTTGTTCACATAACACTTGCTTGTTGTTATTCCTATTAATATCTTGAAATGTCATGCATAAATTTGGATACGAAGTTGTGACAATAATAATATCGTAAGGAACAGTATTTTAGTTTCCATTGATGAATTTAATCTCCAGTTATTTTGTAACACAATTAAATTCGCTCAACTTAAATTCAATTAGTCTTCTACAAAAATATGAAACAATTAATAAGTTAATGACCAAACGATATAACATTAAAAGTTAGGAATTGTATTAAAATGATTGCTGCCAAATTTTGTAACAAACATAAAAATGTATTTTTTTCTAATTCCATAAGGAATTCAACTAGGATTGCATTTTAGCTATTGTGCCTGTTCATATAAATGGAGTTACGAATGACAATAATTGAGATAACCAATGGTTAACTAAAATTTGATTTCAACAAATGGAGTTCTACTCTAATCAATATAAACATGAATTTAGAGCACTTGAGATTCTTTATCGTTATAACAATAAATCATAAGCAATCACGGAATGAAGTAAACAATATAAACCATAATTTTAAAAATGCAGAATTTTGGTCCAAAGTGCAATTTCAAGAAAAGGAAACTGCGGTTGGGTTCCTTCAATGGTTTTCCAAAGTCGACTGAATTTGTGCAAGAAAAATTTTCTGAAATATCTATGCTTAACGATTACCAAACGGTAGAGCAGTGTACTTTAGAATATGATCCAACACGTGGAGCCTCGATAGATCCACATATCGATGATTGCTGGATTTGGGGCGAAAGAATAGTTACAGTAAATGTCATTGGCGACTCGGTTCTAACAGTGACTCCGTACTATGGTCCAGATACGAAATACAACTTGGAAAGCGTCGCTGAGTACTCCACGACATATGGAAACTTAAAATCCGATATAAATTATAAGGATGAAAATGGCAAAGACATTGTTGTGAGACTACCAATGCCAGCGGGATCTCTCATGGTTCTATATGGCGCTGCAAGGTAATCATTCGATCCATATATTTATAGCATGTAAACTTTGCAGAATTACTTGAGATATTTAATTGTATAAGCCTTTAACAAACCACTCCGTACACAAAAGTAAATAAATAAACAATACTATAAATGCTTAAAAAATTAACTATAAATGCCTGTTAACAATATACAGAACGAATAGTTTCCCACCCGATACAGTGACGTATTTTTATTTAAGTAATAAAAAAAATTGTAAGATATTTGCGGATGACTATACAAAACAGGATTTTGTCGATGTTTTATTTTATTCATTACAGAATTATTTGTATTTTATTCCCCACGTATTCCATTCCGACTGTTCACTTAATAAATAGTAAAAATTATGCAAACGTTATGTACAAACGTGATAAGAATTCTCATTCGCATCGAAGAGTCTATACATATACTATACATATTCAGTGTATTCTCTGCATTCATTTTTCGGAAATTTAAGTGGCAAGCAAACAAACATATAGCACTTTAAAATTATTTTTTAGGAAGGGATCATCAATCATGTTTGTATTACAATTCCAGCAGCATCATTGCTTATAGAATTATTTCAAATCTTGGATTAGAAAATAATTGTATGCTGAAAGTAATAGAAACTTGCTTAATTTCTTAATTAATTAAGACACAGTAGAACCTCGATCACACGAAACCTCTATAACTCGAAGTTTTTTTCAAGAGAAAAAGGGAAGACCCTTGAGATTCGGGTTACCGAGGTCCGACTGTACTTAAATTAAACACAGAGTTTAAAGAAGCGTTTCTTAAAATATACGAACCCAGATATAACAAAAATGACTGAATAGACTTTTGATATTATTGCTGGAAAATATTTATTGCTGTATATACAATAATACATATACATACATATAATTTTGCAGGTACAAATGGGAACATTGTGTTCTAAGAGAAGATGTAAAATCAAGACGGATTTGCTTAGCTTACCGCGAATTAACTCCTCCATATTTAATCAGCTCATCGAAAAATATGGAAGTCAAAGAAGTTTTGAAAAAAGCCTCAGTCTTTTGGTGAAACGCGACTAAAGTTTTAAAACAATTTATACCAGTAATACACGTGTACTATTAAAATTGTATGAAATATTTCATTTTACATTTTATTATATAATACAGAAATATATTAAATCTCTTACGTATATTATCTACAATTGTAATTTTTAAAAACGTAAACGAAACCTCGTTTACTTCAAATTTGAAGTAGAAGCACGTTAACATTTGGAACAATGATTACGAATGAATCTCACAGATGAAAAGAGAAATCAAGAGGACATATACAAAAATAAATCCCCATAGAAAATAAGATTATCAACTTTCTGAACCTGAAATATAAATTAAGATATTTTTATTGTCAATTAGTGCAAAAAGAATACTAAGGTTTCTTTAACGGTTCAGAGGACATATAAACAACGGGAAAGGTAGTGAATGGATCTGATTTTCCCAATGGCTGATAACCATTCACCAAACTTTCTCTCAATTCCCATTTACGTCTCTCCCTTTCTGTTTTCTGCCTCCTGATTGCTCGGCCCAGCATGCACGCAAACATGATTCCAGTTAACTATAAATAAATAAAAACATGGTTATGTAATTCGATGTTTTTCTTTCGGATATCAAATATCACGCGAAATAGTGTGGTCCTAAAATGTGCCAAGCAATTAATATTCAGGGTGTCCCATTTTAATCTATGAATTCTAATTATAATCTGGAGTAATTGGCTTTTTTCCAGCTGCACGCTTCGAAGTCACATAAAGATGGTATACGTTTTTTTAAAACTAGAATTATATTACTTTTAAGCGCATAATCTTATTAAATGTTAAGGTTTTTATGTGAAAAAACTATTCATTGGTTATGAAGATATTTTATGGTGATATTACGGGTTTCGAATATATAGAGTAGCAATTTTATTTATTGAACCGAAAATTAAAATGTATTTAAAACAGCACCCCAAAAGGTGGCAAATTAACTGTCCAAGTAATAAGTAAGTTAGTTGACATCTTTTTTTTCAACGTTATTGTATGTATTTCTGAAACGATTATACATTTCTCATAAGCATATTTGAAATCCCGTCGGCATCTCATTTTTTTCAAATTTCTAGCAAAAATACGATAAATACTAACCTGAATAAGAGCAATAGCCACAGCTCCAGTGCCAATATAAAGTGCACTCCTATGTATAATAACAGAAAGATGTTTGATACATCCAGTCACATAAGGGGCACATGCGATGTCATCAGAATCGGGTGTACATGTAACTTTTTCATTGACATCTGACCAAGGTCGGCAAGATCGAGGTAGTTCCATTCCGTGTTCCTTCATAATGTCTGCCCAGTCCTCGTATCCATTATATCCACAGCAATAAAGCTGATAAATTAGAAATATTATTGTACAAAGATTTAGTGACTCTAGAACTCTAGTAATCATCAAATACTCTTCTCCAATTTTACTGAAATGAAGATATGCATATCGAAGATCGTGCAAAGATGGTAGTATCCATTCTTAAACTGAAATTAGTTATTCTTATATGTTTCAGTAATACAAATATTACTCTCGATTGTAGAAAGTTGATAGCATCCGTAGCTTCCGGATTTTTTCCATATTCGTGCATGGTGACATTAATTTTGTCTGCAAGAAGGTTCTTTATTCCATCCTGAAGAGTGTAAGCTGCAATTGCCGCTGCTAATTCCAATATAAGAACTACCGAAAGAGACACTGCAAACTATAAACATAACATATTCCTTGTCATTATCACATTCGAACAGTTTTTCATTTGTATTGAAAAACGTATTACTACATTTTACTTCTAGTTTACTACATTTGAAAACCGTAAACAAATGAAAGTTAATTTTAAGACACTAACCACCAGAACCATGCAGGTGCTTTCCTTGAAAGCTCCACAGCAACCCAAAAAGGCTATCACAAAGACCAATACTCCAACAACAATCAAAAGCGTTGCTGGAGAAAAGTAACTGGGATCCAGAAAATGAGAGAAGTCTTCATAAACAGCATAAATCGTTGTGCCAACGGATATGATCATTACCCCTGTCAGCTGTAAATAAATAATGGATTCTAATAATTATATAAAATATCATATATTATATGAAATTAAGATGCAAAAAGGAAGGTGAAAATGTAAACGCGAATAATGTGTTTCTTTTTATATTTGAATCGTCTTAAACTAATTAGGGCGATTCAACGATGACTTCTTTATTTTACATCATTTATTTTTTTTGTTACGAAGTGTGATTGCACAGTGAAATATCTGTTTATTGTATGTATGATGAAAACTCGTACCTGGATAAGCTATAAAGCTCCTTTCATTTTATTATATGTAAATCATAATACTTTAATTACATAAATACTTTGTATAATTTTATAAATAATAATTTAATTTTTACCGACATTACAAGCTCCCCGATACTTAACATCGCTTAAGATTTAAGTAAACCCACCCACCTGAAATAATGTTCTCAAGGGAATGAACCTTATGCTTCCCAGTCAGGAAAACCTGCATAGCAGATTCTGCCCAGATTCTGTCAGCAGGTTTTGTAAACAGAATGGCTGCAGATTTGATGCAGAACCTGCTGAACAGAATCTGATGGGAGATCCTGCAACTTGGCCATCTAAATCCATTTGAATGGTTCTTATAAATGCGAAGTCATTTCTATTTAAACGCTCGTTTGTTTATAGTCTACATGAGTTTCGAATTTGTTCGAACAAAGGTTGTCGAACTCGTATCATTCGGAAGGTTCGTTCCTTCGCTATTAATACCTATGAGAGGAACACACGGGAATTCTCTTATCGATATCAGCGAGATTACGAGTTTATCTAAATTGATAAGACAAGCCATTTACGTTCCCGGGAGAACAGTTTTCAACTTCGATACTGATCGCAGAAGGCGACAAAGTTAAAGAAAAATAGGTCGTTTAAATCCTGTTTAAAAAATTATGACAATTACTATTTTTAGTCTCAATGTAAAAGATAGATTTAAAGATTACATCATCAAAGGTGGCATACTATTCCTCGTATTCCCCCTCCCCTTAGAAGTAATTACCATCCCACATCAAAATATTCACTGTTCTTGAAAATGCGAAATTAGCAGCGGTCGAGAACGGAATTTATTATTCTATGAATTACTAAACCTTATCTCTGCGAATTTATTACTCTACTGTGGAACTTATTGTGCCAAGTATCGCTGGTCTATTCCCACATTATATCGCACTCGCTGCAATTCGATTACAGTTCCCCTTTGTATGTCCTATTTTTGTCGCAACTTTTTAATCAAGTTTTAAACCATCTACGATTATATAGCATTTTTTTCTTATTTATACCCACAGAATATACTGACAAAGAATGACCGCTAGATCCAAGGACACCATGCACAGATACATGTTTGATACTTGTTTGATAGTTGGATAATAAACTAGTGCATAATCATTTGCGATTGCTTGCACTTCCCAGACACCTCGGCCCAGAAATTTCGAGCATCTTTTTCTTCTTGGCCGAAACAAATCTTTTTGTATACATATACAGATGGGTTTGATCAGAAATATTGCACTTTCTACTGTTTCAATCTTACAGAAAAGCAATATTATAATTGAAAAACCGTCGGGTCTCGGTAACCGAGGCTCAAGGGAGGAGAAAAATCTTCGAACGGTGGAGGTTTCGTCTTATCGAAGTTTTCGACTAACTAAGAGAACTTTGACGAACGAAAATTCGCCTTGCAGGGGCTTACCATGGCTCGGCGATTGAGCAAAACCCTCAGCTGCCTGGTGTAACATTCGATTTTCTATGCTAAGAATTTTATTTCTACACCGTTTAAACCATAAGCAATAAACCCTCATCAACGACAGGAAGTCGGTGCTTCTTTTTCGCTTGCTATCTAAATTAGGATCGGTACCTCGAGTTCTAGAGGCAGCTGGGAGAAAACTTTCATTTATGGATGCAAACTTCGACTGGCAGATATCGACCTTCTCTGAAATCGAATTGCAGAGGTAAAACCACGCATCTAATAAACGTGTAGCAAATCATTCGAATTATGAGGGATTTATATTTCGAGGAGCAGAGGTACTTTGACAGCGGAGTTGAAGGAAATGAACAAAATGTTTATAAAGGTTTTCGAATTGTAGAAGTCTGATTGCATTTGCTTACTCAAGGAAGACATTATTTCTTTTGAAATCCTAACATGCTCCTTTTCGAGGGGGAATATAATATGAATGCGTGCAAAAGTTTGAATGAATTCACAATAGATGGTAGAGCCGGTATTTTCTCGCAAAGAGCAATGGACAATCTATTGAAGTTCTTTGTTTGTATGGCAACATAGTACTGCCAATTGTTATTTGCAACCGAAATTGGCAACTTTGAAGCTGTTACTACATACAATGAACAGGTTCCGTAGAGGACCCAGTATTAAAAATTAAAAAAAAAAGACCGGGGACGGCTAAATATATTTATTAATTTATTTACATTTGCTTGCAATATTTAATTGTATCACCAAGAATACTACCTATACGCATCTCTTATTTTGTATTTTATCCAAACACGTGTACACGGTATTTGCAGTGTTTACGTATACATATTTCGAAAGTTGCAGCAACTCCTGTAGGAGTTTTATTCTACATATGTATAAGCATTCTACTATCAGATCTACTATCAGAAGTACTATCCGGCGATCTAATTGATCAATACATCTATTCGTATTCATTTATACATATGTATGAAAATATCGTGAAAACTGTTGCACGCACTCAACGCGAACGGAACAGTAATTCATTCTCCACGAGAAGAGGAAACTGATATTTTCCATTTTCTTCCTTTTTCGTGAGAAATCTACGGAATAAGGGTGAGGACAGTGCAAAGAGGTGGACATCGATAGCCCCTCGCGTTGCAAGCTTTCTTCGCAGTAATAATTCATCGGGGTCGACCTCGCCCGGCCGATATCGATCCCTCTGTTCGTTCGAACGAAGCGTACAACTGCTGTACGATCCACGTCCATGTCGAGGGTTGACCTAACTTGTTGAATCTCAGGGCTGAGTATGGTTATTCTCGTTACATTTTCTCTTCTCGGGGAAAATCGCGGCCGTTGCAGTTATCGTTGTCGTCAGCCTCGACCCCATTTATCGTTCTCGTTTCCTCTTGCAGCTCGATTAACTTGTACCCGATATATATTCATTTCATCACACTTTTCTGTACTCACATTCCACGTACGTACGCACGCTTTTCGTACTCCCTTGTCCAATTCAATTCTAGCCGGTGTATTCGTAACGATTTGTACGAATAAAATATTGCAGTTCCATTTCGAAATCTAAAGTTAACGTTTATATCTCTGAGAAAAATGGAGATAAGAAAGTTATGATTAAGACAAGTTATATGGATCGAAGTACAGGTGCCAGTTCGTTTAATACAATTTTCTGTTCAATTTAAGGTAGAGAAAGGTAAGGCCTTTCTTTAGGTTAAATTTTAGCGACGACACTATACATGGGACAGCCTGTACATGCGTATGTATATGTGGCAGACGAGTTATCATGATTTTTTGCTTATTTCGTTCCATTAATTATTTACGATGAATAGCTGACACGTTTTGACGATATGCGCCGCGGTACGTGTCGACCAAGCATTATATTACTTTTCGATCGTTCGCTCGAGTCTTTACGTTACATTGTACAATAATGGAAAATTCATCTTTCCTTATTGTATACATATATGTACCTACGCCAGTGTTGCTGGACGGGTTCTATCTATGTACAGAAGGAGCTATCTACTTGTTATCGAAATTTTTGATCTCTTCAAGCGATGTGTAATTCGTTTTCATCCTGATTCGAATTACTGCTTTTACGCTTGGTTCCATATTATTCGTACGCCTATATTCATGTGCATGAAATAACAGCACTGTGCTCCACGCTAACGTTCGGCGAGCTGCCATTGATTGTGCCATAATTTATTGGTACTGAAACACTCACCGAGTAAGCTATCGTCATAGTCCCGATAAAAAAAGCTACCGATAACGCGTTTAAAGGCGAAAGGAAACGAGCATATTCCATCGCACGGTTAAGAACGTAAAATGTTAACGAAAAAATTCATTTTTCACAAAAGACGATAACATACGAACGAGCCGGACGAAATGGATATCGTTTCGATGCGCGTAGAACATTTCAGATCGATCGATCGTATAGAGACGAAGCCTACACGGCAAACGTAATGATCTATGATGGACAGGTAAGAAGAAGATGAAAGAATGTGGTTACTGACCACGAAGAGGGAGTTGACTGCGCAAAGCAGGTACTTGATGCAACGTAGGCCGACGTCGAGGTGTGTGGCAGCCATTTTGGTGTCCTCCGAGAATCCTCTTTCACGCAGGTGCACTACGGAACTGAACGTGGAAACACCTAAACTCAATCCGATGTGTCGCATTATCTACTGATAAAGCCGTATACGTACCGATGACATACGTAGCGCTACTCGCCAGTGTGCTTCTACAAACATCTTTTCGTTTTCCTCCTTGTACTTCTCTCGTGTCTTTTTCTCCTGTCTTTTCATTCGCATTAACGTCCACGAAAATGAAACTCGATTATCGAGGTTATAGCGCGTAGGTACTGTAAAATCTTCTGTGTCGTTTTTGAGATTAAAAATACGTCCGATGCGAACTTTGAAAAAGATGTTGCCCAATGATTTTTTTTATGCAGATTACAATTGTAAGCATAATGAAGTAAATATAATATAAAACTGATTAGAGTAGAGGCGAGCCACTTATCATTGATGACCGAGATATGTATATGGAGAAACAGATCGCAAAGCTGAAAAGTCTTTTTAAAAAAGAACGAAACGGTGGAAGAACTACTGCATAAAACGAATGAACCGGAACCAAGGAAAAACTAAAACTGTTAAAAAACGAATCAGGGCGAAACAAATGCTGGGATAAAGATTGTGCAGTAGATCCTTGATTGTTGCAGGAAAGCGGGACTGAAAATGCTTGCAATTCGAGGTTTGTGCAACGAACGAGGTAACTAATTAGCTGACAGAAACCTCCTACTTTCTACCACATTTCCCACTACAGTGATAAATTTATGGTTTTTATTGCCGATGACGGAAAACTAAGCTTAAAGTCCTAGCTTCTCCCTTTATTACATACCCATTCTTTTCTTCCAACTACATCACAACGAGCATCCCTGCCACGTGCTAACGAATTGCATCAATCGAGGTTTACTTGCAAGTATCGAGATTGCTTTAACCCTATGCACGCGGATGTCCTCTCTGAGGGGACATCGTAAGTCTAGCATATCACTCGATTCCTGGATCCACGTTTTCGCCTAAAAGTGCCGCCGTTTGTCGCTCATTGTCAGCGTATCGGAATCACTAAACGCGCAGAACTTCTGCTGTGTTCTGGAGAAAAACGGTTCCCAGATTCGTATTCACCTCATTAAAATCTACAAGAAACGCCCACAGAAGCTTACAAAATCAGACCCGTGTTGAACAGTGTAATTGATAGAAAGAATTCAATCAAAATTCTATTAAATACTTAAACATACGATGTATAAATATTTCAATCTGTTGATTTAACAAACACATAGATGCTACAATATCTGTAAATGAATATAAAATAAAAGCTTTACTTCACGATATTTATTTACATAATATATCATATATAAATACTCAATATATGTATGGATATCAATTATTTGCAATGAAATCCAACAAATTTAGTTCCACGTATGCAAAGTACACATTAGCACATTAGCAGATATTTATTTATATTATATTATGTTAAACAGTTCATTTTTTAACACTAGATTGCCGGACAAGTTTGAACACTTATTTTTACTGACTTCCCTCCGATTAACAATAGCCAATGAAAATGCGCGTTATCTTTAAAAAATGAATTCACTTAATTTCGAAATGTAATGTAATTAATTTAATTATATAATAATCACGGATCTTCATTAATCTTTATATTTCAAGTTCTGAAATGAGTCAAATTGACTTGCCCCGGCAATCTAGTGTTAACGTACAACGTTACAATTTTCCACTTCTTCCGAAAACCTGTTGTCGTACGAAAAAAACTAATACACACATACAACGTAAAAGATGCCTCTTATGTTAATCTTAAAGTCTTGGCTGATACGTCTTTTGATAAAATCAATAATTTTAGCTGTAGAATTTTCTTCCATAACATATCAGTTCATATGCAAAATTTTACATAGTTTGCCTTACGATTAAATAAGCGATAAATTATGCATTGAAACATATAGAAATTATACATATACAAAATTTGATATTACGATATTGTGAAGTCAGTACTTCAGCGTCCTTCATTTAACTCATTATCCGTAATAGTAAGCATAGTATACATTACGTAAAGACTTTATTGCTTTATTTGTGCAACGACACAGTTTTTATTCTATATGCTAAAAATTCGAATACATCAGAAAATGGTGGAGATTCATTATTAATAACAACAGTTGAAAAAAAATAAACATTTTGGTCACTGTATATTTCGTAAGAGCAAAATTTATACAAAATGCATTTTAACGCAAAATAAATGTTTAAAATAAACTATCGACGAATCTTCGATCGTATAAATACATTTAATTATACATTAAAAATAGTATATTTAATAAAGAAAATACGATTTTCTTAAAAAGAAACAGGTTGACAGAATTGCAGGTTATAGTCTATAGTTTATAGAATTCCTAGGTACTAATCGTCCTCAACATTTTGAACTGGATTTCCAAGAATCGAGTGGGCCAAGAATCGTGCCCATCTGTTCTGAGAAAATATTATCCCTCCAGGTGTTTTACCTTCTACGTCTAGAAGGTTTACGAATAAGGATCGTCGTATTAGATTCTTTAAATTAAGAATTTTAGTCGAATCCGGACAACGTCTTGCAACAGAATTGCTTCGACCTAAACAACTACTGCCACAATGGAAATATTTAAAGAAAATCTATAAATATATGTAAACGAAACAAAGTTTGTAGGTGGATTTTAAATATTGATATGCCAGCCCATGGAAATTTAAGCAACGAAATCGAACAAATAAAATGAAAAGCAACGAAAGTGTTCAAGTATGGAACAACATGTATTGCATTATTTCTTTATCAAGTTTATTATTTAGTAGCAGTATATAATATGTTCCTGAAGCAGCTCACTCGTTACAGTAACCGTCGTAATTCCATTACACTTTTCCTCATTTCTTTATTAAAATTATCGCGTGGAAATGGCCCGCTGCGACAAAATTATCAAAAGACAGAAAAAAAGGCATCGTATTGTCACTGTACTTATAATATGCGTATGTGAATGTAACGAGTTTTATTCGACAAATATTTGACGAACATCTATACAATAATAAAAAAAAGTCTGATGCCTTCACAGAAGACAAAAATTAATGATTCCACCCAGCTAAAAAAAAATAGTAAAATGTTGGGAAAAAAATGACGACGTTTAGTTTGACAAACGAATTGTTTTTACAATGCTTTGATAATAAGACTTAAAAGTGACGAAGCAATAGTGGATTACTTATTCATACGCCTTATGCTTGCACATTTGCACATGTATTTAACGTAAGGAGCTTGAAAGTAGTCGGCACTGGAACATCGACCGGCCACTACGCCCATACATGAAAATACAGACCATGACTCATGCGTACCATCGCATCGTGTGGACAATTCAGAACACGTTCATTATTCATACACGGAAAAGTATTATAGGACGGTGGTAAACTTCATTTCGAAACAAGAACGCTTACGGCTTACACCATTAAAATGATACAATAGACACTCGACATTTCTGGCTGCATTTATTCAGCATAAATAGTACCTCATATATTCATAAAAAAGGATATATTAATAAGAAGGAGAAGGAGAAGAAGAAGAACATTATTTTCTTTCCACGTTTTGCAAGAAAACTTGTGCAATTTCGCAGACACCTCTAAACTATTACACATCTTAGCTATTTCTCTATAACAAATAGTGAAAGTAATGTAAAGTAAAAGTAAATTATTTCAATGTACAGCCGATATCATTGCCGATAACATTGAAATATCTATTGTGATGTTTACTAATCAGAAAAAAAATAGAAAAAATTAAAGAGACTTATTAGAAACACCGTTTTTAATACTTTATTTGACGCCTTACGTATATTTTAATGCACCAACAAGTATTTCAAAATTATTGCACAAAACTAAAAAGTGAAAAATACAAAAAAAGAAAATTATAGTATTTAGTAAAAATGAATAGAATTATTTTACAGTGTAGATAAATCACAATAGCTTTTTAATTACCTACATTATTTATTATTCATTAGCATTATAAAATTTTGCACATTTTATGGTAATAAATAGATATAGCGATATATTTAATTTTACTTGTAAAAATTTAAGCATCAATTATGTACTTCCGTACTAAAATATGGAAAATGTGAAAGTTAATCACTTTGAATTCTGGCTTATGTACTTATGCATATTGCACCACAAATTTTAATAAAATAATAAAAAGCACACATAACATTGCACTTGAATATTTGCAATCTATAAATTATGCATAACAAACCTGCATGAAATATTTGTTAATCGGTAACTTGTTATTCCTTCTTAACGAACCGTAATCAGGATTACCAATTCAATTCATCAATTTACTCGATTGAATTGGATGCAATTTAAAGCAAATAATACATTTTAATTGTGCAATACGTTAATAACAGAGTGGAAGAATTTACTACTCCGCATTAATTTTACAAACGTATTTTCTATACTTTCAAGTATTTTCAAAAGAAATCTTCTAACAATAGCCTTGCTATCGATCCTTGCTTTAAAGGAAGCAAAACAGCTGAAGAAATTCAAAAATAAAATGCCGAAGTTTAATGTACATAATTGAAACCTACGAAGAGTATTCAAATATTGAAGAAATGATAAAAACAAAAGGGGCAAGCTCGTTAATAGCATATCGTTTCTAATGAATAAGTATTCAACCTTTATATGGAATTTACAAATTTATAGCCGCTAAAATAAAATGAAAAATAAACTATTTGAAATATTCGGTTTATTATTTTAGAAATTTGATTGAAGTCTCTATAACAGAATTCTAGCATTATTTATTGATTGTATACCAATTGAAAAGAGTGCATACCAAGATAGCATTGGTTTTTTTTTCTAAATTCCTATTGGAGTCGCAGTGATCGATTTGTCAAAATTCCAAATGTAATAATTATCAAGCTTGTAAAAGGAGCCATGTCGATATTCGACTCGAGTGTAATAAGAATATTGCCGACAAAGCTTAGCAATGAATAACGAGCATAACATTTTATCAATAACGCTGCATGGAAAGTAATTCAGCCCTTACAAACCTATTGATTGAAATGAGTTGTGCACGGAGTGTCTTCGAGCTGATGGTAGAAGCCGGAAAGAGATGCTTCCATATAAAATAGTAAATTGAAAGGAACATTGTTCATTTTTTGTTTGTTTTCCCAAGTATCTCTGAATAATATAAGTCGATGGTGAAGGGCCATCGATTGCACATGCAACCGACTATCTACATATGTATGTATTTATTTCTTGATTTAACGCAATTCGTCATAAAAGATCCCGCAGTAAGTTTCGGGCCATTAAACATTTACAATTTTACTTGTTTCATGGACTCTTTCTTATCTGACAAATTAAACCCAAACAATAGCATAGATAGTTCATGTATGTGCACATGCACGCGACCTATCATCCTTGATTTATTGCCAAACAAAATTTTTTATTAAAAAATAAATGAAAGTTTCACTTTATGTCTTACCCTCCAGCTACCACGATTAGTTTAGAGGTACCCTGTATATTGCGAGTTTTGTCCAAAAAATTATATCTACCTCGATTAACCGGATTGCGATTATTCACGGCCACGATCATCCAATAGCAACAACTTCCCAATTATGTAAATTATGTAAACATACATATGTAATTTTTGCTTAACGTAAGATTAAATATGAGGAAGGGCTACTGCGGTTTCAAACTTCAGCTTAATCTGTCTCTCTGTTTTATCTGGTTTTCGCAGTCTTAACTAAATATACAGAACGATATTTAAAACCGAAATTATTTTATTTATATTTTTAAATGTAAAGCAATAAAGACAATAGAGTATTGTGATATAGAACGGCTATAGCCGGCGTCCGTCTCTGCGACTCACATCGTGGCCGCCGGCTATAATAATCGGCGTTAGAAGCGAAAGGGTTAAGCAACATTATGTATGAGAAATGTCACAGGAACTACAAAAATTTAATTTAAAATCTTCTAATTATATTTACTAACTAAGGGGTCCTTCTTCTTATCCTTTTTTTATTAAATGTTAGGAAAAATAGTCTGATACTCTTTTATTTTATACAAATCTTATTGAATACATACAGTTGTTCTTCATTTCCAATAGAAATCTCAAAACTTCCACATATTGTATTACTGGAAGTATACATGTAACATTAATATACACACATATACGGTGCTATATGCCATCATATTCTACAGATCATCCTTAAATCTCAGAAAGTTTCGAAAATACAATTTATCATATTTGTATTGAATATTACTGAATAACGTCCAGATCGTTGTAATGTTTATGATCTTTCGTTTAGATCGTCTTTCGATTAAAATTATCTGTCGTATATGTAACAGCCCCTCGTATTGTTGAAAACAATTTATACACTTTCGTAACTGTTTTTAATTGATCGTGCTAAGTACGTTGAAAACCATATTCCTATTGCCTGCAACAAATAATACATTCATGAAAATAAAACTTGAATCACTGATTCTCCTCCACGCTTTACAAACTTAACATTTACCTTATCAAAACGTAAAACAGTAATAAAATTACAGTTCTGTAGCACTTACTTGAATTTCTTATTACATTTTCAGTTTTTCCGTTTTCTTATCTTATGAAACGGTAAGGTAATAAAAGATTGTTGCCGCACAATGCCCTACTCATTTTCTTAAACAATTAAATATATTTTAACTACCTGAACAAAAGCAATGCCAATGCCGACGCCACCAAGTTGCAAGGCGTGGGATTTGATGAAGGAAACGAACTTTAAGTAGCAACCATCATGATGCAAGGTTTGCGATGAAATGGTACAATTTCCCGTTTCTGTAGCTCCTACTTGAACATCACAGCACGAAGAAGGAATGGCTTGCATTTCTGGATTATTCAGCCAATCGGTTGCGTTATTTGTCCCACAACAATCGAACTAAAACAATTCACAATCACGTGGACTCCTTGTTTTAACATGGCTTTGAGGCCGAAACTTAATAAAATTCTATTCTATTCCATTCTATTCCATTAATAAATATCATTAATTTAATTTTTAAATAACTTTGTTCATGAACACTTTTGTATTTATTATGAATTCCCACTTTAGTAAAATATTCATAAAACACTTTTTAAAAACTTTAAATACTTGCGGAAGTAATCGATGAATGTATATTATACAAAAGCAAAAGAATAAATGCCTAGTTAGAAAATTTGAAGAAGACATGAAACTTTACATCGTGCTGAAGTTTGTTCCATACAAATTCAATTTCTGGATTGCTATTATACACGTGCATTGTATCTTTCATTCTCTCTTGTATTATCGTCGATGCTCGAGCCCTCAAAACGTATCCAGATATACCACCTGACAGTTCCATAATAAAGACGACGACCAACAATGATGTAAACTAGAAACAATAAATTAAATCACTGGTACATTCTGCAAAAATTTATTTTTTTGCTTATCGTGATCAGATTTCAAGGAAGTAGTTGTACAGCGTTCACCCCAAATAAACAAAAACTCTATCTTAGAACAAAAATATTATCCCGTATAATTCTATTACAGAATTATTTACTACGAAACTAATTGTAAATTGTTCATTTCATTGTGATAATAAATTGTGCTATCACGTATATGTAAGTTCATACAAAATGAAAAATAGATATAACGATGTGAAAATGTAAAGATATAATAAATAAGAATAAAAATATTACCCCATATATGTTTGTTAAAAAATTATTTGTAATGACGCTAACTGTAAGTTTTCCCTTCCATTAACATAATGGGTGGTAATAAATAACAAATTACCGTAACTATCATGCAATAATTCTCACGAACAGCGCCGCAACAACCGAAAAAGGCAATTAGAAATATAATTGCACCGATCGCAATCAGCAGCGAAGGAACTGATAAAAATTTATTGTCCAAGAAATGTTGATAACTATGATAAACTCCATGGATTATAACGCCGATGGACAGTAAAATAATTCCTGTAAGCTGAAAACAACAAGATCTTATTTAACATATTTCTATTACAAATTAATTAACAGTTTACGATCTTTAATTCTAACGTAAATGCACGGTTCTGAAACAGCGCTGAAAATATTATTCCGTGCTTAATCCTTTAACTCCCAGTGCTGTACCACGGTTGCGAAAGTGTGTCAAATTTTGTCAGCAAGGATCCGCAGTTTCGCGCATTGTAAATAGAATAGAAAATCGAAATAGCAAGGTACAACGTATAAGGGTCTTCCACCTAACTTGTGCGGTTTAAATATCTCGGTTGCTTCTCGTGATATGAGACAAAATCCGAAAGAGAATTAATGATACGCAGAACTTTTTTTTTTGCAATATGACAAAGTCCTCTGACGTTTTTTTGGGTCGATCGATATATTTTCATTACTGGGTTAATGCACCTAATAAAAAAACAATTTCAACGGTACATATATAATATGTTGACATTCACGTTACCTTGAACGACATTTTTACTGCGTGATGCCCCGTTACTCTCGCGGAAGAGTTAAATGAAGCGCCAATTAAACATCCGAAAGACCTTTATTTACAACGTTACCGATCACACAAAACACGGACCGAATGAAATTGAAACTCAATATCGTTTTCTATTTTCAAACAAGTTTTGAAATTAGTGTCACACATTAGTGAAGGTCAAGAATCAGGATTTTGATTTGCTTTACACTCTGATTACACCTAACCAAAACGCACGCGGTCACAGTTTCAAATTAATCACTTTTCCTCATTCAAGTACAGATACTGATTGTACACACAGAGCTAATTTATATCGAAAAACTGTCAAATCATAAGTTGCAAAAAGGAAGAAACTGCAATACGGAAATATGATATACGAAGATCGTACCTATTATCCTGGAAATTCTTAATTTTTGTAAACATATAATTTAAGTTGATTTCTTTCGGTTTCTGCCCCTTTTAAAAATTACTGAAAATATATTTCCAATAGTTAACGAATGGTATTCTTATACCATACCGTATTCTGGTACATATTCTTATATGTACATCCATTGATAAATTACTGTACATGTATTATTGAAGCTCCTGAGAGACTCCACCCTTGGGATGCTAGGGGTTGAAGGGATAAAAACACTCCGGATTTCGATGGATTTTAGTTTTTCTTAAATAATTATATACAAATAATTTTCAATAATATTTGACTATTACTATGATGATTGGTCGAAACGCCTTATTCTAAAGTGTTGCTCAAATCAGTGCCTAGCCCTATTTACATTGCAAATTGGATCAATAGAAAATAAGATTAAAAGTTAGTCACATCCAATTACCGAGTAACTGGAGAAACGAGGGTAACACGAAGCCATGATTTAAGAAAACAGGGTTACTTTGGGGTAATTATTTAACTTAACTGTAATAACGATCTACTTTCATTATTACTAATTAAAATTCAGTGACTTTATGAGCATCCGTACAAAACACTATAAACCCTAAATATTCAAGCCATATTTGTTTACGAGATATTGAAAGCGTAAATTTATGCGAAATGTATTTGATTCAAATAAATAATAAATACGAACGTAAAATAATCGTACTATAATATTATAATAATGAAATAAGAGTACAAGTACTATTATAAATATATATAAAAGTACTATTTTAAATAATATTATAGGAGTAATTATACTGTACCTACTATACTCTGATAATACTGTAAGATTTTTGTAATATATTATAATAAATACAATAAGAATATACATATTATTTTACGCATATTATAAAAAACAGTTTTATATAATCAGATGTAATTAATTTCGAAATTAATTGAATGAAATTATGAAGTGTGCAGTCATGTATCACAAGACGCAATTAATAATTCTATTTTTATATTCCGTTTGATTTAATAACGACAGCCATTGTCATTATTCAGCGTGTAGTAGTACCAACAACAGTATCATATCAAATTTTAGATATTTATATAAAGCTTCAATTATACATGAACCGTATATGATATGAAATACAAGTGTTTCCCAACTGCTGCGGTGTCCGAGCGGTTAAGGAGATGGACTTGAAATCCATTGGGTTCTACCCGCACAGGTTCGAATCCTGTCCGCAGCGAGATTATTTTTTTTATCGTATATTCGTTTTTCCTTCGCCATAAATATTTTAATCTAATATTTACACCTATGGAAGAACTTTTATTTCTGTTTATTATTTGTTATGCTTTTTTATTTATTTAGCCGAACCTACGACTCCATGAAATTTTAATATTATACATTATGATAGCGTGTTAAAAATTGATATTAGTAGTATAATAATAATAAAAATATTATAAAATGGACAAATATATTTACAGTTTAAGTATAAACATATTGTATAAATGCGATTTTAGGTAATACGCAATTTCCGAAATGTCCAACGAACAAACCATTAAATGAAGATAATACGAAAAAGACTAATAATGCATTTATCATTTACAATAGCATTACTATATGTCTACCTCAAGGAAATATATCCGTAACTTAAGAACGGAAAAACAAGACGCAAATGCATTCGCATACATATACAAATGTATACATAGATTGAATATCGATGCATCGGGCAACGCATGACGCATAAAATGATCTACAGAAAAACAGATCATTTCGCTCCGACAAACATGTCATCCACGGGGTTTTCACATTGAAATCTAACATTGGTCATTACCTTATTATGTTATCTATTCTAGCAGAATTCCTAAAAATCCACGATACATATTTGTAAAGACATATTTAGGTTATACCTAGGTTAGTATGAAATTCAAGGAAAATTAAATTTCTTCTCCAAATCTCTTATGACCTTCTCGTGAAATAAAATTATTTAAAATATTCCTAGTAATACATTCGCCTAACAGGATGTTTATAACGTAAAAAGTAAAAAGAGCACAGGAGGGTCATATGGAACTGTCTAGAAATGACAAGTTCTGGAATCATAAAATAGTTTCAATATGGTGCTTCGAGAGGAAAATGTTTAAAAGCAAAATTTAATTGTTTGCTAATGCACTCAAATGGACATAACATAACAAATAATTAAATCTTTTCAAAAGATTTGTTACTGTTATATTAAAAACTAAATCAACAAAATCGAGGAATCATATAAAAACTACACATTATTGAAAAAAAAAACAAGAATTACTCACAACGAAGAGTAGATTGAAGACGAACATCAAATATTTAACACATCTCGAGCCAAGAGATAATTTCATGGCGTTAACCATTTTTCACTTATAATTAAGAGACACGTTGTTTGTTAATTATAGAAAACAATAGTGTCACAACTGCGTCAAATTTTCTACGCTTTTCCAACGTCAAAAAAAAGCGCACGAGCCGGCCAAGAACATTGCAACGACGATTCCACTACTTTTAGACAGTTATCGCGTGGCTGTGACCAGGCGCATGCGCGATTTTGCTTCTCTGAACCAAGGTTACGAAACTTCAAAGGTTACCAACCACAAATCGTTTTTACTTTTTATATTATTATTCTAATTGTATTAATACTGGCCACTTGAATCAACTATGATCCCGTTGCAAATGAAGATTAAAATTGTTTAATTATCATACATTGATTTAAAAACTGATCAAATTAGTATCCAATTTCTTTTTTGTTACTTATTACGTACATATGTTTACATTGGAATCACTTATATGTAGAATTGTTAAAATTTAAATATTTCTTTGAAAAACATAAAAATTCTTCGCCAGGATCAGCGTAATGTTTAAGTAAAGCTACTCATGAAGCATACTTTAATATTAGAAATGAAAGAATATATAATATTCACAATATTGTATGATATTTACAGACTTATTCCATTGTAATTTATGTATAAACTTTATTTCTTATCAATGATAAACGTAGCGCCTCGTCAAATATTTTGTTTAAGATTCAGTAATGTATTTGTTTTATTTATGTACAATTGTAGTATGTAAGCTTCAATAATGTAAACAATATTATAATATGGAATATGTATAAATTCTAGGACGCTTGCAATCGGCCGGAAATAATTACATTAATAACATTTAATTACCCGAACAAATAGGAAATATTAAAATACTCAATATCATATGGTAACATATTACAATTTTAAATAATTTATTAACTGGTACAACAGTATACATCCATTAAACAAATTAAATAACTAATTACATTTTTCAAATAGCAATATTTTTCAGGCCATAATTGACAAAACTAGGAGAATATTTCAATAACAATGTTTTGAATGTCTATAAAATTTCGAATTTTGTATAAAGAAGATAACACAATCATATTACTTATATCTATAACTATTTTAAGAAAAATTCAAATTTTGGTTAAGGTTAACAAAACATACAAAATGAAAGAGTAATGTAACAGCATATGGTATGCGACTCGTGAAAGAACAAAGATCAAAATAATTTTACGTCTGCAAAATACAAAGCAACCGTTATATCGAACTAGAACGGGTGATGTATAGTGCATCGTACCTATTGTAATGCAAAGAATCAATGTTAAGGGATTATAAGAACAGACCCAACTACGATTGGTATACCATATAGCTAACACTTCTAAGTATGTATGCACTTTTTATCGCGCTTCATTTTAGAATGGAAGAAAATAATTCAATTTTCTTTCACAAAATAGTACCTATTCGAAACAAGATTTCCTTCACGAGCAAGGCGACATACACATATATGTATATCTAGGCAAATGCATAACTGCATGTTTAGAAAATTTTAATAAGGGAAAAGCAAAAGTTAAAAATTATATACAGCGTTTAAAAATATACGCAATATATTTACAAACTAAACAAAACTTTTTTTATTGTTTGTTCCAGCTCAAGTATTTGCGACCTGGGGCAACAAAATAATTAGTAAAATAATTGTATTATAAGAATAATAATGTGTGTAAAAATTGAAATGAAAGAATATCAGCTTTTCACGAGCTTTTAATAAAACAGAAAATTGTATATCACGGTCTGAATGATTTTGTTTTACGTTAGAAATATGACACAAAGGTAAAGCTTATAAATTGGTGTATAATATACCGAATAATTAAGTTTCAGGGCTAAGAAAAATAGAAATAAAAGTAAAATGATCAATAATAATATTACACCGTTACCGCCATAATGCAACAGCAAGGTGTATACGGTATGCAAGCAGTCGTCGGACGACGCATCGGCTCAGGGCCGTCTTATTAATTTTTAAATGGCTATTTAACAATGGATAGGATATCTTAATATTTTTCGAATCTGCAAAAATGTTTCTTGCCTATTGATTAAACAAATCTTATACAATTTACCACTTGTAAAGACGAATGTAACGTGTAATATTTGTTTATAAATACTTATAATAATTACACTTCAAAAGTTCAGAGAGTCAGCATCATAAAATATAACTCCGTCAAAGTGATTAGAATAAACTAAAACAGTATTGGCCAACGTTTTTTTTTCTGTATATATTTGTATCAATAAACGGTATGTGAACAACTAAAATTATACTTATAAGGCATGGCTCCGTACGTCCTTTACAAAAGCAGTTTCCTATTATGGATTTAACGACTACATATTATCTATCGTATATATACTTTGAACCTTATGTACGAAAAATAAATTGTTAAAGAAAATATTTCCTTCATTACATATTTGTACAAGAATTATGTTTGTAACTACTTATTATTGTAGAAAATGAAAATGATTTTTTGAATTTATATTATCAGTTCTTTGATCGATCATTGAAAAATTGAGAAAGGTATAAATCGCGGTTGTTTGGCACAAACTTTGTGCATGTTAAATTAAATAAAAAAGGTAGGAAATTATAAGAAATAGTATCTTATAGTACGCGAAATGCTGTAAATGATGAGAAACGAGTAAATAAAGTAAGAAACTATACATGTAAAGTTATTTATTATTAAATTGATCTTATCGTGATATTAAATGTTTTAAAATTGCTTCAATGATTTTCAATGATATACCGACAAATATGCCATATTTATTTTATGACATGTGTATAGATAATGGATACTTTTGAGATTTGCGATTAAAGATTGGATACCCATGGTTCTGTGACAAATATCGTCGGCTGTGAGTAAATTACCGGGAAGGTGCGCGCGCATCCAAGTTAGCCAGGGTTTACCGATGAAAATACGGCTATTCCACAGTGAGCTCTCGAAGTGTGTGAGACTGGTGTGTTGCTACGGAATAATTTTTCGAACGACGCAACAACGCTTGCAACAATATTGACACTTTTTCTATCTTTTCGATCTTGTATTTCTGTAAGTGAACAGTGAGTGTTAACAAAATGGTTTCCGGCGGAATGGCTTGCATCAAATACCTGACGTTTCTCTTCAATTTGATATTCGCCGTGAGTACATACTTCCATGTTGCGTGCGTTCGTGACTTCTATTTTCGTCCATAAGCTTCAACGGTGTTTGATATCGCCCTTTTAATTTTTCATGTTCAAAAACTCTTTAACTACGATTCCAAACGATTCATTCGAAGTTGATTCATTGTTATGCATATGTGATTACAATGTATAGTTCCCATAACTATCGGCAAGCAACAACTCCTTCGTTAGAATATATTATTTTTACTTCTCTCATTGCCGTTACCAATATTTTAGAAAGTAATATGATTAATTTTCTCTAATGTCGAATTTTAATTCAATTCCGAAATTTCTAATAGACCTACGCGATATAAAATATTTATTTAACAAGTTCTGCAAAAACATATAAAATATAGCAACTTACAATTAGTTAGACTTTTCGTACTAGCATTGTTATACAACGAGAGCTATTAAATAATCTATGCTTCTGTATGTGAATTATGTTTGCATGCGAGTATTTATGTCCTCGCGTATTGCTCTCGCATGTATACATATACATAGGTAAATATGAATATGTAACCGCCTACACTTCGTAAATTATTACAGGCGCGTAAATTGCAATTGAATTCTTCCTTTGTCGATCTATTCGACCTGTTTATCTTGTAACGTTATTTTTATGTACGTAGAATTTTTAAAAGCGTACAAATACCCTAAAATAAGTTTTTACTTCAACGAATAACTTTTTGTTCATCCAACAAAAAGCTTGTAACTTGTAAACTGCTTGTATATTTTATATATTATTTCTAATCTTCTTAATCTCCTTTTTGAGTTGAACGCTAAAATGTTGTCCTTTACAATGAACTTATTCACATGCATATGCATCTAGTCTGCATTTTATCGTTCTTAGAATATAGTGATAATGCTTCACTTTTAATCATTCATGATTTAAAAAATATATTTTTGCAAAATTTATGGGATGTAATGCTTACTTAGTATTCTCAATCTTTTCTAAAGCATTCTTTTTCTGTTTTTATGGCGTAGTTAATTGAAATGGTTACGAATCATTTAAAAATTAAGATTAAAGTAAACTAATTTATTTTCATGAATAATAATTAAATGCTGGTATTCTGCAACCACCGTTATATGAAGTACATATGTTGTTCATTTTATTAATATGGAAAGTCAGATTTTCAAATGTTATATATCATATATGTATATACAGTGGATTCCGGGTAATTGGGACCACACTAATTAGTCCCTATTAAGCGGCTGTCCCAAAAAAGCGAATTTCAACAGGCAGACAAAATCAATATATTTTTTTCCTTTCTTCAGCATCTGTCCCAAATAAACGGCGGTCCCGATTAACCAGAATCCACTGTGTATATGTATAGACACAAAGGAAAATCAATTTACAATTAGTTATGTTGCACGAATGTAACTCTGTTAACACTATTGACCGGGTACTTTTACTATAAACTTTAATATGTTACCAGAGACCGTTTCATAAAATAAGGGAAAATGTTGATTGTTTAAACGAGAGGCTATATAGTTGTTTTCTACATCATTGTATTTAGGCACTTTCGTGTTAGCGCTGACTGTTTTTCAAGTGCTAATGTATAAATGTATTGTATACATCTCCATCATTTGTAATATTACCAAAATTATAACTATTATGGTTTAAAGAAAGTGTTAAACTTTTCTGATTGCAGATCACAGGCATTGTATTTATCGCAGTTGGTACTGTGATACTAGTGGTTTACAGTGGCTACAATAATTTTATGGACAGTTGGTTCTTTGCAGCACCAGTATTAATGATTGTCATAGGTGTTATTGTGTTTATTGTGTCCTTCTTTGGCTGCTGCGGTGCTGTGAAAGAAAATCATTGTATGATAATAACGGTAATGTGCAATTATTATTTATATCATAAACCTGTATATATATTTTTTGAATTTCATCAAAAGAGTTTTTGTTATAATTATAAGTAATTACTTAGCTATAGGAGTTGAAAATATAACAATTATATTGTATATCATATGATAGAAGCAATAATCAAATTGTTTTCTATAGAATTTATATTTCTTTTGTCCAGTTTTCTGTATTGCTTTTATTAATCTTCGCAATGGAACTTGGTTCTGGTATTGCTGGATACATGATGCGCGGAGAAGTGCATACAATGGTTCAGAATCGATTGAACAGTACTATGGAACAATATTCAACCAATTCTGACATTCGTAGATCCTGGAACATTATGCAGCACGATGTGAGTTTAAATAATTATATTTTCTTATTAGTCATGTTTAAAGTAAGGAAAGAGTAGATTTATATTATTCTATAAGTAACATTACAAATACATGTATATAGATTATACTATCGTAATACATAATTACAAGTATATTCTTATTTTCTTAACGATACAAAAATTCATATCACAGCTTTAACACTAAAGTTATCATGCTTAGGTTTGCCCTCATGTAGGTAGGTTTAGCCTTAAAGTATTTTTATTGCCAAAGAAAATCGAGTGGTTTACTTTATTGCGTGTAATTTTTTTTCATTGCGTGTAAAACGTATAAAATTTTAGTTACAATGTTGCGGAATGAATGGTGCATCCGATTGGACTCGTGTTGGATTCGTAGATAATACTGTACCAAATTCTTGCTGCAACGAAGTACCAGCAGAAACCAACTGTGACTTGAATTCAATTCATATACATGAAAATGGCTGTATGAGTAGCCTTCAGTCTGCCATTGAACATAATGCTTTGATTCTGGGCGGCGTGGGCATTGGCATCGCTATTATTCAGGTAATTTTTCTGGTCTCTTGTTTAAGTCTACAATAGTAGTCTACAATTATAGAAATAATTTTTCAAAAATATGCAGATAATATTAATGGTATATTAAAAGGAAGGAGTACATATTAAACACCTTTTAGGAACAAAGTCCTATTAAAACTGTATACATATTCCATGATAAAAAACAGCAAAAGAAATTCAAAGCTATTTAATAAGTCTGATCTTCATAAGAGTATTGATTATTTTACATAATTGATACTCGTTCTGCACTAAAATCTGTCACTTTTATTATGTGAAAAATTGGAAAAAATTGAGGATATCATGCCAAATCTAACTACTGTATGTTTTGTGGCTTGGTGTTATCACAGTAAATGCTTTACATAAATGTAAGTAAGTTAAACAAAGTTAATACAATGGAATTTTGCATTTCAGTTAATCGGTGTGATCTTCGCATGCTGTCTGGCGCGTTCAATTCGTCGCGAGTACGAGACTGTGTAAGCAGACAGATACCTACAACTTTAATGCCTAAAACTTGCACTCAGTCTCTACAATACGCTCTTCTTTGTTCACACTTACACACTTGTACGTCAATCCTTTCTGTATTCTGTTTAAGTAACAGAATATTGCACAAATTGCACATTGTGTATCTTTCCGATCGTACTGCACAAAAGAACGTATGAAAATTCACTTGAATACAAGTAATCAACTAATGTTGTTAATATAGTGATAATGTTGTTTTATATTTTATATCCGTGTAAATAACCACTTACAATTTCGATACTGTCACCGTTCACCGATATTACCGCTGTTCCTACTGCTGCAGCTCCTACTATTATTATCATTGTTATAATTACGATAACAATAGTAATTATTATTAACTCTAATAATGGTGGTAGTGAAAGTAGTACAGCAATGGTTACTTCAAATTTTGCATTTTATACGAAACAAGTATTTTTGTGCAGTATCATGTTTTATGACTGTTTCCTTAAGACTGATAAGTTTTATTATATGTTAATAAAAGGAAGATTTTTGTACCTTGTTTACAAAGTTTAAGCGAAAATTTAAGAATTATAAATCAAACATAAATATATTTATGTTAGAATTTCAATGTTGGATACTTGAATATTCATACATTTTTATACTATAACTGATTCATAGTTTTGTCGTGGAAAATATTATAGATATAAATAGCAATGTATGTTATTTCATTTTTTGTTTTAATCATAAACACGATAACTATTATAATTGTTTAGAGGTACCAAGCTTTCGATGTCAAAGAGTTTTAGTTTTCATTCTCGAATTTAAGTTTCACCCACAGTTTTGTTCGATATAATCTACATATATTATTATAATTTTGTATAACTTTGTATGGTATTTTTTAATGTGCTTTCTAAATTGCAAATGGAATTTTTGTAAAAAATACCAAACAGAGGCTAAGAAACTGATGCTAATAGTTGTTAATTACACAATTGTATTCGAACAGACAAATATTTATTTAAAAGGCATTATGGTCAACTCAGCAAGTATATGTATATAAACATGTTGTATAGTACTGCTACTTAAATTTCTATTATTATTTGTTTTCAATTCGATGATTAATACCATTATGCCTTTTACCCAAGTAAACGAATTTATTTAAAACTATAGATAAAATAAGAGATACCTTATTATTCCAAAAAAATGCTCTCAGAAAGTCTCTATTTATTAATAAATAAGGGGCGTTGGTCATATAAAGTTTACATCTTGTTGGTAGAATAAATTATCATTTAAACAGGAAACTTAGTTATGTGTTTGCAAATTTGTATGTACGTACGTTGAAGAAACTTTGAAGCATCTTCCATATTTTGAATGAAACGATATGTCTTCTGCATTGACACTAGTTCGATGCTGTCAACAAAAGAAAAACAAAAGAAAAAACAAAGGTTGATATTGAGACTGTACAATTCTTCAAGATCTTAATTTCAATGCAAACGCTTTCCACAATTTGGATGATATATGAAATGAAAATATTTCAAGTAAAAATGAAAAATGAGATAATTAGAATTTTCTATATAGTGTATTCTAACTAAGTATTTCAATGGTTTTATTAGAAACATCGGGAGAAATATTTTCATTTGTATAACGTAGTACTAGAGACCAATAACTTGCAGACTAATATGAATTACAAAAATGGAAAAGAGTTCTACGTGTTACTTGTTTATATTTAGATCGAGTCACAAGAACTGTTTTGCTGATTACAACCTATTTGCAAATAAACATTTTAGTTTGATTACGTTTTAAATTACTTACTTTTACTTAAATCTAAAATTACTTAAATTTTCATTCAACTATAATCAATAATACGTATGTTCTTCTTCATTTCTCTGCCAAAAATGAAATTGGCTGTATCATTTTGTGTTTCTAATACAACAGCAATAATCTCTTAACTAATATTTTTTGGTAGTTTTAGTCGTAATACGTGAGGTATTCAAAATAAGTAAAGGTATACGTCCAAATTTAAATGTAAAGCCTAAATTCTTATCTTTAATATTGTCGACTTGAATTCGATGTAACTTTAAATTAGCGTTATAACGAACAGTCTGTAACATAATATTAAATATTCTAAAGATCCAGCGGAATTCCTTATTTTGGGAAGCGTAAACTGTGCACTTTCTCGCTTTCTCACGTTAGGTATTTAATATAATCTATTAAAAGCTTGCCTTTTGTAACAGGCCATTTAATTAATTTCTACTTCCAGCGAGACCGCAGCGCACTGATTCAACATCCATTAGGAGGCATTATAGATAAATATTGTTCGTCGTGCATTCATTAAGAGAATAATTCTAGAGTCGTCGCAAAACCAATTGCATAGAGCTTGGCCGTAGACTAACTAATATTCATCTGAAGCCTAGCTTTGGGAAGAAAGCAAACAATTGGAAACTATGATTCAATATACTGCCATTATCTGCCAAATGGTTCAAACCAAACATCTCTTTCTTCTATCGCGCTGCATACAGTATTAAAACTTGTGGCATAAGAACGTTTAAACAGAAAAAAGATACCGAGGTTGAAAGGTTATTCTGTATTTTCCTCGATGTTTGATGCAATCTAAAAAGTTTGAGATAAAAATTGTCTTTCAAATTTTAATTAATTCTGTGTGATACTGCAAATTTGTTTCAACTGGCGTATTTTTATAAAATACATTTTTAATTGGTACTTGGAGCTGGGAAAATGTGTTCCCGCGAGAAAATATCAATCTTACTAATGTTCTTTGGAAGAAACTAGTTTTGCAATAATGTAAAAGAATTTGAAAAATAATTGCCTCTGTATTGACTGATTTTTCAAATCTTGAAATCCCCTCTCTTGAATACCCCTCTCAAAAAAAGAAAACTAATTGATACTGTAGAAAATTTTATAAAGGAATATAATAGGTGAAAGGTGCGACTCATATTAAGACTTATATTAAGAATCAATTACATTTCCGATATTTATTGCAAATTGAAATATAGCAAATGTTTCCCCAGCTCTCTACGTACAAAAAGCGAGACTAAGAGTCATGATCTATAAAGTAAGGTTTATTTTAATTTAATTGATATCCTCTTTACAGAAAATAAATTTATCATAAATGAAACCAACGCATTTCCGAATGGTTTTACAACAAAGTGCAAATTTATTTAATTGCACTCTTCTGGGTAATTTCAGTTTGCTGATTTCGGTATCATACAAATAATAGTACTTGCATTCTGCAACAGTATTTTAAATGCAGAAATAGAAAAAACAGTTTTAAAGATTGGAAATTCTTGAAGACAGGTTAATTAGATTTATCCCAGAACGATGTATCGTAGAATGTCTCTTTGTAGCTAAGTATACATATATGTATACGTTGGGGCCAGGGATATAATTCTCGAAACGATGCGGGTTTGAATGCGAATTTAAATAAGTGCAAGTTAAAATATTCAATGAATAACAATTCGGTACAAAAGATTGAACATTTTTGAGCCGACAAATTTTTTTTCTCGTTCATGCAAAACAGCTTCCAAAAATAATAATAGATTTGTGCAAAAAAAATTACGGCCTTGTGGCATTACTAATTATTACAATTGTACTTGCAACTCTTGACTGTTTTGCTTGAAATCTCGCATATTTTGATAAACAAAAAAGAGAACAACTAAATATATAATGAAGTAATGAATTGCTTGTTCGACTAGAAAATAAGTTAAACTTTTTATAAAAACAAATATTTCTATTCTTCTCAAGGTACGTCATAAAAATTAAACAGTACCAGATTGTTAAGTAATTAATTTTATTTTGTCACTTACAGTAGTATATTATTATTATTGAACGAACATAGGTGTAAGTGAAGTTCAATCGCAATTATATAACGCAGCCTCGTCCGAAGAGATTACAAATGTAGGTGGTAGTATTCCTTCCGGTCATGCGGATGGGATATAAGTGCTATTATATATGATTTATTTATTTATAATTAACTAAGTGATTACTAAGTGATCCAATTAATTCCAAATTTATCTCTGAACCAATAGAAATGATAAAAACAAGCAACTAAATGTTACTTGTAACTTAACTTGTATGTCCTGACGTGAAAGTTAGACTTAGTTTACAAGATAATCATGAATAGAAACGAAATAATATTGAAAAAATAAGCGAGATTTCAATCATTTTGAAACGATGAGCCATAAAAGAAGAGAACTTCTTCTCAAAAAGTACTATCGAAAGATTAAACTGTGCCTAATTTTTTGCGATGTGTAAATCGTTAATCAATATATTTGATTTGTTCGGAGCAATTAGTTCAAAATAGTTATCAGTCGTTTTAATGGAAACTAAGCACTCAACATATTGCGTCTTTAGGTTAACGATTAAGTATACATATAATAATCGTTTGCTGTTATTTGTCTCCTGTTTTTTTGTTACAAAAGGTATATATTACAATAATTTTATTTGAAATAGTCCCTAAATTGAATTTGCATCGTGTATATTTGTTTTAAAATATTTTCATTAATTCGTAGCTTGATCATTTAAAAAAGATATGTCTAATTTATATAGTAACACCCCCTCCCCCCCTTAAATTTATATGTAATAATAATAATATACTTTACTCCGTAGTTTAAGTTTTATAAATGTGTAGGTGTGTAAAATGTTCGTGTAACTTAATTTCAATGTACATGCATTTAATTTTTAAATTGTATTAGATTTTTACACGTAAGGATACATTAGATGTTAACGATAAGATTTTTATATTCGAATACGAAAGATTCTCATTTAATGATAATATTTGTCTATATAGTTTCGTAAAAAAAATTCCTAATCTAATATAATCGAAACGGAACCGACATTTGAACGTAACGTTATATGATTGGCTGATAAAAAAAATTGAAGACTGATGAATATCGTACTGGAAATGAAAAACAGAATCAGTATTAAATGAGAAAATAAATCATTGTTTTTTGTGGTATTTAGTCGCTTACAATATTTTTCTACTTGTAATTTACTTAATCAATTAATATATTTATATTATTAACGTTCTTTAAGAGCTGACCACTTTAGCACATCTTGTTCATATAGCTTTTATCAATATAAATAAAATATACTAAGTAATCATAGCATTTTTCCTCTTAAATCTAAGCCCCTTCTCCCATTACTTTTCAATCGTGTTTGCAATGTTAATTATAAAACAATGATTACATTAATTGGGAGGCTACTTCAACTTTTGCATTTCTTTTAAATAAAGGAACTTCAAAGGAGATTGATAAAAACTTCTATACAAGCAGGGTTTTTTTCCTTTTATTCTATTCTATATTCACTTATAAGATTAGCAGACTAACATTTATTACCATACAGTATGCTCTTTCGTGACGTATTACAAGTATTTGTCGAAACGAAATAAATGAAATAAATTCATAGGGAAGAGTAAGATAGGACTCCATTTAAACGATTTGTTTGTATCGTAACGTTCTCCATGAAACATTATTATCTCCAACTAATTATTGTTTTACGTGCTACACTTTTCTACAGGCAATTTGAAATAATTTTGAAATAATTTTAAAATAATTAAAGTATGACTCTTCCCAGATTCTTCTATGCATTTTATGAATCGTTTAAACTATTTCCCTTACATCATTTTGTCTGATGAAATTCTTTTCGTTAAAAATGTCTTTACCTTTTCCCTGCTTTTTTGTTTAACATTTAAATTACAAAAGAGCAAGTTCTACGTGCCATATATATATACAATTTCAGGGGTCCAAAAGATCTATTAGATCATTTTATCAAGTACCTCTCACAGAATATATTTACAAGAATCTCTGCGGCAGCAATTTCAGTCAAATCAAAAAATGATATTCCTTTGGGCGACACAAACTGTACAATTATTAATTAAAATGGTGGATTCTGATTTCCGCAACATTCTCGGGGTTTAAATGTTCTACGGCATTCGTAACAAATATGATTGCGACGTAATATCTAAACCATTCTTTTTAAATTTATTTTTCACGAAAGTTAACAATACTAAAGAACATAGAAATCGTTTAGCTTTATCATTCGAACAACTATAGTTAATATCCACTTCGATTAGTTAGTCCATTTAAGCAACACTTTTGCAAGGATATTTCCTGAATATTATTGTTCATTCTTAAGTATTTAATTGTGAGAATTTATTGGCAAATCGGTAGAAAAGAGTGTGGTGGAAACAATGGATTGCTATTTATTATCGTTAACATATAGGAAATTATGTTTATTTACAGTTACAGCGATTTAAATTTTACGGGCCCGATCAAAATATAATTTTACGAGGCATCTCAGTAGAAACTTAAGTAAACCGTTGCATTGAATTCATTACAATCGTTATTCAAATAATATATTGAACACTAAATTTATCATAGATTAGTCAACATTCATCTGTTCAGTTTATTTTATTTTCTATGATGACTATTAATGATCGAACACATTGTAATTGAAATAAATAATTTTCGCAAAGTACATATTCCTTTTCCCATCGTCTTATCTTGCCTTGGGTGACGTCACGTGACGTCAGAATTTGTATTTCATTGTAGAAAGAATCCAAACGAAGTAGAGTAAAATATCCAAAATTCTAGAGGGCCCCTTAAGATAACTACCAGCCTAATTAATTACAAATCGGATTATTCGTACTGTTTATAATATTGCCTAGCCTATTCATATTAATAGGTACGGTCAATGGACGTACCACTTTAAATACTATCTCATCGCGAAATTTATGAACGAGCAGATAAACAAATCAAACGGAGGACCAAAGAAAAGAGTGAGAACTTCTCACTTTCACCCTTTTACTCTTGAGTCATGCTTTTGGGAAAATTTTCATAATTCAAAATTCTTCGCTATAATTATCAAAATAATTGACATGTATATGAATTCACAATTTCATTTCGTTGCCCTACAAAGGCAGATAAATCACTTCTATTCTTATTTTCTTTGGAAGACACGATACATTAAGAAATATTACTTTTCTTACAATTTCCGCAAACAATTTAGCGATTTGAAGTAGCATTTTGCTATAAAAATAATTTTTCAAGTTGGATGTATTTTCGAAGCCAATCAAGATCAATCTTGTTCGTAAAGCTTTAGCCAGTCAATATTTGTTATACTTTTTTCAAAGAAGATGAATCGATTATAATCTTTTTCGTAAATATTTCTGTCCTGATCTAAAGAATAGGTCTGGCAAACAAACAAACAAAAACAGGGATCAAAAGTTTGCGTTAAATATATGCCTGTGTGGTTAATCAAGTGAATTCACGAAACTACATTCTGGAAGATACAAAGTTCGTTCTAAGAGTTTCAGGGTGAAAAGGAGAGTAGTAAAGTTACAGATGCACGCACATTCATTCATCTTAGGCACATTTACATACTCGATATAAAAGCACATCACAATGATCGTATTGACGATCTCAAAGAGTCTTTCATTTAAAGCAAACCTTCGATAGATATACATATACATACGATAAATTGTCGAAGGTGCGGAGAGCCTGAACTGTGATTATTCGAACGATCATTTGTAATCACTAATTACGTTTGCTATTAAACGCAGCTTATAAACATAAAAAAGGAATATCAAAGATTGGGAACTTCTTTCGTTTCTTAATACTTTTTTCGAACAACCGAACATACTTTTGATTTTCAACTTTTGTTATTAGCGTAAGGTAGTTCTCTTTAACACGTCCATTGTAGCTCATACAAATTATCTCACGAGACCCCCATATGCGACCAATACGTAGTTAACATGATCTACAGTGAATGTGTTAATCTTCTTGTACTTATAAATCGATTGGGGAATAAGTATCTGCAAATAATTTAGCAATGAATAATTTTTACAAATTTTAATCACGCGTAGTATGAATTTAAATATGTACAAATTTCATCGATCGATTTTTTTTAAATATTATTATTCAAACAAATGGTAATCTGAGATGTTTTTCAGACGAATATAGTTAGAGAAATGCCTAGCACTATATTTAAATAAGTTTAAACCGATAAGTAACATTCGATTTATCTAAATGAGTGAATCTTTTGATTAACTTTTATGACAAGCAATTGATCGATCCGAATAATCAAATTATTAATATAATTAAAGCGGGCTCCCTTAAGTGGCAGTTCTTCGTTTTGAAGGAACGAGAATGACAACTTGTTTCAGAAAATCCTTCATGTAGCATAACGCTTTGTCCAAAGCCGTGCTATGCGATCATGTTCTTCTCTATTTTGTAGATACTGCGTTGCTATACTTCCCACTAGAGGGTCCGCTGTAACATGTAGCAATATATGTCTTAGATTTTTCCTTCGTATAATTTATCCGCTAACATGGGACACTCTTAGATGTACAGTCGAACTTCGGTAACTCAAAAATCTCTATAACACTACAATTTTCTACGTTTCCTTCCGCTTTTCTGTAAAAACCTCCTATGACTCCAATTGTTTGCTACGTTTAGATGCGTTACTTTATCTCTGTAACTCGAATTCTGTGCCAAAGTTCACCTCGATAAATCGAAATTTTGCAACAGTTGCCCCCAGAGCACGAAGTATTGCGACTAAGATAGGTCGCAAGAGAAAGGGAATTGCTGAATTTCGTATCGCTGAGGAGCGTTTCTTGAAATGATTTAAACGGTGTAGAAATAATAATGTTAGAATAGAAAGTCCAAATGTTACACGAGAAAGCTGAGGCTTTTGCTAAGTGACTAGGCCGTAATAACTTTAAAGCTAGCAATGAATGGCTAGAGAAATTTAATGCTGACCTGTGTATAAAGCGTCTACATATAAGTTGAGTTTTCATTCGTTAAAGCTCTCTTACTCGGAAACTTCGATAGGACGAAACCTCCATAATTCAAAGATTTTTGCTCTTCCCTTGCGATTCGAGCTACCAAGGTTCGACTGAATAAAAAATAGCGCTGAAGTTGCACATACCACTAGATAGAATATTCTCGATGTAAACATTTACAGAGTGTGACAGTATCGATGATGTCTAAATACATTTGAGCTGACTTT
This sequence comes from Nomada hirtipes, assembly GCA_951802735.1. Classification (NCBI taxonomy): domain Eukaryota; kingdom Metazoa; phylum Arthropoda; class Insecta; order Hymenoptera; family Apidae; genus Nomada; species Nomada hirtipes. The sequence goes on along the minus strand of OX637919.1, from coordinate 5,163,622 downwards.
TCATGTAAAAGGGGGCCGAAATTGTGAAACCGTGTCGACATTTCATGGAGTATGCGTACATTCGTCGATTGAGGAAACAGAGATAGGGATAACGTTCATTATGCTCCAAGACATATCGACTCCAGCACTTTCGACACTGACAAGCTCTACCTAATAAAAGTTGAGGTATATGTATACTACCGAGTGGCGCCGGGGGCCAATCCCGACGAAATTTGGTAGATACAAAGAGATAGCAGATTTGAAATATAAAAGATCGTCGAACAGGACTATAGTATTTGGGCCCACGCCCGCTGGAGTATATGGCACACTGTTGAAAAAAGGTGTTCAACATGGGTAATCTCGGTTACCGTAAATGTTCCATGCAGAAAATATAGATTGGAATGTGTAGATCCAAGACTAGCATAATATACCAAAGCCATTACAAATTCGATAGTAGGTTGAGTTAGTGTAGGCCCCCATGCACCAGGCGATCAAAATATTATAGCCCTGCTCGAAAATTTATATATTGCTGATCTGCTATCTCATCCCACGATACTCACCAAATTTTATCCTAATCGCTCACCGGTGCCTTCGTAAACTACAGCCGCGTCGAATATGTAGTAATTTACATTATTCTATTTAAGATGACATGATTGTAAAAGATATTTGTTAAGCGTTGTAAAAAAGTACTACTGTTATAGATATATCATCTCTACTTTTTCGTTCCTAACGCAACATTTATCTGCCTCTCTTCCCGCAAAGTATGTATATATGTAATAGGTTTATCTTTCAATAGGCCTAACCAGCCAATACATCTGGCCGAAAGGATGAGTATGTACATACTCTCGATTGCTGTATCTGTCCATCGAGATATCTAGGGAAATGTTGTTTCACAAACACAGCTGTTTGCTTTGCGAATTTGCCATGCTAATTAAGTGCACACATAGATAATACACTTTTTAAATCGGCCATGTCGGAAAGCAAGTTTTAAACGAGGAAACTTATTTTTACAATCTCGACTTGCTTTTGTACGAAGACACATATCGTATGCATTTGTACTATCGACAATGTCACACTCTGTTTAGCATCTTTGTGCTATCTTTAAATAGAAAGTACATGTTTATAATCATATCGATATAACTGTAACAATTATGAATTTGAATCTACCTGGATTACAATCTGTTAACAGAGAACAGATGGATAATAGAACCTTCGAAATCGTAAGCGCTGGAGACCAATTGTCCTTTAATATGTCCAAGCAAATTACACCCTGACTGTTTATGTTACAATGGTAGATGCGTGTTCGGAATGTAACCTAGAAACATTATGTTAATAATTAATTACATGTAGGTAGTTTGAAAGGCCTATACTTTTTCGGTACTATCTGCGCATCATCGGTAACTCGCAATGGCCTTCCCTTCATTTGTATCACGTTTTGTACCGAATTTGGAAAATGTGCAGAGTAGTAGTGCCTCTCGAAATACAGCTTGAAAAAGAAATTTCGAGTTTGACGAAATATGTATAGCTTCGTCGACCCAACAAATTTCTTCGCACTTCGCGCGCTCCATAAAGGCCAGTTCATACACGTCTAATAATTTAGCCGAATACTGGCCACTCGCTATACATATAGAATAGCGAGTAGTCACAACCACCCAGAAGTGTTGGTTGGACGGTTCTATCGTTGGGTCATTTTACTTCGAAAATGAAATTATTCTAACAGAGAACGAATTTCTTGGGATTGCTACATACATCACTGATATGTAAACCTTATACCTCTCTAGTCTTATATTCTAGGTAAATTAGATTTCTATATTCCTATGATTGAAAAGACAGATTCAACGACCTAGACGATTTTGAGTTGACTTTAAGTCTTCTAACTTCTAAGTCGACTTTAAGTCTAACATTAGGCGCAAAGTTATTTGGGACAGATACTGAAGAACGGAAACAAAAACTATTGGTTTTGCCTGCCTGTTGAAATTCGCTCTTTTGGGACAGCCGCTTAATTGGGACAAACTAGTCCGGTCCCGATGTGTCCCAATTAACTGGAATCCACTGTATATAAAAATCAAAAAAACCCTCATCGAATCTGTAGACTAGCTCTGTACTACGTCGGTACCAGCAGCTAGGTCAAACTCAAGCTCAGGGAGATCGGGTTTTAATCCCCCTCGAGCAACCCTTACCGTACAGTACGAAATTCTACTGCTAGGTAACTTCAATCCTAAGTTCTAGATTCCTGTTGCGTAAAGACTGAGAATGGTGGATCCTTAGTTCCGCGACAATCTTACATTTAACCATTTGTAAACTCCAGATTCTTGAATATAGAGACTTGTATTTGAAACTTAGTCGTATTATAATCCATGCCGATTCCAATCATTTGCGGTAACGTCCCACATCAGATACACTTTAGCCGGTCGAAATCTCACAGTTACGAGATCATCAATCCGAGTGGCTCTCGGCCATAAAATAGACACTGGTTCGTTCGTCCGCACAAGTTCTAAACACAACCGATCTTCGGCTCCGTTACCGCGTCACTCGCCTCGTAACACGACATATTTCATTGATAGCGGCAATAATAGCCGGATTTATTAAAATGCTTTAGGTAGCAGCTCTTATTCACTCAGACTGTATCTAAACTGAGTTTTCGATTCTATTTTCTATTTATAATGGTCTATTTTCTGGAAACTAGAGTCTTTCTTGAAATAGTTGGAATATTTGTATAAATTATTGTAATTAAAATTTTTTATTTTTTATTCTACTTATTCAGAAATATTGGCTTTCAGTCAAAGTCTCTTCTTTGTATTCGTCATTTTTGGTAAATAATTTATTGTATTCATCCTTCAATTTGATTCTTTTCGCTCTCTGCTGTATCATTTGCTACTCGTAATTTATTTATAATTTTTAAACCTTTATTACAACCTATATTTTCGGACCAACTTGAAGCATCGGATTGCAAAAATTGGTCTACTAACTCAAATCTGGTAAAGAATGGTTCAGTTCTGTTCGAAACAAATTGTTAAATCCCGTTTTCAAAAATTTCATGCATGTTTTTAGTTGGTAATTGGATTCGATTTATATTTCTGTTTGGCGCTTGTGGTTTGCGATTTAAAGCATCATCATTCTCCTCTTTGAATCGAGTGCCAAACTCGAATCCAAACACGCAAAATGCCACAGCTTCGGGACTTCAGTACCATAAATGATTTTGAAATTTTTGAAAAGCCACGCGAGAAATATCACAATCGACTGGTGGATATTTTAAAAGTTTATGCAATACTCTAAAAATCAAGATATAGTGCTTTAGCAGCAGAAGGTGCACAAAACCATGCTTCAACGTATACGTTGACAAGAAAAATTGCAGATATCGCTAATCATAGTTTGTTTCTCCGGTGCTAATTGAAATTCACCCTGAACAAAAAAATTTGTAAACTATAAATAGCTTTCGCCATCCATCTAGCACGAAGAACTATTTCAAAAAATGAAGATTTTATAACTTAAGCAAAATTTTAGAAATCGGCTTCCGGTCAGCTTTAAAGCTCCAAATGGAGTACAAAGCTTTATACTCCATTGTACGACGTGCGGACTGTTAAACATTTTGAAACACTTAAAGTTGTTTAACGACTTATTCTAAAGGACCCTTCGGAAAGTTCCTTTATACCCTTGCTACAGTGAAAACAATTTTTAACTTCTAATAATGAAATCTATGAAATTTGTTAAAAATAATATGCAATTAAAAAAAAGTAAGTTCCAAAACAAATCTATACAAAAAAAAGACACATTTCTTAGCCTCTATTCATGTAAAGAATAATTAAAACATATTATAATTTTCCGAATTGAGAAACAAAAAAAATTAATTTTTTTCGAAAACCGTTCATTGTACGAAAAATGTAATAATACATAAAAGACGTGTCGTACCTAGGTTTACAAGTATTGTCTGACATATTTTTTGATAAAATCAATAATTTAGAAGATGATCGAAAAAAATCAAGTTCGTGAGCATTTAATTAATTATTTCAATGTTTAACCCTTTGACTACGAAAGGCGTATACACAACAAGCTCTCACAAGTCCATCAATATTTGTATACGAAGGACGTAAACATACGCCAACTAATTTTTTCTTAGGAAGAAGTAGAGTTTCCTAATAAAACATTTCAATATAGAAGAAGTGTATGGTTTTTTGGGTACCGCGTTGTTAATGTCACGCGTAAAAAAAGTTTGGCGAGTGGATAACCAGTCCCGCCGACTGGCATGCGAATATCGCGCCGTCTGTATTGAAGGTTCTCTCGTGAGTACGTCGCAGTCAATGGGTTAAAGGGGGGGGGGGGGGGGCCGCTCTAATTGGCCAGTGTGTTTCGTTAATAATTCAAAAATGAAACTTCAACCAACATTTTGGTAAAGGAATAAGTTGTTCAGAGTCACCCCATTAAAAGCGCAAGGAGAGATTCCGGGTGACCCTGTATATGTGTATAGCATATGTATACAGGGTAAAGTATACGTTGTAAGGAACAATTTTTGTGTACAGAAGATGCTTGGCTTACTGGGGCACACTATGTAATGAATTTATTCTTTTTTATAAATTAGGCCTTTTGGAGATTTTATAGTCAACTTTGCTATTTTAAATGGAATACTTAATTATGTATGTCAAAATATGGAAACATATTTTAATTCTGAGTACAAAAGTATTGACTTTTGACGTTGAGGATCAACGTAGCGCAATTAACTACTCACTAAATGTTAAATTCGGGGCTAACAAAGGTCAATACTTCTGTACTCGGAATTCAAAAGGTTTCCATATTTTGCCATAAAACATATAGCATTCCATTTATAATAATAAAGTTAACCATACAATCTCGGAAACGACCCAACCTATAAAGAAATTTATATTTCTTATTATATTATAACTATTTATAACATTTATAACATTAAAACAGCTTAACAACCTCATTAATAATAATAGTTGGAGAAGCATTGTATACCAGAAACGATAATTTCGGGGGGAAACGTTAACCCTTCAAGCTCTATATTAACCCGGTCTTATATTAACCCTCCGACAGCGATGTCGGGGTCACTGGTTTGAGACCGATACGCACACAGTGACGGAGCTGTTCGTCCGCAGCGGAAAGCATAGAAACAAACGATGCGAGGGATTATTCTTGCGGCGACCAGCGACTTGAGCGAACCTCTCTTCGAACACGAATTTGTGTTAGTAGTTCGGACGCATATGTGTTAGTAAAATATCGGTGTGGGTCAAAAAAAACTCCGGTCGGAGAGTTAAAATATCTCGTTAACCATTAGGTTTAGGATCAACATAGGTTTATACTTTTCCAATTAAAATTTAATATTCATTCGATCCGCGGTAAGAAAAATATACCCTTTCATTTAAAAAAACAAAGTTGATCTTGAAATCTCCTAAACGCCTCCACTTTTAAAAAAAATTTATGTACACCACGCGATAGCGCCCACCATGCCCTGCAACTTTTGTATGATCAGATGTATGATTTAACAGTTATTTGAGCGGTGCAAATTATGTGACTCACCGTATATAGTCTGTCCCACGAATTCTGCCTACCTGAGGTATCTCCGTTATTTTAAGCTTTAAGCAATAAGCGAAAATGTTTCAAATAAAAGTTATAGGATTTAAACCAGTTAATGATGTAGTAATAGCAGTTTTTTGACAAATGGACATGTAAAAGAGATATGAAGCTCACTTTCCTTTTCTTAGATGGAGCGACTTATTTTTCATACATGATTTGGATAGAATGGTGGATTCTGAATAAAAAAATACAAAGAAACATTTGTCCCAAAACTTACCGTTTCTCAGATATTTAACCCTGTTCCTCATGTTACTTTCACGTATGAAAGTGTTGAGAATAGGATAACACTGTACGTAGTTTTGAATATGCTTCATAATGCGCATAATAGGATCAACTAACAAGGAAGGTTAGGCAACCCGAAGATTCAGAAACGCATAAAACTTGACATACACGTGAAGTATGTCGTCCGTAATGCAACCCTATTTTCCATTCGTGCCATAATTCGGTTTTAAGGGGTGAAATCAGCCCTTGAAAAAAATTCAGACAGTTCTTTTTCGTGAAATATCTCGAGAACGCTAAGAGATATTTAAAAAAAGTATGAACAAAACTTGCAGTGCTTTATTACGTCTACAAAACTGCGTAAACAAATTTTTTGAAAAAGCCTTCATTTTTTTAATATTTCTTTTCCGTGGATTTTTCAAAAATAATTTTTACGCAGTTTTGTAGACGCAATAAAGCGAGGTAAGTTTTGTTTATACTTTTTTTAAATATCGGTCAACGTTCTTGAGATATTTCACGAAGAAGAGCTTTCTGAATCTTTTTCAAGAGCTGATTTCACCCCTTAAGATCGAATTATGGCACAAACAGAAAATAGGGTTGTATTACGGACGACATACTTCACGTGTATGCAAAGTTTCATGCGTTTCTGAATCTTCGGGTTGCCTAACCTTCCTTGTCAGTATAACTTTCATTTGAAACATTTTCGCGTATTGTTAAAAAAAAACGAAAATATTTCAGGTTGGCAGAATTCGTGGGACACACTGTATATGTATACAGCTCGCCTGCATTATTTAATTTGGCCTAACTGAAGAATTACAATTATAACTTACAAGAAAAGTTCGGCAACTCGAAAATTCAGAAAAATTTGACACTTTGCACAAATGTAGTTCATATTATGCTATCAACGGAACAATTCTTCTTTTTTTCCAAAATTTACCACCACCACCCTTCATTCTTTGAAGTTCTGTTTTTTGCTGTTAAATACATAGATAACCTTCGAAAAGCTCTGTACAAGCATATAAATGGATTGATACAACAAAATCTTTAAACACACGAAATCGAGGGGTGTACCGTACAACACCAAAAATGGTTTTAATAAATATAGCAAATGTTATAAAGATGTTAAGCATAACATGTCAAATCGCTAGTATAGTGTACACTCCTGTAATCCACCGTGATATAGATTACATGATACAGTAGCTGATTTAATTAAAAATGCTGTGGAGGAGGAATTCGAAGTAGACCGCGATTGGGGTTTGATTTTGATAATCGTTCAGAAGCATACGATGTATAATTCGTGGACGTATATGATCCTGGAGTAGAAGAGGATAATTCTGAGGCTGATCAAGTTTGTACGCTGAATCCAGAGGGGACTGACGTAAATCTAGGCTATAAAATGAATGCGGTTGGGCATTGGAAAAGTGAAATCTCTCTCACAGTTGTATAGATGGAAAGAACATGTAATGCGTGGTGGTTCTGATAGGGACAAATTTACATTAGTAGCAGAATATGTTTTGATAAAATTTCAAGAAGCTCTGCGAAAGTGGACCCTAGAAGCATAAGGGAGACGCCAACTTTCCATCATTTAGAGCAGGGAAATGGTGGATATGGAATTTAGGAATTTTTAGAAGGCTATCGTATTTCATCGCATAAAATAACATTTCTAACAAGATCTTCCAGTACAACTAACGATAAAGAGAATAGGCATCAAAGTGCCGGTTGAATTCGTTGCATCAGTGAATCCACACTTCGTTACAATTGGCGAAGAATTTATTTACAATGCAGGAGAAAGCGGCTTCAATTTGGAAATGCAGACTGGTCGTACATTATAGAATCTAGTGGGGCATTTGGACCACGTGTAGAGAAAACTCTTGTTAGACCCGGTAACGTTCATGTTACAGCTTCAAAGTCGGGAAAACTTACAGCTCAACACATTAGAACAAGGTTCCTATAATGATGTATGATATATATATATCATATATTGTTAATGTGTATATCATATTTAACTTATTTTTGGACGCGACTCAATCTCCCTACTTATTGTTTGTTGAATATTAGCGAGAAAGAAACATCTATTATATCTGATTTATTTCACGATATGAAAGATAGAAGAAATTATTTATATACTCTAATATAATTATTATAATTTAATTAATATAAATAATTTGCATGAGTTGCCGCAGCTCCGCGAGAGCTCATCATCAGCGTTGTACGTTACACTCCTCGATTTCGTCTGTTCAAAAATTTTGTTGTATCAAGTCATTTATATGTTTGTAGAGAGCTCTTCGAAGGTTATCTATGTATTTAACAGCAAAAAACAAAACTTCGAAAAATGACGGGTGGTGGGGGTAAATTTTGAAGAAAAAAAAGTTGACAATTTCTCACATCTGTATGATAGGCCATAAAGAGCCATCCAACTTTTAATTTATCTTTTTTTCCTGTATCTTAAACAGTTTCTTAATTATTCGCGATAATATGAAAAGTCCAGATTTCTTTGAAGGGGTGTGTTCATCTCTAGCACCGTTTTTTTCACCCCCAGGACTACATTTGTGCAAAGTTTCAAAATCTTCGAGTTGCCGAACTTCCCTAGTTAGTTACGCCATGTATCAATCCATCGATCTTCAGGCGGTAAGTTAAACGGAAAAGTATTTCGTATCCAGTGATCGCGACAGTGATCGGCGCGCCATCCATACGGAGCGTTTCGGTTGGGAGTATTCAGCACTTAAAAGGTTAAATGAATAAGCTAAATCATTATTATAAAAGAATAAATAAAATAAAGCACTACGCCATAGAAGAAAATAAGCAACTGTAAAAGGTAAATTTCGTTTTCGTTTCATATAGAATATAGATCATGGACAAATTTCGAACTTTATCTGTTTATACTGAAACATTTTTTTAAATTGAAATAGTTGCTTCCGTAATTAATTAGTTGAACATATTGTCATTATGCTTGACAGGGACATTTATAATTATGAATCTTAAATACTACATATACTAACAGCCACAAGTTTGGAATCACTTCTGTATCTTTACAAATATAACGATAAAATCTTTAGCTAATCTCCATTAGTTCAGTGTCAACATTGTAAAAATTAATAGTTCTTTACTTCTTTAATTTGTAACTCTTTGGATGGGTAACTTGGTTGAGTAAGTAACATTTAGCCAATATTTACTAACCAGTTTGTTAAAAAATATTTGCAACGCCAATGATGAACACTGCGTACTGTGCTATACCAAGAGCATACACCAAGATCTACTTCGTTGATAGGATAATACAAAGACGGCATAACATGGTTAAACTACACTATTCCGGCCCCTTGAAAGTTTCTGGAATTACTTGATTCCAACAGGTGATTAGTAGTATATGTTGCAAACTTAAAATAATGCGAGCAATTAATATAACTGACATTCTACATAACACGAACACACTTGTTTGAAATAATTGATCATGGATATTACTGACATACCTTTGGAGGTTTAAAGGGATATTCTGGCGAAAAGTGTATGTCTAGGAAAAATACTCCTCCCTCGTAAACGGAGCCAGGAGGACCAAGTATTGTTGACACCCATTCGTATAAATTATCTCCCTTAGGTCCTGCGCTATAAGATAAATACAGATTTATTTAATAGCTTATAAAGGGGCAATAATAAAAGATCATAATTTGAACAGAAAATGAATACTGCAGTTCACAATAAGAACAAAGTTCTTCTAATTACGCAAAGAAATAAATAAGTATTGAGATAAGAATCAGAGTAAAAGAAGTCAGACCTGCAATTTGGTGGTGGGTCTAATGTGATTTCTGCCAATTCTTTTTGTATCCTGCGACAAGAAGATTAGTTTAAGCTCTTGTTAAGTCTCCATGGCAGAGTCTTTTTAATTTTGGATGATGGATGTGCTACCTTTTGGCGGATGTTCCCAAAGCTTTAGACATCTTTGGATTTGGCTTCGCTTCCTTGGTTTCTGGCTTATTGTCTGCCAGCGATGAACCACGCCCCCGGCCAGTTCCACTGGAACCTGCGCCCGATGACATGGCTCTGCAATAATTAAATGACATCATAGAAAGCATATTACAAATGTTTTTGTTATGATCGCACTTGTAGATTAAACTTAAGTACAATAGAATCTTGTGTCATTCACTGGTTTCCACAAAGAAATAAATTCAAATGGTTAGATTACAAAAAATGTCTTTAAAAGTGATGTAAAAATGCAATAATTAACGAGACATACATTTTCAAATGCATGGGAAAAATGTAAATGACCTGATAAATGTCCTAAAAATGTCGAAGTATGACGAAAGAAAAACAAAAAATATCTTACTTATATCATGTCAAATTATAAAACCTTTAACGGTGTAGATAAATAATAACATGAAGCATGTACAGTAACAGCCAGAAAAGAATAGTCGTTTGGAATATCTATTATAATTTTACAAATCTAAATAATACTAGTCTCTTATAATACATATCTCTTTAAGCATTCAATTTCAACACCATCTTTGTAGGATTTTTTCCATTTTACGTTCTCGATCATATTCTTAATAGAAACTAGTGAGTGACTACAGTAGATTCTGGTTAATTGAGATACATTGGGACTGGACTAATTTTGCCCAATTAAGGGGCGGTCCCAAAAAAGCGAATTTCAACAGAATTATAGTTATATTATAGCTTTTGTTATTAACCAGAATCCACTGTATAGGCTGTTCAATGAATCAAGTAATCTGCTGTAAACAAAAGCACGTGTATGTATTTAATTAATACAGGAGCGTATTCATAGTCCTCAGATATCGTATTGCTTTCAATGCAAACTTCTTGAACTGGCTATAATCGTCGTAGAAGTTTGATCTGATTTATGTAAACTATCTATTCGTGATATCAATAACTGGCTAGCATTTAATAATTAACTTTAGTTAATAGTGTGGCTGCTGCCTCTCTCGTCCATTTTGACACATACATGTTTTGTTTATAGCTGAGTACTCAACTCGTTGAATGGAATTTAAATATCCCATACAAATTGTAATATACTTATGCACATAGTGCATGAGAATTAATTAAAGAAATGACTGAACAATGTAAATTATCAACTGAGTATGAAAACAAACCTATTGCCTTGGTCTGCAGACGTCGAGAACTTTTAAGGGTAAGAGACACTCAATGGGAATAATGTTACTATTAATGACAGTCTGTCCACACTGAAAATCAACAAATGGGTAGTTCAGTCCTGAAATATAGGTAAAGCACAGTAATTAATTTTCGATAAAAGTATTTATAAAGTGACATTTCCAAATATTTTATTTGCTTCCAATCAAATTTTGTATTACGAGGTTAATAAAAAAAAATAACCTTCTTTTCTTTAAATGGTCAATCACATATTCCATTTCCATTTATATATTTCAATATAAGACTGCATAAGAATTACAAAAAAATTTCGAACATATTTCAGCAGCTAAGTTTGTATTATTATAATGTTAGGTTATGTATTTTATTGTTACGATTTCGAGTACCGAATAAAATACAATGAATTACACAAACAGTATATTATTACGAAAAATAAAATTAATGAAACCGAATACAACAATTAAATTAATTTAGAGGTATGCGAATTATATTACGTCTAAATACAATTACAAATGAATTATATGCTTTTATAAATTGTCAAAGAAATTCAGCAGAAGTATTGATACTTTGTTGGTACAGAATAACACAACAAAGTAATGCACAAAAAAATCAGTTAAAATTTATCTTTCCAGTGATGTTAACAGGATATGGAATTATACGCTTCAAACAACAAATATAACAAATAATTGTCAAGACGCGAAATTTATACAAAGCATACGAATCTCAACAGAAGCAGTGAAAAATGTATTAATTTTTTGTCTGCAGTTAATTAACCTATCCAAAAGATTCATGAAACACATTACTGCCATTAACTAGGAGAATTTGCTGACTAAATGGCAAAATATTGTATAGTAATTATCGCGAATTTCTGTTTTAAAAAGAGGATAATAGAACCATTCATGATTTAGAGGAAGAGGTGTGTTACCTCGTTGGCAGAAAGGGTAGCTCCCGAACGTTTTGAGGACGAACTTTAGGACCGAGTGCCGAACCTATATAAATCTCAAGTGAACCGGCCGAATTCCTTGTAGGACGTACTCTTGGAAGCAAGCGTGCTTCTCAGGTGCTGCTATGCAAGCTGGCGGGCTTCATCGTCGCTCTCATGTCCCGAAGTCACGATCGCGGCGTCTCTTTTCCCTCGGCGAGCGCCGAAACGTGCGCATCTCTGCGTCGCCGGATGTTGACTCTATCGCCGCCACGGCGATCATCGGTAGCCGACGCTCCTAGATGGATGCACTGTCGATACAATTGTTTAGGAATATGCAATACCAATTATGCGCTAGAAATTCCCTACTTTACTATTCCTTATCATTTTATCATCTGCTGAGGTTATGTTACTGTGATAACTATATTAATGTATGCAAAACATTTTTAACTAAAAATATATATTGCGTTGATCAAACAAATACATATCCTCTTATTATTTGTCCTGGTAACAATCACTAGACATCAATTACAATTTGATTATAATGCGCAGCTATTATTCAAGATGCATATATTTAAAAACCAAATTAGAAATTTCGCTTTGCACGGTCATCCCAAATCTGTAATTTAAGGCAATATATTTTCCAATTTAAGAAATTGTAACATATATTTTTTCTAAGTGAATGATACACGATTATTATATACGTAAATAAATATTGAAATATAATTGAAGGTGAAATATTGACATTCAAAATAAATGGCGATCGATAATATATCGATACGTACATTATTAGTGTTTAAAATCGACGCATTCATTTTAGAATTAAGTACGTTTTATCGTTTTTAAATACAACTGAATCGTTTTATTATAGTAACTATAGTTACAGTATACAGTGTATAGTACAGTATACTGTACTAAATTATAGTTTTCATCTGTTTGCTCTTACTGAAATGATTTGACCAATTTCCCATTTTCATAAAATAGAAAACACATAAAATAAAAAACAAACAAGTACGATCTTGTAATTCGCGTGACCTTTAGTCATAAGCGATATCTGTTAATGATAAGCATTTACAGCAGTTGAATGTTTTCATTCATCTTTCAATCCGAAATATCGAAGCATCGAAGTATTCTACGTGTTTAATTTTAATGGCAGTTGCATAAATTTCCAGTTAATATTAAAAAAATGGAAAAATCAGTTTTTGTAATCGGCTTTCTTTTGTTTTGCGTGTGTTTTGCTGGTAAGTTATCACCTATAAAACTTGCTCCACTTGTAATCGTTTTGGACTACAAAGTGTCTCTATAAAATCTAAGAAGCTTATACAGTATCACTTTTAAATTAGATATTTATAACTTCAAATCTTTAGGTCCTTTTTTAGCTTTTTGATACATTTCTAGCAAAAATAATTAAAAAAATGGCATGCAAATATCAGAATCATTTATACATATTATGTTTAGAATTATATACAGGGAGAGACGCATAAAAGCATAAAGAACAAATGAACATTTGTAAAAATATGTTATTACAGAATGCTGATGTACTTGAAAGAACATTTTTCTCGTACGCGAAAATATCAAGGACATTTCAAAGTCGTTAATTTTTTTATTGAAACTGAATATTCTACAGTATGTATAAGTGTAAGTGTATAACGCACAGTCGATTAAATAATTACTACTCTTTACGTAGTTATTCCCAACTTATTATTATACTAGTGTCGAGTTTTCTTGAATCTTCATTTTTGATCGGCATTTTAATTTCGTTTTTTTACATCGTTCCTGTAGTTTTAATTGATAAATCCATAACCCAAGAATATTATAGTTGTCATTTTTAAATAATATCTATTAAAATTTATTTTAATTTTTAATAAATAATAGTTTACTTTATTATGTACTAAATCTTTACTCGAAAGCATTGTAATATCAAGAATTGAAGTTTAAAGCGCACATGAGTCCAATTTCGGAGAAAGGCCTTTCAACAAATTTTGTCGCAAAATATCATAAATCCTTAGTTAATAAATACCTGCATAAAAAATATTTCCGATCGTTACAAACAGAATTTGTAATGAAGAGAACGTTGATTATTAATAACAAATAAATGTCATTACATTAAATGGGAATCGATTAAGATGTATCACGATTATAAAATGAAAACATGAAAGAAATTGTTTTATTAATTGAAGGAAGCACGAATACCTTTCTTTTAGATAGAGAAAATACGTGATGTACCTCATTGACCTTTGACATTTGCCATTTTAGATGAAGATGAAAATTGTCCTAACATTATTAAACGAAGCCAGTGGACTAGTGTGGATGGCAAGAATGTGAATTACTTGATCATTCCTATTCTCTATGTCATAATTCAACATACAGTTACTCCAGAATGTACTACCGAAAGTCAATGCATGTCATCTGCTGAAAGTATTCGCTCCCACCATATGGATGTCAATGGGTGGAACGACATCGGATACTCTTAAGTATTTTTATTACTTAATAATGTTTCAATGTTTCTAATCTTCTTTTTCATCGGACTGCAATACTCCATTACAATAGTTGTGTATTGCAAAGGCCTTTCTGGAATAATTATTTAAAATAGCAACTATTTTTAAATAGTAAATTAAAATAGTAATGTTTTTTAAATAATAACAGTATTTCTCGATCTTTTTTCTTATCTATTGTTTCTTATCTAATACTTTTATCTCACAGATTCTTAATCGGCGGTGATGGGAACATATACGAAGGTTGTGGGTGGAATCGAGAAGGAGCACATACGTATGGATATAACAAAAAATCCATCGGTATTGGTTTCATTGGAAATTTTCAAGGTATTAATTTCACAACATTCTCGAAGCACTGTGTCCCCTACTCTTTTCATTTTCCCTGCGTTTTGTTTAGTTTTTTCTAACTTTGTTCTTCATTAGAATTAGCATACTATAACAGTAATAATTTTCTGTCCAGCTAAATGTGCAAGCGATAAAATGCTGGAAGCTGCGCATAAACTAATTCTTTGTGGGAAAGCGCAAGGGATACTTAGAGAAAATGTTCGTGTAATTGGAGGTAAACAAGTTTCAAACACTGCAAGTCCTGGATCAGAACTTTATGGCCAGATACAAAATTGGCCAGAATGGGTTTCGAACCCATAATTATGATTTTGCACATAATATTCTATACATAGCGTTTATCGATATCATACCGCTTGAATTATATAATTAAGGGCAAGGTTAACTTAGTTAACATTGTACACTTCAATTTATAATGAGAATAGTGAAAAAATAGTGAAACAATTAACGTAAAATAATAAAATACCAAATCCCTATCTACATCTTCAATATTATGATCCTTGTTACATAGGAAGTATTGTTCCCTTCGTTTCGTCTATTATGCCCTTATTTGGAAATCAAGAGTGCATGCAGTCGAGTCTGCCCCTTCCGCGATGGCGCGATGACGCAACCCTTCGGGGGAATCTTTTCGACTCCTTTGGAGGATTCTGTACCTCCACCATATTTTTGGTCCGGCTTTCGGGTATAAAATGGACACGAAATCTGCCTTCGGCGGCTCAGTTTTGAATAATCAAGCTACGGGTTACGTCGTAATTGATCGAAAGTTCTACTAACAAAGCGAGACCGGGTTCAAGTCCCTTTTGAGCATTTAATATTTGTTATATACGTTAAAAACTGTAAGCGTGGATTTTAGCTCCGCGACTTTACATATTGTAATTCTTCAAAGAAAGAGAATATAGATATTTTATTATTTGATTATAGACACATTTATTTCATTTCATTTCCTATACCAAGCATAAGCAGTATTCAATCCATCGAATAGATACATACATCTTAACCGCTCGAGGTGCATCGCAAGTTACGAGGTTACAATTACTAACATTCCTGTGGCCCCCGGTGATGAAATAGGCACTGGTTCGTCCACGAAAACCTTAACCTTCCTGTGGCACCCGGTGATGAAATAGGCATTAGTTCGTCCACACACTTCCCATCAAACGGCTCGTCCGTTTAATTAACAAAAACTCTTAAATAACCGATCCTCGGCTGCGCAGCCGTGCCCCTTAGCCCTGGGCTCGTAACACAGGCATTCAAATCATTCCTTTATAAAAAAGTAAACATTTATAAATTCATGGTTTTGAGATAAGAGAACGATGTATCCTTATCATCTTTGTAGATTCTTCTTTTTCTTTGTTACATTTCAATTATTCCGCATCGTTGTCCTTGTTACGAGCCGGGCTGTGTGGCAGCACGAGAGGCCGGCGAGGGGTATATTACCCAGGAATATGGTTATCAATTTGTTAGTTAAGGTGCGCGGACCAACCTGATGCGAAATCAGGGAGCCGCTAGGATTATTGAGAGCGAGGACGAACCCGGTGCGAAACCGGGGAGCCTCTAGGAGGGTGAAACGTCGTGGACGAACCCGATGCGAAATCGGGGAGCCGCAGGAGGGTGAAACGTCGTGGACGAACCCGATGCGAAATCGGGGAGCCGCAGGAGGGTGAAACGTCGTGGACGAACCCGATGCGAAATCGGGGAGCCACTAGGTTGGAATATGTAGATTGTTTGTTTGGATAAAGATGTGCGAACGAACCTGATGTGAGATCAGGTAGTCGCGGGAAATGTTAGTTGCCTCGTAACTCTAAATTATTATTTGATACAACTCGAGCGGTAAAGTTGTATCGGTGGGAACGTTGTTACCAATATGCAAGGATTGCGGGGTAAAGATAGGTTTAACGAATCTACTCGATTTATAAGTGAACGTATAAAGTTATATTCTGAGTTTTCAATATAAATACAAATGTTTCTGTCGCGATGAATTAATATAAAGTGTGGAAGTTACCTAAGTATTTGCACGGTGTTGACGCACTGGCGATGCGGGGGCTGAGAGCCGCTATTAGAATATGCCGAAAGAACTTCAACCGAACAAGCGGATTCTAACGGGTTAATCTGTGATTCGAGAGGTGCGCTAAGCCCAATCTCACTGGATATAACTGATTCTATGCAAGCGTGACACGACGTGACTCTATGCGTGGCTATGTTACTCTGAACCCCCGAGGGTAGAAACCAAAGGGTTTATATAGTCCCAAAATGCGCGGGGATGCACTGGAACTTTCCATATAAGGAAATATAGGAGTCGTCGTCGGGCCACGCCCGTCTCAGGTCATGATGCAGCTGACCGTGCTTGTACTAAGATCCCCCTTATTTGTTTACATTAAACGGAAGAATTGTAGGGCGTTGTACGTACTTGTACGTACAGGGTGTAAAGTTGATTGTAGCGTGATTCTACACCCCTTGATTGGTGTAGAATTTTGCACCCTGATCATACATTTAAACAATTTTATAAGTACATCGTACTCAAATGCAATTGGAACTTCGAGTGAGATCTCTCGATAGCAATCGAGACCCAAGTTTTGTTTTCAATTCCAGTTATTTTATTTACATGAAAAATTGGCATTTATACCCATTTTCGGAGCCGCTTATGTCGGAGCTGGACGCCATTTTTCTAGCCGATTCAAATTTTCCGAGCGAATGGTACTCATTTCAGTTATTACGAGGTAGAATACTGTAACTTTCAACCGTTATTTTTTTTTTAAAGTAATTGGTCATCTAGGTAATTTCCCTTGTAAGGCATAATAAATAGCTGTATTATTTAGTAGCGGAGATTGTTTTGAGCGCAAGGTGACGTCCGATCAAAGATCGTAATCGAACGTGTACACTCTTCGTGATTTATAGGAGGAATTGATTGAGTTTTGCTGATTGTACTTTCACTGGTTATAGTTGAGTGTATTGAGACTAATACACTGATGTACGCGTTCTGAGTAATGAATAATCGTATAATCGTTTCGCTCTGTTCTAAGTTTATAATTGATGTAGCTGAGTTCTATTTATGTTCTTAGTTTGTAATTAATAGAGTCTTCTGTTTGAGTTCTTAGGTGGTACATAATTAAGATGCGCTTGTCAATGTCTTTTAAAGGTTCGCGTCCTCCCTTCCATTACGCCCTTAGCGTGATGTGTCTTTGGAGGGGGAACAGGCTCAGTTTTCAAACACTTTATTCGTTTCGGATAACGGATTAAAGGACTTGTTAATTAAATTGTTATTCATGAATAACGAATAATTACACATTATTCATTTGGCGTACGTTGCCCCTCGATGCACCCGATCACGACCGCGCGCAGTTGTGCCTGAGGTCGCGCTATACGGGTGCTCTCATTGACCAGTGCTTTTCGATAATAACTCAAAAACGAAGCTTCAAACAATATTTTGGTCAAGGAAAAAGTTGTTCAGAATCACCTCAGCTACCCCCCATTTCCAGATACTGCGCGAGTTCCGGGCCACCCTGTATAGTCCGTAATGCGCGGGAACGCACTGGAACTTTCCATATAAGGAAATCTAGGAGTCTTCGTCGGGCCACGCCTGTCTCGGTCATGATGCAGCTAGTCGTGCTTGTGCTCAGGCCCCCTTATGTGTTTACAATAACCGAAAGCATTTTAGGGCGTTTTCCCTTAACAGACGCGAGCTCTCAACGCGTTGAGAGCGACGTATGGAAAATATTCTCCATACGGAACAACAGGGTCGTTGCTTATGAGGTAAAAAGGGAGAGTTCAATTGCATAATTGTGTGCAAAGTTTACTATAATTCGGTGCAATCTGAGGGCTGGCAGCCAGATGTTTTGAAACTTTAGAAATAGCTTAAGCGTGTCATAAATCCGATTTAGCCGAACCTTCTGGATTCGCGTTGTACCTCTCAACAGAGATCACCGAAAAACGGAACAATTTGCATTTATAAGTCTGTAACTTTTAAGTTCTGTAGAACTAGTAAACGTTGATTATTGGATAACACGAGTAAGACAAAGAGCTTGAAATATATTCTTTTCGTAGCATTTCTTTAAAATGAATCACTTGTTACTTTTGACCCTACCCCTAGAGACAATTGTAACACCGTATTGTAGCGCCTTGCTTAAGGGAGGTAGTGCACCGGCGGCCGCCAGACTAGCGCCCCCGTCACCCTGCTTACCTGCACCCTGTTCAACCCTTGAAGTGCGCTTGCGCTTCGACTCTCCGCCTCCACCACTCGCACTGGCCCAAGCCCTCTCGCAATGAATAAAAAGAGGTCCGGCCGATAGTTTTTTATGGACAAGTGAGTTCACTGATCCAAAGACGCTCCCTTGTGTAGACATCCGAAGGTGAAAGAACCAACCAGGCTCCGGCATTGCTCCCTTGTGGGGACATAGCCAATCTCGGACATAGGGGTTGCAATCCCGCAAGACGGGATCCCCGCATTCCCGCAGGATCCCGCGCCATTTTTTGATCGCGCAAATGTTAGATAAGAGGTGTGGCATCTCGCAGTGTTTGCGGGATGCAGTGTTTGCATGTGTAACCAAAATTATGCTTTGTAATTCTTCCCCACTCACTTTTACCGCCGTCGCGCTGTTCTATGTTGCGTGTTTTACTTACGGAACTCGCATACTGTTGTTACAAATTTTTTAGTTTATATTTTAATGGGACAGACAAATTTCCGTAATTAAAAATAATTACTGCAATAATTTGTTCTCTTAAAAAAGAAGCTGTCTCAAGTTCAGTTTATTTCTAGAGTTGCTTTTGATTTGATATCTATGATTAACTCGGAATATAAGATTTGTTTCCTTATTAAATGTATATAAAACTCTTAATTCTGCGGAATCCCACGGAATCCCGCGGGCTTTAAAATAATGCGGGATTGCTACCCCCAATCGGGATGGCCGGAAACGTAAGGTTGGCTCGTTTCTCAAGTCGCTTGATAGCAAGCCGCGTTGAAAAAGCAGGATAATGTGATGT
This sequence comes from Nomada hirtipes, assembly GCA_951802735.1. Taxonomy (NCBI): domain Eukaryota; kingdom Metazoa; phylum Arthropoda; class Insecta; order Hymenoptera; family Apidae; genus Nomada; species Nomada hirtipes. Next base: position 5,143,987 of record OX637919.1, on the reverse strand, counting down.
TGTCTCGCGTTATACAAAATGGTCTCCATATAAGCGAAAATGTGCTATCCGATATAAGCGAAGAGTTTATTCCCACTACTGGGGGGTATACGCCTTGAGGCGTCCAGAAGTGCGATTGACAATTAGTGTCACGTGATCCTGGATCGGGTATATCGGAGAACTAATACTAATTCAACGCTGAAACTTTGCTATTCCTCATCCTTTTCGTATGAAACTTTTACTGTATTTACTGGCTTAATTAACAGTAATGAGTTTCGACCGCAGAAAAGGATAGCTAGTGAAATGAAAAGAGAAGCTGCGTTCGTGACAATCGGCACAGATCAAATGCCTAGTACACTGTTTAACATACCAATGTAATACTAACATTTTTATTTTCAGTTCCTTTTTTATACAACTTTTACCGATAAATTTGAGACATTTTTCTGATTAAAATGGGACCAAACACTACATAATTCTTATTATCTTTCATTATCGTTCCTAATAAGTTAGAGAAACAAATTGTTACCCACATCTAGAATAATACTATGGCTAGAATATTACAAATTACAGTAGTATAAAATATAAAAAGCTTATAATTTAAATTACATGAATTCTTTATTATTTGTGCTTACAAGAATATCATATATTAATTAAAACATATATATAATTTAATAATATAATATTTCATGCTGAAAAATATCCGCGTAGAATGAAAGTGAGTAACAAATAACATACAGAAATTAGCAGCGATACCTGGTTCGTAAAAATGTTGGTGCTGACAATGAGTCCGACCATCATGAAGGGTCGCGACGCAACAATAACTAATCAAACTAAATCTAACTGAATAAAAAATAAACTAAGAAAGATTAAATCTAACTGAAATGAATTATGAACAGAACAAGTCCGCGACTGTAGGTATACTATACAGGGTGTCCCGAAACTATGGGACTTCCCGGAAATGAGGGGTAGCTGGGGTGATTCTGAACAACCTTTTCCTCGACCGAAATGTTGTTTGCAGCTTCGTTTGTTAGTTATTAACGAAAAACACTGGCCAATGAGAGCGCCCGCCGCACAGTGGTCCGGATCGAGAAAGTTCGTGCCATTTTTATATAACTTTTGAACCGTAAAAGATATTGATACGAAATTTTGAATCAACAATCTACTAATGGTAGATTACATATAAGTTAAAAAAAAAAAAAAAATTATTTTAACAATATTTTGTTTTTAATATTATTATATCACCCACTTGCACTATATAGAATATAGAACAAGTTTTCTAAAGAATTTCTTATCTCCGCGGAGATATGAGCATAGATGCGAACCGTACGTGTACGTGAAGCGTACGGCCTGACTGAACGTTGCCAACTTTAAACCATAATAATTTGTAAAGTGGTTCCTAGGGGGAAACGGTTCTTGTGCCATTTTGTAGGGCAAAGTATGCTGAAAAGAATGCAATTTGTCCGATTGTGGGATCTGGTGGGACTTTTAAGATATCCCTTGTCAATTGTGAAGAATATTGAAAATTTTCATTAGTTCATTAAACATGATATTTATATTAAATCAGGAACAATATTTCTTAACGCAAAGTGTGATTCTTATCAGAAAAGTATGCCGAACATTTGAAAAAAAAACGAAGTGAATATATTAAACAGGATCGTCAGGGCTTCGCATTAAAGAGAAGCAATTTTTATCGTGAAAAATACTGTTCTTAAAATTTCCAACTTTCAGTGTTTATTACACCTATAATATTTATTAAATTGGACTAATCTTTCCATTTCCGAGGTCCATGGACATTTAGGAAGCAAAGTTCATTGATTAGATATCGATACGAGAAACTTCGTTTTTTGGCCAAATGGCACGAACTTTGTCGATTCGGACCACTGTGCGCCGGGTGCGCGCTCAGCAGGGCCAGGCCATTACGAGGGACGTGGCCATCAGCGCGTCCTCGCCCAACGGCTTCAGCGCCCACCTCTTTTTCGGGTCAGGGGGAAAAGGGGAACCCCTGCCCCCCAACTCCCAACGTGATACGCAACTCCATACGGATATAGAGGTGGTCACTTAACGTTTCCACCTCCTGCACCACCCTCCAACCCCTCACGCGGCCCGCCACCGCTGGGGATACCCAAGACAAGTAGACTATGGACTCCCGCCGGTAGCGGACGCAGGTGCTGACTAACCCCCGGTTCAACAACCGGAGCTCGGAGCCGGCCGCCCAGTCCAGCACCGTCTCGCCCCTCAGGTGCGTCTTGGGGGAACCCCAAACCTGGGACTTGGCGTTAAAATCTAAAGTTCTTCTCCGCATGCAGGCTCAATGCGGCCAGTTTGGGGGCCAGCTGCGACTGCTGGACCCGCTTGGCGCCCGAGTTCCTTCCTCCTTGATCCCCATACGATGGCCAGAGGGTTTTCCAATGTCAGAGCACTTCGGTGGGCTTGTGCATTGCGCAATCCTATGCTCAGGACTACCGCAATTGTGCCACCTGCGCGGTGGTTGAGCCAACTCTAATTTTCTGGCCGCCACCAGGGGGCACCACACCCATATTCTTGCCAACCTGCGCCGGAGCTTTCTTGCCGGTTGGCTGTGGTTCGGTGAGTGCTTGGGCGGGCCCCGCGATCGCCGCCTGCTTGGCCTTTCTCCCTGCTACGGTGGCCTAGATCTCGCCAGTCTTCTGCGGTTGAGAGGCAGGGGCCTGCGTCACTGGGGCCGATGGTGCTCGAATATGAGAGGTCTCGGGCCGGGTGGGAGCGGGACCCCCCCCCCGGGAAGAGGTCAACTCCTTTGTCCCTGCCACCGTCCTTTTCTGGGCTTCCCTCTGTCAAGCCTCCCCGAACGTCTCAGCCCCTTCCCTGGGAGACTCGAGCGGCCCTCCACTGGTGACTGCCCTCACTAGCCCCTCGTAAAGCTCCTTTGTAAGGGCTCCTAAGCTTCCTCTCTACGCGTCCCATGAAGGACTCGAGGAGGTGCGCCTCCATTCGGTCCTCCCCGAGGAACGGAGCATCCTTAGAGGAGGATGACTGAATCACCCTCTTCCCCTCATCATCTCTCTTCTGGGACTTCTGGGTCTTTGCAGTGGCAGCCACCGCCCCTCCGACCCCCTTTTGCGTTCCCCTTCTTTTTCCTTCTCCTTCCTCGGTATCACCTCCGTCGCCGAAGATGCCGGCGCCGAGGCCTTGGGGGCGCCCGTTGCCTCCTTCCTGAGTTTCCCTGCCTGCACCGGGACAGCCCTGGAAGCCGCCACCGCTATCCTGAGGTCCGTTACCTCCCCGCGCAGCTACAAATTCTCCTCTTCCAGCTGCTGCGCGTCCTTCGCAGCCGATATTTTGTCCAGCTCCGTGGCCTCCACGCCAACCGTAAGCGCGGACTCCTCTAGGGTACTGCCGCAGGTGCCCTTCAAGTTCTTACTTGAACTTGCGACCTTAGCTACCTTGTCCAACTGAGCCAAAATCTCCGCAGTAAAGTTGGCTGTGGTCTGCGGCCGCAGCTCAGTGGCCAGCTACACCTGCTTAGGAAGCTTGGAGGTGGGCCTCCCACGTGAGGGGCCCTTCCGAAAGCTGTGCTCCCGGTCACAAGCCGTTGATGTTCGCGGCCTCTTCCTCCCTGTCACTGTGGCAGCGCTGGAATCGGAGCTGTAGTCCTCGCTGCTCACAGTGCAAGGCGTGGGTAACATCCATTTCCCTCGTTGCCGGTCCTTGCTGCCTACCACTCCCCGATGATCCAGGGATGGCAACTCCTCCGCCATCGCTGGTTCCAGGCTGCCCTCGTGTTGCGGTCCTTCCCACCGGACTCGCGCTACTGGAGCGCGATCCCTCCTCCTTCTATGTGCTATGGGTATGTCCTTCCCGCACACCCTTCCCGGGATTCTGTCCAGATCCGGCGCCGTGTATCGGCCTCTCATACGCCCGACGGCTGCCGCGAGCTCATCCCCGTGACTCCCAAGTCCGCGAAGCAGATAGTCGGGTCCGCCCTCCCAGGTGTCGACCGCGACGTTACCACCCCGGCTACGGGGAACAGGGCATCAAGAACGCCCCTGAGCAGCCGGGGCTCGCCCCCGACGGAGACCCTAACAGCAACAGATTCGGACTTCACGGAGGTCAGACGCCGTAAGAGGAGCAGGAAAAGGAGGGGGAGATCACCCCTCCCTCCACCCTCGGAAAGCACGACGCAAAACCCACGAGGACCCCCCGGGCTAAGGGACCCCAGAGGGCAAAACCCTCTGAGGAACCAAAAACGGGGAAGACACTACCCCCAAAATCTTTACGAGGAAGGCCTCCGAAGGTCAAGCCGGATGCCATCCTCATCAAGGTGAAGGAGGGCACCTCCTATCTGGAGACAGTGCCTGGGAGAAGCGAGCGGGGTCAGGAAAACCCGCGATGGGCACGTTCTGATAGAACTGTCCAAAGCCTCTAGGGCCGGCACCGTAGTCGAGATGCTGGGCAAAGCTCTCGGTGAAGCCACACCGGTTGCCCCACTGCAGGCGAGGTCGAAAATTGAATTGCGAAATGTCGACCCCACGGCAGAGGCATTGGAGATCCTTGAAGGGACCGCACAAGCCCTGGGTGCAGAACACAAGGACCTCGACCTAAGGACGCAGAGGATGACGCCGTCAGGTCCCCAGACGGTGATCCTCGACATGCCCTCCGACACCGCACCAAAGGACCTTGGATCCCGGAAAATCAGGATCGGGTTCACCATGGTTACGGCAAAGGTGCTCCCGAAGGTCGTTAGGTGCTTCAGGTGCCACGCCTCGGGACATACAAGCTTTGCCTGCAAAACCCTACCGCAAGGTAAGGAGAGATGCAGGAAGTGCGGCTCAACAGAACACTCCATAAAAGAGTGCACTAATGAACCGAAATGCACCCTCTGCGAGGCACAAGGCCTGGAGGGGAAGAAACTGCGGCATGTGGCCGCGTCGTTCGGCTGCCCGCAATACCAGAAGGTTGCGCAGGGCCGACGGGGACAAATTCCCCGAAATGTCTAGGCGTTTGGTAATCCTCCAAATAAATCTGAATAGATCCCGTCTGGCGCAGGAACTCTTGGTGCAACAAGCATCAGAGGTGAATGCCGATGCGGTGATCATTTCAGAGCCATATAGGCAGAGGAGGGAGTGGTGCAATGACGCCACCGGGGACGCGGCCGTGTGGATAACAGGCTTCAACGGCCGCATGGCACGCCCCGTCAGCAGCACACCACTACCCGGCATAGCAGTAGCAACGCTCGAGGAAACAACCCTCATAAGCGGCTACTGCTCCCCCAACATCTCACAGCCAGAGGTGGAGGAATACCTGGAAGACCTCGAAGAGGTCCTGGGAAGCACCACCTCCCGAGGCGGAAGAGTAATTCTTGCCGGCGACTTTAACGCCAAATCTCCGGCCTGGGGAGCCAGCAAGACCGAACGGAGAGGTGCGCTACTTCTAGGAATAACCATAAGAGCGCAACTCGTCCCCGTTCGACCCCAGGGGATGTTCACCTTCTACAGGAACGGCGGGACATTCTTCCCGGATATTATGTCCGTGGATAGGATAACCCTGAACGACCTACAGAGGAGTGAGGTTCTGGACGCATACTCCGCCTCCGATCACCGATACGTCGTACATACCTTCAAGGAGTCGAGACGCAGCCGGTCCTACGTGGCTTGGAGGCCATTCTCGCTCAAGGACGCGAAGCCAGAGGAGATTCTCGAGGCTTACGACGCGCTGAGCAGAGAATCCCCGGCTCAGAGTACAAGGAACCACTCCCCACAGGACCCCCACCTGACAGAGTTCCGGACTGCTCCCCAGGAGCAATGCAGTCCCGACCCGAAAGGGTGTGTGAGAGAGCCCTGAGAAGGAAGATGCTTCCGAAAGGCACGGGGAAACCAAACTTCTGGTGGAACGAGGAAATCGCCAATCTTAGAACGGCGACGTTCCGAGCCAGAAGAAGGTACCAAAGAGCCAAAAAGAAGGACCATCCAGATGCCCCAAACCTCCTTGACCAGTACAGGTCGACAAGGAAGAGTTTGCAGGGCGAAATTTGGAAGAGTAAAGAACAATCGTGGTCTGAATTCTTCACGATTCTCGACCAGAATCCCTGGGCACGACCCTACAGGCCAGTGATGTCAAGACTGAGGAAAGCGAGAGGTATGGTAACCCCCCTCCCAGCGGGAAGGGTAGAGGAGGTGCTCAATGCTCTCTTCACCACCACAAGACCGCCAGATGAGGTAACCCCATGCCCAGATATCGCCCCAACACACGACACCTTGTGCACGACCATAGTCACGCACGAGATGGTGACGAAAGCGGCAAAAGCCCTTAAGGTCGGGAAAGCTCAAGGGATAGACGCTGTACCGACGGAAGTGGTCAAGCTGATTGCCGAGAAATGGCCGGCTGACCTCACGACGATGTGCCGTATAACACTGCTCGAGGGAACCCTCCAGCGCACATGGAAGACAGTGCGGGTGATTCTCCTACGGAAACCCGGAAAGGACCCGACGACTCCATCGGCGTACAGGCCCATCTGTATATTACCAGCGCTATCGAAGCTCTGGGAATACGTGATGAAGGACGCTTTAGAGGCGCAGATTGGACGCGACCCCTTCCACTGCCGTCAATACGGCTTTAGAAAGGGCGTAGGCACAGTGGATGCAATCGGGGAGGTCACGCGGTTCGCGGATGCATGCCAGAGTACGGGCACATTATGTGCGCACGTTACTACGGACATAAGAAATGCATTCAACCGCTTAGAATGGAGACACACCCTGGCCGAACTTGCTCGGAGAGGAGTCTCCGGAGACCTGATAAGGGTCATACGGAACTACTCCGAGGATAGGCGAGCGGTGGTCCATACCCCGGAAAGAACAGTGAGTCTGCCGATCTATGCTGGAGTTCCACCGATGCTGTGGAACCTGGTATACGATGGTGTCCTGACGCTCGCGAATGGCCTCTGGAACACAGCAGCCTTCGTGTATGCGGACGACCTGGCACTCACGATCTCGGCAAGGAACGTGGAAGAACTCCAGTTCCGGATAGACGTCGGTTTGAGGCAGATCCGAGAGTGGTTCACCCATATGAACCTCGAGTTCGCCCCCGAAAAGACCGAGATCCTGATACTTGCGGGGAAAAGAATCCATAAAATAATCGACCTCGACTGAGGCGAGACCTCCTTGAGGACGCAGAGCACTGCGAATTACCTCGGAGTAGAACTCGACAACCAGCGTAACTACAGGCACCACATGGCCAAAACCTGCGCGAGTGCGGAGAAGATGATGGGTGCCCTAGCAGGGCTCCTTCCAAATACCAAGGGCCCAGCTAGGAAATGTAGGACCCTGTACTACAATGTGTGGGAGTCGGTGGTCCTGTATGCGACCCCGATATGGGCGCAGGCAGCGAACGCCCGACGCTTCAACACACTTGTTCTACGCAGAAGCCAGAGAGCGGCATTGATTCATACCACGACGGCATTCCGTACCGTGGCTTATGATGCATTGTGTGTGTTGGCGGGGAAAATACCGATACACATTAAAGCCGCTGTCCGCTGGAAAGTCCACACGGAGAAGATCAACCCCCATCCCACCGACGGAGAACAGGAGGACCCCGCTGGAGGGTCTACCCACCTCCAAAGGTTCAAGAAGAGAATATGGGAAGAGGCCACCGACCAGTGGCAGGGCAGATGGGATAGTTTTGACCCAAACAACTGGACCCGGAAGCTGGTCGGGTCAGTCAAGACCTTCGAACGGAAGACCCCCGCCCTCTTCCTGGGCTGCCATACGATGCAGCTCCTAACGGGGCATGGCTCGTTTGGCAGTTTCAGGAAGAGAATAGGAAGGATGATCGACGAGAACTGTTAGGACTGCGGACACCCGGTGGACAATGCAGACCACGTCATCTTCCACTGCGAGCGCTGGGCGGAGGAGAGACTCCATCTAGAAACATCATACGAAGAAAGTCTGACGACTATGAACCTGGTCTCGCGGATCACCTCGTCGCTGGAAGCCTGGAAAGCCTTCCAGATGTTCGCGGCGAAGGTGATGAAGGATAGAGAGAACCAGGAGAGAGAAAAACAAAAAATAGGCGACCCTTCATACCCTCCAAGGAGTATTCACCAAACTCCTGACGGACCCCTGAGGATCAGCAGGCTTCGCCCTGCAACCAGGGTCTCCAGCCAGGAATCAACCCATCTGATGCCGGCAACCTGGTGTTGGTTGATCACTCCCAACACGAAAGGAGCCGCTGCAGAAAAGAGGATACTCCGTTGCGGAGCCCCCCCCCCCCCTCGTAGTATTACATAGTATAGGGCCGAGGGGGAGGGTGCGTATCCTATGCGATGGTGCGACAGAGGAGGGGTTTTTAGTGGGTGGTTGCCGCACAACATCTTAGGCAGCAGGGTCCCACATAACCCAGCGCGGCTGGGTATGCATAAATGCATTTTCCCCTCCTCGAACAAAAAAAAAAAAAAAAAAAAAAAAATGAGCAGCCGAGGCTCCATCCCCTCCGTGATGGGTGGCGCCCATGGTCTCATCTTACCCATGACTGTCCGATATGGGCGTCCCCACGGGTTCCGTTCCAGAGTGCGCAAAAACCTCCCGCCAAGCGCGGTCTTCGCTCCAGCTATAGCTCGCTGCAGAGCAACCCGCGCCGCCCTGTAGTCAGCGTACAGGAGAGCCATAACTTCCTCGCCAAGGCGCCTCTGACGGTGCCTCGTCCGCGTGTACTTGCGTCGCGCTCGGACACAGACCTTACGCAGGTCTGCTATGTCTCGCGACAATCAGTACGCGGCGCTCTTGCGTACGGGGGTGGCCCGGGGCATGGCGGCACCTCAGACCGCCTTTATTGCACCTCGGAATCACCCGGACTCGCCCTCCGCCGTAACAGGTCCGGACGGATGGGCGCCAGGCCACGCGATGGCGTGGAATGCCGCCGCCAGAGCATCTTCGTTGATGCGGCCCAGTGCCGACCGCAGCGGTAGTGCACTGCCTCCACCCCCAGGACATCGGGAACCGGCAAAGCTAAGGGCGGCAGCCACCTCCATAAATATATAGAGGTGGTCCGAAAGCGTCTCCACCCTCTCCGCCGCCCTCCAACCCGAGATCCTGCGCACGGCAGCAGCTGTGGCCCAAGTCAGGTCCACGATAGACGTTCCCTGCCACCGCACGCACGCCGGCACCGATCCCCAGTTCACCAGTCTGAGGTCGAGCCTAGCCGCCCAACTCAGCAGCACACCTCACCTGGCATTCGTCCTAGGGGAACCCCACGCAGTAGCGTGGGCGCTGTAGTCCCCTAGGACAACGACTGGACCGGGGAGGTATCGCGTAATGCACGCCCCAAGTCTGTCCAAGAAGTCGCAGTACGCCAGAATCCGCCAGCTAGGCGATGCATAAAAGCCAACCACTGCCATGCCTTCCCACTGTACGGCAACGAATCCGTCGCCGCACTCCAGTGGGGAGATTATCGAGGGCCCATACCCCCCTCCCCCACGATCGCCAAGGAGCCACGCGCACCCTCGTCCAAAACGGGTACTCGTGGACCACATATGGCTCCGCGACGACCGCCAGTCCCACCCTCCACTCCCGCAAGGTCTGCACAAACAGTTCCTGTGCTCTGTGAGAGTGGTTGAGGTTGGCCCGGAGCAGCCTGGAGTTGAAGCCTCCCCTGCTAGGAGCCGCCACCTTGTCGTGGTGCAGGGGCTTAAGTAGTCGCAATGAGGCCTAAGACCATGCCGGAGGGAGATTCATTCCCGGCAGGTACAACTATGCCGGACGGGCTTGGGCTGAGCGGTGAAAAGTAAGTAGCGGCTCACGGAACACCGTAAACCAGTGATCATGTTTCGCTGGAACGGGGGTCTTGCCTTAACCGGCCGTACCGCGAGGATGACAACCTCTATAAAAAATCCCTAACCCCAAGCTATGGCGCGCAGCGAAGAGGGGCGTCCCAGTCGATGGCACTGGGGCGTGGTTGGTGGGTGCACCAGCCGATAGCGGCCAACCTCCGGGAATTGGGCGATTCCTGGTTGTATGTAGCCTTACCGGGGTAAGGCGGCTCTGCCCCGGTGGACCACACCTTCCGACCTAAGCGTGGGAACAACTATGGAATCTAAAACACAACATAAAATAGAGAAAGCAGGGAAGGGCACACCCGTGGTATACGTCACGGACTGTGGGAAGGAGAAGGCTGCCCCAGGATCATCGGGGGACAGCGAGCTGCGGAGGGAGGCTGCTCCTGGAGCATCGAGGAGCAGCGAGACGAGCAAGGGGGCGACGGCGGTGAGTAGCGCATCCTACTTGACAATAAGCGATACGGATGGAGTCTCGGACTCCAGTGTGCAAACCGCCGTGCCCAGGAGGAAGAGGCCCCGATCCTCTGGTGGGTCCGACCAGGGGCGGGCCTCTGCAAAGGGGAGGAGGCGGATAAGGAGCTCCGACGATGAAACTCCGTCGGTCATGCGAATGAAGGGCATGCCGACGGAAGCCGAAATGGCGGACGCCTTCAGGCCGCAGCCCACGGCCAACCTGGGCGCCAAGATTATGGCTCAAATGGAGATGGTTAGGAGGGTGGCGTCCAGGAGCACGAACTTGAAGGGGACCTACGTGAGGGATCTCAACGTGGCGGCCCTAACGGTGCGGGCAGCCGCCACGGAGATGGCCAAGAGGTCGGCCAAGAACAATGCGCAGCAGGTGGAGGAGGAGAACCTCCTGCTGCGCAGTCAGGTGGCCGACTTGAAGTTGGAGCTAGCTGCGGCAAAGGCGGTCCCGGTCAGGTCCAGGGAGAAGGACGGGAAGGACAAAGGGGACAGGGCAAAGGTCCGCAAGTCCCACTCCTCCTCTTCCTCCAGGGGAAAATCGGGGCCCGTCAGCGAGGAGCGCTTGGAAGCCCTCTTCGAGCAATTCATGGGGAGGGTGGAGAAGAAGTTAGTCTCCATCAGGAAGGATTCCCCTTCTCCTCAGACGACATGTCCCCCTCCCCCACCGACGTAGAAGGGCGCCAACACGTGGGCCACGGAGGCCGGGAGGAAGACCAAGAAGGCGGTGGCGGCGACCCAGGCCCAGGGACGCCCGGCCCCGTCTCCGGCCCGTCCTGTAGCTGCCAAGAAGCTGCCGGCGAGGCCGCAGAAGGAGCAGCAAAAGAAGCCGCAGCAAAAACAACAACAGCAGCGGAAGAAGGAGGGAGGGGCGAAGGCTCCCCCTAAAACCTCACAGCGCAGACCCCCGCGTACGGCGGCGATCGCCCTGACCATCAAGGACGGGGCAAAGATGTCGCACGCGGAGGCCATGAGCTCCGCCAGCAAGATTAACCTGGCGGAGCTCAACATTATGGAGTTGCGGCCCAAGCGAGCTGTGACGGGGGGCCTTCTTCTGGAGATTCCCAGGCCGGAGGGGGCTGCTAAGGCGGACGCCCTTGCCGCAAAGATGCGGGAGGTCCTTGGCGGAGAAGACGGGGTGACCATGGCCCGCCCAATGAAGATGGCGGAGGTAAGGGTCAGGGACCTGGTGGCGGCCACCACCACCACCGACGTGGCCGCGGCCACCGCAGCCACCGGAGGGTGTGCGCCAGCGGAGGTGAAGACCGGGGAAATCCTGTCGTCTCCGCTGGGACTCGGCACCCTCTGGGTGAAGTGCCCGCTGGCGGCTGCCAGAAAGGTGGTTGCGCCTAGGAGGATTTGCGTCGGCTGGACCACTGCCCGGGTGGAGGCGCTGGCGGACCGCCCGCTGCAGTGCTTCCGCTGCCTGGAGATGGGCCACGTGAGGCAGCGGTGCACCGGCACCGTGGACCGCAGCGGGCGCTGCCACAATTGTGGGAGCCCCGAGCACATGGTGGCGGAGTGCCGGAGGGCTCCTCGATGCCCCCTGTGCGCCGACCTTGGGAAACCCTCAGGCCACCGGATGGGGACAAAAGGGTGCATGCCCCCCAAAGCAAGGAGGAACCAGGGTGCCAAGGGGGCCCAGCAGACGCAGCTGGCTCTCAAACTGGCTGCCCTGAGCCTGGATGGACCGAAGGAGGTGGCGGCGGCAGCTGCACCGGCGGGCCCTGGTCCTGTGGCGAAGAAGGCTGAAGAGGGAGGAGAGGCGCTAACAACAGCTCCTCCCGCAACGTTGGAGACGAGGCCCGTGGAGGAAGGGGCCATGGATCTGGAGCAGTGAAGGGGCTGTGGCCCTGCTGCTTCAGGCCAACCTTAACCACTCGGCCAGGGCGCAGGATATGCTTGTCCAGTCCATGGCTGAGTGGGGTGTGGGGTTGGTGATTGCTGCCGAGCCGTACAGGATCCCGCACCATCCGAACTGGGTGGGAAACCCGGGGGGCTCGGTAGCGATCATCCTTGGAGGGGCTTCGATGCCCTTGCCGTTCTCCCTTCTGGAGAGCGGCGAGGGCTACGTCGCGGTCCAGTGGGGGGATGTCGCGGTGGTGGGAATCTATGCACCGCCTCGGTGGAACCTGAGGTCGTTTGAGGAGTTCCTGGACGGGGTCGCGAGATGCATCTTGCGATGTCGGCCCCGTCCGGTTATTGTCCTGGGGGATTTCAACTCCAAGTCTCAGGCTTGGGGTTCCCCCGGGACGGACCTCAGGGGCGAGGCGGTGCTGGACTGGGCGGCAGGCTCCGACCTTCGATTGCTTAATCGGGGGTCGGCCAGCACCTGCGTCCGCTACCAGGGGGAGTCCATTGTCGACCTGACGTGGGCCTCCTCCTCGGTGGTGGATCGTGTAAGGGGCTGGAGGGTGGCGCAAGAGGTGGAAACGTTGAGTGACCACCTCTATATCCTGATGGAGGTGCGCGCCACCCGGGACCGGGGACCGCCGGGGAGGGCTGGTAGGGGCGGGGGGTATGGGTCCCCTTACATTCCCCCTTTTTCGAAGCAGAGGTGGGCGCTGAGGCGCCTGGACGAGGACGTGCTGATGGCCGCCTCCCTCGTCGTGGCCTGGCCCGGACTTCCGGCTGGGCCGGCCGTGGACGTCGAAGAGGAAGCGGCGTGGTTCCAAGGGGGTATGGTAGCGCTCTGCAATGCTGCCATGCCCTGGTCCCGCGCCCCGGATCGACGGGCAACGTATTGGTGGCCGTCGGAGATAGCGCGGATGCGCTATGTTTGCGTTCGCGCCCGGCGACTGTTCCAGAGAGCCCGTCGAAGACGGCGTCGCGACCTGGCGAGGGAGCACCAGCTGTACGAGGGCTACCGGGAGCAGGTGGTGGCCCTCCAGCTGGTCATCAAGAGGGCAAAGGCAGGGGCGTGGTCAGAGCTCCTCGAGTTACTGAACCGTGAACCCTGGGGGCGCCCGTACAAAATGGTAATGGGCAAACTTCGCCCATGGGCGCCCCCCGTGACGGAGACCTTGGACCCCGAGTTCCTGGACAGGGTGGTAGAAACCCTGTTCCCCCTGGATGAGGGGGGAGAACAGCCACCGGAGCTCGGGGAGTCGGACCCGAACACCTGGTCCGACGACATGGGGGTCACGGAAGAGGAGCTCTCCCGGGCCGTCAGGAAAATGGGAGCCCGCAACACGGCCCCGGGTCCTGACGGCATACCGGGCAGAGCCATGGCCCTTACCCTGCGCGTCCTCGGGCCCCGCCTCAGGCGCCTGTTCGATGGCTGCCTGAGGTTGGGGCGCGTCCCGTCCCGCTGGAAAAGGGGACGGATGGTCCTAATTAGGAAGATCGGCAAGCCCGCCGATTCTCCCTCGGCGTACCGGCCGATATGTCTCCTCGACGAGGTGGGGAAGCTTTTCGAGAGGGTGCTGGCTTCCCGCCTCTCGGGGCACCTGTCCCGGGTGGGTCCCGACCTGGCCGAGTCCCAGTTTGGCTTTAGAGGGGGACGCTCGACGATCGACGCCATTAGTCGAGTCAGGTCCCTCTCGTACTCGGCCACGTCCCAGGGGGGGGGGGGGTGGCGTTGGCGGTCAGTCTGGACATCGCCAACGCCTTTAACTCCCTTCCTTGGGGGCGTATCGGGGGGGCACTCGCTGAACACGGAGTGTCCCTCTACGTGAGGAAGGTCCTGAGGGACAGGTGGGTCGAATATCCGGGCAGAGGTGGCCGGTTGTGCACGAGGGAGGTGGATCGTGGTGTCCCACAGGGGTCGGTCCTGGGCCCCATGTTGTGGGACATCGGGTACGATCGTGTGCTGCGGGCTGCCCTCCCGAACGGCGTCAGTCTGACGTGTTACGCGCATGATACGCTGCTGATGGCCGTCGGGAGGGATTGGAAGAGGACCATCCGTCTAGCGGAGACGGGACTGGCCTCCGTCGTCGACGGTATCCGGGGACTGGGTTTGCGGATCTCCCCGCTGAAAACCGAGGCCATGTGGTTTCACGACAGGCCTCGGAGCGGGGGACCGCCCCGGTCCTGGATTGGGTGATAGGGGGTGAGCACGTTCAGGTTGGGGACCGAATGAATTATCTCGGTCTCCTCCTGGACAGCCACTGGCGATTCACGGTCCACTTCGACCGACTGGCTCCCCGTTTGGAGAGGGCGGCGACTGGCCTTGGTCGCCTCCTCCCAAACATCGGGGGACCAGATGAGAGGGTACGCCGCCTATACCTTGGTATCGTGCGGTCCATGGCCCTTTACGGCGCCTCGATATGGGCGTCGGCCCTGGTGGTCGCGCGGCGCAGCAAAACATCGCTGCGCCGCGTGCAGAGGAGGATGGCCATCAGCGTGGTCAGGGGATACCGTACGATATCCCACGAGGCGGCGCTGACCTTGGCGGGCACCGTGCCCTTCGATCTTCTGGCGGAGGGAGACGCTTCGATTTATGAGCGTCTCCGAGAACTCCGCCGGGGGGACGCTATGGTGTCCGCTGAGGAGGAAGTGGACGTGAGACGACAGGCCCGGCTGGCTGCGCGAAACAAATGGAGGAGGGAGCTCCTCGATCGAGGAGTCGCGCAGCGAGCAGTCGGGGCGGTTCTGGCCAGCCTAGACGAATGGCTGGAACGCGGCAGGGGGACGCTCACCTACCGAGTCACGCAGGTGCTCACCGGGCATGGCTGCTTCGGTGAGTACCTGTGCCGGATACAGGCGGAGGCGACGACGGAGTGCCACGAGTGTGGGGCTGCGCTGGACACAGCAGCACACACTGGAGGAGTGCCCGGAATGGGCGGCGGAGCGCCGGGCGTTGAGGGCGCAAGTGGGGACGGATCTCTCGCTGCCTCGCATCGTTAGTATGATGCTGGGCAGCGAGAGAGCCTGGGCAGCGGTGGCCTCCTTCTGCGAGGATGTTCTTCGCAGAAAGGGGGCAGCGGAGCGGGATCGGGAACTGACCGATCCCGTTCGACGTGAAAGGTGGAGGGAAAGGGCTCGCCGGTTGCGTTCGCGCAGACTGGCGAGATCCCCCCCTCCCGTGGTGTAAAATCGGTGACGGTCCGAGGGGCGTTTGAGGTGTTCCCCCTCAACCCCCTGTTGGACGACCGTCGCCAGCTCCCGAATGCGGGCGGCCCTGCCGGGAGGAACTATCCTCCCAATCTCCGCAGGGCCGTCGGAGAGCCGTGGGCGACCCGGGTGGGGGCCCGAGTCGCCCTTGTCACGGCCTGGAGAGGGTAGGCCGCGCTGGGTTACCCCTGGCGCGGCCAGGTGATATCACATCCGAGTTTTTCGGAGGGTCCCTCTGACTCTCCCGCGGATGGGGCCACAATGGCCGGGCGTGGGGAGGCACCGGAAGTGTCTCCGTAGGTCACGGGGCCTCCCCTACAAGCGCCGAGGTTAGGTAACCGGGATGGTTTTAGTCGGTAAAAATCCGACACTACCTCCTGCTCTCCCCCAGGGCAGGAGGTGTCTTTCGAAGATTTCCACCTCGAAAAAAAAAAAAAAAAAAGGTGGATAAATTATGATTTAAGAAAAACGATTTGCATAACTAATGTTAGAAAAAGCTAGTTAAACTTAACCATTCGTCCACGAATTAACCTTGCACGATCACGTCACGTCACTTCACGGTCACTTTCCTACTATTGTTCCTACGTTTAAACATTTCGTAATATTCTGCATTTGTACGATTCATTCTGCTCGTTCGGTTAGCAGAATGGCACTGCCAGATTAAACGATCGCACTCACTTCCACACGCACACACACTGTCTCCAAATTTAGTGGAAATCGTTGTCTGCGTCACAGCGTGACCGTTGGCACTACAATGTCATCCACATTAAAGAACATGTACGTGTGCGTGTGGATGCGAGTGCGAATGTTTAAGCTGGTAGAGTCATTCTGCTAACCGAACGAGCAACATGAATCGTACAAACGCAGAATGTTGCGAAAAGTGTAGGAACAATAAATTGTTTTTAAATATCCCCACATTTCACAGTGGCAAGTACATGTTAGCGTCAGTTTATTTTTAAAGAAAGAAATAGGGCTGAATGGTGGAGTGCTATTCATTCGGTGTTTAATTTATGGTAGGGGCTTAGTTTACGGGTGGTCAGAGAGACTGTTTTGAGGATATGCAATCTGAGCTACAGACGATGGCTGGTGGCCCGTCGCCATTCAACTATCGGATGTCCTAGGATTGACTAATTTATGATAGGTCTAGAGTGTGAATGAATGGGTCCAAACATCCTGTCGGCGGGCGGTGACTGTTGACTACGTTGGGTCTTTTGGTTATCGGTTGTCGAAGGATGAACTGTTTAAAAGGAGAGAGAATGATCAGAATGTACAAGCGGCCCGACGCTGTATTGTTAATGAATAGGGACTCTGTTCCTCTAGGATCTGGCCACGGAGTGGGGAAGGCTATGCCTTTTGGTAAGAGGACTGTGATGAACTCCACAGCACTTACCCCAGAACCTTGGAGTTTTACAGACGTTTCTTGAGTTCTCGAGCGAATATATCCTGTTTTTAAAATAAATCTAACATACAAGTGACCGTGAAGTGATACGATCTTGAAGTGATCGTGCAAGGATACTAACCCAGGATACTAACATCAGCTGTTGAGCGTTGGAATGTTAAGCAAGTGAATTCGTGGATAAATGGGTGAGTTTAACTAGCTTTTTCTAACATTAGTTATGCAAATCGTTTTTCTTGAAACATAATTTATCCACCTGAAAACGTGCTGTTAAACAACATTTTTGAAGTGTAAACTACTTCGGGCGCGCCGCGCACAGAATTTTGCTGGGGAATGAATGAGTCTGATGCGTCACGCTCGGCGCGACACGCTCATTCGAGTAAACTCGAGGAGACGAGATCGTCAAGCGCACGAGGTAGAACAAGAGAGCCGAGTTTATCCGAGCGGAGATCAGACAGTGCTTAGCGTCGCAGTTTAATTGTATTGCTTTGGTGGAAAATCGACGATAAGTATCTAAAGTTATTTTATTTTTGAGTTATTAACAGTTAATTTTATACCACGTGCACAACGCTTTCGCGTAAACGCGGGCACAGAACCCATGTTGAAACAAATTCAACAAAATAAATTGGAACGACAGAGAGAATTAGCAAGGGAGCGCTCTAGACCAGTGATGAGCAAACTGCGGCCCGCGGGCCAGATTGGTACGGCTGCCACAGACCTGCGGCCCGCGAAAACATGTGACACGCGGGCCACGCGTGATTTAAACGTATACCCTTTTACACTATGAGATGTATTGTATATTAGTATGTATATGTTAAAAAAACAGAAGACAATTTTGCTATAAATCAAATAAGAAATGGCTAATTTGCGTCTTAAATTAAATTATTCGATTACTATATTTGATTATTTAATATTGCGGCCCGCGTAAAGTAGTAGATGTCAACTGTTGGCCCACTGCGAGCCAAAGCTTGCTCACCACTGCTCTAGACGATATCGTGATAACAAACGACTTTGTCCAATGAAAACTTTTCAATGTGCGATTCATAATTCACAGATCCCTGGAACATCCACAAATATGGACATACCTATTGTGGTAAATAAAAAAACAAAAGTTAAACAAATAATTATCTCTTATAGTTCTGAGAATATATTGGGGTATAGAATTCCAAGGAGCTGCGGGTGAAAAAAAACAGCGACCATTACGCAGATCTATAGCCGGGCGCTCGCACTTCGGGTAAACAAAGTCGAACGTTAGTTTAACTGGTACATTCTGGAAGCAAATCAAATTTCCAAAGAAAATGGATATATACGTACGCAAACAGGACTATTTATTCAAGCGAATCGCTAATTCGATGGATAATCTTAAAAAGACAGGGAGCGCTAAAATTACGAAGGCAGCCGTACAAGCGCGAGTGGAAAATCTGGAGAAAAACTGGCTATCATTGTCTCTAAACCACGACGGAATGATAGATATCGCTAAGCCCGAAGGCGGGAAACTTCCCTATTTCCGAGACGACCACATCGGTTTATGCGAGGAAGCATTTCTGCAACAAAAGGCGGAGTTGCTGGAATATCAGGAAAAATTGGCCGCTATACAGGAGTCCCATACGGAAATCTACACTAATCCAGGAACAAGTAAGTGGCTCCCAAAAATAGAATTACCGGTGTTCTCGGGAGATTATACGTGCTGGACCAATTTGCGAGATTTGTTTCACTCCATGATAATTACTAACTCCTCACTCTCGAACGTCGAGCGTCTCCATTATTTAAAGACGAGCGTCGCTGGAGAAGCGACACGACTGATCCAGAACATTCCTATATCGGGAGCGGATTTCAAACGTGCCTGGATACTTTTAAGCACGGAGTACGAAGACCTCCGCATTCTGGTAAATGCTCAACTGGCAGCATTGATGTCGCTCTCTGTTCAAGATTCGACTAAAAGCGCGTAGCAACTTCTCGCGTTCTCCTGCTCCCGGTGCTATTGCGCGGAAGAAGGAGCGCTCCCTTTCCTCTTACAAAGGAACCTACGATTTGCTATACATAGCTCGGCGCGAAGGCAAATCGCTCTCTCGCCACAGTACTAAACTATAAGCTAAATACAAGAATAAACAAGTGCTAAGGAAGTAAGGAATAAAACGGAAGTAAACGAAAGGCAAATTGTATAACTATTAAAGTACTTAAGAGTAATTCAAATAAACTATTAGTAACTTACACAAGACTATATTCTCTGTACATCAACTTAAAGCTATATTAAATTAAGCGTTAAACAAGACTCTTATCTCCTTACATCAATCTAATCCTTTAAATTGGAATTAGATTGAGTGTTAATCAAAGAACAACCGAGTGTATTCAAGGAAACTTGATACCCTCGCAAACACTCTCCGCTTTGAGTGTCAATAAGGCACCGGAACTGAAGACCCTGCTGCATGGGACCTTGAACACCGTCCAAGCGCTAGAAGCCCTCAAACGACCAGTGAAACACTGGAGCGATTGGTTGGTATTCTGGACCGTCCAAAGATTGGACCCCCACACCCGGAGGAGTTGGGAAAGCTCACTTGAATCGAACACCGATCTACCGACCTGCGACCAGCTGACCAGGTTTCTCAGCTCTCGCTTAAGGGCTTTGGAAACAATCCAAGCCGGACCAAACTGCACGAGGCCTACTAGGACGAAGGACGAAGCCCGAAGCAGAGGAGCCGAAAGGAGAACAGCACCTGCGACTTATGTCTCCGAACGGCGCCCCAAGACGCACGTGGTGAACAAATCACCATCTAGCAGCCGAAAGTGCAGTAATTGCGCACAGGATCATTTCCTACTATTCTGCCCGACGTTTAAGGCCACGAACCCGAGAGAAAGGAGGAATCTGGTAACTGAGAAAGGGTTATGTTATAATTGCTTGGCTCCCCACGCTGTAAAAGTATGTAAGTCTACTAAGCGCTGTCAATTATGTATGGGTAAGCATCATACCTCTCTCCATTCCGCTGTAGAACAAAATTCTTCCGCTCTTGAAATTTCACAGTTTTCAAAATTACCGACGCCAAACTCTAGCAGCGACGAGATGCGCCTTCCGAGCTCTTCGTCAAAATCTACACTATGTACTCAAGCTACCTGGCACGCTGCTACGATGCTGCTCGCTACCGCGGTGGTGAAGGTGGAGTCACAGTGGGGTGAGAAAATCCTGGTTCGCGCTGTAATCGACCCATGTTCCGAGGTTTCGTTAGTAGAGGAGAGCCTTGTCCAATTGCTAAAATTACCGCTCTCTCGCGCTAAGATACCGGTTCTGGGAGTGGCTCAAGCTCAAACTTATACGCAAGGCAAGATCAATCTGGTAATATCCGCTCGTTCTTCATACGGTCGTCGCTACGGGGTGGACGCATACGTACTGCCGCGTTTATCCGCGTACCGACCCACTCCTTCGTCGGTCAACTCCTCCTGGCACCATTTGGAAAACTTAGAGTTGGCTGACCTGGAATTCCTGTCCTCAAATAGGGTGGAGTTATTTCTGAGAGCTGACGTCTATGCGGGTATAATTCAGGAAGGGCTAAAGGTTGCCCCCCTGGAACTCCCGTCGCTCAAGCCACCACCCTCGGGTGGATTCTTACGGGCCCTGTCTCAAAAACAGACGAGCGTCTTAGTGAACAGGCCCCGGTGTCACTTCAATGCTCCGCAGATAGCGACGCAGACGATCTTTTGCACAAATTCTGGAGGCTCGAAGAAGTGAGTCCTGCTACCCCTTTTTGCTATGTCGCCGCTTGCCCTTCTTCAAACCGTGCAAATTACTAGGTGGGTCCCGGAAGACGGCGGAAATGCTCCTCCGACAATTGGAGAATAGGTTCGCTAGGAACCCTTCTCTAGGGCAGGCGTATATTTTCTTCATGAAAGAGTATGAGGACTCGCCCCAAATGCATTGCCGGCCTCCCAGTCCTTTTTCTTATCCCACCACGGGGTTCTTCGTGAGTCAAGCTCCACCACCAAATTACGGGTAGTCTTTAACGGGTCCAGCAAAACTTCGTCCGGGGTTCCTTTAAACGAACTTCTTCATAAAGGGCCTAATCTTTTGCCCGACATGTTCGAACTCTTACTTCGCTGGCGGTCCTATCCGGTTGTCTTCTCTGCGGACATTGAAAAAATGTACCGCCAAATTCAGGTGCTTCCCGAAGACTGCAAGTTTCAGAAGATCGTTTGGAGAGACAATGATAAGGAACATTAACGAAAAGAATCGTATTTCGAGAGACCGCTAGTCTCTACGGCCCCTTAGGATTTCTAGCCCCGTTCGTAGTAACGGCGAAAATATTCCTACGATCACTCTGGCTGGTAAAATTAAAATGGAACGAACCATTACCTATCCCTCAGGCTCGATTCTGGAACGCTTTCTATAGCAGAGTACACGAAGTCTCCTCTCTCGCGATGCCCCGATGGGTCGAAACCGCAAGTGCGAATCGCTCCCTGGAACTACATGGTTTCGCGGACGCGTCGGAAAAAGCTTACGCCGCGGTGGTTTACCTTCGCGTCCGAAAGCATGGAAGCTCGCCGCGAACACACCTAGTCACTGCTAAAACAAAGGTTGCGCCGTTACGAAAAATCTCCTAACCGCGGCTCGAATTATGCGCTGCCACTCTACTCGCTCGACTAGTAAACCGCGTACAAGCTACTTTGACGCTCGATAAGATCGAAATACATCTATGGTCGGACTCTACCATAGTATTGAGCTTGCTACAGGGTCAATCATATCAATGGAAGACTTTTGTAGCTAACCGCGTGTCCGAAATACACGAACGACTACCAAAGGCGAAGTGGCACCACATAAGGACGAGTCAAAACCCGGCAGATTGTGCTTCGCGAGGGGTGACAGGGGAGAGTCTAAGAAATCAAACGCTGTGGTGGAAGGGGCCGGCCTTTCTGGAATCCGACACCGATTACCTCGCGAGGCACAAAACCACTTCTTTCACGACGGACTACGCCTGTACAACCGACGCAGCTTCACCGATATCGCTGCTGGAAAGGTATTCTTCTTTTAGAAAACTTCTAAAAATCACTGCGTGGTGCCTGCGATTCTTAAGGGGCCCAAAAGATACCAATGACTTCGCGAATCAGGGTAAAGAATTGAGTGTAGGTGAAATGGAGAGAGCTAGACTTACCTTAATTAAAGTAGTGCAGCATATTTCGATCAGGAAATCTCCCGGGTTAGGAATCGCTCACTTCTCTCGCGAGGTCCTCTGGACCGATTGACGCCTTTTCTGGGCGAACAGGGCGTCCTCAGAGTCGGGGGAAGACTCCGACATTCAACACTCGACTATCACAAGAAGCATCCGATAATTTTATCGGAACAGGGCAATTTCACAACACTTATCATACGCGATTTTCACGAGCGCGTACTACACGGGGGGACACAACTTACGCTAGCCACGATTCGGCAAAACTACTGGATCATCCGTGGTCGGCGTGCCGTGCGCAATCTAATTCACGCGTGTAAAACTTGCTGGCGATGGCGTGCAAAGACAGCCGATCAGCTAATGGGCGAGCTTCCCGTCGCTCGCGCCTCGCTGTCCTGCCCTTTCCTACATACCGGCGTCGATTACGCAGGGCCTTTCGCGACAAAGACCGCACCGGGAAATTCCACTTGCGACGCGTGATTGGGGACACTCCTGTGACCTTCGAGGAGATGTCCACCCTTCTGGCTCAAATTGAAACTTGTCTAAATTCCAAACTTCTGACACCGTTAAGCGACGAGCCCGACGACTTCGATTTCCTCACTCCAGCGCACTTTCTTATAGGTACTTCTCTAATTACACTACCCGAACCTTCCTTACAAGAAGAAAGGGTGGCTGGCTTAAGCCGATGGCAGATGCTGCAACGGTAGCGCGATCACTATTGGCAACGCTGGTCTTCCGAATACCTCCAGACACTGCAGGGAAGGAGAAAGTGGACGACGGACCAGAAAAACGTGCAAACTGGAGCTCTCTGCCTCATTAAAAATGAGGCAACGCCGCCGACTAAATGGCCTATCGGGCGCGTAATGTCCGTACATCCGGGACCCACGGCCGCGTTCGAGTCGCGACTGTTAGAACGCCGCACACGACTTTATTGCGACCGATCACTAAAATCTGCGTCTTTCCCTCTACAGCTGCAACTGGCGAGTAACGAATTCGTCGACTCTACTCGACGAATTGGCGGGCGGAATGTTGCGGATCAAGCGCGACTATACCGATTGGGCGAGTCCCGAGCGATCGGTGTCTCCTCCTTGCCTCGCTCGCGGTGCTCCTGAGCTCTCCCTCTCTCACCCTCGCGGTACCCACGTAATCACAAATATTAGTTACAGAATAGGAAGCGAACAGATAAGAGCGAAAGAAAAGGGAGAGAGAGAGAGAGAGTGCGAAAGGAAGTCAGGGCACTTAAATTACTGGGAGTATTCCGAACTAGAGAAATACAGCTATTTATTCTTGTGTACGCATCTATTTATAATTTTACGACAATCGGACGAAAAATAAAGAAACGGTTCGAGCCGGAGTAGCTTCTTTGACTTCCCCAAACAAAGAAGTCGGGTAGAAAGAATAGCTCAACAACAAAGGAAATTCTACCCGCTTTTCCCACTATCCACATAAGTAATAAAACACTTTATTCCTTTCGATAATGAATAAACGTATCGAACACGGTTATTAAACGACTTATTAGTTTATTTGTTATTCATGAATAACGAATAATTCCAAATTATTCTTAATTAAGACGATGTAACATTTGCCGCACGCTTCCCGCGGTACCCTCGTAGCCCCCATCACGACCGAGTACAGCTGAGAGGTTACGCGCCTGAGCCCGCGGTTTACGGGCGCTGTCAGTGTTCAGTGTTTTCCGTTAATAACTCAGAAACGAAGCTTCAAACAACATTGCTGTCAATGGGAAAGTAGTTCAGAATCACCTCAGCTACCCCCTATTTCTCGGAGTTCCCATAGTTACGGAACACCCTGTATACTGTACAGTGTATATTATAGGGCGGGGACAGCCAACTGGCGGGCCGCGGCCCACTCATGGCGAACTGGTCGCTCGCGATATACGGGTGTCACTTTACAGATAAATGACCCCCCTCACACCCATGCGTAGTTGCAATATCAACTTCACATTGTTTTCAATAACTTTTTTTCGGGAACTCAATATCCTTTTAATGATTCGACGCTTATGCATTTTTCAACTGTTTACATCCACACAATCGGTGGTGTCACACCGACCTCCGGCATGCCTATGTATCCCGCCCTGCCGTTGGGTTTGCACAGGAGTAGGGTACAGTTTATTGTTTAATTGGCAGTGGGGACTTGGTGGCCCTTGCAGGAGAAAAACTTCGCTGTCCCTGTTATAGGGTGTCTGTTTTAATTAGATAAGTCAGCATATTTTGTAAACTGTTGAAGATATCACAAAAATTCATACTCTAAGATTGATTTGGTACAAAGGAAGACATTATATGGTGTTAATAGTCTTTTTTCAGGTAGGCTAGTGAAGGAGATTGCAAGATTAAGGTAATTTTTTTAAACCGAACGCTATATTTTTTGTTATGTTTGGGGTACAGTCGGGAATTCTGAGTGGTGCTGTATTTGAGGGGATGTAACACCACAGCGAAAAAAATAAACAAAATTTATTTAGGAAGTGCAAATTAAAAAGTCTCCTGGGTTTGCCCTAATCAATGGCAGAATAATAAAAGAACTACCTCCGAAAGGAATAATAATGCTCACATTCATCTTTAATGTTATACCGAGTGATACTTAAACACTTCCCGTACAAGGATCCTAACAGATACAATATCAACGCAGGAGGTACCCAAGGTAGCGTACTGAGACCCATCGTATACACGTTCTATACTGCCGAATACCTACCAGCCAGGAAACGGACGCATACACCTTTGCTGATGCAACTGCAATATTATCCACCCACGAAGAACTCAAGACAGCAGCAACACGTACATAGTATCGAAGCATGATTAAACCTATGGAAAATCAAAGCAAACGCAACCAGAAGTAAACATATCACCTTAACGCTGAGGTAAGGAATTCCCCCTCCAATAACTCTCAATAATGCCACAATACCCCAAACAAAAACAGTAACCTACCTAGGAATGCAACTACACTCTCGACTGATATGGAAACAGCATTTGTATATGCAAAAAAATCGACCAAATCCGGATCAAAAGAAAAAACGTGTATTGGCTCACAGAAAAACATTCTAAACTAAGTGTAAACAACAAAACTCCTAATCTATAAATCAATCATCAAACCAATCTGGACATCAGAAAACAAAAAGCTACATAATCTATTAGCTTGTGTACATGTCAACAATCGAACTACCTAATGAACTGTACTCATTGTCAATCAATATGTATGTGTTAGCGACAGCGTACTTTCAATAAAGGAATAGGATCGGGTTGGCGAAGTGCTACGCACCCTGTGGATAATTTATGATGGGGACGCAGTCCTACGTGTGGTCGAAGAGTGTTTTGGAAATGTCTTAGTATTGACTAAGTTATTGCACGTTATCACAGGCGAAGATGAAGAGAACTTGTTTTTAAAAACAACAATTACTTTATTACAGATGATTATGATATTTACAATGCTCTTGACTACTGATGGTGATGAACCCTGACTCGTGGATGAACTTTGAATGAATCCATATGCGTCCGTCTATGGGCTTTTATAGCATTTCCTGACTGCGTCTTAGGTTTCATGTTTCATCTGCGTCGCTGTCTCGATGATCTCAGGTGTTATATTTCATCTTGCGTCGATGCCTTAACTGTTGTGCCTCCGAATTCCTTATCTTATCTTATCTCTCTTTTTGCTTATTCTAATTCGACGGTCACAACGTCTTGGAAATGAATGAATGGAACCAAACATCCTGTTGGCAGGCGATGGCTGGCGACCACTCTGGGTCTTCCAACTATCGAATGTCGAGGGATTGTTTATTAGATAGAGGAGAGAGAGAGTTTAACCTGACGTCACATTGCTAAAGAATAGGGACTCTGTTCCTGGAGGATCTGGCCACGGAGTGGGGGAGGCTATGCCCTTTGGTAAGAGGACTGTGATGAACCCCATGGCACTTACCCCAGAACCTCCATCGAATAAGCATTCTTTTAGTAAATCTAACAAACTTATAGACATAATCATGTTAGTTCTGACATATGTATCGTAAATGACACTGTATTCGAAATTAATTTTATTGGAGCACATGCGGAACTTGTATAAAAGCTCGCTAACTTTGTGCAAAATGATCTATCGTGCCTTATCTCGCACCTCTAACGCGACGTTGGAGGGTCTGTGGTGGACCCTTTGGACTTTCCAACTAGTGCTCCTTGGTCCTCGTAACTCAGGGTCAACAACGCGTCAGCGGACTTTACCAAGTCTATGCTTGTGTATTACTCATTTAATCTATTTTCTATTGCGCATTTTTAGTTCTCTGTAACAACGTCGAAATGCATGGAAATACCCAACATCATCAATTTCATTAATTCTAAATTTCTTTGCAGGAAGAACATTATGGTAATTATTTTAAAAATTTTATTCTGGTGCTGCAGATGAAATGGCTAAATTCCCAATAAATTGATACCGCTTGATAAAAATTGATAAGTCTTGTGAAAAACAATATTTAAAGTACGATTCAGTCGAAACAGAAACCTTGAAACCACAATAGCTGAATTTCTAAACAAGTTTGAAAATATGTTTAATCAGCTTATGAACCAGAATAGTATGATTATTAATCTACTAACAACCGTTATTAAGACCTCTCAGAATCACAATGGATAATACACTTAGAATAGCCCTCTGGAACGCGAATGGGTTAACTCAACACAAACAGGAAATTGAGGTATTCCTTAAAATAAAAAAATCGACATACTGCTAATCTCCGAATCCCATTTTACTGAAAAAGGTTTCTTTACAATCTACAACTACAGAGTCTATCACACACAACATCCTGGTGGCAGACCACGAGGAGCCAGTGCCATAATTATTAAGGACAAAATCTTACATGAAGTGAGGCAAAAATACGAAGAACCATACATACAAGCTACAGCTTAACAATAGCGGCGGTGTATTGCCCACCTAGACACACAATAACGAAGGAACAATTCAACAAATTTTTCGACACACTCGGAAGCAGATTTATAGTTGTTGGTGATTTTAACGCCAAACACCCACAGTGGGGATCAAGACTGATGAACCCAAAAGGAAGAGACCTGCGGAAAATTACAACAGCAAATGGATACAGACATATCAGCACAGGCAAGCCGACCTACTGGTCTACGGATCCCACCGAAATGCCGAATTTACTTGACTTCTTTCTCACTAATGGTAACGCCCTTCACATGACCCATATCGAAGAAAACTACGATCTTTCATCAGACCATTCGCTAGTCATAGTAACGTTTCTAACGCTAGCTACCATACCTTACAAACAGAAAAAGCCACCCCTCTACAGTTCACGCATGGACTGGAACGAATACAAAGAACACTTAAATAACTACTTAAATTTGACGCTTCCACTCAAAACTCCAGCAAACATAGATCAAGCAGTCCAGGAATTAGCCGAGCAGCTGCAGCTTGCTGCTTACAATGCTACACTGTACGAGGAAAGTAAATCCACTGACCTAATATCTTATCCAATGTACATAAAAGACAAAATTCTCGAAAAGAGAAGTGCCAGAAGAAAATGGCAGCTCAGCAGGCACCCAAAAGACAAAAACATATTAAACAAGCTTACTAAACAGCTACGAAATCTATTAGACAAATTTAAAAATGACAATATAGAACGTTACATACAAAACCTCTCTCCGCACCCTGAAGCAGAATACTCACTATGGAAAGCAACGAAGAAATTGAAAAGCCCAATCCAGCATAATGCACCAATCCGAAAAGAAGACGGTACATGGGCCAGAGACGACAAAGATAAAGCGAGACACCTTTGCAAGACATCTCCCACAGATATTTGTACCGCATGACATACCAACCACGAAAGAAGAGCTATCTGTCATTGCAGAGTACCTGAGTATACCCTCACAAGCTTGTCCACCGATCAAGTACTTCACTCACACAGAAATTAAAGTAGAAATAAGTCGCTTAAACAATAAGAAGGCCTCAGCTTACGAACTAATAACACTGTTCAACACGGGTCTGATTTTGTAACCTTCAATATGCGTTTCTTATAGACTTTAATGTGCTGAATACAAATCTACAATCCGTTTTTCTCCAGAACGTACCATTTTTGAAAAAATCAATTCTGAAAAAAATCGAGAATTTTCAACTTTGGAAGTGTTTTGTACTTTTGCGGTAATAGTTATTCAGTTGCGCTTGCTGCCAAATGATTCTTTGAAGTTTCACGAATAAAATGGTATATGTAGTTATTAACTATAAACATTTAAATGTGTTTAAATAATGATCAAAGTGAAAGGGACACCGAAAATACACCCATTTTGGCTGATATCTTTCAGTTTATTTCAAAAACTAAGGGTCCAGGAGAAAATCTAACTATGCCACACGATAGAGCAGGCCCTTCTGCAAAGGAAAGCATCAACGGAAGTTACAAAATCATTTTTGTATTCAATATACAAGCGAAATAGTTTGGTAAAACACGCGACGGCAACAGTGACACTCAGCAGAAGTACTGCGCGTTTAGTGATTCCGCTACGCTGAGCGATGAGCGGGGAGCCGCTGTCATAGAGCACCACTGTCGCCGCCGTGAGTTTTGCCAAACTTTTTCGCTTTGATATTGAAAACGAACTAACTTCCGTTGATGCTTTCCTTTGCAGAAAGGTCTGCTCTATCGCGTGGCATAGTTAGATTTTCTCCTGGACCCTTAGTTTTTGAAATAAACTGAAAGATATCAGCCAAAATGGGTGTATTTTCGGTGTCCCTTTCACTTTGATCATTATTTAAACACATTTAAATGTTTATAGTTAATAACTACATATACCATTTTATTCGTGAAACTTCAAAGAATCATTTGGCAGCAAGCGCAACTGAATAACTATTACCGCAAAAGTACAAAACACTTCCAAAGTTGAAAATTCTCGATTTTTTTCAGAATTGATTTTTTCAAAAATGGTACGTTCTGGAGAAAAACGGATTGTAGATTTGTATTCAGCACATTAAAGTCTATAAGAAATGCATATTGAAGGTTACAAAATCAAAAAAAGTTGAAATTTGTCGAACAGTGTAACAGCTAAACTGTTGCCGGAACTACCCAAAAAGACCGTAGTTGCAATAATTTAAATTTACAATGCAGTTATTAGACTACAGTACTTTCCTATTCAATGGAAATTTGCAGAGGTCATACTAGTACCCAAGCCATAAATAACAACAACATTATACCCGAACATCAATTCGGATTCAGGAAAAAACATTCGGCACAACAACAAATACACAGAGTAATTGACACAATAGAGAAATGCTTCGAAGATAAAAAAATCTGCTCTACTGCTTTCATAGACGTAAGTCAAGCCTTCAATCGGGTATGGCACACAGGCCTATTGATCAAACTAAAATCCATGTTACCGTATAATTACTACAACGTACTCCAATCCTATTTATCCGACCCCTATTTTAGACTCAAATACAATGTAAGCTACTCCTCCATAGAAAAAATAAAAGCAGGCGTTCCTCAAGGCAACGTTCTAGGGCCTATCCTATACCAATTATACACGGCTGATCTCCCACAGGTGAACGGAGTACAAATAGCAACCATTGCTGATGATACGGCCAGCATGGCCATTCATAAGGAACCAGGAGAAGCGGCAAAACTTCTGCAGAAAGGACTAGATGAGATAGGAAACTGGGCCTAAAAGTGGAAAGTAAAGATGAACGCAAGCAAGTCAACGCACATAGTTTTTACAACACCCAGAGTGCCAAACACACATGTCACAGTAGCCAATGAAAGCAGACCCAAGTCAAACGTGGCTAAATATCTAGGTATGCACCTGGACAAAAGATTGACCTAGAATGCGCACCTCGAAGCCAAAAGAAAGCAAGCTGATATAAAAATGCGCAAACTATATTGGTTGCTTGAGTACAAATCACCCTCATCTCTCCACAACAAACTATTACTCTACAAAGTAACAATAATACCAATCGGGACCTATGGTATCCAGCTATGGGGATGTGCCAAGAAGTCAAACATCGATATAATCCAACGTTTACACAACAAAGCTCTCAGGACAATAGCAGCCGCACCGTGGTTCGTCAGCAATGAGACACTCCATAGAGATCTACACATGAAATATGTCCGAGATTACGTGAAACAGTACGCCAAATCGCATACCAGAAGACTGCAACACCCCAACCAACTGGCAACCAAATTACTCAACACCAACGACAACTTAAGAAGACTCAAGAGAAGTAAACCTTATGATCTAATTTAATGTAAACGGAAAAAAAGGAAGTATAGGGGAACTAGTCAAACTAGTTGTATGACATAACATGATCATAACAATGACAATAAATAATAACAATTAATAAAAAATAGTAACAAATAATACGAAATAATTGTTACATAACGAAGTATAAGTAAAACATAAATATTATAATAAAAAACAATACATAGTGGAATGAATGGCACATAGTTAACATACTGTTGCATTCCGGGATTTGGGATCACTGTGCGTCATTCGTTGCAGGAAGTGCGTGTAGCAGGTAGTAGCAGAGAAAAATTATATAGCAATGTAGCACAACACATTGTCGACACAAAACAACCAAAATCACAGGTCGTTTCGAGCCGCTTTTTTGCAAATTGAATTTTAAGGAAACATTAAAAATTTTACATTGCAAATTAAAATTTTGCATACCGTTTATGAAATTCTTCATATTTAAGGTACAACAAACAATATTACAAAATACGTACAAAAAGAACGAGAGATGCACGAGTTATCTAATTTTTAAGATTTCAGTTATTATAAACAGATGACTATTACCGGTCCCCTATTGATTTTTTACAGTATTAATTGTTACATTCGTATTCCTTACCTACCGATCAATGATTATTTTGAATAAAAAGTTTAATGTCAAGCATGACTGGTAAACCTTACGTTTAGGGGAGTCAGCTCCCATCACCTTGACCTTGTTACGTAGGAAGTATTGTTTCCTTCGTTTCGTCTATTATGCCCTTATTTGGAAATCGAGAGTGCATGCAGTCGAGTCTGCCCTTCCGCGATGGCGCGATGACGCAACGCTTCAGGGCGATCTTTTGGACTCCCTTGGAAGATTCTGTACCCCCATCATATTTTTGGTCCGCTTTTCGGATATAAAAAGGGCATGAAATCTACTCTCGAGGCTCAGTATGGACCTTACTAGCTGTGTACCATGTCGGTGCCAGATAGCCATACTGATGCCAGCGAGATCGGGTTCAAGTCCCCTTTGAGCAACTTCTATTTATTAAAGGCTTAGTTCTGAATAGTCAAGCTACGCGTTACGCCGTAATTGATCGCAAAAGTTCTGCTAAAGCTCAGTGAGATCGGGTTAAATTCCGTTTTGAACATTCTTCTGATATTTATTCCAACATTTATATTCGTCAAAAAACAGCAAGATCGGGTTAAATTCCCTTTCGAGCATTCGTATTTATAAACGTTAAAGACTGTAAGCGTGGGTTTTAACTCCGCGGTTTTTACGTATTGTAATCCATTGAAGAAATAGAATATAGACATTTTATTATTTGATTATAGACGTATTTAATTCATTTCGTTTCCCATACCCATCATAAGCAGTATATTCAATCCACCGAATAGATACATCTTAACCGCTCGAGGTGTATCGATAGTTACGAGGTTACAATTACTAACATTCCTGTGGCACCCAGTGATGAAATAAGCACTGGTACATCCACGACAACCTTCCTGTGGCACCCAGTGATGAAATAGGCACTGGTACATCCACGACAACCTTCCTGTGGCACCCAGTGATGAAATAGGCACTGGTACAACCACGACAACCTTCCAGTGGCACCCATTGATAAAATAGGCATTGGCACATCCACAAACTCTAACCCTCCTGTGGCACCCAGTGATGAAATAGGCACTGGTACATCCACGAAAACCTTGACCTTCCTGTGGCTCCCGGTGATGAAATAGGCACTGGTTCGTCCACGCATTTCCCATCAAACGGCTCGACCGTTTAACTAACAGAAAACTCTTAAACAACCGATCCTCGGCTCCGCAGCCGTGCCCCTTAGCCCTCGGCTCGTAACAACCTTGACATATGTTATGAAGGTTACCCTCTCGAGTAACCCCCAAAAGGTTTTAGCCGTCGCCCGTTGTTTCATTAAAAAGTTACTAATAAAAATGTATTAATGCTGCTACACTACAATCTGTGTATACGATCATAAGGAAATAACTTGATAACTTTATAATTTATAATATATCTTCGTGCAATGAAATAAATGATTTTCAGAACTACTAGCTAGTGCTAAGTCGTTCTGACACCTTGGATATGTTATTCTGCTACGAACAACTTTCTTCTCGCACAAAGAATTCCATAAGGAATCATAATTGTACGTTATATTGATAAACTCGTGTAAATGCACGTTGGAAATACAGGAAATTTTGAAATGGTCAAACCGAAAGATACTACTTCTGTACCGGCAGGGTTAAGCCCCTTCCCCTGCACTCCCACCCAAAATAATATAATCTAACAAAAAAATGTTTTTTTTAACAGCACGTTTTTGTTTGGATAAATTACGTTTTAAAAAAAACGATTTGAATAACTGAATAACAATTGAATAAATTGTTAGAAAAAGCTAGTCAAACTCACCCATTCGTCCACGAATTGTTGACACTAAGTCAATCCTGACCTTTCTAGGCAACCCTCAACAGTTGATGTTACTGTCGTTACTGAAGTTACTCACTTTACTGCACGGCCACTTTTACTTTTCACTGTAAGATTTAGGGATGAGAGAGAGAGAGAGAGAGAGAGAGAGAGAGAGAGAGAGAGGTTTAAAAACATATGTAACCTTCAGTTCCTAATCAACCGTTAGATGTGACAGTTTCTGACAGTTTGTGTTTGGAATTCGAATACTTCATTTCGATTATCGCAGTTAACGTCACCTGTGTGGAACAGTGAATATATTTAACTGTTTCTTAATTGTTTAAAAATGCCAAGAGTTAGAAAAAATAGAACAGCATTAGTGCTAAGCTGGATCAGAATCGACTCAAATCTTGTTATTAATGAAAATGATAACGATAACAATGATGCAAAATTTGCAATAAAAATGTGAAGTGCGAAAGAAAATTGCAGTTAGACCAACACTATAAATACTGTCACTCATAAAAGGAAATTCGAAGAAACTGCTAATTCGTCTAAAACAGAAGAACGCGTAGCAACGAGCTTAAGAAAAAATAAATTTTATGCGGACTTGACACAGGCAATGGTCGCTATTACCATTGCTCAAAACATAATGTACATTAAGGCTCATTTAAACACTTGTTACGTATGGAGAATATTTTCCGTACGTCGCTTTCAACGCGTTTTCGAGCTCGCGCCTGTGAAGGGAAAACATCCTAAAATTCTTTCGGTTATCGTAAACAAATAAGGTGGGCCTGAGTACAAGTACGGTCAGCTGCATCATGACCGAAACGGGCGTGGCCCGACGACGACTCCTAAATTTCCTTATATGGAAAGTTCCAGTGCGTTCCCCCGCATTTTGGGACTATATAAACCCTTTGGTTTCTACCCTCGTTAGTTCAGAGTTACATAGTCACGGGTAGAGTCACGTCGTGTCACGCTTGTATAGAATCAGATATATCCAGTGAGATTGGGCTTAACGCACGTCTCGAATCATAGATTAATCCGTTAGAATCCGCTAGTCCGGTTGAAGTTCTTTCGGCATATTCTAATAGCGGCTCTCAGTCCCCGCATCGCCAGTGCGTCAACACCGTGCAAATACTTAGGCTACGTTTACAGTGGAACCGAATTTCGGCCTTACGACGTCGTCAGAGGACTCCGAATCGGCTGTCCAAAGTGGAGCGGTGCCAGTGGCTGCGTATTCTATTCCGACGAATGTGTAGTTCGCATCTCTATGATGCACGCCGTAGAAAAGGGACATGGATTTAGCTAATTATTATTATTTTTGGGATAATGTTTTATTAACAACCTTGTTAACAAATGAAAGATTAAAACGGGAAAATTACAATTACAACGTAAGTAAATATGATCCAAATTATATCGTGTTTGGCCTCATTTTAATCACAACAACCCCAATAATATATTAATACAATTTTCATAACGAAATAAGTAACAATAAAAAAGTTTCACGGTTGCATTAGTGTTGTCTCACGGATACGAAGCCATCTGCCTCCGGGACATGTCGAGTAGTCAAAACGTATCAGTGTGCTCCTTCTACTCGAACCCGGGGGGGACCCCTTCAGTGGTGGGGATGAGCGTTCTCAATTTCAAGAGACAAACAATGCCAGTCGACACATTGCTTCCCTTTTTTAACGCAATAGCAACGACTTTATCATAAACTGCGTGAGTCCGACCGGCCATGCAACGGCAGCATAACTATAGTGGTTATTGGTGGTTATTTATACAACAGGGAAGACCCATTAATATTCATTGACCGAAGTGTCAAAATCAATGCGACAATATACCAACGAAAAGCCCATCGTGAAGTATTGGAACCACGGTCAATAGCACAGTTCGGCCGAAAAAATCAAACTCGGTTGATCGGCTAGCATATTCGGACGAATAGATCGTATTTCTATTTATTTAGGACGAACCTATGATGAAAAAAGGGCCACGACCCTCGCTACGGGGGGGGGGCCAGCCACTCAAGTTCGGACGAAAAAATGAAAAACCCGTCAAGTGTCTCGCGTCTTCGCACGCATTCGGATCGCATGCAGTGACACCGCTTCCATTTATTCGAATGGCATTGATTCGGTTTCCGAATACGTCCGTAGCATTTCTGCTCAAATTCGGGTCCACTGTAAACGTAGTCTTAGGTAACTTACACACTTTATATTAATTCATCGCGACAGAAACATTTGTATTTATACTGAAAACTCAGAATATAACTTTATACGTTCACTTATAAATCGAGTAGATTCGTTAAACCTATCTTTACCCCGTAATCCTTGCATATTAGTAACAACGTTCCCACCGATACAACTTTACCGTTCGAGTTGTATCAAATAATAATTTAGAGCTACGAGGCAACTAACATTTCCTGCGACTACCTGATCCCGCATCAGGTTCGTTCGCACATCTTTATCCAAACAAACAAACTACATATTCCAACCTAGTGGCTCCCCGATTTCGCATCGGGTTCGTCCACGACACCTAACCCATCCTACAGCTCCCTGGTTTCGCACCAGGTTCGTCCGTGTCCTACGGCTCCCCGATTTCGCATCGGGTTCGTCCGTAAGTCTACCAACCTCCGAACAGCTCCCTGGTCAAGCGCCAGGTTCGTCTGTAAGTAAACCAACCTCCTAGCAGCTCCCGGTTTCGCATCGGGTTCGTCTGCGAACTTCTTCCTAGTGGCTCCCCGACTTCGCATCGGGTTCGTCCGCGCTTGTTCCCCCTCCTAGAGGCTCCCCGGTTTCGCACCGGGTTCGTCCTCGCATACATCAATCCCAGCGGCTCCCTGATTTCGCATCAGGTTCGTCCGCGCACTTTAACTAACAAATTGATAACCGTATTCCTGGGTAATATACCCCTCGCCGGCCTCTCGTGCTGCCACACAGCCCGGCTCGTAACACGTGTATCGACTTCTTGCGCTGTTGCCATTTACACAAGTTCGCGCGCGCACGGATTCCGAGATAAATGGTAGACCTTGTATATTGCGAACCAGTTCTAGTACAAATGTAATTGTCGCGATAAAATTGTATAATGTGTAAGTTATTACCTAAGTCTGCACGATGTTGACGCACTGGCGATGCGGGATCTGATTGGTTACTGGTGTATACTGAAAGAATTTCAACTGTACTCGCGGATTCTGACGGGTTAACTTGTGATCTGAATGATGGCCTAAGCCCAATCTCACTGATCGTAGCCGACTCTGTACGAGCGTAACACGACGTGACTCTGCGCGTAACTGTATGGCACTGAACCGAAGATGATTGGAATCAAAAGGTTTATACAGGGTATTTCACCTAACTTGATCACCTTAAATATGTCGCTTATTTTGTATAATAGAAAAAAATGTCAGGGGGAGAAAATATTCTGTTCAAAGGCGCCAATACGGGGATGGGCCGAATTTTATTCTCAAAGGAAATTTTTTTCGAGATTTCAAGGTCATCGTATTTTTTTTAAATGGGACTGCATATTTTTAGTAAAACAGTCTTATAGCTTGTAAAAAAACGAATCCAACGAGGTGCAATATGTTGACCTTCACGTGACCTTTAGCGAGGAAATTATGAAATGTTTGTCAGTAATTTCAGTACGCGTTCGGGGACGGTAAATGAAGGAATTGCAATTTCATTGTAACAGTCTTAAGTTGAGAAGTCTTAACGATTTGAGAAGGTGTTCAAAATGTGCACCATGAACCTGGATACATTTTTGGAAGCGGTAAATAAATTTTTGCGGTACATTTTTAAGTCGTTCTACAGTAATTGATCTGCATTCATGTAGAACCCTTTGTCGCATGTTTTCTGCTGTTGTGGGAACATCATTGTAAACTTTACTTTTCAGGTGTCCCCACAGAAAGAAATCAAGTGGCGTAAGATCCGGCGATCGAGCTGGCCAACAAAGTGCACCACGTCCTATCCAACGATCGGGAAACATTCTGTCTAATACATTGCGTGCGACGAGTGCATTATGAGCTGGACAGCCGTCATGCATTTCAATGAAATTGAAATTCCTTCATTTACCGTCCCCGAACGCGTACTGAAGTTACTGACAAACATTTCATAATTTCCTCGCTAAAAGTCACGTGAAGGTCAACATATTGCACCTCGTTGGATTCGTTTTTTCACAAGCTATAAGACTGTTGTACTAAAAATATGCAGTCCCATTTAAAAAAAATACGATGACCTTGAGAAAAAAATTCGGCCCATCACCGTATTGGCGCCTTGGAACAGAATATTTTCTCCCCCTGACATTTTTTTCTATCATACAAAATAAGCGATATATTTAAGGTGGTCAAGTTAGGTGAAATACCCTGTATAGTCTCAAAATGTATGGTGGGGACTCATTAGAGGTTTCCATATATGTAAGGTGAAAACATCGGAGTCTTCGTCAGGTCAGGCATGCACCTAATCGGTCACGATGCAGCTAGTCGATATTAGGGGCCCTATTATTATTTGTATACGATGGCGCCAGGAATCTTTGGGCGTCTTCCCTTCTTGCGCAAGGTCGAACGACACGTGCAAGAGGAACGTAATAGAAATATTATCCATAAGTAACACTATAAAAAACGAATTTATGCCACGTTTTGGGGATTTTGCACCTGCGGTGCAAAACCCTGTGTTTAGGAAAAAACACATATTTCAGCCAAGGTTTCGGGTGTGCTGATGTTATTTTCCCAAACGCGGAAGCCAGTATAAAATCATTTTTCGGTCTAAACCTAGTTTATTGAACCTTCGGTTCAACATCTCCGCCGACTTCCTTAAGTACGATCAAAAGAGGAGAAAGGAATTTGCCAGCCGCGGATATCGTAGGTTGGATCGTATAGCTATGAGTTGTCGACGACACAGACTGAACTACACTTGGCATAGGAGGGGCCGCATTGCGTGGTGGCCGCGCAATGCGGCAATGGGTATAAAGTTTTTTGAGCGGTATCGGAGGAGGGTCCTTCTGACCCTCCTCGGGAGGAGCCTCCTGCAAAGTTTGAGGCACGGCGAGGGAGGGCACGGGGTTGCGTCCGTAAGGGTTCCACGGGTCCTCCTGAGTCGCCTAGGATGGCCACCGTGTGGGCTTTAGTCGGTAAGAATCCGACACTACCCCGGTCTCTCCCCAGAGGCCGGGGTGTCTCATGTAAGATTTCCCACACGATAAAAAAAAAGAAAAAAAAAGACTGAACTACACTTTCAATTTTTTTTTACCCTCGGTGAGCCAACGTTCTACCAGAATGATATTGGAGGTTGAATCCACTCTGATCGGAATTAAAGACATTTTCGGGTCCGTTTGCTGTTAGGTGCAACTTCACTTCATTGATGAAAACTTCACCTTGTGCAATTTCCTCATTTCTTGAATCAATTCCATGCTTTGTAACAAATTTGATAACCTTGCGAGATACAATTCCATGCATTCTTTTAAACTTCCATACCCAATAGGAAGAGGCAGCAAATCCCTTAAGATTACCTATTTTTTTTGCGTTTAAAGCCCAACGTTGTAGGTCCACATTGTGAACTATTAACTGTTTGTCCATAGCATCTATGAAGTTTTGCAGTGTATTTGCAGCGGATTCGCGCGATCTGCGTATTATATGAAAATCTACAAAACTGTAGAGCGAAAATCCGTCATATTATATGTTACGAGCCGGGGCTGTGGGCAACGCCTAGACCGGCGATGTTTATATTACCCAAGGAATATGGTTGAGAATTTGTTAGTAAGGTGCACGGACGAACCTGATGCGAAATCAGGGAGCCGCTGGGATTGATGTATGCGAGGACGAACCCGATGCGAAATCGGGGAGCCTCAGGAATAGAATCAAGCGCGGACGAACCTGGTGCGAAACCAGGGAGCCGCAGGAGGGTGAAACGTCGTGGACGAACCCGATGCGAAATCGGGGAGCCACTAGGAAAGAGTTCGCAGACGAACCCGGTGCGAAACCGGGGAGCTGCTGGGAGGTTGGTTTATTCACAGACGAACCCGGTGCGAAACCGGGGAGCTGTTCGGAGGTTTGGTAAACGTACGGACGAACCTGATGCGAAATCAGGGAGCCGTAGGATACAGACGAACCTGGTGCGAAACCAGGGAGCTGTAGGATGGGTTAGGTTTCGTGGACGAACCCGATGCGAAATCGGGGAGCCACTAGGTTGGAGTAGTTACCTTGTTTTGGATAAGACGTGCGAACGAACCTGATGCGAAATCAGGGAGTCGCAGGAAATGTTAGTTTGACTCGTAAATAAATATTCGATACAACTCGAGCGGTTAAGTTGTATCTGTGGGACGTTACTACTAATATAAGGGATTACGGAGTAAAGATAGGTTTTAACGAATCTACTCGATTTAATGGTGAACAGTTAATAAGTTTATATTGCAACCAGTTGTTTGTACAAGTGTAATTGTCGCGATATAGTTAAATAGTGTGTGAATTATTACCTAAGCTGCACGGTGTTGACGCACTGGCGATGCGGGGTCTGAGAACGGTTACAAAGTATGCCGAAAGAACTTCAACCGGACTATGCGGATTCTAACGGGTTAACTTTATCTGAATGGTGCCCTAAGCCCAATTCTTACTGAAATGCAACCGACTCTGTACAAGCGTAGCACGACGTGACAATGCGCGTAGCTGTGTAGTTATGAACCGAAGATGATTAGAAACGGAGGGTTTATATAGTCCCAAAATGTATGGAGGGGCTAATTAGAAGCCTCCATAAAAGGTAAGAGCGCAGAGTCTTCGTCGGGTCACGAATGCACCTAATCGGTCGCGATGCAGTTGGTCGATGCTAAAAGGGTTAACCGTCGTGTGGTAGCGAGATAAATCTTTAGGCGTCTTCCGTTCCTACGCGAGATCGAACGACGCGTGCGAGCACGGCGTAGGAGAATATTATTCATACGTAACATATACATCAATGGAATCAGAAAAAAATTCGGTTCTTCTTGGTTATTATATAAATTGTTTTATCTCTTAAAATAATGTAACAATAATTTATTTTGTTATAAACAAATTACTTTTCTCAAGATCTGTGATCACTGTTTGTTTTATCTCAAGAAACCATGAAACCTTTGCTTAAGAAGTTTTCTTATATCTGTGACAGTTTTCGAGATACCATTTTTCTGCTAAAACTTCAAAGGGTGATTTCACCACCTGAACTTGCGATTGGGCCGCTACAAAAAATACGTGTCCCTTATTTTCACCTGCTTGATATATCCACCAAGTTTCATCAAAATCGGAGATGGACAGTTCGTTATGTTTCCTTAGTCCGAACGTAGCTTACAAATCCCAATGCAAGACAATACTGTACCTGTATGATAGCGATCACTTCCTTATCTTAACGAAAATCCTCTCAACAAGTCCTGAAATTCATCCTGAACCAATGCCCCGATGGAAGTATGACCTTGCAGCCTGAAACAAGTATTGTCAAACAATTGAATAGAATATTCTATCCCCGGACACACCCATCGATTCTAACCCACACCAAATAAATAAGATAACTGAAGAATACGCTAACGTTATAACTAGAGCAGGCGATCTCTCCATCCCAAAAACAAAGCCCAAATCGGGTAGCAAACATCCCAAAGTACCATGATGGAACGATAAATGCAAAACAGCAATAAGTTACTCCAAACACGCGTACAACAGATACAAGAAACACAAAACAACTGACAATCTAATCCAATTAAAAAAACTTACAGCCGCTGCGAGGAAAATCGTAAAAGAAAGTAAGAAACAGTCATGATTAAATTTTTCATCATCAATAAACAGGTCTACTCCCACTAAGATAATGTGGAATAAACTCAATGCTATCCAATTAACATTAATGGACATTGAAAAAGCATATGATATGCTCTGCGGAAATAGAACACTAGACATTTTAAGGAAATTAGGAATACACAGCCACACTCTTGCGATTATTAAAAATTTCCGTAAAACGAGGCGTATAAAAGTTCGTATGAACAACACACTAACCGAAACCACCACCCTACAGAACGGAGTTCCATAAGGCTCCGTATTAAGTGTCATATTGTTCCTAATTTCAATAAATGACATCCTATCGCCCATACCGGTACCAGTCAAGGCATATGTATTCGCAGACGACCTGCCCCGACTGTGCAAGGGGGAAGACGCAAGAACCACACAAAATATACTTCAAAATACATTAAACAAGCTCCAAAACTGGACAACTAAAACTGGCTTCAAATTCTCAAGAAGAAACAGGAAGTACCTGATCCTATCCAGACAACATACACCATCAAAAATTAAATTACGGATCGGTGACTCGATACTTGACCAAGTAAACACCATTAAAATCCTAGGCATGGAATATGATAATAAACTAACATGGCACCTACACATCAAGAATCTCATAAACGAGTGCAATCATCGACTAAACTTTCTGAGTATACTATCTGCCAATACGTTTTACATAAAACATATAAAGCCATCATAAGACCTAAGTTGTATTATGGTTCGATCGTATATGAATCAGCAAAAAAGTCCAAGTTAAAAATACTAGTCTACATACATAACTCGGCCATAAGAATGATAGCAGGCGCATTTAGAACTACCCGGTCCTCAACATACTAAAAGAAGAGAATGAGCTTCCGCTTAACTATAGAAGAAAACTCCTCAGTATAATTCAGGCTATCAAATTCTCTACTACCCCTGGCAAAATTACTTTTACCAACACCTTCTCAACCCACCTTTTAAACAAATACGAATAGCGGCATTCACCGAAACCTTACTACTACAGGATACACAAACTAGAACAAGAGCTCAATATCAAACTCTCTTATACTTTATCACGAAGAATCCCTAAGACACTCCCCCCCTCCCACCATGGACAATGCACTGTTACGGGCCGAAGGCGAAAGGGCACGGCTGCGGAGCCGAGGATCGGTTGTTTTATAGAGTTTGTTAGTTAGTGAACCGGTGCTTGTTTCGTCACCGGGTGCCATTCAAGACAGGAAATGCGTGGACGAACCAGAGCTTATTGCCGAACTGGGAGCTACTAGGAATGTTAGTTAGTGTAACCTCGTAACTTTACTAATTCAATACACCTTGAGCGGTTAAGGTGTATCTACTACTAAGGTGTATATGGTAGGATATTACTGCTAATGGTCGGTATAAGAAAATGAAATGTAATAAATGAGTCTATGTCCAAATAATAAAAGGTCTATATTCTCTATTTCTTTGGTTAGTGCTATTCGTAATTTACGGACTGACGCGGAACTAAAATCCACCTTTCTACATCTTTAAGGATATTAATACTTATATAAATTGCTTGAGAGGAACTAAAACCCGATCTCGCTGGGCATCAGTATGGCCAGCTGGCACCGACATGGTACGAAGCTAGTAGGTCCATACTGAGCCACGAGAGTAGATTTCATGCTCTTTTTATATCCGAAAGCCGGACCAAAAATATGGTGGGGGTACAGAATCTTCCAAGGGAGTCCAAAAGGTCCCCCTGAAGGGTTGCGTCCTCGCGCCATCGCGGAAAGGGCAGACCCGACTGCATGCACCCCCGATTGCCAAATAAGGGCATAATAGAAGTAACGAGGAAAAAATACTTCCTACGTAACAGCACCACCAAATTGAAATAAACACGGATCTATCCATATACAATAAAGCCGACACCAACCCTGAAATCTTTCACAAATTAATGGCGAAAATTCTTGACCACAATAAGGAATATACTCATATCTATACGGATCGAAGTCTGAATTCGGATCTGGTTTTGCAGTAATTACCCCCTACTCATCAACCCAAGTTAAACTCGCAAATAACACATCAATTTTCACAGCCGAATTGATGTCCATAAACTACGCTTTCAAATTGGCATACGAAAACTCATATACTCTCTCCATTATATTCCTAGACTCCAAAAGTGCCATAACAGCGTTAAACTTTTCGCTACACGGCGCACAGTGCGGCCTCTCAATGGGCCTTCGGGACAAATATCAAAAAATGCATATAATGTTTAAATAATGAACATTTTTGTAGTGGAAAAGGTCAAACTAGTTATATGACATAACATCATCATAACAATAACAATAAATAATAGAAATTAATAACAAATAGTAACAAATAATAAGAAATAATTGTTACATAACGAAGTATAAGTAAAACATGAATATTACAATACAAAAAATACATAGTGGAATCAACGGCACATAGTTAACATACTGTTGTATTCCGGGATTTGGGACCACTGTGCGTTGTTCGTTGAACCGAAACTGGGTTTCGGTCTCTCAAAAAAATTCAATAACTAGGAGTGTTGCATGTAGTTGCAGATAAAAATTATATAGCAATGTAGCACAACACCTTGTCGATTCAAAACAACAAAAACTACACGATGTTTTGAGCTGCTTTTTTTCTAGTTCTTTTTTTCACTAGTTCAACAGCAAGCCATCGCTTGCATTGGAGTAGGCCATGTCAAAATCACACACTCGCACCTACCAATGAAGAAACCACGTGCAATGTGTATAGACTGCAACGTACCGATCACAATGGACCACCTACCTACTATTGTCCGAAATATAACACCCTCCGCAATAGATATAAACTGAAACCCACCATCAAGAACAATGTCGACGATAAAAAAATTCACGATCTGCTTGAATTTATCAAGGAGACCAAGGTAATGTATGCAATACTATAACTAGACGAACCCAGATGTTGACCCGACGTCAAACTTAAATAATTTAAAAAAAATGTCAATTATGCTTATCCTTCAATATATCAGATCTGCCGAAAAGATATGTCCGATAATGTCATCTCAAATTTCAACACATATGAACGTATTCATTTAAATCATATATGGCTACCTCTTTTTACCACTGTATTTGTACATATGTGATCTTCTAATTTACATTAGTAACGATGGAAATTATACTGTTCGTTAATATTCGGATAGTATTGGAGGAAAAGAAGAAAGGAAGATACAAGACGAGGACATGGGAAGACAGGGAGAAGTACCTGAGGAAAAACGGACAGAGTCAGGAGGCGGTGGAAAGAGAGCAGGCACGGAGCGTAAGGATGGAGGAGACTTTGGGGGAAAGGGACTTAGAAGTGCAGAGGCAGGAGCAATATAATAACATAAGGCACTCCAGGTACAGCGAAAGATACAAGCACATAAGGGTAGAAGGACTGCCGCAGTACCTGCGGGAAGACGGAGAGAAAGGAAGTCAGAGTGTTGATAGCGAGAGCGAGATGCGGAAGTATGGAGGAGACAAGCAGGTTCTGAATGGAGGAAGAAGAGAGAAGATGCAAGCTGTGCGAGGAGGGGATGAGAAGCTTGAAGCACTGGGTGAAGGACTGCAGAGGAATGGAGGATTGTAGGGGGATAAGGTTGGAGGAGATAGTGGAGGGACGGAGCAGCGAATAGGCGGTGGAATGGTTGAGAGAGCTAGAGAAAAGCAAAGAGAAGGAGGCGAGAAAATGGGGAGAGTCGAGGGATAGTCAAAACAAATAAAGTGCAAATGCGTGAAAATAAATACGGGTGAGACCAGGATAAATGAATGAATGGATGTGGGGATGGAGGTAAGAGTGAATGCGAAGAATGTGAATAAACCAAAGAATACGAGCAATAGATTAAAGTTAAGTTAAATAAGTGTTGTTAAATAAGAGTATAAGCCGAAACAAAGGCATTTTGTAGCCGGAAGGCAAGAAATTACAAATTAAAAAAAAATATTCGGTTAGTAACGGATAGAACTTTCCGGTAGACCTAGTATTTAAGTAACTCCAAAAGAGCTTGGATATTTTGCTTTTTTTCCTAAAAGGAACAAGTTTTTCGGGTTTGAAG
Organism: Nomada hirtipes; assembly: GCA_951802735.1. Classification (NCBI taxonomy): domain Eukaryota; kingdom Metazoa; phylum Arthropoda; class Insecta; order Hymenoptera; family Apidae; genus Nomada; species Nomada hirtipes. The sequence goes on along the minus strand of OX637919.1, from coordinate 5,099,713 downwards.
GGAACTGGAATGCAACCAGTCAACCTTGAAAACTGCTGCCTACTCACCACTACTACTACTTAAAACATTGACCCCAGATTTATTTGATAATAATCAAAAAAAAAATATCCTTTGACAATACCTCTTCCAATGCTCCACTTATTCCCTTTTAATATATCAATGTTTTAGGGCATGCAAAATTTTATGAGTGCATCTAACAATAAATGTATAAACGTATCCACAAATATTTAGATATTTACACATAAACATACTAACTGTAATACATATAGTAATAAGATACCTCATTACGATGGGACCGCATGATATTTTGATTACAATAAAATCTTCAAAGAAGCGAACAATTATAATAACTGTTTCATAGCGTGTGCACCACAGATATTATACTTCTATTTAAATAAAATAGTTATCGCAGCAGGTACATTATACAGGGTGGCCCGGAACTCGCGCGGTATTTTTAAAAAAGGGGTAGCTGAGGTGATTCTGAACAACTTTTTCCTTGACCAAAATATTGTTTGAAGCTTCGTTTTTTAGTTATTAACGAAAAACACTGGCCAATGCGAGCGCCCGTATAGCGCGAGCTCAGTCACAATTGCGCGCGGCCGAGATCGGGTGCATCGAGGGGCAACGTACGGCAAATATTACAATCGTCTTACATTAAGAATAGTGTGTAATTCTTCGTTATTCATGAATAACAATTTAATTAACAAGTCGTTTAATAACTGTTCCATACTTTTATTCGTTTTCCGAAACGAATAAAGTGTTTTATTAATTATGAAAAAAGTGTTTGGATGATTAATGTTAGAAAAGGGTAGTTAAATAAACTTATCCATTCGACCGCGAATTTACCTGCTTCGACGGTGTCTTGCCATATGGTCATTGTACCGATCCTGACCTATTTTTACAATTTAAATGCCACGTCCCGGCGATCGATACAGATCTGATTCGCACTTGTTTCCACACGCAAATGACACACACATTAACTTTCGTAATGTCGTAAGTGCGTGTCCTGTGCGTGTGGAAACAAGTGCGAATCAGATCGTATCGATCGCCGGGACGTGGCATTTAAATTGTAAAAATAGGTCAGGATCGGTACAATGACCATATGGCAAGACACCGTCGAAGCAGGTAAATTCGCGGTCGAATGGATAAGTTTATTTAACTACCCTTTTCTAACATTAATCATCCAAACACTTTTTTCATAATTAATAAAACACTTTATTCGTTTCGGAAAACGAATAAAAGTATGGAACAGTTATTAAACGACTTGTTAATTAAATTGTTATTCATGAATAACGAAGAATTACACATTATTCTTAATGTAAGACGATTGTAATATTTGCCGTACGTTGCCCCTCGATGCACCCGATAACGGCCGCGCGCGATTGTGACTGAGCTCGCGCTATACGGGCGCTGTAATTGGCCAGTGTTTTTCGTTAATAACTAAAAAACGAAGCTTCAAACAATATTTTGGTCAAGGAAAAAGTTGTTCAGAATCACCTCAGCTACCCCTTTTTTAAAAATACCGCGCGAGTTCCGGGCCACCCTGTATAAGCAATTTTGGTGTAAAATTTTCCAATTCTGTTCGTCCATCAAGTATGACTTATTGTAAAAAAAATTTATTATTTGTAAAATGTATCTGCAGGCAGTCGGTTATGCAATTTCTACGCAAGTTTTGGAAAGTGTGATCCTTTGTTGTTGTTTGCGGTTTTTTTAACGAAGATATAGCCATTTAAGGAAATTCCTGCATATTTATACTTTACCTTTGTGTACTTTTCACTTTTTTTTATTTGCGTATTTTATATTATGTAATTGTAATTTTATTTTACTCTTTTTACCTGTAAATAAGTTCCATTAATTTCCCCCCTCTATTAGTTAGAATACATTGCTCGAACAATAATAAAGATTGTGTCGCACACGAAGGACATAAAACCATCAAAATGTTCGTATTTCTATAATGTGCTATAAGTTCGGTAAAAATGATCCTTTCTGAATGTAGCTTAGTTTGTTTCCAAGGCAAAGTGGTCACACGGACACCGTGCGTGGAAGTGATAAAACCTATTGCGTACAGGGTACAACACTTGTCAAACCTGAAGGAATTTAAAAAATTGGGCGACTCTCCATCCCGGGAGGAAATACCTTTAGAACCTTGAAAAAACGAAAAAAAATTTTTTCCTGTAAAATGTTAGTACAACTTCGTAAGAATATGCTCCAAAAATTTTAAAACGAAATTCAAAGTCCTTCTGATGCTATAGCCGGAGATCGTGTCTCATCTCCGCCCGGCGCAGTCCACATTTTCGGAATTGGCTGGAGCGATAACTCAAAAACTATTAGATCCATCTTGTTGAAATTTTGCACACTTATTTATAACAATATGACCTTCTATATGAACCTAAAAGTACTTTTTAAATACTATGTTTTTTTTTAAACCGTGCCAATTGTTCAGTTTTTTATATTTATCACTGTTTTGAGGTTCACCAACAAATTGTGAATGCTGACTATTGAAATACCTTTTACTCGTTTGTTTCTGACCAATACAGCCAAAGCTAGACCTCCCGCCATTTCACAAGACGCGCTGCAGCCTTCCCGGAAGACCGTCCTATAGCTCCGCCATTTTCAAATATTTTGAAGAAAAAAAAATACGTTGCAGTAGGTGAAAATTATAATACATGATATCCGAAGTTTCAAAAATGTGAAACAAACCTTTCACTTTCAAACAATGCCTAAAAATCAGCTGAATTTCACCCGCCTAAAGGTGTTTCTAGTTTTGAGAAATTATCCTGAACTATCCCCAACCGTGTATGGTTTCTATACTTCTTTGCGACTTTTTGTACTTGAAAATAAATATATAAGCCCGACCGTAACCGGTCATCTCAGTCAGTTCTCAGAATGCCACGGGTAGCGCATCTAGTGAGTAAATAGTCTACTGCGCTCGTCTCAATCGTTTATGTACGTACATAAATTTTTTTGAAAACAATCGGTTTTCTGTGTCTTTTCGTAGCTTCTCGACTAAATATCGTTTTACACTTACGAGTACCACTTATATTCTAACACAATGTTCGGGTTTCATTCCACATTGACGAGAGTTAATTTCGTGATGTGAAAATTTTGATTTATATATCGTATTTGCTATCAACCTTCTACAATTATACATTCGTTCATAAGTTAGTAGAGGAACCTGGCAAACGGTGATAATATACTTCTCTTAATGCGTAGGTAGTTTTTCTTTTTATGGTGCTTCTGGTGTCCTCCATGCAGGATCGTCCAGAGTCCACAGCTGCTATAGATCCTACTATAAAAGATGCTGGAGATTTAAATACCGATGCAAGTTCCCACGAGTAAGTTGAAATAATTCACCGATACGCCAGCGATGCTTTATTATCAGCAGACAGCAATTACCAATTGGAAGGGATGATATTTGTTGATAGTGATTTATGAATTATAGCATCCAATAGACTTATATTGCACTGTTTCATTTGCATATATGGGGTTCTTATTGGATTAAAAATATATTCATTTTATTAATTCGATTAATAAAATATTAACCCTTGGACGTGATTTGCAAATCTACCACAATTAAGAAATATGAGTTTGTGAGAGCTTGGTTGTATCGGTTGATACGATGGTGGAAGTAAGAAGCGACGGGAACAGAAAGGAAGGAAGAAGGTGTGATTCGTCCTAGGCCTGTTAGCGGACTCGTCAGTAAGGCGTACTAGCAGGCCCTGCCTTAGACACTAGGGTAGTAGGGAATTGTCGGAGGTTATATATATAGTCGTATATAAATTCATAATCTCACAATAATAAAGGGGAATACATTTATTAATACCATGATAAGTAAAAATTGTCCAAACTATGTCGTGTTTGGTGTCATTTTAATCGGGAGATTGTAACAAATATGTTTGTAAAATTTCATTTAAAACGGACAAAAAATAAGCAAGTTTTAATATTAAATTCTGATTGCGTTAGTATTGTCTCACACGTACACGGGCCTTTAAATTTGCCCCTTCCTCGTACTCCGCGCTCAAAAGTGATCCGAACGACGCTTCCAAGAATCCAAGGGTGGCGGCCCCAAGTAGGGGGGATAGAAAATGAACAGCCATCGAATCACGATTTTGAACACAGTGCGAGACATTACTGTATATGTTTACTATCGATAGTTATCGAAAATGTGGGTTGATATTCGTAATGCCGCGAATTTAAAAATGTTTGGTCATTTGATGATATCATCAAATACAACAATGGCTATCTAGGCATTTGTTCTATAACTGACGATAGCGATAGTATTTTGTCAGTAAAGACTGGATTTCTGTGTGATCTTGCGTACGAAAGAATCTGCAATTTAAAGAATTTTATATCCTTTGTTCAGGATTGAACTATATTTGCGCGCTTTCAGGAGGGCGTTCTCTTTCTCTGCGCCTAGCGTTATTTCCTTGGCTGCCAGAGAGAGCGCTCTTCCTTACATTACTTATGTATGTACTATATATGTATATCACATTCCATCACTATCGATAACTATCGACGGTCGATGGTCCAACTATAGGAAATTATCGATATTTCTCCACCACTACTGCTGCAACACGTGATGGTCCCATCGCCAATGGCGCGCATACAATTTCAATTCTTCGCGTGTTTAATTGCTGTGTGTATATCCATAAAAACAGAAATTAAAACTATTTCTTGGATTATTTTTTCATTCTGTTTTGCAACTTAAAACACATATTTTACAATTCGGCCATCTATCTCATAAACTTCTTAAGGTTGTTAAGCTTCTCCCGCATTAAAATTTTTCACACAATCTTGAACGAAATAATATACAAAATAAATAATTATATAAACTTGTTTGATTGAATTGTGTATCCTAGCCGTGTGATTTTATATTTTGAGAGTCCCCTCTTGTACAAGATGCTAGCTGTAATTATGTGTATATTTATTTATTTATCTGCAATTTCTGGCCTTCCGGCTACAAAGTGCCATTTCATGGCTGATACACTTTTTGGTATCCCTATATACAGGGTGTCTCTTAACTCGTGAAGTATCCGGAAATGGGGGGTAGGCGAGGTGATTCTGAACAACTTTTTCCTTGACCAAAATATTTTTTGAAGCTTCGTTTTTGAGTTATTAACGAAAAACACTGGCCAATGAGAGCGCCCGTATAGCGCGCGCTCAGGTGCAACTGCGCGCGGTCGTGATCGGGTGCATCGAGGGGCAACGTACGGCAAATGAATAATGTGTAATTATTCGTTATGCATGAATAAAAATTTACTTAACAAGTCGTTTAATAACCGTTCCATACTTTTATTCGTTATCCGAAACGAGTAAAGTGTTTTATTAATAATGAAAAAAGTGTTTGGATAATTAATGTTAGAAAATGGTAGTTAAATAAACTTACCCTTTCGTTCACGAAGTAACCTGCTTCGACGAAAGTGGGTCCTTGGCACTTGCTCATTGTACCGATCCTGACCTATCTTAACAATTTTATGCCACGAAACGCACGTCCCGGCGATCGATACATATCTGATTCGCAATTGTTCCCACACGCACATTACAAACATTACGAAAGTTAATGTGTATTTATCGCGGCGAAATGTGCCCCTAGTACAGGCATGTCCAACCCGCGGTTCGCGAGCCCTTCCCCTCTTTGGAGCTTCCACCTCCACCGAACAGGTGACTCGCGAGGCACGAATCGCTCGTTCCCCGTCTTGCCCCTGTGCCCCGGCCAGTATTTGGCTTTGCATTGGAATGGGGCGACTTTAACTGGTAGTGGGGGCACGGTGGGCTTTCGAGGAGAAAAGGTTGGACGTCCCTGCCCTAGTATGTTTATTTTGCCTGTGTCCTTTGTAATTCTAAATTTTCCGTCCGGGTCTCGGATGAGGGAGCTCGGGTTTATTTTCACTTTGGCTATTAGGTTGCTATTGCTGTGGCCGATTTTTAGGTTGGGGATGGTTAAGCCTTCTTTTTTCCTAAAAATGGTGTTTATTTGCGGAAACATTTGGTGAGAATTTACTGGGATATTTTTGATTCTATTTTCCCAGTATGTGTTTACGGATTTTTTGAATTCTTGTTTGATTTATAATTTGTACCGTTTAAAGAGGACCTTTGATGCTTTTATTATTGTTTGGGAAAGGTGGGAGGATGACCGTATTCGTTATGTAGGGTTGTTCGTAGCTTGTTTTTTGTCTTTTGCAGTTCTTTGATATTGTTGTTTACGTAAAATTCTGCTGAATTGTAGTTGGGGAGTGTGTGTACAATTCTGTGTACCTATTGTGTTTATTATTACTGTAGGATCGGGCGCCTCCATCAAAAAGAACGACGGTAAGAGGAACAAACGAACGGCGAATATTAGGAAGGGGCCGTGGCGTAGATGGACTGATCAGTGCCTAGAAATACGAAGATCTCGGGTTCGATTCCCAATGCCTGCCCTTCCTTTTTATTCAGTTCCTACATTACCTTGTTCATTTTGACCAGGTGGCGGTCTATCTCCTCGTTTGTAAGATTTCTGTTTGTGGGTACTGCTGTTGTCCAGTTTTTGTTAAATTCTTTTTTCAGTTTTGTCCAGTCAGTCTTGTTATAGTTTAGTGAGGAACTGGGTGTGGTGAAGGGAATTTGGTCGTCTTCTTCTGGAGGTGTGAAGCGGATCTTGATTGCTCTATGGTCATTGTCAAAGTTTAGGGTGGGTATGGTGTCTTCTGTGTTTCTGTTTAGGATGCGGATTCTACTGTTTAGGATGCAGATATCTATGATGGCGTTACTTCTTGGGAAACTAGGAGTGTTGGTGCTTAGTAGGGAGATTCTATGATCTATGCTAGTTTTTGTTATCCAGGTTGCAAACGCTAGGCCTCTGTTATTGTAATGGCTATTGTTCCAGTCTTGGTGTATAGCATTTAGGTCGCCGGATAGCTTAGCTCTTAATAATTATATAAAGGATGCTCTTTATTTAGAAAAAAACGAAATGAATATATGTAGGAGAAAGAGATTTAAACGAGCACAAACAACTTTTATTGAATAATACAATCAAAACGACACAATTTTAGACTCTTCGTAACAACTCTTACAATGTCTCTTCACTTCGCAACGACTCTCTGCGCGTCCTTTTCCTTCGTAATTCGCAACGACTCTGTGCACGGTTTTTCGAAAAACGCGAACAAGTGGGCGCCTAGGGCAAAAACACGCTATCAGGCCAGGTCAGGCCTTCAGCCTCGCGCTACGTACACACACACGCGCGCGCGCGCGCACTTATAGCTATGAATGCGTATTGTTTCGTGTTAAAACCCAGGCCCTTTTGACTCGCCAAGTACAGACCCATCTGGTCCTCTTACTATCGCTGTTAGTAAGACATTTATAAGAACGCTGAGACAACTTTGCTCTAGCGTGATATATTTTATTTACTATCACTAATAAATATCCAACAGCATGCTTACTTATATTTTAATTTTTTGAATATTTTAATAGATATTAATCTCCTTACTCCAAGTTTCTTTCTATGAGCTCGCCCGTTACAAACATTTTTGGCCAGCTGCGGCGCGCAGTGATACGGGTTGAAATATTTAGTGACATTTGGGCAAAAAATGAACTATCTAACATTGATACGTTGTCCATAAACATCGAAATTTAAACAATTAATGTAATTTAATGTAACGTTTAGTTGAAACAATCTGTTAAACTTCAACATTTTAATGGTAGCATTGTTCCTTGCTTTAATAAATTCGTCCACAGGTTCGGGGGTGTTGGAGGACACAATCCTTGAGTCATCGATAAAAAGTAACGCGCGGGGATACTACCTTAGTCACAATAAACATTAGTCACCAAGGTAGTGGCCATCGGTACTAAGGGTCACAATCCGCGTCGACTAAGTTGGCTCAGCAAGGGCTAAAGCCTCACTATTGTTAGAAATCACTGTGTGTATATGTACAGGGTCTACCACTCAACGCGGAACCCGCGCTCGCGCGAACTTGTGAAATGGCAACGTCGCAATGAGTCGATACTGGCGTCATCTATGAACTGCTGGCGAAGGTATAAGGTCTTGTAGGGGGCGCAAGGTTTGGCAAGATTGGTGACAGGTATGAGATACGTTTTGGGTTGTAAAAAGGGCGGGCGAACGGTTCGATGAATCGGCTCGAGCCGAGATTTTGATTCCTGCCGGACATAGCCATAGTTGCTGAACGGCTGGAAACTTCTTGGTAGGTTCGATCCCCGTCGGGTATAATTTTTTTAAAATGATTTTTTTTTTAATTCCTAACTATATGATAATGATCAATATTTGCTTCCCAATATTTTTAAAACATTTGTTAAATATTTCAATTTAATATACGTAAATCTGAACTTAGAGCGCTTTTCGTGCTACCGTTTCTCTTGCATTGTATCTTGCCAATTATGGTACTGTTTAATATTTTTGGTAATTTCTAAATTTTAATTTCTAAGTTGAATATTAAAGTAATATATTAAGTAATATATTGCTTTATATTGCAACCCGTTTCTGTAACTTAACAACACAAATATGATTCAAATTGTATCGTGTTTCGTCTCATTTTAAGCATAAGAACGTCAACAATATCAAAATCAAATTTGCAGAACAAAATGAATAAGTATAAAAAAAGTTTCATCGTTGCATTAGTGTTGTCTCACAGATACAAAGACATTTATGTAATCTTTTACTGTCGCCCGACCTTTCTTTTACTCGTTGGCCCTTTGATGGCGAACGGTTCGACTTTGTCTCGGCTCGGCTAAACTCGGGCGCGATCGGCAGAGACCGAAGTCGGATAACATCTCGGTACTCGGGTCTGGCAATGAAATTCGGTTCGGGCTACAACATGGGCCAGTGTTTCCTCCGTGCGTTACGGGTAAATACGGGTAATACGATGTAAACAAACCCCACATGATTGAAGAGTCTACCGGTCACCCTCAGGTAGCGACTGACCTGGGGGTGACTTCGGTGCAGTCTCTGCCGATCGCGCCCGACTTTAGCCGAGCCCAGCCAAAGTCGAACCGTTCGCCCTTTTTTACAACCCAAAACGTATCTCATACCTGTCACCAATCTTGCCAAACCTTGCGCCCCCTACAAGACCTTATACCTTCGCCAGCAGTTCATAGATGACGCCAGTATCGACTCATTGCGACGTTGCCATTTCACAAGTTCGCGCGAGCGCGGGTTCCGCGTTGAGTGGTAGACCCTGTATATACAGGATGTCCCGTAAGTCCTGTAAAGGCGGGTCCACATTTGTTACCTAGTCGTATTACTGTGGTATTGGAAATAAGTAACGCCAGGCGTGGGTTTTATACTTCCTAAAAATTTTATTTGACGGTAGCTTAAAATACTAAAATGAACAGTCTCTCTTACACACTTTGCGGTCTAATTCTTTTCTAACAACTCTCTTGTCTCCTTGCGGCCTTTTAAATGCATATATACAGGGTGAGTCTCCTAACATGACGACCTCAAATAACTCGTAAGGTATTCGTTGCACGAAAAAATGTTTCAAACAAAAGTTGCATGGTATCTAGGGGGACATACAGTGCTCTAATCTGTTTTTTATTACCTTACTTTTTTATTAAGATATTAGGGTCACCTTCAGTTTTTTAAATGGAATGTCTAATATTTTTTTTCGAATTCGGATAAATCATCAAATTTTGCGTAAAAAAGTATTACACAAAGTGGGACTTCAAATGAATAATTACTGAGATATCTTCAAATTAATAATCTTCTATTAGGAAATACGCGTAGTCAACGCGATTCTTAACACGACTTTGTTGACGACGGCAGGTCATACGAAGCATACGAAAAATACGATATGATAATTGTTTATGGTGCGTGTGAAGAAAATGCTATAAGAGCTAAGATCTTGTACCAAGCTAAGTATCCTGATCGAAATCAGCCATCGCATTCTACCTTCTTAAGGCTTCGTCGAAGACTCAAAGAACATGGCAATTTTAATGTACAGAAACGTAAAAGGTATCACAAAATTGTAAATAACAAAGGATGTCGTACTTCAACCTTAGCAGCTATTGCCCATAAGTGCATCGACTGTAATGGACAGCACATCGAACACCGCTTGAAATAAAACTTGTTTCAAAAATATCTCAGTAATTATTCATTTGAAGCCCCACTTTGTGTAATACTTTTTTACGCAAAATTTGATGATTTATCCAAATTCGGAAAAAAATATTAGTCATTCCATTTAAAAAACTGAAGGTGACCCTAATATCTCAATAAAAGGTAAGGTAATAAAACACAGATTAGAGCACTGTATGTCCCCCTAGATACCATGCAACTTTTGTTTGAAACTTTTTTTCGTGCAACGAATACCTTACGAGTTATTTGAGGTCGTCATGTTAGGAGACTCACCCTGTATATAAGCAGTCACACATACGCACATTTACTCGCGGATTCTCGCGGTTATTGAACCTCGATATCCTCTCTCTTTGATCATCGCACGCACTCTCTCACACCTGTTTATTCGGCGATCGTTGACCCATCGCTATCGTTTATGTTTTCGTTCGAGTTTACAAGCGACGATCGACACCTGTATCCTCCACGGGGCAACGGGTCAAAGTTTAAATTGTTTGGCAATCCTTTCTTTCTAAACTCCTACATTACTGGCACCCGTTACTTCAGTTTTTGGCAACGAGGTTCGGAGTGGGAACCGTTTCTACAGCTATGCACGCAAATGTGCGTCACATTTGTTACCGCACAGCGATCTGTTACCTAGTCTAGTGGTCTACAAGAGGTCTGGGAACAAATGTGGACTGCATCTTGTTACCTTATATTGGTAGTCGTTACTTGGTTCGGCCGTTCCATGAACTGTCGGTATAATGACCAGCTCCAAAGAAGGTACCTGAGTTATAGCTTTCTTTAAAGTATCTTTCTTGGCTCCTTTTGGCCCAACTAGGTTGATTAAAGTTTATGATTTTAGTATAAGAGTAATTTCTAAGTCGTATGTAATAAATCTTCATTATTTATAAAAATATAAAAATATTTATAAAAATATTTCACGAAGAATATTTTGTTGATATATTGCCGTATTGATTGTTACATTTCTGTCACTGAATATTAATGGCGTTAACTGTGTTAAAACTATTAGTAATATAAAAAAATATTTAAAACGAAAGTTGAATTATTATGCCTACTGTTTCAGGGTCAGTGCATAGTGACCATGACGTATGGTGTAGGAGGAATCATTTAGCATACTTGGAGACCACTACAATTTTCTTAATGTAATCATATATTATTTAACGCACCATTGCCGTCATAAAAAAAGTGAAAAACAAGTAATTTATGTCAGTTATTTAGCCAGAAAACTGCAGTACCTTCACCTTTGAACAAATAGCCGCGTCTCTGTAATCAATTCAAGGAATGCTATCGTGTAAAATCCATTTTCAAATATAGATTTGTAAGAGTATTTAAAAATTCACTCCATTTTATTAATATATTCGTCATTGAATTAATTTAGCCCGTAATATGCACGCGTGTACCATGAGATTCATGTCAAGATTCATGGCCATTTAACTCATGGTCATCTTTATTTGAATAATTACGCATTGTGCTCGAAACGCGGCGAAAATCCGTGTAATCGAAATACGATAAAGGGAGACAAATAATCAGAAAGGAAATTTACTTGTTTTCGTTCGAACATTATTGTTACTGTTAAGAGAAGTCTTACGCTGTGCCGAAAAGGACGCTGATTCGACGACATCGACAAGGTTGTACGCATCGAGCATTCATGATTATGTTAAATTGTTACGCGCGCAAAACCGGGTACCCTGTTCTGTAGTTATGTTTAACATTTCTCACAATATTTGCAATACTAAATCGATAAATATCGCGTTCCTTAAAGTGACGTGAAAGTTTCTAAACCAATTCTTACATATATGAATGTGTCAAATATGTACTACTTTTTTCGCTACCGTATATTTAGTTGAGCATAAGTTCATCCTTTCTAATTTTGTTTAGGGTCATACAGAATCACTTCGGCGCGCAATGATTCTAAAATACCCTAACGTAGGAGCTTCTATAGTGTTATAGTTTTTGTAGCAATATTTTATTTTCCTGTAGCGTTTTTTTAGATACACGACCTTTGTGACTTTCTTGGAAGCGTTTACTCATTTTTAAGTACTGTAGAACCTTGTTTATCCGCACCTCGTTTATATGAACAAGTTAATGCTCAGCGTCAGTTATACAAACTCGTAGGAGATTAACCCTTAGAGCGCTATGGACGCATATATGCGTCCGGCGAAAGCGATCGGTGTGGACTATGAGCGCATATATGCGTTTGGTCAATTTTTTTGGGTTTCCCATGTAATAGTATTACAATTAACTTTATGTAACACAAATATATGTGTGTTTTTTAGCAAGGGCAGTAAAAATAACAAATGATGGCTACGCGACAATTATATTACCATCTATTTGTGATACCCTACAAAATGTCACGTAATACTGTAGAATATATTACTAGAAACTGTGTTCCGTCCACAGCGATCGCCAGCGCTGAGCGCGCAGTCTCTCCGGAGCGCATCGGCAGAGAATCGTCCGCACGCAAAGGGTTAAGGAAAAGCGGTTGCCTAGAAACGACATAATCAACTTCAGTTTTTCGCATACTGGCTTATATTATTCGGACTAATAAGAACAGCTGGTGTGGATAGGTAGTGAACCTCTAATTATCGGAACTGCTCGGTTATCCGAACTGCCTTGTCCCCCAACATGTTCGGATAAATAAGGGTTTACTGTATGTGCAGATTAAGCGAAAGAAATGCAAAATATAATGCTAGTCATTTTCCGTTCGAACCATTTGTTTGCAGAACGAGTCACTTCCGGACATTTATAAACAATTGGTTAACTTCAAAGTAATGAAAAAAGCAGCTTCCTGAGTAACGACAGCTACTACTCGTTCGCCAAGAGATGGCAAGTGACAGCATATTGCGTTCTCACTCTGTTCCACCTCTCCTGCACTACACGCGTTGTCGTCATTGGCTATGGCCAATGGCAAAGAACGACGACGAGCATATCGAGGCAAGAGTGAGATAGAATGATGACTTTAGAGCAGTGATGAGCAAACTGCGGCCCGCGGGCCAGATTGGCACGGCTGCCACAGACCTGCGGCCCGCGAAAACATGTGACACGCGGGCCACGCGTGATTTAAACGTATACCCTTTTACACTATAAGATGTATTGTAGGTATATTAGTATGTGTATGTTAAAAAAACAGAAGAAAATTTTGCTATAAATCAAATAAGAAATGGCTAATTTGCGTCTTAAATTAAATTATTCGATTACTATATTTGAGTATTTAATATTGCGGCCCGCGTAAAGTAGTAGATGTCAACTGTTGGCCCACTGCGAGCCAAAGCTTGCTCACCATTGCTTTAGAGCATTCACGTAGCCTCCCAATCAAACTGTACACTATGTATTTGGAAGTTGAATGATTTCCTGAGGCTACGACAGTGCTTTGGAATCATTCTATTTCACTCCGTCTCGATATGCTGATCGTCAACCTTTGTCACCGTCCTCAGAGAGCGTAAAATGTCACTCGCCATCTCTTGGCAAACGATCAGTACAAATATTTAAATAAGTAATTGGTTAACTGAAAAATAATTTTTTATTTTCTGGTAGCTTTTGCAAAAACGAGACTTCCGCGACGTTCTTAGAAATGTTTATTTCATTGCTAAACAAATATTTAAAAAGTGAAACAAAAAGGAAATCCTAATCGTGTTTCGTTTCAATCATATGTACGGAGAGCAATTAATAAAATTACGAATAATACCAATAATAATAGCATTAACTTTTGAATAAAAACAGGCAAATTATTTTTTGTTTTGGTCGTTTCTTTTACATTTTTTCATGTGCCTCCCATACGTGCCACGCATTATAAAGAAACAACTTAATTTGCACATAAAATTCTGTGATATGACCTTTTGATATGTTTTATATAAAGGCACAAATCTTTTGAACACTGTGTCTCACTTGATTTTGACATACTGATTATCTCGGTATTTGTTAATCCTAGCAAAAAATGTGTCAGAATAGAGTTGAATGGTGTCATGTCGGGCATCTTCTGGTCATATTAGTTCTTTCCGGGGTGGACGCGTAAAGGTCACATGAAGGTCAACTTTGTTTTTTCAAATGGAATGATGTATTTTTTAACATGTCAATCGATGTAACTCGACAGTCGTTATAAAAAAGTATTAACATATTTATGTTGAAAAGTTAATAATTTAGTAGATATTTCAATTTAAATAATTGGGAAGTTCGGTAACTCGAAAGTTTAGAAAAATTTGGGATTTTGCACACATGTAGTTCATATTATGCTAAGAACGGAACAATTTTTGTTTCCTGCTAAAAAACGGCCCTGGGGATGAATACATCCCTCCAAAGAAATCTTGACTTTTCACATTATCGTGAAAATTACGAAACAGTTTAAGATACAGGAAAAAAGTTAAATTAAAAGTTGGGTGGCTCTTTATGGTGTATAATAAGGACGTGAGAAATTTTGACAAACAAAATATTTTTCAAAAAATCATAAAAAAAAATGTATTTTTTAATTTTTCACATCTGTATTGCGGACCATAAAGGGCCATTCAACTTTGAATTTAACTTTTTTCCTGTATCCTAAACAGTTTCGTAATTTTCACGATAATATGAAGAGTCAAGATTTCTTTGGAGGGCTGTATTCACCCCCAGGACCGTTCTTTAGCAGGAAACAAAAATTGTTCCGTTCTTAGCATAATATGAACTGCAGGTGTGTAAAGTCCCAAATTTTTCTGAACTTTCGAGTTGCCGAACTTGCCAATTATTTAAATTGGAATATCTACTAAACTATCAACTTTTCAACATAAATATGTTAATACTTTTTTATAACGACCGTCGAGTTACGTCGATTGACACGTTAAAAAATACATCATTCCATTTAAAAAAACAAAGTTGACCTTCATGTGACCTTTACGCGTCCACCCCCGAAAAAACTAGTAAGACCAGAAGATGCCCGACACGACACCATTCAACTGTACTCTGAAACATTTTTTGCTAGGACTAACAAATACCGAGATAATCAGGATGTCAAAATCAAGCGAGACACCCTGTATACTTACATGTATATAATACAATGGAGACAGAGAGAGAGAGAGAGAGAGAGAGAGAGAGAGAGAGAGAGAGAATGGCCAATCTAATTTACATACCATGAATAACTTCTAAACTGTCCGTTGGCAAAAGATTTCATTTTTTAGAGGGACACTTCGATAATTTATAGGTTACATTTGTTTCCTTAGAATGAAGCGTTACATTTTTTCTGCGAAATTCTGAAAGAGAGAGTATCATATCTTTAGTAAAAAAAAAAGAGATGAGGAACCTTCGTTTAACTTCACCTATGCAAATATTTTGGGAAACGAGGCAATTTAATGAAATTTAGTCCTCATAATTATTTATCCTTATTCCGTCCAAAACTACTCTTTCAAGTTATGAATGAACATAAAATTCTATCTAAATTCTAACAATTAATCTTATTAATCTTATAATACAAATCTTTGAGATACTAATCTAATCTATTGAAATTTATTGCAACCAGTGTATTATAAAAAAAACAAATAAGTATATATAAAGCCTAGAGTAGCATTTATTTAGAACATGCATTTCAAATGGCAAATCACAAATTAATAACTCTTAATTATACCAATCTCCTTGCATTTGGAGTAACTTTTGAATAACGATGTTCCATTTTTAAATAAGAAACTTATACATGGTGACATGTAGCAGGCGATACTGGGGAAAGGAGACGATTCTGCATAAGAAAATAAATCGAACATAAAAAATGTTCTTTTAAATCTTTTATTGGAATGCCATGCTTCCGAGAAAAATAATTTTGTATACCCATTTCTTTATGACGTGCTCACAAAAACAGTGGGAGGAAGGAAAAAGCCATTGATTTATCATACGCTTTACATATTGCAATGCGTATAAGGAAAAACAGGCATGGACCCAAACAATTTTCGCGCACTATACATATACATTGTATACGTAATTAATAATCATTTCCATTTTTATAAGTGATACTTAAATAATAGCTTCTTTACTTTTTATAAAGAATGAAAACATAAATGTAAATGTCTATTGCTTGGAACTTTGTGCCTTAAGTATTTTTTTCCTTTTTCGGCATTTGTAAAATAGACGCAGACATTTATTTAGATGCAAACAGTAACGGTGTTGAGAATGTAAACTGTATTTTGTGCAAGAGAAAACAAATGATCCTTCTCCTGGCATATATTTGTGCTGACAAAAAAAGGATAAATATATTTTTGCCCTTTCTCTTAAAAAGAACAAACGATTCGTGCTTGAAGAGAACTGGAATGTGACCTGCCTACCTTGAAAACGACCGCGTATTCGCTTAATATATTGAAGTTAATCTTTGTTTGAAGTTAATTGAATAAAAAATATTGCGTCAAATTAGATTTGGTAAATCCTCTTCCTGGTATACTATCTATTTCCCTGTTTATTTTACTTCACCGTTGCAATTTTCATACGCAAAGAATGCTTCATTTATATATGTATATCTATAATTCTAAACAAATGTTCGTATATACTTATTTATCTATGTATGTGTATAACAAATGCGGATACATTCCGTATGCTATATGTTATTTGTAGAATATTATTTTACTATTAATTATGCAAGCAATACCGTATTTTAATAAAAAGTGAACCTTTGTTAAAAAGGTGGATAATTACTCATGCTCAGTGCAATAATTTTCAAATAAACGCGCGTCAGTTTTCTTGTTGAAGACAATTTCGAATACAAATTATCGACAAAGATATACAACGTAGCACGTCCCGTTCCTTTACCGTCTACTCGTAATTACTCGTCTTAGCATCCTCTTCCTTGTATAGGCCCAATACTTCATGATGACTTTTTGTGCTTGCAGCGAGATACATATGTATATAAGCCAGCCCAAACCGATCTGATCACAGTCAGTTCTGAAAATGCTACGACCGTTGCAC
Organism: Nomada hirtipes; assembly: GCA_951802735.1. Taxonomy (NCBI): domain Eukaryota; kingdom Metazoa; phylum Arthropoda; class Insecta; order Hymenoptera; family Apidae; genus Nomada; species Nomada hirtipes. The sequence goes on along the minus strand of OX637919.1, from coordinate 5,082,744 downwards.
TTGGTGAGTAAATAACCCACAACGCTCGTCTCAATTAATTGTATCCGCGATTTTATTTACAAACACTTTCTTACACTTTTCCTTCCCGCCCTTCGCTCGCATGTAGATACTGCATCAACGCGCCTTAACTTTATTATATTATACATATAGAACCGGTCATAAGTATTCGGACAACCGAAACGTTTGTATTCTTTCTCTCATGGGTCTGTGTTTGACATTTCCTCGCGTGGGTTAAAAATTCTAATTGTTTTCCCAAAGACTCATACGATTTGGAAAACACAGCCTTAAAGATCATTTCCGATTTTTCAGATTGATCAAACTTGTCATTTAAAGTCTCGATAAAAGGAAATGCCACCTGGAACAATTTTTCCATGTGTGTGACAAACAAATTTCTTAATATGGTCTACGTTAACAAATAACCAGGAGCTATCTTAATAAGTAACAATAGAACGACTGTTCAAGCAATTGATAATATGGAGAGCGATAAAGAAATGCAGCACGTTAAATCATCCGATTAGTCGTGTCTGGTGCTATAGGAACATTAATTCTAGTTTAACAATCTAAGAAAATATTTAACCTCCCTTATGTTTTTAACTTAACTTTACTCTACGCTATAAAAGATACGTTACATAGAAACACCTTCAATTTCAATCAAAACACCAAACAAGGATGGTGATTCCCTAACAAACAGTAATACAAATCTCTCTTTCTCTTTTTTCCCCTCTATAAAACATTATCTATTTTGAACGGAGCTTACGTTTTCCTTCATTCATTTATCTTAGAATATATTGATCGTTATTAATATTCATATATAACATATTTATAATGTTTATAATGGCCACAAGCTTTTGTTTAAAATTGATAACATTTTGTTGTATAATTGTTTGCAGTTGCCATTGTTTAAATGTATAAGCAATAATGATTCCTTTATTGCGTAGGTACTTCTTCTTCTCGTGGTGGTTTTGGTGGCCGCCATTGAGAAATCTGCAGATCCTGCAAGAGCGGAGGCAGAACCTCAATTCGGCAAACCCAACGATTTGAACGCCGATGCAACGTATTACGCAGGGTAAATTGAAATAATTAATCGAAAAGAACTTTTTATTCATTCAATTTTTATATACAATATATTTTCGACGTTGTGAATCTAAAGCAAATTATTATCAAGACGAAAGTATTAGAATTATTATAACAAATTGATCGCGCCAATAATGCCTTTAGTAATGGCAACCAATTGCTAACTGAAGGCGATGGTATTTGCTGATAATGGTTTAAAAATGTAGGCAACCAATAGTTCTCTACTTTTTACACAACACTCAATTTCTTTTAGTACGTTGCTTTATTTGTACCCATGGGGAAGGGGGGGGGGGAACTATGTTTCCTTTTAATTTATCAATAATGAACGATTATGACTTCTAATTAGTATGTTGTAATAAATCATAATCAAGGGTTGAAGGTCTGAAAGATATTACTTACACTTGATGGTAATGGAGTTAGTTTTTTTAAGAACAACCTATTAGTGCAACAATTGAGATAAATTTGTTGAAAATGATTTTTAAGATATTACTAATGCTAATATGTATTTCAGTTCGTCTGACTTGTAGAGAATTGGAGAATATATACTAGAACTAGACAACGCGTGCCATTTTGTGAAATTGGGATCAAAATAATATTATTTATGGAAGGGTTTCGTAATTAATATATAGAAAAATAAAACGTGGACATGTAAAAAAATGTGAATAAGCATTCACAATTATGGTTCAAGATTGTTAACTCTCCGTGTGTGTTTTTTATTTATGAAAAACTTGTATGCATTTAATAACAATATTGTCGCGTGCTTTTAAGGTATTATGGTCGTTATGGATGGAACGGTTACGGTTACAATGGCTGGGGCGGAAGAGGATGGTTTGGAAGATTTGGTGGCTGGTGGTAAAAGCAGGAGAAAACTTCAAATTCAATAAGATTAGTCGAAATGAGAGAATTGTTCCATAACTTTATTTCGTTTTATGATTATGAGAACTTTGTCTTTCCGACGAACATATAACATCCATTTTTCGATAACGATCTTTATTGTAACATATTTTTCCTTACAAATATATCTTATTCGCAACATAGACTAATAACTCTCTTACCTTACCAAATGCTTTCATTTGTGCCGCTACTATATTATTATACTATACTACTGCTCAAAACTATTTGCCCACCTATGTACATGTGTACATTTTGTTTTTATTAATACACTAAATGTTTATTTTTATTTGCCTTCTTAAGCACATAAATAAAAATAAAGAGTCTGCCACTAGGAGTAAAAAAGGACATTTCAACGGCACAACGACGTTAAACATGATCTCACTGTACAATGTATCGTTTTTACCATTTTGTACGACTATTTATTATACAATTTATTCTTGAACAGTACTGTATATGCCCTTTGTGTTAGCAGCATCTAGAAAAATGTACTGGTATGTATATATATGCTTACTGTTTGTAGTGTGAGTAAATCTGATATTGGAAAAGTACATAAGGAAAAGAACAACTTGTAATTCCATGACTACATTTGTTAGGAATGTCTCCGCAGAATTAAATCGGCTTGACTGAAAGACAGGAAAAGAGAGAAGGAGGAAGTATTCCTTGTAAATTGAAGAAGGCGTTGGGTGTGAAGGGTACTAGAAATTGGGAAAATTTTTCGGATGTACGTTCAATATTAATTCGTTACCAATTATTAACATCGATGTAAATGTTTACGTAATTTGTTCGTTTTAATAGCACGAATTGAATCCTCGGGTTCGTTTTTAACATAAAATATGTTATATGGCTCACCAGAATGTGATGGTTCACGATATAACGGAAATGACGAAATATTGTAACGGAAGCATGTAACGCTGCGCATGCGTAGACACGCGGTGTTTTCATTCTGCTAACATAACCTGTTGTCAACTTTGAGGCAGAATCTGATAGCAGAACGGCAGCAGAAACCGAGCAGATCCTACAACTTCAGCGATTAAAATTTTAAATGCAAATTTTAAATCTCGTTTAAACATTTGTGCAGCGCAGCGCGTTGAATCTTCCTCTTTCGAATGAGCCCTCACCGAGCTCAAAAGCTTCTCATATAAGGACAAACGTTGCATGCTTCTAATTCATGTTTTCGGGCCATATTGTGTCGGTATAGAGCTAACTGCATTACCCGTGTCTACCCGGCTACGTTTACGGTGGATGCGAATTCGTACGAACTGGCGTTCTGATGAATACGTCCGAACAATCAAATGCATTAGTTCTTATGCGAGTGGTTACACTACATGCAATTTTTGTTCCGATGTCGCACGAATTCGTGAGGAGACTTTGATATTCCGATCGATCGTACGAAATCTATCCCTCTATGTAGTGGTGTGTAACGATTCGATCACCTACCACATATGAATCAAACATTACCATAGTAACATAAAAATCAATAAATTCTTGAGGATAATAATTATATATAGGTCCGCATTATTTTGTTTTTCTCGACTGCACGAAGGCGTCAGAACATATTACAATAACACTGTTCAACACGGGTCTGATTTTGTAACCTTCAATATGCGTTTCTTATAGACTTTAATGTGCTGAATACGAATCTGCAATCCGTTTTTCTCCAGAACGTACCATTTTTGAAAAAATCAATTTTGAAAAAAATCGGAAATTTTCAACTTTGGAAGTGTTTTGTACTTTTGCGGTAATAGTTATTCAGTTGCGCTTGGTGCCAAATGATTCTTTGAAGTTTCACGAATAAAATGGTATATGTTGTTATTAGACTATAAACAATTAAATGTGTTTAAATAATGATCAAAGTGAAAGGGACACCGAAAATACACCCATTTTGGCTGATATCTTTCAGTTTATTTCAAAAACTAAGGCTCCAGGAGAAAATCTAACTATGCCACACGATAGAGCAGACCTTTCTGCAAAGGAAAGCATCAACGGAAGTTACAAAATCATTTTCGTTTTCAATATCAAAGCGAAACAATTTGGCAAAACACGTGGCGGCGACAGTGGTGCTCTATGACGGCGGCTCCCCGCTTATCGTTCAGCGTAGCGGAATCACTAAACGCGCACTACGTCTGCTGAGTGTCACTGTTGCCGCGGCGTGTTTTACAAAACTATTTCGCTTGTATACTGAATACAAAAATGATTTTGTAACTTCCGTTGTTGCTTTCCTTTGCAGAAAGGTCTGCTCTATCGCGTGACATATTTAGATTTTCTCCTAGACCCTTAGTTTTCGAAATAAACTGAAAGATATCAGCCAAAATGGGTGTATTTTCGGTGTCCCTTTCACTTTGATCATTACTTAAGGGGGCCGACTCTTTTGGGGCCAACTCCGAATCGATCTAAGCGCCATTCGACAGAACGGGCGTAAGTGAAAACAGAAAAATCGTCTGCTTCGACATTTTACGGGGTGACATCTAAACTCATTATACAGAATTATAAACTCACGATGTGACATCTAACATCATTAGGCAGAATTATAAAAGGAGAGTGGGAGGCCATAGTTGCCAAATCACATTATTTGAGAGTTCTGTCGCACTATTGCCACATCTGTTACAATCGTGGCCATCAGCAAAATGAATCGGCTCGAGCCGAGATTTTCATTCCTGCCGGACATAGACATAGCTGCTGAACGGCTGGAATCTTTTTTGTAGGTTCGATCCCCCTCGGCTATAATTTTTTTACATTAATTTTTTTCTAGTTCCTAACTACATGACAATGATCAATATTTGCTTACCAATATTTTAAAAGCATTTGTTAAATATTTTAATTTAATATACCTAAATCTGAACTTATAGTGCTTTTTGCGCTACCGTTTCTCTTGCCATGTATCTTGCCAATTACGGTACTGTTTAATATTTCTAACATTAAAGTATAATGTATGAAGCATTTTCAGGCATCTTACAATTAGATTGAACAGTCGTAGATGAAGTGCAGGAAAACTCGTGTGATGTTTTACTACCATTTCGCCTTTCTTTTAGATGACACAATTATTTCTTTTTTACAAATAATTATTGTTGCGAAAGCAATTATACCATCAGAAATAAAAGAAAATATTTATTTTTAGAAATTTTATGCGAGTACCGAATATGCATATATTGATAATTGTTAATTCATTTCATTCGCTTTTTCCCATTGCTTCGGTCATTGTGTAGAACGACAAACGAAAAATACGGAGACATAGTTGATATTGTCACATCTATTACAGTTTTGCTTTTCAGGAAAACTTCGATAGATTCGACTCAAGTTGAGATTTTGATTTTTGCCGAACATAAAAGAGAATAGTGCAAATGAAAGAGGAGATACAAGGGTCAAGTTGAAAAAAACAGATTGATAAAACAATATTAATATGTGTAAAAAAATGATTTTTGGAACTTATGAGAGAAGGGCTCTTATTGCTGCTTGACATGGGTCAGGCACAGCCAACTGGCGGGCCGCGGGCTACGCGGTTCATCTTACAAACAAATGACGGCCCTCACACTGCGTCATAGTTGCGGTGTCACACCGATTCCCGTCTGGCTGTTACGTCATAGGTACATCTGACGTACATAGCTCTATCTTTGTCTATCATAGCTTTCTGTTGCTTAGAGCGAAGCATAAAATGATCGAAAAGGACCATGGTGACATTGTATTGTTGTACAGACTACGGTCACGAGAGCTAAACAAAACAACTTTTTAACACATACACGCCGACATAATCATTTGATTACCTATTCAAACGCCTTCGATAATCTTACATATATTTTAATTATATTACAATTATATTATTGTTGTATAATATAGTTAATATATCTCATATATATGAACATAACAGCTTTATTGCTAATATAAATGAAAAACGCTTCAACTTCATATTTACGTATATTAAATTAAAGTATTTAACAAATGTTTTTAAAACATTTGTAAACAACTATTGATCATTGTCATATACTTAGTATTGAAAAAAGAATGGATGTAAAGAATATACCCCAAGGGGACTCGAACCTACAAAAAAGTTTGCAGCGGCTCGAATCAACATCTCGGCTCGAGCCGATTCATTTTGCTGATGCTTATGTTATAATTGTAACAGATGTGACAACAGCGTGACAGAGGTTTGATACGTGCCGGCAACTATGCCTTACTGCTGTCTGTGTGCACGCATCACGTATTCACGTATGAATCGCCGTTCGTGGTGTGAAATTATAACTTACAATTACCGACTGATTTGTATTTTTATCGACCCTGACGGTAACTTGGCCCAATTCACTACAACGTACCATAAACGCCACCGACGGAGAATCAGTGAACTATTCGTACGTCGGATACGTGCAAATCGTAACAGTCGTTTTTCGCCTTCCAGAAGTGATAGATTGTGAAAAATCGAATTTCTGTGATCTTGTGCTACTTCAAGACAGTCGGGTAGAGTGTTTTAGCAGTGAATAAACTATTAATTCGTTCAATATTTGCTAACTGTGAAATGTGTCAAATCGCCTGCAGCCATCTTGTTTCCTACGTCGTTGTCTGTCTCAAGCTTGCCAGTTTAAGAAATACCATTCTTCTCAACGAATGGTGTTTATTGGCGTTCAGACATACTTCCCCGGCTGTGGTGAAGTCTACCCGTGTGTACTATATCCGCGAAAGTTTCATTAATGCAATTGTTCAGACGAGTATTTGCTGCTACGAAATCGAGTCTCTCTCTCGCGCATGGCGTATACGTGCATGCTTTCCTTTGTTTGTGTGAGTGCACGCACACACGTCATGGCGCCTGGAGTCGGCCCCCTTAAACACATTTAAATGTTTATAGTCTAATAACAACATATACCATTTTATTCGTGAAACTTCAAAGAATCATTTGGCACCTGAATAAGTATTACCGCAAAAGTACAAAACACTTCCAAAGTTGAAAATTTGCGATTTTTTTCAAAATTGATTTTTTCAAAATTGGTACGTTCTGGGGAAAAACGGATTACAGATTCGTAGTCAGCACATTAAAGTCTATAAGAAACGAATATTGAAGGTTACAAAATCAGACCCGTGTTGAACAGTGTTATTTAAGAAAATTAAATTAAATACAAAAATTTTGAAAAAAAGAAATTTTTTTATGACTAAACAAAAAGAATTTAGTCAATACAAACATAGCTATTCATTAATGGATTTACTTCTTTGTAGGGCACTTTGCGGCGTTCTGACTGAACATATATTGTTATAACTTTCGGAGTTGCAAATACGCCGATTTAGGGTTGCATAATTAAAAAACGAAACACGGAGTAGGTCCTTGATGCTATTTCCAATATCAACATAGATGTCCGTAGGAGCTAAAAACGATATTTTCATTTCTCAAATCCATTGTTTTTAAGCGTGGCAAGGGATACAAAAGTTAAAAATTAAAGATGGCATAAAAATGAAGAATGTTATTTTCACCTGTTATCTAATGCTTAGGACCTCTATTTGCAGAAACTGCATCAACAAGGATTAGGAATGTATAAAATTCAAAAGATACATTTTTCGGAAATGTTTAAATAATTTATTTGGAGCAAGTTTGAACAAACCAATTTTCTAAACTTTCTTTTATTCGAGATTCATCTGGATTCGTGCTAATTTTTATATACACATGTAGAATAGGGTGTATAGTTTATGTATTATCAAATTTAGCTGCCGCTGACTGCCTCTGAACAAATTATTTCATTTTTTCTAAAATAGTTCGATGCGGAGAATGCGCGCACTGATGCGACTTACAGTAGACTCCCGGTGATCCGGCCCCGCTTTCTACGTAGTACACTTCGTAAAAGCAGGGCGGGTGCTCGCATCAGTGCGGGCGTTCTCCGCATCGAACTATTTTAGAAAAAATGAAATAATTTGGTCAACTGCAGTCGGCTGCAGCCAAATTTGATAAAAACATAAACTATACATCCCATTCTACACGTGTATATAAAAATTAACGCGGATACGGGTGAATATCGCAATTATTCAATAATTTTTTTTATAAATTATTTAAAAATTTCCGAAAAAGTACCGTTTTATAAATACCTAAACCTTGTTGATGCAGTTCCTGCAAATAGAAATACCATTAAGGTCCTAAGCAACGTTTTCTTAATTTTCCAATTCTAAATTGGCGTTTTGCCCCACTGTGCGGCCGCCCGACGGGCGCTCTGATTGGCCAGTGTTTTTCGTTAATAATTCAAAAACGAAGCTTCAAACAACATTGCTGTCAATGGGAAAGTAGTTTAGAATCACCGCAGCTACCCCCCATTTCCCAGAGTTCTGGAACACCCTGTATTGCTTTATTTAACTCGTAGTCTTCTCATCTGTTTGCTTGGGATCCCAAACTGCGAAGCGCATACAACCCTACCGATCGGCGGCATCAAGTTCCCATTCCACAATTTTACTATATTTCTGGATTGGCATCGCACTGCCCTGCTCGGCCCGACGAAGCGCTCGAGCTTTGTACATACTTTGCTAGTTCAAAACATGGGTTTTCTCCCCACTACTTTATTTTCCATCGAAAATTTAGAAACTGCTCTCGCACCCCTGGAAATACATTCTTGCACTCCCAGGGGTGCAGACACTCCAGGTTAAGAACCATTGCTGTACAATATATAATCCTTAAGCTTAATGTCAGTAGCCAACCACCAGTTTATGAAAAAACTACGAAAATCTTTGTATGGAACTGTGCGCTGCACAGTCTCTCCACAGAGAGAGAGGCACTATCGCTCCCGCAGTGCCGGGTACATGTTTGTTTCCTTTTACACAATTTTAAAGCAAAGGCTAAAAATTTTCTGGAGCATCCTCACTAATTTTAGCTACGAGCCGCCACTGATTATACTGTAATTATTATATTTTATTATATTATAATAATCTCGGAACCACTCTGGTACAGTCGAACCGCGATAACTCAAATCTCAAGGGAAGAGAAAAAAACTTCCAATTATAGAGGTTTGGTGTTATCGAGTGTTCGAGTAAGAGTGGTTTAGCACACGAAAATTCGACTTATAGAGGCTTTGTATGACAGTTAACTTTCCAACTTGCGAGGACGGAAAGGAAGGCAAATTAAATTTTTTCGCGTGAATTACTTTTTTATTGTACACGTACTCGTATATAAACGTAATCAGAAGACGAAAGTTAGGTCACTATACATACATATATGTACCGACTTCTTATTATTCAAAAAATCTGTAATTTTGCTCCGAGTTATTGTATTAACACATTGTTTATCTATGAAAATTGACGAAAAACGGTTAGCTTCCATGCATATGCACGTGGTCATTTTATGTTTTGAGACAATTCTAACGGTTGAAAGGAAGGAAACAATTGAATGATTCTGGCACAAAGTTGTAAACTTCGAGTTGCAGAGGCAGCAGCGATAGAAGTTCGACTTATAGAGGTAAACTTGGAGTAATAGAGATTTAACTATTCTAAATTCGAGTTACAGAGGTAAAATGATGCATCTGGACATATGGCAAATAATTCTAGATAAAGTAAGTTTTATTTCGACTTATAGAGGCTTTTGCAGCGGAGCGGAAGAGATCTAAGAAAGTTTTCGTCTTATAGAGGTTTTCGAGTTATAGAGGTTCGAGTTATCAAGGTTCTATTGTATATCTCATTTTAAGTCGCGGAATTCTTTATTAACGATGAAAGTGATAAATTAGAATCTGCGTGACTCTATTCCCTATCTCTTAAAAAACTCGTGAAGACTTTCCACGTGACAAGTTGAAGACAATAACCATGCAAATAATTACATATCTTTGAGTATTAGCGCACTGCGTGTAAAGAACAGTTGGAAGGGGAAGCAAGCGCGTGAAGGGTACTACCGCTTGGGAGCACTGCTGTTCCTTATTTGCAACACAGCAACCTGTTTCTTTACTTTTTCATCTACTGTAATTAATTATAGAATCAATTTTGTAATGAAAATCATCAATTTGAGGATGCTGTTAAGGAATTTTTCCAAATATTATTGACAGAAGTTTAAATAGCGGGCATCGCGTAGAGTCGCGTCGCGTTGCTTGCACCATACTATTTTGCTCCGACGCCGCGGGTTATCCCATCGCTGAACCTCTTCCCGTCACCGTGGCCCGCATGATGCTCGCCACATCGCCACACTTCCGCGCTGCACGACACCTTCAAACCGCTGCACTCCAATATTTCTTCGCCAATGTTGCTTGCGCCCATCCGCCCCAAATCTCTCACCTTTATACCAAGTGGGCAAGGGTACTCCGTCGAACGCCTTCACGAGCGATGCTTCTGTTACGTAGGAAGTTCGGAAGTACGTTGTTTCCTCCTTACTTCTATTATGCCTGTTAGATATAAGTTTATACGTCAAGATTATCTAGCTCGAGATTATAAACGACTGCAATGTTCCAAGGTTCTGGGGTAAGTGCCATGGGGTTCATCACAGTCCTCTTACCAAAAGGCATAGCCTTCCCCGCTCCATGGCCAGATCCTCCAGGAACAGAGTCCATATTCATTCACCTTTAAGACATGCAATAAATTAGTCAATCCTAGGACATCCGTAACTGAATGGCGTCGGGCCACCAGCCATCGTCTGTCACCCAGGTTGACGATTCCCAAAACACTCTTCGACCACACGTAGGACTGCGTCCCCACCATAAATTATACACAGGGTGCATAGTACTTCGCCACCCGATCGTATTTCTTCCTTAAAAAAATACGCTAACGCTAACATGCCCTTATTTGGTAATCGGGAGTGCATGCAGTCGGGTCTGCCCCTTCCGCGATGACGCGATGACGTAACCCTTCAGGGCGACCTTTTGGACTCCCTTGGAAGATTCTGTACCCCCACCATATTTTTGGTCCGGCTTTCGGATATAAAAAGGGCACGAAATCTGCCCTCGGCGGCTCAGTATTAAATAATCTAGCTTCGTGTCGTCAGTATCGACTAAATTAAGGGGGCCAACTCCGAATCGATCTAAGCGCCATTCGACAGAACGGGCGTTAGTGAAAACAGAAAAATCGTCTGCTTCGAAATTTGACGGGGTGACATGTAAAGTCATTATACAGAACTATAAACTCATGCTGTGACATCTAACATCATTAGGCAGAATTATAAACGGAGAGTGGGAGGCCATAGTTGCCAAATCACATCATTTGAGAGTTCTGTTGCACTGTTGTTGGACAATCCTGGCCATCAGCAAAATGAATCGGCTCGAGCCGAGATTTCGATTCCTGCCGGATATAGACATATACATATAGCTGCTGAACCGCTGGAAACATTTTTGTAGGTTCGATCCCCCTTGCTATCATTTTTTACATCAATTTTTTTTAATTCCTAACTATGTGACAATGATCAGTATTTGCTTACCAATATTTTAAAAACGTTTGTTAAATATTTTAATTTAGTATACGTAAATATGAAGTTAGAGCGCTCTTCGTGCTACCTTTTCCCTTGCCATGTATCTTGCCAATTATGGTACTGTTTAATATTTTTAACATTAAAATAAAATGTATGAAGCGCATTTTCAGACGTCTTAGATTGAACAGTCTTGCGAAGTGCAGGAAAACTCGTGTGATGTTTTACTACTATTTCGCCTTTCTTTTATACCACACAATTATTTCTTTTTTACAAATAATCAGAAATAAAGGAAAATATTTATTCGTACAGATTTTATGCGAGTACCGAATATGCATATATTGATAATTGTTAATTCATTTCATTCGCTTTTTCCCATTGCTTCGGTCATTGTGTAGAATGACAAACGAAAAATTCGGAGACATAGCTGATATTGTCATATCTATTACAGTTTTGCTTTTCAGGAAAACTTCGATAGATTCGACTCAAGTTGAGATTTTGATTTTTGCCGAACATAAAAGAGAATAGTGCAAATGAAAGAGGAGATTCAAGAGTCAAGTTGAAAAAGAGATTGATAAAACCCTATTAATATGTGTAAGAAAATAATTTTTGGACCTTATGAGAGAAGGGCTCTTATTGCTGCTTGACATAGGTCAGGCACAGCCAACTGGCGGGCCGCGGGCCACGCGGTTCATCTTACAAACAAATGACGGCCCTCACACCCTGCGTCATAGTTGCGGTGTCACACCGATTTCCGTCTTGCTGTCACGTCATAGGTACATCTGACGTACATAGCTCTATCTTTGTCTATCATAGCTTTCTGTTGTTAGAGAGAAGCATAAAATGATCGAAAAGGACCATGGTGACATTGTATTGTTGTACAGACTACGGTCACGAGAGCTAAACAAAACAACTTTTTAACACATACACGCCGACATAATCATTTGAATACCTATTCAAGCACCTTCAATAATCTTACATATATTTTAATTATATTACAATTATATTATTGTTGTATAATATAGTTAATATATTTCATATATATTAACATAGCAGCTTTATTGGTAATATAAATGAAACATACCACCAAATGATTGAAATTTTGAGTTGATCATTTTGAGCTTTGACGTGTATACGCGTCCAAATGTTAGAAATATCAAACAGTTCCATAATTGGCAAGATACATGGGAAGAAAACGGTAGAAAAAATCGCTTCAACTTCATATTTACGTATATTAAATTAGGGTATTTAACAAATATTTTTAAAACATTTGTAAATAAATATTGATCATTGTCATATACTTAGCAATGAAAAAAAAATGAATGTAAAAAAATATACCCCAAGGGGACTCGAACCTACAAAAAAGTTTGCAGCGGCTCGAATCAACATCTCGGCTCGAGCCGATTCATTTAGCTGATGCTTATGTTATAATTGTAACAGATGTGACAACAGCGTGACAGAGGTTTGATACGTGCCGGCAACTATGCCTTACTGGTGCCTGTGTGCACGCATCACGTATTCACGTATGAATCGCCGTTCGTGGTGTGAAATTATAACTTACATTTACCGACTCATTTGTATTTTTATCGACCCTGACGGTAACTTGGCCAAATTCACTACAATGTACCATAAACGCCACCGACGGAGAATCAGTGAACTATTCTTACGTCGGATGCGTGCAAATCGTAACAGTCGTCTTCCGCCTTCCAGAAGTGATAGATTGTGAAAAATCGAATTTTTGTGATCTTGTGCTACTTCAAGACAGTCGGGTAGAGTGTTTTAGCAGTGAATAAACTATTAATTCGTTCAATATTTGCTAACTGTGAAATGTGTCAAATCGCCTGCAGCCATCTTGTTTCCTACGTCGTTGTCTGTCTCAAGCTTGCCAGTTTAAGAAATACCATTGTTCTCAACCAATGGTGTTTATTGGCGTTCAAACATACTTCCCCGGCTGTGGTGAAGTCTACCCGTGTGTACTATATCCGCGAAAGTTTCATTAATGCAATTGTTCAGACGAGTATTTGCTGCTACGAAATCGAGTCTCTCTCTCGCGCATGGCGTATACGTGCATGCTTTCCTTTGTTTGTGTGAGTGCACGCACACACATCATGGCGCCTGGAGTCGGGGCCCTTAATACTCTAGCTCACAACAGCGAGATTGGGTTTTAGTCCCTCTCAAGCGATTTATAAAGCATTTGTATCCGTAAAGTTTGAAGAAGGTGGATTTTAGTTCCGCGACAAACTGCTAAATTACAAATAGCACCTTAATAAAGAAATAGAAATTTTATTATTTAATTATAGACATATTTATTTCATTTCATTTTCCTATAGCGATTATTAGCAGTAATACCCTACCACATTAGATACACATTAACCGCTCAGGGTGTATCGAATTATTATAAGTTACGAGATTACATTTACTAACAATCCTGTGGCTCCCAGTTCTGAAATAAGCTCTGGTTCGTCCACGACAACCTTCCTGTGGCACCCAGTTCTGAAATAAGCTCTGGTTCGTCCACGAACTCTAACCTTCCTGTGGCTCCCAGTTCTTCAATACGCTCTGGTTCGTCCACGCGCTTTCCTATCAGACGGCTCGTCCGTTTACCTAACAAAATTCACAAATAACCGATCCTCGGCTCCGCAGCCGTGCCCCTCTGCCCTCGGCTCGTAACGCCTCTAACTTGAATTTCTGCACCCTTGCATGATGTTTCAGTGAATGATTCGGTATTCCTTTCGGTATTCCTTCCGTTATTCCTTCCTATTACTTCTTCTTGCATGATGTTTCAGTGAATGATTCGGTATTCCTTCCGGTATTCCTTCCTATTACTTCTTCTTCATCGATGCGGATACGGGTTGCCAAGATTATTTTGCAATGGGCGTATTCGGCCGATATCTCCTCCCTTTTCCAGATTCGACCCTCGAATTCCCTGCGAGCCGCTATTCGGTTCCACCTGTCGCCGAAAACGCCTTTCAATTCGTTCACTAGATCGTCGACGTACATTCCCACGTGATCTGTCCTCGAATGAGATCATTCGAGAGCCTGATATCTCAGCCGCGAGACTACTAATAGTTTTGCTGTGCCGCTCTCAATTGCGCCCCCACACGTCGAAGGTTTCGCCCTTTCCATCGAAATAATAATTCATAAATAATTCTTTTTTCTCTACGCGTCGTAGAGATAAAACGTGTAGGTTTACAAAGCGTGTCTATTTATGGGGCCGACTGGGACAGTGCATGTAGCTGTACGAGTGTAATGAGTCTAACCGCCAAGCAAATATTAATATTCATAATAAGGAAAATAGAAGTTCAAATCAATCAAGTACACCCACAGACCGTACAACCTTGCATCTCCCTATCAAAAGAGAGTGCAACTTGGTCAACATGGATATCGATGGCACAACCAAATCGAATCTAAAATTGACTGGTAGCGACCCAAGAAACACAAAAATTAGCCAGAACATAACAAAAGCAAACACAAAATGTCATTCACACCAACAAATTTAGTGCCCTCAACGCGAGTAGCAATGTGGAAAAAGAAACTACAGTTAGGAGAGTAGAACCAAAAACTACACCAATCTTCGTACAAAGCGTAACGAACTACACTTCAATGATAACCAACATAAAAACAGTAATTAATCACAATAAATATGTGTGCAAAACATTAGTAAACAACTTAGTCAGGATAAATACCTACTTTGTAGAAGCATACTGCAAATTAGTATATCACTTTAGACAAAACCAAAAAGAGTTTTACACCTACTTTAGGTAACGGGGAGCGCGCAAGGGCCTGCCGATGAAATGAAGCAGCAAGCACAATCACAGAACACATTTTATTTTTCCAGTACACTTTTAACGACCACGTAGCGGGTCGACAGGCACGCTTTTCGTGTATGTTTCGCAGTATAAAATTTCTTACTGCCCGTGATCGTTCGCGAACCGGCAATACCGCGCGTGAGCTTCCCCGCTCCTCGGGACGTGGAGGCTAGAAAAACGTCTCTGGGTTCATTTGTGCCGGGTACCTTCTATCTGTTTGGCCGCCGACAAACGCTACATCTACTAACTATGATAAAACAAGAGAGAACATATAGAGATGTAATTAGAAATTTGTACCCGCCAGTAGCAACAGATGACATCAAACAGAAACTGCGAAACAGAGGCTTCAAAACAAAAGAGCCTTTACCAATGTTCTTCATTGACCAAGACCAAAAGAAAATAACAAACAAATATACGGAATCCCTCACCTTCTGGATACCAAAATTACAGTGGAACACCCACGCTATGGACACACTAAAATGTATTGCACCAAAGCACACTTCTGCGTTTTTGCAGGAAATCATCCATAGCAAGAATGCAAGAAAGCCCAGACATTCCCCCAACTTGCGTGCTATGTAACGGACCCCACACCGGTAACTACAAAGGATGTGTTGTCTATCTGAGTAAAGAGCTCCAAAACAAAAAGAATGAATGCTAGCATCATAGAAAGAAATCGAATACATACCCCGACGCAAAGACATATTTACCGAACAACCTCTGAACACCAAAGCTACTCACAAGCCGTCAAAGCTAAATCACAACAAATAGACCTCGAGAACGAAAAGAAAACCAGAATAGCTGAATTTCTGAACAAGTTTGCAAACATGTTTAACCGACTGATGAACCAGAATAGTATGATCATTAATCTATTAACAACTGTCATTAAGAATTCACAGAATCACAATGGATAATACATTTAGAATTGTCCTCTGGAACACCAATGGTATAGCGTTTAGCCCAACACAAACATGAAATAGAGGTATTTCTTAAGATACAAAAAAATCATACTATTAATCTCCGAATCTCATTCACTGAAAAGGACTTCTTTCAAATCTACAATTGCAAAGTCTATCACACACAACATTCTAGTGGCTGAGCACGGGGAGGCGAGTGGAAGAGAAGAGAAGAGCGAGGGGAAGAGAGTGAAAAATACGAACAACCATACATACAAGCTACAGCTATTAACATAAAACGACCAATCGGACCCTTAACAATAGCTGCGGTATATTGCTCACCTAGAGCACAAATACCAAAGAACAATTCAACATATTTTTCGACACTCTCAGAGGCAGATTCATAGCTGGTGGTGATTTTAACGCCAAACACCCACAATGGGGATCATGGCTGTTAAACCCAAAAGGAAGAGAACAGCAAAAAATTCTCAGCCTTAATGCATTAAAGCTTTAAACATAGAATATGAAGGAATTCAAACCTGACGGGATAAGCTGTTCTCACGCTTGAAGAATTGTGAAACATCGATCGATCTCTTGAGAATCTCCCCTTCGCTGTTTTACCGATGTCCGAACCTAACCCGCGCTGCCAAAAACCGACGAGCACATTGAGCCAATTAAATTTTGCATTTAAAATTTAATTTGCTGAATTTGCAGGATCTGCTCAGTTTCTGCTGTCTTTCTGCCATCAGATTCTGCGCGCAGACTCTGTTGTGCTTCTGCCTCCAATTTGACAACAGGTTATGTTAGCAGCATGAAGCATCGCACGCTCCACGGTGTAGGTTCGTGTATCGCAGCGTCACATGCTTCCGTTATAATATTTCGTCATTTTCGTTACATCGTGAACCGTCACATGGGTAATCGAGAGTGCATGCAGTCGAGTCACCCCTTCTTCGATAACGCAATGACCCTACGTTACCTGCGTAAACCGTCGGGCACAAACTGTAGGAAGGTCCTTCAGTTTGCCAGGTCAACCCTGGCACAAAGAAGCCTCTAAGACAACCTCCCGGCGGTGGTTAAAAAGGCTAACCTAACCTAACCACCACTTCAATGTGACGCTGCACCGTCCCCATCAACATCCAGCTTAACAGGTGGTACAGCTCCTGAATCTCCTGCCATAGTCCACACCTCCCAAGCAACCACCCTTAATATGGCGGCCACTATGGCCTCCGTCACAAAAGTTAAACTGGCCCTAAATGCCACTCCCCTTCCCGCTCTCCTGGTACCAAATTTTAGCAGCTCCAAAGAGTCAGAAATGGAAATCTAGGTTAGTGTCTTTACTTCCAATAGGTTTAACCCCCTTAGCTTTTTCTCCGACGCCTGTGCGGAGAATCTGCCCACCGGCATGCTCCCGAACCTTCGCGTAAGCGTGCACCCAACTCCTTCCCCGCAGAGACCACCAAAACAAAATGAAGCACGGTACCACGCGAAGGCATTACTGCCCGCCCACCCCCAATTTTGATGGGAACATTAGCCTTTTCTCCAAGTCTCTTTAGGCCCAACACGAAGATAATTTCACTTCAACAGTGTAAACGACTTCCTACAATTTAAAGCCAAGCTTCAAGAGAGTAACAGGGAGTTCCATACGTTTACCCTAAACTCTGAAAAAACCCTTACCCTCGCGTTAAAAGGGCTACCCCTCACGTCCACCGAAGAGCTAGCTCTAGAGCTCAAAGCTATTGGTCTCACTCCCGTTACATGCACTCCACTTGCAAGGAAGGATTCCACTAAAGCCGCCAATGCAATTTCAAAAATAATTCCAGTGGAAATATACACTTTAACCACTCTCTCAGAGCCCCCTACAGACTGGTCTCACCCGATAGTTTCACTTTCTTCGGTGGCCCTAGGCAGCGCCCTTCCACACTAGACATATTCCTTGTACACCACCCATCCAATTTTTAGTGCTTTACCATAGACGATGCAGCTACTAAACACCGACCTGTGCTCCTAAACCGCTGTAAAGGGCCCGTCCACTCTCCCAACACAACCCATACGGTAAACTGGGATGAGTATTGTAGAAGTTATTTTTCGTAAACCTCACGTAGATTGGAATAGAGAGCAGGTAGAGTAATAAGATATCAGTCTGCTTCAATTAAACACTAACTTTATTATTATTAAACGTCGACACACGACAACTCTCACACGATACTCACAATACTCTCAATTCAACACTCTCTGCTCACGATACGTCTCTCTCAAACTATTCAAACTAGTATTCTCAATCAGCTCTCTTCTAACTCTCCCTTAGCTCTGCCTTGTACACGCATCATTCACTCTATATATTCTTTCACTCTTAGTTACTCTCTCATTCTATTCCTCATTTGCTCTCACTCATTCAGGATACACGCTGCAGACATTCCTTGGCGACAGTCAGTCGCGTCCACCCGAATCCTTGGGCCGCTGTACCCTCCATTCACACGATCTTCTCAAGTACTCAGCTCCAAACATATCTTTCACACCTCGGGATCATTCTAAACAGTCACGCAGTATTTCGAATCCCACAGTATCTTAACCTCACCGAAAATCTTCGACTAAATACCCATCTCGGCGTGGAACAAGAGGTTGAAAACTGCATCAAATGTCTTGAATCCTTTCTCATTGGCTGCAGGAGAAAAGCGTCCTCTTCCAAGGACAAACCTGAACTTGTACTATTGACGTCCGACCCCACCCTAAACTCCTACACCTCCGACAGATGAAAGCTAAGGAAGCTTTATCAACGATATGGCGCTGAATATCACAGACAGGCCATCCGACTACTATCACGTGAGATTAA
The DNA here is from genome assembly GCA_951802735.1 of Nomada hirtipes. Classification (NCBI taxonomy): domain Eukaryota; kingdom Metazoa; phylum Arthropoda; class Insecta; order Hymenoptera; family Apidae; genus Nomada; species Nomada hirtipes. The sequence goes on along the minus strand of OX637919.1, from coordinate 5,063,913 downwards.
GTATAGGATAAAGCCCTGCGTTCAGATTTCTGGCAAAAAAATCAAGTCATTTAAAAAAACGGACTCTGTCTTCTGGAGTGTTACGAGCCGGGGCTGTGGGCAACGCCTAGGCCGGCGATGTTGATATTACCCAAGGAATATGGTTGAGAATTTGTTAGTTACGTGCACGGACAAACCTGATGCGAAACCAGGGAGCCGCTGGGATTGATGTATGCGAGGACGAACCCGGTGCGAAACCGGGGAGCCTCAGGAATAGAATCAAGCGCGGACGAACCTGGTGCGAAACCAGGGAGCCGCAGGAGGGTGAAACGTCGTGGACGAACCCGATGCGAAATCGGGGAGCCACTAGGAAAAAGTTCGCAGACGAACCCGGTGCGAAACCGGGGAGCTGCTGGGAGGTTGGTTTATTCACAGACGAACCCGGTGCGAAACCGGGGAGCTGTTCGGAGGTCGGTAGACGTGCGGCGAACCTGATGCGAAATCAGGGAGCCGTCGGATACAGACGAACCTGGTGCGAAACCAGGGAGCTGTAGGATGGGTTAGGTTTCGTGGACGAACCCGATGCGAAATCGGGAAGCCACTGGGTTGGAGTAGTTACCTTGTTTTGGATAAGACGTGTGAACGAACCTGATGCGAAATCAGGGAGGTACGTATGTACGTATGTCTCCCACACTGTGGGTACGTTATTACTAATATAAAGGATTACGGAGTAAAGATAGGTTTTAACGAATCTACTCGATTTAATGGTGAACAGTTTATAAGTTTATATTGCAACCAGTTGTTTATACAAGTGTAATTGTCGCGATATAATTAAATAGTGTGAGAATTATTACCTAAGCTGCACGGTGTTGACGCACTGGCGATGCGGGGTCTGAGAACGGTTACAAAGTATGCCGAAAGAACTTCAACCGGACTATGCGGATTCTAACGGGTTAACTTGATTTGAATGGTGCCCTAAGCCCAATTCTTACTGAATGCAACCGACTCTGTACAAGTGTAGTTATGAACCGAAGATGATTAGAAACGGAGGGTTTATATAGTTCCGAAATGTATGAAGGGGCTCATTAGAAGCCTCCATACATGGTAAGGACACGGAGTCGTCGTCGGGTCACGAATGCACTTAATCGGTCACGATGCAGTTGGTCGATACTAAAAGGGTTAACCTTCGTGTGGTAGCGAGATAAATCTTTAGGCATCTTCCGTTTCTACGCAAGAGCGAACGACGCGTGCGAGCGCAGCGTAAGAGAATATTATTCATACGTAACAGGAGTAACATTAGAATCTTGAATAACACCAAAACTAGGAGACATACTAGATAGACACCGGTCCTGAACACCTGCCGTAATAGCTAGAATAAAGAAAACCAGGGCCGCCGCCGGAGCCCTGCATCGTCACTCTGCGCTGCCTCTTCCCTCCGCCTGAATCTCAGAGTCTCCATCTACAAGGTTCGCCTCCGACCAGTCCTGACCTATGGAGTCCAAATCTGAGCAATTGCCCCAAAGTCGACGCTCGTCAAGCTGAGTTATACTCAACATCGTATCCGCAAAATCATCTCCGGAAAAAGCGCGCGATTACCCGACTCAAAAACTTCTGAACGAACTTAAAGTGGAGGATGTAAACTACCATATAAACTCCCTGAGTTCAAAACTATCTGTGGACAAACACCCGAATCCACTTGTTGGGCAAACTGGACTTTATGAAACAAACCATACTCCATAAAACCTTAAAATCAAATTCCCTGGATCTATAACCCATGACCCAGGTTAAATTTCCTATGCCACAAATTCCTTTGGTGCATTTTTTCATGTTACGGGTTTATTTGCAAACTTTATCCCCTCCTCCCACCTAAACTTTCTCTATTTTTTTAATCTGCAGCAGGTAATACCACCAAAATGCCCATGTACCATCGGTAAGAGGGCATTAAACGCTCTCAGGAACGACTCACCCTTTTTTTTTCGAGGTAGAAATCTTCCACAGATACCTCCTGTCCTGGGGGGAGGGCTGGAGGTAGTGCCGGATTTTTACCGGCTAAAGGAAGCTCCGTGACCTCCAAAGATATCTTCCGCTGCTTCCCCGCGACCCCGCCAGTTGGCCCTATCTTCGGGAGGGTCTTATATGACCCTCCGGTTCACCACGGTGCAGGCCGCGCCAGGGGTGACACCCAGCGTGACCTTCCTCCCTGGCCGCGTCCAGGACGACCCGAGCCCCCACTCGAGGCCCCTGTATCCGGCACAGGAACTCATCGAAGCACCAGTCCCCGATGAGCACCTACGTGACCCAGTAGGTGAGCCTTCCTCTGCCGCGCTCCAGCCATTCGTCCAAGCTAGGCAGGACCGCCCCGACTGCCCCTGGCGGCTTCTTGGTCGACCAGTTCTACCTTCCACTTGGCACGCGCAGCCAGCCGGCCCTGACCCCTGACGTCCATCTTTTCCGTAATGGAACCCCCCCCCCCCCTCCTTTGACGAAGGTCACGGAGACGCTCATGTAGCCACACGCAACCCTAATGGCCAGGTCGTTACCCATACAGGGTCCGGTGGAGTTCGACATTACGCGTTTAATGGAGGGTTCGTGGGGTGAATCTGGACAACTTTTTCCTTTACCAAAATATTAGTTGAAACTTCGTTTTTGAGTTATTAACGAAAAACCCTGGCCAATCAGGGCGCCCGTAGAGCGCGCGCTCAAGCGCGTGGCTCTCAAACGCGCTCGGTCGTGGCGTGAGCCAACGCGTTTCTTCGTGACCACAACCGAGCGCCGTTGTGAGCCAAAAACGAAGCTTCAAACAACATTTTGGTAAAGGAAAAAGTTGTTCAGAGTCACCCCAGGAACCCCCCATTAAACGCGTAATTTCGAACTCCGCCGGACCCTGTATGGGTAACGACCTGTAGAGAAATGTGTTTGTTAAGAATTATTGCTACGATTTGAACACTAATATTAAGGAACTTCTTAACATTTTAGCCCAGTTTATGTACCTAGGAGGATCGATGCTTATGTCATAAACTTCCAGCGTTATTTTGGAGGATTTGACGCTTATTTGAATAGAATCACGTTTTTCATCACCTTTGTGTCCTTCTAGTATAGTCGCAAAAAGTCGCAGGATTTATTTAGACTATAATGTTCGTATTTACATCTCGTTTGAAATCAAACCAAATTTGTTGGGACTCAAAGGCCCTTAGTTATACACAAAAAACTTAATAATTGGCTTTCAACTTTATATTTTGTTTTAATTTTTTAATTTAAAATAAAGTTGTTAGTGTGCGTAACTTCCCTGGATATATGCACGACGTGCCGTCTATGTCTCTGCTCGAAGGACCACCCATGTTGTACTGCTTGGGACCGCGATGATAATAATAATCGTGACACGTATTAATATAACAAATAACTGTTTATTATACATCGAGGTTAAAGTAGCGTGTATATGTATATGCGTTCCTGAAGTTCTCTTACTGTATGTATAGCTATATTGTCAGTATTTCTACTGACTTCTATCTATTCTATTCTGTTCTACTGTGTATCAGTGTACTAATGTAGCAAGGCCCGAGTCCTGACGCTTAAGTGTCACAAGTGGCACAAGTGTGCACAGTAGTCAAAATCTAAAGTGACAAGCTATTTTGGGAGAACTTCATAAATAAATATAGAATTAATGAGTGTTTGTGGAGCAATAAATTTTTGCTAAAAAATTATGCAAAACATGATGTACTATGCAAAATTGGGTAGGTTAAATGCCAATTCACGTATAGAACCAAATAATCCATAAATCCATGAGAAGCCTAAAATTAATTATATTTCATAATATAATATTGTATATTTCGAATTGTTTCCAATAGATAATTAATAGCAGAATCATCCATATGAAAATACATAGTTTCTATAATCACTAGGTTCATTTGCTTTCAACTCTTTTAATAATGCAGAATTAGAAAATCTGTTTAAAATCTTTTTAGTCTTCAATTTTGTATTTTTTGTAATTGACATACCTCCTACGATAGCCAATAAGACTGGAATTGAAAGAGAATCCGAAATTTTCACGCACGTGTTTGAGCGTTGACGTCACATGACAACCTGAGAGCAATCGGTAGTGTGGAGGCTGCATCAGCTGAAAATGATGCTAAAAACCTTTTGCTATCCCCTGTTTTGCACATCTTCAGAAAAAGTACCTAAGTCACGTACTCCGCGACTGCTGTGAAATACCCTGCCATAAACCTTGCCTTCTGGCACCTTCAAAAGTACTTATCGCGTTGGAAAATATCTATATGATAAAAGTTTAAAAGATAAAGGATTTTTCTAAAAAAACAACAAAAAATGAAAGCAAGTTTTTTCTTAACTGTTCACCATTAAATCAAGTAGATTCGCCAGAACCTATCTTTACTCCGCAATCCTTCATATTAGTAGTAACGTTCCAACAGATACAACTTAACCGCTCGAGTTGTATCAAACTTTAATTTAGAGTTACGAGACAAACTAACATCCAAAACAAGGTAACTACTCCAACCCAGTGGCTCCCCGATTTCGCATCGCGTTCGTCTACGAAACCTAACCCCTCCTACGGCTCCCTAATTTCGCATCAGGTTCGTCCGCGCACCTAACTAACAAATTCACAACCATATTCCTTGGGTAACATCTCCGGCCTAGATGTTGCCCACAGCCCTGGCTCGTAACAAGGGTCAGAGCGGGGGACAGAGCATGGAAATTTGAAGAGATGGCAAGAGAGAAGGAAGAAAGAGGCTTACAATTAGTAAAGGAATGTGTAAAAGAGAAAGACACAGGAGGAATGAAGACTAGAAGTGTCATAGAGAGAGAAGGGTACTTGAAAAAGAACGGGGTTAGCTTGCTGAGAATACAACAAAGACGAGAGAAAGCTGCGGACAGAATAGAAGAGTTAAGGAACAGAAATAAGGAAGAAGTGCAATATAATGAAAAAAGCAAATCCAAATTCAGCCAAAAGTATGTGGGGGCACTTCCTACATACACCGCTAGGGGACGAGCACGACGATCCGGCTCCCGAAGGTGGTTGTATAAGTCTCCGCGACTATATATACTGTTGCGTCGCGATTGGTGGGATATAGGAACTTTATGTAGGTTCGGTTGCCCGTGGAGCGCTGAACCGCTCTGCTCGTGGAAAAGCGCGGATAAATCAAACACAAAAGATTTTATAAAGAACGACTATTTATTCTGTAGTTCAGTGTAAGGGTACTGATAGTTCGAGAAATAACGAAGTTCTGATGAATGTGGCTTCTTCTTCTTCCCATTACGGCTCTGGTTCTTCTTCCTGAGTTCCTTGGTTTTCCCTTCTCTTCAGGTAGCGGCCAATGGGGTTGAGTCTTGCTGGGCTTTGGTTCGTCCTTGGACGCGTGGGGGTGGTAACGTTTCGCTTTCCGGTGAGGACGTAGGGGTGCGCGCGCAAGGGAGAAATAGGAAAAACCCGAGAAGGCGCATGAAAGTCGCGGGGTAACGGTAAATAGAGAGTCGTGGAAAAAACCTAAGAAAATACACGAGGGGAAAGGAATCTTACAGCACGTTGTAGGAATACGCGTACAATAATTAACAATGTACTGATCGGTGTATCGCGTATGTTCATCTAACTTTGAATTTCGGTCCTAGATTATTATCGTTATCGATAGATACAGTTATATTGTCGATCATCGGTTCGATATCACTAGATATTAACCCTAGTCAACGCGATAGCGTAACACCTCCCCCCTTATCAAAAAGGTGTTACCTATGGTGACGCCTTTCTATTGTCCTATTTTATACGTATAAATGTGTTTTCGTGCAAGGATTGACAAGGTTTCGGCTTTATTGATACATGTTTTATACGGTTTTACAATTTGCGTCGGGTCGGTGTGAGGTTCAATTTTTCAATTTCGCTCGCGCTTGATAACTAAAAGTCGGGTCTTATGAATGCTAGCTTAAGCTTGTTGGCGAGGACGGTCTTGTATTTGTTTGGTCCCAGCTCGATTTGGATCGTGAGGTCATTGTATACGTCGTGTATACGGTAAGGCCCTGTCCAAGTGGAATCGAATTTCGATGTCTTTGGCTCTTTTAGTAAATAAACGTGGTCGTCTATTCGAAAGATTCGCGGATTCGTATTTTTATCGTAAATTAGCTTGGTTTTTTCTTTCGCTCGATTCAGGTTGTGTGCGGCGGTAGCCTGGGTGGTACATATTTTTGAAAACAGCCCGTCGATGTATTCGATAAATGTCCGCGGTATTTTCTCTTCCGCGAATTCGGAGGGAATGAGAGCCTTGACACCGTAGACCAGTTCGTGGGGGGTGAATCCCGTTGCTTCGTGCACTGAGGTGTTATATGAAAACATACCGAATCTGATCCAGTCGTCCCAGTCTGTTTTAGTGCAATAATGTTTCAAATAGTCTATAAATACTCTACGCGCACGTTCCAGGGATCCTAAAGACTGCGGGTGGAAAGCAGTGGACGTGATTCTTTGAATTTTGAAGATCCTACAGAAAGTCTTTATAATTTGGCTCGTGAAGTTTCTGCCCTGGTCAGTGTGGATCGCCCTGGGACATCCATAGCGACTGATAAATTGTTCTGAGAGTGCAATTGCAATGGTTACGGAATCTATTGTTTGTAAGGGGATGGCATCAGAGTATTTAGTTAGGTTATCCTGGAGGGTCAATAAGTATCTATTTCCTTTCTTTGAAATTGATAATGGGCCCACAATGTCCATTTGGACTTTCTCGAAGGCTCTACTGGGTGTATCTGTAATACGCATGGACTGTTTGGTTTTTTCTGAAAGCATCTTGTTCTTCTGACAAAGGGGGCAGGAGCGGACTAGATCGGAGACTTGGTTTGCCATTCCAGGCCAATAGAAGGTTTCCATGATAAGGCTGAGTAATTTTCGCATGCCTCTGTGGCCGCCCACAGTGGATTCATGAAATTCTTTGATAATGTTCGGTCTACTTGATTCGTCGGGGGTCATTATTTCTCCGGAGCAGGCTGTGAAGGAGTACAGGGGGTTGTTAAATATTTGTTCTATTTGATGTTGGAGCTGGTCCCATTCAATGGGCTCTAACCCATTGTGGTTGCTGGCGATGCTAGCGGTCTTTAGGTCCAATGAGTCCATGAGTTGTTTTAAAGAATTTAATGAAGTCCTGAGGTCATGAAGATTAGTTGTTTCATCAGACGTAGCTTTAATGAATAGATGGAAAACATGGTGGGCCTCATTGGGGAAGGTCAGGGCATCCCCTACCTCGGTGGGGTATGATTCAAGATGGTCGATGGTGAGTTTCTGATGGGCTATTAAATTCAAGCCTGTCTGAGTTGTGATAGAGCAATCCGTTGGGAGAAAATGTATGAGATTGTCGCGGCGCATAAAGAGGTGATGTTTGGAGTACTTTATCATAGGTAATGAGGAGGTGTGGGCACCTGATTTGTCGTTGGTGACTCTAGTAGGTAGGATATTTTGTTTTGGTTCTCTGTGGGTGTTTCTTTCTATTTCGGTGTCCATTTGTATTGTTCTTAGCTTGGATTGCGTTCCAACAGCATGCGCTTCACTGCGCGTCTCTCTCTCTTCCTTGTGCTCCGGCATGTCATCTGGTACCGCACTGTTTCTTTCTCTGTCTGGTGCTGACGGCGTTGCGTCCAGAACAGCACCATATCCCGTCATCGAGCGTGCACTAGCCGGGGCCGGGCTGGAATGATGGGAGCTACAGCCTATCCGGTTTTCCAGCCAGCGGTTTCGAACATCGACTCCGGTGCGGGTGAACGCAATCCTCGCACAATCTACGGTCTTTGCGTAGCTACCCGTGGTCGCGTAGAGGGGTGGCTCTACTCCTCCCGGGGGCGACCCTTTAGAGGAAGCAGAAACCTCTTCCTCATCCGCGGTGTGATACTCGTCTGAGTCTGTGTCAAGAGAGTCTGAGTCTGTATTTCCGGTTTCAGGTATTGCTACCGCGTTCCCACGCGTTAGGAAAACGGCGGCTACCAATGATTCGTTGTCTGTTAGGATAGGATCGGTCTCTGATGAATCCGCGGCTAGCAGCTCGCCGGCGCCTGCGAGTGCCACACGCGCATTCGTCGAGTGGAAGTTTGTAGGTTCCGTGGGTATTAGTGGGTGAGATAGTGAGGTATGTTGAGGTTCAACGGGGTTTCTGGATAGGGCATCCGCGTTGGCGTTTACTCTTCCGGGTTTGTATACTATGTTATAGTCATACTCCTCAAGTTTTATGCGCCACCTCATTATTTTCGATGCAGGATCTTTCACGTTATGTAGCCAAACTAAGGGGCGATGGTCAGTAACGAGGGTGAATTGTTGGCCGTAAACGTATGGTCGGAATTGTGCTACGGCGTATACGATGGCCAGCAACTCTTTCTCGATGATGGAGTATCTGGTTTCGGTTTCGGTCAAAGTTCTTGAGGCATATAAAATGGGGAGATCTTGCCCGATGGGTCCCTGACTCAACACTGCTCCGATTGCGAAGTTGGATGCGTCGGTCGTGATCAAGAAGGGTCGTGTGAAATCTGGGAATTGGAGGAGGGGCTCCGAGCAGATTATATCGCAGAGTTTTCTGAATGCAGCTTGGGCTGCATCGTTCCACGTGAAGGCTGTGTCTTTCCTGAGTAACCGGGTAAGGGACTTGGCGATGTTTGCCATATCCGGAATAAATCGTCTATAGTATCCTACGAGTCCCAGGAATTGTTTTATATTCTTCGGGTTTTTGGGTAGGGGGAATCGTTTAACGACGTCGATCTTTGCGGGGTCCGGTTTTACGCCGCTGTTAGAAATTACGTGTCCCAGGTAGGTGGCCTCTTTGCGAAGAAAGGAACATTTTTCCGGTTGTAGGGTTAGCCCGGCGTTTTGCAATCGCGATAACAAGGTTTTTAATTTCCGCGTGTGTTCGGTGAGGGAATCGGCATAAACTACTATGTCGCCCATGTAAACGAACAATTCAGTTCCCGTTAAGCCGGACAGAGCCATGTCCATGGCTCTTTGAAAGGTGGCCGATGCGTTTTTGAGGCCAAAGGGCATTCGATTGAACTCGAAGTGTCCATTCGGGGTTGAGAAAGCGGTTTTTGGTTTGGACTCCCCCGAAATTGGTACCTGGTGGAAACCCGAAGCTAGGTCTAAGGTACTGAAGTACTTGGATCGACCGAGTTGATCCAGAATGTCGGTGATGTTAGGGAGCGGGTACGCGTCGCCTATAGTTTTGTCGTTCAATTTGCGATAATCTATTACTATCCGCCAGCGCGGCTTTCCCGTGGCGTCTGGTTTTTTGGGTACTATCCACACGGGGGAGTTGTACGGGGAAACGGAGGGTTGAATTAATTTACCGGCAAGTAGGGCATCGACTTGATTTTCTATCTCTTTCTTGTGGACGAGAGGGAACCTGTACTGTTTAGTGTTTATAGGGGCTTCGTCGGTCGTTTGAATGGAGTGGGTGATGAGCGTGGTACTACTTAAATCATCTTCGGGGAGGTAAAATTGGTAAGGAAATTCCCCGATTATTTCGAGGAGTCCCCCCCTTTCTTCCTCATTCAAATCATCCAGTCTAAGGATTTTTAGTAATTTAGAAATTCTCTGGGCGCTGGTTTCGATCTTATTTTCTTTGGGAGCTGTTCGCGGGGCCGGTGGCTTTACATGAAAGTCTTCTAGTTCGCGTGGTTGTACGGTGAGGGTAATGTGGCCAGGGGTGGTGTTTATTGCGAAGATTTTTGCAAACCCGCCCTCCTGTTTGGCCAAAACATCCCCCATAAAGACTCCCGGGCCAGCGTCCACGCGTTCAATGTACCCGAATTCCCTGTCTTGTGTAACCGGTAGCGTTACGAGAGTCTTGCTACGTGGGGACAGCTCGAAGGACGAAGATGAATGAAGAGACAGCTTGCGGTCGCTGAGTTGGACGACAGTGGGCGTGGTTTTGCCGAATACCACCGCCGCTTCTGTTTTTTTTAAAAAGGGCCCCCCTAATATCCCGCCTTCGGTCAGAGGAAAATCGTTGCTGACGGTTTGAAACTTTATTTCGGTACCGTACATACTTATGACCACTTGGCCACATGTACGGGGCATTCCTGATCCTATTCCTACGAGTTCGTACACGATATTCGTGTCGATTTCAGCGCGGGGGGTCAATTTTCCTAACTTGAGGAGGTTTAGTTCGGCGCCGGTGTCGATGAGGAAGGAGACGACGCCGTTCTTGAAGAGGGCGTTGTCGACCGATACAACAGGGGATCGCGAAATCCCGTCAAACGTCTGACGCGCGAAGCAGATCCGATGGGTGCGGGGCGCGCTAGGAGGGGTTCGGGCCGCGGCGCGCTCCGTTGCGGCCCCCCCTCTGTAGTTTAAAGACGGTCCGGTCCTAGTAGCCGGGGTGGATACAAATTGTCCGCCCTGATACGGGTTCCTATAACAACGGTTTTCCGTGTGTCCCGATTTCCCACAATTTCTGCACCAAAGTGGGCTTGGATGAGGGGGTTCGCGGGGGCAGTTCGCGCGCAAATGACCTCGTTTGCCGCAACCGTAGCACTCGCGGGAATCATTTTGATTTACGTCCGATCGGTACACTCTCGCACCTGAGGTGTGGGGGCTGGGGGTGGAACTCGCGGGTTCTTTCGTGCGCAACGCTGTCTTTAGAGCGTCTTTGAGGTTCGTGATACCCAACATTTCGAGAAGCGTGCTGGTCGTGCGGTCACGCAGACCGCCCACAAATCCCGAAACCGCCTCGAGCTCGAGGGCGCTCACGTGGCCGGTGAAGCTATCCGCGTTGTATTCTTCCCGAGCAATTTCGATCCCGCTTGCCAATATTTCGCGTACTCGCGCTCCGAAGGCTGCGATGCTTTCGTGTGATCCCTGCTGCACCCCTTTCAACTGGTTAAAAACGTGGCTTAGAGAAAGTTGGTCGCCAAAGGCGGCTTTCAAATGGTCGATGAATTTCTCAAGCGTAGCTGGTCTCGGATTTCCCCTGATTAGTGAGTCGGCATGTCCCACTATTTTGTTCCTCATGCGTCTGAGAAACAGCCATTGGTCCGCGGGTTTTATCGAGGTGTAGGCGTCCCGGCATTCGTCTATAAATCGCGTGAGGGAGCAGGAGCTGCCATCAAATCGGGGGATCGTATCCGCGACAAGATTTAGCGTGTATCGCTCGTGTGCGGGGTTGGTGGGGCGTATTTCGGCGTTGGTCGGTTCATTTTCGTAGTAAGAAGTGCTCGTACCCGGGGGGCTGAACACGTCGACCTCGCGGCGTACTTGCGGAATTATTCGCGAATCGGTGTATGGGGGGTTGCTTACCCGGGGTACGACTGGTAGAGGTACCGCAGGGACTGCCGTTACGGCTAAATCCTCGATCAAAAATTGCCCGCTACCACCACTAGCATTACTGCGCATGCCTCTGCGTTTTGGCGGCGCGACTCTTCTCGGGAACATATTCGGTATCGCGGTTTTCCGGGGTAATTATTTTAGAAATTACGGACTTACGTTTTGGTGGGTTCTCGGAAGGTTGACACTCGCAATTTCACACCGTCGACGCAAAATTCACTTTAATGTCTCTATGTTACCACTCCACTGACTGTCCGTCGATGATGCGGCGTTCCTCTGTCGACCAGAGTATTTGGCACGGTCGTAGCTCACCGCTTCTCTCCGATATTTATCTTTGCTCCTGGGAAAACCGTGTAAAACCCAGGAGAGAGAGATTGCACCGTTGATAAGCGCCTTCCACAAGCCGGCTGCAGAGGATGAATTTCCAAATTGTACTCCTTATTTTCAATTATCCCACCGCTGTCACCAATTTTGTTGCGTCGCGATTGGTGGGATATAGGAACTTTATGTAGGTTCGGTTGCCCGTGGAGCGCTGAACCGCTCTGCTCGTGGAAAAGCGCGGATAAATCAAACACAAATTTAGATTTTATAAAGAACGACTATTTATTCTGTAGTTCAGTGTAAGAGGTACTGATAGTTCGAGAAATAACGAAGTTCTGATGGATGTGGCTTCTTCTTCTTCCCATTACGGCTCTGGTTCTTCTTCCTGAGTTCCTTGGTTTCCCCTTCTCTTCAGGTAGCGGCCAATGGGATTGAGTCTTGCTGAGCTTTGGTTCGTCCTTGGACGCGTGGGGGTGGTAACGTTTCGCTTTCCAGTGAGGACGTAGGGGTGCGCGCGCAAGGGAGAAATGGGAAAAACCCGAGAAGGCGCATGAAAGTCGCGGGGTAACGGTAAATAGAGAGTCGTGGAAAAAACCTAAGAAAATACACGAGGGGAAATGAATCTTACAGCGCGTTGTAGGAATACGCGTACAATAACTAATAATGTACTGATCGGTGTATCGCGTATGTTCATCTAACTTTGAATTTCGGTCCTAGATTATTATCGTTATCGATAGATACAATTATATTGTCGATCATCGGTTCGATATCACTAGATATTAACCCTAGTTAACGCGATAGCGTAACAATACATATAACCTCCCCGTTACCTAAATACATATGTATTGTTATACTATTGCGTTAGCAGGCCCTAATATCTAGTAATATCGAATCAACGATCGACAATATAACTGCTGTAACTATCGATAGCGATAGTAACTTAAGAGCGAACTTCGAAGCCAGATGAGCATACGCGATAAATAAAGCTGTACATTATGTAAGTACCAGTCGTAGGTTGTTGAACAAAAAGAAACTCAGAGCATTTGGATCTTAGAACACTTCACTTGGAAGATTCTAAAGGTTATTTATTGACCTCTGGGGTTGTTAGAACCCACGATATCCTGTTCTGGCCGCCATATGTTCTACCGCCGAACAAATGAACCTCTCAAGAGCCACTTTCCCTGATCTTCGCGCGTTTTCCTCAGTTTTCCCGCTTTCTCCGATCTTCGCGCGTTTTCTTCAGTTTTCCCGCGTTCTCCCTTAATACGCGCGTACCCCGACGCCCGTGCCGAGAAGCGTAGCATTGCCAGCTTCACGCGCCCAAGGACGAATAGGAACCCCAACGTGACCCAACCCCATTGGACGAGGACGATTTCAGCGCTCCACGGGCAACCGAACCTACGAAATGTTTAAAGTGTATATTCCGTAAGTCGCACAGTGGAGTATTTGGCCCGAAAAGCTTGGCAAAATGAATGTTTAAAATCTTTTTGCTTAGGGACGAATTTCAATTAGCACCGGAAAGGAAACTATAGTAAGCGATATCTCCATTTTTCTTGTCAACATATACGTTGATGCATGGTTTAGTACATATATGGTGCTACTACAGCATCATATCTTGATTTTAGAGTATTGCATTCAGTTTTCGAATATCGAAGAGTCGATCGCGGTATTTCTCGCGTTGCCAACAAAAATTTTAAAATTAGTTATAGTATTTAAGTCACGAAGCAGTGGCATTAGCATTTGTTGATTAAAGTTTGTCACCTAAAGCAAAGAGAAGAATGATTGATGCCTTAAATCGCAACTCACAGTCGCCAAACAAAAATGTAAAGCTCATCCAATTGCCAACTGACAACATGCCCGAAATGTCTGAAAGCAGGATTGAACAATTTGTTTTGAACCGAACTAGAACATTCTGTACCAGAATTGAGTTAGAGTTTAGAGGATCAATTTTTACAAACCGATCGTTCAACTTGGTCCTAAGATACAAGTTTTATTAAAGGTTGAGAATTAATAAATAAACTGCGGGTAATAAATGATACAGCAAAGAGAGGAATTAAATTAATGGAAGAACACAATAAATTATTTACCAAAAATGAGGAACACAAAAATTACGTATTGCAGATTGTAAATGATTATCGGCAAGAAATTACAGATGCAAAAAAGAAACTTGCACTGGAAGGCAATATTTGTAAATAAGCAGAAGTTAAAATATAAGTTCAATAAGCAATTTATTTTCCTTTTAACCTCATTATTTCTTATTAAACATAATATATATACTTTCATTACAATAATTTACAGAAATATTCCGACCATTTCAAAAACGGTTTTTAATTCCTAAAAAGTAAACCATTAGGGTCGAAAATAAAAAAAGGCCCATTCTTTTTAGTCTTCATTGATAAAAAATAATCAAAAGAAGCTGTTTTTCCATTTCTCCCGAAAACTGGCCGTCGTATGAAAAAAAGTAATAGAACATGAAAGATGCATCCTATGTCGGTCAAGTTTTGTCTGATACGTATTTTGATATAATCAATAAGTTAGAGGATAATCGACAAAAATCGATTTTATGAGCATTTAATTAATAATTATTTTAGTGTTTCACGACTGGGGGGGGGGGCACGCTTTCCCGTTATCCGTACGAGTTCAAATTTTGCACAGATTATTTTTTTATTAAGTGGAACTATTCTGGAGGGTGCCGTGAAAAAATGTTGAAAACAATTTTCATCAAGAGTAAATATATATAAGCGCTTCTAGCGCTGTTGCCAAACACTCAAGTTCGCGCGTGCATAGGTTCCGGGATAAATGGTAGACCCTGTATATGTACATATTTAGAACTGAACTTTTGATGTCCTTTGTCGCCTGTGCTTTCCCGCAGTCGACGTGTTTATGCCTTTCAGTGCGGCAAAAAACCAATCTTTCACATAATTTCCATTTCCATTTCTACCATGGTGAGCGTTAACATCATTTTGTGTAATCCGTTGGTCACGTTGTGAGTGACACGATAATATTATCGGGTCGTTGAGAACCCGGAATTCGGGCCGTAGAAATTACAAATACATTGGCTGGTAGGTCTATTCCTACACCTCGTCGGTGGTATTACGATAACATAAAATTAACACTACAAGTAAAAAAAACTGCAAGCATTTTTGAATCGCACTCTTGTTTCTTCTTTTATATGCTTTAAAAAGTCTAAAAATGAAATTCGATGTTAAAAATTTATTATAACTATGTTCGATTAACCATTACTAAATTACTGAACTATGTGATTATAGATTAACTACATCATTGAAATAGTTTTTTTTAATAAGTATATAGCTATGGACAATTCAACGTAATTATTTAACGTACGTACAAATTATTGTTAATCGGAAAACAAAATACAATATATAAAATTGAGCAAAATTTATTACTTTTATAATTGAACAACTATGGACTTTATACAAAATATCAATATATGATAATAAATACTTGCTAGACAATGCTACACTTACAGTAGTGCGAAATATTAGTTAAGGAATGGAGTAGAACATTTATGCTTTCAAATTCAGTTTAACCACTTCTTGGCGTATAACAGAAATGAGTTCCTGATTTATTAAAAATATAAATCTCAGACCTGCAATCTGAAAAAGGATATTCCAGGTATTAGAGATTATCAAGAATATTATTAACAAATACAATACTGTGGATTCCGGTTAATTGAGACGTCGGTTAATTGCAACCGCCGTTTATTTGGGACAGATACTGGAGAACGGAAACAAAAACTATTGGTTTTGCCTGCCTGTTGAAATTCGCTTTTTTGGGACAGCCGCTTAATTGGGACAAATTAGTCCGGCCCCAATGTCTCCCAATTAACCGGAATCCACTGTACTTCGCTTCGTATATTACGTTGGTGACAATGAAATAAAAAATGAATACCTCAATGACACTATTATTATTAAGTTTCATTTTATTCCCGGCAAGAATAGGCCTACTATCTACAAATATTGGTCGCTTTCCCTCCGAAGAAAGAAAGAAATCTCCATTATTTCTTAGTCGAATAGTACCTTGCCTCCGTGAAATTTTCCAGGCTGGTCCTTCTAATGTTAAATCGACATCCACATTGTGATCTTTTGTCGAACGACCTACAGTAATCTGCCCAAAAAATTGAACAATTAAATGTTAATTAAATAATTAAAAACCTTATTTCAGATAAAAACAGTTAGTGTGTCTAAAGAAGGTTAAGGCACTAAGTAGCTTTATTGCATAAACTTCTCTTGAAAACTAATGTTCAATCAAATTTTCTATATTACCTCTCGTGATCTCATTAAGTATCTGACAAGTCTTCCTCTAAGTATAGCCAATGTTTGATTATCGAAGTCTGGTGGATTCACGCCTGTTACGCTATCAACTAACACTTGCCATCTACTCAATTCATTTTCCAACACTTTTATCTCTCTTTTATTCCTCCTATCTGCTGTAATAAGCTCTGCATCTACCAATTCGTCTTTCTGTTCTATTAATTCTGTGTCGTTAAGCATCTCTTCTGCATCAGAAAAATTGAGAACATGTTCACCCCGAGGTAAACTTTGTACTGTTTGATCAGGAAGCAGGTGATATTGTTTCATTAATTGCCAGTGAGCTAATAATGCTTTCGCTGTTCGAGCAGAATAGAATGAGTGGGCATTTGCTTCTAGAAGCTCTTGAAATACTTCCACTATCGGTTGAGAAGTCTGAAGAAATGTGCAATGTCCTTGTTAATTAAAAAGTTATTCAAGAGAATAATATTCATCGAGTATAATATTAAATAATGAAGAAAGTTCTGGTATTTTTCAATGCTGAAAAAGAAATATGCGCATAATATGAAGGAGTATAATTCATTCATCAAAACAATTTCTCTCACATTCAATCACCTTCTCCCAAAGAGAATCGAGCTTATAAATATCACTTTTATCACAGGTATGGCCTTTGGAAGCGAAAAGGTTTTCCAGACCCATTTCTACGCTTTCTCGGTTTCTAAACTACTGATTCCATAAATAATTGTCCAGATCATTGCTGTGTTACCTGAACAGTAGTTACTCTTATTCTGAAGACTTGACATAGTTTTTCGGGGCTTGTACAGCCTTTGTTCCCAGTTTTAGCTCATACAACACATAAGCATGAATTACTAATGCTGGCTTATACATTTTGCAAGCAAATATTACATGCTGACACCATGTTTTACAAATATCATTAAAACAATAATATGTTCTATTATACTTTATTTTCACGGAAAGAGATAGAACTTTCTTGATTATCTAATATTTAATGTCATTCTTTAATCAACACTTTTAATCAGTTACCGATTTTACTGTACCCAAAAGATCTTCTTCTGCTTTACTGTACAAAGTCCTGGCTTGCACACTAGCAATTAACTCCGGATGTAAATTACGCATAGCTTGGACTGCTACTCTTGAAACAGCGCTATCATAAAGCAAAGCGTACCATCTCTGTTGTATTTCTTGCAATGTAAAGCGGCAAGAAAATTTTGTACCCCTGTGAACCTATTTCGCAGCAAAGAGAGTTACGTATCTGTCTAATGTGTAAAGGATACTTATAAAAGTAATATTACTTTGACACTTTTGCTGCCCATCTAAAAGTTATTCTCAGCATTTTAAACCAGTGCTTAGTTATATTTTTCATATTACTCATATTTACTATTTGCACAATAAAAATTAAGTTCGGAAAATCTGAATCAGACACTGAATAACGCCCAACAATATTCCAAGTAATGCTTAAACAATTGCAGACCTTCACAATCGAAACCCAATGGGCCAGATAACTTTAACTGACCTACATACATCTATGTTCTTGCCATTAATAATGTAATGCATGATACATTTTATAATACAGATATTATTGTACAATGCAATACACTTTATGTATCTCTCAAGTGTCGTTAATTCTCTTACCAACTGGTCCAAATAGATCAACTCCTGTGCCACTTGTCAATTTTAAATAGTTTCAGTTTAATTTTGTGGCAACATTGAATTTTCAGTTACCTAACTTAATCCACAAGTCACGGATTACCCTACTACTGACATATGGAATCGATGGATACATTATGAATACACCCACATTAACAGAGCAGCTTTTATATATACATTTGTTAATTTTTAGTACTATAAAATTGCAGTTGAATTTCCCATATTATAAACACCCAATATTCGAATACCCTGATACCCAAACAAACTGTTTCTTACAACTCAAAACATAAATCTTCTATAACTCCAGTTATCTGCTACACATTTGAATGTGTCATTTTATCTCTACAACTCGATTTTAAAGAAGATCGAAGGCGCTGAATTTGCTGCCACAGAAACGTGCTTATTAATATATTTTAAAGAGTGCAGAAATAAAAATATTAGCACAGAAAGTCAAATGTTAAGTCATTAGACCATAATATCTTTAGAGCCAGCACTGGTTGGCTAGAAAAATTTGCCGCCAATCCACGTTCAAAGCCTCTGTAAGTTGAATTTTCGTTCGTTAAACCTCTCTTACTCGGAGACTTCGATCAGACGAAATCTCCATAATTCAAAGATTTTAGCTCTTCCCGTCAGTTTCGAGTTACCGAGATTCGACTGTATAACATTTAAGGGATTGCAGCTGGAGAGGGGTCAAGTGGAAAAAGAGGATAGATGAGTTATGTGGAAAGCTATAATTGCCCAAAAAAATCGAAGCGGTCACGAAGATAAGTGTGGATGCGAACAACAACGGAGGGGTGCTAGTGAGATTGCCGAACTTCGAAAAAAATGAAAGCAATTATGGAAAGAACGAAGCTGCTAAGGGATCACAAATTTATATCGATGACGATCTTACGAGAGAGGAAGGATAATACTTTCCTCTGGTTAATCGAAAATAATTCTTATCTATACAATTACATAGAAAGTATCCGTTTTAAATGAGAACAGCTAATATCTCGAGAAATGTTGAAGATAGGAAAAACGATAGAAGTAGAAGTTGCGGTATGGCACGGAGCACATATTATATTTTGCTGATATTTATTTGACCTTGATGACCCCGAAATGTCTTGTAAATAGCCGGTTTAGATTTTTAAATGAAACCCCATATTTGTTATTACATATTCTTGTAGCCGTCATAACAACGTTTCCCAAACACTACTTACATGTGTATTTCGTATAAGCCAATTTCACTTAAAACAAACAAACTGTATATCAAAACATTTGTATAATTTAGCAGCCAAAACGGTATGGAATACATAAATAATTAAAAAGAAACCCTAATAAATAAACGAAGTTTAGCATAAAAAAAAAGTGATTGTTCTATTATTTGAACAATCATGTCTCTCTATTAGCTCAAATATAGAAGGCTCTACTGTACTAAAACAAAACGAAGGGATAATAGCAAAAAAGAATCAAGAACATACCATTCTTAGATCATTTGTTTGCTGTACGCCAGTAATTAACGCCAAATCATCCGTTGGCTTCCACCTTCCTAAATCCTTTGTTGCGTTCACAGAATGTGAATGATTTTTATTCTTCTTGTTCTTTCGCCCAGGGGCGTTAGATCCCCCTGGTCTGCTTGTTCTCCTATTACATCTGTCAGATTGAGCAATGTTTGTGGAAACCTGAATAGGACTTGGTATATTTTGTTGCGGAATTGCAGACTCCATTGGAGCGGCAGAAATTGACACAGTTCTAGATCTGGAGGCAGATTTGGTACTCGTAGCTGGTGGTTGTAAGTTGAATGTTGTTTCAACAAGTTCATCATCAAATTTTCTGCGCTTTATTGTACGTGACGAGCTATAATTCAATAAAAAAAACGTATAATTAATAACTTCTACCAAGTCATTCACGTGCATCAGTTAAACAATATAAGTTTAATATGTCTTTAAATGGAATGTAATAATTAGAAAATATTGATACACAATCAAATAGGCGTCATTCTTGTGTTACATTTTTCTGTAAAACTACATTCTTTGTATAATAATTTTCACATACGTGTACATTTTAGTTTACAGTAAGTAGAACTGTATTTAGTGCACGTTGTTATATTCAAGAAAAATATTAAGATCTTCACAAAATAAACAAGTACTATAGATTCACAAATCTTTCTTGTTTACACAGATAAATTCGTTACTGTTCAATCTAAATTGTATTGCCATAAGAAATTAATTTAGAGTAATAAATAATTTGAGTAGAAACAATGTGAGAATTTGTTACTTTTTGCTATACAAAACATATGTTTATTAAGTGTCAACTTAAGAATAATGTTGTCATATTTTATGGTAGAATAACAATTAATTAGCACTTTGTCAGTAAAAATGCTTTAATTTAATTAGTGCGAAATACAGAGTTGACAAAAAAGTCACTTTACTCATTTCAATTGACCAGTTTAACACGTTCACATTCCACTGATCCACGTATGAATCAAGAAAGAATAGCTTATGCATCAATTTTGTTATGAATACAAAAGAACTAAGAACAACATATCTATGAACATTTAAACATCAGTAATAAAATTGAATAAAATGAATGAACAAAACTTTATTTTCCAAAGAATATAATCTAGCTAATAAAAACTATGATTTATAAGACTAATGTGCTGCAACCGAGGATTTTTTCAAAAGTAATAAAAAGCTAGGAATAAAAATCACGATTTGTTTAAAAAGCATAGTTATCGTTTCTTTGAATGTGTGACTGAAGATGCAAAACTGGCAAAACGCATCTCAATGTTTTGGATGTACCAACTAGGAGCACATTAATACCTCAGACTATGAATTCTATTAACTCCATTAACTGATGAGCAAATTTTATATGTTCTACCCACAGTGCTGAAGTGAAATTTTCATTGTTTCAATGTACTACACTTCGCCATGATATATAGCATGTACATTTATAATAAAATAAAATTCTGCAGTGCTCTATGGTACACTCGAGCTGTTAAATCATAAACAATACATTATACTTTGGATATGCTTCTCATTACAATGGAAGACATTTGAAAGCACTACTATTTAATGCAACAAATATCAATCTTTGAAGCTTTGCCCACTGGCAATGTGATGGACCTAGTAAAGTAT
Organism: Nomada hirtipes; assembly: GCA_951802735.1. Lineage (NCBI taxonomy): Eukaryota > Metazoa > Arthropoda > Insecta > Hymenoptera > Apidae > Nomada > Nomada hirtipes. Next base: position 5,043,271 of record OX637919.1, on the reverse strand, counting down.
GTACAATCAAAAAATGTTCCTGTTCATCAAAAGACTACACAAACTTATTGGACAATACAGGAAGCCTTTAGTATTTAGGGCAGTGCCCATTGGTATATGGCACACTTTTGGAAACCTTATGAGTGAAGATATTCAACAAGGATAGTCATTATTAATTCAAACGTCCTGTTTGGGAAATATAGATTGAAATGTATAGATTTGGCACTGATGTTAGGCAGCTGTATTCTTCATGACCACTTACCAACACAATCTTCTATAGAATTAATATTTATTATACTAATGCAGCCATGTACGTCAGTGATAGATCTGTACATTTCAATCTATATTTCCTGACGGATATGTTTGCAATGTAACAGTGACAACCTTTGGTGGACATAAATGTTATAGTGCAGCTGACAACCCAATATTATAAATTCATTTAGGAAAAAAATATTATTCTATAATTATGTATCGCTTATTTTCTACGTAATCATTGAATACTTCATGAAACAGTTATAAATAGATCTTCAAGTTATTAGTAATTCCATACAGAGTAGAAAATACATGCAAATGTTAGAAGTGAATATCGGAAGCCTACTTGTTAATATACACACTAAATCTTGCAAACAATGATATCTAAACATGCATTTCGTATCATTGGTGGACAGAGATAGGATATTGATATGCACCTTCTACGTTTCGTAGATAATGGATCCAAGTTTGGAGATTCGATAGGTATATTTAAAAATCCATCACTATCGTGAGAAAATCCATGATTTACATTCGATGGAGTTGGGATATCCATAATTTTATAGGTTAGTTTAATGTAAACAATTAATCACCGACACATATAAAACTGTATTATGTCATTCTACGATAAATAATAAATTTCTAATAACAATTCAATGAATACAAGTACTCGATCAATTTCATCGATACTTAATATTGGTTTAACTAGTCAAAATCTTTTATTCTTTACAGGGTGTATTTACTTTCGATAGATAAAACAACTTTAGCAAAATATACAATAATACTGCTGCCAACATACTGGAAAAATAGAACCAACTTCTGCATATAGCAGCACAATCACAGCCTACTCTAGTAATACTGTTATTATTAAACTTAAATCAATTATAATATTGGAGGGTTATTCTATCAGATTTGAAAGTCAACAAAATTTAGTTACCGTCATAATGTTGGGTTGCGTTTTGTGATGTTACGTTATTGCGTTAGCAAGCCTTAATATCTAGTAACATTGAATCAACGATCGACAACATAATTGTAACTATCGATAGCGATAATAATTATAGAGCGAAATTCGAAGCCGAATGAGCATACGCAATAAATAAAGCTATATACAGTAGAACCTCGATAACTCGAACCTCTATAAGACGAAAATTTTCTTAATTCCCTTCCACTCCGCTGCAAAAACCTCTGTAAGTCAAAATAAAACTTAGTTGATCTCGAATTATTTGCTACATATCCAAATGCATTATTTTACCTCTGTAACTCGAAATTAGAATAGTTAAACCTCTACAACTCGAAGTTTACCACTACAAGTTGAACTTATGTCGCTGCTGCCTCTGCAACTCGAAATTTATAAGTTTGTGTCAGAAATCATTCAATTTTTTCCTACCTTTCAATCGTTAGAATGCTCTCAAAACATAAGACGGAGAATTGTTATTCGTCAATTTTCATAGATAAACAATGTGTTAATACATTAACTCGGAGCCAAATTACAGACTTTTTGAATAATAAGAAGGCGGTACATATGTAGTAACCTAACTTTCGTCTTCTGATTACGTTTATATATGTATACAATAAATATGTAATTCCCATGAAAAAATTTAATTTGCCTTCCTTTCCGTCCCCGCAAGTCGGAAAGTTATCCGTCATACAAAGCCTCTATAAGTCGAATTTTCGTGTGTTAAGCCTCTCTTACTCGAGCACTCGATAACACGAAACCTCTATAACCCGAAGTTTTTTTCTCTTCCCTTGAGATTCCAGTTATCGAGGTTCGACTGTATTGTTTAAGTATCAGCCGTACATTGTCGAACAAAAGAAAAGTAAGAGCATTCAGATCTTAGAACACTTCACTTAGAAGATTCTGAAGGTTATTTTATTACGGAGCATAAAGAATTAACTAACAATAAGTCTATAAAATAACGTACGACCTCCGGAGGTAGTTGGACCCCACGATATCATGTGCTGGCCGTCACATGTTCGACCGCTGAACAAAAGGGACCTCTCAAGAGCCTCTTGACTCTTTGGCGCGCTTTCTCTGACTTTCGCGCGTTTTCCCGGGTTTTTCCGCATTTCCCCTTAGCGCGCGTGTACCCTGACGCCCTTACCGAAAAGCGAAGCGTTGCCACCTCCACGCGCCCAAAGACTAATAGAAATCCAATGAGACCTCAGGAAGTGGAACCAGAGTCGAAATGGAAAGAAGAAGAAGCCTCGCAGAACAGATTAACTTGAATGGATCTCTGGGACAGACTCATCAGAACTACTTTATTTCTTGAACCATCTGTACCTTTTACATTGAATCATAGAATAAACAGTCGTCCCTTTCAACTTTACAAATCGTGTTTGATTTTTCCGCGGTTCTACACGAGCGGAGCGGTTCAGCGCTGCGCGGACAACCGAACCTACACAAAGTCCCCATATCCCACCAATAGATACGCAACCACAGCCTACTCTAGTACTAGCCGTGCTGAAGGTAAAAATGGCAACACTGCGGGAGTCCGGTTGTGATATATATATTTGTTTACCTATCCCACCGGACTCCCAGACTCCCTCTACCGGACTCTCAATTTCCCGATTAGTTTTCAAATGTTTACACACCAATGTGTAGTCATCATTAGTAGGCAATTTAAAAAAATTTAAAAGGAAGTGCAATAATGTAGGGAAGTTTTATTTATTAACTATGTAAGTCTTAATCTTTGTGTATAAAATATTTATTTAATAAAAGCTATTGTGCTTTCAATATATTTCACTTTAATATTAATTATTGAAAAACTAGATTATGTGGAAGTTTGATCATGTATAATACACAGTTCAGTTTAATAAAAGAATATTTATATTATAATGTAAAAGGAAGGCACATCCTTATGCAATAGGAGAAACTCTATCGAATGAATTTAGAAGAGAAGCCTCTACCATTCGGACCTCATCGGTCTTAATATAAACACTTTTGTATAAGCAGTTGCAGTCTATTCCAAAATATAATCTCAGAACTTATTCAATAGATAACACCAACATTAATTACATTTTAATAGTATCATAACTAATTTTTTACAAATTTATTTTTATTATATCACATACAGTTTTTGAAAAATTTGTTTTACATAGTTCTTTTCACAAGTTTGGTACTATATTTATTAGTTAATAATGCCACATTGTTGTTATGTTCCTAATTATAAGGGAAGAATATTAATGATCTTCATGATCTTTCGGTTGAAGTAAATGGATTTTCAGAAATTCTCGATACCATCCATGTGTGTTGTAGATGATTATGTTAAGATTTATATATCCGGTTATGGGTCTCATTCCGTCGCTAAAATATGAAATTGTAATATATGTAAATAATTAATAGTGGAGGATAAAGGTACAACGATAAGTAATGTATATTTTGATCACTTACAAAGAGCTGGTCTTTCCACTTCTGCAGAAGAAGTAATAACCTTATTTACTCATATGTGTGCAATAGTGGAAGCCATAATAAATACTGCCAATTTGGAATCAGATTTTTTAAAATCTGAAAAGCATAAGCACATTTTATTTAAATTAATATATATTAATATTCAATTAAATGTACATCATTTAGCATTTTCTGATACATGCATTTGTGGTGAATATTTTGTAATTACCTGCACAACTCTTCCCTTCAGTAACTAATTATCCAACCTCTTTCCGTGTTCATTTAACCTCTTTTCATGTTCACTTATCCTCTTTCGGTGTTCACTTAACCTCTTTGATTTCGTTTCATTTATTTTGTCTATTTCCAGTTTCTATTAACTTATATATCACTTCATTCATTTCCAAATGTTGCGTTTTAGTTCAAAGATGATTCTATTTCGCTTCATACTTATATTTTCTTAAAACCACTGTAAAATATTTCCAATATTATGTATCACATCACCAAACCAGTCCGAGAGTCCACAAAATATATACCACATTTATAACTATTAGTATACTTTAATATCACTTCTACTTACCATAGTTATAATATTTATATATTACTTATACATAATTAATCAAGAATTGTGTACTTTAACATAATTTTCTATAAAAAAAAGCGTTAGTTGTAAACCCAAGTACAAGACTCCCATTACTGAAAATAGGACTCCCGATCGGTAAACATGCGGTGTTGCCACGTTCTTCAGCACGGCTAGTACTAGAGCCGGCTGTGTACGCAACAGTAAAAAAATAAATTATATTTTAGGAATGATCATTTTTAATGTTATGCAAAGTCGCTCGGGACCTCTTGACCAGCTTTTAACGGAGAGTTGCTGGGTGACTCTTTTTCCTTTACCAAACTGTGGGTTGGAGCTTCGTTTTTGAATTATAAATTAGTTCTCGACCACGACCGATCGCGCTTGAAAGCCACGTGCTTGAGCGCGCGCTCTACGGGCGCTCTGATTGGCCAGTGTTTGTCGTTAATAATTCAAAAGCAAAGCTTCAAACATTTTGGTCACGAAAAAAGTTGTTCACAATCGCCCCAGCACCCCCCATTTCCGGAATCGAACCCTCCTACGGGAAGCCCTGTATAATGTGTGGGACTGGAAGTTTTATGAGATCGAAGCCAATGTAAGTGCAATATAAAATGTAGTTTCTATTTAATATATAAAAAGGTACTACACTGGATTAAAGTACATATAGAACTATACTATATTTGCTCCGCACAAGACTACGCTATTTCTCCGTGTTCTACATTATTCTGCTACTCGATCTACACTACTTCGCTCCATTCTTTCTTTTCATTCATTCACACATCTATTCGTTACTAGTCATTCCCTTAAACCTAATAGTAATCTTAGAAATCAAGGACACGGTTCTGCGGATCATTACTGCTCGCCTGCAGACCAGCCGTGTCCCAGGTAGCTCGGTCATAAATGCCCAATAGTTCAAAACTGCGCACTCTCACAAATATGATTTCAGGAATTACACCAATGGAAATTCTTGTGAAGGTAATGATTTCTAATGAATCCAAGACGAAAATATGTGCTTAAAAAAGTTTAATTCTGTTTTAATAAAATATTAAAATACTGTAAAATGATTATTACGTTGGATAAAAATGTACGTAAATAAAAGTTCATTGATATACTAAATTTTTTCATTGATTATTGAATTATAAATAAATCATGAAGATGCTTAAAACGTTTGATATATTTAATAAATTTAACTAATTCCTATTATTTCTTAATGTTCTTGTCATAATAATTATATACAATATACAATGTGCAAGCATCGATTTTACGAAGCTCAAAAATTAAAGTGTTATAAGTCTAATCGCAATGAAAATTGGTACTTCTATTGAAAACTGATCAAATGTTGCTTGCTTTGTATACGCGGTTCGAACAAATTTAATACACGAAATAATATTAAATATATCAAATTTGGTGAAAAGTTATAATCCAGTAACAGTAAAAGATAAAAAAAATCGTATGATAACGTAATTCACACGCTACTTTACTATTCTAAATTTAAATGAAATTGGATATTTGTACTATAACATATACTATTTCGTTAAGAATTATTTCGCTATCATCTCTTATTAGACCAATACAAAACGATCAACAATTTGACAAAACATCATAACTCGTAACTGTTTAGTACATACTGAAGAATCACATATTAATCAATGTTCTTTCCAACAAAAATACAATATTGAAAAACACATGTATTTATAATATTTATTATATCAAATTGGTATTTCGAATACCAGTAGCAGTCTGTTGATAAGTGCTCAATTACAAATTGATCAACATTGTCCTTCATTCATGTATATTTTTCAGGATCGACCTCCGTTTTATTTTTAATGTAATATCCTTACGTCTGTGTAAATACATATGATGTAAATTGGATTCTTCGTTTAAAAAAAACAAACATTTGGAGATGATTTGGTTTATGCAGTCATTTTTAATTAATTCGTTCTTTATAAAAAGTAATCAGCCTGGGGCTTTTTACTAGGAATTCCCCGACTTTCTTGTGGTGCCGCTTCGAATATTGTGAAATCTCGTTGAAGGTGCTCATTTAATTCTAGTATTGCAGCAACATTTCCACATCTACATCAAGAAAATGTTGTTATAAACATCGATTCATAAAAAAAACCACTTCGCGTATATAATTGGAAATAATTTAATCCTCTCGTTACGAATGTTGTACACTGACAATGCCAGGCGCCTACTCAAGTAGAAACTATTAGTCAGCTTAGAATAAATAAAAATTAATTTATGGTGAACTCACAAGTGGACAAAACTACTGTGCTACTTTCAAACGGCTCGTAACCAAGAGAATTAATTAATGAAAGCTATGTAACATTTTTATACTTTTACAAAACAATGTATAGATATATACCTGTAACAATAATTAGGTGCCGACCAAACTGTCAAAACAGTTTCATTAAAATGCCATTTATATCCTTCCATAACTAATTGATGAGCTCTACAAATCATATCGATATCATTTGCAGAATTAAACTGTGCTACAACATCGCTTCCAAAAAGATAACCAGCACCGCGTGGTGAAACTCCCCAACCTTGCGTATCTTCAGGGTCAGACCATAGTAAGTCACACATTGGCCCATCGTGTGGTACCTACAGAACAATTTTTATTATAAATATTTTATTCGATTGTACTTTTTTTTTAATCATAAAATTTTCAACGACAGACGATTCTTATCATTTCTTATTTTAATGTGAACTCTTACTTCTTGCTTCCTATCTATAGTTCTTATTTGATCAAGGGTTTGAATACTTGGAGATAATCCACCATGAACGCAAAATATTTTTCCGTCAATTATAGCAGAGAGTGATAAATAATCAAATATTTCCGTACAATATCTCCAAACTGTAATGCTGCCATATTTACGTAGGCATTCGTCATAAAAACCATAAACTTGTGTAATTTGTCGAGATTCATGATTTCCTCTTATTAATGTAATCCTATCAGGATAACGTACCTGTAATTGAAATTATCTTCGTATCAATAAATATTATTTAAATTATATTTACTAAAACACAATATTAACTCTTGAACATTCTGTATTAAATTTGTAATTCTGTAGTATTATATTAATTGTTGCACATGTGCATATTATGTTTTTGGAATGTTGCATTATTAATAAAGTCTTTTATTTACTTTTAAGGCCAAAAGAAGAAGAAACGTTTCAACACTATAAAACCCTCTGTCAACAAAGTCGCCCATGAACAGGTAATTTGTCTCCGGAACATCCCCCCCAACTTTAAATAATTCTTTTAAGTCATAGAATTGTCCATGAATATCTCCGCATACCTGAAAATAAATCATAGCCTTTATAAATTTGAATTACATTAATTCGCTTTGCCCATACTTTAATAAAAACATACGGTGACAGGAGAATCGACTCTTTGTACGTTACTTTCTTCTATCAGTATTTCACGTGCTTTTGTACAAAGAGCTTTAACCTCAGCTTCTTTGATAATTTCACATTTCTTTAGCTGTTCTATCTGCCGATCCAAGTCACTGGAATCAGCCATTGTAAGGAATAATGACTGCCTCTGTAAATTACACGAATTTTTATCGCATTTATTTAGATCTCCAAATTATATTTATTTAAAATAATCAAATATACTAATATAACTAAACTCAATTCAATGAACTCAGTCACCAGCTGTGAAGAAAACATATGGGAGAGGCAATAATCAAGGCTATTGACTACAGTTAATTGTTAAACGTTAGTCAATTGGTGATATCGGGAATGGATGATTTACATAATTCTGACCAAACTTCTACAGCAACTATAGCAAATTCATGAATCTTGCATGAAACGTATTACATTATCTAAGGAATATGAATAAGCTCCAATCCCACTTAATTGCAAATGTGTGCTTTTGTTTACAACTGATGACTTGATTCGTTGAACGGATTACGCATAGTTTATTTATGTTCATATATAATATAGAAAATAATTGTACATATAAAGAATATTTACTGTTTAAAATATAATAACTATGCCTTTAAATTAAATATAATTGCAACTAAAGTTCTAACCTGAACTGAATAATTTTGAATGTAAAACATTACAAATATTGTGCAAGTATATAATGAAATGAAAAACTGGTGAAGAAATAATAATAATGCTACATGCACGATTAGTGTATTAACAAAGATATTATAAATTGAACTATCTAATAATAATGGGACTCCTTCATAAACAAAACTTGAGAATGCATCGCCCACAATTAAGGAAAATAATAGTACTACGTTACCTGCTAAGAACTGTTTTAAAAATTAAAGAGTCAATACTTTGAAGCTATAAGAAAATGATGTTATACAGTAAATGTGTCTAACAATCTGTCTAAAGGACAGTGGGATATCACTTTTGATTTTATAAAAATATAAAAGCACAAATATTTAATGTCATAATTATTTTTTGCATTTGCTATATATTAATATTCGTACAGGAACAAATTTCAATAAATCAGAATGCTTCAACAATATACCTTATTAATTAAAATGTTCAACAAAGTTAAGTTTTCGTGTTGTGGCGCAATAAGGAACGATTTAACGAAAGTAAACACATTAAACAGCATATAATGTAGAAGTAAATAATGTGCACAAGAGAAAAGATAAACGTACCTGATGAATAAAGAAAGCGAGAATTACTTCGCTAAACAAATAAAAAGCATTTAACAATGCACGTGCAAATAAAATTCTTTACGGTTATTTCATAAGTATTAAAACGTTGACGGATAATTATAAACAATAAAAAAATTCATTTCAACAAATACCGAACATTACAGTATAACTGACATTAGAATCAGGGAAGCCGAGAATAAAAATTCGAGTGAGTTGGCATAGATTAAAGTACACTGAGAAAAGAAATTTGTTGATTCTATTCTAGATTTTATTCTATAGTGACATAGCTTATTTAATCAGGTTTCGCCAATGAGAATTTTCCTTTACTTTGCATCTAGTAATCTATAGTGTCTTAATCAGGTATACTTAAGCTAGGATTCCCCTAGATTAAAATTTTTACCATTTTTACGCCCAATAATCTAGTAATATCGCGTGAATTGTCGCCAATATAATTGTGGGACCCGTGTTGCGAATCGTCTTTAGTAAATTTTGATTTGTGGGTTCGTGCGCCCGTGTAGCGCTTATGCGCTCTGCTCGTGGTAGAAATTTGAATTAATTATATGAAGAAAATGAACAAATAACAATTATAAATTGAACAAACTTTTAATAACTGTTAAACAAACTCAAGTAACTTTAGACCTTTATAATGATGCTATCGCCTTCAGAGCTCACGATAGAATGAATGTACGAAAGCTCTCTTTCAACTCTTAACATAAAACATTAAACAACTTTGTTTGTCGCCAATTAAAATTAGTGTTAGTTTTACAAATTAATTAAAACTAATCCTATTGGCTAATATTTCTTAACTGACAGTTAATCAATAAATTACGAGCATTTAACGCCAAAGCAATGCAATTAATGACATTTAATCAATTAAACAAATTCCATCCGCATTGCTTTGACTTCACACATTGCAATTTAAATTCCCCGCGCGTTGGTTCGCACAATGCTCGATAGAGGGAGAATACAGCAAATTGGAGGTGGACACAACACCCGACACATAACAGCTTTACAATTTCCAAGTGAAACGTTCTGAGATCTGAATGCTTTGACAGTCCCTTTGCTTGGCCACCAACGGCTGGTAGTTAAACAATATATGACTGTGTGTAACGCGACACTCATCCGGTTCTAAATCTCTTCTGATTTATTTATCGCTATCCATAGTTACAATTATGTTGCCGCTGTTATGCTATCGCGTTAACTAGGGTGAATGTCTAGTGATATCGAACCGATGATCGACAATATAAATATAACTATCGATAGCGATAATAATTTAGGAGCGAAATTCGAAGCCGGATGAGCATACGCGCGATAAATAAAGCTGTACATTATTCAAGTACCACCAATAGATTGTCGAACAAAAGGGAAACTCGGAGCATTTGGACCTTAGAACACTTCACTTGGAAGATACTAAAGGTTATTTATTACGGAGCATAAAGAATTGGCTAAAGTCTATTGAATCACGTACGACCTCCGGAGGTTGTCAAGCCCCACGATATCCTGTTCTGGCCGCCACATGTTCTACCGCTGAACAAAAGGACCTCCCAAGAGTCACTCGACTCTTCAGCGCGCTTTCTCCGACCCTCGCGCGTTTTTCCTCAGCTTTCCCGCGTTTTCCCCAAATACGCGCGTACCCTGACGCCCTTACCGAGAAGCGTAGCATTGCCACCTCCACGCGCCCAAGGACGAATAGAAACTCAACAAGAACTAACCCCATTGGACGAGGACGATTTCGAAGAAGGACCAAGGAACTCAGGAAGAGGAACCAGAACTGTAGTGGAAAGAAGAAGAAGCCCTGCACAGCAAATAAACTAAAGTCGCGCAGACGAGACCAACTAGAGTCGCACTCAGATCAACTTGTACAAATCAATACTATTTCTTGGAATAAAACAGTAAATCTTTACAAAAGTATTTATAAAAGTTGGTTGTCTTTGAATATTCCGCGCTTCTCCACAAGCAGAGCGGTTCAGCGCTCCACGGGCAACCGAACCTACACAAAGTCCCCATATCCCACCAATAGCGACGCAACACCGCTAATTCGTTCGATATTACTAGAATATTAAGGCATAGTTCACGCGATAGCGTAACAATATCATGCGCATCTTCCTTGCGCACCGTTGATGTCAGCCTAGGGTTGGCTTTGCAGTGGTATACGCTGACCCTAGATGCGTTAACATTATCGGAGCACAATATTTTTCATTATTTTAAAAATATATTTTATTTGCCGATAGAAAGTATATCATGAAAAATATATATTTTGTAATAATTTTCCTTTATTTAAATTGTTTAATAATTAACTATTGTTTAATAATACGACATATAAGTGGTTGCAAATTATTATGAACTGAATACAAAATTTCTACGTATATTATATAATTATATGTATACATATAGCAATAATGCAAGCCTTATGTTATTAAGAACATAGTAAATGAAACAAAAATGTGCAAGGTATATTACTGTCTCTTTTTATGTATATTATTAAATATTTGTCAGATGAATTGATACAATCATAATACAGCTTATAATTAATGTTGATAATAAATTCATTTACTATTAGATTAGTGGGGCCACACACAAAGTATAACATAAATATTACATTAAACTAGAGCCTTTCAAATACTAACTTATTTGAAACTTAGAAACTTTAATCACATTGCTGCAATATACACTCATTTTTTGTAACATACATATATGTAAACAATACATTAACATTAACATTATGAATTTTATTTCATGATAATTTCGAAATCATTAAAATTATATAGTCCTGTTCTTCTAAAATTTGTCATATTTCATCAAGCCTGCAATTACCTGGGAATTTCTATATATGTATATATATAATATATTTTATGTTAATATAATGTACTTTCCAATATGATAGATATTTTTATATGCTTTGTGATATACCAGTTTCTTAATTTCACGGCCAGTAAATAAAAAATCATCATATCGGACAACCGTAATAGTTCGACATAAAATGTTAACATATTCCTTCTACTTTCACTATGCAATAAATTGTATATAATTATTAATTTAAAATAAATTAAAGCAGAACATGCCTCCAGCGTAAATATAACTTCTAATGCTAAAACTTTAAGGTTATTGAATCGATACATCAACAAACTCTCATTATCCTTATCTCATATAACGTAAGCATCAACAGATAGAATACAATAAAGTGACTTCACAGAAAAAACTCGATAAGGTATAATAAAACATTTCTTTTTTAATAGTATAAACTAATACGATATAAACGTTTCAAACATAACAGTGCATAGTTATAGCATTGGTAGCTAAGTTTTAGTTTACGAACTAATCACCCGTGGCGCTAGACCTGTGGTCTTCTACTATTGGGAGACAGCAAGTATCTTTTCATGGATCATTCGACCTGCCCCACTCTTTTCCCCACCCCTACGAAATCCTACAGTTCTACTCTTCCTCTCGACGTCTCGAAGATTTCCGCGTATCAAGTCGAATTCAACACCAATACGTATTGTTCTAAACGTTTTTTATTTGTACAATAATTGCTGCGCTTAAAACGTTTATTGATAAACCGTGTCCCCTTGCGAGTCATTTAGAAAGTTCGAGAAAAAAGATATCTTCGTCCATTTCTTCCTGTCTGTTTATATCATCTGTTTGTTCGGTTTCGCTTTCTCGTTGGTGGGTGCACGAGTGCGAAAATATCAGACAGCGCAACAGAGTTCCAACATCGATGTATCGATACTAAAGATTCCCGTTTGGGGGGAGGGGGGGGCGAGGTTTTGAGACAATAGTTTCTGAGTGAGGTTACATGGGCTCATTGAAATGTCGTGGCTCCTCGAACGACGGACTTACGATTAGCTCAGGTGAGTGCAACTTCTATGAAATTATACTCCTTCGGTTGTTTTTTTTAGAATAAAAAATACATACGTGGTTTTCATTGGCTCGATAGAATAGATTTGCTTGATTGTCGCTGGCCCGATTATTTTAGACGATGACGTGCTTCTTATGTATACTCAACACCTTGTATCCTTACTCTACCCATGTCGCATTCCTTCGGTGCAACTGTGTGATATTTATGTTAAACAGGATATCAGCACTTAGACTTATTGTTATTTTATAGTCATCAATATATACATATGCATAAGTACTTCAAACGAAGACAGCTAATTAAAATTGATCGACATTTTTCTATAAGGAGAACCACCTGTATAATAATATAAACATTAAAAAATAGATTTCAAATTATATTCATTTTAAATAGATTTTATCTATTGATTTAGAATGATTATTAATTTAAGTGGATATCAAAACTGATATTTCAAAATCTAGCATTTTTTAAAGAAATGAGAGATTTATATTTTATTTACAATTATTGTATCTATTCAATTCATTTAGCATTTTTTTTATTGCCACATGTTATTTAGAAAGTGACTTAAAAATTGTTTAAGTTCAATTAATGGCGGAAATGTTCTATTAAAAAGAGTTTAAAATACATATATGTATAGATTTGTCCTATTCACTTGCACGTTGTTTATATTGATTGTCAATGCACGTAACCTTGCATCTAACATAGTTTTATATTTGGAAATATTAAGTAAATGGTGTATATAAATTAAATAATATAATTCGCATATTTCTATTTTGAAAATTACATTTCTATCTTATCGTATTGAAATATTTAAAGAATAATTGCTCTGAGGCTACCGTATAATTTACATTCCTTTATGTTTCGAAAATGGAAATTATGATTACAATATTTTTTAATTAATATTATATATATTGAAAAATTGCATCTAGTATTGCGTAAATGAAAATGTTTATTTTTTTACGTAATGTCGTCCTCAAAAACATAATTGAACGGAAAAAATTAAAAGAAACCAATAGCCGTTCTATTTGAATGCAGTACAATTTTCATTTGAAATATATTCGTTAAGTTAATAAGCAAAATTTTTAAAATAGGTAAACGTTCAATAGAACGAACCTGCTACGTACTATCTTCGACGTTTTAAAATACCACGAAGAGTAATTTTCATCTTCAAGGAAGAGAATTTCCTGGTATCACGCGAGTTCGGCAAATATGGACAATAATCGATTGCAATCGATTTAGAATCGAATATACTTTTCTTAACAACTCTTAGTGCATGTTAAATTTTATAAGCTGTAGTAATTTACGATTTGTGGGAATATCTTTTATATTCAAAATTTGGATAATATTTGGTGATCCATGGTTTTTGTTAAAAATATTTTGATCAGTAAACTCTAAAGCTTTTCTTTTTTATCAATAAAACATTGATAGTACAGATAATAAAAGGAATGAGAAAACTGTATACCTCGATATACATTTTTAATTTATATTATCTTCAAAATAATCATAAACTAATAAATATTTATTATATATATAATTTATGTATCTGTTTATTATAAACTGAATACGTATATAAAAACGTTAAGATATCTCGCATTACACTATTCGACAAAATTTACAAAATTTCCGACGTTCACAAAATTTAAAATAGTCCAGAGATTGTAATGAATATTAGATCTATAATCTTATTTCATTTCACATTCTACGATTATATATATTTATACATGACCGAATATTTATTATTTTTTCGTTTTCTCAAGGATTGTAGTATTTAGCAAATTACATACTTTGATATCTTTAATTTAATTTAATTTAATTGTTTAATACACCTGTGTGTTCTGCATAATTTTCTACATTATTGCTTTACTATCAAACTAGTTAAAATTACTTAGCACGTAGCAACTTATTAGTTTCTTAACTATCACAATTATATTATTGTATTCAGTCATGTTTATTATAGTTTCCTGTTATAATGCAATCATTATTGGTTCCTGATTACTCGATGCAAACGGGATGGGGCTGAGAACAAATTTTTGGATTCTCATTACTTTCGCAATTCAGTTGCTGTTGTCTGAAGTTATATACATATTTCATTACTCGTATAAATAATAAACAGTTGCTTTGTTTTGTGGCGGAAATATTTAGTTGGTTTTATAATGCGAGTTTACCATTACTTCTAAAGGAAGGAGACACCTACGTTCAATTTATTCCTACGTATGAGAAACTCTACAATAGACTTCTTTACGTTTTATTATTTTTTCTACTTTTCGACATGTTCTCCTTTATAAAAGTAAGAAGCTATATTACATTCCCGTCACACGTATTAAAATATAAAATTTATTCAAAGAATTAATTCGAGTAAAGATACACAAAGGAGGATGGTAGAAATGGGCCGATATTGTACCGGAGATTTCGCCGATTGGAAAACTCATCCAAGTGATATATTTCGACTTCATTCTGCGAATGATGATTTATCAGCAAAATAACCGTTAACAAACCAGCAAGTACGTTCAGCAAGGTATATATCAGTGTCATAAATATCTGATAGATCATAAAGTCGTTGCTGCATTGGAGAAATATATCAAATGAATAAGTTTTCCAGTCGGCGAAATTTCAAAGTTTGCGCGCATTTTTTACAACTTTCCCTTTACTTTACGGATAAATGATTACGCATTTTGAACTCCTTAAGACATGTAGAAACATATCCTGCAAAAATTTGTCGTTGTCGCTTAGGTCCAAAATGGGCGTATTTCTGTCATCCTCCTTTGTCCTTCTCTTATTAATTAATACTATACCAATATTTTATCGTAATATTCATTCCTATTTTGTCGTATTATAAACTATTTCACTTCGTTTACATATTTTTTATTTATTTCACTCGCCACTATTTTTTCCCCTTTATTAAATCAATATTATTAGAACAATGTATAAGTGTCTTTTATTAATCGTGTTTAAAATACGATATCCTAAATATTCTTTCCCTTTTATTGGTTTTAACTTGAAAGGACAGGTAGAAGAGGTATGGGCAGTTGAATAATTTCGTTCGTAGAGAGCAGGTAGAGAATTCGTTTCCTAGAAGTAAAGTGGTTTCCTAAGTACAAACCTAATAGCTTCGTGTCAGGCCGAATATTTTGGGTGGTCTTGCATTCCTTTGGAAATCATAAATGTCTGTTCATGATTATGTCGATGTCAGGAAACTTATTTAACCGATATGCACATTTGTTCCATTATTATTTTACTATAGATTTTTTATTCTACATTCGACCGTAAATTATATCAACTTTTATAGATTTAACATCATGTGTGCATACAATATAAAAAACAATTTATTCGGTATTTATGGTTAATATTTAACTTGCAACGTGCATAATTTTGTGTAACAGTTCTTTAATATTTCTCAGGAAACTATAAATAATATTTATAGTTTCGCCATCTATATTCTTTTTTTCTTTAAGTACAATGTATATGTATATGTATTTTGCAAATGGGCCGTAAATGTAATTTCACGTAGTGAAAGATTTTTGATTGAATACTTGAAATACTTCTGTTGTTGCAAACGCGATATAAAATATGATACATTAATTACTGAATACATAGTGGCTTTTTAAAGTAAATAAATATTAATTTTATATAATTTAATATGTATTCAGCAGAATATTTACTGTATAGGATCGCAGCCCTAATAATTATGACCAAGAAATTCAATATTACATCGATATCTCGTAAATAAATAATTGATTATCAACAGTGTTCCCACTTTCAAACCGTTCAGTCTTTGTACAAAATATTTCTTTATTAGAATGCGTATTTTATAAGTCATTTGGGGTGGCCCAATTATATCATTCAGTCTGTGTTCTATTGCATTAAATGTTTATTTATTGCAATTTTATGAAAAGATTTACATAATTCTACTGCAATATAACTAGATTTTCAAATATTGCTTTTAATTTTTAAACTACAGTTCAATTAACATTTTATTAGTGCGCATTATCATATAGCTGAAAGGCCACAGAGTAACGATATTTTTTACTCGCAGAACCTTTTTTATTTTATTAACAAAATATGTTTAAACACTCGTGTATACCAGCGAATTATAACCGGTGTGCAGCAAGAGGTCTACAATTGTGTCCAGAATTAAAAAAAACAGTCCAAAAAATGTTTGTTTAAATCACCAAGAAACATTTTTTGTCGGATTGGCGGAAGAATATATTTTTGGCTGTACTGTAGGATTTTAGTAATCACGTTATGTGTGCTATGCGTAAAAGAGGTTGGAAGTCGCTGGGGTATATGTACTATCGTTGGAATTTATAAGATTTTTTCAATAGTTACCACTAACTAAAAATTTCTATAAAAGAATGAAAGACAACCTCGGTTTTGAAAGTCACTAAATTAAAAGGATACAGCAATTTTAATATGAATTGAAAATTTGTTAGCATATTTCACTAAACAGTTTTGTGCAAACAAATATTGATTATTGTCATATATTTATGAATTAAAACAAATTAGTGAAACAAAAAGGAGTCCGAGGGGGACTCGAACCAACAAGAAAGTTTGCAGTGGTTCAGCAGTTTGACACTTTACCGCAGGACCACGAATAGAATATGAAGTACGAAGAAATCGGTTTTTAATTTTTTTATCTGCGGCGCACGTAATGAAAAAATCTGAAAAAGTTCAGAGTACTAGTATCAACAATATGTACTTACAAAAAAAGTATATCTGTAGTTATGCGATTCTTTCAATACAAAATCGGCATTTTTCAATATTTTTTGACGTTTCTTATTTTTTGCAGCTTGGGTTTTCAATTTAAAAATCTGAAAAACTTTTATAATATGTGCCTCCATAACTGAAATGTCTCAGATTTTTTTCAACATTTTTTATGCGCTATCTTTTTTATCGCCGTAATTACCTTCCCAGTCGAGTTACAGGGATGAAACTGGGTACAAATTGATTTTTCTTGATAAGCAATCGAATGACACCACACAAGTGGAATTTGGTTTTTATCCCTTATCCGGCTATAGCCTTTAACATAGTACGTACATATGGAGGGCTCAGAAGCCAATTAGCGTAAGTCCAACTTTCAGCAGTTGTAGTTCAAAAACCTTTTTGTTGTTAAAACATTCAGTTGATAAATCAATTAAAGTCACTATTTTCATACGTAACCAATAGATGACGGTACTAACATTGTCATTCTTTTCCAAGTGATTTGTAAAAACCTTATTTATCTCGGTTTGAATGCTAATGGACTTACACTGATCGGCTTCTGAACCCTCCATATGTAATTAATACCTAAAGTTTCATATATTATAATCATCGCGTGAATTCAAGCTGTAATCTAAGGAAAGTGTTGTATAAATATTTTTATGGAAATATTTACATTTCCAGCTAAAAGCTAGTAATTCGTTGTTAAATGTATAGGAATAATGATACTGCTTTGCTATTAAATATATGCACATATTTATATACTATTATGCACTTATATATAATATATTGCATTAATACATTGTCAATATAACGTAATATAACATTAATACGCATATATTATATTAAGAAATATATATAAATATATTTTTTATGTTACCATTTTACAATGGCATACACCGCGGCTAGATAAATTCTGCGACCATTCCACAACAGACAGCTTGGCACTAGCTTGTGAACCTTTCTGTTTCTATCACCATCTTTAATAGAGTGCACGTCTGTATCAGTGGTTCTCATGTTTTTGTTCACATCTTTAAACAGTTTAAATCGTATTTCACACATCCCTTGAATTACACGATACATTTTATACGCGGTAAATAATGACTTTTGTTTACTCGGTTCTTTCTATGTGTAGTTTCACCTTTACGTGGTCTCATTGCATGCAATTGGAAACAATTTCTTTCCCCCGCATTTGTTGACATTATGAATGAACTAAAAATTCTTGCTTGTTCTTATACTTCCTATGTCATTTCTACTATTTTTCAATTTCAGTTCGTTTGGTTCGGCTTTTATGTTTATTGTTTTTAGGATAATAACAATGAAACGAATAGGAAATAACTTTGTCTGCAACATACACGATCTATTCTCTTCTTTACGCAATTCCCAAAAGTAGTAGTAGGATGATTGTATTATCATTTGTAAATTAATGTATTATTTAAACAAGTTATTGCATACTATTTTATTATTTTTTAAATATAATGTATCGTTAAATTATTACTTTCTATATTAATAAATTAAAGGTGTATTAGGAGTGGCAAATGACCCTGGCAGTCGATAGGACGACTTTAAACACAGAAATTAGAAAAGTCAAATAAAAAAATTGTTCACGACCAAAACGTGTAAAATAAAAAAAAATTCAAATTTTTATATCTTCTTGAATTACCAATATTACCTACAATTAACTAATAATAAATTATGAATACTCCCCTGACACTTTATCATAAAATTGTAGATACATTTCATAAACTTAACATTAGCTGTACATAAATGAAAGATTGAATATTTTTACTTTTAGGGGGGCAACATCCGTGAGCAACGACATCACAATGCGCATGTTGCTGCCACTGAGGTTGGTTTTAGTCGCAGCAGGCTTGCTGCTGGCAATTACCGGAGCAAATGCACGTTTGAACCTACGTTCCGACAGTGCCCAACACTTTACAATCAGCGAACGTGAAGAAGCAATCGCTGGAATAGAAGCTAGTCTCCTATCCCTTCTTGGTTTTGCCAAAAGACCCAAACCACAGAGTGCAACTTATGTTCCAGAGTCATTGAAAAAGCTTTATGTCAAACAAAATTCAATTGGTATGGCCGATATTGCTAAACCAGGAATTCATGCAAGATCTGCTAATACAGTACGCTCCTTTTCCCATGTCGGTAAGTGTTTGTATAAAAAAATATATAAATCCCATTGTTTCTAAGCAGTTGCCCAAATTAAATTAAGTTATGGGTAATATTATATTCTTTAAATTTTGCAATTATGTCTTATTTGTGTTGTATTTAAATGTAGTTTAGATTACAAGTTTCTTTCATACTGGTACACCTTTCGTAAATATGAAACTTTTTAAAATGTTAAAAATAATAATTATTAGTAAAAGAATTTGTATATAATAATACATAGTGTTATATATTATTTCCATTTTAATTTTTTTCTTTCTTTATTTTCTTTTAACACAGAAAGCGAACTGGATCATAAATTTCAGTCTCCACATCGTTTTCGTCTTTCTTTTGATTTAAGTAGCATACCTTCTGGAGAAAAATTGCAAGCTGCAGAATTAAGTCTTTCCCGTGTGTCTATATTAAATCACGACGATTCCAATGAAAAATTGGGTAGAATACTTGTATACGATATCTTACGTCCTGGTGCAAAAGGACAGAGCACTCCACTGTTACGTTTAATTGACAGCAAACCGATAAATATTAGAAAAAATAGCACAATTAACCTAGATGTCCATCCTGCTGTGGAAAGGTGGATGAAGGACCCCAAAAATAATCATGGTCTCCTAGTACATACACGTGGAACGAGAGAGGAGCATGTTCGTTTAAAAAGGAGCACTAATGAAAGAAATGATACATGGGTTGTCAATCGACCAATGTTATTTACTTACACAGATGACGGCAGGTACAGAACAATTATTTTTTTCTGTTTACTCCTTTAAATGGGCTGCATATAACATTTTTTCAAATTTAAAACATTAATTTTTAATGTAATATCTTGTCCTGCAAATTCACATTTACCGGCGATTTCTTCTTATGCTGTAACGGCCATATGTTTTAACGCTATGAAATTTTTAGAGTCATCGGAATAAGTTATTATAGCTTTATTTATGATAACATTATTGATTTATGTTTAGTTCATGAAATTAATCGAATATTTTTAGATATAAGATGTCCTCGGCAAGTCAAATAATGGATCGCCGTGCTAGAAGGGCAGCACTTCGAAAAAATCGTCGGAAGGATGGTCGTGAAAATTGTCGGCGACATCCACTTTATGTGGATTTCGCTGACGTTGGTTGGAACGATTGGATTGTTGCCCCGCCTGGATATGATGCATTTTACTGTCACGGTGATTGCCCCTTCCCACTTGCGGATCACCTGAATTCTACGAATCATGCAATTGTCCAAAACTTGGTTTATTCGACAAAACCAAGCATGGTGCCAAAAGCTTGCTGTGTACCTACTGCACTCAGTTCTATATCCATGTTATATCTCGATGAAGAAAATAAAGTGGTTCTGAAGAATTATCAGGACATGGCTGTTCTCGGATGTGGATGCCGTTGACTATTTAACAACTCTTTCAATAAACTGTTTTAACAGTGAAGAATGTATGTGCAATAATACTGAGAATGGTCGGAAAGGCATTATAGTATGAGGGAATAGAGTACTAAGATATTACACTAACTTAAATGGTATAGTACATAATACACTTTTCGAGTGTACATCGAGCTGTTTGTTAAACATTTACACGAATTAAAGCACACCCGAAAGGCTTTAGATTGATGTGTAACAAAATTGCAATCACGTGAGTAACTATCAGAAATTCCTATGGTCTGAACTGCTTACTAACTATACGTAGAATAAAAAAAAGATCTGAAAAAATTGTATTGTATCCAGACATAATTCATCGACTGGTCGTTATAAAAAATTTAAACAGAGAAAAGAAACAAAAAAAATAGTCACATATTCTTCAAGTTCTTCAAAAGTATGCATGCATAAAAAAATGTCAATGAATTACAATTAAAGACAACGATTTTTTTTTATTAAGCATATAGTCAATCAGTATCTTCGATTATGAAGAAATATTACAAAATCTAATTGAGATTTCAATCCTCGTTTGTACTTGTGCCTTATCTTAAAGTATTTTGCAGTCGAAAAAGGAGAAAGTATTTTCAAACGAGGATTTCAACCGAGCTGATTACGCGCGCCAGACTTTTCAGTACCCCCGCCTCCGGGGTCCCCTCTTGTTGGGAAAGTTTCTGGAAAAATTGATAATTTGTTACTGCGATTATTAATTAACTGACTAATCGATTGTTATTTGTTCAAAGTAAGAAGATTGAATTTGAACAAATGGATGACCGATTCTTATTGACGGCAGGAAAATGTTGAAATGATTCAAGTATTAAAAATTCATATTTATTAATTTTTCCATTAATTTAGTACTTGAAACGTTCCGATAATTCTGCTGTGATTAATGCGTATGTGCTGATTATTACCTTCTAATACTCCCAAATTCTTCCAAAATAAGATATTTTAATGTATGTGTTTAATATATATTTACAATGCATTAACAGGTCAATGATGAATCTTCTTATAAATTTAACATATCACAAATTTTTCCAATAATGGATTATCTTTAATGTAAAAAATATTCGAGTATTGTTTCGTTATTAGACTTTCTTAAGGACAATTTAACTGTTCTCCTGCTTATAGTAGAATGTATCTTTCTTTAGGCATTTAAAGCAGGTGTATTTTAATTATAATAACCAACTAATGAGAACAAATGTAAATGTTAAGTGACGAATATTTTTAAATTATTAATACAATTCATTAATCGTTTAAGTCTCTCCAATTCATTTTTGTCTATGAAAAACTTTCACAACACTTTGTTTTCTTTATTTTATTGAATATTGAATATAAGGAAAATGATGCAGCGGGAGTTGTCCATTTCTTATTATTGAAATACTTTTTCGTCACGTATGTAAAGAATAGTATAATTAGTTAATCATTCCGGTATCAATTGATAAGTAATACAAAATATCGGAAGATACTTTTCTTCTCCCTTTATAATCTACTCCGGTTACAGCGGTAATTTCAACTTGACTTTTCTGTTGATTGAATTTATTTCGACGTTTCAAAGTTGGGTTCGGTAACTGAGTGATTTTAAATACACAAGCGTGTACAAAAGAAATAACTCCTGCCGTCAAAAATAAACCGTACCTGCCCGAGGAACATTTATTTATAATGTTAGCTACGAAAACTAAGCGTATGTATATTTGTACAAAAAGGAAAAGGAAAAGTGATGTTAAGAATCGCTTATATCCGGGGCGCGCGTCAGCCCGTATGATCTGTAAAAATACGTAGAGTTAAACAAGGACTAATGTAAATAGTGCGGCTGTATAGTGATTTAGTTATTAGCATTGTATTCGATTTGTATTAATATTTCTACGTTCTTCGATTGTACACAGATTTTGCGTGTGTAAATAGTAAATAAATTTTAATAAAGACCTATGATAAATTACACTTAGTTTTTATATTTAAATATAAACAACGGAGAACAGTTCCGAGTAAATGCGAGAAAATTAATTGCAAATACAGCTGGCAATTGCCAACAGATTTTTTCAAATTGTAATTGGAATACATAATTCTAAAATAATTTTAAGCATAGAATAATAAATATTATATAAAATATGTAACAAAAGTTTTATTTCTTTATACAATTGTACTACATACATTGAATAATACACGATTCATTGTATATGTAAAAAAAATATAGATGAATTATTTCAGTCTTTAATGCCAAACAAGAATAATGATTCAATAGAATAGATATACGTCTTCAAGTCTCATATAATGGCAGTGCGAGGCAAAAATCATTTCCACAAACATGTTACACTGAACAACATTTTGCATATACAATATTCTTGAATTTTGAATTTCGTTTACTAAATACTCTAAACATTGTTATGGCACGGTCCGATTATAATTTGCAGGAACAACAGTATTTTACGTTTACATAATTATCTCGAAATGTTAACTTATTACTTTTCATAATCTCATTAGCTGGTATAAAAAAATGTAACGAAATGCAGTAAGCATTTTTCACTCACGTTATAAAAGTTACAAAAAGTCTTTCTCTACGAATATACATTTCAAATCTTCTTAGATTATTCAATTATTATGGTGAGTTATTACTTTGATTGTATCTTCGTTAGAAATAATTTCAAATTTTCTACCTAGCTTTTATAAAATTTTCTTAACTATTACTGTGCTTACTATTTTAATTTGCAATACAAAGTTTGATATGTTTTGGTTGTAAATACAAAACTTATACAATTAATTTCTTACATACTATGTCTTATGTGTACCATTAGAACAGGACTATATCAGTTACAAACTTAAAAAATACTTTTCGTACAAAAAGGAATCCCCTTTTTAAACAACCTGTATCGTTATCACTAAAAATCATATACATGTTTTATACATTATTAATTGTTACAATATTTACAATATTTCATGATTACGTCACTTACAAGTATGTCATAAAGTTAAGAGGCACAATGGTAAATTTTTTACAAAGCCAATCGTAAAAAAATTTGTTTACGTGATAATAGCACATTAAACACACTTGGTTGTGTTAAAACAAACATATTTTTAAATGAAACTTTCAATTTCTTGCAGACGGCGAATAAAATTTTATTGGCATAATTGCCATCATTAAAAGTTACATTTTCTTTTAGAAAAAAATCTTTCATCTTGAATACTACAAATAAAATAGCAATTAACGCATTGTTGACCGGAGACGCGAATTTATCTATTATATTTCCTTGTCAATTGTTAGCTTTTCCAGATGTTGGTGAACTGAGAGGTCGAATGACACCTTCCATTTCCCAATTTTTAAGATTCTGGTAAAAACCGGTAAGCATATCTCATATCTCTTGGTACTGCTTCATAAAGGACTATGTTTTCATCGTTATCACACTAAAGGAAACTATAAGCAATGATAGTAAATTTATCGACCAAATTTATTCTTTTAAATAAGTGAATGCATATTTCAAGTATGTAATTCCTAAAAATGTCCGGAAACAGAGATTCGATCCGCTTAATTGTAACCGGTCAACAATGTGTTAACATTTTATTTGTGACATGCCTACGATTATTCGCTTGCGTTTCTTTTTTTATCAGTGTAAATATATATTAAAAAACGGTATTTATATCTTTTCAACGTTAACAAATTAAACAAATTTTTTTACTTCATCCCCATTTAATATTAGAAACATTTTAATAAAATAGATTTTTAAGAACTTATAAAAGTTTTAAAACATAAAATATAAAAAATTATTAATCAGTTTAAGGAACAGGAGACGGTGGTGGTGGAAATGGACTGAAATACGTAGAAGATCGTGAACTAGGAGAAGGAGGGCAACTAATTCCAGCATCACTCTGGTAAACAGATCTTGGGGTAGGTGGCGGAGGATAGGGTTCGCTTTCATATCGATATCTTGCTGGATAATTACTATCTGACTCATCACAAACATCTGTGCTGCAGGGAGTTGGCGGTGGAGGCTGATTTATACTTCGATAATGCCTGTACGGTTTATACCTGGACGCATTACTGCTCGAACATCTAGTAGAATTAGCTGTTGTCGCAGGGCTTGGAGGAGGATTTAACGTTTCCTGTGGGTAACCCCCTGTAGAACTACCTCGAGTTGAACTTGATGCTCCTTAAACAACAATTTCTATTTTTGTATTCTAGAAATGCACAGATATTTCACATATTATGCTATTACCAATCATTTTTAACATATGCACATACATGTATGGGGTGTACTGGTTGCACTTCAAGCATCTTCAATATTACAAGAAATATACGAAAATGTTTACAAAAATGAGATGACTGGATTGTATTAATTTTAATTGGTGTGGCCCTTTTGTAACCTTATTGGAATGAACAATTTTACGATATATTCATAATCTGATGTCTTTTTATTGTCTAAAGAAATAATATTTATTTTTTATATAATTTTATGATCAATTTATTCTTGAATAATTAATTAATTAAATTGTAGAATAATTTGTATAGTTTTAATTTTGGGATTAAGAGTTTTGCCCTATTGTAATAATTGGATGATCATCGAATAATAATTATGCTATATTAGGAAATTTACGATCTATTGTTCAAACAATTTCCTTTGAATTTGTTGAAAGTTATTCATCTTATGAATTATTTCAATTTATGCATAAAGTATATAATACAGCATCAACGATTAACTTACAGGTAGATATCTGAGAATAATTTAAAGAACAACTTTATGTTTTAAAAATGGAATGATCGGTTTTTTTTTTATCTCAAGTTTGATAAAGTAATAAATTCTATGTATAAAGAGATGCCTATTAAAATACACTTATTCGAAAATCACTGTTTTTGAGGCACTCCCCCTTTTACCATACCTATCAGTCAAGTTAAGAAATACGTTCAAAATTATGCTTGTTACATCTTATCTAACTGCGAATATTGTTTCCTAATACAAATTGACTGTTAGATCTTTTGTACACCTAACTTTGCAAATATTACAGTCTTATTCTTTCTTCTCTATAGTCGTACAGTTTTTGTAAGTGCACAATTCTTATTACTTGAAATAACGAAGATATTCCAGATATTCAAAGTTGGTGGGACACACCATAAATATATTTCTATGTTATACATATACATAACACCCAACTACGTTTTAATTTCACTAACGCTTTATCATAGTAAAATTTTATTTGCACAAACAATATTTTAAACATAATTATGAACTATGTAATATAAAGCAAGTGCAAGTTTATACTTGGAGAGCATGATATCATTTACTGTACTAAACTCTGCGATTAATTATTGCAGTTATATATTCTGGCAAAAGTATAGTTACTATTTTTTTTTAGTTACTTACTATAGGTTACTATTTTGTAAATTATACTGACTTACACGAATGTTGTTTTCAGAAAGAAGTCTTTTTATTGGACAGTGTTATTGATAATATCGATTAATATTTTGCTACGAATCTTCTATTAAAGTTTAACTTACCGGTAATATGGCTTCGATCATAACTTGACCCTATACTACTCCCATTTAACATCGACATTCTTACAGTCTCCATTCCCATTTTCAAGTCTTTCCTCGAATTTTTTTGAGCAAACATTGGTTTTGCTAGTCTCGCTGGCTTAGGTGATAATGGATCTCCAGCTGAATCGTGCAAGATATCAGGCAATTCTTCGGTATTTATAAACTTTCTTCTGCAATAATAAAACGCAAAAGCGATTGCAGCTATTGTTGCGATCAACCCAATAGGTACAATAATAACGTAGGTGATTTTTCCAGATTCCAGTGAGTTATTCTCTTGTCGAGGATTATTTATAGGTGTACACACAGATGGAAGCTCATCGCTTCCATCAGCACAATCGTCCCAACCATTACAGAGTGCAGAACCAGAAATGCAAACACCGCTACCAATGCACTGAAATTGACCTCGACGACAACAATGTGCTTCGTCTAGGCCATCGTGGCATTGAGCTGTTCCATCGCAGACCCAGGACATATCTAAACATTTTTCAAGTATTTCGCAAGAAATAATTTTCGTACTTCGTTTTTAATATAAATATTCGTTCCACGTGCATTAGTTTAAGATTGCAACTATTCTTACCAATACAATGACCGCTTTGACATTTAAATTGTTCACGACTACAGGCTGGACAACCTAATTCATCACTCCCATCGGGACAATCAGTTTGACCGTCACATTTCCATGTCGCAGGTATACAATCTTTCGCCACTGCAGAACTAGGAGCAGCGCAAGTAAAATAGTCAGATCCACAAGCTGGTGCTGCTCTGCAAGTCTTTTCGTCTTCAGATAAAACCAAAGACTTTGGACACGAACATCTAACAAATAGTATTTTTAAGTATTGTAAGAAAATGCAAGCCTCACCATACGGCTTGCAATCTAAATTTTTAGTTCAAATAAGATTAGATTTTCTGGAGTAGTAAATAGTTACCTGGAAGAAGTGGTTCCGATGCAGAAGTGCGAACATCCCACATGATCCCGAAAGGGACTACAAACGTGTGTTTTCATTACACTATCTTGCGGGGTGTTCACTGCAATTATATCTGTAAGCATTTTATTCATGATTATTTTTCTCCCATTCCCAGATTTATCAACACGTTCTAAACTTGATGTTTCTCGATCGAACCAATAGATAAAATCGAAAAAGATAGTCAAATAAGCAGTCGATCCTTGTCCAACAGAAGAAACCACAATTCTTCTATTATTTCCATCAAAATCGGCACACTCGATCTGACTTCCGTGTGCCCAATAAACAATGTTTGCAACTGCATCTACCGCAATGCTTGTTGGTTGTTCAAGATCCGTTGCTATTACAATTCTTTCTTTTCCATCCATTTTGCTACGCATTACTCTCATCCTTTTTCCAATATCGGTCCAAAACAGTAGCCTTTTTTCTGAATGTATTGCAATACTTCTTGGTTTTTCTCCCTCACCTTTGACTACAACACCTAACGCCGAACCATTGTCAAGTTTTGTAACATTGATTGCGTCATTTATTGCACACGACCAGAACAACAATCTCCCCAGAGAATCTAAAGCAAGATCTACTGGCTGCCCAGAACTACCAGATATCATTACACTAGAATGTGTCTTATTTTCCAATGTTTTTCTAATAGACCAGTTGCGACCGTCTATCCAATAAATATGTTGGGTTATAGGATCAAATTCTATAGACCTTACATGTTTTAGCCCCTGAATTCGGAAAACTACGTCTGGACAGTCCTTGGTATCAGGCAGAAAACGAAAAATTGCATTGCGTAAGCTGTACATCATGAAATTTTTTGGAGCTGTAAAAAGAACAATTAGTTAGGCGATTAAATATACAGCAAAAATTTTGGTGAAAATTAATTGAAATAAATGTTGTATTTTTCGAGGGTAACCACATGATGCACTATTTGTCATTTTTTTGCTATAATTAAATGGATGTCAAATCCTTTCATAATAAAAATTGTGGATCATGTTATAAAAAATCTAAACGATATGTGTAGAAACGACCATTTTTTTTTTAATCCATTTATTTAGAGTCGCATCGAGTGCTACTGGTCATTACCGACTACAATGGGGTGTGGAACGTTGAACAGTGGAGTTTTAAACCTACAGTTTTAGGTGGAATCCGTACCTATGCAACCATATACTACACACCTGTAATACACGTTCAGTATAGTAAGAAACAAAAAACAATCAAAGAGCGATGGTTGTTTATTAACTATTATTCTTCGAGTTCCTAAAATAGTTGCATATCTGTAGCATTACTTAGGCTTCGATAAGTTAATTGTAATTTCTTTAAAACTCATTTAATGATCATTGTAATATACATCACTGAATTTGATGTAGTTATACACAACTTTCATGGGGAAAAGAAATTTGACTTCCATTTGAAAAACGGAGGATAACCTTAACGTCAAATACAAGTGATAAAAAAACAACTAAATGGTGCATTATTTGGTCCTTCTTTTACCATACAACATTCATTTAAATTATCGAAATGGTTACAGTTACATGCTTCACCCTGTAAATAGTGAGAGTTTGGAAGCAACAGTATACCAAGTGCGTTTAAAAAATATTTAATTACACCTACCAATACAAGTTCTATTATCCTCTCCCAAATTATAATGAGTAGGACATTCGCATTTGAACGAATTCGATATGCTTTCATTCTGTCCAGGTAAAGCAATACAAAGATGACTACAATTTCCGTTTCTTAATGCGCAAAGATTGGATCCTGCTTGCCTGGAAGCATGGAAGACCAATAGATCGGTCACAGATTCTAATTTATAGTGAATCTTTACCCTGTTTGCTCCGGTAGTTTTATTTGCTTTCTCTATAACGCCTGTAGATGAAACGAATATTTGAAGAAACATTAGAATTTACCAGAAATAAAAACTTATTCATTCACCAATTAATATTTCGATATATTTCATTACCTGTATTCCAATCTGTCCAGTAAATATAATCTTGATACTGAGTAATACTAAATGGATAGACAATATTTTGTGATACAATAGAATTTCTTTTCCTGAAACGTAAATCAAAATTGTCTATAGCGGGTGTATATAAATCTGCCCAATATAATTTTTGTGCCGAATGATCAATTGTTAGACCATTTGCCCTTCCAATATTGGAAAGTATTATTTCACGATTTGTACCATCCAAAAATGATCTTTCTATACTTCCAGAATTGCCCCATTCTGTCCAATACATGTAGCTAGAACAGAAATTGCAAAATTTAATATAGGAGAACATGCTTATGGTCGCATAATATGTTAAGAAACTACTGAAAATATTTACCCTCTGCTTGGATCAAGAGCTAGACATCTAGGTTCAATGATATTGGACCAAATAAGAACCTTTCGACTACAGCCTTCTAAGCGAACCATTTCTATCCTTCGAGTTCCTGTATCGCTCCAGTACAAATTGTGGGCAATCCAATCTATTGCTAAACCTTCAGGTGTTTCTAAACCCAGATCAACAACTCTTTCCAGATTTGAACCATTTATGAAAGCTCTTGTAATTGTTTTCAATTTAACGTCTGTCCAGTAAATACGATTATCTGCTATGTTAAAATCTAAGGCGCTAATACAGAAAAAAGACAAACATAGTATAAAATTTTTAAACAAAACAATTTTTATATAAAATGTTGAAAAATAAATATAACAATAGTATCTCTGATTATACTAAGTGTAAGTCTAGGCCTTACCTTGCATCTTTAACACCAGTTAATGGAATAATATTATCATTATTCGCGTTTTCAATACTAATTCTACCGATATTTTCTTTTCTTGCGAATAGCATAAATGCATCTGGTACAACGCAAGTCTTTTTATCTTTTGTTAGTTCGTATCCAATTTGACATGCACATACATATTTATTCTCAGGGCGATTTAAACACAGATGACTACATCCACCGTTATTCTTTGCGCAAGGATTCGTGCCGTTAACTTTACCTAAATGCACTGCTTTTAAACCCATAACATTTGGAACTTGATCGACGATAATTTCCCTTTCACCACCTGTAAGTTTGTGTGCTCTATCCACGCTTCGCCTCTGCCAGTCTGTCCAGTACAGATAGTCTCCTAACAATGTTAATCCAAAAAGATGCGGCAGATTGTCTGTAATTACTTCTCGCCTGTCCGTACCATCCATATTGCACACTTCGATCTTATCTGTTTTCGCGTCACACCAGTAAATTTTAAACTTTGCGAGGTCCAAAGCAAGTCCATTCGGCCAAACAATATCTTTGGTTACTAAAAGTGTACGTTCCGTTCCATCAAGATTACTGCGTTCTATTTTTGGACGTTTGTCATTCCAATCTGTCCAAAACATCCATCCCAGTTCAGGGGCTAAAGCAATTGCTCTAGGTTCCATTAAATCTTCATTTATTAACACTTTTCTGCTTGTACCATTTAAACGAGCCACTTCAATCCGATCTGTTCCTGTGTCGGTCCAGTAAAGATTCCGTGCCAACCAGTCAACTGCTATTCCATCTGGATTCTCTACTTCGGTCGTTATAATATTGGCTTGATTGGAGCCGTCAAGGGAAGCTCTACGAATTGCGCAAGCTTCTTCATCTGTCCAGTAAAGCATTTCTTGCACAGGATCGAAGTCTATCGCAATTGCATGTTTAATTCCTAATTTTATCAAAACATGATTATACATTAAAATTCTTTAATACAGGACATAGAATGTCTAAAGGAAGAGAAAAAATACCTGTGAGCGGCAGTACAAAGTTGGTATAATCCGGTGAATCTAAAGAGATTCGGCAAATTTCATTTCTTTGAACTATTAATAATAATTCTTCCGGTCCGTCCGCGCAAGTAAAGTTATCCACTAATTTAACACCCGTAGGACATGCACAAGTATATCCAGGTTCAGTCATACTTAAAAGACACAGGTGCGAACAATTTCCATTATTTTTTTCACAAGGGTGTTTCCCATGCGGTTGCCTTCTAACGTCCCAAACTTCTATGTCGCCAGGGATGTATTCCCCATGCAACAGCTCTCTAGGATGCGCTTGATTCTGACGAACATCGTGCGAATGTACACACCATGTCTTCCAATCGGTCCAATATAATTTATGATCAAAAAATGTCACTGCAAAAGGATAATCTAATCCTTGCTCGACCACTTTCCTTCTATTCTTTCCATAATAATCCATCACTGCAATAAATTTAAGTTTCCCATCTACCCAATAAACCAACTCGTTTTCATAATCCACTGTTAAACCGTTTGGCCAAAATATATCGTCAGAAATAATCACTTCCCTTGTTGACGGATCTCCGTTCATTGCAGCTCTTTCTATTTTAGGTATATCACCCCAATCGGTCCAAAACAATATACTTTTCATTGGTACCAGAGCTATAGCTCTTGGCTGATATATGTCAGTCCAAAAGAGAACTTTTCTGTGGCGTCCATCGATGCTAGTCACTTCTACTCTATTCTTTTCTCCATCCGTCCAATACAATTTCCCTGTATACCAATCACAAGCTAAACCGTCTGGAGAGATTAAACTAGAATTCACTACGACCGTTCTTTCGCTAGTGTGCGTGCCATTTGTTCGAATGCATTGAATCATTTCTAAGCCACTGTCGGACCAGCACACTAATTCTTGCTTGAAATAAAAATCTAGAGCTGCACCTTCAGAGACATTTCTTACAATGGTAGCTACTTTGTTAGTACGAGAAGCATTGGCCATTCTAATATCCTTTTGTGTGGCGAAGAGAAGTGTTGGTGATCCTACGAATGGGTAAGTTCTTCCATTAAAACTTATCAATGACGTGTGACAGAATTACAATTGCAATAGAACAAATTTTAACTCAATCTATGACAAACAAAATAAAAACATAATATCGAAGTTAACACAGAACTTGAAATAAATATTTATAAACGAATGTTACGTTATAATTACGCTAAGTTAATTGAAAATTATTATCAAACCTGGATAAGCATTAAAACTTTTGTTTACATTATTAGTAAGATATTGCAGTAGCATTGTGGCAAAAGTACGTAAACTACGATGGCATGTTGTTTATCATTTCAATTGGGAAAAAATTGCAACATAACCTTTATCGAGAACTTATAGTAAATAAAACAACGAGTGTTACTTACCATTAGAGAAAAGAACAAGTCTGAAGAAGCATGCAGTCAAGATAATTATTAAACTGATAATAGCCATTCTAAAAATCCCAGTCGGATATCTCGATAGTAGACATTACGAGGAGCTCCTAAGGCGTCGTTCGTCAATCTTTATTCATGACGAACGATCGATCCGCTCCTCGTGTACTTCATAAGTATTTCATCTGTCTGAACGTTATTTACGTTTTTCTTAACGTAATACGATTGAAAAAGATATACCCCATCGCTCGATTAAAACTATTAACCAAGCTAATGCTTCTTTGGAAGCCGGCGGTGCCCAAAACTAATCACCACCACCCCCAACATTTCCAATTGACAATAAAGCTTACTGCCTATGACGTCACGGAAACCGAATGTATCATTTTTTACCAAACTATACATTAGTTGGTAACAGAAATAATAGCGTTTTAGTTGGTATTCTAAATAATTACTAGTGCATGTTGCTTCCGTTAGGACATTTAAACGGGACACCTGAAATAGTATTATTGATATCGTGCAAAATTTGTGATATAACATATTTATACTCTATGCAATTATCGGCAATACATATTTGTGTATGAATTATAATTCCTTTTAGTATTTATGAACATTTCTGGCTACGAATTTGTTTATAATACATTATTTCATATATTTTGGTTACACTGTATCAATAATAACAAACATTATTACGATAGATTTGCAGTAAAAAATTACGCTCTCCTTTTAGCCTAGTGAATCTATGTGTTTGTATACATGTCGGCAAATAGAACCAACAAATAATATATATTGTGGTTTGGTTTACACAAAAAATATTACGCTAGTGAAGTAACGTAAAATTTGTTTAAATGGCAATGCTTCCACCGGATCCAAAATATATTTTTCGCGGTAATATGGGATGTGTTCATTGCATCCTTTTTCAAATAACCTGCAGCACAGAACATCTTTATGCAGGGACCACTAACGGCAATGTTTATGTTTGGGATTTAAATGTAAATAAAGTATTCATGTATCTGCCTCTGTAACAGCAAACTTATTCTAACTGTATTATTTGTATATGTATCATACATATATATATTTTCTTTATTATCGTGTACATTCATTTAAAAATTTATAATACATTGTGTAACACAAATCTTGTTTGCATTTCAAAGACGAATCGAGAGTTATATCGAATTACATCGGAACAGAATACTTGCTTAAGTTTACAATGTTTGAAGAACAATCATTTGCTAGTACAACATAAATCTGGTTTAATAAAAATATATAAGAGAGCAGAATCTCAATGGATTGCAGATAAATCTATTAATATAGACTACTGCCATTACTGCAGGTATAAACTTATTTAGTATCGGGTTGGTACAAAAGTTTAGTCGTGAATGAGTCAGACATAAAGTCATGAGCTGGTTTAAAAATGGCAAAAGATAGAACATAGTGACGCATATGATCTTCAATAAATCTATGTACAAATATTTGAACATTGTTTTTGTATTTCACTCAGAAAATGTTAGAAACTTTTGTTCCAATCCAATACTCTCCACCTCTTATAACAGAGATTAATGAATAAATGAAATGCATTTGTTTCTTTTTCTCTAGTTTTGTATTTAATTTAGAATAATTTAAAGTGATTTCGAATAACAGGTTTCAAACAATGTCTAACAGTGAGCTATTTATACCGCTGAAAGAATCCACCGTTGGAATTTTATCAACAAATACTTTGAATGTAGAATTAACATTAAAATCAGCAAATTCTGAAAACTTGGGAGAGGTTGTGGCAATCAAACCGTTGAAAAATGAACATGTACTTTTAGTTGCTTATGAAGGGGAAAAGTTATCTCTATGGGACATACGGCAAAAAAGTATTTTAAGCTCCTTGGTGGTAGAAAAGTGTCCAATGGCCTTGGATTTCGATTCATCCATAATGAAAGGAGTAATTGCCGGTCCTTCCAATAATTTGCAGGTATTGATATATAGATAAAGATAAAGAAAAATCATATGTAACAAATGATGGGGGTCAAGTCAATTATTATATAGAGCTCTCTGAACTGAAAGATAATTATATTTTCATGAAATAATCAATAACAAATGATTATTTCTAGACATTCAGTTTATCAGCTGACCATTTACTGTGCAATAAGAGTAAGATAGCTTTAAGGAATCCTGGTACCTCCGTAATTACAATAAGGCCCGATTCTAAAATTGTGGCAGTCGGAGGATGGGACAGTAGAGTCAGATTATTCTCTTTGAAGAACTTTAAACCATTAGCTGTTCTAAACCAACATAAAGATACTGTACAAGATATTGCTTATTCTACGCAAAGGGTGAAAACATACGATGACAAGTGGATAATGGCTACAGCTGCAAAAGATGGATATATAGCCCTATGGGATATTTATAACTAAATTTTATAATAACAATAACGAAAAATCTGATCGGGGAGAGGAAGGAAAATGTTGAGTATTCAAGATCGTACATCTAAATGTTATTGAAGTTTTAGTCGTATTTAAGAACTTTCAACTTGCATCATTTTTGTATTGCTATTGTTTGCAATGTTATTAATGAAACAATAAATATACTAAAGTACGATACATTCTTCTTGTAAGTAGAATTTATGATTGGGCTATAGATCAGGGACAACGTACTGGTGGCTCGCGAGTCACGCGTGCCTTATCGCTGTGCCCCAGCCAGTCTTAATCTTTGCAACGGAGTAGGGCGTTTTCGTTGTCCCTGGATGATATAACGGAAGTGTAATTTAATATAATAAAGAATTTAAAAATCAACAATGTATTTCTAATAAAAATCTATTCACAATTATTATGATTTAGTCATTGAAACAATGTTTTGCGATAAAGTTGCACTTTGCTAGTAGCTCAATCATTCATATAGGTTATTATTTCGATAACTATATTTGCTCCACCAGTTATACTCACGATTGTAAAATTTGATATTTGATATTTTATTAAAGTTTTTCATATTAAATAGTAACTTCAAAGATCGTTATTCATAATAATATTTGTAATATTACTACTTACAACCTTAAACCAAATTGACAGATAAAATACATACATATCGTATGCAACTGCAGTAAGGCTTGCGTTTACAAATGATTTATACAATTAACTTAACATTCAATTGAATATAATTAACATATACGTATAAAATTAACTATTTTGAGTTCAATTTTATCGGACAGTGAGAATGAGTCTGTAAATCTATCTGCAACAAATATAGTTACAATTTATCTATTTATATTAGAGCAAATACAATTCATTATGAGTGGGAGTCTGTTTCGTTTTAAACGAAACGTATCGTTAGAAATTTTAAGGTATTCAAGTGTACGTGCGAAACAATCGCCAGCCGCATACTGTTTCGAATTAGTTAGGTATAATACTATAATTTACGAAATAAATTCAATTTTTATGCGACCCTTTTTTGTATTTAAATTGACTATTTTCTCATTTTATATGTTCATATTGCGTACCATTTGTAGTAACAAAGAAGTAATTAAACGTACAAGATTGATTACTGTATGTTGCTACTCTTTGCATTGCAAGAAAATGCTTATACCTACATAAATATAACAGGAACTAATTTTCATTTCTTGTATTGTTAATCTTTTCCAGAAAGTATGACTATGAAAACTTTCTGTGTACATTATTGTTATCACCTGAAATTAGAGCATCTGCATTTGCAATTCGTGCTTTCAATGTTGAAGTAGCACAAATAAAAGATCAAGTAAGAGATTATAAAATAGGAGAAATGAGATTAAAATTTTGGACAGATGCGTTAAATAATATTTACAATGGGAATCCTCAGAGAAGTCCTATTATTTTGGAACTACATAGGGTATGTTCATTTCAATCTAAAGATTATGTAACAGTTTGGAGTTAATTAAGAACTATTATATTTTCTATAATATTCCTTACAGACCCTGCAGAACCATTCCCTTTCCAAACATTATTTCAAACGTTTAATCAATGCCAGATTAGAAAAACTCGCTGATTATTCATTTGCTGATGTAAGTGAAATAGAGAAATATGCAGAGTACAGCAGTGCTTCTGTTTACTACCTTCTATTGGAAGCACACGGTATAACTAACATTAATGCAGATCATGCTGCGAGTCATATGGGCAAGGCACATGGAATTATCAATTTAATCCGGTCCATTCCTTACAATGCTAACAAAAGGGTGAACATGTTACCGCAAGATATTTTATTGAAATACGGTGTTTCTACAGAAGCTGTATTGCAGGGTCAGTCGAGCAAAGATCTCAAAGATGCGATATACGATATAGCGTCTTGTGGAAAACTTCATTTAGATGCTGTAAGTATCGCTTTGTAATTGAATCATGGCGAAAACAGGCGAGCAATACTGAAAAAACAGGAAAGATTAATAATTTTGTTTTGCAGGCCATTTCTCTTAAAAGTAATGTGGGAAAGAAAGCAAATTTGATATTTTTACCAATAATTTGTCTAGAAAAATTTTTAAACGAATTAAGGAAAGCAGATTTTGATATCTTTGAACCAAGGCTGCAGAAGAAAGATAATCTACTACCTCTATACTTGTATTGGAAAAGTTGGAGGTATTAAATTTAATCGTCGATTTGTTGTTATTTTTAATAAGTTGTAAAGTAGTTGGAATGATAAGTATATTAGAAAAACTGGAATAACTGTTATTTTAACCGAACCGATACAAGAATTGTTCACATTTCTTAAAATCTATTGGACAACTAGCTTCTATATCTGTTTCAAATAATACATATTCACATTTACATAACGCAACAAGAAATTATTGATAACATTTTTTTATTTGTTCTTTCTCTATTTGGAATAATATGTTTAAATTCGAATAATTTAAATTACGTACATTTTAATCTAACATATTACGTTAGTGATATTTTATGACCTATTTACGAGAATTAAGCACCATTTTTAAGGAACCTAACTCAAGTATGTTTTCTTATACATTATGAAAATGACTTGTGTAATTTTCACAGTCCAGTTCTGTAGAATGTAAAGATAAATCTCCAGTAGTACAGGGAATCGTGGGTATGTTCGAATCTTGCACTGTAAACCCATGATAATCTTCATGTTCCGATTCTGTTGCATACGGTAAATTCAAATGCGTTGACGCTAATAACTCATTCGCTGATCTTTCCTGTGGCGCATCAAAATCACTCTGTGTATCTAAGCTTATAAGACTTGTTTCATCTTCCGCTTTGCTCACATCGAAACTATCATCGCCAATAAAAGAAGGAAAATCGAAGGTTGGAGACGGTGTAACACAATCTTCTATTAGGGAGGTTCTTAAATCGTTTTGTGGCGTCGAATTATTAACCATAGTAGAACAAACCTGGTAAGCAGTTATATGTTATTGCTTATAATAGATTTTTCAATTATAAAAACAGTACTTACTTGTGGAATAATCGGAGGTGGCAACTGATAACTTTCAATATCTTCGCAGTCTAAATTAGTAGGCAATCTTTGACTGTGTGTAATTAACAGCGGTGTCCTATCCAAAACTGTGCTTACTTCTGATTCCATTTCTTGTTGGAATTGTAACATCTTGTCCTTTAAATTTAATGCTTCGCACATTATTACCGCAGTTTTAGTCTTCATTTCGTCAAGGAGAGTTATGTCTTCGCACATTAAATGCAGACTCTAAATAATATTACAATAAGCTGTATGAAAAGCATTGTATTGCCAATATAGGATTACCTGACAAAACAATATATTTTATACTTCGCATATCATTAAAGCAGACTCCCATGTATTGGCTGGAACACGTTCTCCAGACATATAAGCATTGAAATCTTTTTCATCCATATTCAACGACTCAGCTGTTAAATTTTCAATAAACGATACTGCACAGCACTGAAACAGCACGTTAATTTACATTTGACATTGTGAATTTATTTGCTTCAATTACAAAGTAAAGTATTTTAAAGCATATTAAGGTATACTTTACCAAATTTGTGAAATAATATCCACCTTCTCCAGTCATCAATCTGCTTGCATTACAGAACCTAGTGATAAAGTTGATATTACTTTTAAGTCGAGCAGGATTAGCTTTTAAAACAATAAAAATTAAAGCAGGAAGAAATTCATCTGCAGACGCTGGTCCACCAACGGACTGTTGTAACATTAAAAATATATTTCGACAACAATAAATAATGCATGAAAGTTTCTCTTGTGGAGCCTTTGCAGAATCCATATTTAATAAATCTACAACAGATTACAAAGCTGTTTTCAAATTATTAGTCACCAGCCGTTATACAGTTTGTTGTCATTAATAGCTGAAAAACTGTAAATTAGTATAATTGATTAAACGTTTCAGGAACGAACCTGTTATGGAGGTATAAACAAGTTCCCTAACTTCAGAACTGGTTTCATGTATTTGACACTCTAAATTTTTCCCACTAACCCAGTTTAGCTGTCGAATTCTGTAACAGCATTGCATTTATATATTAGTCGATAAGTATCATTAACATTCTATTCATTTGGGATTCAAATGAAACAACAAACCTTTTCTGTATCGCTAAATCTTTTTCTTCGTCGCTTGTAAAAGGTGGACAAAACAAAATTCTATAAAGTAAAGTAATAGCATATCTTTCTACGTAATCCAACAACTTTTCTTTAACGTCTGGTGTTATATCTAAAACAATATAAATGAAGCTTTTTTATGTTTATGGAATTTTCGATAAATTAATGAAATATTTCAATGTTAGCAATCAAAGTTCAGCTGCTCCATCACTAGCACACACTTCCAAATAATTCAATATTATTTGTATTATTTCAATTTAAATTTCTTCAAATACCTGCATATTTGGTGCTATTTTCTAAACGTTTAGCAAACACTTGATAAAAGTTTTGCGTTATTTCTGAAAGTTCTTCTATTCTTTTAACGTCTTTACTTTGTAATATTTCAATTATGAATGAGTGCATGCACTTTTTAACATCTCTTTCTACTGGTGTTTTAGCAATCACAGCTATCAGGTCACGATTTTCTGCTTTTACTTTTTCGAGGTCTTGGTTGTCTTTTGTTAATTCATAAAGTAATTCTTGGTATCCTTGAACTATAATAAGAAATAATTTTTTTTGGATAATTAACGTACAACTGCAAAAGTTGTTACATGAAAGGTTTAAGTACAAATGCAGTAAATTATCTTTGCTTATTTTGTACACAAAATTCTATGTTGACAGTTGTTAAATATAAAGCTACACATCATAAAAATAGGTATACCTTTTGCAACTGGTTTACGAAAAGATATATTCAATAGCTTATACTTCTTCTCTTGTTGTACCTTTTTTTCTTCATACCTTTGATGACTGCTAAGGGTGCCCTTATTAGAAGAGGCACTAAAACAATAATGACGTTAGCGAAATGGTAATACAATGGTATCAACCCATAACTGGTGACGTAGAGATGGGAGTGATCCAGATTTTTCTATGTTATTAACACAAAAAAATGTTGCTCAAACTTATACCATGTAAATTAACATTTACTACTTTTAGTAAGCCAATAGGTTGCATGTTTGTGTGACACACAAAAAACTAATTCTTCAGCGGTCTACCAGACTCCACGTTAGCAGTTATCGGCTAACAATATTTAATATAAGTAAAATATTTTCTTTTATGTATACAAAATTAGTAATTTGCAAAAAAAAAAATGAATATAATTGTATACTAATAGTTCAAATAAAAATTGCTGATTTTAATTTCATGGTATTAAAAAACAGAACATAAAACTAATTTGTCCATTATTTGAAAAAAAGAAGGAAGGAAATGTTTGGTGAAACTGTATGCACGATTCGACTAATTATTCTCATTTAATCTCAAATAGTAGTTATTTACGAATTAGGATACATATTTTGATCATTTAACAACTTATGTGGAGAACCGGCTACTCTCTATATTTTTATGTTCTTGACAAGATATTGGAAAACTGCCCTAGACCTCCAATCTTTGGACACTTTAACATCAATTCATCTTTTGTAAAAAAGTGTTCTCTAAATATTGTAGGTAAGTAACCTTGAAACTTATTGACCATTTTGGTTGTCCATGCAAGAGTTAGGTCAGAAAATTTCATGCATGTCGAATGTTACAATAAAAGATTCTTAAACATTATATTTTTGTTCAGCAACAAATTGACCTGAGTAATGCGCAAAGGTCTAAGATCAAAATGAATAAAACTTCATATAAAAACTATAATAAACACAATAAAATTTACGCAATAATATATTATTGTTTATAAATGAATGTATTTTAAGAAATATACAATCTGATTTCTATTAGAAGTTTTATTTCCTTACTAAACTTGAAAAATGAAGATTAAACCTTTCATTAGGATTCACATTATTGACGCAATATAATTTTTAACATAAAACTCTACCATTTTACAATAGAATCAGGATTAACAAAGTCACAATCCTGTGAAGTCCCTGCTTTATAAATAATATGTGTTTCTTAAAACAAATTATTAAAATTTTTCGAATAAATTACATTATGAAATAGATGTATTTTGTATGCTATTCATTGATTCTGGTCTTCCAATGAACATATTCAAAATGTTCATGACAATGTGTTCCACTGGTGGTACATTACACTTTTGACAGAAGGCCATGCCTGGTCACTACTAGTTTATTGACTATAAATAATTATGCTGTCTAGAATCTTATCATTGCTACCTAGCACCTGGAGTACTTGCACAGGTGTAGCAATGGGTACTAGCTGATGTTTGCAGATATGTGTGTAATTACTGATTTAACAAATAGAAATAGAACATCTTTCGGCTGTAGGGCAAATAGCTGTATTCAACGTCAACCTGAACGTGTTAATAAAAATTCTACTGCAAAATACGTTTGTTTCTATAACATGCTTATATTCGTACGAAGAATAAACTCTGTATCTGAAGATGAAAATATCTTAAATCGTTAACAATATAAAGTGATAAAATTAATGAACTTACAAATCGTGTCTCTGTCCATAAACATTGTATTCTGTTTGCGATCTTTGTTTTTGCAAATGTTCACGATGACATTTGCTGCAGTAACCTTCCCATTCGGCATTCCCATAAAATCCACAACCATTTTTACATTTCAAATCGGCCTCATCAATTCTTAAAGAAGGTGTTTTTGTTGAATACATTTTGGCAATTGATTTTCTATGCCTTAATGATTATTTACTTTTAACCAATTCACATTTCACGTGTACACTTCGATTAACAGCTTTGACACTGCAACCATGTATAATACAACATTTAGGTATAGATATGTAAGTAAGTTTGCATGCGTGTATCTAAGTACTTATGTACTATTGTAGTCGAAACGCATGCGTCCATTTTTTCTTCCTATAATACATTTGAAATTATTTTCGATTACTTATGTTTTGATACGAAACGAGCATAAAAAGCATATTTTCTACGTAGATTTATTTTCTTCAATCATTTACAATTCAAATTAAATTACACCATATTAAACTATTTAGTACCTCGTGAAATACAAAACTATTTTAGTAATATTAGAATTTCAATATTATTTTGCAAGCATTCATTTGTTGTGTCCACCTTCAATTTGCTGTATTCTCCCCTCTACCGAGCGTTATGCGAACCAATACGCGCGGAATTTAAATTGCATTGCTTTGGCGTTAAATACTCGATATTAATTGATTAACTGTCATAAATTCTGTTGCTACGGCGTGAACTATTTATTATTTATTGATTAGCTTTCAATTATAAAATATTAGCCAATAAGAATAGTTTTAATTAATTTGAGAAACTTACGTTAATTTTAATTGGCGAGAAACCAAGCTGTTAAATGTTTTAATGCTTAAAGTCGAAAGTGAGCTTCTGAACATTCATTCTATCGTAAGCTTCAAAGGCGATAACACGTGTACTGAATTTAAGTTTTCATAAAGTTTCAAGTTTTGTTAATTATTAAAGTTAATTCGTGTTCTAATTATTTCTGAGTTAATTTTTCATTTTCCCAAATTATTTACTTCACAAGCAGAGCACTTTAGCGCTCCACGGGCGCACGAACCCGCAGTTAAAGAATTTCCCCTGGACAAATTCGCAACACATTTGTTGCGTCGCGATTGGTGGGATATGGGGACTTTGTGTAGGTTCGGTTGCCCGTGGAGCGCTGAACCGCTCTGCTTGTGGAAAAGCGCGGAATATTCAAAGAACACCAACTTTTATAAAGACTTTTGTAATGAT
Source organism: Nomada hirtipes (assembly GCA_951802735.1). Lineage (NCBI taxonomy): Eukaryota > Metazoa > Arthropoda > Insecta > Hymenoptera > Apidae > Nomada > Nomada hirtipes. Next base: position 5,000,490 of record OX637919.1, on the reverse strand, counting down.
TTACTGTTTTATTGCAAGAACTAGTATTGATTTGTACAAGTTGATCTGAGTGCGACTCTAGTTGATCTCGTCTGCACGACTGTAGTAGATCTTCTCGTGTGCGAGGCTTCTTCTTTTTCCCATTACAGCTCTGGTTCCTCTTCCTGGGTTCCTTGGTCCTCCTTCGAAATCGTCCTCGTCCAATGGGGTTGGTTCTTGTTGAGTTTCTATTCGTCTTTGGGCGCGTGGAGGTGGCAATGCTACGCTTCTCGGTAAGGGCGTTAGGGTACGCGCGTATTTGGGGAAAACGCGGGAAAGCTGAGGAAAAACGCGCGAGGGTCGGAGAAAGCGCGCTGAAGAGTCGAGTGGCTCTTGAGAGGTCCTTTTGTTCAGCGGTAGAACATGTGGCGGCCAGAACAGGATATCGTGGGGCTTGACAACCTCCGGAGGTCGTACGTGATTCAATAGACTTTAGCCAATTCTTTATGCTCCGTAATAAATAACCTTTAGTATCTTCCAAGTGAAGTGTTCTAAGGTCCAAATGCTCCGAGTTTCCCTTTTGTTCGACAACCTATTGCTGGTACTTGAATAATGTACGGCTTTATTTATCGCGCGTATGCTCATCCGGCTTCGAATCTCGCTCCTAAGTTATTATCGCTATCGATAATTATATTTATATTGTCGATCATCGATTCGATATCACTAGACATTAACCCTAGGTAACGCGATAGCGTAACACATTAATGGTGTTACGCTATCGCGTTAGCAGGCCCTAATATCTGGAGATATCGAATCAACGATCGACAATATAACTATAACTATCGATAGCGATAATAATTTAGGAGCGAAATTCGAAGACGGATGAGCGTACGCGTGATAAATAAAGCTGTACATTCTTTAAGTACCAGCAATAGGTTTGTGGGAGCTTCGTTGTATCGATGGTGGAAGAAGGAAGCGACGGAAAAAGAAAGGAAGGAAGAAGGTGTTTCGTCCTAGGCCTGCTAGCGGACTCGTCAGTAAGGCGTACTAGCAGGCCCTGCCTTAGACACTAGGATAGTAGGGAATTGTCGGATGTTATATATATAGTCGTGGTGACTTATATAACCACTTTCGGGAGCCGGATCGTCGTGCTCGTCCCCTAGCGGCGTATGTGGGAAGTGCCCCCACAGGTTGCAGAACAAAAGGAAACTCAGGGCATTTAGATCGTAGAACACTTCGAGTTCGTAGAACACAAAAGATATTTATTACGGAGCGTAAAGAATTGGCTAAAGTCTATTGAAACACGTACGACCTCCGGAGGTTGTCAAGCCCCACGATATCCTGTTCTGGCCGCCACATGTTCTACCGCTGAACAAAAGGGACCCCTCAAGAGCCACTTGACTCTTCAGCGCGCTTTCTCCGACCCTCGCGCGTTTTCCTCAGCTTTCCCGCGATTTCCCCAAATACGCGCGTACCCTGACGCCCTTACCGAGAAGCGTAGCATTGCCACCTCCACGCGCCCAAGGACGAATAGAAACCCAACAAGAACCAACCCCATTGGACGAGGACGATTTCGAAGGAGGACCAAGGAACTCAGGAAGAGGAACCAGAGCTGTAATGGAAAGAAGAAGAAGCCCCGCACATCAGATCTACTAAAGTCGCGTAGACGAGATCAACTAGAGTCGCACTCAGATCAACTTGTACAAATCAATACTATTTCATGGAATAAAACAGTAAATCTTTACAAAAGTCTTTATAAAAGTTGGTGTACTTTGAATATTCCGCGCTTCTCCACAAGCAGAGCGGTTCAGCGCTCCACGGGCAACCGAACCTACACAAAGTCCCCATATCCCACCAATAGCGACGCAACACAGTTATATTGTCGATTATCGGTTCGATATCACTAGACATTAACCCTAGTTAACGTGATAGCGTAACACTACTAAGAAGAATAAATAGTTTTCCACAAGAACAAAAGTTAATTTCTTAATACGTATATCGTATATTGCAAAATTTGTACATATAACGTTATTCAGAATTTCTTAACAATGCATTCTTTCGATATTATAAAAATATTAAGAACATACAATAACAAATATACAATTTCTTAAAGGCATCTATATATCTGTGTGGAAGTTCTGGGTAAAGGCATTGAAGCTAGTGTCTGCTCAGTACGGTGTCTTTATTATATCTAAACGTACCGCGTCTCCGCGATTCCACCTCACGTCGCTAGTGGCTCTGTGTCTGAGGAAGATCCCTAGGAACTAACAATATCCCTAGGTGTCCCCTACACCACCCCCTTTCCTAACTGGCCGTAAGGTTCGCATGTGCCGGCGGAATTGATCCACGAATTGCGACAATTCCTGCCGCTCATGTCTCCTTCGCGTCTTCCTTGACCACGGTGCGGATGCCTAACAGCACCGCCGGCAACACCTCCGACCAACTGCCGTCTGTGTGGCAGCTAATGGCTGCCTTCAACTGCCTATGGAACCTCTCCACGGCACCATTCGCCTGCGGGTGATACGCCGCCGTCCGATGATGTTCCATCCCAAGGGCCCGCGCCAACGACTTGAAAAGGCACGATTCAAATTGTCGCCCCTGATCCGTCGTTATCCTGAGGGGAACGCCGTACCGCGCAATCCAACCCACATACAACGCGCGCCACCGTTTCGGCACTCGCATCGCCGATCGGAAACGCCTCCGGCCAACTCGTAAACCTGTCAACGACAGTCAGGCAGTACGTGTACCCTCTCGACACGGGCAACGGCCCCACGAGGTTCACATGAATATATGTTCAAAACGCGCGGTGGGAGTTATAAACTCCCCGCCCGGCGCCGAAACATGCCGCGAGACTTTTGCCCGCTGACACTCCATGCAACACCTCGCCCATCGACGACAATCCGCCTTCATGGATGGCCACACGTACCGCCCCGTACGATAAACCGTGCAAACAGTTAAACACCGCCCGTCTGAAATCCTGCGTCACGAAAGGGCGTACCCGCCCCGTCGAAATGTCGCAGTACACTTCAACGTCCGGCTCCACCATCCTCACCTTTTTGAACTGCAGGCCTCCTGGATTCCCCAACGCTGCCTTCAGTTCCTCGTCGGTCTGCTGAGCTGCAGCTAAAACGTCGGTAATCGAGCGGCGACACCACCTCCTCGATCCGCGACAGCGCATCCGCCACCACGTTGTCCTTCTGGTTCCGGCTTCTGGTTCAATGCGTACACCAGAGGCTTATGGTCCGTAAAAATCGTGAACTGCCGACCTTCAACGGCGTGGCGGAAATATTTTACCGCCGAATACGCCGCCAACAGCTCACGATCATACGCACTGTACTTGCCCTGCGCCGCATTGAACTTCCGCGAAAAGAAAGCCAACGGCTGCCAGCCACCCTGAAACTGCTGCTGCAACACCGCGCCCATCGCGGTGTCGGACGCGTCGACCACAATACTCAACCGCGCCCGACCCGTTGGATGTGCCAACCGCGCTGCTCCTGCCAAGGCATCCTTGGTGCGCTGAAACGCCGCTGTCCTCCCCTCCGTCCAGATAACCGGCTCCTTTCGCTTGCCTTTCGCACCCGCCAGACATTCAATCAGCGGAGCCTGGATGGCTGCAGCTCCTGGAATGAATCTCTTATAAAAATTCACCATCCCGAGGAACCTACTCAATTGCGCCTGATCCTGCGGTCTGGGAAAATTTGCGATTACATCCACCTTCTCCTGCAAAGGTATGATGCCATCACTGTCGACTGAATAACCCAGGAAGGTTACGCTGGGCACGGCAAATACACACTTGGCCAGGTTCACCACCACGCCATACTCAGCGAAACGTTGGAAAACCTGTTCAAGGTGCTGCAAATGCTCCTCCTTACTCCTCGACGACACCAACACGTCATCGATGTAGCACTTACAACAACCCAGACCGCGCAAGACCTCGTCCATAAATCCAAGGAGGGCGCGCACCTCGCTGTCCTCCACCGGGTTCGCGCTCCGAACCGTCTCCACCGCGCCACTGGTAACCACGGCCGCCACGGTACACGTTGTCGTGCTATCCACCAGGCGTCGCTGCCTGACGTCGACGAGCAGGCCAAAATGGCAGAGAAAATCCGCCCCCAAAATGGGACGAGACACGTCGGCAACTATGAATTGTCACGCAAATTCCCTGCGCAGGCCCAAGTCCAGTACCAACGCGACTCGCCCGTACGTCGCAATGGAAGTCCCATTTGCCGCCACCAATGTAAAGTCGGAACGCGCCCGCGGACCGCGTATTTTCCTTTCGGAAAAACGCTGACGTCGGCCCCCGTATCCACGAGGAAACGCGCCTTCCTTCAGAGCCGTCTGTCGCCATTAACGCCCCTGGTCGGCATTTCCCGCCGGTTTATACGAACACGGGGGGCTACACCTGAACGCTTTTTTCCCAAATTTCCAGTGGAAAAAACACATCCCGCCCCTCCGTTTCGACCTCGACAGCGACCTCTGCCGACGCCCCTGCTCGCTACGCCCGCGCGATCTTGAACGACCTCCGCCATCTTGCGCCGTTAGCTTCGCTACCAAAGCCGCCAACTGCTCCACCAGGGCATCCATCTTGGATCCTCCTGCTACAGCCGCAACGGTCCTGGTTGAGGGTATAATATCGTGCAGCCTATCAACCAACGCCGTGAGTTTATCCAACCCGGCGTCGTCCTCTACCGCAAGCACCGACTGCATCCCCGTCGGAAGACGACCCAGCCAAAGAGATTTCAACCAGTCCTCCGGCACGTCGGAACCAGCTTCCGACCTTAGGTAGCGAAGGAATTGGGAAGGCGTCCTATCCCCCAACTCCTCATGCTCCAGCAACCGCTGCATCCGCCGCTTCTTCGACGTAGAAAGCCGAGCAATCAATTCGTCCTTGATCTTCTCATACTTCCCTTCAGCAGGCGGCTTCAACAAAATGTCTTCGACCTCCTCCGCGGCCTTCGTGTCCAATTGCGCGACCACATGCCAATACTTAGTGTCGTCCTGCGTGATGCTACGCAAGGCGAATTGCGCCTCCAACTGTACGAACCATAACCCCCTGTCACTGGAATCTGCCTTGCCGTGGCACACGGGCTTACGAGGGGGACTTGTTCCCCTCGGACCAAATGGATTCCACATGTATGCAGCGGGTGGAAGCGTGTTGAGGTAGTGAGTACATTGGAGTTGGTGGGAGTCTTCGGACTCCGCGGCTTACAAGGACTGCATTGCTTCTGGGAGATAAACCCAAGGCTTACTAGGCAGAGATGTCTATATTCGGGGCGGCCGGGTTCAGGGAAATATCTCTGTTCCTGGAACCACCGTGTCGGACGAAGGGGGCGCATTCCCGTCCTAGGGGTTACGATGTCTAGGCAGGGGTGGGCGATGCAGATCTTATGGGGCCCCTAGGTGCAGGGGGTCACCACGTGGCCTGGAAACCACGGTGCCAGCCGCTCACTAGAAAGCTCTTCCTCACGTGGAAATTCGCTCCTGTACCGGCAGGTGTGTGAAGGGGCGGCACACCTGTCTCAGGCACTCAGAATAGCTGAGTGGGAATCATCGCTCTGCGGGGGCCCCCGGGATTAGTCTAGAGGTCGGGAGCAGAAGCGGAATTCCTGGTGCTAGGGTATTAGGGTGCCAAAAATGGTGAAGAAAAGGAAAAGAGAAATGAGAAAAGAGAAAAGAGAAGGAGAAAAGAGAAAAGAGAAAAGAGAAAAAAGAAAAGAGAAAAGAGAAAAGAGAAAAGAGAAAAGAGAAAGGAAAAAGAATTAAGGATAACGGCGAGGGACGTCGTGGGACGTCGTGGGACGTCGTGGGACGCCGTGGGACTTGGAGGAGCACCTTAAGTAGGAAAAAAAAAAAAGCATCAAGTAGCCAATAGCAGCCGAGCAGAGGAACGTGGACAGGTATCCAACACTGAAGGAGGAAATCCTGGACAGCGATCAACGAAGCCTGAAAGTAGATTAAGATTAAAATAAGAAATAATTTTAAGAAGTATTCAAGATAATATAAGACACATACCTACTCAACCGAACAAAGACAAGGAGAACACTCACAAAAGAAAGAATACAGTATAATTCATTATAACAGAATACATTATATGGACATAACAAGCATAACTCACAAATACGAACCAACATAGTACAAACATAGTATAAGTACAATAAGAAAATTAATATAAAAAACCTCTGTACCTAATAATGGAAAAGATTGTTAATAATCAAATAACAGAATAAAAGATCAACGGGAATACCCGTAAACATAAGACAGTTGAAAAGACCAAAGACAACCTACAAACGCATACGTTCCAAAACTGCAAGACGAACATATAAACTATGAATGCAAATACCAATAACGAACAGAACTGAGTACAAATTACTACAAATCCAATAGTATAATAATCCAAAACAACTAAACCAAAAATTAAAAGAAATACTGATGCTTTAAGAAAAATAGAATAAACTAGAAGATAAGCTAAATAAGTCCAAAGGCTAGGTGGGAGGTATCGTGCCCAGGCCTGCATGGCTGCAGGGAAGTTAAACTGTGCAGTCGCAAACGATCCCTCCGGGGTACCTGCCGATCCCCCGGAGTAAGAAGGCTTGCTGGGGCAAGGCGGCTCTGCCTCAGTGGACATCTAGGACCGACCACTCTCGTGGGAACAACATGGATAGCTTAAACAAAACTTTAAACACCCAAAATATTACTAAGATAAAAACTCAGGAAGGTAAGGAAGTAAAGAACGCGGACATAGCAAGCGTGTCAACTCCAGCTAGGTCGCCAAGGACCACCTCCCTCTCGTCAACGTCTGAGGCGGAGGTAGTAGCAGGAGAAAGACTCCGAAAGAGGAGGAAAAGGTCAGAGGAATATAAGACCAAAGACAAAGAAGAAGGGAGTATAGATGGTAACGATATAATGCAAGAGATAGCAAGCGAAAGGAACTCCCTCGAGGAATTCCTATTCAACGAAACAAGCAAGGTCAGTAAGCCGTCAATTAGATACATCCTTGATAAGTGGTCCCGATTAGAGGGAAAATTACATAAACTTGTCATCGAAAATGAAGTCTTAAAAGCCACAAACCAACAAAACAAAGATGAAAGAAATACCTACGCACAGGTGGCATCAAAAAATGGCAAAGGATATTCTAACCAAAATGAAAAAATGAAAACGGGAGTGAAAGCGACACCAGCACCAAGAAACGAAAAAATAATAATAATTAAGCCGACTGATATGGAGGACAAAAGGACAAATGAGGAGATAAGGACTGAGGTCACCAAAAGATTGCAGCAATACCAAGATCTAAGAGTTAATAACATTAGACAAACTAGGAAAAAAGGATTAGTGATCCACGTGCAAGGTGAAAAGGATGTGGAAACCGTCAATTCGGCGGAAATACACGAAATAGGGCTACAGATAGAGAAGCCAAAGAAGATCGATCCAACAATGATCATCTATGACGTGGAAAAGGAGCTTAACAGAGACGAGTTAAAGGAGCATTTGATAAGGAAAAACCTAGCACAACTAATCGAAATAGAAAATAAGGAAGAAATGTATAGCAGCATTATCTTCAGACAAGCCTTTACAGTAAGAGAGAATAAGGTGAACTGGCTGGTACAGATGCCAGGAAAATTTCTCAGTAAACTGTTAGAGCAAGGTAAAATTTTTATGTTCTGGTGGACATACCGCATAACCCCTGCTAGGAGCCGCCACCTTGTCGTGGTGTAGGGGCTTAAGTAGTCGCAATGTTGCCTAAGACCATGCCGGAGGGAGATGCATTCCTGGCAGGTACAACCATGCCGGACGGGCTTGGGCTGAGCGGTGAAAACTAAGTAGCGGCTCACGGAACACCGAAAACCAGTGGTCATGTTTCGCTGGAACGGGGGTCTTGCCTTAACCGGCCGTACCGCGAGGATGACAACCTCTATAAAAAATCCCTAACCCCAAGCTATGGCGCGCAGCGAAGAGGGGCGTCCCAGTCGATGGCACTGGGGCGTGGTTGGTGGGTGCACCAGCCGATAGCGGCCAACCTCCGGGAATTGGGCGACTCCTGGTTGTATGTAGCCTTACCGGGGTAAGGCGGCTCTGCCCCGGTGGACCACACCTTCCGACCTAAGCGTGGGAACAACTATGGAATCTAAAACACAACATAAAATAGAGAAAGCAGGGAAGGGCACACCCGTGGTATACGCCACGGACTGTGGGAAGGAGAAGGCTGCCCCAGGATCATCGGGGGACAGCGAACTGCGGAGGGAGGCTGCTCCTGGAGCATCGAGGAGCAGCGAGACGAGCAAGGGGGCGACGGCGGTGAGTAGCGCATCCTACTTGACAATAAGCGATACGGATGGAGTCTCGGACTCCAGTGTGCAAACCGCCGCGCCCAGGAAGAAGAGGCCCCCTCTGGTGGGTCCGACCAGGGGCGGGCCCCTGCAAAGGGGAGGAGGCGGATAAGGAGCTCCGACGATGAAACTCCGTCGGTCATGCGAATCAAGGGCATGCCGACGGAAGCCGAAATGGCGGACGCCTTCAGGCCGCAGCCCACGGCCAACCTGGGCGCCAAGATTATGGCTCAAATGGAGATGGTTAGGAGGGTGGCGTCCAGGAGCACGAACTTGAAGGGGACCTACGTGAGGGATCTCAACGTGGCGGCCCTAACGGTGCGGGCGGCCGCCACGGAGATGGCCAAGAGGTCGGCCAAGAACAATGCGCAGCAGGTGGAGGAGGATAACCTCCTGCTGCGCAGTCAGGTGGCCGACCTGAAGTTGGAGCTAGCTGCGGCAAAGGCGGTCCCGGTGAGGTCCAGGGAGAAGGACGGGAAGGATAAAGGGGACAGGGTAAAGGTCCGCAAGACCCACTCCTCCTCTTCCTCCAGGGGAAAATCGGGGCCCGTCAGCGAAGAGCGCTTGGAAGCCCTCTTCGAGCAATTCATGGGGAGGGTGGAGAAGAAGTTAGTCTCCATCAGGAAGGAGCTGTCGTGAGATGCAGAAGCTAGCGACGGACGAGACGCCGGGGGAGGTCCGTATCAGAGAGATACGGGCGGAGGTGGTGGCGGCCTGCCGTCGCGGGAATTTATCCGCGGCGATCCGGCAGCCGGAGACGCCTTCCCCTTCTCCCCAGACGACATGTCCCCCTCCCCCACCGACGCAGAAGGGCGCCAACACGTGGGCCACGGTGGCCTGGAGGAAGACCAAGAAGGCGGTGGCGGCGACCCAGGCCCAGGGACGCCCGGCCCCGTCTCCGGCCCGTCCTGCAGCTGCCAAGAAGCTGCCGGCGAGGCCGCAGAAGGAGCAGCAAAAGAAGCCGCAGCAAAAACAACAACAGCAGCGGAAGAAGGAGGGAGGGGCGAAGGCTCCCCCTAAAACCTCACAGCGCAGACGCCCGCGTACGGCGGCGATCGCCCTGACCATCAAGGACGGGGCAAAGATGTCGTACGCGGAGGCTATGAGCTCCGCCAGCAAGATTAACCTGGCGGAGCTCAACATTACGGAGTTGCGGCCCAAGCGAGCTGTGACGGGTGGCCTTCTTCTGGAGATTCCCGGGCCGGAGGGGGCTGCTAAGGCGGACGCCCTTGCCGCAAAGTTGCGGGAGGTCCTTGGCGGAGAAGACGGGGTGACCGTGGCCCGCCCCATGAAGATGGCGGAGGTAAGGGTCAGGGACCTGGTGGCGGCCACCACCACCACCGACGTGGCCGCGGCCATCGCAGCCACCGGAGGGTGTGCGCCAGCGGAGGTGAAGACCGGGGAAATCCGGTCGTCTCCGCTGGGACTCGGCACCCTCTGGGTGAAGTGCCCGCTGGCTGCTGCCAGAAAGGTGGTTGCGGCAAGGAGGATTTGCGTCGGCTGGACCACTGCCCGGGTGGAGGCGCTGGCGGACCGCCCGCTGCAATGCTTCCGCTGCCTGGAGATGGGCCACGTGAGGCAGCGGTGCACCGGCACCGTGGACCGCAGCGAGCGCTGGCACAATTGTGGGAGCCCCGAACACATGGTGGCGGAGTGCCGGAGTGCTCCTCGATGCCCCCTGTGCGCCGACCTTGGGAAACCCTCAGGCCACCGGATGGGGACAAAAGGGTGCATGCCCCCCAAAGCAAGGAGGAACCAGGGTGCCAAGGGGGCCCAGCAGACGCAGCTGGCTCCCAAACTGGCTGCCCTGAGCCTGGATGGACCGAAGGAGGTGGCTGCACCGGCGGGCCCTGGTCCTGTGGCGAAGAAGGCTGAAGAGGGAGGAGAGGCGGTAACAACAGCTCCTCCCGCAACGTTGGAGACGAGGCCCGTGGAGGAAGGGGCCATGGATATGGAGCAGTGAAGGGGCTATGGCCCTGCTGCTTCAGGCCAACCTTAACCACTCGGCCAGGGCGCAGGACATGCTTGTCCAGTCCATGGCTGACAAGGAGAGCGCAAGGCCTTCGGGTCACCGATTTAGTTGAAACTTTGTAGACTTATAGATCTTGTTCTCCTGTTTACGAATATATAGTATTGTAGGGGCAGATACTCAGTAGTTTTTAAAATATTTGCAGTTAAACATTTATCATTACCGTGAAATGTATAAGATGTGACATGTTTGTACAGATGCTGTGGTGGCTCGGTGGAACGACGTCGGATTCATAAGTCGAAGGTCTAGTGTTCAAATCCTTCTGTCAGTACAAAATATTTTTTCTTCAAATTTTGGTATTATTTATTATTTATGTTAATACATTAATAATTTTGTTTCTACTCACTTTTTCTTGTACAAGATGTAACGATAAGCACCGTTTTTTGTGTACTTTATTAAACAATATATTCTGTTGATACCTTATTATGCAAATATAAAATAAATGATTAATATATTTATTTTATAATATATTTATAATATATTTATAAATAATTTATTTTAAATTTGCATAATAAGGTATCAACAGAATTTTTTTTTTAATAAAGTACACAAAAACTGTGCTTATCGTTACGTTTCGTACAAGAAAAGGTAAGTAGAAACTAAATTATTAATATATTAACAGAAATAATAAATGATATAAAAATTTGAAGAAAAAAAATTCTGTACCGACAGAAGGATTTGAACACTAGTCCTCCGACTTATAAATCCGACGTCTCTCCACCCAGCCATCGTACTATCACGGCATCTGCACGAACGTTTCGCATCTTATACATTTCACGGTAATGATAAATGTTTAACTGCAAATATTTTAAAAACTACTGAGTATCTGCCCCTATAATACTATATATTCGTAAACAGGAGACCGAGATCTATAAGTCCACAAAGTTTCAACTAAATCGGTGACCCGAAGGCCTTGCGCTCTCCTTGTGAGTGGGCTGTGGGGTTGGCGATTGCTGCCGAGCCGTACAGGATCCCGGACCACGCGAATTGGGTGGCAAACCCGGGGGGCTCAGTAGCGATCATCCTTGGTTAGGCATCGATGCCCTTGCCGTTCTCCCTGCTGGAGAGCGGCGAGGGCTACGTCTCGGTCCAATGGGGGGATATTGCGGTGGTGGGAGTCTATGCGCCGCCTCGGTGGAACCTGGGGTCCTTTGAGGAATTCCTGGACGGGGTCGCGAGATGTATCTCGCGATGTCGACCCCGTCCGGTTATTGTCCTGGGGGATTTTAACTCCAAGTCTCAGGCTTGGGGTTCCCCCAGGACGGACCCCAGGGGCGAGGCGGTGCTGGACTGGGCGGCCGGCTCCGACCTTCGATTGCTTAATCGGGGGTCGGCCAGCACCTGCGTCCGCTACCAGGGGGAGTCCATTGTCGACCTGACGTGGGCCTCCTCCTCGGTGGTGGATCGTGTAAGGGGCTGGAGGGTGGCGCAAGAGGTGGAAACGTTGAGTGACCACCTCTATATCCTGATGGAGGTGCGCGCCACCCGGGGCCGGGGACCGCCGGGGAGGGCTGGTAGGGGCGGGGGGTATGGGTCCCCTTACATTCCCCCTTCTTCGAAGCAGAGGTGGGCGCTGAGGCGCCTGGACGAGGACGTGCTGATGGCCGCCTCCCTCGTCGTGGCCTGGCCCGGACTTCCGGCTGGGCCGGTCGTGGACGTCGAAGAGGAAGCGGCGTGGTTCCAAGGGGGTGTGGTAGCGGTCTGCAATGCTGCCATGCCCTGGTCCCGCGCCCCGGATCGACGGGCAACGTATTGGTGGTCGTCGGAGATAGCGCGGATGCGCTATGTTTGCGTGTCGCGACCTGGCGAGGGAGCACCAGCTGTACGAGGGCTACCGGGAGCAGGTGGTGGCCCTCCAGCTGGTCATCAAGAGGGCAAAGGCGGGGGCGTGGTCAGAGCTCCTCGAGTTACTGAACCGTGAACCCTGGGGGCGCCCGTACAAAATGGTAATGGGCAAACTTCGCCCATGGGCGCCCCCCGTGACGGAGACCTTGGACCCCGAGTTCCTGGACTGGGTGGTAGACACCCTGTTCCCCCTGGATGAGGGTGGAGAACAGCCACCGGAGCTCGGGGAGCCGGACCCGAACACCTGGTCCGACGACATGGGGGTCACGGAAGAGGAGCTCTCCCGGGCCGTCAGGAAAATGGGAGCCCGCATAACGGCCCCGGGTCCTGACGGCATACCGGGCAGAGCCATGGCCCTTGCCCTGCGCGTCCTCGGGCCCCGCTTCAGGCGCCTGTTCGATGGCTGCCTGAGGTTGGGACGCGTCCCGTCCCGCTGGAAAAGGGGACGGATGGTCCTAATTAGGAAGATCGGCAAGCCCGCCGATTCTCCCTCGGCGTACCGGCCGATATGTCTCCTCGACGAGGTGGGGAAGCTTTTCGAGAGGGTGCTGGCTTCCCGCCTCTCGGGGCACCTGTCCCGGGTGGGTCCCGATCTGGCCGAGTCCCAGTTTGGCTTTAGAGGGGGACGCTCGACGATCGACGCCATTAGTCGAGTCAGGTCCCTCTCGGACTCGGCCACGTCCCAGGGGGGGGGGTGGCGTTGGCGGTCAGTCTGGAGACGTCCTTGGGGACGTATCGGGGGGGGGGGCACTCGCTGAACACGGAGTGCCCCTCTACGTGAGGAAGGTCCTGAGGGACTACCTGAGGGACAGGTGGGTCGAATATCCGGGCAGAGGTGGCCGGTTGTGCACGAGGGAGGTGGATCGTGGTGTCCCACAGGGGTCGCTCCTGGGCCCCATGTTGTGGGACATCGGGTACGATCGTGTGCTGCGGGCTGCCCTCCCGAACGGCGTCAGTCTGACGTGTTACGCGGATGACACGCTGCTGATGGCCGTAGGGAGGGATTGGAAGAGGACCATCCGTCTAGCGGAGACGGGACTGGCCTCCGTCGTCGACGGTATCCGGGGACTGGGTTTGCGGATCTCCCCGCTGAAAACCGAGGCCATGTGGTTTCACGACAGGCCTCGGAGCGGGGGACCGCCCCGGTCCTGGATTATGATAGGGGGTGAGCACGTTCAGGTTAGGGACCGGATGAATTATCTCGGTCTCCTCCTGGACAGCCACTGGCGATTCACGGTCCACTTCGACCGACTGGCTCCCCGTTTGGAGAGGGCGGCGACTGGCCTTGGTCGCCTCCTCCCAAACATCGGGGGACCAGATGAGAGGGTGCGCCGCCTATACCTTGGTATCGTGCGGTCCATGGCCCTTTACGGCGCCCCGATATGGGCGTCGGCCCTGGTGGTCGCACGGCGCAGTAAAACATCGCTGCGCCGCGTGCAGAGGAGGATGGCCATCAGGGTGGTCAGGGGATACCGAACGATATCCCACGAGGCGGCGCTGACCTTGGCGGGCACCGTGCCCTTCGATCTTCTGGCGGAGGGAGACGCTTCGATTTATGAGCGTCTCCGAGAACTCCGCCGGGGGGACGCTATGGTGTCCGCTGAGGAGGAAGTGGACGTGAGACGACAGGCCCGGCTGGCTGCGCGAAACAAATGGAGGAGGGAGCTCCTCGATCGAGGAGTCGCGCAGCGAGCAGTCGGGGCGGTTCTGCCCAGCCTAGACGAATGGCTGGACCGCGGCAGGGGGACGCTCACCTACCGAGTCACGCAGGTGCTCACCGGGCATGGCTGCTTCGGTGAGTACCTGTGCCGGATACAGGCGGAGGCGACGACGGAGTGCCACGAGTGTGGGGCTGCGCTGGACACAGCGCAGCACACACTGGAGGAGTGCCCGGAATGGGCGGCGCACAGTGGTCCGGATTGAGAAAGTTCGTGCCATTTTGATATAACTTTTGAACCGTAAAAGATATTGATACGAAATTTTGAATCAACAATCTACTAATGGTAGGTTACATATATGTTAAAAAAAATTATTTTAACAATATTTTGTTTTTAATATTATTACATTACCCACTTGTACTGTATAGAATATAGAACAAATTTTCCAAAGAATTTCTTATCTCCGCGGAGATGTGACGATAGATGCGAACCGTACGTGTACGTGAAGCGTACGGCCTGACTGAACGTTGGCATCTTTAAACCATAATAATTTGTAAAGTGGTTCCTAGGGGGAAACGGTTCTTGTGCCATTTTGTAGGGAAAAGTATGCTGAAAAGAATACAATTTGTCCGATTGTGGAAGTCGGTGGATGTTTTAAGATATCCCTTGTCAATTGTGAAGAATATTGAAAATTTTCATTAGTTCATTAAACATGATAATTATATTAAATTAGGAACAATATTTCTTAACACAAAGTGTGATTCTTATCAGAAAAGTGTGCCGAACATTTAAAAAAAAACGAAGTGAATATATTAAATAGGATCGTCAGGGCATCGCATTAAAGAGAAGCAATTTTTATCGTGAAAAATCCTGTTCTTAAAATGTCCAACTTTCAGTGTTTATTACAACTATAATATTTATTAAATTGGACTAATCTTTCCATTTCCGAGGTCCATGGACATTTAGGAAGCAAAGTTCATTGATTAGATATCGATACGAGACACTTCGTTTTTTGGCCAAATGGCACGAACTTTCTCGATCCGGACCACTGTGCGGCGGAGCGCCGGGCGTTGAGGGCGCAAGTGGGGCGGATCTCTCGCTGCCTCGCATCGTTAGTATGATGCTGGGCAGCGAGAGAGCCTGGGCAGCGGTGGCCTCCTTCTGCGAGGATGTTCTTCGCAGAAAGGAGGCAGCGGAGCGGGATCGGGAACTGACCGATGCCGTTCGACGTGAAAGGTGGAGGGAAAGGGCTCGCCGGTTGCGTTCGCGCAGGCTGGCGAGATCCCCCCCTCCCGTGGTGTAAAAGCGGTGACGGTCCGAGGGACGATTGGAGGTGTCCCCCTCCCGACCCGGGTGGGGGCCCGAGTCGCCCTTGTCACGGCCTGGAGAGGGTAGGCCGCGCTGGGTGTTACCCCTGGCGAGGTGATATCACATCCGAGTTTTCGGAGGGTCCCTCTGACCCTCCCGCGGATGGGGCCACAATGGCCGGGCGTGGGGAGGCACCGGAAGTGTCTCCGTAGGTCACGGGGCCTCCCCTACAAGCGCCGAGGTTAGGTAACCGGGGTGGTTTTAGTCGGGAAAAATCCGACACTACCTCCTGCTCTCCCCCAGGGCAGGAGGTGTCTTTCGAAGATTTCCACCTCGAAAAAAAAAAAAAAGAAAAAAAAAGGACATACCGCATAAAGGAGTACCACAACGTCACTAAATGTTTCAGATGCTATGGATATGGTCACATAGCCAAGTACTGTGAACAAAAAGAACAACGCTGCGAAAACTGCGGAAGTTGTGAACACGATAAAGCAAAATGTGACAAAAAAGATGAGCCAATATGTGCTAATTGCCTTAAAACAAAAAGAAAAAACACAAATCACAGTGTTAGGAGCAAAACCTGCCCAGAATTCTTACGGATGTTAGAGATATATAAAACTAAAATAAAATGGGATTAAAGATCGCACAAATAAACGCACAAAGATCAACAGCAACAGCCGCTGAGCTGTAAAAGATTGTAATTCAAGAAAACATTGACGTCATTTGCATACAAGAACCGTATACGTATAACGGACAGGTCAGAGGGTATACGGCACCCCAATTGGCAAAAATACAACCAAACACCGAAAAGGTGTGGGTTACAACGATTGTAAGAACAAAGGATATTGAAGTTTTTCATAACACATTCCAAGAAAGAGAAAATATAGTTACAGTTCAAATAAACACTAAAAGGGAAAGGATCAATATGATTAATGTATATTGCCAGCCCTCCAGGCCAATAGAACAAACCCTGGAGGTACTTGAGAAAATCATAGAAAAAGTAAGGCAAAATAATGAAAAATTTATAATATCTATGGGTGCTAATACCAAGTCCAATCTCTGGCATAGCAAAACTAATGATGAAAGGGGGACATTACTCGAAGATTTCATAATGAGCAATGATCTAAATATAATAAATAAAGTGAGTACAATTAACACATTTTCATCGAGCAATGGATGTTCAAATATCGATGTAACACTCGCGTGTAATAGGACGAGCAGATCAATCACAAATTGGAAAGTAAGCGAGGATTGTACTACTAGTGACCACAACATAATTTATTATGAATTCAATATAGACAACGATGAAAACAGATACGACCACATGGAAGAGCAAAAGAAATTTAATGTTAAGAAGGCGAACTGGGCAACTTTCCAAGATAACATTAATCTAGTATTTAATGAAAAAACAAGGGAAAAAATCAATAAAGGCGAACCAGAAGAAGCGGTCCAAGCCTTCCAAAATGGAATAATTTCGCTGTATGAATTAGCCATCCCTAAAAAGGGCCCACCCAAAAAGAGGACTGTGCCCTGGTGGTCCAAGGAGATAGAGCAACTAAGAAGGAATATGAAAAGAAGTAAGAAACAGCTACCAAGAGGCAGGAGGCTAGCGCAAAATGTTGAGGCGGAAGTAATAGCATACAGAAGTTGTAGAAATAAATACGTAGCTGCAATAAGAAAGGCAAAGCTCGACTCCTGGAAGGAGTTTGTAACCATAGAAAGTACCAAAGATCCTTGGAGCTTACCATATAAAATTATACGAAATAAGGTAAGACGACCGGAAGTAGTAGGAAGCGTGATCCTCCCCTCCGGGGAAGTAACGCAAAACTGGGAAAATACTATGAAAGCTATCTTACACAAATGTGTACCAGAAGACGAATCCAGTATGGAAGATGATATACACGTAAAAATTAAAAGACTTAACGACCAGTATCTCAACTGTAACTTAGAGAATAAGATAACACTCAACGAAATTGACGAGGCCATTAAAAAGACTAAGAATTTTAAAGCGCCAGGACCTGACGAAATTCAGAACGAAATGACAAAGGCTTTGTGGACAAAAGACAAAAGTATCTTGCTGAACCTCTTTAACAACTGTTTTAACAACGAACAAGTACCAGCACAATGGAAAGAAGCCAGACTGCAACTAATCATTAAAACAGGAGCCATAGACAAAACACAAATAAGTGCATACAGACCAATATCGCTACTTTCATCGGTGGGAAAAATATACGAAAGAATTGTGGTTAAAAGAATACAGGAACACTTCGAAGCAAACGACTTAAGGGCCCCGACTCCTTTGGGGCCAACTCCGAATCGATCTAAGCGCCATTCGACAGAACGGGCGTTAGTGAAAACAGAAAAATCGTCTGCTTCGACATTTGACGGGGTGACATCTAAAGTCATTATACAGAATTATAAACTCACGATGCGACATCTAACATCATTAGGAAAAATTATAAACGGAGAGTGGGAGGCCATAGTTGCCAAGTCACATCATTTAAGAGTTCTGTCGCACTGTTGCCACATCTGTTACAACCCTGGCCATCAGCAGAATGAATCGGCTCGAGCCGAGATTTTGATTTCTGCCGGACATAGACATAGCTGCTGAACCGCTGGAAATTTTTTTGTAGGTTCGATCCCCCTAGGGTATATTTTTTTTACATTAATTTTTTTTTAATTCCTAACTATATGACAATGATCAATTACCACTATTTTAAAAACATTTGTTAAATATTTTAATTTAATATACCTAAATCTGAACTTACAGCGCTTTTTGCGCTACCGTTTCTCTTGCCATGTGTCTTGCCAATTATGTATGGTACCGTTTAATATTTCTAACATTAAAGTATAATGTATGAAGCGCATTTTCAGACGTCTTAGATTGAACAGTCGTAGATGAAGTGCAGGAAAACTCATGTGATGTTTTACTACTATTTCGCCTTTCTTTTAGACGACACAATCATATCTTTTTTACAAATAATTATTGTTGCGAATGCAAGTATACCATCATAAAGGAAAATATTTATTTTTAGAGATTTTATGCGAGTACCGAATATGCATATATGGATAATTTTTAATTCATTTCATTCGCTTTTTCCCATTGCTTTGGTCATTATGTAGAATGACAAACGAAAAATACGGAGACATTGTTGATATTGTTATACCTATTACAGTTTTGCTTTCCAGGAAATCTTCGATATATTCGATTCAAGTTGAGGTTTTGATTTTTGCCGAACATAAAAGAGAATAGTGCCAATGAAAGAGGAGATTCAAGAGTCTAGTGTAAGAAACAGATTGATAAAACCCTATTAATATGTGTAAGAAAATAATTTTTGGACCTTATGAGAGAAGGGCTCTTATTGCTGCTTGACATAGGTCAGGCACAGCCAACTGGCGGGCCGCGGGCCACGCGGTTCATCTTACAAACAAATGACGGCTCTCACACCCTGCGTCATAGTTGCGGTGTCACACCGATTCCCGTCTTGCTGTCACGTCATAGGTACATCTGACGTACATAGCTCTATCTTTGTCTATGATAGCTTTCTGTTGCTTAGAGCGAAGCATAAAATGATCAAAAAGGACCATGGTGACATTGTATTGTTGTACAGACTACGGTTGCGAGAGCTAAACAAAACAACTTTTTAACACATACACGCCCACATAATCATATAGTTAATAATATAGTTAATATAGTTCATATATATTAACATTGCAGTTTTATTGGTAGTATAAATGAAACATACCACCTGTTAGAATATTCGAGGTACAGGAACGGCCGAGGCGGGCAATGTGGATTTTGCCGATGCACGCTGTCTTTGTCTAGCGTAGCTTTCTTTTGGGGCGAACCCTAAAATGGTTAAAAAGGGCCATAGTGACGTAGGCGTCCTCACGACCGACGCTTTTGCCAAGGAAAGGCATTCTTGTATAGACTACGGTCAAGAGAGCACAGTTTTAATAAACTATTGTTGTAATAAGTAATACCTAATCGAGACAGAGCGACTACTCCTCTCCGTTCGATTATCTTACACACCAATTTTTGAGTTACACATTTTGAGCTTTGGATTGACATGTATATGCGTCCAAATGTTAGAAATATCAAACAGTTCCATATTTGGCAAGAACATGGGAAGAAAACGGTAGAAAAAAGCGCTTCCACTTCATATTTACGTATATTAAATTAAAGTATTTAACAAATATTTTTAAAACATTTGTCAACAAATATTGATCATTGTCATGTACTTAGTAATGAAAAAAAAATTAATGTACAAAAATATACCCCGAGGAGACTCGAACCTACAAAGAAGTTTGCAGCGGCTCGAACCAACATCTCGGCTCGAGCCGATGCATTTTGCTGATGGTTATAATTGTAACAGATGTGACAACAGCGTAACGGAGATCTTGATACGTGCCGGCAACTATGCCTTACTGGTGTCTGTGTTCACGCATCACGTATTCACGTATGAATCGCCGTTGGTGGTGTGAAATTATAACTTTCATTTACCGACTGATTTGTATTTTTACCGACCCTGACGGTAACTTGGTCAAATTCACTACAATGTACCATAAACGCCCCCGACGAAAAATCAGTGAACTATTCTTACGTCCGAAGTGTGCAAATCGTATTCAAAGTCGGACGCCTTCCAGAAGTGATAAATTGTGAAAAACCGGGTTTCTGTGATATTGATCTAGTTCAAGGAATGGCTGGTGTACGCGATATCGATGAATAAACCATTAAATCCTTCAATATTTGCTATATGTGACATGCAACGACAGTCGGCAGCCATCTTGTTTGCTACATCGATGTCTCTGTCTGAAACTCACAGTTTCAAATATTCCATTTTCTCAGCGAATAGTGTTTATTGGCGTTCAAACGAATACACCAACCCTGTGGTTAAGTCTACCCGTGGGTACTGTACCCGCAAAAATGTAATTTATGCAGTTATCGAGAAATGCCACCTTGAATACGAAATCGGGTGTCTCTCTTGCGCATCTCGTATACATGCATGCTTTTCGTTGTTTGTGTGAGTGCACGCACACAGGTCATGGCAGACGGAGTCGGGGCCCTTAATAAGTGAAAACCAATTTGGGTTTACCAAAAATAAATCCACTGAAGATGCCCTCAACAAAGTGAGACAAGGCGTAACCAAAACTACAAAAAAGTACGTTCTAGCGATCTTTGTGGATATTGAGGGAGCCTTCGATAATATTTGGTGGCCTCCTATAATAGGAAGATTGGTAGACGCCAAATGTAGTAGTAAATTAGTCAACCTAATTAAGCACTATTTACAAAATAGAAAAATAAAAGTCGAAACTAAGTTCAATAGAATTACGACGGATATGAAAAAAGGCTGCCCTCAAGGATCAGTTCTAGGCCCGATGGCCTGGAACTGGTGCATGAACGAACTCCTAATGGATTACACAAGAAACTTCGAGGAGGATGAAGTCGAGACCACCGCCTATGCGGATGATTTAATAATAATGATCAAAAGTAATGCGAGAACAAAAATGGAGGAAATTGGACAAATCGCCATCAAAAAACTAGAAAGCTGGTGCCAAAAATATAAACTAAAAGTATCCAAAAAGAAAACAGTCGCGATGCTGGTAAAGGGTACACTTACTGGAAGAAATCCGATAAATAAACTTGGAGAAAAAAAATATACCGTACTGCGTAGAGACAAAATATTTAGGAGTAATATTAGACAGGAATCTCAATTTTATCGAGCATGCAAAATACCTACGTACAAAGGATCAGAAATTTATTATGGCCCTAAGAAGCATTGCTAAAGAAGAGTGGGGTATCAAATACCACACTCTAATGATACTATACAAGGCTGTGGTAGTTCCCATAATGACTTACGGCGCAATGGCGTGGTTCGATAAATCACAAACAGTAATGACCAAAAGACATATTCTAGCAGCGCAAAGAGCGGCCCTGCTCCTAATAACCAGAGGATGCAGGACTACCTCAACTGTGGCACTACAAGTGATCAGTGGAATTTTACCTTTGGACCTGGAGATAATTCAGAAGGGAATAAACGGAAGAATTAGACGAAATATAACTACACGATGGAAAGGGTTTTACTTTCAAGAGGGGAATGAACCCCCAAACAAAACAGTAACAAAACAGTTACAAGAAAAACTTAAAACAATAATTGTAGGGGAATGGCAAAAAAGATGGAACGAGGAAGTAAGAGGCAGAAGCACATTTCAATTTATTCCGAATGTTAACTTCGTAAATGAAAATAAATGGTTTAAAGCTTCAAGAAAGACAGTCTATATAATTAGTGGATACGGACCAATAAACGATACGTTGTACAAGAGAGGTGCAGCGGAATCGGATGAATGCCCAGCATGTGGGCAAAATGAAACGGTCGATCATCAATTGTATGACTGCGAAGCTTACGATGAAATAAGATACCCGCAACTCCACCAGAAGCAACCAAAAGAAAGGCTTATAAGCGGTAGCGATGAGCTCAGGAAACTTAACAACTACACTAATGAAATGTATAAAAGAAGGAGTACCTTCCTGAGCTAACCATCTAAGACAAAAGCAAATACATAACCATTTGCTGCCTTGCTACCTCTTACCTATGTATTTATTTATTTATTTATTTATTTATTTATTTATTTATTTATTTATTTATTTATTTATTTATTTATTTATTTATTTATTTATTTATTTATTTATTTATTTATTTATTTATTTATTTATTTATTTATTTATTTATTTATTTATTTATTTATTTATTTATTTATTTATTTATTTATTTATTTATTTATTTATTTATTTATTTATCTATCTGATTATCTATTTACGTGTTTGTCTATTTATTTATTTATTTATTCATTCACGTGATAATACGCCCAAATAACACTTGACGATGAAGATCCAAACTTAAAAGAATGAACAAATGAAGGATAAAGAGGCCTCAATAGGATAGCAAGTGGAAAATAAGAAGCACAATAACAGAAGAAACAACTAAGACAAAATAAGAAATACCTAACAACTAGATAAAGAGCATAAAGTAGAAAACAGGTCCGCCTCCTCGTGGCAGGGACGGGCAACGCCAGGTACCAACCTGGCGGCTAAGTGACCTGAAGAAAGAAATATAAGATAACAAAAGAACATGCTAAAGGATAAGTAAAACTAAAATAAAGCACAATGCGGGGATGATGCTCGCAACCCGCAGCACAGAAAGGCATGGAAATGAAAAAAAAAATGTACGAACCATAACCCCCTGTCACTGGAATCTGCCTTGACGTGTCACAGGGGCTTACGAGGCGGACTTGTTCCCCTCGGACCAAATGGATTCCACATGTATGCAGCGGGTGGAAGCGTGTTGAGGTAGTGAGTACATTGGAGTTGGTGGGAGTTTTCGGACTCCGCGGCTTACAAGGACTGCATTGCTTCTGGGAGATAAACCCAAGGCTTACTAGGCAGAGATGTCTATATTCGGGGCGGCCGGGTTCAGGGAGATATCTCTGTTCCTGGAACCACCGTGCCGGACGAAGGGGGCGCATTCCCGTCCTAGGGGTTACGACGTCTAGGCGGGGGTGGGCGATGCAGATCTTATGGGACCCTTAGGTGCAGGGGGTCACCACGTGGCCTGGAAACCACGGTGCCAGCCGCTCACTAGAAAGCTCCTCCTCACGTGGAAATTCGCTCCTGTACCGGCAGGTGTGTGAAGGGGCGGCACATCTGTCTCAGGCACTCAGAATAGCTGAGTGGGAATCAACGTTCTGCGGGGGCCTCCGGGATTAGCCTAGAGGTCGGGAGCAGAAGTGGCATTCCTGGTGTTAGGGTCTTAGGGTGCCAAAAATGGTGAAGATATTTGAAAAGAGAAAGAGAAAGAGAAAGAGAAAGAGAAAGAGAAAGAGAAAGAGAAAGAGAAAGAGAAAGAGAAAGAGAAAGAGAAAGAGAAAGAGAAAGAGAAAGAGAAAGAGAAAGAGAAAGAGAAAGAGAAAGAGAAAGAGAAAGAGAAAGAGAAAGAGAAAGAGAAAGAGAAAGAGAAAGAGAAAGAGAAAGAGAAAGAGAAAGAGAAAGAGAAAGAGAAAGAGAAAGAGAAAGAGAAAGAGAAAGAGAAAGAGAAAGAGAAAGAGAAAGAGAAAGAGAAAGAGAAAGAGAAAGAGAAAGAGAAAGAGAAAGAGAAAGAGAAAGAGAAAGAGAAAGAGAAAGAGAAAGAGAAAGAGAAAGAGAAAGAGAAAGAGAAGAGAGAGAGAGAGAGAGAGAGAGAGAGAGAGAGAGAGAGAGAAAGAGAAGGAGAAGGAGAGGAAGAGAGAGAAAGAGAGAGAGAAAAAGGAAAGAGGAAAGAAAGGATAAAGTATAAAGGACAAATTTTTTTTTTTTTTTTTATTTATTTAATGTTACATTTACAACTGGCTCGGGCGAGCCAACCAGCAAATTTGATAGTTTTTATATCGCATGCGAGTGGATAACCCTCAGTAGTGTTACCACTTCCTTTCCTTCATTGTCTATCCAGTAGGTCGTGTGGTTTCGTTCTCTTTAGTCTTCTGATTTTTGGGGTTTGTGTCAGTTTCTTGGCGAGCTCGTTTGGGTGTGTTCCTAATTTGGCATTGTGTGTTTTTACATATTTTTGGATTTGCTCTTTTACGTATTTTATTCCTAGATCTTTATGAAGAGTTTCCCCGTTGACATACCAAGGCGCAGCTGTTATTGTTCTTAAGGCCTTATTTTGAAATCTCTGTATAATATTCAGGTTACTTTTTTTAGCACAGCCCCAGAGTTGGATGCCGTACGTCCATATTGGGATGATCGCAACTTTGTATAACAGCAATTTGTTTTGTAGTGAGAGAGGTGATTTGTAGCCTAGTATCCAGTACAATTTTTTAATTTTAATATCTAATTGCTTTCTTTTCATTTTGATATGATTTTTCCATGTAAGTCTTTTGTCCAGATGTATGCCCAGATATTTCACGCTGTCTTGGGTAACAAGGCTCTCTTCATTTATCTTGATTTCCGGGTCCGCAATATGTTTTGTTGTAAAAGTAATATGACAAGATTTGTTTACATTGGTTTTAATTTTCCATTTCTTGGCCCATTCAACTGTCTTGGTCAGAGATTCTTGTAGGAGTTTTGCTGCTTCTAAAGGATCTTTGTGCGTCGCTAAGATTGCTGTATCGTCGGCGTATGTAGCTGTTATTACATTTTCGCTGCATGGGAGGTCCGCTGTATAAATCTGGTAAAGAGTGGGCCCTAGTACACTTCCTTGTGGGACTCCGGCTAGGATCGGGTATATTTTGGAAAAGCTGCCATTTTTATTCACGTGAAAGTATCTTTCTCTTAAATAGGATTTGAATAAGGTGTAATAGTTATGTGGGAGGTTTTGTTTGATTTTATACAACAACCCTGTATGCCAGACCTTGTCGAAGGCTTGTGTTATGTCTATGAAGGCTGCGGAGCATACTCTGTGTTCCTCAAAGCTACTTTCAATTTCGTTTACTATACGGTGTATCTGTTCAATCGTGGAGTGTTGTTTACGAAACCCAAATTGGTGTTGAGGTATTAAGTTTTTTTCTTTTATTATAGGTTCCAATCGTTTCAAGAGTAGTTTCTCAAACAGTTTTGATAAGATAGGCAGCAAGGAGATCGGTCTATAGGAGGTAGCTTCGGTTGGAAGTTTATCTGGTTTTTGAATGAGGATAATTTCTGCAAATTTCCACTGTATTGGAAAATATTTTAACCGGATAATTGCGTTGAATATTTGTGTTATTGCGACTATTGCTTTTTTTGGAAGTTCTTTTAGTATTCGTGCAGTTATTAAATCATACCCTGGTGCTTTTTTGTTGTTGAGCAACCTTATTTCTTTTGCTACTTCTTTGGGACTGAAGTGTTTGATAGGGTTACTGGGTTGCGGTGAAGTGTTCAAATATTTTAGGATGATACTGTCTGGATTACAACTATTGTTCGCATGCGTATTTATATCAGAAGTCGCGTTTTTGTTGGGTTTAAAAACTTCAGAAAGGTGTTTAGCAAACGTTTCACCTATGTCGTAATCTTCCCTAGCCCACGTATTATTTTCTTTGCGTATGGGTGGAATGTGTTTTTCTGGCCTTTTAAGTTTCTTTGTGATTTTCCACAGTGAGTAGTCATCTTGTGGGTACGGGGACAGGTTTTGTAAATATTCTCGGATATTATCATTTTTCATTTTGCTGAGTAACTTCTTCAGTTCTTTGGATACTTTATTTAGTTTTTTCTTATCTTCTGGGTGTCTGCAGTTTTGCCATATTTCCTTGGCGTTCCGCTTTTCTGCAATTTTTTTACGTATAAATAATGGATAGTTTATTGTATTTTTACCTATTTTAATTTGCGGAGTGAATTGGTATGCGGCTGTTTGAATTTCTTTTGTTAATGATTGCACTGCCTTATCCTCCTCTGTTTTCAGTGAAATTCTTAAATCTACATTTTTGTCAATGTACGTTTTAACGGAGGACCAGTCAGTTTTTGCATTATACAGTGATGGGCGTCTTTCTTTTTCTACAATTTTTGTATTTAATGTTAATATAACTGGCGTGTGGTCCAATGAAAGGTCGAAATTTGGATATATATTTAGGTAATTTATTGAGATACCTTTTGTTACATAGAAGTCTAGGAGGTCTGGGATTTTTGCCGGGTCGGATGGCCAGTAGGTTGGTCTGCCTGTACTAACATGATTGTATCCTCTAAGTAACATTGTTTTTTGCATTTCTCTACCTTTGGGGTTTATCAGTCTTGAGCCCCACTGTGGATGTTTTGCGTTAAAATCTCCCCCCGCTATGAATCGCTCTCCTAGTGTGTTAAAGTAGTCATCGAAGTGCTCTTTTGTTACTTGATGTCGTGGTGGACAATATACTGCAGCCACGACTAGTGAACCACGAGCGTCTTTTATTTTAATACTTGTTGACTGGAGGAAATCTTTTTCGTATTTGTTAAATTCGTAGTGTGAAATTTTATCCTGTATAATTATTGCAGTACCTCCTTGGGCAGATCCATCTGGGTGTGGAGTATGATATGTTTTGTAATTGTAGATGTTAAAATAGTTTCTGTCTGTAAAGTGGGTTTCTGAGATTAACAGTATGTCAATTTTTTGTACATTGAGAAAGACTTCTATTTCCAGTTTTCGTTGCGGTAGGCCATTGGCGTTCCACAGAGCAATTCTAAGATCGCCGTCCATTTTTGTTATTTGGTTTTATTTTTGATGAGGGATGTTAATAGGTTTATTAGGATATTGTTTTGATTCATAAGTTGATTGAAGAGGGCTTCAAATTTATGTAAAAATTGGTTAAGTATTAACTCGGTGTTATTATTGTTATTATTGTTGTCGGCTTTTTCTGTATTGCTTTTTGTCGCTTGGGCATAGCTCAAATTTTCTCTTATTGTTGGATTTCGAGGTGTTGCTGGTCTGTTCTCTGTTTTGCTTCATACTTTTTGGAGATCTCTATATACACTGCATCTCTTATAATTTGCGGGGTGAGAGCCGTCGCACAAAGTGCATTTTGGTGGAATATCCCTCGATTTGTCGCACGTATTTGAGGGATGGTTTTCTGCACACTTTACACAGTAAAATGGGTTTGTACAGTACGATTTTGTATGTCCGTATTTTTGACATCGAAAGTATTGCGGTATTTCTTTCTTTTTGCGTGGTGGTTCTACTTCTATTACGGTGTTAAGAAGGCGTTTCAAATTGTAGATTTCCTTATTGTTATCGTTCGGTTCTTGGTCCACGAAGAATAATGGTAACGGCTCTTTGGTTTTCCAGCTACGGATATTAGTAACATTTCGAATTTTAAATCCTTTCTTTTCTAATTCTTCTTTTATATCTGTTGTTAACATGGTGTGGTGTAGGTTTTTAATGACTACTCTGTAAGCTCTTTCTTGTCTTGGTTGGTATGTATGGAATGCGACTTCATTTTGTTTCAGGAAGTGAATTATTTTTCTGTAAGCATCCGATGTGTTTGTATTTATTTTTACAGAGTTTGTAGAGACCGTTTTGCAGTCGAAATCTTCGTCAGATAGAACCGTTTTTATGCTTTCTATCATAAGGGGGTAGTTGGTGATGTTTTCCATGAATATAGGGGGAGGTTTTTGGATTCTTTTTTCAGTATTATTTATTGGAGATCCTTCAGGTTCGATTTGACTTAACACGGTGAATCTGTTAGAGTTTTGTATGTAGTTGACGTTTGAATCAAAGGCTTGTTTTTTTGCAGTAAGTGCATTGTTTTGTATATTTTCTCTATTCCTTTTGCCTTTTCGAATTTGTGTCCGTTGCCATGGAATGTTTGGGTCTGTGATGTCCATATCAGTCTGTTGTTGTATACTGTCGACTTATAGTGATGGTATTGGTAGTTTACTTACGTACCGTTTCCTTGGTGTGATGGTATTGGAAGTCCCAAAGATGTTCGTGTTTAGTTGGGGTGAGTTGGTATGTGCGACTCGTGTCGTCATAGTATGTGTATGTAGCTTGTTGTGTTGATTGTCTACCGTAATATGCTGGTGCGGATGTGATTGTGTAGAGATGTTGGTGCTAGTAGTGGTGCATATTTGTGAGGAAGATGGACCCCCACTGGCTTGTTGCATCGCTATTGTATATATATACAGGGTGAGTCTCCTAACATGACGACCTCAAATAACTCGTAAGGTATTCGTTGTACGAAAAAATGTTTCAAACAAAAGTTGCGTGGGATCTAGGGGGACATACAGTGCTCTAATCTATTTTTTAAAACCTTACTTTTTTATTGAGATATTAGAGTCACCTTCAGTTTTTTAAATGGAATGTCTAATATTTTTTTCCCGAATTTGGATACATCATCAAATTTTGCGTAAAAAAGTATTACACAAAGTGGGACTTCAAATGAATAATTACTGAGATATTTTTGAAACAAATTTTATTTCAAGCGGTGTTCGAAGTGCTGTCCATTACAGTCGATGCACTTATGGGGGTAGACACGGCACGTGACCTCTCCGATTTGGATGGTCGGTATTACAGGAGTTTTTCCTGCACAGAAATGGTAATACCGACAGGCGAGAGGGAGCTGCTTGTTATTTTGATATTCAAATCTGAATGTGGAAAGAAATTATGAGCTGTTGCGTTGCACTTGAAAGAATTTAAACGGAAAGTCTGCTGGTAGTGCAAGCGTAGAAAATTCATTGTACATTTGAATTACTTGAAATGTGGTTATGCTTCAATATGTTTCGTTGCAGTAAGGAATTATAAGTGAAAAGAAAAAGTAGATGAGCTTCTATAAATTTACCGAAATCAGATCCACTCAATTGTTCGAAACATTTTCTGCAAACCGTTTTTCCAACTGTTCACTATTGACCAGTCAGTCTCGTACACATGCTTGAATGGTGATGAGAAAGTTTTGAACAATACATTGTATTATGATGACAAAAATGCAAGAAAAGATTGGCTGGAGAAATGGACTATCCCCTCTCCACGTGGGGGAATGCTCCGTGGCGATAACGACGCCCTACGACGCGGTGTAATACGATCCGAACAGAGTATCGGTGTGACTAATACTAATTCAACGATGAAACTTCTTTATTTATTAATTTTTCTACATGCAACTTTTACCAATGTATCTGGGAGATCTTTCTGATTCAAATGAGACCAAACACGATATAGTTTGGATTGTATTTACTTGTTGATACAGACTTTGTGGTACGTACTCAATTAGTATCAGCAAGTAAATATAATTCAAACTATATCGTGTTTGGCCTTATTTTAATCAGAAAAATCTCGCAAGTACGTTAGTAAAAGTTTCATGAAGAGAAATTCAGAAAGTAAAAAAATGAACACGTGCGGGACTCGAACCTACATAAAAGTTTCTGACAGCTCGAGACAAAACCTCCGCCCGAGCCGATTCATTTAGTTAGCTGATGATCACATTTGTAACAGATATGGCAACAGCGCGACAGAAGTCTTGATCAGTTGCGGCCACTATGCTTTACTGTGTCTGAATTCACGTATCACGTATTTACGTATGAATCGGCGTTCGATACTACATGCATAGGAGCGTAAAGGATTATAACAAAAATCAGAGAGTCAACTGTTGACTGATTTAGAAGCCTTTCCTTATACAGTAATGTCTCGATAGGTGCGAAAAAGAGCTGCACGATAGTTGCAAAGAGTTTATCCCCACTCCTGGGGGGTATACCCCTAGAGGCGTCCAGAAGCTCGCTTGCCGATCAGTGTAACGCGATCCGGGGTCGGGTATATCGGTGAGGTAATACTAATTCAACGATGAAACTTTGCCATTTCTCATCCTTTTCTTATGAAATTTTTACACAGCATAGCTGACATTTTTCTGATTAAAATGACACCAAACACGATATAATTTGGACTATATTTACTGGCTTAATTAACGTTAATAAGTTTCGACCGCAGAAAAGGATAGGTAGTGAGAAGAAAAGAGAAGCTGCAATCGTGGCATTCGGCAAAGATCAAAGGCCTAGTACACTGTTTAACATACCAATGTAATACCAATATTTTTATTTTCAGTTTTGTGTTTATACAACTTTTACCGATAAATTTGTGACATTTTTCTGATTAAAATGACACCAAACACGATATAATTTGGAAAATATTGACTTATAATAACTTATCTTTCATTATCGTTCCTAATAAGTTAGAGAAAGAAATTGTTGCCCACATTTAGAATAATACTATGGCTAGAATATTACAACTTACAGTAGTATGAGGTATAAAAAGCTTATAATTTAAATTATATAAATTCTTTAGTATTTGTGCTTACAATAATTGAAACATATTTATAATTTAATAATATAATATTTCGTGCTGAAAATTCGGTGAAGATTGCTGCAGTGATCACGTCAGTGAATTTATGTTGCTTACTGTCCCTGGTCAGTATCGCCTAAAAGTTGGTGATGACCATCGCGAACTATCCAGAGACTAAATCTAACTGAATAAAAAATAAACTAAGAAAGATGAAATCTAACTGAAATGAATTATGAAGAAAACTACATCCACGACTGTAGGGATACTATACATATAAGCGAACGTGTTAATGAGTGGACCCCAATGTAATATGGACAGTAAATATGGTCCAAATTATATCGTGTTTGGTGTTATTTTAATCAGGAAAATGTCAGAAAACTATTGGATAAAGTTTGACAAAAAAAAAATTTCAAATAAAAAAGTTTCGTCATTGCATTAGTGTTGTTTCACCGATACACTGGCTTTTGTTTTAGCTTGGCTGCTCGGCCGCTTATCTTTACTCGCTGTCCTTTTCTACGTTCGACGCTGTCGGCAAATTTCAAACAACGTAGGAACTACACGCTAGTTGCAAACGTTCAGTCCCGAGGCTTTCGCAACTATCGAGACATTACTGTAATATGTTTTATACAAAATAGTCAAAAGAATGAAAAAGAATAATAAGAGCAATAATTTCAAATAATTGCTGCAACTACCACATTCTGAAAATATGATATCAGTACATCAATACTTCCAGTATTAGTAAAAAAGTTCCAATCTCTTCTTTTTTATTTTAAATAATATAACCATATAATTATAACATAAATTCGACAGCGATTTCAAGTCAAGCATGTGTTACAGTAAAAGCGTTTAGTAAACTTATACACTTCCCAGTCAACGTACGCCTAAAATGCATGACCTACCCTATAATCGTACGAAAATGCATACATTTACTCCATCACGCTGTTACTGTAGCACATGTCAGAAGCCAACGCTTCAGTTTTGCTATGATTTTACGTTGGCAGTCCTCCTGAGTAAGCGCCACCTCGTCGCCACTACCTGAACTAAATTTGTGACGTCAGGTGCTCTGTTTTAACGGCAATACTACAAGCGGACGACGAAACTCGTCTGTGGGAATGCAATTAGAAGCATACAACGTTTGTCCTTATGTGAGAAGCTTTTGAGCTCGGTAAGTGCTCATTCGAAAGAGGAAGGTTCAACGCGCTGCGCTGCACGCTCCGTTTGTGTCGCAAAATTCTTTTAGTGACCTAAAAATGCTTGTATTCTGCGGGTGTATTTTGTCGATATTTGCTTACACTTTGAAGACTCATATTATTAGATATCAACACAATCTCGTTGAAACATTTGTGCGGCGCAGCGCGTTGAATCTTCCTCTTTCGAATGAGCCCTCACCGAGCTCAAAAGCTTCTCATATAAGGACAAACGTTGCATGCTTCTAATTCATGTTTTCGGGCCATATTGTGTCGGTATACAGCTAACTGCATTACCCGCGTCTACCCCCTTATGGGCAATAGCTGGTAAGGTTGAAGTACGACATCCTTCGTTATTTACAATTTCGTGGTACCTTTTACGTTTCTGTACATTAAAATTGCCATGTTCTTTGAGTCTTCGACGAAGCCTTAAGAAGGTAGAATGCGATGGCTGATTTCGATCAGGATACTTACTGTTCAAGATTCAGCTACAAGCGCGTAGCAACAGCTTGCTCGCGTTCTCCTGCTCCCAGCCCTATTGCGCGGAAGCAGGAGCGCTCCCTTTCCTCTTACAAAGGAACTTGGGATTAGCTATATATAGACCCGCGCGAAGGCAAATCGCTCTCTCGCACGGCTCTCGCCCAAGTATTTCTAAACTAAAACAAACTATAACAAGTGCAAAGGAAGTAAGGTGTAATACTAGGACAAACGATACAATTAACATACAGACGAGTAAGCACCAATAAACATTTATAACTTGTACAGCAAAGAAACAAATCTACATTAAATCCTGAGAAACCAACTTTGACTCCTCACTTTACACCAATCTAATTTCTTTATTATAATTAGATTGAATCTCAATTACAAAGCCGAGGGTACTCAAGGAATCTTGGTACTCTCGCAAACATTGGTCCTTCGAGCCGGATTAATCTGAGTACACGGATTAATCTTATTACACGGATTAATCTAATTACACAGATTGGTCTCATTACACAGATTAATCTAATTACACGGGTTAATCTAATCACGCGGATTAATCTTATTACACGGATTAATCTAATTACACAGATTGGTCTCATTACACAGATTAATCTAATTACACGGGTTAATCTAATCACGCGGATTAATCTCATTACACGGATTAATCGAATCACGCGGATAAGTGGTGAAACAGTCGCACAGTGAATTAATCGCGAAATTAAAAAAAAAAAAATCAATATTCGCAGTTAAGACTAACGGGCACATGAACAGTGATTGTTAACAAAAACAAGGTCGAACTATATCGAACGTTCGGTTTCAACCTGTCCGGTGTGTATCGAACTTTCTTTATCGACCTTCTTGGTGAGTGCATTGTCTTTCTTCGGTGTACTGAACGGCTACGAGTGCGGGAAAAAAGCCACAACATAGTCAACCTTTACAGTCGCCATGGAAAAGTGTACGGACAAGCAACTATCGTTATACCACCGAATAAGCAGAACCGTTGACAATATGAAAAAACTGGGTGCCGCGAAAATCACTAAAGGAGTCTTGGTTTCGCGATTGGACTTACTCGAGAAAAACTGGAACGCTTTTACGGAAGGACACGACCAACTGCTGGACGTCGTGTCCGCGGAAACTAAAACTCTCCCTTACTTCCAAACGGACTACTTGGCTCTGTGCGAAGAAGCCTATCTGGTGCAAAAAGCCACGCTGCTGGACCAGATAGAACTAAAAACTGGAAATTCTAATTTCCCATTGACTCCCTCCGCGCCGCGGTCACTGCCTAAAATCAAACTGCCCCACTTCTCGGGCGACTACCGAGAATGGACAAGCTTCCGGGACTTATTTAAATCGCTCGTCATTGAAAATAAGACGATCGCCGAAGTGGAGCGGCTTCATTACTTGAAAACCAGCTTATCAGGCGAGCCGGCTTTACTTATACAAAACGTCCCTCTTACGGAAGTTAGCTTCAGCGGCGCGTGGAAGTCAATCACTGATCGCTACGAGAATCTGAGAATTCAAATCAGTTCTCAACTAGCCGCCCTCGCTGCTCTCCCGCCGATGGAGCGCGAAACAGCACAATACTTAAAACCGCTCTTGAACGGAAGCCTGGATGCCGTTCAAGCACTGCAAGCTCTGGGCCGACCGGTCCAGCACTGGGACGATTGGCTAGTCTTCATAACTGTTAATAAACTGGAGTCCGAAACTCGAATGGCGTGGGAGACGTCTATAGGCGCCTCCACCGACCCTCCAACGTTCGACCAGCTACACACCTTCCTTAACGCTCGACTGCGCGCGCTGGAAGCGATGGAGGATCCCTCCGCCATCAATTCTTCATCACCTGCACCGCCGGAACATCTAAAATCAAAGGCAAGCTCAACGAAGTTCAAGGTCCACACGACATCGCGGACGGAAGGGAGCAACTCGAGATGCCCTCTGTGCACGGAGGATCATTTCATCCTATACTGCTCCACTTTCAAACGGATGACAGCGGCAGAACGAAAACAAGTGGTTGCGGACCACAACTTGTGCTTTAATTGCCTACGCAAACATCCCTTGCGGTCGTGTAAGTCAGCGAAGCGCTGTCAGCTGTGCGTGGGTAAGCATCACACGTCACTTCATCTAAAGTCCGATCAAAATTCTTCGCGACAAATTGCTCAACAGGATCGTGTAGCGGAGGCGAGAACGGCGCACTGCGCGCCAGTCTCCTGGTCAAGTTCGCAAAAACGGCCATCAATATTGCTTGCTACTGCTAAAATACTGCTTGAAACGGGTCGGGGTGAGAAGCTTGCCGTGCGCGCGTTAATTGATCCGTGTTCCGAAATATCCTTGATTGAGGAAAACCTTGTTCAAACGTTTGGGATGCATCGGAGCGCGGCGCGCTTCCCGGTCTTGGGCGTCGGGAAGGCCGAGGTGTGCACGAACGGAAGGGTAACGATGAATTTCTCCTCAATTCATAACCCCTCCGAACGGATTTCCACCACCGCGTACGTACTGCCGCGGCTGTCGGCTTACAGCCCCACTCGTATCCCTACTGCTCAGCTCCACTTTTCTCACTTACGAAATCTGGAACTGGCCGATCCTGATTTCTCCTCTGCTGAGCGGGTTGCTATTATACTAGGCGCAGATGTTTATGCCGATATTATTCGGGAAGGCCTGCGCAAAGGTCCGCTTAACACTCCAATTGCTCAATTCACCTCGCTGGGGTGGATTATTACTGGTCATTGCAATTCGTTGATGAACTCCGAAACTGCTGAAAAACGGAGCATCACGGTGCAATATTCTTCACTAGGGGACAATCTGTCCACACTCCTAGAACGCTTCTGGTTGCTTGAGGAGGTCACTACGCCTTCTCATACACTCACAGCCGAAGAGCGAATATGTGAACTTCACTTCCGCTCTTCGCACTCGCGCGATTACTCTGGCAGGTACCAAGTACGATTGCCCTTCTGCAAACCTCCCTCTGAATTGGGAAATTCCTTATCAATCGCGCAAACTCTTCTTAATAAACTTGAACGTCGGCTACGACGCACTCCTGAACTCGAACATCTATACAATTCCTTCTTAATGGAATATTTACAACTGGGTCACTGGGAGCCAGTTCCCTCGGGTGAATTATCCTCTAAGGAATCTTATTATTTGCCGCATCACGAGGTACTTCGAGAATCGAGTTCCACTACTAAATTGCGAGTTGTCTTCAATGCATCGCAAAAAACTACTTCGGGCCTCTCTCTAAACAATATTCTTCATACTGGTCCAAACTTGTTGCCCGAGATTTTTCCTCTGCTTCTCCGCTGGCGTAAACACGCAGTGGTATTCTCGGCGGACATCGAAAACATGTACCGTCAAATCAAACTAGCTCCAGAGGATAGCGACTTCCATCGCATTCTTTGGAGAAAAAATCCGGGTGAACCTCCACTTCATTTCAAACTTCTAACCGTTACTTACGGTACTTCTTGCGCACCGTATTTGGCGGTGCGCACATTGCATCAATTATGCTCCGACGGTCAGGACTCTTATCCACTGGCCGCGCACTGCTTAAAAAACGATGCCTACGTGGACGACATAGTCTCCGGGGCTGACTCTATTCCTGACGCTCTCCGATTACAAGGAGAGTTAATGGCGTTACTCACGGCGGGCGGTTTCAATTTACGAAAGTGGTCGTCGAATAAATCAGAACTTCTAAAATCACTTCCTGCTGAAGCTCGCAAGGATACGTGCGAGCTAGCGTGTAATTTCGATGGCGTATCGTCTCTTCTTGGCTTGAAATGGCAATCTGCTGCCGACACTTTTCTTTTTACGGTGCAGCCTCGAAATTCCGAAGCTGCTGTCACAGGGCCGTGCTTAGCTGTGCCGGTGGCAGCTCATTCTGCTGTCACCAAACGCATTGTTTTTCGAGAGGTTGCGCGAGGTTGATCCTCTAGGGTTTCTCGCACCGGTAGTGACAGCAGCAAAAATCTTCATGCAATCGCTTTGGTTGCTCAACTTAAACTGGGATGATCCACTTCCTCATGCTCAGGCGCAATACTGGCGCAATTACTATATGCATCTTCCCGCAATTTCTTCTATTCGCATCCCTCGTTGGATCTTCAATGCTAAACGCGTTACGCACATGGAACTCCATGGCTTTGCCGACGCCTCGGAACGGGTGTATGCTGCGGTGATCTAGTTGAGATCCTTAACAAAATACTTACAACCTTTCGTCTCAGTGGTGGCCGCTAAAACTCGCGTTGCCCCACTACAGCGGGTTTCTCCATCCCGACTCGAACTTTGCGCGGCGTCCTTGCTAACTCGCTTGATCAACCCTAGTTCAACTGACCGGGAGGCTCGCAAACCGCAGGTGGGTTGTCTCGCCGCAACCACGAGCCCGTCTTTTATAATAAAATTAATCGAGCGGTTTTCTACGCTACCTAAATTGCTACGCACAGTTGGGTGGTGTCTTCGCTTTCTTATTACCAGCAGGGATCGAGCCTCAGCTCCGCAAGTATCGCCTCACTTAATCTCCATGGAGGAACTCAGCTTACGTTGTCTTCATTGCGAAGAAAATACTGGATCCCCGCGGGGCGACGCGCGGTTAAACGCACGATCGCCTCGTGCACGGTTTGTTGGCGCTGGCGCGCCAAACCGGCGTACCAGCAAATGGGCTATCTCCAGTCTCCCCGTGTTCTTCCTTCGCGCCCCTTTTCGCACACTGGTGTCGATTATGCAGGGCCCTTCCTTGTCAAAACTTCGTCGGGGAGAGGACATCATACTAGAAAGGCATACGTTTCTCTGTTTGTATGCCAAGCTACGAAAGCAGTTCACATGGAGCTCGTCTCCGACTGCACCACTGCTGCCTTCCTCGCAGCCTTTCGCCGATTCATCTCCCGTCGCGGGACCCCAGCGACGATGTACTGGAAGGAGCTCGCCCTTCGTCTGTCCCAGGAAGGAACTTCGTGGGAATTCCATCCAGCTGCAGCCCTGTACTTCGGTGGCCTCTGGGAGGCTGCCGTCAAGTCGTTAAAGTCCATCTTCGACGCGTCATCTTACAAATCACCAAAATTTGTTTACTTCCGTCATCGTCGGAAGCACTGCTGTAACTTTCCTTTCTTCCGGCGCACTGCACTGAACTTCTATACTTACTATTTCGCCTCGCACCGCGAGGCGAGGCGGGCGGAATGTCAAGATTCAGTTACAAGCGCGTAGCAACAGCTTGCTCGCGTTCTCCTGCTCCCAGCCCTATTGCGCGGAAGCAGGAGCGCTCCCTTTCCTCTTACAAAGGAACTTGGGATTAGCTATATATAGACCCGCGCGAAGGCAAATCGCTCTCTCGCACGGCTCTCGCCCAAGTATTTCTAAACTAAAACAAACTATAACAAGTGCAAAGGAAGTAAGGTGTAATACTAGGACAAACGATACAATTAACATACAGACGAGTAAGCACCAATAAACATTTATAACTTGTACAGCAAAGAAACAAATCTACATTAAATCCTGAGAAACCAACTTTGACTCCTCACTTTACACCAATCTAATTTCTTTATTATAATTAGATTGAATCTCAATTACAAAGCCGAGGGTACTCAAGGAATCTTGGTACTCTCGCAAACACTTACAATTAGCTTGGTACAAGATCTTAGCTCTTATAGCACTTTCTTCACACGCACCATAAACAATTATCATATCGTATTTTTCACTGGTACTGAACATCGTGATTTCTAACATCTAACAGGGAACTTGTTTACAGACATGACCTGCCGTCGTAAACAAACTCGTGTTAAGAATCGCGTTGACTACGCGTATTTCCTAATAGAAGATTATTAATTTGAAGATATCTCACTAATTATTCATTTGAAGTCCCACTTTGTGTAATACTTTTTTACGCAAAATTTGATGATTTATCCGAATTCGAAAAAAAATATTAGACATTCCATTTAAAAAACTGAAGGTGACCCTAATATCTCAATAAAAAAGTAAGGTAATAAAAAACAGATTAGAGCACTGTATGTCCCCCTAGATACCATGCAACTTTTGTTTGAAACATTTTTTCGTGCAACGAATACCTTACGAGTTATTTGAGGTCGTCATGTTAGGAGACTCACCCTGTATATAAGCTAATGTAAGCACACATGTTTACCAAATTTATCACCAAACGATACTTACCTCACCTGAACAGACCAAAACTACAGAAAACAGAAAACAATTACATAAGAATACTAGAAACAGAAAACAATTACATTAGAATACAAAACAAAGACATGACAAAGACAAATTATAGAAAAAAAAAAAAAAAAAAAGATGAATAAAACATAACATAGGACATTATATACAAACATAGACATAGAAGATAATCCAAGAGTAACTATAGAACACAGGAAAAAGACAAGCCAGATGACTTACAAAATAGAGATACATATAAACAGACTAGATATTTAATAAGAACATGTTCTTTAGCTGCTAGATGAAACTGAGCCTCTACAATAAATAAGGAAGTACAGACGACTAAACTTAATAACAAGGACGACAATACAATCTTAGGAACAGTCACCAAACAAAGAAAGAAAATTAATTCCGAAAGCACGGTGGGAGGAATCGTGCCTATGCTTGCATGGCTGCAGGGAATTAAAATGGTGCAGTCGTAAACGATCCCTCCGGGGTACCTGCCGAACCCCCGGAGTAAGTAGGCTTGCTGAGGTAAGGCGGCTCTGCCTCAGTGGACATTTAGGACCGACCACTCTCGTGGGAATAAAATGGATAACTTAAATAAAACTCAAAACACTCAAAATATTTTAAAGATGATTACTCAGGAAAATAAGGAAGTAAAGAACGTTGAGACAGGAAGCATTTCAACTCCGGCTAGGTCGCCAAGGACCACCTCCCTCTCGTCAGCATCTGAAGCAGAGGCAGTAGCAGGAGAAAGACTCCGGAAAAGAAGGAAAAGGTCAGAGGAATACAAGACAAAAGATAATAGAAATAGCAAACGATAGAAACTTCCTCGAGGAATTTCTATTCAGTGAAACGAGCAAAGTTAGCAAGCTGTCAATTAGATATATACTGGACAAGTGGTCCCGATCAGAGGGAAAATTACACAAACTTGTTATCGAAAATGAAGTTCTAAAAGCCAAAAACCAACAAAACAAAGAAGAAAGAAACACCTATGCGCAGGTAACAGCAAAAAATGGCAAAGGATATTCCAACCAAAACGAAAGAATGAAAATGGGGGTGAAAACAATACCAGTACCAAGAAATTAAAAAATAATAATAATTAAGCCGACGGACATGGAGGACAAGAGGACAAATGAGGAGATAAGAACAGAGGTCACCAAAAGGCTCCAACAATATAAAGATTTAGGAGTTAATAACATAAGACAAACCAGGAAAAAAGGATTAGTACTCCACGTGCAAGGAGAAAAGGACGTGGAGACCGTCAATTCGGCAAAAATACACGAAATAGGGTTACAAATAGAAAAGCCAAAAAAGATCGACCCAACGATGATTATCTATGACGTGGAAAAGGAGCTTAATAGAGACGAGCTAAAGGAGCACCTGATAAGGAATAATTTACCTACAACTAACCGAAGTAGAAAATAAGGAAGAAATGTACAATAATATTATTTTCAGACAAGCTTTCACAGTAAGGGAGAATAAGGTGAACTGGCTGGTGCAGATGCCAGACAAGCTTCTCAGCAAACTGCTAGAACAAGAAAAAATCTTTATGTTCTGGAGGACGTACCGCATCAAGGAGTACTACAATGTCACGAAATGCTTCAGATGCTATGGCTATGGACACATAGCCAAGCATTGTGAACAAAAAGAACAACGCTGCGAAAACTGCGGCAGTTGTGAACACGAAAAAACAGAATGTGACAAAAAAGACGAGCCTACATGTGCTAACTGTCTGAAGACAAAAAGAAAAAACACCAATCATAGTGTCAGAAGTAGAACCTGCCCAGAATTCATAAGGATGTTAGAGATCTATAAAACTAAAATAAAATGGGACTAAAGATCGCGCAGATTAACGCACAGAGATCAACAGCGGCAGCCGCTGAGCTGCAAAAGATTATAACTGAAGAAAACATTGATGTCATATGTATTCAAGAACCGTATACGTATAAGGGGCAGGTTAGAGGGTACACGGCACCCCAACTGGCAAAAATACAACCCAACACCGAAAAGGTGTGGGTTACAACGATTGTGAGAACAAAGGACATTGAAGTTTTTCACAACACATTTCAGGAAAGAGAAAACATAGTAACAGTACAAATAAACACTAAAAGCGAAAGGATTAATATAATAAATGTATACTGTCAGCCTTCCAGGCCAATAGAACCAACGCTGGAAGTACTTGAAAAAATCATAGCAAAAGTAAAGCAAAACAATGAAAAATTGATAATAGCTATGGATGCCAATGCCAAGTCGAATCTTTGGCATAGCAAAATTAACGACGACAGGGGAATAATACTCGAAGAGTTCATAATGAGTAATGATCTGAATATAATAAACGAAGTAAGTCCAGTTAACACATTCTCATCGAGCAATGGGTGTTCAAATATTGACGTAACACTCGCGTACAATAAAACGATCAGGAAAATCACAAACTGGAAAGTAAGTGAAGACTGTACTACTAGCGACCACAATATAATCTATTATGAACTCAATACACAAAATAATGAAAACAGAAACAGCGACATGGAAGAGCGAATAAAATTTAACGTTAAGAAAGCAGATTGGGCAGCATTCGAAAATAATATTAATTTGTGTTTAACGAAAAAATAATAGAAAAAATCAGTAAAGGTAAACCAGAAGAATTGCACGAAAACCACAATGTATTTAACAGCACAGTACGCGAACGATGTAGAATACAATAAAGTACAAGTATGTAGTGTTCTCCACACGCAAACAATAGAGAACAAGTAATAAAACGGTTGTAAGCCGTTTTACTCCGGTGTAAAATGTTGTAATAGTGTAACGGTTGTAAATCGTTACACTCCAGTAATAAATAGTAATAAGTAGTAAAGCCGCTGAAATTAGCTCGCACCGAGTAACTTTCTTGAAAACCTCTTTTCTTAGTAAATTGTGTAAAACTGACCTGTAGTTGTTAATGCCGACGAATAGTGTCCTCGCGCAGCGGTATTTATATCGCTGCGCGGGGCAAAGGGCATGCGGAGATAAGTGGGGAAGAACGCTCGCGCTTGTCGCCACGGAATAGCGCTAGGCGCGAAGCGAACGAGCGCCATCCCCATGAGCGAATCCCGAACACTACTAGTGGTAACTGCCAAAAATGACCAAGAAGAAACACCAGACGCTGAAGATTCAAACCTAAAATAAATAAATGAATGATATGGAAGTCTAAATGAGATAGCAATGAGAGATAAGAAACATAAAAACAGAAGGAAATCAAAAAGAAATAAGAAATCCCTAACAATTAGATATAGAGTAGAAAGTAGAGATCAGGTCCGCCTCCTCGTGGCAGGGACGGGCAACGCCAGGAACCAACCTGGCGGCTAAGTGACCTGAAAATAAGAAATTTATGATAAATAAAGAACAAGCCAAAAGATAAGAAATACTGAAAGAAAGCACAAGGCGGGGATGAGTTGGTGCTCGCAACCCGCAGCACACAATGGCATTGAAATGAAAAAAAAAAAAAAATGTACGAACCATAACGCTGGTCTTTCCGGCCAAAACTTCGCGATATGCATAGCCACGGCACTCGTTTCACCCACGTTTCCACGCTCCTCACTTCCTGATGCGCGTCCTTCCATTCTTTTTTCAGTCGGGGTCACCACTTGTGGGGAAGTTCGCCATCTTGGAAAGCCGCCATCTTGCGCAGTCAGCTTCGCCACCAAAGCCGCCAATTGCTCCACCAGGGCATCCATCTTGGATCCTCCTGATACAGCCGCAACGGTCCTGGTTGAGGGTATAATATCATGCAGCCTATCAGCCAACACCGCGAGTTTCTCCAACCCGGCGTCGTCCTCTACCGCAAGCACCGACTGCATCTCCGTCGGAAGACGACCCAGCCAAAGAGACTTCAACCAGTCCTCCGGCACGTCGGAACCAGCTTCCGACCTTAGGTAGCGAAGGAATTGGGAAGGCGTCCGATCCCCCAACTCCTCATGCTCCAGCAACCGCCGCATCCGCCTCTTCTTCGGCGAAGAAAGCCGAGCAATCAATTCCTCCTTGATCTTCTCGAACTTCCCTTCAGCAGGCGGCTTCAACAAAATGTCTTCGACCTCCTCCGCGGCCTTCGTGTCCAATTGCGCGACATCATGCCAATACTTAGTGTCGTCCAGCGTGATGCTACGCAAGGCGAATTGCGCCTCCAACTGTACGAACCATAACGCTGGTCGTTCCGGCCAAAATTTCACGATATGCATAGCCACGGCACTTGTCTCACCCACGTTTCTACGCTCCTCACTTCCTGATGCGCGTCCTTCCATTCTTCTTTCAGTCGGGGTCACCACTTGTGGGGTAGTTCTGGGTAAAGGCATTGAAGCTAACGTGTACTCAGTACGGTGTCTTCATTATAACTAAATGTACCGCGTCTCCGCGATACCACCCTACGTCGCCAGTGGCTCTCGTGTCTGGGGAAGATCCCTAGGAACTAACAATATCCCTAGGTGTCCCTACATTAGGGTTAATGTCTAGTGATATCGAACCGATGATCGACAATATAACCGTGTAGGGAGCAAGCTTTGTTAGTCCCTAGCACCAGGCGGCGCACCAAGCATTGGAACTAGCACATCCCACTTCTGGTGGCAAGAGCGAGCTGGGGAAAACCCTAGGCGCTCGCGTCTAGAAGTTAGTCAGTAGCAAGGCTTCGAGTGTGCAAGTCACGAGAAATAGACACTCTGCAATAAAGCTCTTTCGTTAACATTAACGCGCGTCTTATTCACGACCATCGCTACCTACACGGGCCTTCGTCCTACATTTGGTGACCCCGACGTTAAGAAATGGACGGCGCAGCGCAGAATAACGCAGTAGGTATCCATGTGGCGAAATTCTGGCCGGAACGACCGGCGCTGTGGTTCGCGTTGTTGGACGCGCAGGCCCAACTCCGTAACATCACGCAAGAAAAGACAAAGTTTTGGCACGCGGTGGCCCAGCTTGATGTTAAGTCGGCCGAGGAGGTCGAATACATCGTGCTGAACCCGCCGGCAGAGAATAGATATACCAAGCTGAAAGAGGAGTTAATTGCACGACTTTCCACGTCAAAGAAGCGGAAGATCCAGAAACTCCTCGATCGTGAGGAGATAGGGGATCGCACGCCGTCA
Organism: Nomada hirtipes; assembly: GCA_951802735.1. Lineage (NCBI taxonomy): Eukaryota > Metazoa > Arthropoda > Insecta > Hymenoptera > Apidae > Nomada > Nomada hirtipes. Next base: position 4,957,711 of record OX637919.1, on the reverse strand, counting down.
CAGTTTCTACGTTACATCAGAAATCAGGCCGGTGCGGATGTTCCAGACGACTGGATTCAGACGTTATGGACCGACAGACTTCCTGTAGATCTTCAGAGGATCATGGCGACACAGAACGGCGTGGGTCTCGACAAAATGGCGGATCTGGCGGACAGAGCTGCCGAGGTGACGCCGGTTCAAACGCGAAGCGCGCCAAGCACCGATGCCATTGCGGCTGTCGGCAACACCAGCGCCCTCGTCGAACATATAGCGGCGTTAGTGGTAAGCAAACTTGATGTGGGGCGGCGCTACCGCGGTCGCAGCACGTCAGCATTTAGTTCCAGCGGCCGGAACAGGAGGCGCTAGAGGTCGTCAGCGGGACGGGACGCGCCCCATTCTCAGGCAGCCATCGAACAGGCCCCTGAGGCGGGGCCCGAGGACGCGCAGGGCAAGGGCCATGGCTCTGCCCGGTATGCCGTCAGGACCCGGGCCCGTGTTGCGGGCTCCCATTTTCCTGACGGCCCGGGAGAGCTCCTCCACCGTGACCCCCATGTCGTCGGACCAGGTGTTCGGGTTCGACTCCCCGAGCTCCGGTGCCTGTTCCCCCCCTCATCCAGGGGGACAGGGTGTCTACCACCCTGTCCAGGAACTCGGGGTCCAAGGTCTCCGTCACGGGGGGTGCCCATAGGCGAAGTTTGCCCATTACCATTTTGTACAGGCGCCCCCAGGGCTCACGGTTCAGTTCTTCGAGGTGCTCTGACCACGCCCCGGCCTTTGCCCTCTTGATGGCCAGCTGGAGGGCTGCCACTTGCTCCCGGTAGCCCTCGTACAGCTGATGCTCCCTCGCCAAGTCGCGACGTCGTCTTCGACGGGCTCTCTCGAGCAGTCGCCAGGCGCGAGCGCAAACATAGCGCAACCGCGCAATCTCCGGCGACCACCAGTACGTTGCCCGTCGATCCGGGGCGCGGGACCAGGGCATGGCAGCATCGCAGACCGCTACCATACCCCTTTAGAACCGCGCCGCTTCCTCTTCGACGTCCACGACCGGCCCAGCCGGAAGTCCGGGCCAAGCCACGACGAAGGAGTCGGCCATCAGCACGTCCTCGTCCAGGCGCTTCAGCGCCCACCTCTTCTTCGAAGCAGGGGGAATGAAAAGGGACCCATGCCCCCGCCCCTACCAACCCTCCCCGGCGGGCCACGGCCCCGGGTGGCACGCACCTCCATCAGGATATAGAGGTGGTCACTGAGCGTTTCCACCTCTTGCGCCACCCTCCCCTTACACGATCCACCACCGAGGAGGAGGCCCACGTCAAGTCGACAATGGCCTCCCCCTGGTAGCGTACGCAGGTGCTGGCTGACCTCCGATTAAGCAATCGAAGGTCCAGCACCGCCTCGCCCCTGAGGTCCGTCAAGGGGGAACCCCAAGCCTAAGACTTGGAGTTAAAGTCCCCCAGGACAATAACTGGACGGGGCCGACATTGCGAGATACATCTCGCGACCCCGTCCAGGAACTCCTCAAAGGACCTCAGGTTCCACCGAGGCGGCGCATAGACTCCCACCACCGCAATATCCCCCCATTGGACCGCGGCGTAGCCCTCGCCGCTCTCCAGAGGGGAGAACGGCAAGGGCATCGAAGCCCCTCCAAGGATGATCGCTACCGAGCCCCCCGGGTTTCCCACCCAATTCGGATGGTCCGGGATCCTATATGGCTCGGCAGCAATCGCCAACCCCACGGCCTCGTCTCCAACGTTGCGGGAGGAGCTGTTGCTAGCGCCTCTCCTCCCTCTTCAGCCTTCTTCGCCACAGGGCCAGGGCCCACCGGTGCAGCTGCCGCCGCCACCTTCTTCGGTCCATCCAGGCTCAGGGCAGCCAGTTTGGGGGCCAACTGCGTCTGCTGGGCCCCCTTGGCACCCTGATTCCTTCAACCCTTGGGCGGCACACACCCCTTGGTCCCCATCCGGTGGCCGGAGGGTTTCCCCAGGTCAGCGCACAGGGGGCATCGAGGAGCACTCAAGCACTCCGCCACCATGTGCTCGGAGCTCCCGCAATTGTGGCAGCGCCCGCTGCGGTCCACAGTGCTGGTACACCGCTGCCTTACGTGCCCCATTTCCAGGCAGCGGAAGCACTGCAGCGGGCGGTCCGCCAGCGCCTCCACCCGGGCAGTGGTCCAGCCGACGCAGATCTTCTTTGCCGCGACCACCTTTCTGGCAGCTGCCAATGGGCACTTCACCCAGAGTGTGCCGAGTCCCAGCGGAGACGACCGGATTTCTCCGGTCCTCACCTCCGCTGGTGTACACCCTCCGACAGCTGCGATGGGCGCGGCCACGTCGCTGGTGGTGGTGATTTTGGGGGCTGCCTTCGCCCCTCCCTCCTTCATCCGCTGCTGTTGTTGTTGTTGTTATTATTGTTGTTGTTGTTGCTGCTTCTTCTTCTTCTGAGGCCGCTGCTCCTTCTGCGGTCTCGCCACCAGCTTCTTGACAGCTGCGGGAGGGGTCGGAGACGGGGCCATGCGTCCCTGGACCTGAGTCGTCGCCTCCGTCTTCGTCTTCTTACCCCTTTTCCCAACCACCGTTGCCCACGCATTGGCGTCCCTCTGCGCCGGTGGGGGAGGGGGGGACTTGGCACCTGGGGAGAAGGGGAGGGCGTCTCCGGGTGCAGGGTTGCCGCAGGTAACTCCTCGCGGCGGCAGGCCGCCACCACCTCCGCCCTTATTTTCCTGATCCGGACCTCCACCGGCGTCTCGTCCTTCACATCTGCTTCTGGGGGACTGCCCTCGCCCACTCCTCGGAGAGCTCCTTCCGCATGGAGACAATCTTCCTCTCCACCCTCCCCATAAAGGTTTCGAAGAGCGCCTCCAAGCGCTCCTCACTGACGGCCGCTGTCCTTCCTTTCGAGGAGGAGGAGGAGTGGGACGTACGGGCCTTGGCCCTGTCCCCCTTCTCCCCTTTATCCCTTTTCTCCCTGGACCGCACCGGGACTGGGACCGCCCTGGCCGCAACGAGCGGAGTTCGGCCACCGTTCGGCCACCTCGCCGCGCAGCTTGAGGTTTTCCTCCTCAGTCTGCTGCGCGTTCATTCTAGCCGACCTCTTGGCCACCTCCGTCGTCGCTGCGCTCACCGTGAGGGCAGCCACCTTAAGGTCCCTAATATAGGTCCCTTTTAGATTGGAGCTCCTGAGAGCCACCCTCCTCACCACAGCCATCTGGGGCAAGATTTTTGCCCCCAGGTTGGCTGTGGGTTGCGGCCTCAGCTCGTCAGCCAATTCATCCTCCGTCGGCATACCGCGCCTACGCCTGGCAGGCGACGAGTCCTCCTCCGGGCTCTGTACCCTCATTCCCTTCGTGAAGGCCCGCCTCTGGTCCGATTCCCCAGAGGATCGGGGCCTTTTCTTCTTGGCGATGGCAGTGGACGCACTGGAGTCAGTGTCCGCGTCGCTTGTAATGCAAATCGGGGTACTCACCGCCGTCGTTGTCTCCCTCCGTGCGCCGCCCCCGGATGTTCCTGGGGCAGCCTTCCTCGTTCCCTCGCCACAGTCCGTGATGTGCACCACGGGCGTGGCCCTCCCCGCCGGACTCACGCTAATCGAGCGTGTTCCCTCCTTCTTCATCGTTGTCGTTTTGGTGTTTTGCGAAGTCATAATGGCAGATATTTAACGTAACGGTTCGGCCATCATGGCACCCCCACCGCGGTGGGGGCACTTCCCCGTTTAAGTTTTTCCCTAATTATAGATGCCGAAACCGAGAAGCGGTTTTTCAGGTGGTCAACCCTATCGGCACCGAGTGACTGTAATGAAAAATGTTACGGGATAGGCCCGCGCCATAAAAGATGTTAAAGGTTTAACGTCACCCCTATTGAATGGGCGACACCGGATCCGAGCCGATGCCAGACCCAAGCCTCAGGCTAGACGTGCTGCGATTTCACCTACGCAGCGTCGGTTATGAGGAAATACTGACCAAGTAATCCTCCATACCTGCGCCCGAATACCCCACTTCAACCCCGTCATTGGCTCCAGACAGTGAACGCGTGAGCGGTTCTTCCACGTTAAACATGCGGGTTAACGGGACCTTTGCCGTACTCGTCAGACTTACGTTTACCCTTATTAATACCGCAGAGGTCAGGTACTAACATCACGCGCCACTCTTGGGCCTCATTGCAGCTACTCAAGCCCCTGCACCACGACAAGGTGGCGGCTCCTAGCAAGGGACGTGGGTGTCGTTCGCGGCGAATAGTTTAAAGGCGCTGGCGGGGGCGCGGGACGGGGTTGGTGCTGCCAAAAGGGACAGATCAGAACCGGTGTCCACGAGGAAGGTGCGACCCGACTTGCGGTCGCGGACGCGTAGACGTTTGGATGCGCCGCGACACTCTCCGACAGTCTCCGTGACGGAGTGTGCGCCTAGTGTTCCTGCTTCTTGGCAGGGTCCTGCCATGTGCATGGCTTGAGGCAACGAAATGCCTTGTCGGCGAATTTCGCGTGAAAATGGCAGAGACCAGAGGGAACGCGAGTCCGTGAACGCGCTCGCGATCGAACGGGGCGATCGCGCTTCGAATTTTGCCCCGAATTTTGCCCACGTGGGCGGGAGACGCCCTCCACCATCGTGGTCAATCGCGCGATACCGCGAGACAGGACGTCGATTTGCTCCTGCAAAGAGTTCGAGCGGGACGCTTCGGAGGTAACGGCGAGAGCGCTCGGGCTATAAGACTGCATCATTTCGACGATTTTATCCGCCATGTCCGCCATCTCCTGAAGGTCGTCGTGTTTTGGCGCGACAAGAATGGGGCGGCATTGCTCGGGGAGGGTGTCCAAAAAAATGGATTTGAGCGCGGCGTCCGTACACGTCATTCAAATTACGCATGATTGCCAGGGTGTGCGTGGGTTTCCCGTGGGACGATATCTGGCCTTTCAGGAGCCGCTGCAGTTTCGCAGCTGACGATGTGCAAAAGGTCGACACGATGCGTTGCTTAATTTTGGTGTGTTCTCCTTATGCATGTTGCGGACAATGGACAACGGTCCATTTCTGTGGCTATGAGTTCCCTAGATGGGAAAACTCTTTGTTCTGCGATTGCAGCGCCCTGCTGCCTACACATCGGCGAAGCGTCCGGCGGGACTGTGCTGGTACCACTGGCGGTTCAAGGAAAAGGCGACCAAGTGTACGGCACCGTGCTCGTTTTCAGCGGGAAACGACAACCAGAGTCGCTGATGGCGGCAGGCGACCCTGCAAGAACGGTGCGTTGCCTTTTCGTAACTGACGTAAGGACCAAGATCCAGTACCTGGTCGATACCGGGGCTGAGGTCAGCGCTTTTCCGCGAGGGAAAGTGAGCGGAGCACCACCAAAGTCATCGTTTTTATTTACGGCAGCGAACGGTTCATTTATTAACACTTATGGACATATAGTTATTAACGTAGGTTTAAGTTTGCGCAGGGATTTCCCATGGACGATTATAATAGCGGACATCGGAAGACCCATTATAGGAGCAGATTTCCTAGCCAAGTTCGGACTTCTACCGGACGTGCAGGACCGGCGCCTCATCGATAAGGTGACAGGATTGTCGGTACCCGGGACAGTACCAGTCGGTAGGGTAGAATCAGCGAAGTGCGTGGCGCCGGTAGCGGACAGTCAGGTGTATGACCTGTTGCAGCGGTATCAGGACATTGCGCGACCCTTGTTATCCGGTGGGCCGCCCAAACACAGTGTGAGGCATCATATCATTACGACTCCGGGCCCTCCTGTGTCACAGAAACCGCGGCGGTTGACCACGGACCAGCCGAAGGCGGCCAACAGTGAGTTCGACTACATGCTGCAATAGGGCATCGTTCGGCCGTCTAGTAGTGCGTGGGCATCACCGGTTCATCTAGTGCCCAAAAAGAATAGTGAGTGGCGTCCGTGCGGTGACTATCGTGCGCTGAATGCGAGAACTGTGCCCGACGCATATCCTGTGCCGCATATCCAGGACTTCGCGCAGCGTCTGCACGGGAAAACCATATTTTCCAAGGTCGATCTGGTGCGTGCGTACCACCAGATTCCGGTCGCGGAAGCAGATATACACAAAACCGCGATCACGACACCGTTTGGTTTGTTTGAATTTCCGGTTATGACGTTCGGATTGCGGCGCAAACGTTCCAGCGCTTCATGGACGAGGTGGTGCGCGGCCTGGATTTCGCGTACGTATATATCGATGATGTGCTGGTCGCGTCGGACTCGAGAGAACAGCATATTTCGCATCTCGAGATGCTGTTTAAGCGTTTTGCGGAATATGGGGTTGTTATTAACTCGGCGAAGTGCGAGTTTTGCGTTCGAGAAATAGCGTTCCTTGGGCTTACCGTCGACCGCGTAGGTATCAGGCCGCTTGCCGATAAGGTAGAGGCCATTGCGAAGTACCCGAGGCCGGTAAATCAAGCCGAACTTAGCCGTTTTCTCGGCATGATAAACTTTTATCGGCGGTGTATTCCAGGAGCAGCGACAATCCAGGCACCACTCATCAAGTGCAACACAACCGGAAAGAAGGCGGACACAATTGATTGGTCGCCCGATGCCGAAGTCGCGTTCGAAGGGATCAAGGACGCCTTGGCTAAAGCAGCCAAGCTCGCACACCCCGCGGCGGACGCCAACCTCGCGTTTATGGTAAATGCTTCGGACGTCGCGGTCGGGGCTGTGATGCAGCAATTCCGGAATAAGACTTGGGAGTCCCTGGCCTTTTTCTCTCGGAAACTGAACCCGGCCCAGCGGAAGTACAGCGCCTACGATCGAGAGTTGTTAGCGATTTACTCGGCTGTGAAATACTTTCGCTACGTGGTCGAGGGCAGGGAGTTCACGGTTTTTACTAATCATAAGCCGTTAACTTTCGCGTTGAACCAAAAATTCGAGAAAAGTACTCCGATCCAGTTCCGATATCTCAACTTCATAGCACAGTTTACGTCCGACATCCAGCATGTCCGGGGTAAGGACAACACCCTAGCCGACGTTCTGTCACGGATCGAGGAAGTGGTCACGCTGCTGGATTACGAAGCACTCGTCGATGCTCAGAGGACGGATGGCGTGCTGCGGCAATACCTGGCAGATCCTCGGGGCTTGATGATCAAGTTGGTTCGTTTTTTACAATCCAGCGTGGACGTTTACTGCGACATATCCACGGCCGGTGGTTTTCCCCATAGTGGAAACCGATGCGGAGACCGTGGCACAGACGCTGTTTGCCGGTTGGATTGCGCGGTATGGCGTGCCGCTCAGGGTAACCACCGATCAGGGACGGCAGTTCGAGTCCTTGCTGTTCAAGTCCTGGGCGAGAGCGTTGGGGGTCGAGCACCACCGGACCTCCGCCTATCATCCGCAGGCGAATGGAGCGGTCGAGCGCCTTCATCGGCAGTTGAAAGCAGCTATTATGTACCATCAGGCGGTGAGCTGGACCGAGGCGCTTCCAGCGGTCCTGCTCGGCATTCGTGCGGCAGTCAAAGAGGACAGCGGAGTAACTCCGGCGGAGATGGTTTTCGGGGAGACGTTACGTCTGCCGGGTGACCTGATCGCGGGGAACGACCGAGCGGAGATATCGGTATTCGTCGAACAACTGCGAGGACGGATGAGAGCGCTGAGACCCGTGCCGAAAGCACTTCACGGGCTCAAGCGCGTTTTCGTTTTTAAGGAGCTCGACACGGCGTCACATGTACTGGTTCGCCGAGACGCGGTGAAGAGATCTTTACAGCCGCCGTATGAGGGACCGTACCCTGTTGTGAGTCGTGGCGATAAGAACTTTGTTGTTAGGATTGGTGACCGCGAAACTAGCATCTCCAAAGATAGGCTCAAGCCAGCATTTTTGCTGAGCGACGCGTGAGCCAACAATATAAAAACCAAAGATATTTTACATGATTATAGTTCCTATTAGTTGTATTTATTAGTATTTAAGCGTTTAGTATAGTTTATATGTAGGGTTAATTAGTTCGTAAGGGTAGCGTTGTACATTACTGTTAAAAGGTTTAAGCTGGCGCTCACCCGCCATCATTGGAAGGGGGTGGTGTAGGGAGCAAGCTCGGTTAGTCGCTAGCACCAGGCGGCGCACCAAGCATTGGGACTAGAACATCCCACTTCTGGTGGCAAGAGCGAGCTGGGGAAAACCCTACGCGCTCGCATCTAGAAGGTAGTCAGTTGCAAGGCTTGGAGTGTGCAAGTCACGAGAAATAGACACTATGCAATAAAGCTCTTTCGTTAACATTAACACGCGTCTTATTCACGACCATCGCTACCTACACGGGCCTTCGTCCTACAACTGTAACTATCGATAACGATAATAATTTAGGAGTGAAACTCAAAGTTACATGAACATACGCGATACACCGATCAGTACATTGTTTCATTATTGTACGCGAATTCCTACAACGCGCTGTAAGATTCCTTTACCCTCGTGTATTTTCTCAGGTTTTTTTCCACGATTCTCTATTTACCGTTACCTCGCGACTTTCATGCACTTTTTCGAGTTTTTCCCATTTCTCCGTTGCGCGCTCACCCCTACGTCCTTACCGGAGAGCGAAACGTTACCACCTCCACGCGTCCAAGGACGATCCAAGGCCCAGCAAGACTCAACCCCATTGGCCGCTACCTGAAGAGAAGGGGAAGCCAAGGAACTCAGGAAGAAGAACCAGAGCCGTAATGGAATGAAGAAGAAGCCACATTCATCAGAACTTCGTTATTTCTTGAACCAACAGTATCTCTTACTCTAAATTACTGAATAAATAGTCGTTCTTTCTAAACCGTAAATTTGTGTTTGATTCTTCCGCGCTTCTCCACAAGCAGAGCGGTTCAGCGCTCCACGGGCAACCGAACCTACACAAAGTTCCCATATCCCACCAATCGCGACGCAACAAAATTAGTGACAGCGGTGGGATTTTCAAAAAAGTGAAGAGGATAAATTTGGAAATTCATCCTCTGCATCCACTGCAGCTTGTGGAAGGCGCTTATCAACGGTGCAATCTCTTTCCTGGGTTTTACACGGTTTCCCCAGGAGCAAGGATAAATATCGGAGAGAAGCGGTGAACTACGACCGTGTCAAATACCCTGGTTTATCGCACGCCCGTTCAAAACGATCAGAAGGAAGACCACAAGGAATTCAACCCGCAGCGCTACCCATCAACCAAGGAAACGACAGAGGAACGCCGCATCATCGACGGACAGTCAGTGGAGTGGTAACATAGAGACATTAAAGTGAATTTTGCGTCGACGGTGTGAAATTGCGAGTGTCAAACTTCCGAGAACACGCCAAAACGTAAGTCCGTAATTCTAAAATAATTACCCCGGAAAACCGCGATACCGAATATGTTCCCGAGAAGAGTCGCGCCGCGAAAACGCAGAGGCATGCGCAGTACTGCTAGTGGTGGTAGCGGGCAATTTTTGATCGAGGATTTAGCCGTAACGGCAGTCCCTGCGGTACCTCTACCAGTCGTACCCCGGGTAAGCAACCCCCCATACACCGATTCGCGAATAATTCCACACGTACGCCGCGAGGTCGACGCGTTCAGTCCCCCCCCCCCCCCGGTACGAGCACTTCTTACTACGAAAATGAACCGACCAACGCCGAAATATACCCCACCGACCCCGCACACGAGCGATACACGCTAAATCTTGTCGCGGATACGATCCCCCGATTTGATGGCAGCTCCTGCTCCCTCACGCGATTTATAGACGAATGCAGGGACGCCTACACCTCGATAAAATCCGCGGATCAATGCCTGTTTCTCAGACTCATGAGGAACAAAATAATGGGACATGCCGACGCACTAATCAGGGGAAATCCGAGACCGGCTACGCTTGAGGAATTCGCCTTTGGCGATCAACTTTCCCTAATCCACGTTTTTAACCAATTGAAGGGGGTGCAGCAAGGAGCACTCGAAAGCATCGCAGCCTTCGGAGCGCGAGTACGCGAAATATTGGCAAGCGGGATCGAAATTGCTCGGGAAGAATACAACGCGGATAGCTTCTACGGCCACGTGAGCGCCCTCGAGCTCGAAGCGGTTTCGGGATTTGCGAGCGGTCTGCGTGACCGCACGACCAGCATGCTTCTCGAAATGTTGGGAACCACGAACCTCAAAGACGCTCTAAAGACAGCGTTGCGCACGAAAGGACCCGCGAGTTCCACCCCCAGCCCCCACACCTCAGACGCGAGAGTGTACCGATCGGACGTAAATCAAAATGATTCCCGCGAGTGCTACGGTTGCGGCAAACGAGGTCATTTGCGCGCGAACTGCCCCCGCGAACCCCCTCATCCAAGCCCACTTCGGTGCAGAAATTGTGGGAAATCGGGACACACGGAAAACCGTTGTTATAGGAACCCGTATCAGGGCGGACAATTTGTATCCACCCCGGCTACTAGGACCGGACCGTCTTTAAACTACAGAGGGGGGGCCGCAACGGAGCGCGCCGCGGCCCGAACCCCTCCTAGCGCGCCCCGCACCCATCGGATCTGCTTCGCGCGTCAGACGTTTGACGGGATTTCGCGATCCCCTGTTGTATCGGTCGACAACGCCCTCTTCAAGAACGGCGTCGTCTCCTTCCTCATCGACACCGGCGCCGAATTAAACCTCATTAAATTAGGAAAATTGACACACCGTGCTGAAATCGACACGAATATCGTGTACGAGCTTGTAGGAATAGGATCGGGGATGCCGCGTACGTGTGGCCAAGTGGTCATAAGTATGTACGGCACCGCAATAGAATTCCAGACCGTCAATGACGATTTTCCGCTGACGGAAAGCGGAATACTAGGGGTGCCTTTCTTAAAAAAAACGGAAGCGGCGGTGGTATTCGGCAAAACCACGCCCACTGTCGGCCAACTCAACGACCGCAAGCTGTCTCTTCATTCGTCTTCGTCCTTCGAGCTACCCCCACGTAGCATGACTCTCATAACGCTACCGGTTATACAAGACAGGGAATTCGGGTACATTGAACGCGTGGACGCTGGCCCGGGAGTCTTTATCGGGGATGTTTTGGCCAAACAGGAGGGCGGGTTTGCGGCAAATGTCTCCACAGGGTTGCGTGGAGCAGTCAAGGACCTCGCACTGTGCGCGAGCCTTCTGGTCAAATTCACAACCGCGTTCAATCATATTTCTCGCGACTGCTAAAATTCTGGTTGAGTCGAGTCGAGGCGAGAAAGTTGCTGTACGAGCTTTGATTGACCCCTGTTGCGAGGTGTCACTTATTTCCGAAAATCTTGTGCAAGCCATGAAGCTCGAACGAAGTACCGCGCGGTTTCCAATTCTGGGTGTAGGCAAAGCAGAAACCTACACGAGGGGAAGAGTGACGCTTACTTTCTCCTCTACTCGTGAACACTCGAAACCCCTTTCCACTACGGCTTACGTGCTGCCGCGCCTGTCTTCGTATTCCCCCACTCGAATCACTGCTGCTCTGTTATTTCTTTCTCACGTGCGGGATTTGGAACTAGCTGATCCCGACTTTCATTCTGCAGAACGAGTTGACATTATTTTAGGAGCTGATGTCTACTCCGAAATAATTCTTGAGGGCCTCCGGAAGGGTCCGCCCAACAGTCCGGTTGCCCAACGTACTTCTCTCGGTTGGATACTTACTGGGCATTGCAACCCCACTCCCCACTCCAACTCTTCACGGAGTGAAGCGTTTACGTTGCAATGCATTACTGGCGATACCGATTTATCTGAATCACTTCAGCGCTTCTGGGTACTGGAGGAGGTAACCACCCCTCCCCGTACATTTACTACGGCGGAGAGTGAATGCGAAGAGCACTTCTGCTCCACGCACTCCCGCGACTCCACTGGACGGTATCGAGTACGGCTTCCCTTTCACTCTTCTCCGGCCCAATTGGGAAACTCGCTGGACACTGCACTCGTGCTGTTGCACAAACTTGAATCTTGTTTAAAGGGAAAGCCAGAACTGGAAAAATTATACAACTCTTTTTTGGAAGAGTACTTACGATTAGGGCACATGGAACCCGTTCCATCGGAATCCATATCTTCTAGTTCGGCATACTATTTGCCGCATCACGGCGTGTTGCGCGATGCCAGTGCAACTACGCGACTTCGGGTTGTTTTTAATGCGTCACAGAAAACAAAGTCTGGCGTGTCATTAAACAATTTGCTTCACACTGGCCCCAATCTGCTACCGGAAATATTTCACATTTTGCTACGATGGCGAAAACACGCCGTAGTTTTCTCGGCCGACGTCCAAAAGATGTATCGGCAAATCCTACTTGCTCCTGAAGATTGCAACTTTCAACGCATTCTCTGGCGTCAACATCCTGGAAAAGCTCCCCGTCACTTCCGTATGCTTACAGTCACGTATGGAATGTCATGCGCCCCATACCTCGTTGTTCGCACGCTGCGGCAGCTATGCAAGGACGAACAACATGCTTTTCCTTTGGCTGCAGCGTGCGCATCTAATGACGTTTATGTTGACGATGTCATATCCGGAGCAGACTCAATTTCTAAAGCTCTTGCTCTACAACGAGAGCTGTTACTGTTGTTCAAGGCGGGCGGTTTCACTGTTGTTTTTACGCAATACGCGGCTTCGGTGATACTATAGGATGCACTGAGAGCCAAGTATACGGAGGTCGTAAATCTCCGTTTCGATTTCTATCGACACCGTCGCACGCGTATGACCCTACGACCTTTTACGGAGGTAGGGGTAATAGATTGTGTAAATGGAGATTTGATTGATGATTATTATAAATGTGACAATGAAATGGATCTATTTTGTGTGTGAAATATCAAATGAGAGAGTTGTAATGGAAGAGTATACTGTTTCCTCTGCCGCCGAGCCGTGGACTCGGACAAGAATGAGGAAGTCGCTCCGGCTTATCGCCGAGTCGCTGATCTCCGACAAGAATAAGGAAATTGCTTCTGCTTATCGCCGAGTCGCTGATCTCCGACAAGAATAAGGAAATTGTTTCTGCTTATCGCCGAGTCGCTGATCTCCGACAAGAATAAGGAAGGTGCCTCTGCTTATCGCTGAGTCGCTGATCTCCGACAAGAATAAGGAAATGGTTTCTGCTTATCTTGTGAGTGGCTGACTCAGATTGGAATAAGGAAACGGCTCCTGCTTATCTTGTGAGTGGCTGACTCGGACCGGAATAAGGGAACGCCTTCTGGCTTATCTTGTGAGTGGCTGACTCGGATCGGAATAAGGAAACGGCTTCTGCTTATCTCGTGAGTGGCTGACTCGGAACGGAAACAAGGAAACGACCTCTGCTCACCTCGCGAGTGGCCGACTCAGACCGGCAGGAGGAAACAGACTATGAATGTAGACTGGTAAACTCTAGACGCAAAATCGTTTATAATTTAAATGTGGAGTATAAGACTCTGACGCGAAGATTCGATTCTGAATGGAAGGTGGTAGAATCTAGACTGAAGCCGTTTGAATCTGAATGCAGATTGTCGATTGTTCGTATGTAAACTGCCGTATCACTGAGTTCTGAAAGACGACCAGTTGAATGTTCACTGTCGACTCACTGAGTTCCGAAAGACGACAGCTTTTATGTAAACTATCGACTCACTGATTTGAATGAATGCTGTTTTTGTTCTGACTTATGTTTGTTCAGACTGGATGTGTACTGGATGTGTACTGAATTTGTACTGACTTCCTCGTCTAGTGTGTCTTAACACGTCGACTCGGAAGTAACTTTTGACTCGTTGATTGGACATTAGGAAAAATGTCCAATTGCCAATGAGCGTGTCTTTTTTGGCGATGTAGACACACCCATCCCTCATTGCGCTCGAAGCGCACCTTTCAAGAGAGGGGGTGCGTCTTGACCGCTACGGGTGACCCGCCAACGCACGGGATTTTCCACCAGGGTCCCAGAGCCTGACCTGGTCGTGCCTGCTGGGGTGCAGCTGTGGGACCCTTTTGGTAATTCGCTTTTATGACGCGAGCAATTGACTATTGAGGGCGTATATGCTTTATTTCTTTTACCTTGACGGATTATGGAAAGAAACAGCTTTCTCAAGACCAGTTGAATTGCTTGCGCGTCATAAACGCCCTTACGATTTGGGCATCGAAGGTTTTGCTTTGCAGATTATTAGATGGCCTTTTATTAGGTGTGGTTCCGCGGGTTTGCCGCGGAACAACTTTGCTTAAATGGGCTTCCAACAAGAGGCAATTGTTGGAAGCACTTCCTGTCGAAGCTCGGAAGGAAAACCCCGAGCTGGCCTGCAACCTTGATAACGTTTCTACTCTTCTGGGCCTCCTATGGCACTCTTCTGGGGATACATTCCAGTTTTCTATTGAGCCACGCAAAAATGAATCTCAGGTGACGAAACGCTTCGTCTTTCGCGAGGTTGCTAGCCTCTTTGACCCACTAGGTTTTCTGGCGCCAGTGGTGATCACAGCCAAAATATTTATGCAGTCCTTGTGGCTGCTTAAACTTTCTTGGGATGAAACACTCCCTCCATCACACGCCCACTATTGGGAAAGTTACTATAAGCAACTGCGCTTACTCTCCTCGTTGCGCATTCCTCGTTGGTTATTCAACCGTGATAACGCTGAAAGGTTAGAGCTTCATGGTTTTGCGGATGCATCGGAAAGAGCATACGCGGCCGTAATTTACTTGCGCTCCTCTTATTCAAATACAATGCCCTTTGTATCACTCGTCGCTTCTAAAACGCGAGTTGCTCGGTTAAAGCAGGTTTCTGCGCCTCGACTCGAGCTCTGTGCTGCGTCACTTCTGACACACTTAATTCTCAGTGTCAAACACAGCTTGAATTTGGAAAATTGTTCTGTCCATTTATGGTCAGATTCCACGGTGGTGTTGAGTTGGTTGCAAGGTCATTCCTCGAGGTGGAAAACTTTTGTCGCCAACAGGGTGGCGGACATTCAAACGTCCCTTCCAGCCGCTACTTGGCGACATATTAAATCTGCATTAAACGCTGCCGACATAGCATCTCGGGGAGTGACCAGCGACGTACTGCTTGAACACTCGCTATGGTGGAAGGGTCCGCCCTTCCTCTCTTTGCCGTCGTACAATTACAACCAACACACGATTCATAATATCACTACTGACCAGGAGGTTCGCTCACCGCGAGTGAACTGTTTTGCAACCAATACGAGCCAGTCATTCATCGAGGAACTGGCCGGCAAGTTTTCCACATTCACTAGGTTACTACGCACGGCTGGCTGGTGCCTACGCTTTTGCCGAACGACAAGGGATTGCATCGCACGCGCGCAAGTATCGCAACGTCTTTCTACTACTGAGATAAATAACGCTAAACTTGCCTGTATTTGCTGCTTTCAAAGGGCAGTTTTTCCAACGGAAATGGAACTACTGCAACATGGCGGCCAGATCACACGTGGTCCAACAGCCAGACTGGCGCCATTAATTGATGGCGATGGAGTACTGCGGGTAGGGGGACGCCTGAAGCACCCGTTACTGGACGAATGGCAGAAACATCCTGCCATTTTACCTGCAAAAGCCCACTTCACTACACTGGTCATCAGAGATGCACACCATCGTCTACTCCACGGCGGAACGCAACTGACCTTAGCAACTTTAAGAAGAGAATACTGGATACTGGCGGGGCGTCGCGCGGTACGCCGCGTGATTGCCTCGTGCGTGGTTTGTTGCCGCTGGCGCGCCCAAGCTGCGCTTCAGCAAATGGGAATGCGCGAAGCCTTCCTGTCCATTCACACATACTGGCGTTGACTATGCCGGGCCGTCTTTAACAAAATCTGCGTCCGGTACAGGTCAACATGCAAGAAAAGCATACTTTGCTGGCTTTGTTTGTTTAGCGACCAGAGCCGTACATCTCGAGCTCGTCTCTGACGCCACCACTGCAGCTTTTCTCGCTGCTTTCCGCCTCTTCGTTTCTCGACGTGGGATCTGCACCACGAAGTACAGCGAAACTGGGCAACATCACGGCAACTCACAGGGGCGACGACCAGCGTGTTCGCGTCGTTGCTGTTCGGACTGCTACAACCACTACGAGGCCGTTACCAAGATTTGCTTGCTGCCACCAGCCACCGAGGGAAATTAGCCTCGTGGCTTACTCCGGCTTACTCCTGCTTACTCCTGCTCACTTGCGCTACTCTTTCACACTTCACCCACGGCTCTGTCCATCGTTAAACATGCGACTTCACGGAACCTTCGCGAATCTTGGTCACTATAATTGCGCCATGCAACGCATGCCGCGGCGGGCGGAATGTTCTGGATTCGCTCATGGGGAGGGCGCTCGTTCGCTTCGCGTCTAGCGCTGTTCCGTAGCGACAAGCGCGAGCGTTCTTCCCCACTTATCTCCGCATGCCCCTTGCCCAGCGCAGCGATATATATACCGCTGCGCGAGGACACTATTCGTCGGTTTTACAAAGATTTAGAGAGAGAGATAATAAGAGCGATTACGGGAATATTAGAGGTTTTAAGAGTTACAAAGAGATTTAGACACTTTACTGGGTACCACGACTTACAACCGTGGTACAATTGCAAAGCAAGGAACCTAAAGCGGAGTGCGAGGATAATACTACGAACTTGTATGTGAGGAATTGTACTTTATTTATGTTACTTTGGTCGTTACGCGTAAAATTGTTATCGGTGCTGTTAATTACATGTGAGATTCGTGCTATAAGTGAACTTGTGCCCTTTTTTACATAAACCCTAATCCGTTAAAATTAAAATAAGATCTTAAAGAGCTATCCCAAACAACTATAAATTGTTGACCGGAAAGTCAACTATTGGTGCCTTACTTTACGAGAAGTTTAAGAATCCCACAATTTTATATTTTGGAAAAGAAAAACTAATAAATTGACGTTTTTCATTGACAGGCAATTTCTTTTCTTTGTCGCTATATTGCCTGCTGTCGAAAACACTCTTTCTGAATTAGCTGAAGTACATGGAATATATAAGTATTCCTTAGCTAGCATGGATAGAAGTATATATTGCTTTTCATTTTCTTTCCACCAGTTTAAGACATTACTATTATAATCAATTTCCGGAGCATTCTTATATTTATGAAATTGACTTTGCCAGTCATCAGTATCTGTGCGCGATTGAAAAAGAAAATCGAGCGCTGTTGCCTTTTCACATCCCTCATTAGAGCAATCAGTTGCCGCTACTCTTTCCATAGTCGCGAGTTTGAGTTTAATAAAGTTTTCTATTTTTACTCTTTCAGTGACGTCTTTTTCGTGCAATAAATTTTTATATCGGGGGTCTAAAAAGCTCGCAATTTGATGAAATGTAACTTTATCGTTTATGTTTCTTGACATATTGAATCTCCTATCCATACTAGTTCTAAGAGTGCACTTTATTTGCAATATGAGAATGTCATCGTTGTCGTCGTCATTAAGGTGATTATCGGCTATGCTTCTAACGATTGGGCGCAACATTGAAATTTTAACGCTGTTGTTTGCACACAAAACAGCTGTACTAACCTGAAAAGGCTTAAGAACTTTTATCAGAATTCCCATTACCTCCCAGTCTTCTTCGGCAGTCTCTAGCCGTTTAGCTGTTTTCGCGTTTGCCACATTACGATCGTTTAATACGGCGTTAATTGCAATTCTGTTTTTAATGAGTCTCTCGCACATAAAGTACGTGGAACTCCAGCGGGTCGGACAACTTTGAATGACGCTTTCTTCAGACAGATCCATTTCTCTTTGTCTTCTCCAAAGCTCTCGCTTAGCAACCGTAGAAGATTTGAAATAATTAACTATGGCACGTCCTTTTTTTATAACAGCGGTGAGTCGTGGATTTTCTAACATATCTTGAACACATAGTTGCAATGTATGGGCTGCACATAAAATACTTTTATCCGTTTGAATTAAATGTACTCCTGCATTAATATTGGCTCCGTTGTCGTGAACAATTGCTGCTAATTTATGTTCAATTTCCCATTCAGAAAAAACCATTTCCAGAGTTATCGCAAGATTCTCTGCGTACTGTCGTTCTTCAAGACCAACCGAACATAGGGTATAGTTCTGAATTTCCCAATTGTCACTCATGTAGTGGGCCGTTACTGACATATAGAAATCCTGGGCAACTGATGTCCAACAATCTGTCGTACATGTGACGGATGATGCTTTACTCAGTTTGTCCATAATTTTTTCCTGTACTTGTTGGTACTCTAAATTTAAGCGAGCTAATAAAGTTTTTGCCGTAGGTGAATTATACTGTGGCTCTAAAAAATTAAAAAGATTTCTGAATCCTACAGATTCAATGAGTGCCAAAGGTAATTGGCAAGCGGCAATAAATCGAGCAACTTCACGCGAAACTGCTTCCTGACGGTCATCGGAGTACATCATTTCGTCATTTTCATTATACGTAACCCTTCTTCGACGCCTAGGAGCAGATATTGACTGAGCTAATGATCTGTCACTGTTTCCACAATTAAAAGTAAAATTTTGTTAACTTCGAGAAAAACACCTATTATTACAAAATATGAAATCTAATTTTACTAGTACTTACTCAGTCTGAGATGGTTGTGACATATTTGTTGTCGATAAAGTATGCTTTTTACTTAAATGCTTCGCTAAAGCAGAGGGAGATCGATCGTAAGAGACAACATGTTGGCATATGTTGCACACAGCGTCCTTTTCGTTCTTAGAAACCGTGGCGTGTTGCCATACCCAACTTGGTCTTCGTGGCATTTTTTGCACAGTTATTTAGTATATACAAAATATAATCAACTCACAATATAATCAAGACTCGGTTGGTTTCGTTGGAAGCGATGGTCAAGCTAAGACTGTTGAATTGATACTAATTTCCTCGTCGAGCGTTTCCTCGAACGTCGACTCGGAAGCGTTTTTTATGCACGCTGATTGGACGTTTTGGAAAAATGTTTAATTACCAATCAGCGTGTTTTGAAGGTGAGTCGCACCCTTCTCTTGCGCCCGAGGGCGGTTCTCGAAGGACAGCGATTTTTTTGTGATTCAGGGGAATTTCCGCCGGGGTGTCGAAGCTTGATCCTGGCCGACGTCGAGCCCCTTTGGAAATCCGCGTTTATGACGCCTGCAATTAACTGTTGAGGTAATGTAAAATTTGACGGCTTATTGCTTCTTGGCTTAGGAAATAAAATGATTTCCTCAAAAACAGCTTTGTTACTTGCGCGTCATAAACGTGCTAGCCATCTGCACATTGACGGTTGTTCCTTGTGCAGATTGCTGGCCGCCTTTTTGGCAAGGTACGAGTTTATTAGCATCGTTCGCAGGTAAGGGTAGGGTAGTAATTGCTGCTCGTTCGCGACGCTACAATATATTTCAAAGCAATGAAATCAAGATTTCGTTACGTATTGCGCTATGAAAATTATATTAAAATAAAGGCAAAGTTATCTCTACACTCCAAGTGATCGCGGCGAGTCCCGACCTGCGATCCTCTTCGAGAAATTACTGTATCTGTAACGCTCGATCAATATGGACTGAGTTCAGCTTCGAAAAGGAATTCTTAAACTTCTTGTACAGTAAGGCACTAATAGTTGACTTTCCGGTCAACAATTTATAGTTGTTTTTTGTTTTTAGTAAACAAGAGAAAAATAAACTATACTATTGTTACGATCCGAGGGCTAAGGGGCACGGCTGCGGAGCCGAGGATCGGTTGTTTAAGAGTTTTTGTTAGTTAAACGGTCGAGCCGTTTGATGGGAAGTGTGTGGATGTGCCAATGCTTATTTCATCACTGGGTGCCACTGGAAGGTCAAGGATTTCGTGGATCTACCAGTGCCTATTTCATCACTGGGTGCCACAGGAGGATTAGAATTTATGGATGTGCCAATGCTTATTTCATCAATGGTGCCACTGGAAGGTTGTCGTGGATGTACCAGTGCCTATTTCATCACTGGGTGCCACAGGAATGTTAGTAATTATTGCCTCGTAACTATCGATACACCTCGAGCGGTTAAGATGTATCTATTCGGTGGATTTAATACTGCTTATGATTGGTATAGGAAACAGAATGAAATAAATGTATCTATGTTCAATAACAAAATCTCTATATTCTTTTACTTTAAAGAATTACAACAGTGTTAAAATTGCGGAGCTTAAACCCACGCTTATAGTCTTTTAACGAATATAAATATTGAAATGCTCGAAAGGGAATGCTACCCGATTTGCTGTCTTTCGACGAATGCGAACGTTGAAATAAATATCGGATAACTGATCGAAAGGGAATTGAACCCGATCTCACTGAGCTTTAGCAGAACTTGTGACGATCAATTACGGCGTAAACACGTAGCTTGACTATTCAGAACTAAGCTACTGAGGGCAGATTTCGTGCCCTTTTTATACCCGAAATCCGGACCAAAAATATGGTGGGGGTACAGAATCTTCCAAGGGAGTCCGGAAGATTCCCCCAAAGGGTTACGTCATCGCGTCATCGCGGAAGGGGCAGATCCGACTGCATACACTCTCGATTTCCAAATAAGGGCATCATAGACGAGACGAAGGAAACAATCCTTCCTACGTAACATCTCCCCCCTTAGATGAAACATCATTTATTATGATGCTTTTTCTCCCTTTTGGGAATTGCGAGCGCAGAAATAAAATGCAATCGGCCACTTACGCAACGATGAAATGACTCAAACTAGTCAGGCGCTACCACAGGTGATTGAAGTTTCGACGTGGCTCATCCCCGTCCTCAAAGATATCACCGGAGGATGTTTCAATCCGGATGCGGCCCGTCCTCATCCCCGAAGATGTTGCGGATCCTTAACCCGACTCTGCGGCAGCGTTGAACGGCAGCTTCACCCGGCATCCAATCCCTGACATTGTCGTCGGTGATGTGCAAAAGGTCGAGCCCGTTTTCCTTATTACAAGGGAACGTTCTCTTCCTGTCCGGTTTTGGAGGTTCGGTATTCTGAACCCCCTGATCCCTGGTCCTTGGATCCCTCGTCTGCGTTTCCCTGCCCAGCTTGTAATTTCCCTCGGCAGCGACGAATCGTCCCGTGGGGTGTATAATCGTGCCGGTCCTGTATTCCCGTAGCCAGGAACCCTGCTCCCCCGTCTGGATGGAAATCGTTCCAGTGCCCTCGCTCTTCTCCGTTTGTGTCTCGGCTCCGCAGCCGTGCCCCTTAGCCCTCGGCTCGTAACACTATTAACTTATCATTGTCATAAACGACAAATTATTCAATAAAAATCAGCTGAAAATAGTATTACAAAAATGCAGTAATAAAAAAATGCTCAAGAACACTTTTTACAATACGAATTACCCGTATCGATGGATACGGGTTCGACCCGTATTCTTGAAATACGGGCGGGCGGGCGGTCCTACGGGTATGCGGGTATTCCGAGCCCTACCTTAGACCTAGCTTCGGGTTTCCACCAGATACCAATTTCGAAAGAGTCCAAACCAAAAACCGCTTTCTCAACCCCGAATGGACACTTCGAGTTCAATCGAATGCCCTTTGGCCTCAAGAACGCACCTGCCACCTTTCAAAGAGTCATGGACATGGCTCTGACCGGCTTAACGGGAACTGAATTGTTTGTTTACATGGACGATATAGTAATTTATGCCGATTCCCTCGCCGAACACACGCGGAAATTAAAAATCTTGTTATCGCGATTGCAAAACTCCGGGCTAACCCTACAACCGGAAAAATGTTCCTTTCTTCGTAAAGAGGTCACCTCCCTGGGACACGTCATTTCTAACAGCGGCGTAAAACCGGACCACGCAAAGATCGACGCCGTTAAACGATTCCCCCATCCCAAAAACCCGAAGAATATAAAACAATTCCTGGGACTCGTAGAATACTATAGACGATTTATTCCGGATATGGCAAACATCGCCAAGCCTCTTACCCGGTTACTCAGGAAAGACACAGCCTTCGCGTGAAACGATGCAGCCCAAGCTGCATTCAGAAAACTCTGCGATATAATCTGCTCGGAGCCCCTCCTTCAATTCCCAGATTTCGCACAATCCTTCTTGATCACGACCAACGCATCCAACTTCGCAATCGGAGCAGTGTTGAGTCAGGGACCCATCGGGAAAGATCTCCCCATTTCATATGCCTCAAGAACTTTGACCGAAACCGAAATCAGATACTCCACCATCGAGAAAGAGTTGCTGGCCATCGTACACGCCGTAGCACAATTCCGACCATACGTTTACGGTCAACAATTCACCCTCGTTACTGACCATCGCCCCTTAGTTTGGCTACATAACGTGAAAGATCCTGCATCGAAAATAATGAGGTGGCGCATAAAACTTGAGGAGTATGACTATAACATAGTATACAACCCCGGAAGAGTACACGCCAACGCGGATGCCCTATCCAGAAACCCCGTTGAACCTCAACATACCTCACTATCTCACCCATTAATACCCACGGAACCTACAAACCTCCACTCGACGAATGCGCGTGTGGCACTCGCAGGCGCCGGCGAGCTGCTAGCCGCGGATTCATCAGAGACCGATCCTATCCTAACAGACAACGAATCATTGGTAGCCGCCGTTTTCCTAACGCGTGGGAACGCGGTAGCAATACCTGAAACCGGAAATCACACAGACTCAGACTCTCTTGACACAGACTCAGACGAGTATCACATCGCGGATGAGGAAGAGGTTTCTGCTTCCACTAAAGGGTCGCCCCCGGGAGGAGTAGAGCCACCCCTCTACGCGACCACGGGTAGCTACGCAAAGACCGTAGATTGTGCGAGGATTGCGTTCACCCGCACCGGAGTCGATGTTCGAAACCGCTGGCTGGTAAACCGGATAGGCTGTAGCTCCCATCATTCCGGCCTGGCCCCGGCTAGTGCACGCTCGGTGTCGGGATATGGTGCTGTTCTGGACGCGACGCCGTCAGCACCAGACAGAGAAAGAAATAGTGCGGTACCGGATGACATGCCGGAGCACAAGGAAGAGAGAGAGACCCGCAGTGAAGCGCATACTGTTGGAACGCAATCCAAGCTAAGAACAATGCAAATTTTTTTTTTTTTTATAATTTCCTCGTTTATTTGCAATCTGTTATTAATAACAATAAACAAATTCCTTAATTGTGAGTACATGTGAACATAAGTAGGTGATGAGCCCATCGGATCATACCTTCTGTGTTATGATATAATTTATTGTTTTGCGGGTCAGTGAAATCGGTTCCCGATATCTGATGGTTTAAATCGTTTGAGCCTTCGTGGATCTGTTGCCTCTTCGAGTAGTCGCTTGGCAAGCCTGTTAGGATGCTGAAGTAACCTTTTGGTGTAGTTCCTTGCAAATTTGGAAACTTCGTGTTTAACCGAAGGAATTTCAAGTTCTTTTCGTAGCGCATCATTAGTGATGAACCATGATGCATTTGTAATAATTCGAAGTATTTTAGACTGGAATCTTTCTAATATTTCAATATTGGAGGTGGATGCAGTACCCCATAGTTCCAACCCGTATGTCCATATTGGTTTCAGTATGCTTTTATACAACGTGACTTTATATTTTATTGATAATTTGGATTTGGGTGCTAGCAGCCAATATATCTTTCGTAGTTGCATACCTAATTGTTTCCTTTTTTGCCAAATGTGTTTTCGCCAGTTGAGTTTACGGTCCAAATGCATTCCGAGGTAACAGAGTCTGCTGCAGGTATGACTTCTCTGTTTAATGTCACAGGAGGACATGTGCCTTTTCTAAGAGTGAAGGTTACATGCGTTGATTTTTCTGCATTAGCTTTAATTCGCCATTTTTGCAGCCATTCTTGTATTTTATTTAAGCTATTTTGTAAAAGTTCAGATGCTTTTTGTGGATCTATGTGTGAGGCTATAATAGCTGTATCGTCTGCAAAGGTAGCTGTAAGGGTATCTTGGGTGGTCGGCATGTCCGCGGTGTAAAGCATAAAAAGTATGGGGCTTAGGACGCTCCCTTGCAGTACACCAGAACTGATAGGTAACATGTCTGTATATACTTCCTTATATTTCACCGAAAAGAATCTATTTTCAAGATAGGATTTCAACAACCTGTACAGATTAAAGGGCAGAGACTTTTTAATTTTATATAACAGGCCTTGGTGCCAGACTTTGTCAAATGCCTGTGTCATATCTATGAAGGCTGAGGAGCAGTACTTTTTTCCCTCAAGCGCTTGGTTAATTTCTCTTACTATACGATGTACTTGCTGCAAAGTTCCATGCTTAGATCTAAAGCCAAATTGGTGTTCTGGTATACAATTGTTTTCTCTTATGACTGTTTTTATACGGTTGCTAATAAGCCTTTCAAGTACTTTAGACATAATGGGGAGGAGGCTTATAGGCCTATATGAGTTCACTATTTCGGGATTCTTCCCAG
Source organism: Nomada hirtipes (assembly GCA_951802735.1). Classification (NCBI taxonomy): domain Eukaryota; kingdom Metazoa; phylum Arthropoda; class Insecta; order Hymenoptera; family Apidae; genus Nomada; species Nomada hirtipes. Next base: position 4,933,560 of record OX637919.1, on the reverse strand, counting down.
GTTTAGGAATTAATATTATTTGTGCTAGTTTCCATTGGGTTGGAAAGTAGTTTAAGCGTAAAGTTGCATTAAATAAAATTGTTAATTGTCTGATGCTTTTTTTTGGCAGTTTTTTAAGTATTTTCCCACTTATTAAATCAAATCCAGGTGCTTTTTTGCAATTGATGTTTTTAATAATTTCTATAACTTCCGAGAGTTTAAATGGTTTGTGCGTTGATTCTGTTTGAGCATTATCTTTCAGGTAGTCATAAATTTCCTGTTCCTCTTCGTCTGCAATTTCCTTTGGAAATGGTTGAAAGACGTTAGCTAAATAATTAGCAAATACTTCAGCTTTTTCTTGATCAGTACGGGCCCAGGTGTTGTTATTAATTTTTATTGGTGGGGCATGGATTTGCACAGCTTTAATTTTTTTTGTTACTTTCCATAGCGATTAATTGGAGTCTACTGTTGGCGTCAGTTTTTCTGTAAAGTCCCCTATAGCTTGCTCTTTTTCTTTCATAAGTATCATTTTTAGCTCTCGAATGGCCCTATTTAGTTTCCTCTTGTCCGCTGGGTTCCTGGATAGCTGCCACTGTTTCCTAATTTTACGTTTTTCTAGTATTTTTATCTTTACTACGTTTGAACATTCAAACATTTTTTCGATGTTGTTAGATACAGGTGTTGCTGTCCATGCAGCTTCTTGAATATTGCTCGTAAATTTTTCTATGGCAAGCTCTAGATCTTCTGGCGTTTTTAGAGGTACATTGCATGAGACTGTTTCATCGAGCATTACTTTAAATTTTTCCCAGTTTGTTCTACTATTAGAGAGGGTAGGAGGTTTTGCTTTTGTTATTATTTTTGAATCCACCGTAACAATAAGTGGTGAGTGATCGGAGGAGAGATCAAAACTGGGCTTAATTTGAAGGCATTCTTTGGCTATACCTTTGATGATACAAAAATCGATTAAATCAGGTTTTTTCCTTTGATCCGTGGGCCAATATGTGGGTTCCCCTGTCGACAGTGGGTACGCGTTTATTTCCTGCATTGCCAAGTGTAGCTGTCGACCTTTGGGCGTGGGATTTGGTGACCGAGAGCCCCAACACGGGTGCTTCGCATTGTAGTCTCCACCAGCAATAAATCACAGACCTAGAGTTTTAAGGAATTCAGTGTACTGTTCTCTCGTTATCTTATGTTTAGGCGGACTGTAGATTGCCGACAGTGTAAGGGTGCCATGCCAATCCTCCACCACTACATTAGTTGCTTGTATATGGAACAATGCAAATGGAAACCGAAATAGAAAGAAACACCCACAGAGAACCAAAACAAAATATCTTACCTACTAGAGTCACTAACGACAAATCTGGTACCCACACCTTCCCATTACCTATGATGAAGTACTCCAAACATCACCGCTTTATGCGCCGCGACATTCTCATACATTTTCTCCTAACGGATTGCTCTATCACGACTCAGACAGGCTTGAATTTAATAGCCCATCAGAAACTCACCATCGACCATCTTGAATCATACAGACTCTTACAGTCTGTATGATTGTTACAGACCTCTGAATGCGAGGACGGTGCCGGATAGGTACCCGGTTCCGCGTATAGCGGATTTTTCTCAGGAGCTGAGTGGCTGCACGGTTTTCTCGAAGATCGATCTCGTGAAGGCCTACAACCAAATCCCTGTCGCTGAAGAGGACATACCCAAGACGACGATCACGACGCCGTTTGGGTTGTTCGAGTTCCCGGTGCTGACGTTTGGCTTAAAGAATGCAGCCCAGACTTTCCAGCGTTTTATGGACGAGGTCTTGCGCGGTCTGGGTTGTTGTAAGTGCTACACCGATGACGTGTTAGTGTCATCGAGGAGTAAGGAGGAGCATTTGCAGCACCTTGAACAGGTTTTCCAACGTTTCGCTGAGTATGGCGTGGTGGTGAACCTGGCCAAGTGTGTATTTGCCGTGCCCAGCGTAACCTTCCTGGGTTATTCAGTCGACGGTGGTGGCATCATACCTTTGCAGGAGAAGGTGGATGTAATCGCCAATTTTCCCAGACCGCAGGATCAGGCACAATTGAGTAGGTTCCTCGGGATGGTGAATTTTTATAAGAGATTCATTCCAGGAGCTGCAGCCATCCAGGCTCTGCTGGTTGAATGTCTGGCGGGTGGCAAGCGAAAGGAGCCGGTAGTCTGGACGGAGGGGAGGGCAGCGGCGTTTCAGCGCACCACGGATGCCTTGGCTGGAGCAGCGCGGTTGAGTATTATGGTCGACGCGTCCGACACCGCGGTGGTCGCGGTGTTGCAGCAGCAGGTTCAGGATGGCTGGCAGCCGTTGGCTTTCTTTTCGCGGAGGTTCAATGCGGCGCAGGGGAAGTACAGTGCGTATGATCGTGAGCTGTTGGCGGCGTATTCGGCGGTAAAATATTTCCGCCATGCCGTTGAAGGTCGACAGTTCACGATTTTTACGAACCACAATCCTTTGGTGTACGCATTGAACCAGAAGCCGGACAAGTGTACGCCGATGCAGTTCAGACATCTGAATTTCATGGCACAGTACACGACGGATATTCAACATGTGTCCGGGAAGGACAACGTGGTGGCGGATGCGCTGTCGCGGATCAAGGAGGTGGTCTCGCCGCTCATTTACCGCGCTTTAGCTGCAGCTCAGCAGACCGACGAGGAATTGAAGGCAGCGTTGGTGAATCCAGGAGGCCTGCAGTTCAAGAAGGTGTGGATGGTGGAGCCGGAAGTTGAAGTGTATTGCGACATTTCGACAGGGCGAGTACGTCCTTTCGTGACGCAGGATTTCAGACGGGCGGTGTTTAACCGTTTGCACGGTTTGTCGCATCCTGGAGCGAGGGCCTCGGTGAAACTGTTGACGGCGCGGTACGTGTGGCCATCCATCAAGGCGGATTGTCGTCGATGGGCAAGGGGTTGCATGGAGTGTCAGCGGGAAAAAGTCTCTCGGCATGTTTCGGCGCCGGGTGGGGAGTTTATAACTCCCACCGCGCGTTTTGAACATATTCATGTGGACCTCGTAGGGCCTATGCCCGTGTCAATAGCGTACACGTACTGCCTGACTGTCGTTGACAGGTTTACGAGGTGGCTTCCGATCGGCGATGCGAGTGCTGAAACGGTGGCACGCGCGTTGTATGAGGGTTGGATTGCGCGGTACGGCGTTCTCCTCAGGATAACGACGGATCAGGGGCGGCAATTTGAATCGTGGCTGTTTAAGTGTTTAGCGCATATAATTTTTATGCAATTAGCTTATGAACTAGGTGGATATGATTACTTCTATATTTACAACTTAGCCTATGTACAAAGGAAGAAATGCGCGACCGATTGGGAGCCGCGCGCGGTATTCAGCCCAGAGGTATATGTTCCGCTTTACACCTGCGTACTTGCACCTTCGGTGGTCGGATCTGGAGAGAGAGAGAAGTCCACGCGAGGTTCCAGAATCTGCTTCCTGGGGTGGCGTGGGGGTTCCCACAGGGAGTTCGCACGCCGCGCAGTGGAGGACGGTGGAGGCTGGTTGACCCGGTCGGTAACCGGTCGTGTAGACTGGGGCGCCTGAGCCGCCACAAGTCATTGGCGCGGGCCCTTGGGATGGAACATCATCGGACGGCGGCGTATCACCCGCAGGCGAATGGAGCCGTGGAGAGGTTTCATAGGCAGCTGAAGGCAGCCATTAGCTGCCACACGGACGGCAGTTGGTCGGAGGTGTTGCCGGCGGTGCTGTTGGGCATGCGCACCGTGGTCAAGGAAGACGCGAAGGTGTCGGCGGCGGAGATGGTTTTCGGGGAGCCGTTGCGGCTTCCTGGAGACATAATCGAGGGCGTAGAGCGGCAGGAATTGTCGCAATTCGTGGATCAATTCCGCCGGCACATGCGAACCTTACGGCTGGTTAGGAAAGGCAGTCACGGGCGGAGGGCTGTGTTTATTTTTAAGGATCTAGCGACGGCGGCGCACGTGTTGGTACGAAATGACGCGGTTAGGAAACCGTTGCAACCGCATTATAACGGACCGTTCGCGGTTGTGCGGCGCGATAAGAAGAATTTTCTTCTTAGGATTGTGGGAGCTTCGTTTTATCGGTTGATACGATGGTGGAAGTAGGAAGCGACGGAAAAAGAAAGGAAGGAAGAAGGTGTGTTTCGTCCTAGGCTGCTAGCGGACTCATCAGTAAGGCGTACTACCAGGCCCTGCCTTAGACACTAGGATAGTAGGGAATTGTCGGAGGTTATATATATAGTCGCGGGGACTTATACAACCACCTTCGGGAGTCGGATCGTCGTGCTCGTCCCCTGGCGGCGTATGTGGGAAGTGCCCCCACAGGATTAACGACCGTGAGGTAAACGTGTCGATAGACCGTGTGAAGCCGGCGTTTATGTTAAGTGAATTAGAGTGTAGGAGTGCTGAGGTACCCGATGGGGCCGGAAGGGCTATAAGGAAATGCGTTCGATTTAAGATTTAGCATACGTTTAATTGTAAGTAGATTTAGTTTAGTTGTAGTGTGCGGTTAAATTTAAGTATATGTAATGTAGTCATAGCGCGCGTGGTGTATATCTTGTTTATGTAAATGTGCGCATTTCCCGTTTCGTAGTTTTTAATGTTATTCTTTTGTGTATTTTATGTCGTACCTCGTAGTATGTAACGCTGTTGCTGGCGGGGGGGGGACACCTAGGGATATTGTTCGTTCCTAGGGATCTTCCCCAGACACGAGAGCCACTGGCGACGTAGGGTGGTATCGCGGAGACGCGGTACATTTTGTTATGTTGCGTCGCTATTGGTGAGATATGGGCACTTTGTGTAGGTTCGGTTGCCCGTGGAGCGCTGAACCGCTCTGCTTGTGGAGAAGCGCGGAATATTCAAAGAACACTAACTTTTATAAAGACTTTTGTAAAGATTCACTGTTTTATTCCAAGAAATAGTATTGATTTGTACAAGTGATTCGCTGAAGTAATTCTGTTCGAGGTTAACTTGATCTATTCACGACTTAAGTTGATCTGTGTGCGACTTTAGTTGGTCTCTGATGTGCGGGGCTTCTTCTTCTTTCCATTACAGCTCCGGTTCCTCTTCCTGGATCCCTTGGTCCTCCTTCGAAATCGTCCTCGTCCAATGGGGTTGGTTCTTGTTGGGTTTCTATTCGTCCTTGGGCGCGTGGAGTTGGCAATGCTACGCTTCTCGGTAAGGGCGTCAGGGTACGCGCGTATTTGGGGAAAACGCGGGAAAACTGAGGAAAATGCGCGAGGGTCGGAGAAAGCGCGCTGAAGAGTCAAGTGGCTCTTGAGAGGTCCTTTTGTTCACCGGTAGAACATGTGGCGGCCAGACAGGATATCGTGGGGTCTGACACTCTCCGGAGGTCGTACATGTTTCAATAGACTTTAGCCAATTCTTTATGCTCCGTAATAAATAACATTTGGTATCTTCCAAGTGAAGTGTTCTACGATCTGAATGCTCTGACTTTCCCCTTTATTCAACTACCTACGATTGGTACCAACTAATATGTAGCTTTATTTATCGCGTATGTGCATCTAACTTTGAATTTCGCCCCTAAATTATTGTCGCTATCGATAGTTACAGTTATATTGGCGATCGTTGATTCGATATCACTAGATATTAAGCCCTGCCACAGTCTACTCTAGTACTAGCCGTGCTGAAGGTAAAAATGGCAACACGGCGAGAGTCCGGCTGTGATATATTGTATATCAGTATACCTAACCCAACCCACCCTACCAGACTCTCAGTTTCCCGCTTATTTTTCGAATGTTTACACATCAATGTGCACTTATTGTTAGTAGGCAATTTTTAAAAATATAAAAGTAAGTGTAATAATGGAGGGAAGTTTTATTTATTAACTATATAGGTCTTAATCTTTCTGTATAAAACATTTATTTAATAAAAGCTATTGTGTTTTCAATATACAGTATTCCCTCGATGGATGCGAAAAAGAAGTATGCGATGGAAGCGAAGAGTTTATCCCCACTCCTGGGGGGTATACCCCTAGAGGCGTCCAGAAACTCGCTTGCCGATCAGTGTAACGCGATCCGGGTTCGGGTATATCGGAGAGGTAATACTAATTCAACGATGAAACATTGCTATTTCTCATCCTTTCCTTATGAATCTTTTACATAGCATAGCTGACATTTTTCTGATTAAAATGACACCAAACGCGATATAATTTGGATCATATTTGCATTATTTAATAAGAGGTGTATAATGCATTGTGAGCAGTAACTATGGTCCAAATTATATCGTGTTTGGTGTTATTTTAATCAGAAAAATGTCACAAAACTGTTGGATAAAGTTTGATAAAAAAAAATAAAAAAGTTTCATCGTTGCATTAGTGTTGTTTCACCGATACGCTGGACTTTGTTTTGCCTCTTGGCTGCGCGGTCATTTATCTTTACTCGCTGTCCTTTTCTACGTTCGACGCTGTCGGCAATTTTCAATCAACGTAGGAACAACACGATGGAAGCGAACGTTCAGTCCCGAAGCTTTCGCTTCCATCGAGGGAATACTGTATTTCAATTTAGTATTAATTATTGGAAAACTAAATTATGAGGAAGTTTGATAATGTATAATACACAGTTCAGTTTAATAAAAGAATACTTATATTATAATGTAAAAGGAAGGCACATCCTTATGCAAAGGAGAAAGTCTATCGAATGAATTTTGAAGAGAAGCATCTACTACCATTCGGACCTTGTCGGTCCCTCTTAATATAAACACTTTTGTATAAGCAGTGGCAGTCTATTCCAAAATATAATCTCAGAACTTATTCAATAGATAAAACCAACATTAATTACATTTTAATAGTATCATAACTAATTTTTTACTATATTTATTATATACATACAGTTTTTGAAAAATTTGTTTTACATAGTTCTTTTCACAAGTTTGGTACTATATTTATTAGTTAATAATACCACAGTGTTGTCATGTTCCCAATTATAAGGGAAGAAAATTAATGATCTTCATGATCTTTCTGCTGACATAAATGGATTTTCAGAAATTTTTGATACCGAATATTCATCCATGTGTGTTGAGAATCTACACACACATTTGTGTTGTAATCATCTACAATGTAGATGATTATATTATTTTAATCAGGAGATTGTAACGAACATGTTGGTAAAATTTCATTGAAAACGGACCAAAAATGAAGAAGTTTTGTTCTTAAATTTTGATCGCGTTAGTATTGTCTCACGTACACGGGTATTTAAACTTGCCTCTTATCTGGAACGCTGCCTCGAACCTCGGCTGCCACGACATCAAGGGCGACCCGAACTCGCTCGAGAATCGTGTCTGTACACGATGGCTGTTCACATTCGGTCCCGAGCGATGAACACAGTGCGAATCATTACTGTTGTTGCGTCGCGATTGGTGGGATATGGGGAATTGGTGTTGGTTCGGTTGCCCGTGGAGCGCTGAACCGCTCTGCTTGTGGAAAAGCGCGGAAGAATCAAACACAAAGTTAGAGTTAAAAAAAGAACGACTATTTATTCTGTAATTCAGCGTAAGAGGTACTGATAGTTCAAGAAATAACGAAGTTCTGATGAGTGAGGCTTCTTCTTCTTTCCATTACGGCTCTGGTTCCTCTTCCCGAGTTCCTTGCTCCTCCCTCTGATTTCGTGTTGTCCAATGGTGTTGGGTCTCGTTGAGGCAGGGCATGTGGAGGTGGCAACGTTTCCGTTTCCGCGTGGCGCGTTAGGGTGCGCGTGAGCTAAGGGAAAAGTGCGGGAAAGCCAGAGAAAAACGCGCGAAAGTCGGGGAAAGCGCGTCGAGGGTTGGTGGGGACTCGCGAGAGGCTCTCGAGAGGCTCTTTTGTTTCGGGGTGCAACATGTGGCGGCCAGCCCCGGATGTTGTAGGACTCGACTTCTTTGAGGGTTGTACGTGACTTTTTAGTGTAAGCTGGGTTCTCACGGTCTGTAATAAATTAGGTTTGGAGTTTTCTAAAGTGTATTGTTTTGAGACTTAGACGTTCTGACTTTTCCCTTGCTCGGCCACCCATGGTGGGTACTTAAATGATATATGGTTATTGTGTCGCGTACATTTCCTTTCCGGTTTCGAATTTCGCTCTTAGCTTATTTATCGCTGTAGACGGTTACAAATTTATATTGGCGACTTCTCATTTGATATTACTAGGGAATTGGGGCTCCGTTCACGCGATAGCGTAACACTGTATATCACTTCATTCATTTTCAAATGTTGCGTCTTAGTTCAAAGATGATTCTATTTTGCTTTATACTTACATTTTCTTAAAACCACTGAAAAACATTTCCAATATTATGTATCACATCACCAAACCATTCCGAGAGTCCACAAAATGTATACCACATTTATAACTATTAGTAAACTTTATTATCACTTCTACTTACCGTAGTTATAATATTTATATATTACTTAGGCATAATTTATCAAGAATTGTGTACTTTAACATAATTTCCTATGAAAAAAAGCGTTAATTATAATCCCAAGTACATGACTCCCATTATTAAAAATAGGACTCCCGATCGGTAAACAAGCGGTGTTGCCACGTTGTTCAGTACGGCTAGTACTAGAGTAGGCTGCGGTATTTGCCATTACATAGTTTTGAATTTTACCGCGTCGCGTATTACAACGATTGGGATGAAATCCTATTAATTTGAAAAGAACTCGAGGGCTAGAAATTGTTCTTCTTTTTAAAGGAATACAAAATGTATGCTTTGTGCATGTAATTGAAAAATATATGTATATGTATATAACAGAACATGCATTGCTTAAGGATGTTAACTCTTAGGAAGGTACGTTTCTACTTTGGATACAAATATTTGAATATAACCTAACAGTCACACTTTTTTCTAAATAAAGGTATGTTGCGCGTAGTATATGATTTTAGTTGACAATTAAATTGAATATTTTTCATCGCAAATAATTTCTTTCGTTATCGATCATTTCTGTCATAGTATATTTAAAAAGTTGTAATATCTCAATTTCGTTGTATCGTCTTCTATTTTGTGGTTATAATATTCAATGCAATTGAGTCAGCTTGTGCAAAGTAAAAATGTATAAAATATTTTTCATGTATATGTGCCAATTTACTCGCAACTTTAAATATATTTGTAAAATATGTATTAAAAAAAAAATAATAATTCTTGTTGTTGTCATTACATAGTTAAATATATATATATTTCATTAAATTATTCTTCTTTATGATGGGTGGTATTTGTGAAATATTTACCGTAAAAGACGCCACTGCCGTTGAAATATATCATAGAATGCAAGTTCACGAATGCCAGATGCGTCAATTCTCCAATAAGGCCTCAGATTCGACAATTTTGTAAAAGTGCACCTTTAAGAAATGTACCCAAGGGTTCGATTGAACCAATTAGCAACGATGGAATCTTTAAGAAATTGTCCCATAAATTTGGTCTTTATAAAAAGAAGTATGTAAGTATAAATATTTGTTGCGATCTAACTATTATACAAAAGTCATACATATTTTTAATGTTAAATACGCACATCATTCTTATTCACTTGTATTTCAGCATTTAAGTAGCATAGGTTATCAGTTATATGATAACATTCCTGACAAACTTAACTATATAGTATTTTTTCAGGGTAGGTTATTAATTTTAATTTCTTTTTAATACTATATGATATGATTGAATTAACCCATTGCATTCGAGAGGCGACTTTCACGAGTCACTTGTGTTAATAAAAAAACTGAGGTACGACAATAATTTTTTTATCAACAGATATCTTTCTCCCTCATACTTTAGATGTTTAGTTTATGTGCAAGGCATAGTACAGTGTGGCCACCAAAATTACTACCTTACATTTACATTGTCTGTAGTTACCGTTTCCCTGTACCATAAAGAAGACGTTCATGTGCAATGGGTTAAACTAAACTGCATGTACTGTAATTCAACGTGTTTCTCCTACTAGGTTTCAATATGTCGGACACATTTTTCTCTTGGTTTCTTATCACAGAGTTACATGTTTGGATGTTAATGGTACGCTTTATGGCTGAAGGTGACGCAGGAAAAGTAGTTGTAAATAATATTGTGGAGGCTATGTGGCACGACGTTGTTGTAAGAATAGACTTGCTCGGGGTAAGTATTAAAAATTATTTGTTCTTATTTAATTTTTATTTTCTGTTAGTTTAATGTCTACAGTATTGCCATGTTAGCTGATCGTAGCTTCGGAACAGAGACCTGGCCAATTATCAAGTAGTGCTCATGAAATTCGAAGTGTTCCTTTTTTCTGTCCTGTGTAAGCAAAACCGAGATACTTGGCACTTAGTATCAGGGTCACAAGACAGCTAACCTGACACTATTATACTTATCTTATTGTGCAATATTTTCATTATTCAATTATTGTCATTATGTCTTAGAATTCATACGATTCATTTTGTTAGCCAATTAGTCCAAAAGAGAAAAGGAAGCAAGCACGGGAAATATCGGAACAGTTTAATGCAGCTTTGATTGGTTACGATGAAGGAATTATGTCCGATGACAAAGTGTTAGCAGGCGCATTGTGGAGAAGATTCTTTGGTTTAGAATGTAACAATCCAGAACAGTTAGAGAAACTTGTAATTTATGTTAGAAAACAGGTAATGCAAAATATTCTTTATTTGTTACAAAATTTCGTATAATAATACAATTATTTCGCTTCAGATTAATTTACTTGACGAGATACCATCATACAAACTTTTACAAAGACCGATAATACAATGGATAGATTTGCAAAGCATTAAGTAAAATTCGTTTATATTATTAACGAATTTGTAAATTAGGTAAAATTAATATGGAAAATATATTGAATATTGTACAACGAAATTGGATTCTTTACTTTAGTTGTACTTAAATCTATTGTGTGAATGCTTTTATAAACAATTAACTTTAATCTTTTAAAATGTCACTACAAAGATCAGTTTTCGAGTGTATAATCGTGCGACACAAATACTGTTTTCTACAATTTAGGTCACAATTTGCTTGTAATGAAGGCTCTGCTTGTTTGTAAAAGTTCCTGTAGAAAAAAAAAACGAAACGTCAATATTAGAATATGTTACAAAATATTACATTGTCGAGATAGATATTCATTAATATAACAATCGTTTCAATTCTGTCTTACTTGTAATACTTGTCTAATAAGTTCTCATCCTTCGCTGCTGCACGAAGCCACTTATTTAAAGATCCAGGAGTCAAATCTGGAAGGCCATATTCAGTTTTAAAAGAATACGATTTATACCACTTTGGTTTTTGATGAATGTTCTTATTTGCAGAACTAAGATCGTACATCCAATTTTGGTAATCTTTCACTGCCTATAAAAATAGATATTCGTGTATATTTATTGTTACTTTTGCTTTAAAGAAATTTCCAATTATACATAGTTATAATTACACAAGTCAAGACAGTAACTTACATAATTGCTATTATTCACTGTATATATTTTGTAATTAGGATTTAATTTTGTATAAGTAGTTATGCTACCACCGTTCCAAGCAATGTTTTTTGCTTCTGCGTTTGAATTGTAAAATATTGCCAATTCATCGGTATGAGTATGTCCATTGAATTCAGCTTTGATCAAATGTGAAAATCTGTCTATTATCCTCACGTATTCTCGTTTCCATACTTTTACGCAATTATTGCTATTGATCGGGATATGGGATAAAATGTGTACAAATTCTTGATTCTTTTCTGCTTCGAGGAGAGTACCTTCAAGCCACTGTAGTTGATTATCAGGGTCTTTTGGTTGATACAAAAGCCACCTGCATAAAACGAAATAGTTGAAATAGAATACGAGAAGATTTATTAAAATATTAGTTATGAGGTGGATAATAACATTGAAATGTTGCATCTTACTTTTCTAATCGCTTTGTCCTTCATATTAACGTTTTCTTAGTCTAAACAAATTTGCAGTCTTTTTACTTACCAATTATAAGAGTAACAAACATTACTATTTAAAGCTATAATTCTAAATCCTTTTTTTGGAACAACAGTGTAGTATCCTCCTTGAAGTATAGTAGAACGTGTAGCTTTTGGTAACCAACCGTAACCAATCCATAGATCTGCCATTAATGTATAAAGCCAGTTTGTACTTAAATAATCTTCTGTTATACTTCTTGGTGCAAATCTATAAAAAAACTCCAATGTTGTGATTTGTAATTACATCATAAATACATATATTTAAAAATTTGTTGGCTGGCCATTTTTTATATATTTCTGCATACAGGTTGTTTATACAGTTCGCTAGGGTCTAATTTTGAATATAAATATTAATCTACATCCCTGAAACTGTTTATTCTGTAGATATAATATTTCTTGCACGATACTTGAATGGACTGGTTCTTAAATTTTGTTTTTAAGAAAAAAACATTGGTTTGGTTTATAGCTGATGGATCGATATAAATTGATATATTATTGGAAGGTCAACAATTTGTAATACTATGGATTCTACGTGAATCGGTGCATTAAGTGCCAGAAGAAAATTGACTAACAATAAGTCGAGAAACAAGTTAATAAAGTTTAATAATCTCTTTCTGATAATAGTACCTCATTCACCTTTTTTTATGGTAGAAATTATTTTACATAGATTAGTAAAAATAGAAAATATTTAGTTATTTCAAATCATTTGAAGTAAATTATTAAAAAGATCACGTTTATATAATTAACATTTTTGATATTATTTTCAAATGTATCAATCAATATACAAATCATTTTATACTACTGTGGAGTTTTATACGTATAGCCCGTAAAGGTTTTAAATTATTTCACCAAACTTTTAATCAACTTACTGATTTAAAGGATGAGGCTCGTGGTTTCCAAGTATTGGATACATTACAGTATTATTAAAAGTATCATGAATTTTATTATAGATCTTTCTAAGACTTTGCGTGTTTCCTTCCTTTGAAGTTTCCCATACTCCATGATCTATTACGTCCCCAGTAAAATATATTAAATCAATATCCTGAAAATTCGCATAAGTTTCGCATAATTATATTTAAATATAATAAATTATTATTATAATTTATTGGGATAAATACTAAAGTAATATTTGTAAACATTTTGACAATATTATGCGTATAATATAAATACCTGATGTACATCCTTTATATGAGATAAGGAATCAGTGATCGCATGCCAGGGAGTATCACAGGAATTATAGTCTCCCCAATAGCCAGCCAATGAAGTTGTATCGGTTTTATTCTGGCCCTTTCGACAACAAACTGGTTCTCCACAATCTGAATTACCGTTTACTTCATACATAGGATCGTAATGAAAATCTGTTAATTGCAGAATTTTTGTTTGCCGTTTGGTATCAGTTTCAATAATTGTTACGCCAGATTTGTTACTGATATTAACATTCCATTCAAATTCAGGATCATTTAGAGGACAAGCTTTTGATTCGAGAACAACGCCACAAATTGTTCCAGCTGTTAAATTTGGTTTGGAATCTACGATATACATAATGATGGGCTACAAAAAATAACAATTAATTATTGTAATTTACGGACTAAGGACATAAATATTTAGATAAGCTTAATTGCGTATATGTACTTTACCGCATTTGATTCAACAACCCCTTGGCAAACTCTTTCCGTTTGAATATTTAATAGTACACATAATTTAATTATTTTATTTTGTATTTTTTCTATAGACATTCCATTACGTCGTAACTCTAAAAATGCTTTTACAGTTCCCTGACATATTGTACATATTGCAATCCTTGGTTCTGCTGCAAATGATTTCCAATCAGAATTCTGGAGTTCTGTAGGCATTTTCAAAGATTCGATCAGATTCATGAACAATTCCGTTTCATAGTCCGATTGTGCCCATAATTCAATTTCCTTTGAAAATATGGGTGCACCTATATCTGTTAAAGAATCAGTTCTTTAATATTTTAATTATATCGTTTAGAACAGGCACGCTCAATTAAGTAAAGAATGCTACTTATATTGAAAGATTAATCTTAGACATATCTATAACATATCATATATGATATGTTATACATATAATATATTACATTATTATTCATCTACAATTAGAGCTTTCAGAAATACCAATTATAATAAGAAATGCTTTTAATAATTGCAATTATGTTCGTTATGAAACTGTTCGTTCTGCAAAAGTAATATTTTAATATTATATTAAGAGTAAATATTTGAATAATTGGATTGAGCATTAATACAATTTTTGTATGTACTTTAATATTATTTAAATAATTTAAAAGTACAAATTATTTTTTAATCTCTCCCAGTCAGCCAAGCCTCTTACGACTGGCAGGCTTTCTAAAGCCAATGCCGCAAATTTGCAGCGAATATATATATATATATATATATATATATTTTAATATATGTATATATTAAAAGAAGAGTTATATTATTAAAAAATTTATTTTCATGTTTTAAATGAATTATTTCAGTCTACCTTTTACATTGTGTAGGAAACTGTTAACAGTTAACAGTAGAAGGAAAAAAAAGAATTTTCGGAACCACATCTTCGATCGTTTCCACTTGCCTACGCAGCACTACTGTTCAATTCGATCTATCTGTCGATTGTTTTCAGTTTCCATTATCTTCTACACATTTTGTAATCATAAGTGCTGCAGCTGATATCTTTATGAGCAGACTAGGCGTCAGTGATTAGAAAAACGATAATATTAATGGCGATATTAACAAATAATTAAGAATATAATGATCTTATTTCTTAAGATTATGAAGATGGCATGGTCGGTGTAATTAAAATATATAACATTCACGTATTCAATAAGAATGACGATTGAAAATTTTATCTAATATAATTCATATTTTGTTCGTTTTATCTCGCTAAATGTCTCCATCGCCTTTGGCGGTATAGAAGTGCCTCGTAAGACATTTTATTTGTTGTGGTAGTAATTCCTCGATGCTATCGGCACATTCTTTGCGATAATGATATACGTATGTTTGTATGTAATGTTTAAGGTCATGTGCATTATTGCTTATGTTATATTACACTGTTTGATCAACAACTTTTTTTCGATTTTGTAAATTTCAATAGACGTTTTTCATAGCTTTCTTTTTAATGTGCTGGACGCGAATGTGCAAACGATTTTTTCCATAACGTACATGTAAGAAAATCCGAGGGTTCGGGGCGCCTAGTATGCCCATCTGGGAAATGTCACCGAGAGGCCGATATGCGAGCGGGAACGGTATACATTTGGGGGTGCCGTAAAGCAGGCCCTTGAAGGTACTGCGTCGTGGGTCCGACGAGCCCGCCTTTTGGGGCACCCATGATGCAGCGTCGGGGCACTCTATGGAAAGCCAGCATTGAGAGCCCTGATAGCCAAGCCTGTTGCGATAGGCAGGCTTACTAAGCTGAATGACCGCAAATTCGGTGCGTTGTCTGTCTAACGCAGCATATCGGCGGCAATAAATGCAACAGAACCCGCTATAGCATCTTAGCGCCCCAAACCTAGCAGACCCTGCTGACTTTAAGTGGTTTAAATATCTAAATTTTCCCGAAGTATACGAATGTTTAGGAGTAAGGAAAATATAAATGTGATAGGATAATGCCTTTTTAAGATTTAATTCATTTCATTTATATTACATTTACATGATATTTTTTAAATGATAAAATACAATTATTTATTAATTAATAATAATTTATTTGATATATATATACAGGGTGGTTGGTAACTGGTGGTACAAGCGGAAGGGGGGTGATTCTACGCGAAAAAAGAAGTCGAAAATATAGAATAAAAATTTTTCGTTTGAGCCTTTGTTTTCGAGAAAATCGACTTTGAATTTTCGCTCGGTACGCGTGCACTTTATCATGTCTCGTTATATATATATATATATATATCATATATATATATTATATATATTATATATGTTATATATATATATAGTACATATAATTTTCTACTTTTGCACTTAAAGAACAGCTCGAAGAAGGGGTTGCTTAACCTCTTAGCTGTGAATGACGAGTATACTCATCATGAAGAAATTGCAATTTTTTTTGTAATGACGTGTACACTCGGCATTGCGTGAAAAGTAATTACCATTTGTTATTTAAATTAAAATTTAAATGTTTGTAAATTTTTAACATTTAGACTTTAGACCATTTTGGCACAACGTAGATACACAATTTTAAATAGCGGCAGCAAATAAATATGTAATAATACGATGCTGTTATGTCTATTAAATTAAAATAAAACGTCTCTTAACAATTTCGTCACAGCCAGGTCTCGGATTTAAGTGATCTTTCGGGCCGATTTTCAGAGGCAACACCCCCTTTCTCCCGCGGTACGTCTGGGCCCCCGCGATCGCCAAGGGGCCTGGAGCTCATCAGGTCCATGGGACATAGGACGATGTGGAATTCTATTGATACGATTGTCGCTCAAATGCGACCCGCGCGTTTCTTATGCTACGGGTCTGAGGAGCTTCGAGGCGATTGGCGATCGCGGGGCCAAGATGCGCGGTGGGAGAAAGGGGGCGTTGCCTCTGAAAATCGGCCCGAAAGATCACTTAAATCCAAGGCCTGATGTAGGGTATGGCCGCGCGGAAAGCCTCGTTTTTCGTATAAACCTATATAAAGTTTAGTAAGAACAATCTACAGATAAATTTTTTGTTTTGTATTAAACTATAACCATTATACTTTACTTTTACAAAGTTTTTTGCAAAGATTTTTATATTTATTAAATAAAAAAAAAAGTCAGGTAAACGGCATCAAAAAAATGCTTTTGAAAAACATCCAATAATTATTGTAAAAGGCATTATTTTTAAAATTTATATATTGCTATGTGAACATTCACTTATGCTAATATACTCCATAATGCATAGAAGTTTAAAGAATGTTTACTAATTCCTGTCATATAATTTTCTTTACAACGAAAATAAATGTACGATTTCGTCGTGATCAGGTTTGGAGTTTTCAGAGGTCGATTTCCATACTTACATAGTCACTAAATTAATTATTATGACCATTATTAGTGTCAGCAAACATTCCTTAACAAGAATAAATGAAGATACGGCTGTTTCGCGATATGAATTTTTTCCACCTAGATTGGGCATTCGGCCCACTGTGCATCTCCCGGCTGCGCCAGCGAGGGAATCACCTTGTCTACTTGTAAGAGAAACATTTGTATCACATTACGTCCGTCTTCATATCACGAAGATATTTTAGAATGATATTCACAGTAGTACAATAATAATAATATTTTCATAAATCAAACATTGTAACATTTGTGATGTTTCCCTAATGATAAATGTCACCAAACACGGAATAATTTGGATAACATTTAGTGATAAGAAGTTTCGGCCGCAGAGAAGGATAGCGAATGTAAAAGACGGAGACAATCGGCAGTCCTGTTTTCCACTTGCTTTCTTCTCCTACGTTCGAGCCTATCGACAGGCTTCTAAAAATGTAGGAACTACAGAAAAATCTCGATTAGAGTTCAAAATTGACTATGTAACCCTATCCATAAATCGAAAATCGATGAGAGACAACACCAATCCAAATGCGGTTCAAAATTAAAAGTATTTTATTTTTGGTTCTTTTTTTTCGCATTTTTCGTAACATATTTGTGACGATTTTCTGATTAAAACGACACCAAACACGATATGATTTGGACAATTACATAAATATAAACGACTGGTTCCACAATAAGTAAACTTTTCGCGCAAGCCGAAAGTTTGCTGTACGCTCTAAATAACAATGCTGTTGAAAGTTTTAATAATATCATTGCTAAATTCGTCGGAGGCAAAAGGATATACTTTGGGCGAAGTGGCTCGTATTAGGGTATAGTCTCCGCTGCTGTCGTCCAATTTAAAACAAAAAAGGCGTTTAGCAGATTGAGTATGGCAATGAATAAAGAGCCGGCAACCATCGTAAGAAAGATGGAAGAACGTCGGAAGCGTGCAGCAGAAATGGGAATGAAATATAAAGAAGAAGCGAAAGCATCCTCCTTCCGAGATAAAAACAATCGTGCGACCAGGATTACGGCCCAGCGCAAAAAAAACAGGTATGGAACAGACAGTATACTCTTCCGGTGTGAAAAGCACGTGGCTACATATACTCCATGAGTGGCAAACGGTGCGATGCAAAATCTTATAGGAAATAATTACCAACTGCATCCAATTTCGGCCAAGTTATGCCAACTACGAAAGGATACAACACGGGCAAATACTTTGAAGAGTATAATCTAACCGCAACTCCAAAATTGACGTTCTCTCGAATACGGAAGGGAAAATGAATTTATTTTTACAGATCAAACCAGGGTGTATAGCAAGATAATTCAAGAGATGCAGTATCGTCTCCTACACATTCCATTCAACATCCAACACAATTTCATATACAATGTTTGTTCAATAACTACTTTCTGCATAGGACGTTTAATTATCTTATAATACATAAGTGTATAAATTTCATGTTCTGTCTCAGTGTTTTTTGCTAATAAAAAATTGTCTAACCTAACAAACTTCATTTTCTTGGGACATCCCATGCCCTTCATCTATTTTTTCTTTTTTACCTATAATTCCTAACTGTAACGTAACATATTATAGCATAAGCACATTTCAAGTACATAATTCAAATATATAATGAATTTTCTACGCTTGCACTACCAGCAGACTTTCCGTTTAAATTCTTTCAAGTTCAACACAACAGCTTAGAATTTCTTTCCACATTCACAATACATCACAGGCGAGATATATGAATAGACAAATCACCTAATGTTTTTTTTCGGTCCGAATTCCTGGGTACCTGAGGTACCCATTACCATTTTCGTGTCACTCGCAACATTACCAACAGATTATAGAAAGCGATGAGAAGAATTAATAATTTTGAAGAATTCTTCTGTTCTTTGCCGCAATGGAAGGCGACAAAGGATATCAAACAATTAATGTTAATTAAAAATCTGTTAATTAAAAAAACACATGATAACCAGTTTTCTTATTTCAATTGTACTATCAATAAATGAAATAATTTTTAAAGTTGTACTTTACATTATTTTCTGATAAATGACAATGAATGATGTACAACTACTTACAAAATTGAGCTAAGAGATGTATGTTTTTTTAACACCCAACCAATAAAGTTGCCACAATGAAAAAGATAATGAGAATAATTGTATAGTTACCAGACAAATTCTTTAATTCTTTTTTTCATTGGAACAATTTTATTGTTAATGAAAGACGCAATCTTTTATTTATATTCTATGTTACGAGCCGGGCTGTGTGGCAACACGAGAGGCCGGCGAGGGGTATATTACCCAGGAATACGGTTATCCATTTGTTAGTTAACACTATTCCTACCGACATATCACATATACCTATTCCTACCGCGACCGGTCTTTAGCGCAACTTATATTTTTTAATATAGAATGAAGATAATAGCCAATTTGACAGTATAAACATATAGTTTCTGTTATTCAGAAGTATATAATGTACATTTTATTCGTTTTCATGGCATTTTTTACAAATAGGCTTCTCGATTGTACATTTTCCACATACGTATTTTTTACATTTCAGACAGATCTTGTTAGTCTTATTGTCGGTGCAATATCATATCTGGCATGTTTTCCGTCGTCGTGAACCTGTACTTATATTTGTGACTATTGTTGCTTGATCTTCTTCCAGCTGTAGATCTTTTTGATAATCGGTGGCAAGTTCTTCTGCCAATTGAAATAAAAATTCTTGCCTCGCGCCGCGTGCATACAGGAGTGCAATAAATGCATGTAACTTTGCAGTAGATAGATCCCATTTAGATCCCAACACTCGAAATGACTCTGTTTCCGTGCACTTTCTTATATGTCCGATTATATTCTTATCAATAATCAGAGAAAATGCCGTCCTGACTTGACCTTTCATAATATTTCGTTTACTATACCCTGTCGGGCCTGATGCTTCCCTAAATATGTTATGAATCGGTGCTCTTCCCGGATTAGACCCTTCTTTTACTTCTTGCCAAACAGTTCCGTCTATAGCAGTTTCGAGTACCTGTTCTCCATTCTCACTATCGGAACTAACTAAAAATCTCCTTCCCTTTCGTCCTCTACGTATGTTCGAAACATTCTCCTCGTTCTCATCGGTGTTCGAGTCGTTCGCAAATAGATCATAATGATTTTCCGCATTGTCGTTTTCAATATCAGAAATTTGCTGATCATCTTCCGAACACTGTTCATCAATATTATTTATTGTCTCTAATAATAAATTGGCAATCTGGCAAATAAACACCGCGAGAGATAGGCGAGCGAGAACTGTATACACTTGGAGGTGCCGTAAAGCAGTCCCTGGAAGGTACTTTTCGGCTAAAATCATGCCACAACTGCATTACTTCTTGTCTGTAACGACTTTATAGTTTCGGAATTGAGTCTTCGAGAGAGTACTATTACAAAAAGATATAAATCGTTCAACCGGTCAAGGTAGGTAAGACAGACTACAAATTTTTCTCAGAAAACAAACAATAAAAATAGCGGTAGGAATAGTGTTAAGGTGCGCGGACGAACCTGATGCGAAATCAGGGAGCCGCTAGGATTATTGAGAGCGAGGACGAAACCGGGGAGCCTCTAGGAGGGGGAACAAGCGCGGACGAACCCGATGCGAAATCGGGGAGCTACTAGGAGGTTGGTTTATTCACAGACGAACCTGGCGCGTGACCAGGGAGCTGTTCGGAAGTTGGTAGAAATCGGGGAGCCACTAGGTTGGAATATGTAGTTTGTTTGTTTGGATAAAGATGTGCGAATGAACCTGATGCGAGATCAGGTAGTCGCAGGAAGTGTTAGTTGCCTCGTAACTCTAAATATGCAAGGATTACGTATCCGGCTAGGATTAAGTGAACGTATAATGTTATATTCTGAGTTTCAGTATAACTACAAATGTTTCTGTCGCGATGAAATAATAAAAAGTGTGTAAGTTACCTAAGTGTGGTATTGGTGGATTTTAGAATATAAGCGTATAGGGCCAGGTTTGTTGGCGCCTTTGGTTTAAAGTAGGGTCTCGAGGTTTGTCGAGGCAGTTATAAGATAAGCATGGTGTGAATGAAGAGTATTAGGAGAAACGTCGAACGTGGATCGAGTGAATGTTTAGCTTGAGGAAAGAGTGAATGGTTTCGGGGAATGCACGTGGAGTGTTTGGTGCATGGTGACCCGTGGTCGAAATGTGACACGTGGCAAGGGTGTGTGTGTCGGTGTGAATCCTAAATGAGTGAGAGCAAATGAGAGATAGAATGAAAGGGAAACTATGAGTGAAAGAATATATGGAGTGGCTGATGCGTGCGCGAGTTAGAATAGTTGGGGAAGCGAAAGAGAGCAGAATAGTTTGGGTTGCGAAAGAGAATAGAAGTGCTTGCGAAGCCGAAGAGAGTATTGTTTGAGAGAGTGTCGTGCGACGACCGTTTATACTAATAAAATAGTTAGTAATACAAGGAAAGAGAAGTCTCATTACCCTGATCTGCGCTTTGCCTTTATTGGTAAAGAAGTTTAAGAAAAATAACTTCTACATAAGTATTTGCACGGTGTTGACGCACTGGCCATGCGGGGTCTGAGAGCCGCTATTAGAATATGCCGAAAGAACTTCAACCGGACTTTGCGGATTCTAACGGGTTAACTTGATCTGAATGGTGCCCTAAGTCCAATTCGCACTGAATGCAACCGACTCTGTAGAAGCGTGACACGACGCGACTCTACGCGTGACTATGTAACTCTGAACCAACGAGGGTAGAAACCAAAGGGTTTATATAGTTCCAAAATGCGCCGGAACGCATTGGAACTTTCCATATAAGGAAATTTAGGAGTCGTCGTCGGGCCACGCCCGTCTCGGTCATAATGCATGTTAGATATTAATTTATCCGTCAAGATTATTTAGCTCGAGATTATAAACGACTGCAATGTTCCAAGGTTCTGGGGTAAGTGCCATGGGGTTCATCACAGTCCTCTTACCAAAAGGCATAGCCTTCCCCACTCCGTGGCCAGATCCTCCAGGAACAGAGTCCCTATTCATTCTCTTTCAAAACATGCCATAAATTAGTCAAACCTAGGACATCCGATAACTGAATGGCGTCGGGCCACCAGCCATCGTCTGTCACCCAGGTTGACGATTCCCAAAACACTCTTCGACCACGCGTAGGACTGCGTCCCCATCATAAACTATACACAGGATGCATAGTATTTCATCACCCGATCGTATTTCTTCCTTTAAAATACGCTAACGCTAACATGCAGCTGACCATTCATGTTCTCAGGCCCCCTTATTTGTTTACAATAAACGAAAGAATTTTAGGGCGTTTTCCCTTCACAGACGCGAGCTCGAAAACGCGTTGAGAGCGACGTATGGAAAATATTCTTCATACGTAACAACTAATAATTATAACGAAGTAACTCATTCAGTAATGTAGGGGTCAGAACCGTTTAGCAGTTCTGATAAGCGAAAGCATGTTTGTTTCGGCAGCCGATGCGGGTGCAGGTCGCTCACCGGTCACTATATCGGCGTCATAATGTAGGATTTTCTTGTTCTAGTTAAATTCTTTATTACACAAAGGTCTCTATTACACACTGCTCTCGTACACGTCTCTCCACGATCTCTTTCACGCCTCTCCGCAATCTGATTTACATTCGCCGAAACGCTTCCTCCACCCATTCTTTCTCTCTCGCACATGAGAGAGAGAGAGAGAGAGAGAGAGAGAGAGAGTTAACCGAGAGGTACACATTAGGGCTCGGAATACCCAGAGGGGGACGCTCGACGATCGACGCAATCAGTCGAGTTAGGTCCCTCTCGGACTCGGCCACGTCCCAGGGAGGGGTGGCGTTGGCGGTCAGTCTTAACATCGCCAACGCCTTTAACTCCCTTCCCTGGGGGCGTATCGGGGGGGCGCTCGCTGATCACGGAGTGCCCCTCTACGTGAGGAAGGTTCTAAGGGACTACCTGAGGGACAGGTGGGTCGAATACCCGGGCAGAGGTGGCCGGGTGTGCACGAGGGAGGTTGATCGTGGTGTCCCACAGGGGTCGGTCCTGGGCCCCATGTTGTGGGACATCGGGTACGATCAGGTGCTGCGGGCTGCCCTCCCAGGCGGCGTCAGTCTGACGTGTTACGCTGATGACACGCTGCTGATGGCCGTCGGGAGGGATTGGCCGAGGACCATCCATCTAGCGGAGACGGGGCTGGCCTCCGTCGTCGACGGTATCCGGGGACTGGGGTTGCGGATCTCCCCGCTGAAAACCGAGGCCATGTGGTTCCACGACAGGCCTCGGGGCGGGGGACCGCCCCGGTCCTGGATTATGGTAGGTGGGGAGTATGTTCAGGTTGGGGACCAGATGAACTATCTTGGTCTCCTTCTGGACAGCCACTGGCGATTTCTGGTCCACTTCGACCGACTGGCTCCCCGATTGGAGAGGGCGGCGGCCGGCCTTGGCCGCCTCCTCCCAAACATCGGGGGACCGGATGAGAGGGTGCGCCGCCTATACCTGGGTATTGTGCGGTCTATGGCGCTTTACGGCGCCCCGATATGGGCGTCAGCCCTGATGGTTGCGCGGCGCAGCAAAGTATCGCTGCGCCGCGTTCAGAGGAGGATGGCCATCAGGGTGGCCAGGGGATACCGCACGATATCCCACGAGGCGGCGCTGGTTTTGGCGGGCACCGTGCCTTTCGATCTCCTGGCGGAGGGAGACGCTTCCATCTACGAGCGTCTCCGAGAACTCCATAATTTTCATAGCGCAATACGTAACGAAATCTTGATTTCATTGCTTTGAAATATATTGTTGCGTCGCGAACGAGCAACAATTACTAGGGTAGACCGGGGCGAATCGGATCACTTTTTATTTGATGGTAAGAAAAAAATAGTTACAATTTAAAAACCCAATATTTTATTATAAATTCGTAACAAGTACCCATTGAACATGAACATTCATAATAAAAAATATAAACAAATTAAAAAATTCCTCTTTTACGGACAAAAAACGAAAAAGTGGAAAATATCCGATTCGCCCCGAGTCTGGGGACGAATCGGATATTCCGAATATCTCTAAGAAAACAAACAAATTGTCGTAAAATAATCTTTGGTTATAACTTTATAATGTATAACTTGATAATAATAATGTCAAAGACCCTACGTAGTACATGGGTGGCAAGTATATTGTCCTTGAACACCACTTATATTAGCACACTTTTCGTGTCACCACTTTTCACAGATAGTGCACTGTATCCAATCGTACGCAGGTGGATGAATTTCTTGTTACAATAAATGCAATGCCACTCTCTTTTATGTATGTGCGAACCATCTTTACCTACATGTATAAGTTATTAACGCATTTAAAATCATACAACTAATTAAATAAACAAAAAAAAAGAGTGATCCGATTCACTCCATATAATAATAATTTTAAAGTGAATAAAATACGTAAACAAATTATGATATAGTAGTGAAAATTATATCAAATATTATTTCTGGACACTATACAAACTAATAATATTAAACATGTGTGGATGTTAAAGCTTACCTTTTATTTTTAAATAAGAAATTGTAAGCTATGTAGTTTAGATCTGCGCCAAAATTATTACGTTCGCCCGCGTAAGGCAAACTTGAAATGCGTATCAACACTAAACGGTATTGTAAAACAATAAAAAAACAATTGAAACAGGTGCATAGAGAGGGCATGAGGAGTGTATGTACGACCTCAACGATTTTTTCCATAGTAACATAACAAATTTCAACTAAATACTTATTTCGATCCGATTCGCCTCGGTCTACCCTACCCTGCCCTTACCTGCGAACGATGCTAATAAAATCGTACCTTGCCAAAAAGGCGGCCAGCAATCTGCACAAGGAACAACCGTCAATGTGCAGATGGCTAGCACGTTTATGACGCGCAAGTAACAAAGCTGTTTTTGAGGAAATCATTTTATTTCCTAAGCCAAGAAGCAATAAGCCGTCAAATTTTACATTACCTCAACAGTTAATTGCAGGCGTCATAAACGCGGATTTCCAAAGGGGCTCGACGTCGGCCAGGATCAAGCTTCGACACCCCGGCGGAAATTCCCCTGAATCACAAAAATCGCCGTCCTTCGAGAACCGCCTTCGGGCGCAAGGGAAGGGTGCGACTCACCTTCAAAACACGCTGATTGGTAATTAAACATTTTTCCAAAACGTCCAATCAGCGTGCATAAAAAACGCTTCCGAGTCGACGTTCGAGGAAACGCTCGACGAGGAAATTAGTATCAATTCAACAGTCTTAGCTTGACCATCGCTTCCAACGAAACCAACCGAGTCTTGATTATATTGTGAGTTGATTATATTTTGTATATACTAAATAACTGTGCAAAAAATGCCACGAAGACCAAGTTGGGTATGGCAACCCGCCACGGTTTCTAACAACGAAAAGGACGCTGTGTGCAACATATGCCAACATGTTGTCCCTTACGACGGATCTCCCTCTGCTTTAGCGAAGCATTTAAGTAAAAGGCATACTTTATCGACAACAAATATGTCACAACCATCTCAGACTGAGTAAGTACTAGTAAAATTAAATTTCATATTTTGTAATAATAGGTGTTTTCCTCGAAGTTAACAAAATTTTACTTTTAATTGTGGAAACAGTGACAGATCATTAGCTCAGTCAACCCCAATATCTGCTCCTAGGCGTCGAAGAAGGGTTACGTATAATGAAAATGACGAAATGATGTACTCCGATGACCGTCAGGAAGCAGTTTCGCGTGAAGTTGCTCGTTTTATTGCCGCTTGCCAATTACCTTTGGCACTCATTGAATCTGAAGGATTCAGAAATCTTTTAAATTTTTTGGAGCCACAATATAATCCACCTACGGCAAAAACTTTATTAGCTCGCTTAAATTTAGAGTACCAACAAGTACAGGAAAAAATTTTGGACAAACTGAGTAAAGCATCATCCGTCACATGTACGACAGATTGTTGGACATCAGTTGCCCAGGATTCCTATATGTCAGTAACGGCCCACTACAGGAGTGACAATTGGGAAATTCAGAACTATACCCTATGTTCGGTTGGTCTTGAAGAACGACAGTACGCAGAGAATCTTGCGATAACTCTGGAAATGGTTTTTTCTGAATGGGAAATTGAACATAAATTAGCAGCAATTGTTCACGACAACGGAGCCAATATTAATGCAGGAGTACATTTAATTCAAACGGATAAAAGTATTTTATGTGCAGCCCATACATTGCAACTATGTGTTCAAGATATGTTAGAAAATCCACGACTCACCGCTGTTATAAAAAAAGGACGTGCCATAGTTAATTATTTCAAATCTTCTACGGTTGCTAAGCGAGAGCTTTGGAGAAGACAAAGAGAAATGGATCTGTCTGAAGAAAGCGTCATTCAAAGTTGTCCGACCCGCTGGAGTTCCACGTACTTTATGTGCGAGAGACTCATTAAAAACAGAATTGCAATTAACGCCGTATTAAACGATCGTAATGTGGCAAACGCGAAAACAGCTAAACGGTTAGAGACTACCGAAGAAGACTGGGAGGTAATGGGAATTCTGATAAAAGTTCTTAAGCCTTTTCAGGTTAGTACAGCTGTTTTGTGTGCAAACAACAGTGTTACAATTTCAATGTTGCGCCCAATAGTTAGAAGCATAGCTGATAATCACCTTAATGACGACGACGACGATGACATTCTCATATTGCAAATAAAGTGCAGTCTTAGAACTAGTATGGATAGGAGATTCAATATGTGAAGAAACGTAAACGATAACGTTACATTTCATCAAATTGCGAGCTTTTTAGACCCCCGATATAAAAATTTATTGCACGAAAAAGACGTCACTGAAAGAGTAAAAATAGAAAACTTTATTAAACTCAAACTCGCGACTATGGAAAGAGTAGCGGCAACTGATTCCTCTAATGAGGGATATGAAAAGGCAACAGCGCTCGATTTTCTTTTTCAATCGCGCACAGATACTGATGACTGGCAAAGTCAATTTCATAAATATAAGAATGCTCCGGAAATTGATTATAGTAATGTCTTAAACTGGTGGAAAGAAAATGAAAAGCAATATATACTTCTATCTATGCTAGCTAAAGAATACTTATATATTCCATGTACTTCAGCTAATTCAGAAAGAGTGTTTTCGACAGCAGGCAATATAGCGACAAAGAAAAGAAATTGCCTGTCAATGCAAAACGTCAATTTATTAGTTTTTCTTTTCCAAAATAAAAAATTGTGGAATTCTTAAACTTCTCGTAAAGTAAGGCACCAATAGTTGACTTTTCGGTCAACAATTTATAGTTGTTTTTTGTTTTTAGTTGTTGTTTTGTTGTTGTTGTTATGTTCTGTATAAATAATTGTAAGTGCGAGAAAATGCTGTAAACTATAAAACTGTACTACAAAAAGAGAGAAAAATAAACTATACTATTAACACTATTCCTACCGACACTTCACATATACCTATTCCTACCGCGACCGGTCAAATGGCCGGTCTTTAGCGCAACTTATATTTTTTAATATAGATTGAAGATAATAGTCAATTTGACAGTATAAAAATATAATTTTTTCGAAACATTCTCTTCGTTTTCATCGGTGTTCGAGTCGTTCTCAAATAGATCATAATGATTTTCTGCATTGTCATTTTCAATATCAGAAATTTCTTGATCATCTTCCGAACACTCTTCATCAATATTATTTATTGTCTCTAATAATAAATTGGCAATCTGGCAATGTGCGATGTGCCTTTGCAAATTTAAATAATTAAGTAATAATTAAGAAATTATTCAATAAAAATCAGTTGAAGATAGTATTAAAAAATGGAGTAATAAAAAAATGCTCAAGAAAACTTTTTACAATATGAATTACCCGTATGATACGGGTTCGACCCGTACTTAAACCCGTTCATACGGGTACCCGCAACTATTCCGAGCAGTAGTACACATGTAAGCGAGTGTATGTGTGTCATTTTAAGTATATAAGGCGGAGAGCAGCGAGGTAAAGGATTGATTAGCAGAGCGATTAGCAAAGAGTGCGAAACAGTGCCCAATAGTGAGCAGCGAGTAATACATATTGTTAAAAACAGCGAGTTATATGTTTGTAAGATAATCGAAAAAGGAGTCTCTGTCTCGATTAGGTATTACAATGATTTTGTAAGCGTGTATATGTTAAAAAGGTATACTGTTCTGTTAAAAAGGTATTAAAACTGTGCTCTCTCGACCGTAGTCCATACAAGAATGCCTTTCCTTGGCAAAAGCGTCGGCCATGAGGACGCCTACGTCACCATGGCCCTTTTTAACCATTTTAAGGTTCGCCCCAACAGACAGCTACGCTAGACAAAGACAGCGTGTATCGGCGAAATGCACATAGCCCGCCTCGGCCGTTCCTGTATCTCGAATATTCTAACATTCGGCCATATTAACGACAGGTCTGTCCTCAAACTTCACATTCTTTTCCTGAAATTCTAATGTCAAATTAGTACTGGGTGGCGTAACACGACACCGTCGTAACGTTTACGATCAACCCAGGATACCGCCGTATCTTCCACCTCCCTGCCCGAGACACCGTTGTGTCCTTCTGGTTTGGCGACAACCCCCCCCCCTTTTTTCTTCTTTTTTCGAGATGGGAATCTATAAAAGACACCCCTGCCTTGGAGGAGAGCAGGAGCTAGTGCCGGATTTTTTACCGGCTAAAACCACCCCGGTCACCTTCCTCGGGCGCTGCAGGGGAGGCCTCGTGACCTCCGGAGATACCTTCCGGTGCCTCCCCACGCCCACGCTGTTTCAGCCCGATCTTCGGGAGGGTCAGATGGACCCCCCGCTTCTCCAGTTATGCAGGGCCGCACCAGGGGTGACACCCCTCCGTCTCTCGCGGCGGGCGCGATCGGCTAATTCCCGATCCCGCTCCGACGCCTCCTTCTGAAGAAGAACACCTTCGCAGAAGGAGGCCACTGCTAACCAGGCCCTCCCGCTACCCCGCATCCTACTAACGATGCTTGGCAGCGAGAGGTCCGCCCCCACGTGCACCCTGAGCGCACGGCGCTCCGCCGCCCATTCCGGGCACTCGTCGAGAGTGTGCTGCGCTGTGTCCAGCGCAGCCCCACACTCGAGGCACTCCGCCGTCGTTTCCGCCCGTATCCGGCACAGGAACTCACCGAAGCATCCATGCCCGATGAGCACCTGCGTGATCCGGTAGGTGAGCCTACCACTACCGCGGTCCAGCCATTCGTCCAGGCTGGGCAGAACCGCCCCGACTGCTCGCTGCGCGGCTCCTCGATTAAGGAGCTCCATCCTCCATTTGTTCCGCGCAGCCAGCCGGGCCTGACGTCTCACGTCCACTTCTTCCTCGGCGGACACCATCGCGCCCCCCGGCGGAGTTCTCGGAGACGCTCGTAAATGGAAGCGTCTCCCTCCGCCAAGAGATCGAAAGGCACGGTGCCCGCTAAAAGCAGCGCCGCCTCGTGGGATATCGTGCGGTATCCCCTGGCACCCTGATGGCCATCCTCCTTTGAACGCGGCACAGCGATACTTTGCTGCGCCGCGCGACCATCAGGGCTGACGCCCATATCGGGGCGCCGTAAAGGGCCATAGACCGCACAATACCCAGGTATAGGCGGCGCACCCCCTCATCCGGTCCCCCCATGTTTGGGAGGAGGCGGCCAAGGCTGGCCGCCGCCCTCTCCAATCGGGGAGCCAGTCGGTCGAAGTGGACCAGAAATCGCCAGTGGCTGTCCAGGAGGAGACCGAGATAGTTCATCCGGTCCCCAACCTGAACATACTCCCCACCTACCATAATCCAGGACCGGGGCAGTCCCCCGCCCCGAGGCCTGTCGTGGAACCACATGGCCTCGGTTTTCAGCGGGGAGATCCGCAACCCCAGTCCCCGGATACCGTCGACGACGGAGGCCAGCCCCGTCTCCGCTAGACGGATGGTCCTCGTCCAATCCCTCCCGACGGCCATCAGCAGCGTGTCATCAGCGTAACACGTCAGACTGACGCCGTCTGGAAGGGCAGCCCGCAGCACCCGATCGTATCCGATGTCCCACAACATGGGGCCCAGGACCGACCCTTGCGGGACACCGCGATCGACCTCCCTCGAGCACAACCGGCCACCTCTGCCCGGATATTCCAGCCACCTGTCCCTCAGGTAGTCCCTCAAGACCTTCCTCACGTAGAGGGGCACTCCGTGGTCAGCGAGTGCCCCCCCCCCCGATACGCCCCCAGGGAAGGGAGTTAAAGGCGTTGGCGATGTCAAGACTGACGGCCAACGCCACCCCTCCCTGGGACGTGGCCGAATCCGAGAGAGACCTGACTCGACTAATTGCGTCGATCGTCGAGCGTCCCCCTCTGAAGCCAAACTGGGGCTCGGCCAGATCGGGACCCTCCCGGGACAGGTGCCCCGAGAGGCGGGAAGCCAGCACCCTCTCGAAAAGCTTCCCCACCTCGTCGAGGAGACATATCGGCCGGTACGCCGAGGGAGAATCGGCGGGCTTGCCTATCTTCCTGATCAGGACCATCCGTCCCCTTTTCCAGCGGGACGGGACGCGCCCCATCCTCAGGCAGCCATCGAACAGGCGCCTGAGGCGGGGCCCGAGGACGCGCAGGGCAAGGGCCATGGCTCTGCCCGGTATGCCGTCAGGACCCGGGGCCGTGTTGCGGGCTCCCATTTTCCTGACGGCCCGGGAGAGCTCCTCCACCGTGACCCCCATGTCATCGGACCGACTCGGTTCGGGTCCGATTCCCCGAGCTCCGGTGCCTGTCCCCCCCCCCTCATCCGGGGGGAACAGGGTGTCTACCACCCTGTCCAGGAACTCGCGGTCCAAGGTCTCCGTCACGGGGGGCGCCCATGGGCGAAGTTTGCCCATTACCATTTTGTACGGGCGCCCCCAGGGCTCACGGTTCAGATATTCGAGGAGCTCTGACCACGCCCCCGCCTTTGCCCTCTTGATGGCCAGCTGGAGGGCTACCACCTGCTCCCGGTAGCCCTCGTACAGCTGATGCTCCCTCGCCAAGTCGCGACGCCGTCTTCGACGGGCTCTCTGGAACAGTCGCCGGGCGCGAGCGCAAACATAGCGCAACCGCGCAATCTGCGGCGACCACCAGTACGTTGCCCGTCCATCCGGGGCGCGGGACCAGGGCATGGCAGCATCGCAGACCGCTACCATACCCCCTTGGAATCGCGCCGCTTCCTCTTCGACGTCCACGACCGGCCCAGCCGGAAGTCCGGGCCAGGCCACAACGAGGGAGGCGGCCATCAGCATGTCCTCGTCCAGGCGCTTCAGCGCCCACCTCTTCTTCGAAGCAGGGGGAATGAAAGGGGACCCATGCCCCCCCGCCCCTACCAACCCTCCCCGGCGGGCCACGGGCCCGGGTGGCGCGCACCTCCATCAGGATATAGAGGTGGTCACTGAGCGTTTCCACCTCTTGCGCCACCCTCCAGCCCCTTACACGATCCACCACCGAGGAGGAGGCCCATGTCAGGTCGACAATGGACTCCCCCTGGTAGCGGACGCAGATGCTGGCTGACCCCCGATTAAGTAATCGAAGGTCGGAGCCGGCCGCCCAGTCCAGCACCGCCTCGCCCCTGGGGTCCGTCCTGGGTGAACCCCAAGCCTGAGACTTGGAGTTAAAATCCCCCAGGACAATAACCGGACGGGGCCGACATCGCGAGATACATCTCGCGACCCCGTCCAGGAATTCCTCAAAGGACCCCAGGTTCCACCGAGGGGGGCATAGACTCCCACCAGGGCAATATCCCCCCCCCATTGGACCGCGACGTAGCCCTCGCCGCTCTCCAGAAGGGAGAACGGCAAGGGCATCGATGCCCCACCCAGGATGATCGCTACCGAGCCCCCCGGGTTTCCCACCCAATTCGGGTGGTCCGGGATCCTGTACGGCTCGGCAGCAATCGCCAACCCCACACCCCACTCAGCCATGGACTGGACAAGCATGTCCTGCGCCCTGGCCGAGTGGTTAAGGTTGGCCTGAAGCAGCAGGGCCATAGCCCCTTCACTGCTCCAGATCCATGGCCCCTTCCTCCACGGGCCTCGTCTCCTCTGTCACGGAAGAAGTTGTTGCTGGTGGTACCTTCCCTCCTTCCTCTTCCGTCTTCTTTGCCACGGGGCCAGGACCCCCCCGGCAAGGCTGCCGCCGTCGCCTTCTTCGGCCCATCCAAGCTCAGGGCAGCCAATTTGGGGGCCAACTGCGCCTGCTTGGACCCCTGGTTCCTCCTTCCTTTGGGGGGCACACACCCCTTGGTCCCCATCCGATGGCCGGAGGGTTTCCCCAGGTCAGTGCACCGGGGAGCACTCGGGCACTCAGCCACCATGTGCTCGGTGCTCCCGCAATTGTGGCAGCGCCCGCTGCGGTCCACAGTGCTGGTGCACCGCTGCCTTACGTGCCCCATTTCCAGGCAGCGGGCGATCCGCCAGCGCCTCCACCCGGGCAGTGGTCCAGCCGACGCAGATCCTCCTTGCCGCAACCACCTTTCTGGCAGCCGCCAGCGGGCACTTCGCCCATAGGGTGCCAAGTCCCAGCGGAGACGACCGGATTTCCCCGGTCTTCACCTCCGCTGGCGCACACCCTCCGGCGGCTGCGATGGCCGCGGCTACGTCGGTGGTGCTGGTGGCCGCCACCAGGTCCCTGACCCTTACCTCCGCCATCTTCATTGGGCGGGCCACACTCACCCCGTCCTCCCCACTAAGTACCTCCCGCATCTTCGCGGCAAGGGCGTCCGCCTTACCAGCTCCCTCTGGCCCGGGAATCTCCAGAAGGAGACCCCCCGTCACCGCTCTCTTGGGCCGCAACTCCGTTATATTGAGCTCCGCCAAGTTGATTTTGCTGGCAGAGCTCATGGCCTCCGCGTACGAGATCTTTGCTGGTTAGGGCGATCGCCACCGTACGCGGGGGAGTTTTGGGGGCTGCTTTCGCCCCTCCCTCCTTCTTCCGCTGCTGTTGTTGTTGTCTCGGCTGCTGCTTCTTCTGCTGCTCCTTCTGCGGCCTCGTCGGCAGTTTCTTGGCAGCCGCGGGAGGGGCCGGAGACGGGGCCGGGCGTCCCTGGGCCTGATCGTGGCCTCCGTCTTCGTCTTCCTGCCCTTTCTTCCCGCCGCCGTGGCCCACGTGTTGGCGCCCTCCTGCGCCGGTGGGGGAAGGGGGGACTTGGCATCTGGGGAGAAGGTGAGGGCGTCTCCAGGTGCCTTGTTGCCGCGGGTAACTCTCCGCGACGGCAGGCCGCCACCACTTCCGCCTGTATCTCCCTGATACGGACCTCCCCCAGCGTCTCGTCCTTCGTCATCTGCTTCTGGGGGACTGCCCTCGCCCACTCCTCGGAGAGCTCCTTCCGCATGGAGACAATCTTCCTCTCCCCCCCCCCCCCCATAAAGGTTTCGAAGAGCGCCACCAAGCGCTCCTCACTGACGGGCCCTGTCCTTCCTTTCGAGGAGGAGGAGTGGGACGTACAGGCCATGGCCCTGTCCCCTTTCTCCCCTTTATCCCTTTTTTCCCTGGACCGCACCGGGACTGGGACCGCCCTGGCCGCAACGAGCGCTAGCTTGAGATCGGCCACCTCGCCGCGCAGCTTGAGGTTTTCCTCCTCAGTCTGCTGCGCGTTCATTCTAGCCGACCTCTTGGCCAGCTCCGTCGTCGCTGCGTTCACCGTGAGGGCAGCCACCTTAAGGTCCCTAATATGGGTCCCTTTTAGATTGGAGCTCCTGAGAGCCACCCTCCTCACCACAGCCATCTGGGTCAAGATTTTTGCCCCCAGGTTGGCTGTGGGTTGCGGCCTCAGCTCGTCAGCCAACTCATCCTCCGTCGGCATACGGCGTGTACGCCTGGCAGGCGACGAGTCCTCCTCCGGGCTCTGCACCCTCCTCCCCTTCGTGAAGGCCAACCTCTGGTCCGATTCCCCAGAGGATCGGGGCCTCTTCTTCTTGGCGACGGCAGTGGACGCACTGGAGTCAGTGTCCGCGTCGCTTGTTATACAAATCGGGGTACTCACCGCCGTCGTTGCCTCCCTCCGTGCGCCGACCCCGGATGTTCCTGGGGTAGCCTCCTTTTTGTTGCCACAATCCATAAGCTGCACTATGGGCGTGGCCCTCCCCGCCGGACTCACGCTAATCAAGCGTGCTCCCTCCTTCTTCATCGTTGTTTTGTCTGTTGTTGAATTCATATTGGCAGATAGTTAAATTAACGGTTCGGCCATCATGGCACCCCCACCGCGATGGGGGCACTTCCCCGTTTAAGTTTTTCCCTAATTATGAATGCCGAAGCCGAGAAGCGGTTTGTCAGGTGGTCAACCCTATCGGCACCGAGTGACTCTAATGAAAAATGTTACGGGATAGGCCCGCGCCATAAAAGATGCTAAAGGTTTAACGTCACCCCTATTGAATGGGCGACACCGGATCCGAGACGATGCCAGACCCAAGCCTCAGGCTAGACGTGCTGCGATTTGACCTACGCAGCGTCCGTTATGAGGAAATACTGACCAAGTAATCCTCCATACCTGCGCCCGAATACCCCACTTCAACCCCGTCATTGGCTCCAAACAGTGAACGCGTGAGCGGTTCTTCCCGTGAGCGGGTTCACGGGACCTTTGCCGTACTTGTCGGACTTACGTTTACCCTTATTACTACCGCAGAGGTCAGGTACTAACATCACGCGCCACTCCGGTCGGGGGGCAACTACAGTTTTCACCGCTCAGCCCAAGCCCGTCCGGCATGGTTGTACCTGCCGGGAATGCATCTCCCGCCGGCATGGTCTTGGGCCTCATTGCGACTACTCAAGCCCCTGCACCGCGACAAGGTGGCGGCTCCTAGCAAGGGGTGCTCGTTACCCCTCGATGTTCCCGGGGTAACCTCATCACGGCTACTTAAGGGGGCCGACTCCAGGCGCCATGACGTGTGTGCGTGCACTCACACAAACAAAGGAAAGCATGCACGTATACGCCATGCACGACAGAGAGACCCGATTTCTAATTTTTCGACTGTTGTCTCGATAATTGCCTTAATGAAACTTTCGCGGATATAGAACACACGGGTAGACTTCGCCACAGCCCTAAAGGTATATTTGAACGCGAATAGACACCATTCGTTGAGAAGAATAGTGTTTCTGAAACTGGCAAGCTTGAGACAGACAACGATGTAGGCAACAAGATGGCTGCAGACATCTTGACACATTTCACATGTAGCAAATATTGGACGATTTAATGGTTTATTCACTGCTCAAACAACCTTTAGGGCTTCCTTGAACTAGCACAAGATCACAGAAATTCGATTTTTCACAATTTATCACTTCTGGAAAGCGGAGAAAGTAAAATACGATTTGCACGCATCCGACGTAAGAATAGTTCACTGATTCTCCGTCGGTGGCGTTTATGGTACATTGTAGTGAATTTGGCCAAGTTACCGTCAGGGTCGATAAAAATACAAATGAGTCGGTAAATGTAAGTTATAATTTCACACCACGAACGGCGATTCATACGTGAATACGTGATGCGTGCACACAGACACCAGTAAGGCATAGTTGCCGGCACGTATCAAACCTCTGTCACGCTGTTGTCACATCTGTTACAATTATAACATAAGCATCAGCAAAATGAATCGGCTCGAGCCGAGATGTTCATTCGAGCCGCTGCAAACTTTTTTGTAGGTTCGAGTCCCCTTGGGGTATATTTTTTTACATTCATTTTTTTTTCATTGCTAAGTATATGACAATGATCAATATTTGTCTACAAATGTTTTAAAAATATTTGTTAAATACTTTAATTTAATATACGTAAATATAAAGTTGAAGCGCTTTTCATTTATATTAGCAATAAAGCTGCTATGTTCATATATATGAGATATATTAACTATATTATACAACAATAATATAATTGTAATATAATTAACCCTTTGCACTCGGCGCCATCCCGGGCGTTAGCTAGCAGCAACTCGACGGCACTTTTCGCGAAAACGTGGATATAGGACTCGCGTCATATTATATAGTATAACTTTGGAACCAAGTAATGTATTGTAATGATTTTTGATTTATATGAATGTGTAGACATTGAGGAACATATTTTTTGCAAAAAAATCTAATTTTGTTTCTTATAATTGTCTACACTATGATACATTTTGAAGCAATTCCCAATATGCATTGCAGGCTGGTTTGTACAAGTTTCACAATAATAAGTAGTTTGACGTCTTCCACCTGGCGTTTTCCTATCAGAAGAAACAATGCAGTCCTGTTTTCTTTCCCCCACATTGGGGATATGTAATTTATTGTTTATTCTATTGTCCGACAAAGATGTGGATGGACGAGTTCTTGGTTCCCGAAAATCACCTCTCAACTGATTTATTAGACTTTTTACAAACTTGTAATGTGTCATTGGTGCTTTATTTTTACTTTCTTCTGTGATTCGGTAAATTATGTAAGAATTGATAACACACATTTCCAGTCCCCAAAAAAATAATTTTCTCCACCATTTCAGTGACTTCCGCAAAAAACAATACGTCGAAGCGTATTGATCCGCAAGATCCACACCGCCCATGTTTGTTGTATAATCTAAAACCATTTCGCTGTCTCCTTGGTTGGATGATATCACTATCACTACTATCGTTTTCTGCCGAATTAGTATGTATTTTGTCTAACATGTCTGTATAAACGTCTATCTGGAACTCGTCTTCACTACTGCTTATGTCATGAGACTCACTCGTCCGTTGTCGCTTTGCCATTGTTCTAATCCAAAATATGGATAAATAAATGGCTTAGAAATCTCTAGTTGTAAATCACAAAACAATAATTGGAAAAGAATATATCTTTTCTGATTTTCTGCCTTATTAGTGCAGGGATCTATATGTAACGCTCGATCAATATGGACTGCGTTCAGCTTCGAAAAATCTTTTTCCCTAGTTGTAGGCTTGCTTGTTTATATTCTCAAATTTCACCATACAGTGCGAGGCATACTTGCATACCAACCTCTTTCTACGAACCATCTTTATCGCTTTTTTCAAGTGGGTAGAGAAGCGCTCGCGACGCGTGGAGAGCGCGCTTCTCACGTTCTGTTCCGACCTAAAACCGGCTGATATATTTTTACATATATCTTGGTAATTATACCATATTTTGGTTTGGTTTTTTGTTCAATTTCATTAGAAAGCTTCAGAGAAACATGCATTTCTCAAAAAGTTGCGGTGGAATAAGTTTATTGTCCGTAATCACTAATAAACTCTGATGTCCCCTCAGAGGGGACATCCGAGTGATATGCTAGACTTACGATGTCCCCTCAGAGGGCAAAGGGTTAAAATATATGTAAGATTATCGAAGGCGTTTGAATAGGTAATCAAATGATTATGTCGGCGTGTATGTGTTAAAAAGTTGTTTTGTTTAGCTCTCGTGACCGTAGTCTGTACAACAATACAATGTCACCATGGTCCTTTTCGATCATTTTATGCTTCGCTCTAAGCAACAGAAAGCTATGATAGACAAAGATAGAGCTATGTACGTCAGATGTACCTATGACGTAACAGCAAGACGGGAATCGGTGTGACACCGCAACTATGACGCAGTGTGAGGGCCGTCATTTGTTTGTAAGATGAACCGCATAGCCCGCGGCCCGCCAGTTGGCTGTGCCTGACCTATGTCAAGCAGCAATAAGAGCCCTTCTCTCATAAGTTCCAAAAATTATTTTTTTACACATATTAATATAGTTTTATCAATCTGTTTTTTTCAACTTGACCCTTGTATCTCCTCTTTCATTTGCACTATTCTCTTTTATGTTCGGCAAAAATCAAAATCTCAACTTGAGTCGAATCTATCGAAGTTTTCCTGAAAAGCAAAACTGTAATAGATATGACAATATCAACTATGTCTCCGTATTTTTCGTTTGTCGTTCTACACAATGACCGAAGCAATGGGAAAAAGCGAATGAAATGAATTAACAATTATCAATATATGCATATTCGGTACTCGCATAAAATTTCTAAAAATAAATATTTTCCTTTATTTCTGATGGTATAATTGCTTTCGCAACAATAATTATTTGTAAAAAAGAAATGATTGTGTCATCTAAAAGGAAGGCGAAATAGTAGTAAAACATCACACGAGTTTTCCTGCACTTCATCTACGACTGTTCAATCTAATTGTAAGATGCCTGAAAATGCTTCATACATTATACTTTAATGTTAGAAATATTAAACAGTACCGTAATTGGCAAGATACATGGCAAGAGAAACGGTAGCGCAAAAAGCACTATAAGTTCAGATTTAGATATATTAAATTAAAATATTTAACAAATGTTTTTAAAATATTGGTAAGCAAATATTGATCATTGTCATGTAATTAGGAACTAGAAAAAAATTAATGTAAAAAAATTATAGCCGAGGGGGATCGAACCTACAAAAAAGATTCCAGACGTTCAGCAGCTATGTCTATGTCCGGCAGGAATGAAAATCTCGGCTCGAGCCGATTCATTTTGCTGATGGCCACGACTGTAACAGATGTGGCAATAGTGCGACAGACCTCTCAAATAATGTGATTTGGCAACTATGGCCTCCCACTCTCCTTTTATAATTCTGCCTAATGATGTTAGATGTCACATCGTGAGTTTTTAATTCTGTATAATGAGTTTAGATGTCACCCCGTAAAATGTCGAAGCAGACGATTTTTCTGTTTTCACTAACGCCCGTTCTGTCGAATGGCGCTTAGATCGATTCGGAGTTGGCCCCAAAAGAGTCGGCCCCCTTAAGCCCCTACACCACGTCAAGGTGGCGGCTCCTAGTAGGGGTGGTGACAACTACCCGATGAAACAATTACATCTATCAGTTTCCACCGCCCTGCCTGAGACACCGTTATGTCCTTCTGGTTTGGGGCCAACTATCGATAGCATGCCGTTGTAGTTATCAGTGATCACAGCCTAAGGGACCGTCGTACCTATGCTCGGCACTATGCCTAAGGTACCGTCGTACCTATACTCAGCACCATGCCTAAGGTACCATTGTACCTATGCTCAGCACTATCGCCAGCCACCGTGTCACAACGCTCGTTGCGTCGTCCCCCGTCTGAGGTAGCACCCGTTGACACCCTAGTGGATGGACAGCTGTTGTCGTCATCGTCCACTGTCGTCTAGAAGCCTGTGCCTCTCTTTGGTGGAATTTGCCTGGTCGTCTGGCAAACGTCCTTTTGCACCACTTATTCCTCCTCTCTCACTCCTTTGCCTTGGCCTTATGCTTTCGGCTTCTGTCTAACTTTTCCTTTCTGTGGACAGGACATAGAGGTGAAATAATGCGCAACATTCAATTTCTGGAACCTAAACCAAAATATACATTAAGAAAAAGGATATCGAAACGATGCTATGCATCCTGGGCATCCCCCTGGATCGTGACCCATGGTTTGATCCTGTCGGCTGCACGACTGTTCTCAATCATCTCGAGCCTTCTCTCGAATCTTCCACATCGTAGCGATCGTTCGGCAGCATCGCCCGAATCCGAAATGGTCCTTTAAATTTCGGTAACAGCTTCCGGCTACTGCCTGTCGCAGGTACGCTGGTTACCTGGATCAACACCAACTCATCCGTGGTTCCTTCTGCTTTTTCCTGCTCTTTAGAGATATGCTTGCTGATATCTCCTCTCGATGCTGCTAGATCCAGTCGATCTATTTGTTCTTGTGTGGCTTTTTATATTGCAACCAGTCAATGCTTTCATTGGCGTTACGGTAATACTTCTATAGTGTATAGTGTTTATGGCACTCGGCATTTTTTGACCTGCGCGTCCCAGTCCCAAGAATTGACCTGCCTGCTTTACATTTTCGGGCAGCAGCATTTCTTGAACCGCGTCGATTTTATGTTGAACTGGCTTTACCCCATGTTCACTTATTTCACGACCCAATATTCAATATTTTTTTCTAAAGAAAGAACACTTCTCGAGTCTAAGTGTCAGCCCATGTGTTCGAAGAGCCTCCAAAGCAGTCCGTAGTTTTCCTACGCCCTCTTCTACAGTCTTCGACGGTAATATTAAATCGTCTAAGGAATGGCTGTTGTCTCTTTCAAGGGTCGAAGAATCTTTTGCATCCATCGGTAGAAAACGGCTGTCGTGTTCGTCAAGCGATACATTCGTATAGTATAGTAAAAGAATTAACGTTTGCAGTTACATTTTAGACTTTAACCGTAACCGACTCCATTTGATTTATCATGTCGGAGCTTGCTAAGGGAAGTGAGCCCTTATCTTTATTACAAAGACGATCAGTACGATAATTGTCGCGTGAGTGATTCGATACGGTTGTTCTGCTGCTGGCGGTTGTGCATGCAGGACTGATCGGGGCGTCGTTCCCTGGCCTCGGCGACGCTTCCATGCTCCCCCGATTTCCCTAATATTTCCCGGAAATTTGGGGGCGATGGTCATACCAAGAATGCACGTCGCCGAGCCCAAGTCAAACGTCCACTTATCTCTACGCAACAGAATGGCGCCGCGAGGCGTAATCAAATCCCAACGACCGCTCTGCGGCGCGTGAGAAAGACGTGCCTCGATCACGCTTTCCGAAACCACTTCAGAGTGGCAATGAGCCACCACAATCAATACCGATCGTCCGGCAAAATATCGTCGCGCACTTTATCCGTACCCGATTTACAATCGGAGTACGTGAACGCGAACTCGAACCCGACTGGTAATGGGTGCGCGAACGATGATGTGCTCGACGGTATGATGGCAAATGCGAACGCGATCGTGAATGCAATCGTTGATATGACCGCGCGCGAGATCGCAACCGACGTAAAAATTCCTCTATCATCGACTCCAATTTGCCAAGTCGCGACTCTGTTGTATCGCGGCTCGTACTTTCCATCGGCTCACAGCTGATCGAATCACGACTCATATTGTTCAAAATGTCACAAAATATCGCACGAATGTGTCAGTTCAAACCATTAGTAAATCACTATTAGTAATTATTCACACAGTTTCAATGAACTAAACTCAACACCAACTGCACAGTCTGTAGTTCGATAACGGTTACTCACTTTTCTGTACACGGCACTCAATAATTGTTTCTGCACGTAGTACGACAGTATACATATACGTACATCGTCACAATGTGCACTAAAAAAATGGTGATCCCACTTCCGATTATCTAAGATAATCGAAAAAGAAGTCTCTGCCTCGATTAGGTATTACAATGATTTTGTAGGCGTGTATGTGTTAAAAAGGTGTTCTGTTTATTAAAACTGTGCTCTCTCGACCGTAGTCTATACAAGAATGCCTTTTCTTGGTGTTACGAGCCGGGCTGTGTGGCAGCACGAGAGGCCGGCGAGGGATATATTACCTAGGAATATGGTTATCAATTTGTTAGTTAAGGTGCGCGGACGAACCTGATGCGAATTCAGGGAGCTGCTAGGATTATTGTAAGCGAGGACGAACCCGGTGCGAAACCGTGGCCTCTAGGAGGGGGTTCAAGCGCGGAGGAACCCGATGCGAACTCGGGGAGCCGCAGGAGGATGAAACGTCGTGAACGAACCCGGTGCGAAACCGGAGAGTCACTAGGATAAATTTCGCAGACGAACCCGATGCGAAATCGGGGAGCTGTTAGGTGGTTAGTTTATTCACAGACGAACCAGGCGCTTGACCAGGGAACTGTTCGGAGGTTAGTAGACTTACGGACGAACCCGATGCGAAATCGGGGAGCCACTAGGTTGGCATAGTTTGCTTGTTTGGATAAAGACGTGCGAACGAATCTGATGCGAAATCAGGTAGTCGCAGGAAATGTTAGTGGCCTCGTAACTCTAAATTATTATTTCATACAACTCGAGCGGTAAAGTTGTATCGGTGGGTACGTTGTTACTAATATGCAAGGATTACGGGGTAAAGAGCGGGATCTGAGAGCCGCTATTAGAATATACCGAAAGAACTTCAACCGGACTAGCGGATCCTAACGGGTTAATCTGTGATTCGAAAGGTGCGCTAACAAAAGCCCAATCTCACTGGATATAACTGATTCTATACAAGCGTGACACGACGTGACACTACGCGTGACTATGTAACTCTGAACCAACGAGGGTAGAAACCAAAGGGTTTATACAGTCCCAAAATGCGCAGTAACGCACTGGAACTTTCCATATAAGGAAATTTAGGAGTCGTCGTCGGGCCACACTCGTTTCGGTCATGATGCAGCTGACCGTGCTTGTACTCAGGCCCCCTTATTTGTTTACAATACCGAAAGAATTTTAGGGCGTTTTCTTTTCACAGACGCGAGCTCGAAAACCGCGTTGAGAGCGACGTATGGAAAATATTCTCCATATGTAACATTGGCAAAAGCGTCGGTCGTGAGGACGCCTACGTCACCATGGGCCTTTTTAACCATTTTAGGGTTCGCTCCAAAGGAAAGCTACGCTAGACAAAGACAGCGTGCATCGGTGAAATGCACATGGCCTGCCTACACCGTTCCTGTAGCTCGAATATTCTAATAATATTTTAAAATATGAAATTTTATACACATAGCAGTATGCAAAAATGATAGGTAAACATTGAATGGTTTTTGGATATTTATTTTCTTATGGGTTCTCTAATTTTCTAAAGATATTCCAACGATGAGCATATTACTTTCAATGTATTTGTATATAGAGTAGATTATAATAGGGGCGCCGGTTAAGCGGGGCCGCCGTCTATTCGGGACAGATACTGAAGAACGGAAACAAAAACTATTGTTTCCACTACGCTTATAAGGGACATCGCCGTTTTATTGGGGCAATTTACACTCGTACAGTTTATTTAAATGGTAGAACCTGTATCTTACCTGCATAGAGCGTTTGCGGTAGCCGAGACTACCCTTGTTGGATGCCTTCGTTCGTTCCAACAGCATGGGTTCAAATACTATACAGTAATGTCTCGATTAGTGTTCATTTCTATTCCCACTACTTGGTCGTATGGGGATCCCCACAGGGGGTGGTCCCCCTGGAACCAGTGAAGCAGCGAGCGCCGAGTTCTTCTCGAGCGAGTTCAGGTCCCCTTTGATGTTGTGGCCGTTGAAACTCGAGGTAGCGTTCAAGGAAAGAGGCAAGTTTAAATACCCGTGTACGTGAGACAATACTAACGCGATCAAAATTTAAGAATAAAACTTGTTCATTTTTGGTCCGTTTTAAATGAAACTTTACCAAAATGTTTGTTACACTCTCCTGATTAAAATGACACCAATGAAACAACATCAAAGGCGACCCGAACTCGCTTGAGAATCGTGTCTGCACACGATTAGTGTTCACATTCTGTCCCGAGCGAGGTACACTAATCGAGACATTACTGTAGTTCTGCCTAAAGATCTGTCATATAGGGTCTATATTATAGGCTGATTCTCTTGCTAGTGGACTTGAAAGCAATATCGTCGCCTAAACACGTCGCCGAAGCGATGTGGCGATGAAGAGGCCGTATCGCTGGAACCGTGTTTTCGTCGAGTGGAGGATGGCGGCTGTGTGCGTATGTGTGAACTGAAAACGAGAGATATCTTTGGAGACCACTGGCTGGTCTCAAAACTCATTAGTTACCAGACGAACGAAATATAATTTATTACGATATATTTAAGACAATTGATGGTACTTTTTATAATATTTTTATTACAAATATTATTACAAAACTCGAGGT
This sequence comes from Nomada hirtipes, assembly GCA_951802735.1. Taxonomy (NCBI): domain Eukaryota; kingdom Metazoa; phylum Arthropoda; class Insecta; order Hymenoptera; family Apidae; genus Nomada; species Nomada hirtipes. The sequence goes on along the minus strand of OX637919.1, from coordinate 4,890,078 downwards.
ACTTCGATATCGTCAATGATAAGATCATCGAGCATTTCCTCCAGAGTGATTTGTGGACAATAAGGATCGGACAACTCGTTAGTATCTACTGGGATCGTTTTCAAACGATCTCTAAAAATGTTTATATTTTGCCTCATTTCTGGATCTTCTTCAATATCTTCCAAAAATTCGTCGTAGTCGCTAAAATAGGAAACGACAAAGGAACAAATTATCCTGATTTTATTTGGAATTGCTAAATCTTGTTTCCATTATAGTGCAATTAATATACATATAATAAAATATAGTATTATAAGAAAATATAACTGTTCGATGGTAGGAAAAATGTGAATTACGTTCTCCTACTTAAATGAAAATAAAATTAACTCTTACTTATTATCAGTCATGCTGTCTCTGTCTTGTAACATGCGTTTTAACTTCCAAGCTCTCATTCTACGACGCGCTGTTCTATCATTTGCATAATTCTTTCTTATTAAAATTACATCCGGTACTAAATCTTTATTCAACAATTCGAAATTTTCATTGTTGATATTAGTCTCACTAATAGCATACCTAAACGGAAGAATCACTTTGCAATTACATTGTTCAATTATATTATATGTTATTAATGTAGTATATTATTTTTCTTTACCCCAAAGCAGTGTCACCAGGTTTTAATACATGCCCGAGATGAGTACGTGTGTGAATTAAATTATCATTTATTCCTAAATCACAACTTCTTACCAACCACACGTCAGATATTACATGCTATGAACAAAAGAAAAATAAGTTTGTTAAAAATTGAATTCAACAAATACAAAATAATATCTAATTACATTTTTCTATTTGGCTAGATGGCGATATTAAACTTTCTTTGTTTCTTCGCTTCTTATCCTTGTTTTAAGGTATTTGTTGCATTCTATACATTACGTAAAAACTATTTAATCATTACCTTACTTGAAATTGCCCCTTGACCTGGAAAGACTCTTCTATCTTTGTATTTTATTGGTTCAATATCCATAACTGTATATTCTACTAACTGTTTTGGGTCGCAAATACTATTAAAAGTATGCCTCCAGTAAAGTGTAGCATTTAATTCTGCGACTAAAGTGATAATATTTCGTGAATTAGATTTTTAATTGTAAATTAGTTTAATGAATAAATTTTAAATGTTAAAGAATTACGCATACTTTGTCCACTTGATACATCTATTAAATGTACGAAATTTGTGATTTTATACACTACGCAAATTGAATTTATTCCTCCCAGCTGATGACTCAATTTCCTTGGTAGACATACCACACTATCTCTTGATATTGGAACTATTTCCACGCTATAAGAAGATCGCGGTACATTATTAGATAGGAATACAACTAAGCAGTGTTAATTAAAAAAGGGGAATCATGTTTTGTACTCAAGAGACAAATAAACACTGCATTGGATTGTAAGTTTCGTAATCAATGACGTAACTTTTTAGGGTTCCACATAATGAAACGAAAAAGACTCTTCACTAATTTACAATTACCTGTGTAGTTATATAGGTAACTATTATTTTAAACTATTTGCCAACAAAACAACCGATTCCTAATTCACATCCTACAGGGGATACAGTTTTAAATGTCCCTTCGACGAGCAAATTGCTAATTTGAAGCTCGGAGCATAGTATTTGTTGTTTGCATAATTTCAAGACCATGCGATATCGTTTTACAAACTATGCACACAATTCTTACCTATAGGTAAATTTATAATTGTAGATGTTGCTACGAATATCGTGCGATATCAATTTTTTGGAATGATCATAACGACAAGGGATAACACTCGAAAGAAAATCGACCATTTTGCGTGCTGTGGCTTCGGTTGCAAAAAAGAAATCCAGTCCCTCTGAAACAGTTTGTGATCGATCCAACAGTTAATTAACGGTAATGACTACAAAATAAAAAAGGTTACTTTGCATTATTCGTTCAAATAATGTTTGCAAATAATTGAAGCTTATTACCGTGAATTGGTTTTATGCCAAGAGTTTGTTCGTGTGCTTTATACTTCAAAATTAATTGTTCCAAATAATAAAATGATTTTTTGTTTATCGCCTTCTGTCGTACTTGTACCTATCACGAGTAAATTATAAATACATATGACAATTTTATTATTGCATACTAGATTGATATTTGTGTAGGTTCTCTTTACTGCCAATACAATTAATGCATACTAAACTCACCAAAGCACGCCAATAATCTTTAGCTTCTGTCCGATGACAGTCTTCGCACATTTGGTGACTTACAATGTATTCAACTATAAATACTTGTTGCAACACTGCCCCACCCATTACTTCGGCTTGTACTGTTAGTTTTACCTAAAGATATATTACAATAACAAAATCAATTTTTACAATAATATTATCAGAGTAAGAAATACCTTCAATCTCATGGAATGAGGCTCTGTCCATACAAACCCAGCATCAATTAACTTCACCCGATTTAAACCCTTTAACTTTTTCAAACATAATGTTAGTAACTCTTTGGATTCTAATGGAGCGTGAATCCATTCTGCAGGTGGTTGCAAATATCTAACAAAAACAAAATCACATTAAAATCAAATTTAATTATCTAAAATGAGCAACAAAATTGATGCCAACTATGTATAAATATTCTATACATGACTAAAAGTATCAAAAAGTAACAAGGATAAATCTTAATCTTTGCTTTCATGAGACAACACTTTTTTGGAATGTTATAATGCACATAGGTGTGGCACGTACACACTTTGTGTTTAACACATTAGTTGCAGCCTTTTCGAAAATGAAAAAGAAACGTTTTAAGAGTGGATAAATATACGACATTCCTCTAACATAATAGTGTAATGTTATAATGTACATTTTCGTTTTTATCAAATATAGCGTGCATAATAACTATACAAATCGAAAGATGCATAATTTATTGTTAGTCGAATGGCTACGATAAAGTTTCAGTATCTGTTATTGGGATTAGTTAGTCATACATAACAGAAACGGCGTTAGATGGTACCTTATATTTAAATTTAAATAAATCGGTCCTTTATCGTAGCTTACTTACAAAACTGATAAGGTGAGACACTGGGAAATATAGTAATCTACGATATACTGAACTTTTTTTCAAGAAAAATGTACACTAATCCATATGATATTAACTCTTTGCACTCGAAAGGCAATTCTCACTCATCACTGGCACGTGTGATACAATAATAACTTTTCTATCAATAAATATCTTTCACTCTTATATTTTCAATGTTTAGTCTATGTGCAATTTGTAGCCCAGCGTAGTCTTAAAGATTATTATTTTAATTGTAGTCTATCTCGAGTTATCACATCTTCATAAGAGAAAGAAGACTTTTGGCGATTCAGAGTTAAAGTATTCTAGCAATGGCCAAGAAGCACTCTCTATGTTCTTGCAATTCGATCTAATTCATTTCTTCACTCCAAGCTAAGAAGCGCAGGGGTATGATTGTGCTTTATTTTATGTAATTCTTTATAATAAGAAAATTCAAATGCCTCAAAAATTGTTAACTAGTCAAGTACCTTATACAAATACTTCTAAAATACTGTAAAATGTACCAAACGATTGATGTATATAAAAAACAAAAAATATTTTACCTTTCACATCCTCTACAAAAATGTAGTGTTGCCTGTTTTGGAATATTCTCTGTGACATCAACTTCGGATCTCAAACATGCCACACACATGTTTGCTGGATTAGGTTCAATGCCAATGCCACAAATACAACATAATCTACAAATACAATTGCATAATTCATATTTTTAATTATATAAGACTACAATAGCAACAGTTTCTTACACACACTAATAAGTAACATATTAACAACATAAGGGACCAATTTTAAACAAAACATTCATTTGCTAAAATGTATAATAGAAGCAGCAGCTACAGCTATTAGCTCAAGTTAATCATCAAACCCCAGTCAATTGTTGATATCAGGAACAAATGATTTACATAATTCCAACAAAATTTCTGCAAAGATTATTATTGCAATTCCAAGAATCTGACATAAAAAGTATTACGATATATGGGATCCATAAAACTCGTCTGTCCTATCTAAATGCTGACATATGTTTCTGTGCAGAACTGGTGACTCGATCAAACATAGAAACCAAACATTTGTTATCTGGTTCATAAAATATTAAAGGTCTGAAACATTGTTAACCATTCTACATTTTTACATTAACAATATTACCAACATTTAAATCGAATAACAGTTTTTCAAAATATTTATTTTTCTATAATCATGGAAAACCAAAGCCTTCAGTCGGTCTGTTTTACGTCTTCATATGTATCAAAATTTTATGCATAAACTATTATGAATAATGGAAAGTAATGTTTTTGAGTATAATTTAATGGCCATAGTTGAAGAATTAGTCAATACTTAACGATTGCCCAGATTGCAGATTGGATGTGCCTAAAAGCACTTAAGAAATAATTGGAAAAACTTGACCTTGCAGAAAGTGGGTTCAATACTTTTTTACTGAAGAAAACAAAACGTTAAGAGTTGCCATACGCAACTACTTGCTTATAAAGCAAATTACAGGGGACAGAAAGTGGATGCTTTATGACAATTCTAAAAGGAAAAAACAAAGCTGCCAATCACTGCCAATCAAATCAATGTCAAGTAGCTACTTCGACGCCCAATATCCACAAAAGTAAGGTGCTTCTTGATGTACAATGAAATATCTACAGAGTGTTGCCTTTTGGAATGTTGAACAACAACTGGTTTTCCACTGTCAGACTTGTTGAAACGACGCTTGTACGTATAATTAATTTTTTTTTTATATAGAAAAACGACATTATTTCCCGGTACCTCCAATATTTTTAGAAGCAGACTACATATATTTTCTTGAAGCTCATATGTATGAAATGTTTGGTATTTATTTCTCAGAAATCTGGACTTTTTTAAGGTTATGATAACTTACACCATTAATTCTTGTTGAACAGGTTCGTTTAATGTTTCCATGTTTTATATTTCTTTCCCACCAAATGTTTCGTAAGATATTTCGCACTAATTAAACAGAATTAAGTTAATAAATTGACGATTGAAAGTTAATGGTTGCTTTTGCATACTAGTTGTAACGTGGCCACGTGTGAACCGGTGCCAACTTCAAGTATTAAATAATGAATCTATGAGTATGTAATTTATAATTACTTTTTTTGCATGAGGAATATTTGTTTTCGATGCATGTATAGTGTAACAGGTTTAGTTGATCCTCCCCTTAAAAACTATGTTAAATTATTTTTTATGCTCGAAGACATTTCTTATACAATTCCTAGACATTTCAATTATTGTTATAGAAATAAAATCGAAGGGACGAAATAGTGGATTCAAATTAGAGGTGTTGCGTCGCGATTGTTGGGATGTGGGGACTTTGTGTAGGTTCGGTTGCCCGTGGAGCGCTGAACCGCTCTGCTTGTGGAAAAACGCGGAAAAATCAAACACAAGTTTTAGAGTTTAGAAAGAACGGCTATTTATTCTAGAATTTAGTGTAAGAGATACTGTTGGTTCAAGAAATAACGAAGTTCTGTAATAAATGTGGCTTCTTCTTTTTTCCATTACGGCTCTGGTTCTTCTTCCTGAGTTCCTTGGCCCCCCCCCCCCCCCTCTGGTAGCTGCCAATGGGGTTGATTCTTGCTGGGCCTTAGGTCGTCCTTGGACGCGTGGGGGTGGTAACGTCTTTGCTTTCCGGTAAGGACGTAGGGGTGCGCGCGCAAGGGACAAATGGGAAAAACCCGAGAAAGTGCATGAATGTCGCGAGGTAACGGTAAATAGAGAATCGTGGAAAAAAACCTGAGAAAATACACGAGGGTAAAGGAATCTTACAGCGCGTTGTAGTAATTCGCGTACAATAATTAACAATGTACTGACCGGTGTATCGCGTATGTTCATCTAACTTCGAATTTCGCTCCTAAATTATTATCGTTATCGATAGTTACAGTTATATTGTCGATCATCGGTTCGATATCACTAGATATTAACCCTAGTTAACGCGATAGCGTAACAGAGGCAAAAAGAGTGACGTACGTATTACGATTTTTACATATTGTTATATTAAGGTTTGCATTCGGTTAGCTGTCAAAATTATATTCAAAAGTTGTTCCTTTTTTTTAATTTTAATAAATCAGTTTAATATTTTATTTCGGGTTTACGATTTTAAAGTCTAATGAATATATTTGTACATTTGGTTGGATAATTAACATTAACATGACATAAATTCGTAATTTATAGCTTCGAAAGAAATTTTTAATTGTTTAATAGTATTGAAATGCCAACGCAGTGCTCCATCTATGTCGCCATGGTTAATGACCCATTTGAAAAGAAGCTGCTTTCACTCATTACTGTACTCACTACCGTATTATGCTAGTGGTTCTATTAGTGGATAAGATTGAAAAATAAGTTTACGAGGTAAGATTAGATTTCACTTGACTTGACATTACTCATTTTGCTAATTCCTATTTATAGTTTATATATTTTTCTTGTTTGCAGATATATCAATATGGAAATGAATAATCAACATTCCTGTCATTTTTATACGTTTAAATGAGTAGTTTGCAATTTTCATGCAATATACAAAAAATTAATTAATGTGAAATAATCGGCGTATACCAAAAACCACATCACATCACAGTATTTGTAGGTTAAATCTAATATAAAATATATTTATTTACTTCTGTTATCACACATGACATTTGTAAATGTTGATATATTAATTGTGGTTCAATTATTTATCAAGTTTTAGATCTTTTAAATACAATATAAAATGGCTCCAGTGCCATTAGAAGGTCATCAGACTCCTGTAACCAACAATATTCCACAGGAGGGAAGTCGCGGTGGTTCTATTTCTCTTGGCATGCTCATAGACTTTATCATACAACGGACTTATCATGAGCTCACAGTTTTAGCAGAATTGTGAGAAAACTGATGTATTCTTATATTATTAATATTACAGTTAATTAGATATTCGTTTCCTTCAACAAAATTTAAAATACATTCACAGATTACCCCGGAAAACTGACATAGAGCGCAAGATAGAAATATATAATTTTTCAGCCAGAACCAGGCAGCTCTATGTACGATTACTGGCACTGGTTAAATGGGCTAATAGTGCTTCCAAAGTTGACAAGTCTGCGGTACATTGAAAATCAATATCATTTTATTTATTAAAACGTTGTTTCAACCCATTTGCATCATAGGGCCAAATATTTAGCGAGCCATGTCTGTTCTCCATCGCTGTATTTCATTACGATCAGATAATATTAATACAGAATAGTAAATATTTAAATCGAAACAAGTTATGAGCGATTTGTTAAGCTACATGGGATCAGTATAAGATTAGATGGCAAAGGCCCCTCATCAATTTTACTGTTACCATTGTAAGTGGCAGGCCCTGCAATTTAAGTTGCGATGCAAATGGGTTAAAGTGTGCTAAAAATTAAACTAGTTTTATTAAATAATTGATATATTAACAAAACGTTTTTCGTGCAGCACATAATGGCTTTCTTGGATAAGCAATCGTTGCTCTTTGTCGATACAGCTGATATGCTTGCAAGGATGGCTCGTGAAACGTTGGTACACGCAAGACTACCTAACTTCCATATACCTGCTGCAGTAGAAGTTCTTACGACTGGAACATATAGTCGCCTACCAGCATGCATAAGAGTAATTTTAATTGCTTAATATTTATCACTGTACAAATAAAATTTCCTTACATTTCAAATTATCTATGTGTGTCTTTTTTTTCAAAAGGAAAGGATTGTGCCTGCAGATCCGATTACCCCAACAGAGAAAAGAAGTACACTTCAGAGACTGAATCAAGTAATTCAACATAGATTGGTGACTGGAAATTTACTGCCGCAGATGCGTAATTTAAACATTGAAGCAGGAAGGGTAACATTTCTTGTAGAGCAAGAGTTCTCAGTATCGCTTACAGTAATGGGAGATGGACCAGCAGTACCTTGGAGATTATTGGAATTAGAAATTCTAGTTTCGGATAGAGAAACAGGAGATGGCAAAGCTTTGGTACATCCACTGCAAACTCGTTACGTACATCAGGTACCATCTTTTCCAATAACATACTATAGTATTACAATTATTTCGTTGAAACGCTTAATATCGAAATGGATAATTTTTTTGCAAGGTGGTTCAATCGAGATTAGCAGAAAGTTCAAATCCATTATCCGAGATTTATCATATTTTGCATTATTTCTGTCAATCGTTGCAACTAGAGGTATTATACTCCCAAACGTTGAGATTAATACGGGACAGATTGGACGACCACATTCACGTGGACGAATATACACCGGGGAAATGTTTGTCTGTGTCGTACTGGAGAGAATTGACAAACAAGGATCCCAGATCAGAATTGGGATATAAATTAACAATACAGGTGGATCAACACGATGCAGCCAGACCTCTTGCAATTGTACATGTTCCATCCTTAGGGAGTAAGGAAAGTGAAATAGCAGACAGAGCAATTAGGTCCGATCAGTTGTCAATGGAATGCTTGCTGGTGCATACAATATATGTGCGTACTAGGAGTAGATTATTAGATTTGAGACAAGAACTGCAAACCATGTTGAAAGATGTTGAGTGCACTTTGGCTGGGTCGCCTGCGATTTTGTCTGTTCCAATTTTACAACCGTGTCTAAGAGCGGAACATTTACTAGTTACTGTCGATACGCATACGGGAATGTTGCAATGCCACGTGCCTCAATACGAAGCACCCTTGATTCCAGAGTTAACTGCTGCTTTAAACGGTGATCATTCACGCCTTCCGACGCTAATATCTGAACTCAGGTAACGTCATCCAAAACTTTATGTTTTTTTTCATCATTCTTGCCTCTTTTGTTTGTGTTTTAATATTTTCCGTTTTATTATTCTCCACAGATTTTGGGTAACACAGAGACGGTGTGAAAAGACACTGCAACACCTTCCGGCAACGTCTCACGAACGCTTGCCAGTCCTTCTTCATCCTGACCATCCGATGTCGAAAATAAGTAGACATCGTATGTTTGTTCAACTTCATCGTCATCCTACAGTGATTTTGATAGTGGCGTTTAAAGAGAAAGAAACTTCGCCGTGTGAAATCGAATGTGCATTTTACCTCGCAGTAGTGAAGCACAGTTCTATAGAGGACGACCCTCACGATGATAGCATTGAAACGGAAATTCCGAAAATGTATTTAAAAGTACAGAGTTTAATAGAATTTGATACTTTCGTCATAACTCATGGCCCCTTCACCAGCGTGGATAATGGTCAGTTCATAAATTTATTTATAATATTACGATGCAATGATATTCTTGTTTTTTCAATCGAGGAATAAGTAAATGATTTATTTCGATGTACCTTAGAAGCTGCGGAAACGAGTGGCACAAAACGAAGAAGTACAGGACCTAGTGGAAGAACTGATGCCAGTACTGCGCTGCAGAATAGGAGATTCAAGCAACCTGCATATTTTATTCCAGAATTGGCACACGTGGTTGCGCTTTGCGATGAAAGGATACCTTTCGTAACATTAGCACAAGAACTGACCAGAAGAGATATAGCCCATCAAGGTCTTCAAGTAGAAGCGAATGCTACCGCATTAGTGTTAAAATTAGTTCAATTACCAGCACCTTCGGCAACGATAAGTTCTAGTTGTGCATGGTATGCACTTCTTAAAAGATTACTAAGTGTTTCGATCAGAGTTCAGGGTAAAGGTATGGCTAAAACATGGATGTGTGAGTTTGTATTTTACGGAAGCCCTTTATCTAGCAGCCACCCAAAAGAACAAGGTAATAATAAATTAGTAACTACTTTTCAATAAACAACACTTGCAGATATCCAAATGCTTTAATGTAAATTTGTTCACCTACACTAGGTCTACGAAGACCAGTATATATGCAATACGAAATGGGAACAGCAGATACTGTGTCACGCACAGTAGATGCGTTGCTAAGTGATTGGGCGCAAATTGTACATCTTTATTCTATTGTTCATGATTTGGCAGAATATTTCAAAATGGGTACACTTTGCTATTTTATTGAACAGTTTATACGAATAGTGTATACGATAAGAATGATTGATTTAGTGTTTTATACATTACAGAAAAATATAATCTGCGTAACATGGTTAGTATAAAATGCTACAATTACAGTAAGTTAGTTTTAACCTACGGTCCTAATCGCGGAGCTACTGTTACTGTGCAATGGAGTACCAATGACAAAGCGTTCAAATTGACTTTCGGAAAAAGTAATTATTATTTTTAAATTTATATCAATCTTACATATATGAACTATTAGAAACAGGTTTATGGTGATTTATGAAAATTGTATGGATACATAGGTCCAACCAGCACGACCACAAACGCTCATTCTATCATGAAGGAACAACTTGAGGCTCATTTGAATAGGCACAGAAATTTAGCTCAGCTTATACACATTCTGCATGAAACACTTCAACCACTTACATCGATCAATAAATTACCCACAATTCCACAGCTTTGTGTTTACAATTCGGTATGATTTTAATACAAATCTTCTTTTCTTGAAATTGTTATGTGTCAAATATTGTGCTCTTTGGTGTTACTAAACTACACTACTCAATTCTATTTTGTTTCTACAGAGACCTCAAGTACCTGTACAAACTTTCACTATTATGCCACAATGTGTAACTCTAGTCAGAATTGCGTATCAGGGAATGTATTGCTTAGAACTTCGCCTACGAGGGAGTGGCCTAGTGAGTCTACGAGACGGAGCATACAGTCGCTTCGATAGAAGCTATGTTGTAGATGAGTTCACTCCAACTCAAGGCCTCAAGGTAAGAACATTAAAGTTTAACACATTCGAGTACAATGTACTTTGACAAGATTCTCCTTAGTAGCCGACAGTGTTTTCTATCGACTACTTGTATTTGAATATTTTGATGGAATCGGTGGCGGATTACACATTTTTTACTCGAGGTTGAATTCAACGGTTATTATATGCCTTTAGACATGTTATTCTACAGTTGGTAGCTCTAATAGAACGACTTCTTTAAAGAAAGGTATTGTGTGTCAACGTATGGGTCATTGGAGTCGACTGTGTTCATTTCTTTTCGTATACAAAAAATTACATAACTTTTGTTAAATTCGCATTATATATTGTATTGTAACACATGTTGCATTGTTTATTGTTTGATTAGCTATTTATTTGTGTTAATTGCGCAGGCGTTTCTCTCCAAATATGTGGATGAGAGTGCAGTTTCCCGTAGAAGATCTCAGTCTGAGGATGACAATCCTCCTTCTCCGGTGACAATGGATAGCGATGGTGGTAGCGGAAGTGGCAACGTGGGTTTTCTTAGTCATCACAGAAGTGGGCCTCAATCACCTGCACAACAGAGGGACGGATTAAGATTTCATCCACCTCTTACACCGCCTTCTGGTAGTAATCCTCATACTCCAGCTAGTCCACACACTGCTAATATATCGCAGGTAATTATTATATTCAGATTCAAAGATATATACTAGACTTAGAAACAAGATGCTTTTCATAGTTCGTATTATATTTTGTATAGACAAACCAACATCAAAGTTTTGGAAGTAGTCCAGCCACTTCTTTCAATTTGGCGTCACCACCATCGCTACCACCCAATACACCCAACATGCTACCACATCCTTCGCCTGGTTCTGGCCTAGTTGCTAATAGTCCTTTAAATCCAATGCATGTTCCTAGTCCTGCTGGATTAATGCCAACGTCTTCACCAGGGCCATGTAGTAATGTTCAAGTAGGACATTCTCCGGCAGGATCCTTTATGCAAACTGGTAAGAATTGATTCAACAAATGATTTTTAATTAAAAATTGTGATCTATTGGAAGCGTCTCGAGAATGAAATACCTTCGCTAGGAGCGGTTTATATTTTTTTCATTCAATTAAGATAGGTGGTGATTTTAAAACTAATTATGGATTTGATTCTTTAATCAAAAACTATGCTCAAAACGATCTTTTGATGTTATATGGCATATACATCATAGTATTGTAAATAATTTCGCAAAATGTAGAAAATTTTACATTCATGTATACAAGTTTGCTGTATACGTTCCGTCTACCACAGAATGCATTTCGAAAGTTCTATTTGTAAAACAACAATTCATATTCGCATTGAATTATATATTGTACTCGTATATTGTTACAAATATAGAAATAATTCGATGGATTCATTCTCGAAAGGCGGAGTTATCATAATATACATTTACATAATACACAGTGCTTGGTGAATAGAGCTTATTTAGCAATTTAGTCAATAAGATTTATAATAAAGTATATTATAATATACTACAAGTATGACACGTTCAGTTTGCTTTTGTATATCTATTTGGGTTTCTTTTACTACATACGTGCAATATTCTATTAGTAACATTGTTCAGAAAACTCACATTTTCGGCAGCTGTTTAACTGTAATATAATAATTGTGAGATCTATAATTCTAATTATTATTTAATTAGGACATATAGATGGAAGTCCATTTCCATCGTCACAGAGCATGGCTTCACCAGCTGCATCTAATTGGCCTGGATCACCTAGTGTACCTAGACCATCTCCAGCGCGACCTGCCCAGAGTCCAGGACATGCCGCATTGCATAGTCCTCAAGCTTCTGATCATAAAGTTGGGACTCATATTTCAAGAGTACTTCCACAACGTTCATGGGCAGGCGCCGTACCTACACTTTTAACTCACGAAGCTTTAGAATTGCTCTGTTGTCCTTCTCCACACCCTTCTGGACTCCCTGGACCTGATCTTTCGCCACTCGAAAGATTTTTGGGGTGTATTTATATGCGCAGACAGTTTCAACGGTTTATACAAACTGATGAATGTGTACGAATACTAAGTTTATAAATTTTATGATATACATCATATCCGTTTTAAGTGTCTCACGTGATTATTTCTATAATTATCAGAATTACGAAAAAATGTCTCAGATGAAAGTTGTATGAGATCGAGGACATATTATGATGACAGTTGTTTTACCTTGAGACCAAGTTGGAATGTCTTATGAAGCTCACATTTTTTAAAATGGATTTTAAATGGATCCCTATATTTTTTACTGCAGATTCTTGTAGCTAAAATTGAGACGTTTCCAAAATACTATCTACCCATGTATTTTGCGCAAGCCGTCTTTGAGTTAGTAACTTTCAACGTTTATGTGCCAGCGGCATTATTAATATCTTAATTGCCATTACATTCAATCCGAGGATCTCCATCCGTACCATCGCTACTAGTGCCGAATATTACAAAAAAAGTCATTTTAAACTATTTAGCCCCACTACAGGACAGAACATTTTTCCTCGTGATTATGATCGTATGGCATTTGCATGATCGATATCGGAAGAAGTTGGAGATAATGGGAACGTCATTCGTTACCTTATGGTAAATAAGTGGCTCATTGCGACCGATATCGCCAAATTGTTCACTGTGCAATTTCTTCCTGTTGGGGTACTTGAAACGGATAGAATCTCTGATAATTATAGAAGTAACCAGGTGTAGCCGCTTAAAACGGACATACTGTTTATTGTATTTGAGAAACACAATTTACAACATCATATACATTTCAAATCTTTTTTATAGCTAACTGCGATAAACAGCACGGAACCAGGAGTTGTTCATTTTAAAGTAGAAAGTTTACAGTGTCGAGTTGGATTAAATCCACAACACTTGCAGTCACTTCATATAAAAGTGCAACCTCTCCCAGAACATAAAGATCAGTGGACTCTAGAGGAATTACAAGTAATTCTTTTATTACAAATATATAATTTCTACTTTACGTTCATTGTGATACTTCTCTGCGTTGTTTACAGATTATAGAAAAATTTTTTGATACAAGAGCAGCAGCACCACCGTATAAACCGAATACACTTTCTGGTTTCGGAAGAATGCTAAATGTTCCATTTAACGTGCTGAAAGATTTTGTACAAATTATGAAATTGGAATTGGTACCTGGCTTAGCACAACAACAGCAACTTAAGTGGAATGTACAGTGGTGTTTAAGGATTCCTCCTTCTGGAACTTTAATCGTTCCTACTGGAATGGCTGCTGTGCTCGTTTGTAGAAATAAAATTCTTTTCTTTGTACGTACATGCAATGTTTATTGTGCGAGAATTACCATACATATTTTATAAAGTGGTACATCGTACGTGATGTATTAATGTACTATTTCTTTATGCTATAGTTACAAATAACAAGAATTGGATTACCATATCAAGGAGAAACTCCTTCGCTGGTTTTACCGTTAGTTTATGATGTTAGTACAAATTTGACACAACTAGCGGAAAAAAGGGATCCTAGTCCGGCTTCTGCGATGGCCGCAGCATCTTTGCAATTAAAAAGATTCGCCGAGTATGGTGCAAATCAATCTGAGTGTTCTCTTTTCCCTGCTGTTAGGGATTTATTAGCCAACTTGACTCTTCCTTCAGAGCCTCCAGTAATGTCTCAGGTAAGTCAAAAATATATGTTTATAATATCATATAGCACCGTTTTTGTTTTTTATGATGAAATACATTTCAATTTGTGAGAGAGTAATTTTCATAGTCTACAAAGCTAGGTCAGTCGTGTCACAAAACCTTACGCCAAACCTAATATTTTACATACTTCTGGCTAATACTTTTTGTTTTGCGTTATTAAAATGTATTATTTGGTGGAAAATCCGAAATATTTATTAATACTGTTTACATATTATTGACATCGTTTCTCTTAATACAGTAGATTCCGATTAATAGGGACGCCGGTTAATCGTGACCGCCGTTTATTCGGGACAGATACTGAAGAACGGAAACAAACTATTGCTTTTGACTGCCTGTTGAAATTCGCTTTATTGGGACAAATTCGTCCGGCCCGATGTGTCCCTATCAACCGGAATCCACTGTATTAAAAAAACAGCCATTTTGCGAATTAGTTCGAAATTATGGAAGTAATCGATTTAATAATAGGACAGCCATTTTTCATTTATTACAGCAAATTGGTTTCATTTTATCTTATTACAACAATATTTTACTCAAAATGGATTGAATTTCTTAAATAGTTAGGTTAGGAATTTTCATTAGTAATAGCTACTTAACAATTGATATAAGAATAGTTTTAGAAGAACTAAATAAATTAAACCTTTGCGGACGGGACGATTCGAAGCCAATCATACCGTGGGACCGAACTACAAATATTCGCTAAAAATCTATATACATGTCCTACACAATAGTATGTCGTTACTTCAATTATTTACATAAATTATATCTTTGCTAGTAAAACAGAGTATCTAATTGTTCCATGCATCGAGGATATATTCATTTAAAATAGCAACTTAGCGTAGCGAAAGGGCTAATAATATAGTGTAATAGTAGTAAAACGATTAAAGTCGGCATTATATTTTATTGTATAAATAAACGTCCAAAAACTAATACCTACAGGTAGTTCCATCACCAGCTGGTGGACAGGTAACACCAACGCAGCAGATTCAAAGTCCAGCAATGCAATTGCATTCTCCTATGGCTGGAAATCAAGGTCCACCGCAGACACCATATGGAATTCAAGGTATGCCTCCAATGGGCATAATGGGTGGACCACCTCAATAGGACATGCTTTACTCTCCTAACCCCTTCTGTTTACCGAATCAGTCGACTTGGATCAACTGAATCGTTTGCAGTGTCCATTGATAGAGGTATAACTTTTGTTTTAATACAATAGACGATTTGGGGGAAATTATAGGAGAGTTGCTTTGCCAAGATATATTTTGTAAAAGTTAATTAGAAAATGTAGTTGTAAAAAAGAATTGCAGCTGCAACTTTGTTCATACAGATTTATATTCGTTACAGATGCACTGTTAGTGTTAGACTTAACGATAGACGGACCAAATTTGATCCTATAATAATTTATTAAATTAATGCAATTTAACTTAATAAATTCCATCTATTGTTTACTTATCTCGCACTTTTTATCTATAAATGTACATTCGTTCTATTCAGGTTATTCTAACTGTTTGCATAGAAAATGATACCTCAAATTGTTTTTTAAAGTACAAATAATGTTCAATATGTCTTTGAGTTTATAATTATTGCATTGCATAGTTAACAGATTTTTTGAATTCTTTATAAAAAAAATTTAAACCCTTGTGTTTTTTTACACTTAGGCCATTATTAAGTTTCCCTAATTTAGTAAGCTATGGAACATTGTAACAATTATTACTAAAATATTCTTTTTATTACAAAACAGTGACTGTGATACTAGTTCAATCATAGAATAAACGACTTTTATGGTTTGTATAGATTATAGAAGATTATATAGAATAATCAATCAAAAACATTCATGTAATTTGCGAAATGTATAAATTCGTAGATATAATTTAAATTTAAATCATCTTAATATTTATAATTACGCATGATGCTCACTTTACGATCCTATCTAACAATAATCTAGAAAGCTAACTCTGGTGCTATTAAACTATATATAAGAATTTTAACGAAATGACGGTAACAAATTGTGGTGTTAAAATTATCAAATACGTTTATATTAACAACATATTCAATGATCTACAGAGATATATACGTTGTTTTAATCATTGTGCTTAACAAGTATTGTATTCTTAATTTCGTATGTCTAGTATCTCACTTGTAAAATTATATTCTATTTGTAAAATTCTTTTCAGCTTTACTGCTTCAATAGCTGAGTAATACTTCAGTATTACTTACAAAATAAACGGTATTAAAGATTGGAATCGTATAAGTTGTATTTTGCGCGCATCATGAATTACTTAAATTTAAGTTGTGTATTTATTACGTGCAAGAAGTTTATGTCTATTATTTTTGAGGCAATGATGTATATGTATACTATTAAAAGATATTAATTGTATAATTACAAAATGAAATTCAAATATTCAAACATTGATGTCACATGAATAAAGGAATTTTATTTATATTATCAAAGTTATTCAGTACGTTTTTACATATGTGTATGCATTTGCCGCCAAAAGTTAAGAAACAGATCAATTTCACATAATTCAGAAAATATTCATCATTAAATGACGGGAATAAATTAATATTACTCAATGTATGAGAACGATATGACTTTATATGTACATTAGAAAGTGTAAATATCTAGTAAAACATTTCTTACTTAATTTTCAACTATTTACTTTGTTTCTTAATTTTTGTCGGCAAGTGTATACATATGTATATATGCTTGTATAAAATTGGTAAAATACGCACATAATAACATTTCATTAAAATTTTCATTAATTTCATTGGTAAAATACGATAATTTTTATGACAAATTGTAGTTTTTCATATAAATTAGGAGGAGTTGGGGAAAAATGTTCTCTCTTACAAAGAATACAAAATCTTTATCACGAATCTTGTACACTATAAAATAATGTAAAATATAACATACATTATGAAACATTACAAATTTTCATATAGTTTTTAGTTTTCTTGTATAAACAGTGAGATTACAATATGTGTTATCTATACATATTAATGTAATAAGTAAATGAATCTTAATAATATAATGCTATGTAGTATTCTGTATTAATTA
The DNA here is from genome assembly GCA_951802735.1 of Nomada hirtipes. NCBI lineage: Eukaryota > Metazoa > Arthropoda > Insecta > Hymenoptera > Apidae > Nomada > Nomada hirtipes. Next base: position 4,872,538 of record OX637919.1, on the reverse strand, counting down.
TTTTATACATATGTACAGGGTGTACAGTCTAAGAGGATCCACCATTTTTTAGGCATTTCTAAGAATCTCACAAAAAAAATGTTCGAAATAAAAGCTAATCAACCTCAATTTAACTACAAACTGTAATGAAAAGAATGTTCAAAATTTGCTTTTCACTCAAATTTTACGGACACTTTTATTTTTGTGAGTGGCACTATTATACTTTTGACTGGATAGTAATATAGTTGACACCAGGACGAATTCAACGACCTACTACACTATGATCTTCACACGAGCTTGAATTCAGAAATTTTTGCTCTATGGTTGGAAACATTAATATGGAAAATTCTTTTATTTCAACTGACTTACATATTCAAAGCAATACTAGATCTGTCAAAATAATAAGTTTATTAAACATCAACGAAATAAATTAAATCTATGGCAATAAAATAAATTTCCAGACTAGCATTTCCAAACCATTGAGCAAAAGTGTCTGAATTCAAGGGTATATGAAGGTCACAGTGTAGTAGATTGAATTCGTCCTGGTGTCAACTACAACATTATCGAGTCAAAAATACACATTTCTTGAAATTTTGTTTACTGCAGATTGTAGCCAGGTTAAGGCTGATTAACTTTTGCTTCATACATTCTGAGACATTATTGGAAAAGCCTAAGAAATGGTGGATACTTTTAGAGTGTACATCCCTGTATACATATACATAAACAAAGTAGTTCAACGCAAGCATATGTAGCCTTTTTCATGAACACTTACTTTTTAACTTTGTTCCTTTACTTTTGTACTAGATTTTCTTATAAAATTAAATAATTTTTTCATTAAATAGACAACTCTTTCATTAGATTTAAAGCTAAATTATTGAGCACTGTGCTTGAGTAAATAAAACAATTTGTCTAACTGAAATTTTTATATCATCTTTTAATTAATATGCCAATTAAACTGTATGTGTTTAAATAATCACGAAGTATTCATATAAACTGCGTAGATTATTGCTCAATTTTATTAACATCGTTGAAAAGGATGTAATAAAATATAGTCGAGTAGGTGGTGAACACATATCCTGGGCTAGTTTGAAGTATGTTTAAGCCAATGGTATACTTCTCTGATGATAGGAGCCAAGAAGGTATGAGAGGATTCACTGTTATTGTATCTGGTCAACAGCAGCACCAACAAGTTAAAACTGCAAACGAAAATGTTTTGTGTGCGCGGTATGAACTGACAAATGATTGCGTGAACTGCTCCAGTTCATTACCATTAGATTCTCCTTAGACGTTGTTACAGTAAAAAAAAACGTACAAGCTTTAGTAAACTATTGTACCATTATATAAGTGCACAAAATCTACTTTACAATAGTTTTACTTACGTATACGGTCAACGCGTTGAGTGCCGGGCAAAATTCACATTGTTCGTTAACTTTGTGGCCTACCGATGGTCCATCTTTCTGCATTTGTTATATGTATTTTATATAATATGTATTATAGTATTATAAAAATATAAAAATATTTTTTCTTACGGCGAATTGATTAAAGTGGTTCGAGTATTATAGAAAACTCAGCGTGGACCATCGGTGACTTAACGTGCTAAAATTAGTAAAAAATATACGTTCGGCAGAATATTATTACTACAGTTATTAAAAAACAACAGAAAATGAGAAGCTGGCAATGAAAATATTGTAATTCAAATGTCTGCGAGAATCATTTGAATTTTTAGTCCAATACGTATATATATATATATATATATATATATATTATTTTGGTTTCAGTTAGTGAATATTTAGAGTAATACTGATAAATATACCAAAATCAAACATTGTTCTCTATCTTTTTATAGAAATGAAACGTTCAATAGTATAGCTGTAGCTTGAAAATAGTTTCCTTTCGTTAGCTTTAATTTTCTTGTTAAATGTTCGCATATCTATACTATCAGTTGTGTTGCACTCAAACATTCCAATGAAACACTTTTTATCGGTTAAGAGGCATCAGTGAGTAGTGCAAGCCTACCGTGTTGCGGTCGCCAATAGCAGCAGGCCAAATGCAGAGCTAAAATAATAAGCAGGATTTCAATGAATGCTAATCCAGCTGCAACACCAATTACTATGACTGCATTTTCTTCGATTGTCCTCACTATTGCTCCATAACAACCCTAAAATATTTGCGACATTATTACAATGTTCTTTGGTATAATACAGTGAGCCTTTAAACTGATTCAATTCTCTATTTGCCACAGCAATTTAAATACTCTCTGACCTGTTTATAATAAGAATTATTTGACGTAGGGCTGATAGGGCAGGATGGATCTATCAAGACCGTGTTTTCTTTCATACAACATGCTTCAGGAACAATCTTCTCCGTTGATGTCCAGTTTGTGCTCTCCTGGAAGTCTAGATAATTTTCTACTCCGCAACAATGAAGCTGCACATAAGAAGTATGTTTTTAAATGCTCGTTAAATGCAAATATTATGTGTAGTGGTCATTCAGTCATTTAGACTTATAAAACACTGCAAAGATTTGTGTTTCCCTTAATCATTTTAGCCAATTAATTAATAAAAATTGTAAAAACCTGTGTCATTATGCCATCCCATGTCACTGTAATAGTTTCTGCTTTATCAACGTTACTTGCATAAAACTTGATGGTAGATTTCAGAAAATCTTGTGTGCTTTTCTCTGCCTAGAAAGATAATTAACAAATAATATAATTAGGACATTTTCTATTTCAAATAAAAAATGTGTTACTATATTTCATAGTAAAATAATCCTCACGTCTCCTTGAAGTCCAAAGGCCAAGCCAACCACAACAGACTCCAAGATCAAAACCAGGAGAATAAGGACACCATACTACAATTAAACACTTGCATGTATTGTGTGCTATAAATGTTTCCCTTCTGAGGCTAAAAAAAAGCACTTACAACACAGAGAAGACACCGCGATTCAAACATTGCTCCACAGTATCCAAGAAAACTGACCAGGAAGGTCAACGCTCCTGTCAAAATCAAGATATACGATATTACCCTGATGACATCAGCGTCAGTTTTGTTCTATAACAAAGCAACTTGATTTAAATTTGTGATTAAGAAACATCATCAAACTGTAAAATAAATCTTTGTAACATTTAGAGGGTCGTACAGCTAATTTTATGGTTTCAAGTTCTGGAAAAAATTAAAATGACTCTAAAACGGTAGCAAAAAATAAATAAATAAATAAAGAGAAATTAGAAAAACTTTCTATGCCTATGTCAATAGTTCTGAATAACGCTACAGGAAAGTCGGAAAGTCACGATAGTAGTTCGAAGCTTGACAACGCATTGGAAAAGACATATCTTATATACAGGGTCCGGCGGAGTCTCTTTTCACGCTTTTAATGGGGGGTTGGTGGGGTGATTCTGAACAACTTTTTCCTTTACCAAAATGTGGTTTGCAGCTTCATTTTTGAGTTATTAATGAAAAACACTGGCCAATCAGGGCGCCCGTAGAGCGCGCGCTCAAGCGCGTGGCTCTCAAACGCGCTCGGTCGTGGCGTGAGTCAACGCGTTTCTTCGTGACCACAACCAAGTGCGGTTGAGAGCCACGCGCTCGAGCGCTCTGATTGGCCAGTGTTTTTCGTTAATAACTCAAAAACGAAGCTTCAACCAACATTTTGGTAAAGGAAAAAGTTGTTCAGAATCACCCCACCAACCCCCCATTAAAAGCGTGAAAAGAGACTCCGCCGGACCCTGTATGCATACATAATATACTAATTTTGGGAAAAGGTCGACACACTCTTTAACTCTTATACTATGAAATTCGCTGGCCCCCAAAAAGTTAAAAGCTTTACCGTGAAAAAAAGTTTTCACTATAATCTGACAATAACATTATGCATATTCTATTAGATTATGTGTATAATACTAGGTATACATTTCATTTTAGATTGTAGTTTATACAAAAGAGTATACAGCTAAGCCTCCTATAACACGGTGAATTCGTCCTATGTTATGCTATATTGAAACCATGAAGTCATACAAGTCAGGAAAATGTGTTATATCGAAACTTCGAAACCATGTTCTCAGAGTGCCATGTTATAAGAGGCTCGCTTGTACATATTTTCCTAAGACAGGATTTATGAATATTCCATTGTTTTCTAAATTGCATATTGTAGAATTAGTATAATCAGATTTTGATTTACGTAGCAATGTATAAAGACTAGGGGCTTTTCTTTAAATTTCCCGATGTAAAAGCTGAAAAATGTTTCATACAATGAGGTCGAACAACGTGACAGAGTATAGTGCTCATTAAGGATAGGCGCGCACTGACGATCTTCTAATGGCATGATCTAAAAACAGTTGCTGCCATCTCCAGTATCAGAATGCATACTATGTAAACAACTTGTACTTTTGCTGTCTTTCTACGATTGCAAAAAGGAAGGCGGACGGAAAATTTTTGCGCTCATCTAATTGACATTCAGAGAAGTCTTGAAACGAAAATTGTGTGTAACCTTGCAATCTTTAAGAGAACACAGGGGAAAGATTTTAAATTATTTTAGGACTAGTTGAATCCTTTCTGTAACAGGCTACTGACTGATTCCTGAATTTTACATAGAAAAAATATGCTAGGGAAAACATCGACTCTTATACAGTCGCTGGTCATCGGAATTAGGATATTTTTTGCAAATTTGAAGGACCTGAGCAAACTTTAGGAACAAAGTTTATTAACTCTTAAGATTTTACATAGATGCATGTTAATCTCTTATTTGTATTTTTTGTATCTTCATTCGTTCACCAAATATGTAGAATTTTTGTAGCTAATGTGGTGACCGGAAATTAGTATGCAAGTGATTTGGGTAAGCTCTGAAGATTTTCAATAGCATTTAAGTCGGCCGAATCGATTGACCGTGAAAGTAGACTTTCACAATATTAACAGTTTCAGACCTGAGTGGCCGCAAAATAGTCATTTGAGTAGATTCTCACAAAATGTCACGTAACAAGTGACAAACGTCCGCTATGGTAAAAAGTAAAAAGTCACATGGGTGGCGACATACGCCCGATAAGAGTTAATAAAAATAAAGTAACTACTACGTATACAGTGGCGGTCAGCTACTTGAGACCGCTTGATAGTTCGGTGAATACACCTTGCACATGTTTCATAAATTAAAATTTTCGTAGGTTAAACTCATATATTATAATCTCTGAAAAATATTGTACAGTAAATTACAAAAATAGAATCTGTATACTGGGTGAACTATTGTAAATATTGTACAGTAAATTACAAAAATTGTATATTTAACACTACAAACTACATATATTTCTAACATTTCCTTAGCTGATGTCGTCATAACAGCGGAAAACTACTTAAGACCGCATTAGAATAGTATTATAGATACAGTTTAAATTCAGGAAATTTAGAACATTTGGACAAATAAAACTTAAAAGGTAATTAATAACGCGTTGGTCCTCCTTTTTGTCGCATAACTTCCTCGCAGCAACGCCTTGGCATTGAATCAATTAAACGACGACATCGCTGGACTGGAATATTACTCCACCCTTCTTCAATAACAGCGTAGAGTTCATTTAAATTTTTGGTTTCTTGCGTTTAACATATTTTTCGACATCTATCCATAACATCTCAATGGGGTTGAGATATGGAGATTGCGATTTTATCCATTTAAAAATTGTTTAACCCTGCGAACAGTATGTTTCGGGTCATTGTCAGCTTGCAAAATCCAATTTTCTGGCATTTGTCTATTTTCAAATGGAAGCAGTACTCCATTTAAAGTATTCATGTATACGTATTGGTCCATAATTCCATTAATTCTATGAATCGGACCAACACCTTGCAACGACATCGCTCCTCAGACGTTTGCCGATTCTCTTCCTCCTTTTACGGTTGATTTTACACACGTTGATGAAAATTCTTAGTTAACACGGCATCGAACATATGTTTTGCCATCCGAACCCATTCTGTTAAATTTGGACTCATCGGTAAACACAATTTTTGACCAATCAGCTACCGCCCAGTGCCGATGTTCTTTTAGCGAACTGCAAACGTAATTTTCTGTTGCGTTCAGATATGAGAGGCTTCTTGCGAGCAATACGACCCATAAGATTAATTCTTCTTCATTTAATCTTCTCCGCACTGTCCGGACATTAATTTTGCAACTAATTTCAATACCAGATTCATTGAGAACTTATTCAGCTGTTTAATGTCGATCAGCTTCAGAGATGCGATGAACAAGTCGATCATCTCTGACTGTTGTTTCCGAGGCCTTTCTTTCCGTGACACATTATTCACTGAATCTGTCTTTGATATGAACTGCTTGTACTTGCTTGTACGCACGCCGTTTTGAAATATTTAATGTTTCAGCGATTATCGAAAATGAGTATTCCTCATCTCTGAAGAATTTAATTTGAATTCTCTGCTCAGGAGTAATATTCTTTCTTCGAGTCATGATTGCACACTGATTTGTAATTGTTTATATTCTTGAACACGTCGGACTATAGCAACCATGTCCACAAGGATAGTAATTAAGTGAATGGTGATAAAAACCTATCGGTCTTAAGTAGTTGTCTGCTGTTATAACGACATCAGCTAAGGAAATGTAAGAAATATATGTAGTTTGGAGTGTTAAATATACAATTTTTGTAATTTACTATACAATATGCTTCAGAGATTATTATACATATGAGTTTAACCTACGAAAATTTCAATTTATGAAATATGTGCAACGTTTATTTGCCGAACTATCAAGCGGTCGTAAGTAGCTGGCCGCCACTGCATGTAGAATACGTATTCAGCAATAATTTGGGCAGCTAAGAACAATTTGCCATTCACGTTCAGGCGTTATACGTACAAGTTAGGAAAGAGAAATGTGTGCATGTGGTCCTAATTCGATGACCAGGGGCTATACTGTGGTGGAAATAAAAATACAAGTATGCTTTTAAATAAATAAATAAATATAACTGATAGTTATTGAAAGTGAAGATTTGTGCTGCAGAGGTATTGTCGAAGGCAAGTTAGGAGGCAAGTTAGAAGGCAAGTGGGGTATTGTTGAGTGGTATCAAAAAAGCCCTCATGCCGCTACTCTGGACTTTTCTAGGGTTTGTCTCACTTGGCGTGAAGGTTCCAAAAAATTAACTCTAATATTGGAGTTATGAAGTGTAAGAGATGGATAGCTTGTTTGAATTTGTATGTTTGCTAACAATTGAATTCATTTCACTACATCCTCAATTTCTTTTGTAACATTTACTTTTTTATTTTGCAATATGTCGTTTAGCCTACATGAAATTTGCAGAAAGAAAGACAGTATCGACAAGAAAAAATATTGGTACGCCTGTATCTTCCTCATTCATTTTGCGTAATATGTATTCTTATTATTTACAGTGCTGTTTGTGTGGTAGGAGTAATTTTTTTCTCAATTTCCTTTCCATTACTCTGACCACTGTTTGAAAAATGTTAATTGCTTGATGTTTTTCATTTTGCTTTCCATTGGATTATCTAGAACTAGTAGGTGCTTGCAAGATATATATATTTTTGTAACGACAATGATAATGATAACAATAACAGACTGTAATTTATTACAAAATGCAAATTTCGCATCGAAATTAATTGCATCGCGTCTTTAAGCCATCAAATTAAAAAATTATTGAATAGTAATTTTGTTTCTATTAAAAGTTATCAGTAGGTCCTTTTACATTTATTATTTATCATTTGAAACCAGTTCTTTAATGAAAATGTTTCTTTGAAAATTCCATCTAAACATCTAAGGAGAAGTAACATAATGATTTTTTAATAAAACTTTATATACATTCTTCTGTTTTCTCGTGATAATTCTAACTATCCCCGGGACTTTTAATTCGACAGTAAGATAATTAAAAACTGAGTATCGCATTTGATTAAAAGTTAACTTAATTGATGCACAAGTAAAATTTGTGGTGCACGCTAATTCTAAGATATTATATTGTATGATATTATACATATTGTATTATTGTGGGATTGAAAATACTGCGTTACTGTTTATATACATAGAATGATTTCGAGGTGTGAAAGAAATATGTTTGGAGCTGAACACTTGAGATGATCGTGTGAATTTGGAGCGCTCGGCCACCCAAGGATTCGGGTGAACATGACCGACTGCCGCCAAGGAATGTCCGTAGTAGTGTGTATCCTAAATGAGTGAGAGCAAATGAGGAACAGAATGAGAGAGAAACTTAGGGTGAAAGAATGTAGAGTGGATGATGCGTACGCGGGGCAGAATTGTGATAATTGTTGAAGAGAATCGTTTTGTGAATTGTAAGAGAAAACTTTTGGAGAATTGTGTGAATCGTTTCTGAGTAGTGATAGAGAGTTGTCGTGTGTCGACATTTATTAATAAAATAGTCAATATTTAATTGAAAATAATCCCTACATTATATTTTATTAGATTGATTTTTAGCAACTAAAATTAAATGAGAACATGGTTATTCCTTACGAAGATATTCAATTTGTACTAAAATAGAAAAAATGGTAGAATTATACACACGATGCATGTGTAGGATGTTTCTGCAGCTGTATAATATAGATAGAGGATAGAAAATAGAAATATGTAGATCATACATACATATAGGTAGGGTTGCTAGAATATCTTTTTTAAAGGGAATATGTTCTCTTCTTTGATATGAGAATTTTTACTAAATTTCGGTTAATATGCGAACTTAAAGCTGTAAACTCTCATCATTTAGTGCTACTAATAATGTTGGAATTTTGTCAATGATAGGGGCACAATGGACGGAAGAACGGAATAGGTTGCATGCATCAACAGTCAAATCAATTGTAACTGTGACATATAGTTACAAGAATATTTCTGATGAGATTAAAAATAATACAAATTTTCTCAACAAAATATGAAACATCTAATGACTAAAAATAATTAACATTAATTAAAAAAAATTTGAACGTTTGAAAACAATGTTTCACAAAGAACCAAAAGATTCTAATAAATTTATTTAATGAATAAATATTTTTCTCCTCATATTACTATATAGAAAGAAACTAAATAACCGATTTTATTCGGTAGAAGGATACTTTATGTCACGAGTGCCAAACTGGTGGCCCATGTGCCACAGGGAGAAATTTCCCCTATTTTTCTGTATGGCTGAACCTCCGCACCTACTGAACTCTGACGGCGCAGTAGAATTCCCCCGCTCTAGTCACCACTACAACCATACTCATATACATATGTACATATATGCTCAGCGCTCAGCGATGCAGCAAAATAGGGAAAATTTCTCCCTGTGGCCCATGGGCCACCAGTTTGAGTTTGACACGCCTGCTTTATCTTATGCTATGTTAGTTTATTCGGACGCGACCTCTCCACCCAACGAAACTGATTTTTTGTGATTGATATCATATTTATGAATATATAAATAATATATAAGAATAATTTATTTTTCTACAATTGTGCAATTTTTTTCTTAATAACTCTGTGTTCATTTCAATTAATTGCGTAATGTTCTTTTTTATTTGAATTGTTATCTTTATACATTCAGGGTTTCTGGCAACCCTACTGTAAAGGCGGGTCCACACTTGTTACGTCTCCTTACACTGTTACCAAGATAACTACCTAGTCAAGTGGTCTAGAAGAGGTTTGGGAGCAAATGTGGAGTGTTTCTTGTTTCCTCGTAGCATTACTCGCTACTTGGTTCGGCGGATCGAGGAATTGTCGGTATTTTACCCGCTCCAAAGGAGCCAGTGAGCTGCAGTAGATGTGTGCACTCGTCCTTGCGCCACTGCCAATGTGTTAGCTCGCCCCTGAACTGCCGTACATGTGTGAACTCGTCTGTGCGGTGCTGTTCCTATGTATTGTAGACTGTTTAGGCCTGGGAGATGGGGCTCATTGGGCCTATGCCTATGAGATAGACCAGACCGTAAACCTAACCAGACCCCCTTGCCGACGTAGGACTGTTGTGAGTGCATGCCCGTGAGGGCTGAACTGCCCTCGGTCAGGTTTATGACGCGTCGAAAGACCTTTTGACTAGCCGACGCGTCGCGGCGGCTGCCGGCCGCGGTAACCACTTAAAGATTAAATGCCTTCGCATCGATAAGACAACACTAATGCAACAGTGAAACTTTTTTTTATTGTTACTTGTATCGCTATAGTTTTTTTTTAATATTGCTGAGATTGTGGTGATTAAAATGAGACCAAACACGATATAATTTGGATCATATTTGCTTTATAGTGCAACCCGTTTTTGTAATTTATCAACCGCAAATATAATCCAAATTGTATCGTGTTTGGTCTCATTTTAATCATCACAATGTCAGCAATATTTAAAAAAAAAAACTATATCGATATAAGTAACAATAAAAAAGTTTCGCCGTTGCATTAGTGTTGTCTCACCGATGCGAAGGCATTTAAATCCTTTACTGACGCCCGACTTCTCATTCCTCTCTTTCTTTCGCCCGCTGTCCCTTTCTGTGGCCGCCGATGCCGTTGCCTGCACGGTAGGCGGCTCGGCCGAAATTTCTAAGAACTCAAAGTTCACCTAAATTCGATAGACGCTCGCAACCGGTCCCGAATAGCGAGCGTCAAGCGAAGAATTACTGTGTAACTATTCAAGAGCTACTCAAGTACCTTCTTTGGAGCGGGTCACTATACCGACAGCGCATGGTACGACCGAACCAAGTAAAAAGTAACACTATGAGGTATCAAGACACACTTCACATTTCTCCCCAGACCTTTTCTAGACCACTTGACTAGGTAACAAATCACGGTACGGTAACGAATGTGGACGCACTTTTACGTGCAGAAGAATAGAAATGAGTCTCACACCAAATCTCGTTACCAAAAACTGACATCACGGGTGTCAGTAACAGAACTACGTAACAAGTTTGGACCCGCCTTTAGAGTCTTCAAATTGCGGGCGCTCTAGCTGGGCATCTGGGCAATATCACCGCAAGACCCGATAGAGCCCGTAACCAGCGAACACCGTACGATATCATAAACAAGGCACTTGAAGGCATTGCGTCGTGGGAACATGGGGTAGCCCGCCTTTTTGGCGACCACGATGCAGCGGGGCATTCTTTTACCGACCATCGAACAGAAAAGACCTATAGTCACAGGCATATATGTATATTGAATAAATAACAGCACGAGTTTAACGTTTAAAATAGAATAGCGTCTATTGTGTTTTACTCATTCTTTCCGGTCGTATCTTGAGTTTTGCGTATTCTGACACTACATATAGGTGATACATAGGACATTATAAACTAGAAAAAACATTCGAAGGGCAGGTAGGTTAAATAAATTGGGATTTCATTGTTAGGGGATTTTGTTTCAAGAAATAAAATACGCGTGTAACTTAACTTTCAACTTATCTTGGAAAACGAAATTTTTTTTTAGATAGGACATTTTACCTATGGAGGACAGTCTTGCGCAGCATTTCAATGCGAAAAACATGATAATAAACAAACATAAACACACTGATCATAATTGCTTCTCATTGTAGGTAAATCACCGATTAAAAATGTATCTATTTTCCCCAGGCTGATGATAACCACTATGAACGTGACACTGGCCTGCAATTTATTTACTCTTGGAAAATCCATTCTAATAGAAAGAATGTCTAATAAATCCTTATTCAAGGATACCTTACGAATACTTCACGGAACGAGAATTGAAACGTTAAACGTTAAAGTTTTTAGTTCCATTATGAAAAAGAGTTAATGTCAACCGTTAAGCTACTATACGCCACTATACATATGTCGTGGATCACTATAATAAAAGAGATGTGCATGTAAAAATGTGTAAATTTTATAAATTGCAGATATGTGTCAATTTATAAAGACGAGGAGCGTGAGCGGCTATCAATTCGACTTCTTTTGGCGAACTGTACGTTCGTTCTGATATACATATGTATGTATTTGTCCGTTGTAAATGTTTTGATTTAATCAGAAAAACTGTTCGTTATAGAATACCCCCACTGTACATATAACCGGCGGGCGGCCTTAGTTTCCAAGATACATATTTGTAAAAACTATTGTTACTACACATTGAAATTTGCCTATACGGACACGCTCATGGCAACGTCTGCGTGAGCATAGGACCGTCGCTTATCTACTATTTCTATAAACACATCGCGGCGAGCGGCGAAGAATCTGTATACCGGGTGAACTCATCGAAATTCTATCTCATAACGATGGGCTAGAAGGGTAGATGTCATATCTCTAAAGTTTGGGACATATTTGCATCAGTATGGGATGGGTTTGGTGTGGGCGGGGGAAGGGCAAAGGACCCCGCATCCCACCCGAAAAAGTCTAACCGAAACTCGTCTTTGATTCAGTGAAAATTAGATTTCGGTTAGGTTTTAGGTTAGCAAGGTTCGGCCCCTCCCCCGCAAACACAACCTGACCCAAACTAAAACATACATATACAAACAAATACATACATATATCCTAAACGTTAGCGATATGTCGTATAATATACCCCTCTTCTAGTCCATCCTCATGAGTTTACCCGGTATACAGATTCTTCGCCCGCCGCGCCGCCACGAAGTGTTTATAGAAACAGTAGATAAGCGTCGGGCCCATACTCCGCATACGTTGTCACGAGCGTGCACGTATAGGCAAATTTCAATGAAGTAGTAGCACTAGCTTTTTGCACGTAACTCGGAAATTAAGGCCGCCCGGCAGTTATATGTACAGGTGGTTGAACCGACAATACTCGTCTGGAAACACCCATACTGATCGCATGTACTGTCGAACTTGAAATGAAGAAGAAACAGCGACCCTGTTCAGTTTAGAACTTCTGTTAAAGTGTAATAAACTCTTTAAATATAACCAAATTGAACAATAAAATCAAGCCAGAGAATTGTATTCATGTTCTAATAATTATTTTGCTCCAAGTGAGTGTCACAGCAAGTGTCCGGTGACTTATGGACGGGAGTGTACATATACGGGGCGAATCACCTAACTTGACCACCTCGAATAACTTCTAAATTATACGTCTAGCAAAAAATTGTTAAATACGAAAGTTGCAGGGTATCGTAGGGGATACCATGCGATGTATACACTTGACTTTTGAGTCAAGTTTGGTTTGAGTGGAGATCTGAAGGTCAACTTTGTATTTTTAAATGGAATGCCCTATCTGCTTTGCAGCCGTTCGAAAGAGCATTAATTTATAAGTAAACGCGTATTAAACATTGTTTGTCCTAAAGCTAATAATTATACGAGATGTTAACGAAAGTTTGATCTACATAAGATCGCGTTGGAAGATTAATGTCGCAGAGTGATTCGTTTAGGATATTTAAAATATTATGCATAGCGTTAATAGCTACTTATCGAAATATATTAACAGAGATTTACAAAACATAACGGAAAAAGCAGGAAAACCGTTCTTGCGCATTGTGGCAATGTCCTGTCTTGCCCGGGGGTAAAATGGAACGCGTCCATTTGCATGTGTATGTAAAAATGAGCCCCAACTTGCCCCAAATGTTGCGTCGAAATTAATTCGACCATAATATCATTATTTATTTAGGGTTGCTATTCGTAAGCAGATAAATAAAAGGCTTAAGGAATTGTCTAACTGAGAGTATTCAAGAGACAATATGTTTGACAATTGTTACATACCTGTTACTGTTTAAAACGTGTCAAAGAATAAGAACACAATCGTAAGAATTAGAAATATGGCCGGAATAAACATTAGTTAATAGTTTCAATTACACTGTTCGACAAATTTCAACTTTTTTTTGATTTTGTAACCTTCAATATGCGTTTCGTATAGATTTTATTGTGCTGAATACGAATCTGCAATCCGTTTTTCTCCAGAACGTCCCATTTTTGAAAAAATCAATTTTGAAAAAAATCGCAAATTTTCAACTTTGGGAGTTTTTTGTACTTTTGCGGTAATCGGTATTCAGTTACGCTTGGTGCCAAATGATTCTTTGAAGTTTCACGAATAAAATGGTATATGTTGTTATTAGACTATAAGCATTTAAATGTGTTTAAATAATGATCAAAGTGAAAGGGGACACCGAAAATACATCCATTTTGGCTGATATCTTTCAGTTTATTTCAAAAACTAAGGGTCCAGGAGAAAATCTAACTATGCCACGCGATAAAGCAGACCTTTCTGCAAAGGAAAGCATCAACGGAAGTTACAAAATCATTTTCGTTTTTAATATCAAAGCGAAATAGTTTGGTAAAACGCGCGGCGGCAACAGTGACACTCAGCAGTAGTACTGCGCGTTTAGTGATTCCGCTACGCTGAGCGATGAGCCGCCGTCATAGAGCACCACTGTCGCCGCCACGTGTTTTGCCAAACTTTTTCGCTTTGATATTAAAAACGAAAATGATTTTGTAACTTCTGTTGATGCTTTCCTTTGCAGAAAGGTCTGCTTTATCGCGTGGCATAGTTTGATTTTCTCCTGGACCCTTAGTTTTTGAAATTAACTGAAAGATATCAGCCAAAATGGGTGTATTTTCGGTGTCCGTTTCACTTTGATCATTATTTAAACACATTTAAATGCTTATAGTCTAATAACAACATATACCATTTTATTCGCGAAACTTCAAAGAATCATTTGGCATCAAGCGCAACTGAATAACTATTACCGCAAAAGTACAAAACATTTCCAAAGTTGAAAGTTTGCAATTTTTTTCAAAATTGATTTTTTCAAAAATGGTACGTCCTGGAGAAAAACGGATTGCAGATTCGTATTCAGCACATTAAAGTCTATAAGAAACGCATATTGAAGGTTACAAAATCAGACCCGTGTTGAACAGTGTTATGAAACTATTGTCAACAAACATCTGATGCACGATTCAAGTGTTTTCTTTTGTCTTAAGTAACATGAAGGCACTGTAGTGTGAATCAAACCAAAGGATGGTGAGGCAACCCGAAAATTCAGAAACGTATGAAACTTTGCGTAGTAAGTAATGTACTTTTTTCAAGGGCTGACTTCACCCCTTAAAACCAAATTATGACACGAACGAAAAATGGGAAAAAATACTTTACTTGTACGTAAAGTTTCATACGTTTCTGAATTTTCGGGTTGCCTAACCTTCCTTGTAAGGTCAATTTCAAAGTCTATTTGCTTTTTTTCAATCAAATTAGCGGATACAAGTTATTTAAAATAACTACATGTTACGTATGCTCCATCGTAACCGAAAGATAGTAACAACAAGCATGGGGAAGTAAAAATGAAAGTAGTACGATACGAGCTTTAAACAGAAAGTGCCGAGCATGTTTTTGTCGGTAGTTAAGTAATTAGCAAGGCTTTCATATTAGAATCAGCGGACCGTGTATGGTCAAAAGATTGTTGTATTACTAACACGGTAATTGTTATTATGTTCGTTGTAAAAGGAATAACTTACACTTTGCGCATAGGCGTATTGTTAAATGTTATTCCTTTGAAGCCAATTTAATTTAATATTAAGATTAACAATGTTACCTTTCGATTAGTTCTTAAATTAGTTCTTAAAACAAAATTTTTTATTTTAAGTAAAGCACTTTTTTTTACCAGAGTGTCCGACTGATCTAGTTTACCGATGAGATCAGCAAACGAATTGCTATCGGCAAACAACCAAACTCCAACGGCCAATGCAGACCCCCCTGCTACCTGTAAACAAAAGTTTTGTTCCTCTTGAGAAAAATTACCAATTTTTTCTAAGCAAATACATAAATGGTTTGTTTTTGACAACAGAAACATTATAAATAGGTATTTTCAAATACTTATAAGTAAAAGAATAAATACAGTCGCTCTTGAGCAGTCAAACCGTGCAGACGTGTTTACTTTCGCTTGCGAGTACCTATCACCAGAAATTGTGTACACACTCTCTTATTTGTGTGACATGTCGGTGTGTGGATTAGCACGGTGTGCTGTCATACATCGACATCGAAATGAACCAGGAAGCGTATAACATCGACGGGAATCTCGACCAAAGTGAATTAACAATGGACTTCAACATGGAACCAAGCTGCAATCCAGGGAACACTTCAACGGCACAACCACCGAAATCTTACGCCTCAGCTGTTTCAACTACTTCTAACAGCATGTTTTCCAGTAAACAGCAAGCCATACTAATCGATGCCATTGAAGGTACACCTATCAAGGAATACGTACAAGCTATAGCTAAATTCACCGGTCCTAACGCCATTCGTTTCGTGTCCCGAATCACCAACAATAGAATTTCTATATACCTCGGCAGCACATCCACAGCTAGAAAATTCGTGCAGACATACAGTACACTATCCATTAATAACACCACTACCACGGTGTATCCACCGACAAAGCCACATGCTTCATATGCAAAGAAGAGGGACATATTGCTAAACAATGCACCAACATACCACAGCCAACTATGACAAGGTCACCAACCGACAAAGAAGCTGACAACAACCACCAAATAAGTAATACAAAACAAACACCAAACATAAACATTAGTAACATGCAGAACTCCTTAACGAGCCCGCATGACAACCAACCTGAACGGGAAGACAACCAAAACAATGAATCCTCCAACGCTAACACCAATGAAGCACCCACAATGGACCACACCGACACGACACTGGATTTAACACCTTTACTCATCCCCCACAAAGAAAGACCACTGTCGACTTCCTCTAGTGACGTGTCGATTAAAGAACTCAAACCGCTAACCGAGGAAAAAAACGCCAATGCCATACCCACAACATCCAACATAAACAAGAAACCTAAGCGCAACCAATCTTTAACCAGGATCATAGAACAAATAGACGAGATACTTAAACCTATTGAACCAACTTTAAAAGACGAGACAAACAACTCCATTCTGAATTTTTCCCAAATTAAGAGTTTCCTCGAAAATGCGATCGACGTAGAAAACCCTAATGAAGTCGCCAAGGATGCTTTGATTTGCCTACTAAAAAAAATCCATCCCATACTCCGAGATCAAAGTTTGAAAAATAGGCTGCATCCGTTAATTAAAAAACTAGAATTTGAACCAAACCTCCAGCCAAGCATCCCTGTAAACACCATCCTCTCCCAAGAACTTCCCCCAGCACTTGTACACCAAAATCCAGGCCTTCCTTAAAACATCTGAATAAGCACCATGCCTCTCCAAATTGTCCAATGGAACCTCAACCGATTCTATAGTCGGTTCGAATACTTACAACTACTAACTGACGAGCTTCAGCCCCAAATAATCTGCCTACAAGGAATTAACTTCAAAAACCAAAGGTCAGGCAAAATTAAGACATACAAAACTTACTTCAAAAATCGCCACTCCCACATGCAAGTGGAGGAGTGGCCTTTTTCGTCAAAAACAATATCCATAGCCAAGAAATCACAATTACTACCAATCTAGAGGCTATCGTTGTAAAAGTAACAGGTCCTACAAACCTATATACATACATATACATATGTATGTAACATATGCGTTACATACTACCAAAACCCCATGTCATTCTTGGGGATTTCAACAGTCACAATCTCCTTCGGGGATCAAACAAATCTTTGAAAACTTTGAATCTTTCTATATTTTGTGTGTGAACACCAGTTTGGGGATCTACAAAATTATCCGAATGGTTTACTGTACCAGCGGGGCTCTGCCCCTCCCCCTGCACTCCCGCCCTAAATAATATAATCTAACCTAAACCTAATTCAGTATTGAATCAACTATCTTGAAGATAGATTAGGTTAGGTTAGGTTATATTATTTCGGGGTGGGTGTGCAGGGAGGGCTCTGCCCCTCCCCCGCCAATACAGGAAGTGTGAAACAAATTTTTCAGTTAATAATAATCAAGTATTACGATATATGTATATCAACTTTATTGCAAAGTTGGTTCTATTCGTGACCTATTTTCAATAGGTAATAACTTTTTAATAAAAAACGAGCGACGGCTAAAACCTCCTGGGGGTTACTCGGGAGGGTGATCTTCATAACATATGCCAATGTCAAGGTCATCGGCGCTGCCTCCCCTAAACGTGAGTTTTACCGCAGTTATATCGCGAAGAAATAACCATGTCAACCTCCCAATTTATGGAATTAGATTTATCCAACACCGACAACTTAAATACAGCAATTGAATGCTTCTCCAAAATAATCACTGACGCAGCCAACTTAGCCAATCCGAAAACTAAATCCATCAATAAAACCAAAACCCAATCAATCCATGGTGGACCGAAGAATGCTCGCAGGCTATACGAGAACCACCCAAGAACATATAAGAACCATCCAAGTACGAGCTAATAACTTCCCCTCCTCTCCGAAAACCCTTGAGAATGGCCTGCCTCAAGGTTCTGTTCTAACAAGGAAGGTTAGGCAACCCGAAGATACCGAAAATTATGAAACTTTGCATACAAGTACAGCATGTCATCCGTAATACAACCCTATATTTCAATGGTGCCATAATTCGGGTTTAAGGTGAAAAAACTGTTATACTGCTACATTTAATTTTAATATGTATAATTTTCATGTAAATGAACTTAAAATAAATGTAAATTATTTAAGTATTGCGTTGTGAGGCCAGTTCATTAAAGAAAAGTGCGTAAATGGACTCCAAATTCGTTAACAATGGTTTTTCTATTAAAAAAAAAATTTTATCACATGTCATTTACAGATATGAAAAGAGGATACCCATAGGTATTTCAGCACGAATAGTAAACAATATTTACTTAGGGTGGAGGGGGTGGGGGGAGGGGTAACTTGAAAACCACGAATTTTTCCAACAAATTTTTTACGCAGTTTAGTAAACACAATAAAACGGTGCAAGTTTTACTTAAACTTTTTACAGATATCTCCCAGCGTTCCTGAGATATTTCACGAAAAAGAAAATCCTCAATTTTTGTTCAAGGGCTGATGTCACGCCTTAAACCCGAATTATGGCACCATTGAAACATAGAGTTGTATTACGGATGACATGCTGTACTTGTATGCAAAGTTTCATAATTTTCGGTATCTTCGGGTTGCCTAACCTTCCTTGTAACTGTATCCCTATTTCTGTTCGCCATAAACGACATTCTCGATAATGTGAGCATCTCAGTTAAAGGTTTATTATTCGCTGACGACCTAACGCTAATCTGCAAAGGGACAAACCCCAATACTATTCAGATCCAGCTCCAAGAAGTATTGGATAACCTTCAGCAATGGTCACTTACCTCTGGCTCTAAATTCTCCACCACTAAATCGGAAGTAATAGTTTTCAATAGAAACCGAACTCCTGCAAACATTAAGCTAACTCTTAATAACCAAAGACTTCAGGAAACATCTACCATCAAACTTTTAGGACTAACATTTGACTCGCAACTGACATGGATACCCCACATTAATAAATTAAGAAGTGAATGCAATCAACGGCTTAATATACTCAAAACTATAGCGGCCAACAATTGGGCCGCAGACCTACATTAACATATAAAGCAATAGTGAGATCAAAAATTGATTATGGATCAATTGTCTATAACTCTGCGAAGCCTCATGTATTAAAAAAACTTGACCCAATCTATTATATTGTATATAACAGTGCCCTTAGATTAGCCGCTGGCGGCTTCCGAACTAGTCCAATCAACAGTATCCTCAGAGAAACATGTGAACCACCACTACAAACAAGAAGAAACTACCTAACTATGAAATTTGCAATTAAAATTGCCTCCACTCCTCAAAATCCCGTTTATCAGATCATCTTTAAAAATAATTCATCAAGTCTCCAATTACACAACAAAAAAACTCCTTCACCACTCCATTGTAGGATTAATAGCCTTAAGCTCGAACTCGATCTAGATATCCAACCAACAATGAGTAAATCAATCCATATCATTCTCCCGTGGTCCAACTTGGAAATAAAAATTAACACATCCCTACTCAATTATAGCCATAAGAAAACTGACCCACACAAACTAAAGGCCTCATTTCAAGAACTAGTAGAAACATTCACAACCCACACACATACATATGTGTATACACAGACGGTTCAAAAACACAAACTGGCTCAGGATACGCCGCAACCAGCAACCAGCTAAAGATTAAAAAAAAACTACACCAAGAATCTCCGGTCGACGTCTGTGAACTTTTCGCTCTAAAACGAGCCATCGAACTCACCACTATCTCTCAAAACAAAAACTTCGCCATCTTCTGAGATTCCACTAATGCTATCTCAGCTATCCAAAACCAAAGGACTGGTGACTACATAATTCATGAATGCCAAACAGCATATACCAAGTCGAACCAAAACAACAATTCGGTCACAATAGTCTGGAACCCCTCCCATGTGGGTATCACAGGGAATGATATAACGGATACTGCAGCGAGAGAAGCAGCCAACTCACAAACTACTGACCGAGAACCAAATAGTCTTCCCCCCAGAAACTCTGATCCTTATATTAAAACGCAAAATAGAACTCAACTGGAATAAAACATGGAACTCCATACCTAAACCCCGACTATCAGTTACATCGAACGACTTCTACAAGAAAATCACCGACCGCTCTCTACCAAGACGAGACCAAGTTGTACTATGTATCAAGAATTAGAATCGGCCACACTGAACTCACCCACCAGCATCTACTCAACAAGAACCGATCGAAGATGTGATATATGCAAAACTCATCTGACGGTGGAACAGGTCACCATTCAATGTAGAAGATACAGCACCGAAAGAAAACACCACAAGATAAAAACTACCTTGACCGACAACTTGAAGGTCAGGCAATCGATTAAAAATTTACTAGGATACCTAAAGGACACCAAACTATATGAAAAACTGTAAACCAGATCACTGGGTCGCTAATAACCCACACCAGTGGTTGATGCGACCCTAAATAACTAATTAAAAAAAAAGAAAGAATAAATATTATTCATAATGAAACAAAGATCTGTTCCTCTTCAACAATCACAATACTCCGCCACAGTCGAAATATACAAAAAATGTTCAATAGATGTTTAGGATGCTCGCTATCAAACAAAACACAAAAGATATGTGTGCTGGATAAATTTTTGAGCAAAACATTGTAAAAGATTTGTACCGAATTTTCTTCAGTTTTAAAAGGGTTCCTGTACAAAAATGAGAAAAGTCGGCAGAAATAAATAACTTTTATTTGTAATATTTTCTTGGTTATAGATAGAGTTTATAGCAAAATGTCATTTTTATTAAAAACTAGACCAAGTATCTAAATATTAATATCCTAGTCCTAATATATCATTAACTAATTTTAAATATTGTCTCTTCATTAAATAGACGAAACAAAAATCAAGCATAAAACGAACAATAGATATACATATAAAAACATATACTTACGAAAAATACGAAATTGAAGAAACATAGAAAATACTTGGCACACTGCGAAGCACAGGCCATTTTGGCTTCGTTCACTGGGGAGTATCTGTAACTGAACGAAACAACTTTTGTTTAGCATTCGATTCTAAATCAGCACCGTACCATAACACATTATAAGTCAATCCTAGTTTTAAATTCCATATATTTTGAGCATATGCTTCCTATGATGAATTAATAAGGGTAAACGAATGAAGTACAGTGATTGTCCATGTAAGTAAGAGGGTCACGTATGCATTCAATAATAACTTTTAATTTAGTCAAATTCAAAACGCAATCAGCATAAATAGTTCTAAAGGACTCTAATAGTGAAAAGATAAATGAAAATGTGTTAAGAAAGGTCGCGGATTCACAAGAATTTGCGGAAAATATGTTGCATGTGACAAATTAATATGCAAGCATTAAAGATTGAAAACATAGAATATGTATTTATCTGTTGAATACAGTAACCGATATACCACTGCCGCCGCCCATCTTGAAGATCCAGTGATCAGCGTTACATCCTTTCCTTACACCTTTTCATTACAAAACAGTATTCTGTCGAGCTGTATAACATATTCTACGTTAAAAAACAGTTATTGGCCAGGCCAAGACCAGCGATTGCCAAAAATAAGTAGCACAATATTGACTGCATTCGAAGCGCGAAAGTACATAGAGTTTGAATATGGTCATTAAAAAGGGGCATAACAAATGTTCTTTCTTAATATTCATGTTTTTTTATTTCGATTCAATCACTGTGAGGTGGCCAACAACTATACTGTGGACGCCTACATTAATGTAACATCAATATAATAATTTCTTACAATACAACATTATACAGGATGTGGTGCAACTGACGATGCACCTCAGGAGTGATGATCCTACATGAAAAAATAAGACAAAAATGAAGAATAATTTATGTTCGCATACAAAGCATTGTTTTCGAGAAAAATGATTTTAAAATGTTATCGGGTGCGCGTACACTCTGTTCAGTGCACGCTTAATCAAGTGCGTGTGCACTTGATACAGTTTGAAAGACAATTTACTTGAAGGCAAAGCGCGGTTGTGAAAATAGTAGTCTTTATTTTTGTCTCAATTTTCTTACGTGGAATCACCCCCCCCCCCCGATTGTACCGCCCATTACACAACACCCTGTATATAATAATGAAAGCGAAATTGTTCTCTTAATGCAAAATAGAAATCGGGACGCATTACTATGATATTTCAAAGCAAATTAAATATTCATGCCGTTTGTTACTCTTCGCTTGAAACATTGACTACCTAACTACAAGCTACTCGTCATACAATTAAATACGAGAAAATAGTGAAATCTGGTGGGCGATCGTAGAAAGTTTAAGAGTTGAGCAATATTTCGACAGTTTTTTGCAGCAAGGGAAAATATTGTATATTATCTGAGAAGTCATTCGGTGACGTTTCAGTTCACTCGATTAAGTCGTATTTGTCGTTGAAATGATCGTAGGCGGGAAACAAAGAGCTGCGAAAATTGGACAAATTAGGCCGAATTCTTGTTAATTAAGAATACATCCTCCGCACTCGTATTCGAATTTGGCATCAGAGAAAGAACGTGTTGTTAACGTCTTCAATCTTACTACAAACTCCATTGTGGACGAAAATAACCGCATTATATTGTTTATGTATAAGCTGTGCGTGCATTGCATAACACTCCACACGGATGAACGAGATGTATCTGTTACGGTAAATGTGCTTATTCCGGTGATTATGTATAATTGCCGGTTATTATATATGTATAATCACCACTAAGTTTGGTAAATGTGATAAACTAGATGAAGCAGCAGTCCTTTTAATCCAGACAGATATTTTAAGGTTTAGAATCACAGGCAAAGAAAATGTTGCCAGTTTCAAATCTTAAATTTCCTTCTGGTAAAGTTGGTGACACAGTGAAATTACGAGTACCAGACGTTGACAGAGCAAGAAGTGATCCACGAAATTTATTAGCGGTGATATTAGAAGTTCAAAATGAAGAGTTTTATCAGTTAGGAACAAAAGAAGGAAGACTTTCACACTTGTGTACCAGAACTTGTATAGCCATTACGAATTGGCAATTATATAAACTCGCCGGTTAATTTGATAAATATTCAAGAATTTATCACGTTTACCAAACTTAGAGGTGATTATATATAATAACCGGCAATTATACATAATCACCGGATTAATCAGATTTACCGTAACATATCCACTAAGCAAGAATAAGATTCGGTATGCATTGATCACACGAGAACAATGATTATTCAAAATCAGGGAAATAAGTTAACTTATGCGTCAATACCTTCGCACGGTTGAAATACAAAAATGAGCATAACTTCAATAACTTAACTGTAATAACCCATTGTTGACTGAAAGTTTTATTCTGCACAATATATGTATGTGTTGTTATTGACGTATTCATATAATCAAATCTGTTCGTTTGCCGCCTCGTTTGTTACAAACTCACGATCTACTATACGTACTAGTATTCACGGAAGCTCTAATAATATTTATTCTCAAATAATATAGACATAATAAATAAAGGCAAGCTAAATAGGCTAATACGAAATAAGTATGTGACCGTCTCCGAAATATATCAAGAAAGAAATCCGCGTTGTTCGACCCCGCCTTGTTCGAGAGTCAACTGTATAATTGAGTCGATGAGATCAGAAGTAACATAAGTCAACTTTTTTGGTTGCTTGTTGTTCCCCTTTAAATGCATTCTATGACTGAAAAATCCGCACAGATCACATATCTTCTTTCAGATCACATTATTTTCTTTGCTTCTGAAATGTGACATTGCAGTCCCTTCTGCTGTATCCGATTTACGATACATTTTCTCGTGAATTTTGTTTAGTGAAATCGTACAGTTTGTTATTTTGAATGGCGGCGGCGGCGGTAAGGGAAATAACAAAATATACACAATATTACTTCTAATAACTTTTTAAACGACGAGTTATTTAAATTTATTGCAGTTTGATTTGGCAACAGCAAGTTGAACGAACCGTGTAATAGGCGAAGATCATTCCGCAGTCTGCTCACTGCTCATTGTGCTACCCAATCAAGGTATATAATTTTAACAATTGTTTTTCAATTCTTGACTTCACTTTTTGAAAGAAGAACAAGTCCCTACCTACTTTCAAATTATGTTGGTGATAATTTATTAAAAGATAAAAGATTCAATTATATACAGGTATAACATATAGCATTCGTTTCTTTCATCAGAATAGGTGATAAAAGAATCATGTATATGTAGGCACGTTAGGATGCAGGTTACAGTTAAGATGAATGCGTTGCGTATGAAGTAATAATTTCTTTGCAGACGATTATTATAATATGGCTGCTTTTGAATTCTATTTAGAGACATCGGGCATACTAAAATAGAGTTTTTTTAGTTGTAGTACTAGTAAACTCATTCTATCGCTACATCGCTCTCGTTACTTCTGCAGAACTATACACATATCGCAAGATCAACAGCTGGTACTTAACAATTATTTTCTCTCAAAAATTGAAAATTTGTTATATTCTGGTTAGTATGTAAGTATACGTTCAATATAACAATAATAACAGTTTCTTTTGATATATATATATTTTGATATATAAAAAGGAAAATTGTAGTTCAACACAAAATTAGATAACATGTAAATGTACAGATAAACGTGTATAGATAATTTCGTGAAATCTAAAGTCGGAACATGCACGAGCAGGAAATGAAAGCGACACATTTAAAAACAGGTTGAAGGAAAAGAAACAGAAATGATTGCACTTTCATAGAAATGATAGCCTTAATGCATGACTTAATTGCTTAACAGATTGATTGGTAGGTAGAGACCTGTTGCAATGGTAATTCCTAATAGCATAACAATTTACGGATTGCATAAAAAAAGGAAAGAGTCACGCAAACACTGTACCCTTATGTTCACGCAGGGATCAATACTACTCTACTTACGTATTTACCATCTTCACAGAAACACAACGTGATACAAAAAATATTAAGTGATTCAACTCGCTTATTATTATTATTATAACTTAGCAAATTCTATATATTTTATATTCTTTAGAAGTCAGCAATGATAAATCGAGTAAAACTATATATTATTAACCGATAGCGTTTAAAAACATTTTAATACCTTTAATTGTTTCTAATTTAATATTATCCGTAGTCATAAAACAATTATTCTAATAAATGTATACAATTTCTAATTAACAAACATTATCTATGTACTAACGTTAATCATGCATCAGAAATGAAAATTCGTTTCAAAACTCAATCGCTCTATTATTCGAAACAATATGTTCCTGACATGGGTCACGCCAAATGAATAAAAATATGTACTACAAGCCATTGATGATACTAACAATATTTTTAAATCTATGTGCTGTGAAAAAGGAAGTTGTAATGCAAATACACTAGGTGCATTTGTCTGCAAAGAAAATTAACTCCAAGAGGCCTTGGATATCTGAGACTGTGTACGTCCTTGGATTGTCTTCCACGCGTCACGACAATTGACTATTCGTTTCGTCTTCCACAAGCATCTTATAATCCGTCCTCGTAATAGTAATGTTGCCGTTGTATGTATAAATTATAGTATACCTATTGCGTTCCAAACGCATCGCGTGGAAGTCGCATTTAAAATAACATTGTTACAAAAGGTTCATGTTATACTTTATATTAAACGTTTACTTATCTTACTTACTTATCATTCTAATTTTTAAAACTTCAAATGAACAACGATTAGAAAAATGTACAGCAAGAAATAAAATGTATCGAACTATTAAAATAATTACTCGTGTCATTTTTTCCTATATGGATCTGTATTTATAATGTTTTATTTATCAATATGCAAAACATAACTGCAATATAAGTAATACATAACTAATCATAAAAAGTATTGCCGCGTTTTTAATGCCAATATGTTTAATTACTAAATCGAATAATTTAGTAATTTATAGTATATGATCTTTTTCGATCCTAGACAATCTGCCAATGTCCAGATGTTTATATGTCCAGATATAAGATAGGTAGCTGTATAACACATCGTTATTAATTACGTATTTCCCATTTTGTTCATGTAGTTCTGCTTACGTATGTATACAGGGTGGAGTAATACCTATGCCCACCTTCAATATTTCCGTTATTTGTAATAGTATGAACAAATGTTATATACGAAAGTAAGTCATTGTGATTAAAGACGACGTAGAAAAAAGAGATGGACAATTATTTCCCTAATTATATTGTATGTATGTATGTACTTCTTTTTGTTAAGTCGCGTACTATGCTAATACTTTTCTCAACCACTGTACATATATCGTTTTTTAAAAAGCCCAAGTAGACGTAACGGTTATATGCGCGGCATTTAATCTGTTTAATTTCAGCGTTTCAACGAGTTTGACAACTTTCGACAATGATGCAATACCGTATCCGCAAATGTATCGTATCCTCGTTCCATAATGCGCAGTATGCAAGCTGAGAATGTCCATTACATGAGTAATCTAAAATCGTAAGAACAATTCCTATTAAACAAAATTGGCATCTTTTTATAACTACAACGTTGCATTCTTTAAACGCAAAATTGAAACATCCATCTAATTGTAAGAAAAGGTACTGAATCTAAGAGAACCTAAACAAGAAAAACAACACTATTTATAGTCGATTATGTTATAAGTAGAAAATTGTAAAGAATTTTCATACAAAAATACGAAATACTTTCATTATATTATGCAATGGTTGCCAAAATGAAAAAATCCTTTAGAAACGTTTAACTACACATAGTAGGCAATGTCTGATAAGCAAAAATTGATGAGTTCTTTTTTGGTTCTGAATATTTTAAATATCTTACTCTTTATGCAATTCGAAAGCAACATCCCTGAAACTAATTTTTTGTATTGCGGTAGTTCACCAATTTGTCACTTAGAATTCTTCATTGTTCCAAAGATTTTTATAATCTTTGAAATATCTTGTCGCCTTAACTTTCTGACTAGTAAAGTTGATAATAAATTTTGAAGCTATTTCAAATTTATAAGAAATTGTTTTATAAGAAAATATTAATTTAGTCAGAATTAATATTAACCTATTAGCTACGGCACTTTCTGCGAAGCTGTATCTCTGTATGGTGATGTTCGCCGCGAACTGTGCGTAAACAATGCGTGTACCAGCTTTTCAGTATGCAAGTGCAAAAATAGAACTATAGATGAATAAATTAAAATTTCCTTATCCATCTTCATGTAAAGAATTTGAAAAGAACATAATAAGATAATATGAAGGCGTAGAAAGATGATATACGGATACGCGAAAGCCACTATAGTAGTAGCGTACAGTAGCTAAGAGGTTCAAATATGTATGTACATATTGCATAAATACAAAGTAGGTGATTTAAAAAAATGTAATAAAAGCCCGTAATTTTCTTGGAAATAAGCAATTGACAAGATTGTTTTTAAAAACTTGTAGATCAGTAGAAATTCCACGACGAAGCTGTGAAATGAAAAGAAAATTAACACGTATGTATCACTGGAAAATTTCTACACCAAGTTTTACAAAAACATGATAATATTAATTCCGAAACATACTTTCTCATCAATGCTTATCTTGCAAGATCAAATTATTATCTTTTGCATCTATTATTTTAAGATAGACAAATATATTCACACCTTAAACTAATACTAATTTCAATTACTTGTTATTTCTCTCATCAATACAGTTCATCGTATAATTTACCATGTTATGTTACCATGGAAAAAATCGTTTAGGTCGTGCATACACTTCTCACGCCCTTTTTATGAACCTCTTACGATTGTCTTTTTATTGTTTTACTATACCGTTTAGTGTTGACACGCATTTTAAGTTTGCCTTAAGCGGACAAACGTAATAATTTTGGTGCAGATCTAAAATACATAGCTTACAATTTCTTATTTAAAAATAAAAAATAAAAGCTTTAACATCCAAATGTGTTTAATATTATGTTAGACACCTGACCGCCCACTCTGTGTTTCCCTCGTTACTTCTATTATGCCCTTATTTGGTAATCGGGAATGCATGCAGTCGAGTCTACCCATTCCGCGATGGCGCGATGACGCAACCCTTCAGGGGGACCTTTTGGGCTCCCTTGGAAGATTCTGTGCCCCCACCATTTTTTGGTCCGACTTTCGGTTATAAAAAGGGCATGAAATCTGCTCTCGGCGGCTCATTGTCAGTGTTGAATAATCTAGCTATTGGGTTTTAGGCCCTTTCAAGCAATTTATATAAGTATTACCATACGGTGTTAGGTATCTTTGAACCTACACCGTATTCGTATCCGTAAAGATTGAAAAGGTGGATTTTAGTTCCGCGACAGTCTGTAAATTACGAATAGCAAAAAACCAAAGAAATAGAAAATATAGACCTTTTATTATTTGAACATAGACGCATTTATTACATTTCATTTTCCTATACCAATCATTAGCAGTAAGGTCCGCTCAAGGTGTATCGAATTATTATAAGTTACGAGGTTACATTTAGTAACAATGCTGAGGTACCCGGTGATGAAATAGGCACTGGTTCGTCGGTTAACTAACAAAATTCATAAATAACAGATCCTCGGCTCTGTAGCCGTGCCCCTTTGCCCTCGGCTCGTAACACCTGCAGAACCACGGAAATATGACCAATAGTATTTTAGTCATAGTTTACATTTTTTCTTGCAATTTACGTCGGAATATCCGAGCGTGGGGCCGAATCGGATGTTTTCCACTTTTCCATTTGTTGTCCATAAAGGAGGAATCTTTTACTTTGTTTTTATTTTTTATTATAAATGTTCATGTTGAATGGGTACTTGTTACGAATTTATAATAAAATATTGCGTTTCTAAATTTTATGTATTTTGTTTTTACCATCAAATAAAGAATGATCCGATTCGCCTCGGTCTACCCTACTTGTTTTTTAATTGAACAGAAAAGTATTAAAAAGTAAAATACTTTAGCATTTCGCATCTTCTTTTGATTATTCTGCTAAAAGCACCTTATGTATTCAGATTTTTCTTGAATAAAAATCACGTTATTTATAAATTTTGATTTTCTATTTTCTAAAGTACCCTTTTCACTTCAAAATACTATAATACTTCACAAGCACTATCGTGTTGTTTGAATTGCGGGGAATACGTTTCAAGTATATGTATGTGATTTCAAACCGATTATGCAGCCTATCTATGTATACTTAAAACGAAAACAAGGACTCAAGTTTTCCCACGATGATGTAACTTTCTATGAGCCTACTCATGCGCTTGTATATAATACACTTAAGTAGATGTAACTACTTCTGTATGAATAATAGTGAACGAACGTAATCCGTCATTAACGCCATTAATTATGTAAAAAAAATTTCTTTGTGCAAGTCCCTTGAGAAACAAGCAATGCGCGAGTACACGTCTAAGAACATGTATCAAGTAATTTAAGTCTGACCCAGATATTATACAGAGTCCGGGGGTATCTTTAATTCCGCGTTTAATGGGGTGTTGCTGATATATCATATCAGATTTGGTATTGACGGGGGAGGGGCAGGGCCCCTCCCCTGCACTCCCCCCCAGAATTTTCTAACCCAAACCTAATCCGAATCTAATTTTTATTTAATCAGTTTGGGTTAGGTTTGGGTTCCCCTGCTAGGAGCCGCCACCTTGTCGTGGTGCAGGGGCTTAAGTAGTCGCAATGAGGCCCAGAACCATGCCGGCGGGAGCTGCATTCCTGGCAGGTCCAACCATGCCGGACGGGCTTGGGCTGAGCGGTGAAAAACTAAGTAGCGGCTCATGGAGTGAATGTGCGTGTGAATGGACTGTGGTCGATGCCCCATGGATATTCCCGGCAGACTAACCAAGGGGGGAGTAGTTGCCCCCCGACCGGAGTGGCGCGTGATGTTAGTACCTGACCTCTGCGGTAGTAATAAGGGTAATCGTAAGTCCTGAAAATATGGCAAAGGTCCCGTGAACCCGCATGTTTAACGTGGAAGAACCGCTCTCGCGTTCACTGTCTGGAGCCTACGACGGGGTTGAAGTGGGGTATTCGGGCGCAGGTATAGAGGACTAGCTGGTTAGTCTCTCCTCATAACCGACGCTGCGTAGGTTAAATCGCGGCACGTCTAGCCTGAGGCTTGAGTCTGGCATCGGCTCGGACCCGGTGTCGCCCATTCAATAGGGGTGACGTTAAACCTTTTGCATCTTATATGGCGCGGGCCTATCCCGTAACATTTTCCGTAGAGTCAACTGGTGCCGATAGGACTGACCATCCGAAAAACCGCCTCTCGGCTTCGGCATCCATAATTAGGGTTCAACTTAAACGGGGAAGTGCCCCCACCGGGGTGGGGGTCCCATGATGGGCGAAACTGTTACGAGCCGGGCTGTGCGGCAGCACGAGAGGCCGGCGAGGGGTATATTACCCAGGAATATGGTTATCAATTTGTTAGTTAAGGTGCGCGGACGAACCTGATGCGAAATCAGGGAGCCGCTAGAATTACTGAGAGCGAGGACGAACCCGGTGCGAAACCGGGGAGCCTCTAGGAGGGGGAGCAAGCGCGGGCGAACCCGATGCGAAATCGGGGAGCCACTAGGAAGAAGTTCGCAGACGAACCCGATGCGAAATCGGGGAGCTGCTAGGAG
The DNA here is from genome assembly GCA_951802735.1 of Nomada hirtipes. Taxonomy (NCBI): domain Eukaryota; kingdom Metazoa; phylum Arthropoda; class Insecta; order Hymenoptera; family Apidae; genus Nomada; species Nomada hirtipes. The sequence goes on along the minus strand of OX637919.1, from coordinate 4,841,691 downwards.
GTTGGTTTATTCACAGACGAACCTGGCGTTTGACCAGGGAGCTGTTCGGAGGTTGGTAGACTTACGGACGAACCCGATGCGAAATCGGGGAGCCGTAGGACACGGACGAACCTGGTGCGAAACCAGGGAGCCGTAGGAAGGGTTAGGTTTCGTGGACGAACCCGATGCGAAATCGAGGAGCCACTAGGTTGGAATATGTAGTTTGTTGTTTGGATAAAGATGTGCGAACGAACCTGATGTAATCAGGTAGTCGCGGGAAATGTTAGTTGCCTCGTAACTCTAAATTATTATTTGATACAACTCGAGCGGTAAAGTTGTATCGGTGGGAACGTTGTTACCAATATGCAAGGATTGCGGGGTAAAGATAGGTTTAACGAATCTACTCGATTTATAAGTGAACGTATAAAGTTATATTCTGAGTTTTCAATATAAATACAAATGTTACTGTCGCGATGAATTAATATAAAGTGTGTAAGTTACCTAAGTATTTGCACGGTGTTGACGCACTGGCGATGCGGGGACTTAGAGCCGCTATTAGAATATGCCGAAAGAACTTCAACCGGACAAGCGGATTCTAACGGGTTAATCTGTGATTCGAGAGGTGCGCTAAGCCCAATCTCACTGGATATAACTGATTCTATACAAGCGTGACACGACGTGACTCTACGCGTGACTATGTTACTCTGAACCCACGAGGGTAGAAACCAAAGGGTTTATATAGTCCCAAAATGCGCGGGGATGCACTGGAACTTTCCATATAAGGAAATATAGGAGTCGTCGTCAGGCCACGCCCGTCTTGGGTCATGATGCAGCTGACCGTGCTTGTACTAAGGTCCCCTTTATTTGTTTACATTAAACGGAAGAATTTTAGGGCGTTTTCCCTTCACAAATGCGAGCTCGAAAACGCGTTGAGAGCGACGTATGGAAAATATTCTTCATACGTAACAAAACGTTCGTTATAATATCTGCAATATGTCTACTAATACAACAACCAAAGCAACGAAGAAGACGGAGGGATCGCGCCCTAGCAGCGCGAGTCCGGCGGGGAGGGCCACACCCATAGGGCAACCTATGGCTTGCGGCAAGGAGAAAGAAGCTACCCCAGGAACATCAAGGGGCAGCGCACGGAAGGAGGCGACGGCGCGGGTAAGTGATGCAATCCCGTTATGTATTATCAGTTACGTGGAGGGGGACACGAACTCCAGCGCATACACCGCCGTCAATAGGAAGAAAAGGCCGCGATCCTCTGGGGAATCGGACCAGAGGCGGGCCTTCATGAAGGGGAGAAGGGTCCAGAGCCCTGAGGAGGACTCGCCTTCAGCCAGGGGTACACGTAAGATGCCCACGGAGGACGAGATGGCCGATGAACTCAGGCCGCAACCCACAGCCAATCTGAGCGCCAAAATACTGTCCCAGATGGCTGTACCAGCGCGGTGGATTGCAGCGGGCGCTGCCATAATTGCGGGAGCCCCGAGCACAGGGTGGCGGAATGCCGGAGCGCTCCACGATGCCCCCTGTGCGCCGATCTGAGGAAACCCTCCGGCCACCGGATGGCGACCAGGGGGTGCGTGCCTCCCAAAGGGAGAAGGAACCAGGGTGCCAAGGGGGCCCAGCAGATGCAGTTGGCCCCCAAACTGGCTGCCCTGAGCCTGGACGGGCAGAAGAAGGCGGCGGCGGCGGCTGCACCGGAGGGCCCTGGCCCCATGGCGAAGGAGGTAGAAGAAGGAGAAAGAAAGGCGCCACCAGCAACTCCTTCCGCAACGGAGAAGACGAGGCCCGTGGAGGAAAGGGCCATGGATCTGGAGCAGTGAAGGGGCTATGGCCCTGCTGATTCAGGCCAACCTTAACCACTCGGCCAGGGCACAGGACATGCTTGTCCAGTCCATGGTCGAGTGGGGTGTGGGGTTGGCGATTGCTGCTAAGCCGTACAGGATCCCGGACCACCCTAACTGGGTGGGAAACCCGGTGGGCTCGGTAGCGATCATCGTTGGGGGGGCCTCGATGCCCTTGCCGTTCTCCCTTCTGGAGAGCGGCGAGGGCTACATTGCGGCCCAGTGGGGAGACCTCGCGGTGGTGGGAGTCTATGCGCCGCCTCGGTGGGACCTGGGGTTCTTCGAGGAGTTCCTGGACGAGGTCGCGGGATGCATCTCGCGATGTCGGCCCCGTCCGGCTATCGTCCTGGGGGATTTTAATGCCCAGTCCCAGGCTTGGGGTTCTCCCGGGATGGACCTCAGGGGCGAGGCGGTGCTGGACTAGGCGGCCGGCTCTGACCTCCGATTGCTGAATCGGGGGTCCGCCAGCACCTGCGTCCGCTACCAGGGGGAGTCCATAGTCGACCTGACATGGGCCTCCTCCGCGGTGGTGGATCGCGTAAGGGGCTGGAGGGTGGTGCAGGACGTGGAAACGCTCAGTAACCACCTCTATATCCTAATGGAGGTGCGCGCCACCCGGGGCGGGGGTATGGGTCCCCTTTTGTTCCCTCTGCTCAGAAGAAGAGGTGGGCGCTGCAGCGCCTAGACGAGGACGTGCTGATGGCCGCCTCCCTCGTCGTGGCCTGGCCCGGAATCCCGGCTGGGCCGGTCGTGGACGTCGAAGAGGAAGCGGCGCGGTTCCAGGGGGGCATGGTAGCGATATGCGATACTGCCATGCCCCGGATCGACGGGCAACGTACTGGTGGTCGCCGGAGAGAGCGCGGATGCGCTACGTCTGCGGTCGTGCCCGGCGACTGCTCCAGAGAGCCCGTCGAAGACGGCGCACAGTGGTCCGGATTGGGGTTAAATGTGCCATATGACTAAAAAATGAACTTTCATATATCGATATTTTTCGAATATATACTACTTCCTAAATGTCCAGCAGTCTCAAAAACGAAAACATTTACATAATTTAATGCCATTTTTTAGTAGAAATGGCAACTTAAAGTTGGACTTCCTAAGGACAGTGTTTTTCATCGAAAAAACGCCTATTATTCTTTTGGGTATGGAGGTCCCAATTCTACATGTATTTAGTTCATTCTTTGTTTGCAGTAAAGGATATTCTTCCGTGATATAAATTCACTCCTCGTATTAATAATTACCATATAAAGTTTATTAAAAAATACTGTCGAATGAACTATTACAAATTCTCGAAATGTTTTGTGTTTGACAAGAAATATCTTGCAAGTCCCAAAGAATCCCGCAATTTGGCAAGTTGGAACATGTTCCGGACACCTTCCTCTAAATAACTATGAAAAAATCAATTCCCCCCTCAAGTTCCCCAATCAAGTCCCCCTGTTCAGACTAAATCGTGTACTAAAAAAGTTAAGGAATTAGATCCAGAAGCCCCAGCATTAATAATTAAATGACAGGAAATGATATTACTAATAATAAATAATAATAATAATAATTTTTTTTTTCTTAACCCAGGGCTCGGAATTAAGTGAACTTTCGGGCCGATTTTCAGAGGCAACGCCCCTTTTCTCCCGCCGCGCGTCTTGGCCCCGCGATCACCAATCGGCTCGAAGGTCCTCAGGCGCGTAGCATATGAACCAGGTCCATGGGACATGGGACGATGTAGAATCCTATTGATACGAGTGTCACCCTAATGCGACCCGCGCGGTTACGCGCCTGAGGACCTTCGAACTGCAGGGCGATCGCGGGGGCCAAGACGTGCGGCCGGAGAAAGGGGGCGTTGCCTCTGAAAATCGGCCCAAAAGTTCACTTAATTCCGAGCCCTGTCTTAACCAATACTTAAATTGACATTACTGCATTGTCCAGTCCAATTTTCGGGTCTATACCTTTTACAAATAAAAAGTTATAAGGCAATGGCACACTTAACCCCAATCCGGACCACTGTGCGGCGTCGCGGCTTGGCGAGGGAGCGTCAGCTGTACGAGGGCTACCGGGAGCAGGTTGTAGCCCTCCAGCTGGCCATCAAGAGGGCAAAGGCGGGTGCGTGGTCAGAGCTCCTCGAAGACCTAGACCGTGAACCCTGGGGGCGCCCGTACAAGATGGTAATGGGCAAACTCCGCCTATGGGCGCCCCCCGTGACGGAGACCTTGGACCCCGAGTTCCTGGACAGGGTGGTAGACACTCTGTTCCCAGACAGAACAGACACCGGAGCTCGGGGCATCGGACCGGAACACCTGGTCCGACGATATGGGTGTCACGGTGGAGGAGCTGGCCCGGGCCGTCAGGAGAATGGGAGCCCGCAATACGGCCCCGGGTCCTGACGGAATACCGGGTCGAGCCATGGCCCTTGCCCTGCGCGTCCTCGGGCCCCGCCTCAGGCGCCTGTTCGACGGCTGCCTGAGGATGGGGCGTGTCCCGTCCCGCTGGAAGAGGGGGAGGATGATCCTTATTAGGAAGATCGGGAAGCCCGTCGATTCTCCCTCGGCATACCGGCCGATCTGTCTCCTCGACGAGGTGGGAAAACTCTTTGAGAGAGTGCTGGCTTCCCGCCTCTCGGCACCTGTCCCGGGTGGGTCCCGACTTGGCCGAGTCCCAGTTCGGCTTTAGAGGGGGACGCTCAACGGACGATGCCATAGGTCGAGTGAGGTCCCTCTCGGACTCGGCCACGTCCCAGGGAGGGGTGGCGCTGGCTGTCAGTTTGGACATCACCAACGCCTTTAACTCCCTTCCCTGGGGAAGCGTCAGGGGGGGGGGCACTCGCCGAACACGGAACAAAACATTGCTGCGCCGCGTCCAGAGGAGGATGGCCATCAGGGTGGCCAGGGGATACCGCACGATATCCCACGAGGCGGCGCTGATTTTGGCGGGCACCGTGCCCTTCGATCTCCTGGCGGAGAGAGACGCTTCCATTTACGAGCGTCTCCGAGAACTCCGCCGGGGGGGCGCGATGGTGTCCGCCGAAGAAGAAGTGGACGTGAGAAGAAGTGGATCGGGAATTGTCCGATCCCGCCCGCCGCGAAAGACGGAGGGGTAGGACTCGCCGGCCGCGCCGCCTGGCGAGATCCCCCCCTCCCGCTGCGTGAATGGTGTAGAAACGTGTAGAAACTGTGCAAAAACATTGAACTGTGCAAAAAAATTTAATTGTTTTAAGTTTTTATTAGTTATTTAATGTGCCAAGACAATTTAACTTTAGTTAAGTTCAAGTTTAATGAGAAAGAGTGCATCGGATTCAGGTTGCTAATTGTGCAAGGACACGTGTATTAATATCTATAATGGATCAATTAAAAATGAAAAGAAACATTACTCCTCTTGATGGTGATAAAAGAATTCGTTCATTGTTAACTGAACTAGGTGTGATTAAAGTTATTGACCAAAGGATTCCAGACGAGAAACCTGACGATTGGGATAAGGCCGAAAACACTGCTAGGGGTGTGATAATTGAATTCTTGTCAGATTGATTTCTTGGTTTTGCAAGTGTAAATGTAACAGCCAAAGAAATTATTGAAAATCTGGACAAAATTTATGAAAGAAAGAGTGTCACAACTCAATTGGCTGTTAGGAAGAAATTGCTCAGTTTTGAAATTGCAAGGAGACATACCGCTAGTTAAACATTTTACTGCTTTTGTTACGTATGAAGAATATTTTCCATACGTCGCTCTCAACGCGTTTTCGAGCTCGCATTTGTGAAGGGAAAACGCCCTAAAATTCTTCCGTTTAATGTAAACAAATAAAGGGGACCTTAGTACAAGCACGGTCAGCTGCATCATGACCCAAGACGGGCGTGGCCTGACGCAGACTCCTATATTTCCTTATATGGAAAGTTCCAGTGCATCCTCGCGCATTTTGGGACTATATAAACCCTTTGGTTTCTACCCTCGTGGGTTCAGAGTAACATAGTCACGCGTAGAGTCACGTCGTGTCACGCTTGTATAGAATCAGTTATATCCAGTGAGATTGAGCTTAGCGCACCTCTCGAATCACAGATTAACCCGTTAGAATCCGCTTCTCCGGTTGAAGTTCTTTCGGCATATTCTAATAGCGGCTCTAAGTCCCCGCATCGCCAGTGCGTCAACACCGTGCAAATACTTAGGTAACTTACACACTTTATATTAATTCATCGCGACAGTAACATTTGTATTTATATTGAAAACTCAGAATATAACTTTATACGTTCACTTATAAATCGAGTAGATTCGTTAAACCTATCTTTACCCCGCAATCCTTGCATATTGGTAACAACGTTCCCACCGATACAACTTTACCGCTCGAGTTGTATCAAATAATAATTTAGAGTTACGAGGCAACTAACATTTCCCGCGACTACCTGATTACATCAGGTTCGTTCGCACATCTTTATCCAAACAACAAACTACATATTCCAACCTAGTGGCTCCTCGATTTCGCATCGGGTTCGTCCACGAAACCTAACCCTTCCTACGGCTCCCTGGTTTCGCACCGGGTTCGTCCGTGTCCTACGGCTCCCCGATTTCGCATCGGGTTCGTCCGTAAGTCTACCAACCTCCGAACAGCTCCCTGGTCAAACGCCAGGTTCGTCTGTGAATAAACCAACCTCCTAGCAGCTCCCCGATTTCGCATCGGGTTCGTCTGCGAACTTCTTCCTAGTGGCTCCCCGATTTCGCATCGGGTTCGTCCACGACGTTTCACCCTCCTGCGGCTCCCCGATTTCGCATCGGGTTCGTCCGCGCTTGCTCCCCCTCCTAGAGGCTCCCCGGTTTCGCACCGGGTTCGTCCTCGCTCTCAATAATCCTAGCGGCTCCCTGATTACGCATCAGGTTCGTCCGCGCACCTTAACTAACAAATTGATAACCATATTCCTGGGTAATATACCCCTCGCCGGCCTCTCGTGCTGCCGCACAGCCCGGCTCGTAACACTTTTAATGATTTCATTACTGAATTATCAGCGGCTGGTGCAAAGCTGAAAGAAACGGATAAAGTTGCACACTTATTGCTAACTCTTCCACCGTCTTACGATGGCGTGATTACCGCAATAGAGACATTGTCGGATTGATCAATTGACTTTGGCTATTGTGAAAACGAGGCTTCTTGATTACGAAGTGAGAATAAAAGCGGAAAGTGCAGATACAAGTGCAAAAGTACTTCATCTTAAAAGTACAATGCATATAACAAAAAGGCCTTTCACACATCGAAGACTAAGGGTTTTTGAATCTATTAAATTTTGGGCAATTTAATAGATTCAAAAATAACAGAAAAGTCTTCGGAATCAAATGTCACCACTGCAACAAGCCAGGACACATAAAACGTGAATGCCGTTATTATTTGAGAGAGCTTAAGTAAAATTGCTTAGTTAAAAATTAAATTTTGCATTAAATCGTATGTAGTAAACTCTGTCGCTCAAGCATGTAATATTACAAATATTGGTTAGGAATTGTGGCATCAAGGTTTAGGCCACATGGGTGTGGGGGCACTTCCCACATACGCCGCTAGGGGACGAGCACGACGATCCGGCTCCCGAAAGTGGTTATATAAGTCACCACGACTATATATATAACCTCCGACAATTCCCTACTATCCTAAGTGTCTAAGGCAGAGCCTGCTAGTACGCCTTACTGACGAGTCCGCTAGCAGGCCTAGGACGAAACACCTTTTTCCTTCCTTTCTTTTCCCGTCGCTTCCTTCTTCCACCATCGGTACAAAGAAGCTCCCACAATTGGTGACCCCGACGTGATCAACACGCAACGCAACGAGATGGTGGACGACGCGAGAGATAAGGACGTTCGAGACAACCCAACACGATGGCTGCCGCCATCCGACCGACGCTGAACCTCCGCAACCCCCCCCCCCCCCCCCTCCTAGGACGACCGCTAGCCTCGACGTGACGCCAGAGACGCCCAACCGACCACGCTCGACCTGCACCGACCGCGCTGGGTTGTCTCGCGGTGGCTATCCTAGGACGGGCAAGGTTGCTACGAGGCCGGTTCCACGACGAGGGCGCGGCAGTGCACATCGACGTCGCAGCAATCGAGGAACAGCCAGCAGACACCAGGATAACTTCTGATAACGTTATCACTGGTGGGGGAGTGATGTGGGGGCACTTCCCACATACGCCGCTAGGGGACGAGCACGACGATCCGGCTCCCGAAAGTGGTTATATAAGTCACCACGACTATATATATAACCTCCGACAATTCCCTACTATCCTAAGTGTCTAAGGCAGGGCCTGCTAGTACGCCTTACTGACGAGTCCGCTAGCAGGCCTAGGACGAAACACCTTCTTTCTTTCTTTTCCCGTCGCTTCCTTCTTCCACCATCGGTACAAAGAAGCTCCCACATGGGTAAACATAAATTTTTGGAAGTGCAAAGAAATAAAATGGTTGATGATGTAAGTCAAATTGAGAAAATAATCCCGAATGATAAATTATGTGAAGCTTGGATAAGTTGTAAGCAAAAGAGAATGCCACTTAACAAAGCAAAAGACAAGAGTAATATAAAAAGGCCATTGTTCGTAATACATTCGGATGTTTCTGGCCCTATCAGTCCTCCTACATTAATAACAAAAATTATTTTATATTGTTGATCGATGAATTCACTCATTACTGCGTTACATATTTGATAACATTCAAGTGAGATGTATTTTCAGTTTTTCGTGATTACATTTCAAAAGCTGAAGCGCGTTTCAATTCAAAAGTAGTTAATTTATATTGTGATAATGGTGGAGAGTAAATATTTATCCAGTGAGATGAAGAACTATTGTATACAAAAAGGTATAAAGCTCTCACTTGACAGTTCCGAGAACCCCATAGCAAAATGGTGTATCAGAAAAAATGGTGAGAACAGTCACAGAAAGAGCTCGAAGTTTAATCGCTGGTGCTTGTTTAGATAGAACCTCTTGGGGTAAGGCAGTTTTCACTGCCACGTATTTAATAAACATAACACCAACGAAGGCTACGAAGGGAAATAAAACACCATATGAATTATGGCATGATAATAAACCTAAGATAAAATATTTTAAAGTATTTCGCTCGACTGTTTATGTTCACGATAAAATTTCTAAAACAAAATTTGACGAGAAGTCATGGTTAGGAATCTTGGTTGGTTACGAACCAAATGGATACAAAGTGTGGGATGCAGCGAAGGACAATTCGTTATTGTAGATGAAATCGATTTTCTAAAATCAACACCGATATCAAAATCAAATGAGATTAATTTAAAAAGATCTCAAGTTCAAACTGGTGTTGAAGATGTATCCAACCCAGTAGTGTCAAGTGATAAGGTGACAAAGACAGAAAAGAGGCATTGTGATGGTTCGTCATCTCATGAAAACAATTAAATAGAGATTTAAAACAAATTAGAAGGAGTGAGAGGCTCATAGATCGTCCACCAATTTCTTATGATGTGAATGCAATTCCATATGATTATATTTTATGTGCACAATCTATTACCTGCAAAATTCCAAGAGGTTATACAGAAGTTAAAGAAAACGAGGATAGAGTAAAATGGGAAGAAGCAATGAAAGAAGAGATTAATTCTCTTTTAGTAAATAAAACTTTGACTCTAGTACCAAGGCCTGAGAACAAAACGTAGTAGATTGTAGATGGGTATTTGCAATTAAGAATGATGATTTTGGGAATCCAATAAAGTACAAAGCTCGTTTAGTAGATAAAGGGTTCAGTCAAGAATATTTACTAGATTACAATGAAACTTTTGCCCCTGTGGCAAGAATTGCAAGTTTTAGATTTTTAATAGCCTTTGCAAATCAATTTCAGTTATTAATACATCATATGGATGTAAAAACGGCAAATTAAAGGAGGAAATTTACATGAGGGTTCCTGACCTCATCATATTAAGAATGAAAACAATCTAGTTTGTAAATTGAACAAATCCCTGTATGGTTTGAAACAAGCAGCAAGGTGCTGGAATGAAGTTCAGCAGTAGATTCGTGTCTTTATATTTTGGATACAGGAAACATTAATAAAAATATTTACATTACATATTGTATGTTGACGACCTGGTCATAATTACTGCACATATTTTGTTGTTGTACGAGTTTAGCATCAATTACTAGGTTATTAAATTAGCGTCTTCTAAAGGCGGGTCCACACTTGTTACGTAGTTCTGTAACTGACATCCGTTACGTCAATTTTTGGTAACGAGGTTTGGTGTGAGACCCATTTCTATTCTTCTGCACGTTAAAGTGCGTCCACATTTGTTACCGTACCGGGATTTGTCACCTAATCAAGTGGTCTAGAAAAGGTCTGGGTAGAAATGTGAAGTGTGTCTCGATACCTCATAACGTTAGTTTTTACTTGGTTCGGCCGTTCCATGCGCTGTCGGTATACATAGTGACCCGCTCCAAAGAAGGTCCTTGAGTCGCTCTTGAATAGTTATATCTTTCTTTAAATTTGTATCTTTTCCGGCTACATTTGGCCGTATTAAGTTGATTAAAGGTGATGATTCTAGTATAACAATAACTTCTAAGTCGTATATAATAAATCTTTATTATTTATAAAAATACTTATAAAAATATTTACAAAGAACTTTTTGTCGACATATTGCGGGATTGATTTTTACATGTCTGTCGATCAATATTAATGGCGTTAATTGTATTAAACAAGGGAAAGTGTTGTGTCGATTGAAATTGCATGGCTCTTTACCATGTGTTCTTTTATTTTAATCCTTACCATCTAAATCCTGCACTCAGATGGGCGAAAGGCTAAAAATTACTCCGCAAAAATAGCGTTAGTTTCGACCGCGTCATAAACCTGACCGAGGGGTGAACTCGGCATGCACTCACAACAGTCCTACGTCGCCAAGGGGTTCTGTTCTATCTCATAGACATAGGCCCAATGAGCCCTATCTCCCAAGATTAAATAGTCTATAATGCATAGGAACAGCGCCGCACAGACGAGTTCACACGTGCACGGCAGTTCAGGAGCGAGCTAACACATTGGCAGTGGCGCAAGGACGAGTGCACACATCTACGGCAGCTCACTGGCTCCTTTGGAGCGGGTCACAATGCCGACAATTTCTCGACCCGCCGAACCAATTAACGAATAATGGTTACAAACTTCTTCTAGACCACTTGACTAGGTACTTATCTCGGTAACAGTGTGAGGAGACGTAACAAGTGTGGACCCGCCTTAAGAGGTGTTTTACAATATTCTATTATATGTATAGTCCAGTTTCTTTCAAAAATTTTGGGAGATCGTAGACTTTTTTGCCCTCTGAGTTGTCCTTGATGAGGGGTTTTAGTGAGTATTTCTGTCGCGGCGTGTCGAATTTGGGGTAGTACAAAATAAGGTGATCTATTGGAGTTCCCGTGTCGCGCTCTTCACATATTGGGGTCGCGACCCCAAACCGTTTTTACGATTTCGGATCACTGTGGGTCGGTTCTCCGGATGGGAGTGAGTGATCCTGGAGTGTCCCACTCGGATGCGGCCGATTTCTACTTGCTCCCTTCTAGGCTGTTCTGGATGTCGTGTTATTTTTTAAGAAGTCCTTGTTGATGTTTATAGTGCGAGCAGGTGCTATTCTGTTTCCATTCCACTTCCCACTGTAACTTTAGTTTATTTTGGACCGTTTTTAATGCGTCGTCCAAGCATAATTTGTTGTGATCGGTTGATGGACGCCGCCTGGTCTGCTTCTTCGTTCCCAGCTATTCCCACGTGGCTGGGAGGGAACCCATATAATCTTAATTTTGTTTTTTCCTGTATTTATTCTTTGGTGAGTTTCTAGGATTTGTTGTATGTTGTCATTGTAATTTGTTTGGTGATTTCTAAAGGTTCTTTTGCTTCGAAATCTGTTTCGTGTGATACATTTATGAGGTTATGTCCTCAGTGAAGTTTTGTGCTACTTTTATGGGATTTTCGGGTCCGATTGCATTTTCTAAAAAGCTGAATAATTGTATCCAATTTAATGAGAATTTTGCAAGTGTCTGGGGGATTTTTGTTCATAGTGCATTGCTTTGCAATGTGTCCTTCTTTTTTGCATATAAAGCATCCAATTTTTTCTGTTGATGTGAATATGCGGTATTGTGTGTTGTCGTAGTTTATTAGTAAGGATGCTGGGATTCTTGATACGTCTTCAGGATTTACGTAAATCTGTCTCCTAAAACTCATCACATGGTTGAACCCTGGTTCTTGGATCGCAGCTCTTAAGAAGGTTCATTTGGAATTCATTCTAATGTTATTTTCTGAGAAATTTTTTTCGATATTTTCATTTGCTATGCACGGAGATACATTGGATAGTATTATTCTTTGAGATGGGGCGATTAGTGGTCTTTTTTCGGTACTGGTGTTCTTGTGGTTACACCGTTATTGTGGTGTGTTGCGATAGGAGCTGTTTGGCGGTGTGTTTACTATCGAGGTATACACATATACGATCGTTTGTGATTCGAGATATGAAACGGATGGCTTGTTTCCCGGTTATTTTTCCTATGCGTTAGCATAATCGGTTATGGATGCGTGTCCAATACTGTCAGCTATGATGGCTGCTTCTTTACTTGGGTGTACATTACTCATTGTTACTGTAGCGTAAGATGGTGTGGATTTAGGCTCTTTTGTGTTTTCCATGGTCGTTTTTGAACTGCTTGGTTCGGGGCCCCTGTGTTCAGGAGTCTCCGTTGTTTTTCCTTTTTCTTGCCTTGGTAGCATTTAATAGCATATAGGTCATACTGCGCACTCTCAGACGAGACGTACTCGTGTATGAGCTGAATTTCTTGAGGTGTTGGGTGTTTGCACAATGTCACTTGAAATTGTATGGCACTCGCGAACGTCAATATAATACATCCGAACGGTTTGAAGGCTCGGTGTGAACTGACTGCACATATTAAAGTAATGAATAAATTGAAACCTTATCTAATGAATCAATCTTCAATGGTTGATTTAAAAGAGATAAAGCTTTTCTTAGCCATTAGAATCACAAGAAGTAAAGATGAAATAACTCTCGATCACAGTGCATATATTAATACAATTTTAAATAAATTCAATATACAAGATTGTCAAATTGCAAGTACACCAATGGAAGTTAAATTAAACTATACAGCACTGAATTCAGATGAGATGTATAATGCTCCATGTCGCAGTCCTATTGGATGTTTGATGTACTTAACACTATAACTACCGATAGGTTTTCGTGCTATTTAGACAGTATACGTTAGACAGATTATGAACACGAAAGTGGTTGAACGGGCATTAAATAAAGACATATAATTGTCAGTTTGTCTTATTGAAAGACATCATGAATTGCTGCAACAATGCCTACATATTAATAACTTTAAAGCAAGAAATCTAAAACCAGTCGTTTTGACTGGCTTGGTAGTTCTAGTGTTAATGGTGTGTACAAGGCCAGACTTAAGTTTAGCAGTGAATATTTTAAGTAGATTCACGAATAAAAATAATAAAGAACTTTGGATTAGTCTAAAAAGGGTTCTACAGTATTGGAAAGGCACCATAAATTTGAAATTAACGTATGCAAAAAGTGATAATAAAAATTCTTTGCTCGGGTATGTTGACTCAGATTAGAGCAGTAATGAAATTGATAGAAAAAGTACAACAGGGTATGTATTTCAATTATTTGGTACGTTAGCGTCAGGGTATTCTTTAAAGAAAGGAAAAGGGCCGACTAGCGAAGTGCTATTCTTTCGGTGAAGGATTTATGACAGGGACTTAGCCTGCGTACGTTTGGAGAGTGTTTTGGAAATGGGCAATCTGGACGACAGACGATGGCTGGTGGCCCGACGATATTCAACCATCGAATGTCCCAGGATTGACTGTTTATTAGGGGTGTTTGAAAGTGCATGAATGAGACTAAACATCCTGTTGACCGACGATGGCTGGCGACCGCATTGGGTCTTCCAACTATCTGGTGTCGAGGGATTGTTTATTAGAGTGTCGAGTGAAAGACCAAATGTAGCAATCGACTTGTCGCCGTATTACCAAGGAATAGGGACTGGAGGATCTGGCCACGGAGTGGGGAAGGTTATGCCTCTTGGTAAAAGAACTGTGATTGACCGCTCAGTTTTTACCCCAAAACTGTCCGTGAAAGATCTTCCTCTCTTACATTTTAATTCAAATTCTTAACATACCAGAGAGTCTTAAATTACACTATTATCCATACCGTCTTGTAAACGGGAAAGTTTGGCCCGTAGTGACGAAAACCATGCGACCACCCTCAGCGGGTGGGTATTTTTTTGCGGAGTAGAGGTTGACTCGAAAACTGCTAGCCCCTTAAGCTTTCCTGTAATACACATTTCTTCTCCGTTCTATTGTAACAGTATGCCTTCCTTAACAAACATCCATCCAGGACCTAGGAAACGCTTAAGCTGGCAGAGTCATTCTGCTATTCGTACGAGTAACATGGATCGTACAAACCAGGAATATTACCAAATGTTTCTTACATTTGTTGCAATGGTTTTAGTGTCCCTTCGGGGACACCTGAAGGTACGTTGAGTGTCACTATTATTTTGCACTAACTTTAAAACTCTTTATTTACGCATTTTTCTTTTTTCTTCATTATATCAGACCGTAGTATACCGTCAACCAGGGGGCACGACCTGAGTGCAATGAGTGCAATGCAACGTTCGCCGGCGCGCGGAGCCATGCATTCAGGTTCAAGGGGGGTACCATCGGCCCTTTTCGAAGCCACAATTTTTTAAGCGTAGAAAGAATAAATCGTTCTAGAGAGTGAAAGTGACCGTTAAGTGAAATGACCGTGCAAGAAAACTGACCGTGCACCGACACGGCCGTAACATCAGTTATTAAGGGTTGCCTTGGAAAGGTCAGGATCGACACAATGACCCAGTCAAGGACCCACTTCCGTCGAAGCAGGTTAGTTCTTGGACGAATTTGTCAATTTAACTAGCTTTTTCTAACATTATTTACCCAAATCGTTTTTCTTAAAGCACAATTTATACGCCTGAAAACGTGCTGTTAAAGAAAAAATAATTCATAAGTAATAAAATACTTGATTCCTTTCGGATAACGAATAAAAGTTTCGAACACGCAGTTGTTAAACGACTTATTAGTTTATTTGTTATTCATGAATAACGAATAATTCCACATTATTGTGGGATTGGAAATACATACTGCGTGACTGTTTAGAATGATTTCGAGGTATAAAAGATATGTTTGGAGCTGAGTATGTACTTGGGAAGATCGTGTGAATGGAGGGTACAGCGGCCGAAGGATTCCGGTGGACGCGACTGACTGTCGCCAAGGAATGTCTGCAGTGTGTATCCTAAATGAGTGAGAGCAAATGAGGAATAAAATGAGAGAGAAACTAAGAGTGAAAGAATATACAGAGTGGATGATGCGTGCGCGAAGCAGAATATGTAGTTTGAAGAGTTTAAGGGAGTCGTATCGTGAGCAGAGAGTATTGAATTGAGAGTATTGTGAGAATCGTGTGAGAGTCATTGTTCGTTAGAGAATTGTCGTGTATCGACCTCTTATATTAAGAAAGTTACTTGCTAATTGAAGCAGACTGATATCTTATTACCCTACCTGCCTTCTATTCCAATCTACTTGAAGTTTACTAAAAATAACTTCTACATTATTCTTAATTTAAGACGACGTAACATTTGCCGCACGCTTCCCTCGATATCCACGCTGTGCCAATGCGTTCGTTCACGACCACATCGAGCGCTCTGATTGGCCAGTGTTTTTCGTTAATAACTCAAAAACGATGCGTCAACCAACATTTTGGTAAAGGAAAAAGTTGTTCAGAGTCACCCTAGCAAACACCTATTAAACGCGGGATTAAAGATACCCCCGGACCCTGTATAGTCGTTCTATAAATTCTGTCCCTGATAAAAACAACTTTAAATAGCAGATAAAATAGCAGATAAAATAGCAGATAAATAGTAGACAATGAAATCAGTCCATCGTGCGCGTTTGAGTTGAAATCAGTGCATCGTGCAAACTAAAAAGTGTTATATTTATCAAATTTTCGTGATTAAAAAACATTTGAGTAGTGTTATTGTAAATTCTGGTAAGTACTTTTTCATTTGCTTTTTGTTTTTTGTATACAGTGGACTGCTTTTCGGTAAAATATTATTTTTCAATGGGCTCAACTGTCTCCTAGTATCGGACAAAACATTGTCCCCTATTACCCGACAGTAAAGATCTTACTACTGTATGTTCGTATTTGTAATAATGTTCATTTTAGTCGTTAAAAATACTCCTGAACAACGACATGGACATTAAAAAGCGGGGTTTGTGGAATGAAGAGGATTTAACAACTGCATTCAATAAAGTTATCGGAAAGAAATAATATTAAAGCCTAAGCTAGGTGCATTTACCACAACCTTTCCATTCGAATATGAAAATCAATTGTTAAAATTTTACAAATTATTGGTCGAAGACAAAGAAAATGACAAACGAGTGAAAGAACAAAAGAAGAATTTGAAAAGTAACTTCAAAAAGACGAATAGAGCGAAGAAAATAAGGAAAACCAGAGCAGGGAAACCGGAAAATTTAAACAAAGAAACACTTTGTGTGGTTTCTTTGGAGGCCAATGATGAGGACTGGATACAATGCTCAAAGTGCCAAGAATGAACTCACGAAGCTTGTGCCGACATCCCTGAATGTTCCGATGATTACATTTGTGATCATTGTAAATGATTTTAAAATTATCGTTAATTTACTCCTATTTGCTATGTCCGATATTAGGTGCCATTCCACGCTTCTTTAAAATCAATAACCTAAATTAGTGTTAATTTAATTTAATTAGTATAATAATGTTGGTTGTTTTGTTACTATATCTTAACTCCCATTATTGTTAACTTGTAATTAATGCAAAAGAAATTTTAAAAAATCAATACTTCTGTAATACAAAAAGTACAGTAAGTCCAGAGCTAAATGAAAAAAGTGATGGGGGATTCCCCACCCCTCTAAACAAAACTACAAAGCTCGACCGCTCGTCGAATCGAGCAGCGCTGTGCCATGCCAATTTGAAATGGGTGCACATATACAGTATGTATATGATATACTGCTGATCAAGGTGTAAATTGTTTAAGACAGTGTCAGTGTCAGTAGCACGGCTCGCGGCTCGCTTTTGTCTGTGTCGCTAGGTTGTAAAGGAAAAAACAAGGGTAGAAGGATGGCCGAGGCAGCCGAGCCATTTAAATGTCACCGCGTCGGTGTGATTACACAAATGCAAAACGACGCTATAATAAAAACGACAGCTTTACTTTTTTATTTTTAGTTTTTTCGGCTTCCAATTTTTTAAAGATATTGTTGAAATTGTTCCGATTAAAATGAGACCAAACATGATATATTTACAAATACAAATACAAGTACAGATATACAAATACAGATGCTTGTTTTCTTTTTTTTATTAATTAGAATAGTGTAATAGGTGACAAGCATCCTTACTTGCCACGAAGTAGAAAATGTAAGTCTAAATAGAACAAATAGTAACGGAAATAAAATTGTATATAGAAGTCTCTGCTATTCTGGCTTATGGTTTTAAACGGAATGAGCAGAACATTGTCTCTATATTTGGAACATTAGAGTTTGTTAAAAAGGTGTAACTCCACAAGCGTTATATCGAAAGTGGTTCCTATACTACAAACCAAGGATAATGCGGCGCGAAGAATTGAAATTCCATCAAATACTTAAAATATTAAATAAAATGTATAGCTATACCAGTAGTAACTGAACTACTAGTGTAATTAAAAATTAATTCATAAGCTTCTCATCTTATTGCTTAGAACCAAACATCGGCAGGGCGCTTACGGCCCTGCCGATCGGCGGCATCAATCGGCTGCTCTCCCTCCACTTTTTTCATTTAGCTCTGGACGTACTATACGTAATTTTGCTCAGAGTTAAGGTATTAACACATTGTTTATCTATGAAAAATGACGAAAAACGGTTAGCTTCCATGGATATGCACGTGGTCATTTTAGGTTTTGAGTTTTGAGACAATCCTAACGGTTGAAAGGAAGGAAACAATTGAATGATTCCTGACACAAAGTTATAAACTTCGACTTGCAGAGGCAGCAGCAATAGAAGTTCGACTTATGGAGGTAAACATCGAGTGGTAGAGGTTTGACTATTCTAAATTCGAGTTACAGAGGTAAAATGATGCATCAGGACATGTGGCAAATAATTCGAGTTAAAGTAAGTTTTGTTTCGCCTTATTGAGGTTTTGCAGCGGAGCGGAAGGGAATTAGGAAAAATTTCGTCTTATAGAGGTTTTCGAGTTATCGAGGTTCTACCGTATTGCATAACTCCACTCACTATAAGACTTTCTGTCAACTACATTATAATTCTTATACAAAACACTGAATTCCCTTGTACGTTGAACCATACTGCACACGATGCTTGTTAAACAATGTCTCTTTTTAAATTGATATTGGCGATTGTATCTAATTAGAATTATTGCCTTGCTAACAACAAAATAAATATCCGACTTACAAATATAAATTTTAACGATCCGAGGTATCGTTTTTTCTGGTTTTATGATAATTGCTTTTTGTCATTTCATTAAGAAGTCACTGCTTCCATTTCGGATTTTTGTTTAAAGTTGCTATAATAACAAACTGTGTCTTTTCAACGAATGACGGTCTAGGATTTTATTTGTTGCAATTCCAACTGTAAGTTCCAAGTCTCACAAAATTGTTTGTACGCGATGAAGATTAGATTAAGGTCCTCTTTTTACGTCTAGTAGTTGAAATCAGTAATCTGACAGTTAAAATGTCGCAACTAAATACCTTCTTATATTTATCTATATTAATGTTACGTAGGAAGTATTGTTTCCTGCGTTTCCTCTATTATGCCCTTATTTGGGAATTGAGAGTGCATGCAGTCAAGTCTGCCCCTTCCGCGATGGCGCGATGACGCAACGCTTCAGGGCGATCTTTTGGACTCCCTTGGAAGATTCTGTACCCCCACCATATTTTTGGTCCGCATTTCGGATATAAAAAGGGCATGAAATCTACTCTCGTGGCTCAGTATGGACCTACTAGCTGTGTACCATGTCGGTGCCAGATAGTCATACTGATGCCAGTGAGATCGGGTTCCATTCCCTTTCGATCAACTTCTATTTATTAAAGGATCAGTATGGACCTTACTAGCTGCGTACCATGTCGGTGCCAGATAGCCATACTGATGCCAGCGAGATCGGGTTCAAGTCCCCTTCGAGCAACTTTTATTTATTAACGGCTTAGTTCTGAATAGTCAAGCTACGCGTTTACGCTGTAATTGATCGTCAAAAGTTCGTCTAAAGCTCAGTGAGATCGGGTTAAGTTCCCTTTCGATCAGTTATCCGATATTTATTTCAAAGTTCGCATTCGTCGAAAGACAGCAAGATCGGGTCGCATTCCCTTTCAAGCATTCGTATTTATAAACGTTAAAGACTGTAATCGTGGGTTTTAACTCCACGATATCTACGTACTGTAATTCATTTTTTAGATAAAGAATATAGACATTTTATTATTTGATTATAGACGTATTTAATTCATTCTGTTTCCTGTACCAATCATAAGCAGTAGTATCAATCCACCGAATAGATATATCTTAACCGCTCAAGGTGTATCGATAGTTACGAGGCAATAATTACTAACATTCCAGTGGCACCCAGTGATGAAATAAGCACTGGCACATCCACAAAAACCTTCCAGTGGCACCCAGAGATGAAATAAGCTTTGGCACATCCACAACAACCTTCCAGTGGCACCCATTGATGAAATAAGCATTGGCACATCCACAAACTCTAACCCTCCAGTGGCACCCAGAGATGAAATAAGCTTTGGCACATCCACAAAAACCTTGACCTTCCAGTGGCACCCATTGATGAAATAAGCATTGGCACATCCACACATTTCCCATCAAACGGCTCGACCGTTTAACTAACAAAACTCTTAAACAACCGATCCTCGGCTCCGCAGCCGTGCCCCTTAGCCCTCGGCTCGTAACATTAACAAAAATATCTCAGTAATTATTCATTTGAAGTCCCACTTTGTGTAATACTTTTTTACGCAAAATTTGATGATTTATCCGAATTCGAGAAAAAAGATTAGACATTCCATTTAAAAAACTGAAGGTGACCCTAATATCTGAATAAAAAAGTAAGGTAATAAAAAACAGATTAGAGCACTGTATGTTCCCCTAGATACCATGCAACTTTTGTTTGAAACATTTTTTCGTGCAACGAATACCTTACGAGTTATTTGAGGTCGTCATGTTAGGAGACTCACCCTGTATAGTAGCGGAATAGCTACTGTAAGAAGAATAGTTTTGGACGCGACGCACACCGTTACTCTGTCGCGCACACTCGTCACGATACTCCTAATATATTAAAACTCTCATTGCAAAATTAATTGATGAACACGATTTCGTTTAACCCCGGAATCGAACAGTTCTGGTGTTAAATATCAAGAATAATAAAATTGATTTATTTAAACCGTGACGAGAAATATAAATGAAAAGTAACACTGTATTATCGACGTGTTATTGTTGTATTAACTTGTATGCGCAATAACCGTTTTTCCTGCAGAATGAATTCAAACAAATAATGTCTAATTGTAAGTGGCGATATTACGATGGCAGCTAATATAAATATCGTTTCCCTCAAATTTCTGTGTCCCTAAGATTAGACTTTTCACAAATAGTTTAGCATTGTTAAAATTACAAATGGTCAACTTTCGTGTAATAAGAAACCGAAAGAATCTCGGGAAACGCCTTGTTAGTCGATTACTCATGAATGTTGAATTATTAGTAATAAAAGTTGGTACTCTGTTATAAGGTAGGCCACAGAGAGTGGAGAGCTAAAACCGACACGTACAACGAGGTACGCGCTGTAACTCAGCCTAATAACTTCCTGATTATTTCGTGAGCCGCTCAGCTGATTTCCTCTCCCTCCTGCTGAGATATTTTGGTCCCTAGATCCCATCGAAATGATTATTTCTCATGACATATATGCTGGTTTTTGTACTTGTTCACAGATCATAAAATATAGTAATGATTAGTGAAAATTACTCCAATACCTGATGCAATTTTTAAAATTGATGATAAATGTTGATCGGTTAATCTTCAGCGTCAAGCCAAGAATTATTGTTTTTAAAAAATTTTAAAAAGTCTCCGCGGACCGCAACCTACGTATTGACGGGCCGCGTGTTTGGCATGCCTGGTCTATCTTATTGCGAGACATAAAAGTTCACCTTATTCTCTATCCAATCTTATAAGTAGGCTTTGACAAAAATAGAAATAAAATATACAGCAATATACATCTAGTATGTCTTGATTTACTTATTTCATTATTACTATAGTACATACATTCTGTTTCGGGGTTGCAATAAGAAATTAATGGTAGCATATGTTGTGGTGTTTCAATTGGTAAATGGCATTTCCCTTACAAAGGTAAGTATTAATTACTATCTGAAATTGAAGGTGAGCGTGACTTTACTTTCATGTACAAACAATGCAGTATATAAGTTACATTGACACTGCATGACTATGGATTATCGATGTCATATCGATATCTTATATATGTATATATCTTATATATATACGATATATCGATAATATCGTTAAGATATTGTTAAGGCGAATAGAGGCAGAAGTGATAGAATTAAAGTGTAGGGCATAATGATTTATCATTTCAATCTATTTATTTTTGTTTGAACTGATTACAGACAGCATATTTCTTAGGCAGGCCGTACACCAAGGATGCATGAAACACGCAACACGCAACATGCGACATGCGGTAAATGTCTCATGTTGCTACACCGCGTACACCAGTGCAGCAAATGTTGAAGCATTCACTACCCCCTACGTAAAATCTCCTACAAACTGAAAATGTCTTCTCTACCGCGCGGTAAATACTGCGGCAAGACACGCACAAAATACCGCACGCAGTAGATGTCGCGCAACATGTGCAGCATGCATGTCTGGTGTACGAGGGTAGAAGAAGTAGCTATACATTTTAAGTGGTTCTGTGCGGTATTAGTATGGGCGCGGTATTTACCGCATGTCGCATGTTGCGTGTTGCGTGTTTCATGCCTCCTTGGTGTACGGCCGGCCTTATACCGCATAGAACCATTTAAAATGTATAGCTACTTCTTCTACCCTCGTAGACCAGACATGCATGCTGCACATGTTGCGCAACATCTACTGCGTGCGGTATTTTGTGCGTGTCTTGCCGCAGTATTTACCGCGCGGTAGAGAAGACATTTTCAGTTTGTAGGAGATTTTACGTAGGGGGGAGATTTTACCTAGTGAATGCTTCAACATTTGCTGTACTGGTGTACGCGGTGTAGCAACATGAGACATTTACCGCATGTCGCATGTTGCGTGTTTCATGCATCCTTGGTGTACGGCCTGCCTTAGTTTTGGCTGTAATCTGCTTCTTCTTTCGGAAAGAATCTGTCCAGCTTTGGAAAATAATCGTTCGCTTGGAACAGATGTTGCTGGAATGGATAAATATTTTCCCGCGATTGGCCACAGATGTGGGAAATTTATATGTAAAGGTGGGTATAGACGAACGCGCCGTGGCCAGGTACCGAAAACAATAAACCGCTTTATCCGCGCACGTTCCTTTATTTCTGCGAGCGGAACCTTTCCTGAGCCGATGGAACCGCGGCCGATGGCGAATGCGCGTTCAAATTCATGGTTCGTTCCATGCGCGGCGCGTGCGTGGTAAAAACGAAACACCGCGCACACGTTGTAATGCCGCATTGTAGCCGCGTTGTAGCCGTGGCGCGTTCGTCTATACCCACCTTAATACCTTCGTTCTTCCACCATTTCACTGGACCATATTTTCTATTAACCTCTCAACGACGGCGATCTCGTCGAATATTTTTTCTGTGCGGACGGCGGCGGCATCCGCGAAACTTTCTGTACGGGCGGCGACGGATCGCGACGTATGCAACTATGAAGTTAGGTAGAAAGGGACAGACAGTGGAGGAGAGAGAGGTCCAAGGAATCAACGCGAGGTGCCCAAACATATCGGTAAGACAATACCAATGCAACAATAACACTTTTATGTTTATTAATTTTTGTGAATTCAACCTTTACTAACGTATTTGCGAGATATTTCTGATTAAAATGAAACCAAACACGATATAGTTTGAATTGTATTTACTTGTCGATAATGATTAAATACGTACCACAAAGTACAAGAAAATATGATTCAAACTGTATCGTGTTTTTTGTTTCGTTTTAATCAGAAAAATCTCACGAATACGTTAGTAATTCGCAGCTGACAATGAGAGGTACACGTCTGAGCGCGCGGCCGGCGGGCGCTCTCATTGGCCAGTGTTTTTCGTTAATAAGTAACAAACGAAGCTGCAAACAACATTGCTGTCAATGGGAAAGTTGTTCAGAATCACGCCAGCTACCCCCCATTTCCCCATGTTCCCCGAGTTGGCGGACATCCTGTATTGGGCATTTGGCCCACAGTGCGGCGCTCTGCTGGCCCAGCGTGCTTTCATGGGCCGCACATTTTTGAGCGCGCTGAAAAAAATTAGTGCAGATTCTTCTCGATGTAAAAGTAATACTAATCGATTCTTTTCCACTCTTTTGGTATTTTGGCATGCATGTATTTCGCAATTCTTTTGCCATAAGTTACCGGAAGGCTCCGTTACCTTGGCAACGTAATAAACGGACCAAATTATTTCTAATTCATCGAGCCGTCGATACGCGGATATAAGAAAGCATTAAAACGAAATACATGTCTCATAACCCGGTCTCAATGTTCGGTTTGCTATATTCAAGATTTCTCGTGACCCGTTCACAGTGTGTTAAGAAACCCATATAATTCTGTATAGAACAGTTATATAATAAAACCGATGTGAAAAGCAACATAGCAAACGGAATCAGAACCGATATACGAACCGGCGGACTTAATATATGTACGTATGTAGTCAGTAATTCCGGTTCTTTATAAGTTATTCATACTTTTAGTTCTTAATAACTGTTTTGTCAACAACCTTCCCAATACAATTTTTACAGTACATATTCACCGCAGATGGGCAGTATAACCACCGACACTCAGGCGTTTGGCAGCTAAGATGTAGCCGCGGCGCGCAATGTGGAACGGTTACCAATAGTAAAGTTGAAATTCCTGTTTCGCATCAAGATTCATTTTTTCAGAAAATTGTTTTTACTTAGCCCCTTGTCTATCACTATTACTAGTAGCATAGGATCAGATCCAAACATAATAAATATTACGAGTTATACGCGTAATGACTACTGGTACTACACTCAACTGTTATAAATTGTTGGAAGCGTATATTAACCCAAAGATTAGTTACATTATGTAAACATATTTAAATGTTTATAATCTGATAACAACTTATATCATTTTATTCGTAAAATTCTACAGAATCATTTCGTACCAAGAGCAACTGAACAACTATTAACGTAAACGTACAAAACAGTTCCAAAGTTGAAAAGTTGTTTATGTTTAAATCTGGAGAAAAAGATTTTTAAATTCATATTCAGCACAATAAAATCTATAAGAAATGCATATTGAAGTTTACAAAATCGAGAAAAATTTAAAATTTGTCGAACAGTGTGTAATTTACTTATATATAGTATCGTGACTGAGAATGAAAGAAACTTATGGTACCTATAATATTAAATTTAGACTTTTCTTAATGTAATAAACATATACAAATTTTATTGCACTCTACAGTAAGGTCTCCATATAAACGAAAGCCTCGGGACTGAACGTTCGCTCATGTCGGATACTTCCTACATTGTTTGAAATTTACCGACAGCGTCGCACGATCGCATCTTCTCTTTTCTTTTCACTAGCTATCCTTTTCTGAGGTCGAAACTTATTACCGTTAATTAACCCCTCAATGACGGCGATTTCGTCGAATATTTTTTCTGTGCGGGCGGCGGCGGCACCCGCGAAACTTTCTGTACGGACGGCGACGGATCGCGACGTATGCAACTATGAAGTCTAGGTAGAAAGAGACAGACATTGGCGGAGAGAGAGATCCAAGGAATCAAAGCGAGGTGCCTTAAAACTTTTGTAAGAGACTTCGAATTGCGGGCGCTCTAGCTGGGCATCTGGGCAATATCACCGCAAGGCCCGATAGAGCACGTAACCAGCGGACACCGTAGGATGTCATAAACAAGGCCCTCGAAGGCACTGCGTCGTGGGATCATGGGACGGCCAGCCTTTTTGACGATCACGATGCAGTGGGCATTCTTTTACCGACCATCGAACGGGAAAGACCTAATAGTCAGGCATATTTACTGAATAAATAACAGTACGAGTCTAACGTTTAAATATAATTGCGTCTATTGTGTTTTACTCATCCTTTCCGGTTTCATCCTGAGTTAACCGGCGTTTTTACGTCTTACACTTTTTTTGTTTATTAATTTTTCTAAATTTTACCTTTACTAACGTATTTGCGAGATTTTTCTGATTAAACTGAGACCAAACACGATATAGTTTGAATTGTATTTACTTGTCGATAATGATTAAATACGTACCACAAAGTACAAGAAAATATGACTCAAACTGTATCGTATGTGGTCGCGTTTTAATCAGAAAAATCTTGCAAATACGTTAGTAAAGGTTACATTTAGAAAAATTAATAAACAAAAAAGTTTTATTGTTGCATTGGTATTGTCTCACCGATACGTTTCGGTGCCTCACTTTGATTCTTTGGACCTCTCTGTCTCCTCCACTGTCTGTTCCTTTCTACGTTCACGCTCGGCGCGAGCTGCTTCTGAGAATAGATTCGACACCCTGCTTGGTTATAGGCACACCTTGGGTCCCAATCTTTGTGCATATATACGGGTTTTACTGTATACAGTGAAATCTCGATATAAGCGAAGAGTTTATCCCCACCACTGAGGGATATACCCCTAGAGGCGCACGCGTCCCGAATTTCGCTTGGCGATCAGTGCACCCGATCAGGGCTCGGGTATGTCGGTATGTAATTGGTGAGCTAATACTAATTCAACGATGAAACTTTGCTATTTCTCATCCTTTTTTTATGAAACTTTTCCATAGCATAGCTGACATTTTTCTGATTAAAATGACAGCAAACATTACATAATTCGGAAAATGTTGACTTGTAATAACTTATTATCTTTCATTATCGTTCCAAATAAGTTAGAGAATCAAATTGTTAAAAAGACTAAATCTAACTGAAACGAATTATGAACAAAACTAGTCCACGACTGTAGGTATACTATATGTATAAGCGAACGTGTTAATGAGTGGACCCCAATGTAATATGGTACAGTAAATATGGTCCAAATTATATCGTGTTTGGTGTTATTTTAATCAGAAAAATGTCACAAATCTGTTGGATTACGTTTGATAAAAAAAAAAAAAGAAGTTTTATCGTTGCATTAGTGTTGTTTCACCGTTATGCTGGGTTTTGTTTTGGTTTGGTTCAGTTTATAATTATATTTTTTAATTATATTTATAATTATATTATAAAGGCAGCACCAGTGGATTGTTGAGTTTCTTTCCATTAAAATGAGCCCAAACTCGACATAAATCGGTCTAACTTTACCGATTTGTAAGCAACGTTTTAATTTGGAGTAGCCATACATGTAGTGAGTCCAGAATTATAATAAAAAAGTAGTGAGGAGGAAGCACCTGTTTCGAACACCAAAACACAAACTACAAAGCTTCGTCGGGCCGAGCAGGCCAATTTGAAATGGGTGCATATGTACATATATACATGTACAGTATATGCACAGTATATCATATACTGTTGGTCAATGTGGAAAAGGTTTGAGACAGTGTCCGCAGAACGGACCCCAATTTCTCGAATTTCGATTTTTTCCAAGAGCAGACAGAACTACCCTTTGCAGAAATATGTATTGTCATACGATCCAGCTAGAACAGGTAACGCAGCGGGGGCATTGACGCCGAATAAAGTGCATGCCATGTGTTGTTATGGAGACGTAGTGCATCACAAACGCAACATTTCTTTTTCAATCGGACATCTTATCAATGTCCTTTACATTGAAACTTGCTAGACATAAATAGGCTTAACTTTTTGCCTTCATCTTTATTTCACTTGTCTTCATGCTCCTAATGCTATAAACACAAATTTAAAGCGGTTGAAAAGTTCTGTACAATATATCTTATTTTAAAGGAAAATGAAATATGTATCTCCCTTTTTGTGAAAATAGTTTCTTTGCAGCATGTACTAAAGTTAACTAAATTGAATGGAATATTGACAAACGAATGATGCTTATTTCGACAATGATGTAAAATAAATATTTACCGCATGAGATACTTAGGTACTTAAATATTTATAGTTTAGTCTACTTATAAATAACATTAAGCGCATATGAGTTTTTTTGTAATTTAACATTTTTATTACAATAGAAGTTCACTACATACATATGTATGGAAATGTACAATTTACTGATGATATTTCCGTCTAGCGCAAGTAGATTTGCAATATATATTAATGTCACATGGAATAAACAATTTTAGATTTAATTGAAACATATAAGTAATACTGATAACCAAAATTAATGCAGGATAACTTTTTTGCTCCTTGCCGTTATCTTTGGATAGACTATGTATATATATATATATTTTCCATTTAATTAATACAATGAATTCAAAAACACAGTATAATGCTAATAGCGATATTTTATAGAACTTTTCTGGATTTCCTTGCTAAAACTAACTAAATACCTTTAGAGACACAGATGTTAAATTCCAAAATTTCTTCTACAGCGCGCACTAATGAATCAAAAAATTGAACTACGCTTTATAACTAGATCATCTAATATAATATTACCACAAATACTTGATGCATAAAAATATCACAATTTTACTTTATCTTTATTTCAAATTTCACAAATACTATTTCAAAACATATTATCCAAGTATATTACTTTTATTAAACGATTGACAATATTTGTTTAATAACTCTAACCCTATGCAGCTTTCCACCTGTTCATTCATTATTCCTCAGCATCCTTTCCTTTATTTTACATACTTTCCCCTACGATTCCGCTAGCGAATGTCAGCAACGATTATTTAATTCAATTACTTAAATATCAATACGAAATATAAAAAGATATCAGTTCTTGGATAATGCAATCGTCACAAGTGATGAACAATTTCACCGGAAACATCTTACGTAAAACTACCTCTTCCGAACTCGCGGACTAGGCACTTATTGTTAGTGCAGTATACTTATGGGCAAACTATAATTTTACTTTCCAGTTATATTTTAAAACTTTGTGTTCTACAACTAGATCAGTATCATTATGTGTCAGTATATATTATTTGTTACTGAATTAATTGCCTTCGTCATTATAAAATACAATATTAAATAATATAGAATAAAACACCGACACTATTGTATCACTATTATATCAGAGTTCAAAATGATACGTATACAATTATATTGTTTATATTTTATTGTATGATTATACTAAATATATTACTAAATACGGAAATTGGCCGTCATAAAATTTGAAAATGTTCCGATGTAATTTAGAAAAATACTTCCATAATTGCAATTGCATTCAAAGAAGCGAGGGAAAAAGATTTATTCCAAATATTAAGGTGACGAAAATTTATATTGCGCTAGTATTCACATGTATATTCTTGTTCCTACCAAAAGTACAGTTACTCACAAAATTGCGCGTACACTGATGAAGGAAGTGAAAATCGGCGGGAAAATGAATGAAACGTTGATATTTTAGTACAATAATGCAGTATGCATTTATTCGAATGGTTTAGATAAGGAACCTTAAAAAAGTTTTTGAATAACATTAACTATTTGGTTAGATTTAACTAAAAATATAGAAATACTGCTATTTCATTGGCACAAAATTGAGCGTACATATAAGCAAATCTTTAAATTGCGCAAACTGCATAAATTAAATGGTAGTATTACTGGTGGGTAGGTCCGTGAAATACTTTTCGAAATGTTATTGCTAAGCAACTAAAAACAAATGACTGTTTGTTAGCTGGTTATTAAGCATCAGTAGTAAAATGGCCAGTGAAAGAAAAGAAATACATAGACCTTTCAGTACGAAAATTAATTATAAAACTGTACTGCGAAGGAAGATCTTTTCGAGAAGTGGGTAAAATTGTTGGAAAGACACATTCCACGATTCAAAAAATTATAAACAAGTGTTGTAGATACGAAGGTATGATTCGTAACAAACTTGGTCGAGGCAGGAAAAAGTTATTATCAGACGTTGATGAACGATTTGTATGTAGAAAAATAAACGTAGATCCATGGACAAATGTGACAAATTTAACATCTGAAATTTCATCACGCATTAACAAAAGCATTTCGGTAGAAACGATCCGTAGAACGTTACGCAAAAGGGGGTATCACGGTAGGATAGCCAGAAAAAAGCTGTACATATCAAACGTGAATAGGAAAAAACGCCTGCATTTCGCCCAAACTTATATTAATTGCGGCGAAAATTTCTGGAGAACCGTTATATTCTCCGATGAGACCAAAATAAACTTATTTGGCCGTGATGGAAAAAACAGATTACATGGAGGAAGCCTAACACGCAGTATCGCATTCGTAACATGTGTCCAACGGTGAACCATGGAGGCGGCTCCGTAATGTTATGGGGTTGTATCGGAGCAAATGGTTCCGGAAATATGGAATTTATTAATGGCACAATGGACAAAATATATTATTTAAATATTTAAAAAAAAATATAAAAGAATCAGCTGAAAAATTGAAATGCCGCGCGTGTACTATTTTCAACAGGATAACGATCCTAAGCACGCATCATACATAGTGCAGGAATGGCTCTTATATAACGTTCCAAGATTGTTAAAAACCCCTCCCCAATCCCCTGACCTCAATCCAATTGAGCATGTTTGGGGAGAATTAAAATCGAAAATGTTACAACATAATTTAACAAATAAAAAATACATCGAAACGAAACTACGCGAAGAATGGGAGAATATTTCGCCATGTTTCATCGAAAAATGAATTCTATCCATGCCGCCACGTTTGCAGGCAGTAATTGATAATAAAGGTTTCGCAACGAAATACTAATATATTATATTAAGTCCTCTGTATACAATATGTATAATGCCATAAACGTCCATGTGTACGCTCAATTTTGGGTCACTGAAATAGCAGTATTTTCATATTTTCAGTTAAATCTAATCAAATAGTTAATGTTATCCAAAAACATTTTTAAGGGTTCTTGTCTAAACTATTCGAATAAATACATACTGCATTATTGTACTAAAATATCAATGTTTTCATTCAATTTCCCGCCGATTTTCACTACCAACATCAGTGTACGCTCAATTTTGTGAGTAACTGTATATGTATAAGTAAAGGTATAGGAAGATAGAGAGAAGAAAAGAAGGGGGGTGGCTCTGAATTTCCAAGAAGGGAAAGTAGCGCACGTCGTTACAAATCGACTGTAAGGTAGTCAATTTTCGTTTCAAAATTCCAATATTCTGCCAATTTCGGCATATTGACTCGAAATGGCTAAGTGATTATATTATATTTAAGAATAACATATGCTTTTTCGTAAGTATCCACATTTCAATATACAAAAACGTATATGTATTTACAAGATATTTCATTTCAATATCGCAAGATAAATCAGCAACAAATATAGTTTCTTAACGGTATTAATAATCCTATATATTTAAATATAAACATTTTATCCATTTAATATACAAAATTATTTGTTGTGCTCAACACACCTGCGTGTTAAAATTCAGAAACAATTAAGTATCATCTTAATGATAATGAATTGTGCTAGGAGGTCAAACAACTCAATAACTTCTGTTTGATGTATATTTTATGTATTGTTACATTTTAACCACTGTAAAATATAAAATGTAACAAGTTCCTTGTGTACCAGTAATAGAAAAAGAAACCATAAAAACGAAACATTTAATAAAGCCGAGAATTTATAAGAAACAGAAAAAGAAAAAAAAAGTATGTAAATTGGTCACATCAGAGTTTTCTATACAATTTTATTAGCTCAAACAGGTAATCCTGATTTTATACTCGCAAAAAACCCATGAATATGTCTCGAATAATCCGCATCAACCTACATTGAATATAATTAATTATACTGGGATACTGCATGCTGCATAGCACAGAATATAGGAAAACGAAGAAGAAACTGCATAAAACTGAATAAAAACTTAAGATAAGAAAACATAGGGCGAAATTTCAATTCGTGAACGTATTAGTATAATTTTTCTAAAGGAGATACTTTAACAATAGTTTACATTGAACAAGAATTTAGAATAGAAAAATAATCCCTAACGGGAGACAAGAAAACAGAAGAGTAAAAAAGAACAGATGACTTACGTTTACGATACCGCACCTAAGATCCTCCGACAAAAGATATCCACAAAACTAGGGAGAGCTAATACAAGCCATGCACTTCACACCACGTCACTAATTATCACCATCATAGAAGCGGTATCGTTAAGTTGCAATAATTTTACCGGCGTCATTCGTGCCAAGATATTCTTCAAAATACAAGCAAGCGAAGAAACGTCGTCACCCGATACTGTTTGGCGCGCATCTATCACTGGTACCTGTCGCGGTACTTCTCCCACCAATGGCGGCTACATCGCTCACGATAGGAGCAGCGTTGGCCAATCAACAATTAGCTCATCAAACGTAGACGAATCACAGTCTCGAAAAGATTTCGCGCCATTGTATAAATATATCTACGTATACGCGCACATTAAACAACTATACAAGGTCTTCTAATTCCTCCAATTTATCTTACATAGCGTTGAAAATGCAATGTATTCTATTTAATTAGCTATATGCATATATTTATAGAAAGCATTAGAAATTCAATAAACGTAGTATTAGTAATTTATCACAAGTTCAATGATTTTTATCGTTATTGTACTAGATTTATATTATATTTTAATTAACATGTTCCGTTCCAGACCGATTTTCGGTAACTTTCTTTGACTTAAACTGTGCAGCAATTATGACGATAATTTGTTAAAACAAAAATGTGTACCCTTTCTGTACTGCATGATAAACGTTTATACCTTTTTCTTGATAATAATGTTTTTTTCAATCTAATGAATATTATAACGCATATACGTCATAAACAAAAGAGTTGGACTTGACAGCGCATACGACGCATGCGACCCACGTGGCACGGAACGTGCTAAATGATTTATCAAAGTAATATCTAGTTACATTCCAGTGTAACGAATTTATTCCTTTTACAAATTTTACGATTTATTTTGAAATCACATATGCTACTTTATAATACCTATACCTATAACGTTCGGCGTTCTATCTATTGAGCTCAGAGGCTTTTGAATGGGTTGTAGAAATTACTCTGTACTCATCTCCTGTAATAGATAAGGCAGAACTTAACAAAATTTCTAACGAAAGCTTATGCAACATGCATTGTTTCTTTAATGTTTGTTAAAGAACAAGAATTAATAATTTCTTCAAAAGTTTACATCTAAGGCATTCAAAGGACTTTCGAAATTTAAAATCAAAATTTTTTTGAATTTTTGATACTGTAGGTCAGTCTACATGGGTGCATAAAATATCTACTTACATGTGTTGCATGTCCCTTGGAGAATTTAGCCTCGGGTTGCTTCCCGTAAAACGCTAAAGCGTTCTGCTCGCGATGGGGCAATTTTAATTTGACCAAACATATGCATCTACCCAAATTTTAGAACAGAACTTTAGAACAAATGAACTTATATATTATATTATACAAGAAGTGTTTAGAATAACGTTTGAACTCTCTTCACGCAAAGAGTAAGACGAAGAACATCCGATCTTTTCGTTCTACTTAGGTATAATATATATGTATGCTTGGTTTTGGAGAAACAAGATATTGTATATTCCCATGGGCAACTAATAAATAGGAGTATTAGAGAGTGGTCTTATTTATCACTGATATCCATAAATTCGTTATCAGATTCCTTTGTTTGTTGCTTCGGTTTCGCTATTGTACACTTTATTATATTTAGCGCTAAATTGGGCTGCCACCTGACGACTCACATATGGTGCGTCCAGAACTCTAGTAAAATTGTGGAATGGGAACTGCCGATTAATGCCGCAAATCGGCAGGGCCGATGCAGGGCGTCTTGTGAGTTGTGGAATATCATGCAATCAGATGAGAAGACTACAAGTTAAAGAAAGAAGTATGATTCAGCTTTGATCTGGAGAATTTCAACAATATGTTCCAGAAAATTTCATTCAAAAAAAGCTGAAAATAAAGAAGTTAAATCGTCGTTTCGATTGAAACATCGTTCTACATTTGTGTCATTTCTCGGCTGCCCCGATACTTCCACCATCCTCTTTTCTTTTACGGCGTAATGACACCGACAAGAGCGAGCCGCGAGCTTCGAGAAATTGGCAACCCATCTATGTCAATCCAATTTCACATTGAGCAACAATATACGATATACTGTATGCATATGTGCACCAATTTCATATTGGCATCGCACTGCCCTGCTCGAATTGACGAGGAGTCGAGCTTCAGTTTGTGTTTTGTGGTTTGAAACACGTGTTTTCTCCCTACTACCCTTTTACTAGATTTCCGGACTCACTATACACTAAGGGAGATTTCGCATGATGGTATTAAGGTCCACACCACAATGAAGGATCAAGTTTACGCGGTATCATAACACATGTCTCAACGCAACTTTGTCCACAAGTGAATTTTTGAAACACTAAGTACTTTTTACAAATTATTTTTATATTCTAAGACATTATTAGGTATAAAACTGCAAAAATATTACTGAAATTTATAAATGTACAGTATGTTAGTTCAAATAAATTGGAAATAAAAAGTATGTCATGTTAATGTTTAAAAATGTATATATATTTATTTTGTAGTAACTTTATGTAATAAATAAAATATTGCAATTTTTTAACTAAAAAATATACAAGGTAATTCACATTTTATTAGCAATGTTTTATGCAAATAACCTGAGGAAAACAAGCTAAACGTATATACCGAACTTACTGTTTATTGCTCGTAACGTTTTTTTGAGTAACTCTTTCATTTAAAATTTTTCATAATGTGAAAAGTATGTACGAATAGAATTGCATACAGTACAAATAAAAAAAAAGAAACATAAGAGACAAATTTCTTTATACAATATTAAATAGTACATATATGAGTGATGTGTTATAGGTAATTATTTTTTACTTCCCACTCATTCAGATAATTACTCATTTAATCACTTTCTTTAACAAACATACACCTCGAGTGAGTCTTTATGTAAATTTATATACATACGAAAAAGAAATTTCAATATGAAATTTTCAATGTTTTTAATCATTTGAAATGGATAACAAAAGGAAAAGAGCAGGCGATACTTAAATATATCCCAAAATTGTGGACATTACTAAAGTAGTATACATTACAATAAATTGCTCTTCCAGATAAACAACATTGACATAATCAAGGTATTTTTTGATTCCTTTTTATGCAGAGTTTACTAACTCAATACAATGTATTTTTCACTAACTAGCTGTGGCACTAAGAGTAAGAAAGACTACTTTTCAGACCCCTCTCTAACTTAATATCGCATTTGTCTATAACACTACTTTCGCAAAGAATTGATATTTCATCATCCTGTATAGATTTGAAACGTTTGGACGGTTGTTCCGTATCTTTCTCTAAATTATCTTCACTATTATTCAGAGATTTTTTAACCAGTGCTTTATTAAAAGGTTTCACGATCAAAGATTCTTTCCGAAATGTCACTTCCTTTAAATCATAAATGAAATCTTTATTTAAAGGTTTTATCTTATTGCGAATAGGACGTTGTGGTTTCAAATTGTCTTGTACAGATGTTATGTCACCATCTTTCACATCGGAATCCTTTGAATGTGCGTCGATTTCCTTATTTTGTTGTTTCAAGTTAGAGTTCATTGGGCAGACAGCATCTCCGGATTGCACATGTTTTGCTGAGTTAATGTCAGACGATCCAAAGATAACTTCCATCACCATTTTCCTGAGATCAGGATCTAGTCCTAAAGTATTTTGTCCTTTAGTACCATTATTCAAACTCTCTTGAGTCTCTCCATTTATATGAACTACATCTTCTGGAAGTACTTGTAAATTTTCATTAACCGCCTCTGTTCCTGTTTTATTTATAATTTTTTCTTCTGTTTGGACTTGCAACTGCTCTAGAGGGATACTAATTTCTATAACTTTGGGAGTGTCGACTTCGTCTTCTAAATTTGTTATATTAAGCATAATATTTTGCTCACACATATACTGATCGTCCGGAATCTGAGTTATCATTTCTTCTATAATAACACGATTGTTTTGAGCATGGTGCACTTTATTGCAATGCGCTACACAGTCACACTTAACGAAACATTTATAGTCACAAAGTTTACACTGGTAGCGATTCCATCCAATGTGTATGGCAGCATGTCTTCTTAAATTGTTCACCGAAGTGAATTTTCGTTTACATGGAAGGCACTGAAGCTTCTGAAGATTTACAATTGAAGCTACTTTTTTTTCCATTAA
Source organism: Nomada hirtipes (assembly GCA_951802735.1). Lineage (NCBI taxonomy): Eukaryota > Metazoa > Arthropoda > Insecta > Hymenoptera > Apidae > Nomada > Nomada hirtipes. The sequence goes on along the minus strand of OX637919.1, from coordinate 4,806,383 downwards.
TAATACATGATCCATTTTTATCATTTCTGTCTCTCGCTCACTATTCACTTTCGCAGGTGTGTCTTCTCCACTGTTTTCTAAAAATTAAGGGAAACATGGTTAAACAAAAATAATCGAACAAAGATTCGCGAAACAGCATATTTCTATATTTAGGGCCATCTGATCTCTTCAACTGTTTCTGTATATTCAATTTGGATGGAAATATATTGTAATGCATTCTAAATGTTTCTCTTTAATTTAATAATATTCAGCAGATGAAATGAATAAAAAAAAATAGTGTCTGATGTTTTCAATCCGAAAAAGGAATATTGATAAAACATATAAGACACTGTATATTTTAGCTTTACAGCAAAGGTAGAAAAATTACAGAGACTACAATATACTAGTAAGGTATTGCTCTAAATATTGTAAAGATATACAAGGTAACACAACTAAATGTGAACACTTAACACTTTCCAAATGTATGTGAAAATATTTAAAAATAAAGTGAACCTGTTCCGAGGAGCAAACAAAGTAACAGAAAGAATAATTCCATTCCAACAAAGTGCTATTTCAGTGGTGAAATCTCGAAATATTTTATAATAATAATTATTGCTCTATTACTAGAGCGAACGGTCGTTCCATCTGCAGAAGTTATGACACTGACATTATATTGATCCGCTAACTTCGCGCAGCTTTGGAAATACAATATGTACAGCTCAAATAATCGAATCAGTAAATTGTTATCTATTGTTAAAGTTGATTTTTTATTACCCATGAAAGTATAGAGAAAAGAATATACAGTTAGTTACACTCGAAGGAACAACGATGAACTTAAAATTGTAAAAACAAAAAAACGAATTTAAATGAAATATTTGTTTTTATTACGTTGTTTGTACCTTCGAGCAGTTATACCTTGCTTTAAACAATTTCCTCATGTATCTGCATAAACAATCGAGTTAGCCGTTTTTAAATCGTATGAAAGTACATAAAAACTCGAAATGGCTGGATAACATATTATAGATATTGGAAGTAAAATACTGTTATTACCTGCACCATTAGTGAGTTTCTTTATAGTATCTTTATTTTTTCGTTTCTTACTCCCAAAAGCAGTTTTCATTTTATTATTAATACTAGTATACACTATCTCTAAAGGATCAGAGTTATCACTTGCTGGAGAAGAGTTATCTTTCTCTACATTTTCTTGTACTTCGTTTGTAAGGACTGTTCTAACATGTCCATTGGATTCATTTCGCGGAGCTGGCTCTCTACTTTCTAACATATCCCAGTCTGCTTTACTTAAACTGGCAACAGCTTCTACACGAATAGATGTCTCGCTACTATTATTCATTTCCGTAGAAGTGGAAGAATCTTTAACGACCACATTATTCTTCTTAACTTCTGAACCGGTACTTATAGTTTCGTTTGACGTACAATCTGGTGGAACTTTATGTATCTTTTTCACTTTGGTCGTATTTTCATAGGCTGCAACACGCCTATGGCAGTACTGCGAATGCGCAGATAATGCTGCCTTCCTATCGAATCTTTTACCACAACCTCCACATCTTTGCACGTCTGTATCAGATTCCAAATGATCTATCCATTCCTATAAAAATTATGCGTTTAAATAAACGCTATTCAAGTACTATGAGGTACTAAATGAAATATGATTGCAGTACCTGAGTTTCGTTAACGCATAAAGTATTATTCATTAAACTTTTATTGGCATCCTCTTTCTGCATGTCCTCAGCGACGGTAGTATCCTTAATGAATGCTTTCTCTTGAATTTGTGATCTGAGCTTCCGCACTTGCTCGCTAGACTTTCTATGAACTATATTTTACGTTTAATTGTTTACTTATATTACAACATCTACTTCCTTTTGGGTTTAATATTCGGGGTTCAATTAATAATGGAACGCACAATTTCTTGAATTTCATGTTTATCTACCCGAAATACTATTCGGAATTAATAAAATAATGTTATAAATCTTCATGCGTACCCTTAAAAAGATGCCTATAAACGCTCCACGTATTTGCAAATGTACTTGAACAGCAAGGACAGGGATAACATAACCTGTGAGAGGTGTGTAGCGTCCTTGTATGAACTGCCAGTGTCTTTTTCGTTGAAAATTTTGCATGACCTAGGAATTAAATAATATTACAATCGCAATATATGATTGTTATTACTATGTCAGTAAAAATTTAACGAAATAATGGTATTAAATAGTAATAAACACGTACATATTGAACAAATAACATAATTCTCATGAACTACACTGCTTTCTTCGTTACTAGAAAGTTGAGTTGCAGCTGTACTACCCAAGTTTTGACTAGGCTGCACAAGTTGTCCATTCGGACCCAACACTGCAGCTTGTTCGCTTATACTTTTTAACTCCACCACCTAAACGTTATTATGACGTCAATTATTAGTGAAACATTAATAAAGTACATGCTTAAATTAAAATTTTATCAACCAATTTGACTTTTCGTTTGCAAGAATTATAATTAGTCGTAAACACTACCTGTCCTTTCATCAGTTCTGTATGATTTTGATCTGAGACCATTGATTCGATAGTTTGATAAACTGCAGACGAATTTGATTGCACAGTCTCCAGATATAATTGTTCTCTCTTTGTTTGCAAACTTTCGACTTGTTTCTTTTGTAACATATTAACGACTGCAGTAAGATCTTTCTTTTGCTCTTCCTTAGGCACCTGGCTTCTCAAAATTCTATCGTTTCGTCCAGTATCTTGAGGTATTTGCTCTATTTTTGGTGAATTTAATTTACTTGCAAAAGTCTGCAACATATACATGTATTACGAACACATTTAACATATACAATCGGTCTAGCAACTGAAACAAACTATAGTTGTATCATAATTAAATACGAGGATTTTGTAAAAAAATATTCTAAGAGTTCTGCATCCTGCAAAACACGATTGCTCTTCTTTTTTTTTTTATAGTACTGCTTGTTTTGCAAGTTAAGTTAAGGCCACGAAAAGATTAATACCTTGTAAGTTCTATCACTTCAGTACTGACAATAGATAAAATCCTAAGCGAGCGAAACAATGTAACGATTAACAATATTCAAACAATACACTACTGTTTTGCTACTTCTTAAAATAAGTAAAGTGTCTCTTAAAGTATTTGGTCTTCAGTAGTATTATCTAAGAATTAATATACATGACAATAATCGTGTGATACTATTAAAAAAAAAAAAGGTGCAATTATGCTTGGCTGGTACACCAACGCAGTTATAAAAAAAAAGTATTGCAGAATGAGCTCTTCAACCCACCCAAAGTTTTTATTACTGGTCTCTACTTGTATAAAACATAATGTAATATGAAACGTATATAAAAAATATATCTTCATACGATGGTGTAAAAATAATTAAAATGAGTTATATGTTTCAGCAGTTACTTTAGAATTTATATCTATCAGTAGAAATTTACTCATTAAATTTCGAGACTGCAACAAGTAAGTCGACAGAATATTCTTGTTACTTGAAAATATGTATGAATATTAAAATTATATAAGTACACCTACATTTGATCAAATATTTATATCCTATATATATGTATAGAACTTATGAAACCTTGTTAAATAAATATTCTACAAATATTCATAATGTACAAAATAGTTTCTTTTATACTATTGCTAGATGGACATAATTCTAATTTAAAAAAGAAAACCTAAAAATCTATGAATATTTAACAAATTTTTAAACGTCAAAATATTTTTAATTTATATATAAGACTATTAACCATTTGTATATATGTAAGCAGCAATGGCCCGTTACACTATAAAAAATTGAAATTTATTCTATATCGATTAAATATTATTAGTACTTTTAACCCTTATCGTTTAATCCTACATTACTTTTGCCATGACATTGTAACTTTATTGTATCGATCATATGTCATCTTTGATGCGACATTGTAACTTTATCTTTCACATAAGAACTGAATAAAACTCCAATCTAGTGGCAACGTCATATAGAAAGCAATAATGTCGGACAGGGTTAAAACTATGATGAAAAACTGCTTATTTTCAACAATTTATATCCAAAACAGTAATATGATTAAAAAGAACATACTGTGTCGTAATCGTTGGAAGAAATCTTAGTAAACGTAATGTCAAATCTTTCTTTACAATAGATACGTTTATGCGAGATAAAGTTAGCCAAACTTCTAAACAAGCTCCTGCATACACGGCATTCGTATACCAAATCGCATTCGTATGCCAAAATTGACCTAACTTCGTCACTGCCATTCTCTAGAACTTTGCTGACACGATACAAAGTCGATACGCTGGTGTCTATTGGTGGGCGTAATTGCGATAAATCTGGGCTTATAGGTGTAACTTCTTTGGATGCAAATTTAACTCTCCCAAATTTCCCATTTGGTTTCTTAGCTTTAGTTTTTGCCTTCATCGACTTCATTTTGTAGACGTACAATATGCCCAATGTATTATCTTCTTAAAACTACAAGAATCACTGTATTAGACAATTATATAAGCTTAATAATTTTAGATATGATATAAAATAGGAAATATACGAAATTATTCAATTATACAGTAGGGTAACTAATTACAGGGAATAGAAGAAAATTAGATATGTTAGAAGGGAGAAAGAAATGCAAAATAAATATTAATCATAAAATTCATAGCATTGCTTTCAAAAATGTTGTTATCTGGATACACGAGGTATGTTTTAAAAATGAAAACTATTGTCTGGAAAATTAATAGAATATGAAAATTTCAATAAATGTTAAAGATTTAAAAGCGAATGGAAAATATCGTACAATAGAGATGTACCGTCTCTCCTGCATTTTACTGAGTAAAAATTGCTTTTCACTTTTTATGTATCGAAATTATAAGGAAAATGAAATACCAAGAATCAGTCGAACCCGTTAGAAATTAGTTATCTCACTAAAAATTCGCACGATTCAACTATTCTTAAACAAGACGGATTCACGATTTCGGTCGAGTTATGACCTCCATTTTTCCGAAACTTAGAAGTTCTTGATTCTACCGCTCCGACAAAACGGTACCGTGAGCAGCACCTTCAGTTTGTGAATAAATATTTTTACTTATTTATTTGACTTTTCTCATATTTCTTCGTAATAGAAATTAAACTGTTCAGTAATACGCCAGAACAATTCGACGTATACATGAAGTAAGGAATAAGATACGACCAATCATGGCTTTTTCATGTTTATTGTAAGAGGTTATGTCACATGAATTTCTAAAATGTAGCGAGGTTTTAGAACGAACTTATTTCTTATTATATAACAAATAAAAATAATGATTATATTAAGAATAATTATGGTAAATAAAATTTTCATAATAAGTTCAACGAGAGTAATAGAAGAAGTATAAATGACAAAAATAATATAATATGACTGTAGTAAAAAGATTATTAATCAAAAAAGTAATTTGTACTATTACATTTTTGTATATACGTGTAACTATACTTATTACAATGTATTATATTTGAAATTCGTCAATTTATTCTTCGATACATGTCTTTTATTGTTTTCATTACAATATGGATGTATTAGCCGTGTAAATAGAAAGTATAACCATCAATCTCAATTATATATTGGAATTCCATGTTTACTATTGCTTATATTCCTTGGTAAAATATATATTGTTATGATTCTAAGTATTTATAAAATAAAATGTAATTCAATTATCAGATTCAGATATATAACATGTTCTGATTGTATACTAAAATAATCATTAACTTTTACTAACGCCCTTAAATGCCTTTCTCCTCACTGATTTTTTCTATTTCATTAAACATTGTATATAATTTCGGGTACGGTTTAAATAAATTGGTAATAATAATAAAATACATTCTATTCAATGTGCAATATTGGAAAGTCATAATATTTTGTGCCCGTATAGTAACATTATATTATTAATACGAATTCCATAAATAATTGGATTTAGTTTTAAAATTCTCATTGGACATAATGTCAACCATTCTATGGTAAAAACAAAGACGAACAAAATATGATTGGGTTGGCTATATTACGGGCCCCCTCAACTACCATAAGTATTGTTAACCCTAACAGCCATCTGCGTTACAGATTGGAAACAGAAACCGACCGGATCTGTCTACAAATCCATTGCCACCTATGCCCGCATTTGGCTTGGATTTTGCAAACAGAACCAGCTGATCGAATCAAATAGCAGATAGGCGGCGGAAACCGAGCAGATCCTGCTAACATAACCTGTTTCATACCAATTTAAATGGCTCGAGTCGCAGGATCTGCTCGGTTCTGCTGCCGTTCTCCCATCAGAGTACGCTACACAGATCTTGCATCAAATCTGTAGCCATTCTGTTTACAAAACCTGCTGACGGGAATTCGACAGAATCTGCTACAGCAGGATTGGCTGTCTGGGTAGGTTTACGGATCCTGTTAATTTGACGGATTTCAAATCTCGAAAACAAAAATTCAATAAAGGTTTATTAATATAATATAATTAAATTAACTATATATAATTTCTATATTAAATGAATTAATTTTTTTAAAACGACATACATTTTTACTGAACCCTTCAATATAACAGGTGTCTGTAAAAAATGGGCATACAAACTATACAGTTTGTAGTTTGTTTATGTCCGGCGTAAACCTAGTGTTAATGATATTAGGTGTGTCGAAAATGTTGACTTTATATAAAGTCAACATTTGCATATGCATTTATATGCATATATGCATTTATATGCATATAAATGCATAATTACTCCCCTGTAGGTACCCCCAATTACAAAGGAATAATTTATCGCAGTGTAGTCCAACGATGAAGCTACTCATGCGGTTGCTTCTCCTACCAAACATTATTTACATAGTTTACGTATAACAGTTTTACGTTTCACTAACCATTCGCCGTGCGTAGTGTATGAAATTTCCTGACGAATAAAGATATCCTAGTCCGTTGAAATGTCGGTCATTTCCAACAGCTAGCGAGCCGACATTGGACAGCACTGATTTATCACATTAATGTGTTCAAATTTTTGAATCATTTGAAAAACTATATTTTTATCACTGCATGGATGAATTGTTATTATTTGAGCATTTATTTCTGCTTCGTCCACAGTGTTGTATTAATGAATAATCGAGAATACAAACATTGGTTTTGGCAAACATGAGCAAACGTATTAAAACCATATGTATACATTGTACATACATTGTACATAAGTACATATATGTATGTTTAGGATGTATTTAGAAAGAGAAATGTTTATACTATCTATGTTTATACTAAATGTTTATACTATATATATAAATGTTTATACTAATGTTTATAATATTTTCACTATCAAAACCACTTATATCAAAATTTTGAGATAACAATTGGTTATTATAATAACCAATTTTGTCGGAATAATAATATTATGATCGCGTAGAAATTATTTTATATACGTAATTTGAATAAACATATATTCTCCCTAGAAGAAAGTGAAAAATATGAATTTTGTATACATATTTGGATAATTTTTTGTATAAAAATATTATAACAACGTGTTAAGCCAATTGGCCCAGATTCTGGCCCAGTCAGCCAAACCTGCAATAGCAGATTCTGCCCAGATTCTGTTAGCAGGTTTTGTAAACAGAATGGCTGCAGATTTGATGCAGAACCTGCTGAACAGAATCTGACGAGAGACTGGCAGCAGAAACTGAACACATCCTGCTACCAATCTGCCACCAGATTCTGTTCAGCGGGCTCTGTTTGCAGAACCCAAGCCAAATGCGGGCGCAGATGGCTACGGATCTGTAGACAGAATCTGTCACTTCTGTTACCAATCTGCTGTCAATTTGCAGTCAGATGGCTGTTACGGATATACATAATACCCAGCTAGCCATCCAGAGAAAGGATCTAAAATCTAAATTTTAAATGGAAGCGGTTGTACTGGGGCATTTAAATCAGCTCTTTACAAAATTATTATTTATTTTATTTATTAATAATATATATTATTAATAAAATGTATGTAAACAAGATACTATCAGTTAAATGTTTTAAATCAGGATTGTAAGCAGTGCAAACATAAAGAGAAGAAATAATTTGAAATTATTTTTCTTTATGATTAAGAAGAGTATGTATATTGATCGGATTTTGAAATTGTCACTGCTAGTATTTTGTATATGTACTACATATTGTGTACAGTTGATGAAATTATTTATTTCATATTTATAAGTATGTTGGTGTGGAAACCAAAATCAATAAATTATTAAAATAGTATGTTACATTTTGATTAATGGAAACAATTTTAAATATCCAAACATATTTAATTCTGTATAACACGGTACTCGCAAATATTTTTTTTTAAATAATCGTTCCACACATCGTTTATTTTTCTTTATAAACTTACGAATGAAATCTTATGATTTAAATATTATTTGATTTCAGAAAGATTTGATTACATACTTATAATATAAGATACGTATAGTTTCAATGGTAAAACGTTTATTAAACAATGCGAAGTCATGAAAGATTTATTTTGTACCGCTGCGCATGCGCAATAAATGTGCATCCGTCTGGTGATATCGTTCGAAAGAATATTATTCTTCGTATTTCTATGACTTCGTACGTAAACTTAATTTTTCATGAATGAATTGTAATTGATTATAACCAATTATTTTTTATTAATAATAGAAGTTTGAGAAAAAAATGATGTTAAATGATTGCCCGGATACCGAAATAATTGGTTGTGGATTCAGTGCTTTCAAAGAAATCGACGAAGTGACTTCTTTAATTGCGGAATTGAAGAAAGCTAATCTCTCCTCGAGCCTTATCGAGAAACATCGAGATCGATTTAATTTTATTCTATCGCAATATCAAGACCAAAGACAGTTATTGGATCCTTACTTGGAGGATATACTCCAACCACTGATCTGTATTATCAGAGATGACAATTCCACAGAAAATATGCGGCACAATGCCTTTAAGTATATTTTCATCGTTATGTCTGTTAAAACGTACAAGAAGATTGTTACGTATCTTCCACACGAGGTATTCAGCTTTCCCACCTACTTAAACTATATCCATATATTGATATTTTAAATGCAAAGTTTAATTTGATGTAGGTAGCAGATCTTCTTCCTGTATTGCGGATGTTAGAAAAGCAAGATCCCAATGATGTGGAAACATGGGAAACACGTTACGTCCTTTTAATTTGGCTTTCTATAATTTCAAAAATACCATTTCCTCTTTCACGTTTAGAAGTTTCTAACGAAGTAGATTTCCAACAAACGATAATAGTTAGAATATTAAAAGTATGCAAGTTATTTTGTCTGTCAAAGGATGCCTGTGCAGCGGCAGCAGTTTTTTTGATTGCTAATTTTTTAACGAGATCGGATGTTAAGAAGTTGTATTTAGAAGAAATGATAACGTGGAGTTTACAATGTGCTGAGGATGATCGTTTAAGGCATGGACCGTTAGCAGTTGTAGCTGCGATACTAAAGCACAGTGTAAGGGAGGATGTTAAACCCCATGTTCAAACAATTTTGGACAAAATTTTGCAATTTCATTTGAACGATAGTCCTGCGGACCTCATAAGGAAGTTTGGAATAAAAATTGTGCAAAGGATTGGATTGGTGCTATTGGGAACCAAGTTGGCTTCGTGGCATTATCAGAGAACAAGCAGACCTATATGCCTATTACCCAATAATAAAACTATTAATGCTGTTGAAACAGAGGAAGATACTAAAAAGGTTGGACTTGTCCATGATGATCAAGATATTCCACCCGCGATAGAAGATATTATCGAACAACTTATACAAGGTCTTAGGGATAAAGCAATTACAATACGCTGGTCTGCTGCCAAAGGAATTGGCAGAATAACAGCAAGATTGCCAATGGATTTAGCAGACGATGTAGTAGGATTTGTATTAAATCTTTTCTGTGGCAGAGAGTCAGATTCTTCCTGGCATGGTGGTTGTCTGGCATTGGCAGAATTAGGAAGGCGTGGACTTCTTTTGCCCCATCGTTTAACCGATGTGATACCAGTAGTTTTGCAAGCCTTAGTTTTCGACGAGCCTAGAGCATATGGTTCAATTGGATATTTAATCAGAGATGCTGCATGTTACATGTGCTGGTCACTTCCTAGAGCTTATGACCCTGTCATAATTGAACCATACGTGAATGAAATTGCAGCCACACTGTTGGTTGCTACTTGCTTCGATCGAGAAATCAATTGTAGAAGAGCTGCTTCTGCAGCGTTTCAAGAAAATGTCGGGCGACAAGGAAATTTCCCACATGGAATAGAAATACTTACGATTGCTGACTATTTCGAAGTGGGTGTTAGAAATCATGCATACCTTAAGATCAGTATACAAATTGCGCAATACGAGGAGTATACTAAACCTCTTATCGATCATTTGATTGCGAGAAAAGTTACCCACTGGGATACAGCAATTAGAGAACTTTCATCTAAAGCTTTGTTTAATTTAACACCAATCAATTCCAATTATATGAAGGATACAGTCTTGCCGAAATTATTGGATATGTTAAATTCGATTGATTTAAATATTAGACACGGTGCGGTGCTAGCAATTGCAGAAATCTTAGATGCGCTATACAATTGCTGCAATAACAAAATCGAAGATATAATTGGTTTATTGGCTACAGAAAGTGTAAAAGATATAGTAAGCACGTTCCGGAAAAGAGGACAATTCAAAGGTTTGGGCGGAGAATTAATGAAACAAGCGTGTGCTATGTTGATAAAGAAATGCTCTATTGTTGATTTGCCAATTTCCATGGAAGTAATGTGTAAGTTAATCTCAACTCTTTAATATTATCCGATATTCCTTTTAAATTCATGTATACATATATGTATACAGAAGTACTTTTAGCTATCAATAGTTAATTAATCTATCATATAAGACTTTTGGGAACATTATCTCAAAATAATAATAGACGCGGACGTTCGTTGAATTTATATAATGGCAATGACTTGTTAAACAGTAGTTTATCGTTATAAAATAAGTTGAAAATATTTCGAGGAATGATTATGCGTTGTAATAATATTGTGTAGAATTTTTTTTCTATTTATATTTTTATTCTGGAATGCCGTAAATTTATGGAAATAATGAATAAAAGAACATGATTATTGCAGCTGACTGGCAAAATCTTATAGAAGAATGTTTAGGACATGAGGTATCTGCTGTAAAGATAAAAGCTGCTGAAGCACACACCGAATTTTTCCGAAGATACCACACAGACATAAACAGTCATGATCGTAATATAGTTATTAATCGTTATCTTGATAATTTGCAGTCAACTAATCAACTTGTTCGTATAGGATTTGCACAGGCCATAGGTAACATATACAAATTTCAAATGTTTCATTGTAAAGAATATTGCAATCTACATCCAATTATATCCGGCCCTAAGTTAGAGCAATTAAAACGCTTAACGGAATTCTAAAGTGTTGTAGAATTTATGGAACATTCCTTGATATATACAGTTCTAGTTTAATTACCAATTTTGGTTATTTATTAATTGTCAATTATTGTTCAGGCCACTTTCCACTGTTTATAATTTGTGAAAGAGTGAAAGATATAATAGAAGCTCTCATAAAATGCACCAAAATATCAGAATGTACACTAAAGTGGGCGGAAAGTAGAAAAGAAGCTATCCATGCTTTAATAATGGTTTGTCAAACATTAGGAGTAAAAGAAGCAGGTTAGTAATCTTTTAAGTAGAAATTTATGTTTAAATATTTATGAACTGGCAACAGAACAAAAAGAGTTACAACACATTAATAAAAATCACATTATTCTAGTGAAAAGTAGATTATTGAACTTAGCATTGTTCTTCTTAAGAATAAGATGTTCTTGTTAAAATTATGTTAATTTTTAACGCAATTAGTTTGTCTAGCAAGAATTCAACATTATTCAATTTTAGTAGTCAAAGGTTTTATGCGTACAATTAAACATTCGATTATTAATTCAAGCACATAATTTTATGATGGAATTGGAAATATAAATGTTTAAAAACACAGTACAGAAAATAGTGTAAACTTATTTTCTCAAAGAATATTAAGATAAATATTATTCCCAACGCAGCATCTATTTTTATTTGATGTTTTACACGCTTTACAATAGGCAATAGGGTTTACAGGCATAATATGTATAAGTACTGCATATCTATAGAAAGTACATATAGCATTAATGTTTGTAATGACCAGTTAATTCCTTAAATGTCGTTTATTATTATTTTCATATGTTTTAGATAAGTGGCAAGTATACGTTCATGATTTATATGATTGCTATTTGTTGTCATTAAAAGAGTATACAATAGATAGTCGTGGAGATATAGGAGCTTGGGTGCGAGAAGCAGCAATGACTGGTTTACACGTAAATATATATCTTATATTCTCTATTTATGCTTTAAAAAAACTTTTAAACATATCAGCTTTAAATATTATTCAAATTACAGATGCTGACAAATTTAGTGTTACAGGCAAAGTTACTATCTATATTAAACGAAGACTTAATGTCAAATATAATAGGAGGAATTGCACAACAAGCTGTCGAAAGAATCGATGGAATTCGAGCACAAGCTGGAATTGTTTTCAGTGCTCTCATTCATAGTGACCCTACTTTACCAAACATTCCATACCACAAAGAATTAAAACTTATATTTCCTTACGACGAATGTAAAGAAAATATAGAATGGAGGATGGAATCTGCTACTTTTCCACGATTTATTAAGATGTTGTCGTATCCACCTTATACTATAAATCTTTTACGCGGAATTATATTTAGCGTTGGCGGTTTAAGCGAGTCTTTGGTACCTATCGTTAATGGAACTGTGAATTATCATATTCCATTCATAATATTCGAATTTTTTTAATACAGAACTTTCAATTCTTTCGTTCCAGGTTAAATATTCCAGTGTTTCTTTATTTTCTTATTTACAAGAAATAGATGAGTCTGGTCTTCGTAATTTGTGTTATAAAATTATAAATATTTTTGAAGAAAGTCACAAAAACGAAAGAATGATTACATCGATGCTAGCTTTTTTGGATCGCTTACTTAGCTCCGGTTGCATTCAGATTGTCCTCGACGATTCTGAAAATTGCATCGCAGAACAAATTTTAGTATTACTTAAACAAGAAATAAGGAATACAAGTAATACTAAGTTGTTAATTAGCAGTATAAACGTTTTTTGTCAGCTATTGCAGGTATTTATTATATTTAATTACACTGATTTACAAATTTTAACTTTTTCCCGATTTTGTAAACTTTAATCGGTGTTTCTTATAGATTTTGTGAATGAATGTGAAATGGCAATCCGTTTTTGTCCAAAACGTACAGTTTTTCAAAAAATCGATTAAAAAAAAAATTACAAATTTTCAACTTTGGAAATGTTTTGTACTTTCACGGTAATAGTTATTCAGTTGCTCTTAGCCCGAAATGATTCTATGGAGTGTCACGAATATAATGATATAAGTAGTTATTAGATTATAAACATTTAAATATGTTTAAATAATGATGAAAGTGAAAAAATCTGACTATAGCACACGATATAGCGACCTTTCTGATCAGGAAAGCATCAACGGAAGTTAGAGAATCATTTTTGATTTCAATAGAGAAGCGAAATAGTTTGGCAAACATGTTGTGGAGGATACAACTATTTATATCATTTTATTCGTGAACCCAGCCCAACTATTTCCGTAAAAGTACGAAACAAAAGACCCAAAGTTGAGAATTTGAAATTTTGTAAAAAATCTATTTTTTCACAAACTGTTCGTTCTGGTGAAACACGGTTTGCAGATTCGTATTTAGCACATTAAACACTATAGGAAACGTATATTAAAGGTACAAAATCAGGTACGCTTTGAACAGTGTTATCGAACACTAATAGTAATGGAACAATTTTAGAACGATAATAATTTTTGTTTAGGTACATGGACCAGTTGCGAAGAGAGCATTTTGTCAATTAGGTATATTTCTCTGTCATAAATACAAATGTATGCGAAAAGTGGCTGCAACAAGAGCATACGAAGCGTTAACTCTCTACGGAGAGGAAATGGATATTTCGGAACAGGATTTGATGGAAATTTTGGCTGTATTAAATGTTACTGACTGGGAACAACCAGTATCTGATCTGCGGCCAATAAGAAATAATCTTTGTGACCTAATGAAAGTACCTGCTCCTATTTTGCAAAATAAACTTGCAAATTGAATTTAAGCTACTATTCTAATTATCTCCAATTACGTCGGTAAGTGAACTTTTGAAAGGAAACAAAATTAATGTTATTACATTGTGATCGTTTTATTTATTCAACTGCAATACCTACGCACCATATTTACCTGTCAACATACGGTATTCTCAAACAAAATTATATAATTTCACAAAAAGAGCTTATCAAGAACGTGTTTCGTTCTATTTCTCTTCCTTATATAATCAGCTTATAATTAAGAAATAAAATTTTACCAATTTCACAGATATTACTTGTATTGTACAAACCATATAATTACTGCAATCATAATGATAACAATAATAATAATAATAATAATAATGATGAAATGGTAAAGTGGCCAAACATATAAGTAGCAGTAGCTTAACATTTATTTGTATCATATAATTTCCTTTTATCATTTTCAAAAGTTCCTGTATTTATTGTAAGATTATTTTGCAGGTAGTAACTTAACATTTTTGCACCACATTTTTCCAGAATCCATTGTTTTGTCCACCAATTGTTATAATCGATTTCATTTGTTAATGGATTTGTCGGTAGGGGACAATTGTAATGTTCCGTGTCGGCAAGTTTTGTTTTCCTTGTATTTTGTATATTGTTGCAAACGAAACATTCAAATTCTTCAACATAGTTTCCGAAGTCTTTGCGATGGAATTCTTCTTTTTTTTCTAATGCTTCTTTTAATATTTTGTTCTCTATTTCGTAATTATCAGTTAATTTGTGTAACAAATATTTGTTATATTCAGTTTCATTTTCAGCGAGTTTGAGCAAATAATTGGCCAAACTTTTTGGATCTTTGAAATCAAGTGTTGAAATAGCAGACATATTATTTGGGAGCCAATCCTAAAAGAAAACTGAATTACGTTAGCCAATACGGAATATTTGAATACAATTATTATTCTTTGTGTTTTTATCTGTACAATTTAAATGTTAGATGATATGAGATAAAACAAAATTCTTAATTAATTCTCCAATAAAGAGCTAGCTGAGTTATGAAGATTATTGTAGACAAAAAAGAAGAAATAAGATAACATAGTTTGTTAGGAAATTGAAATATTGAATGTAACAAAAACTTTTATACTTTAAATGATGGTGATCCGTAATATACAGGTATAGATCCAACCATAAGTGACCTCCACAATTTTTCCGTGATATAATCGTAACAGATTGCATTTTCAAAAGCTATTGTAAACTTGTAATTGGCAATGAAAGAAAGAAAGTCCTCACTGTTCAATATTTCAAGGTAATTTTCCTTTAGCCTGCATTATAATTATATTATTTATGAAAATAATACAAACAGAAAAACTGATTTTCCTTAAATCTGGAAAAACATTGTTACCTTTTATCCAGTTGTATATTATTTAAACATGTCCCATATGAATCTACACGTATATATTTCATTAATTCGGTTACATAAGTATCTCTATTACTTGCAGTATTGCAATCAGATTGTATATAAAGCAATGGTGCCAATTGTTTTGTGCGTGTTAAGGTAGTTTTTTCTTCTGTGGATACAAAATACTTTCTGCCTAAAACAGAAAGATGTTGAGTTTTAAATCATTTTCTACTACGATATATAATATACATGTTAGATTATACAAGAAGTAATTGATATTGAAAAAAGGGGCCAAGCTCAATTAGTTTGGGTTTTGATATAATTAATGAGTGCATAAAGTAAACGGATAATAATTTGAATATACATGTGTTATTGGTTATATTCACTTAGTAATTCTGTACGTCCAGGTAAATCTACAAGAGTCAGAGGTACATCGCTAAATCTGCTGAATGTTGAAGAGTAAGTAAAGAGATTAAGGGCTTTCTGATGAACTAGGATTGGATTGTTCCGAGGAGATTCTTCATGCAGTAAACCCCATGGAATACCATTGAATTTCCATGTCGGTAAATCGTCAACTCGGAAATCGCTACCATAGAAAAGAATACTCTGGAAATTGAAAATGATTATCTTTCTAATCATACCTTGAATAAATTCTGAAATAAGTTAAGTAATTTATATATTTTTAACATCACATTTAATAAACTTTCAATAATTAATTTGAGAATAACCAAGTTAATTTCTTTTTTTTATGATACTTAATAATAATACGAGTCTATAGTTATTATATTTCGAGCACTTTGCGTAGTTACGGATGGGAGAATCAAAATAATTCAAAATAAGTTTGATTATTTCAAGTTTCCTAAAGAGTCTAGATTAATTTAAAATGTCACCTTTGTGTTTTTATGATGTTGAAACGATCGGTTACTCGTGAAGTAACAATGGAAATTCCCGCAGTTTTGCAATATTCCATTACTTCCGAAAGAAGTCCACCATAAAATTATGGGTACATTTGAGAAGTCTAAAATTCCAATATACATATATACATTATGTAATATTTTTTTAAGTACCACTCATTTTATACACATATTTAAAATAATACATTTCATATACCTGGTTTGTATAACTTATCTTCGACTTGAATTACATACACCTGTTAAAAATGATGATGATTTATAAAAAGTCATAGGCTTTTACTATTATTACTATCTTGCCATTTTATTAAAAATATTATTAATATTGAAATGTTATTTAATATATTAACAGTTACTTGTAATAGATATTTGTAAAATTTTCCATACAGCCTAGGATTTTACAAACAATAGAAAGTTATTGATCTTACAAACAATAGAAAGTGTATAAATAATAGAAACAAGTGAATTATTGACAAAATAATACATTGTCCAAAATTATTTTTCAAATGGACTTATTAATCTATAACACGACACAGGTATTATTATAATAAAGTTCTGTGATATGCTTTGTATTATGAAATACTCTGAAATATACCTGATATAATATTATACACGAAGTAAAGGTCACGATTGTTGCAAATGCGAAATACATTTGCATATAAAAGCGTGACATGTTATTTTACAATTTTGACACTTCAATCATGTAAATGTACCCTTTAATGAAAGTTACTTTATTAAAAAAATTTATTTCATTTTTATCTTATTTAAATGTTATCGATATTGAATTATATTGACCCTATGAGTCTCAAATTCTTATTAAAAAATGTTTTGCCAAAATTCGATATATATATACTTTATTAACGTTTACGTTTTATATCGACATAATTAATCTCCACTGCAAATGAAACATGTTTTAGAGTGAGTTCGTATTTTATTAACAGTATCAGGGTATTGCTACCGAAAAATTATTTTTATGATAGTATCTTTAAACATAACAAATTGTTTGGGTATATGTATGTAAATATTCTGTGTTGCATCGAACAAACTTGTAAGTAAATGTAAGGTTAAGTTATTAACGTCCTGTCAGTTTCTCGCAGATTAAAACTAATTTGGTCATACCACTTTTCTATTACACGTTAAATAGTTTACAAATAATACAATTGTTCTCATAGTTAAACATTAAATACGCGGGCATTAAGAACAACAGCAGATAATTATATACATTTTGTAATAAATTGTTACTTAATGTTACTTTAAGATAACATATACTAAATTATTTCAAACTTTTATCGAATACATCGATAAACAAATTATGCTTTCACTGTACAACATTCGTTGGAGATATATTTATAATATGAAATGTATTATGAGATAAATGATGAATGCAGAATGAAGATAATATAACAACACCGTAAAGTTTAACTAGAAAAATGTTGTCAATGATTTTGCCAAGGATTATTGTACAATATTTTTAAAAGGGTATAAAAATTACAACCATATGTTATGTGAGCTCAAAGAATGTATTTCACTATTTACTAGTATAATACTGCACTGTGCTATTAATATACATGCTTCTGGGTCAACAGTGCTTTGTATATTATACATATATTTTATTTTGTTAATAAATTTATTATTTTATTTAACATGACTTTGCATTTCTTATATTAAAATCTAATGGTTTTATACTTTCTTCCTGTAAAAGAATTCTTTGATTTAAAATTTAACCTGTACCATACTTTAAAGTATATATGTCTGATATATGAATACAATTCATTATTCGTATTACTTTATTTATATTATATTTGTATACAAGGGCATTAAACCATTAATTACGAATTACGTTATATTATGCTAATTAACCATTAGGTTGAAACTTAGTAATGCAATAGAAATATGTAGCATCCAGTGAAGATCGATGCTTCTGTGTCAAACAAAGTTTTGTTTACAGAAATATACACTTATTATTATGTATTTCTTTTCCATTCATTCGTCTATATCTCTACCTTAATGTATAACTTAAGTTTATGTAAACTTAAACTTAATTTAAAGAATAACTTAATTTAATCCTTTAATCCTTCAATATTATTTTCCTTATACCTATACATATTAATATTAATAAATTTACTATATCACCCGAATAAATGTTGTTCATAAAGAATACTATTCTGATAAAAATTATACGCACATTATTATTATGTATTATGCATGGCCCAGTCAGCCAAACCTGCAATGTGGAATTCCTTGTTGCAGGTTTTGTAAACAGAATGGTTACAGATTTGAAGCAGGATCTGTTAAATTCTGATATTGTAGTAGATTGACTGCAAAAATGTTACAAAACCTGCTGAAAACTGTGCAGGTTCTGTTGTTGATCTACTCAGTTTTTGCCACCAATCTGCTATTTGATACAGATACAAGCTAAATGAGGCAACTGATGGATATGAATTTGTAGACAGATTCTGTCGGTTCTGTTGCCAATCAGCTGGCAATTTGCAAGGCAGATGGCTGTTGTTTGGGGGATGGGTGAGGGGGGGGGGGGGATATAAGTTCAAAGTAAAAAATTCATAATTGTCATAAAATAATTCTGTTATGTATTAGGTATACCCAAAAATAATTTACTATTTTTTAAAAGTAATTGTAATTTTTCCACACGTTTTCCTATTCTTTTCTTTTTGGGAAATATTACATACTTTGTGGACCTATTTATTATTACAGCTATATTTATGAAACATTTGTCGGACAAAATGCATTTTCACATGTGATATACTGATATAAATAAGTGAGAAAATATGGGCAATTTGAGATAAAATATCCTTCAACAATTTTTGCCATACAGAATCTCGACCATAATGCAATCACCTTACCATAACGTAATATCAATTTTTCTATGGAGATGAAATGTTTCGTGTATAACAGGGAAATCAAGAAAGGGCCTAAGAAATCAAAGTTATTACTATAATAAATCGTTTCAGAACGCCTTTCTACTGTATAGAATAGAACTGATAAAGAAATGGTAATTTTAAATGTTCGTAACATCCCTTTTTTCTATGTAAAGAAATTTATTTGTAAATGTTTACATAGATGTATAAGTACATGTAATATGCGCATTGTACGAGTATATAACATATAACTCATCCAGTGTCCGTGCTTTCTAAGGATTTGTAAAGGCAAGTCGGTCATGGTTACGATCACGGTTGCGATCAGGATTACGATCACAGTCACGGTTACAGTCACGCTCCTGACTTCTCTTTGGCGGTCAACGAACTCTCTCTTCTCTTTTTCTTTACTCATTCTTCCTTTCCCTCCACCAGGTACAGTTTCCCTATGGCGTTGCTAGATAAATCTGGGCTCTCGCAGAATAAATTTTGCACAAACGTGCTACTTAATTAAATATATCTGGTTATTTCATATTTTATTTTATTTTCTCAACTGTATGTACATATTTATCATACATCTACTGCAATAAGCTACAAAATACAAAATACCATTTATCATAATTATATTATAATCTGCATTCTGATTGGTTAAATAGTTTCCTTTTTATAGAATGTATTTGCAAAAAGTCGGTTAAATATACATCAACATACATATATTTGTAGTTGTGTATGTTATGTATACATACATTGTATATGTATACATATATTATATACCTATTGCGTGATTGCTATGACATTAAATATTTCAATTATTGTTCTGTCACACCTGTTAACAACGTTTTTTTATATTAAATTTATAGGGATCTATTTAACGTGTTAAAATTACAAAACGGTAATGGTCAAAAAAATGTAAATAAAAATAAACAAAATCTTAGTATCTTTTTTCAGGAACCGAATGCGTGAATTTAAAGTTAATATTCAATCGTGAATGAAAGAAATTTTAACATTGTTCTGCGTCCGCAATTTGCGAGGAAAATTAAATCAGTGTAAATCTCTCGTTAGATACGCTCCAAAGTTTTAGACTTCCTGAATGAAATAGGACTGAGAAACATCTGATTGATTTATACAAATTCCGTATAATGGAACGATTTTGATTAATGACTAAAAATATTTTATCCCTGTAGTTTCCCGTCATTAGCATAATAATGGTACACCGAATTATTCAATTTATTTTATTCTCATATTTGTTTAGAATTATTCGATTTTTTTGTAACCATATAGCATTATTATATAGTGAGTTCTTTCACAGAAGCAGTTTTGCTAAGTATGTAATTGCTTCTCGTTATTATAGTGTCGATTGACATCTGATATTCATATATGTATACAGGGTGTCCTATATGAATTCGAACATATAGATATTTTCTTTACTTGGATGGTACAAGAAAATTGTAGTAAACATCTTTGAAATTTTTATTAAAATTAGGTTTACAAAGATTTTAAGGTCCCATCTATGTGACTACTAAGCCTACTAAAGCTGTGCCTTTGACCTTGGCTACGGATTTGGTGTTCAAAATCTACCTAGAAGTTGAATAATCATACGTGGTTGTGTTTAAATGAATGTTTGTTAGTATAGGCAAGAAAAAAATATACTTGTATTAAAAAATATTAAAAATTAATAATGTCGAAAAGATTAAAATTAAAAAAAGAAAAATATATCTTAAACATTTCTTTAGTGTCATTGTAAGTATAGGAGATATTTAGATGTTTGTAGGGAGTTGGGAATTGTAGAGTAACATATTTTACCCCATTATACTGCCACTGTATTTTACAACGTAATTTTTTGAAAGTTTTAATCACCATGTAGGCTAGATGGATCACAATTTAACTTCATGATAATTGTAAATGTCTTTTTGTTCAAAGACAAATAAATATGCAACGTCAAGGTAAATTTCGATTATGCAGCGAAATATATATTTTCAAAAGCTTTTTTCTTAGAAGTTCAGTTCCTTGAAAGGATGTAAGGTAGTCATTGGCATTATTCGTATGAAATGATATATATGTAGATTCAAAGTAAATGGCGTATAGCAAGAAAAATAAATAAAATAAAAATGAACAATGCATGCTCCAATACGTGCTACAGTCGAAATACTCTGAACTCTTAATGATGTGTTTCATCTAGAGCGAAATATGTACCACTTTCCAATTCAAATCAATGAAATTTTCAATTAGCTTTAAAAAAGTCAATTATTTGCGCGAGGCCTATGTAGAAACATAAAGAGGACGAAATAACTGTATATCATTTAACTGTAAACTGTCTAAGGAATTAAGATTAAACTGTTAATTACGAAAATATGTATCTTTTTAAATGTTTCACGACGGAGATCCATTTTGAAATTTTCTTTATATATTGATTTATCGTATAATACTAGAAAGAATTAATTGTAGTATGGATTATGATCGTATAAAAGTAATATTGTTGAAAGTATCATTTAATGAAACAATGGCCATTTTCTACAAGAATATGTATAATGAAGTACACTTAATTTAACTAATTCAATTATTTTGGTTATATAGTAACAGCGTAATTAACTTTTGCCATACACTGTCCAATTTTTTATATACGTGGTTGTTAAATGTCCTAGCACACTTCGATTTCGATGAGAAAAAGAAAAAGCTTAATAAGATACATACTTTACCTTAATTACATTACATCCCTTAACAATTTTCTCATATTCCCAATTGTTTATAATAATACTAATAATTATTACTATTTAACGGTGATTGAAGTATTGCATACGCCTTTCTGCTAACGCCATTCTGCTAATAATATTCTAGCTAATTAAATGAAAAACATCTGCAATAGCATAATATTTAGGATATTATTACAGGATTAATAATATTTATTCCGTTAAACTATGCAGTTATTAAAAAAGGTATTGTACTCTAAATGTCCAAGTTATGAGAAACAATCATATGCATATACTGGTTGTATTATAAATATTCATATGTGCATTGAAAATAAACATTTTGAATTGGAAGATATAAATTGTTATTGGAAAACAGCGATCAGAAAAGTAGGGTCGCTGATCTGCGGTTCACGGTCCTCCGGAAAGTCGACAGTTCGATGTATGCTTGTTCCCCACCTTTCCCTCGTTCTGTATCCTACATCGTTCACGACCCCCTTATTAAAACGACGCACGCGCGATATTCTGGCAGAATTTCACAGGGCCGTATGAATTTCAGGGCTCATAGTAGATTTCCTATATCCGTTATACGCAAATGCTTATCTACTAACTAAGAATTAGTAACACCGTGCTGTATTTGTATGTTTTTCAATTTGACTATGCTGCACAATATTCGTGATAATAATGTTACTAGAAGAAAATAGAAGAATAAACGAGTAAAAATATATTATGATACCCTCACCAATATTGTATTCTATGCACACCACTGGGTTCTATGGTGGAATCAGATGTTGCGCATGCGTCGGGAATCCTGAGGGATTCTTACACAAACGGAGGAGACAAGCAAGTCAAGTCAGTTGCCTGAGTACCTTTGTTGTGACGAATATAGTTCGTCGTTCGTGAGTCGTAGTTCTCTTGCGTATTTTTCACTGTCTATTTTTCGGTGTTTCTCCAAGCAAATAGACATATCTGTAGTTATCTTTGCCCGGTAAGTATATAAAATCTACTTGGCAACAAGAGCATTAACAATTTCTATATTCAACCTTTGAAATACATGCACACAATATATGTATTCAATATAGTGTCACAACTGCATAGTGTAAATGTATAAACATTTATTAATTAATGGTGCCGAATTTAATGACAAGCCTGTATAGAATCTGTATAGAATCAAAAAATGAATATATTTCCATTATTCAATTATTTTCATGAAAATGTTTATTCGAGCTTTCTAACATGTTTTTACATTTCAAGTGCATGTAGTATTTCATTTTGCATTATTTAGATAGTTTTTAATGTTTTTAGTTTAATATCATTCTATTCAAATTAATGGACATTTTTTTTATTATCTATGTGTATACAATTTAAATTCTTATTTGCTTCTACCGATTGTGCCATTTAAATTTAATTCAGTGATTTATAGAGTTTTGTCCAATTCTATGGTTGAAGCTCCAGTCACAGCTCGGCTTTCCTGTTGTGTTATCGATTATGCATTACAGACTGTAATTTACAGTTTAATTAACTGATTTTCGAACCAAATAATTTTGTAACTGCATGCAAATTTCTATTTTAGTACATTTTTGTGAAGTCTTAGGCTTGTTTTAAAATATAGAATCTTATATATTTTTCCAAATCCAATTAAACAATTTCGAGAAATTTATATATAATTATTAGTATCCAAATATTTTGTCTTATATAATTTACAATAAAGTAAAACAAATATTTTCGATCAGTATTTTGCCAAACTAAACTCATACTAAAAAAGAGGAAAGATGCAAACAAAAGAAAGTATTTAAGTAAACGATAAACTCAATCTTTTTTATGCGTATCACTCACGCTTGAAATATGTTCACTGAATTTTATATATTGTCCAATAGAATCCAATAGGATAAAGAATCCAATCATAAAAATTAATAAACAATTAAATAAGGGTGGTAAGATGGAGTACACTATTTTCGAAGAAAGGGAAGAGTAGACGATTAGTTTAAATAAAATCATCAACAATTGATTTGCTGGAGCAAAAAAAAAATTAATAAAGGACGAGAATCCTCTTATTGCGTACGCATTGGAGAAGTTGGCCCCACCCAGGCGGAAGCCACGTAGAATGAGTCATCAAGTTGAGGGTTGAAAATAAAATGTCCCATGGGAGAGGAAAAATTTGAGAACAGTAATGGATACGCTTAAAGTTAAGCATTGTGTTGTTCAAATTATCTTTCTGAGTAGGTCAAGATTATATATTTGAACACAACCTTAACACCCTCCACCTATCCCCTCCCTTTCGCCACAAGGACGGCAGAATTTTTACATCGTTTAATATGTACAATATACTGCATCTACATGATAATGAAAATTGGTTACTTGAATGTACTTATTTTATAAATTTAATATCTCTTTCCATGTATTTTTCTGCATGCATCAAGAAAAGTAAGAAACTTATTTCACTATACATCGTACACTTTTTATAATGCATTTCAAGAATTATGATATTCTTTTTATTTCATGTGATTTATCATATATTAATCATATGTTAGAAAAATGATGTACAGTTTGTATTTCGTTGCAGAAATAATACGAAGGACTTTACGCTGCGAGTTTCTACAAATTTCAAAGCCGATAAATTGAAATAAACGATGCAGACTAACGGTTCTGAAAATGTTGGTTCCGAAAATGCAAACGAAAAGTCGGGATGGACGGTAATCATTAATTATTTAACAATTTTAATGCATCTTATATCTAACAAATTAATATTATTATATATTTTACGTATATACAGTGGCCGAAATAATGTTAGGTTCACATTAGTTTAGTGACATAAAAGTTTGTTTTATGTAGTTTCTTTCTACTTTATCATATTTATCAGTATTGATTCTTTTCAATAATATTAACAAGCCGCATAGTTTAGTTGATAAGTATAGTTTATGTTAATAACAATTTCGGTAAAACTAGGGAAGAGCCCAGACCTCACCGATTTCGATGATTTTTGAATATGTTGTAGAACTCAGTATACTGAACAACTTTTTCCTATGCATATAACCGCCGCTCGGCCTTAGTTTTCGAGATATTTGCAAAAAACTATAGCTACTACTACATTGAATTTTGTCTATACGTGCACGCTCGGGGCAACGTGTGGGACCGCCGCTTTTCCGGCAGCCGGCGAAGGATCTGTATACCGGGTGGACTCATCAAAATTGTACCTCTAGAACTGGATATATCATATCAGATTTGGTATTCGGGGGTGCAGGGGAAGGGGCTCCGCTCCCCCCCCCCCGCAAATACCAAATCTGATATGATATATGTATCTAGTTCTAGAGGTACAATTTTGATGAGTCCACCCGGTATACAGATTGTTCGCCGGCTGCCGGAAAAGCGGCGGTCACACACGTTGCTCCGAGCGTGCACGTATAGACAAAATTCAATGTAGTAGTAGCTATAGTTTTTTGCAAATATCTCGAAAACTAAGGCCGAGCGGCGGTTATATGCGTAGGAAAAAGTTGTTCAGAATACTGAGTTCTACAACATATTCAAAAATCATCGAAATCGGTGAGGTCTGGGCTCTTCCCTAGATTTACCACAATTTCATGTCTACTACTGTACAAACTGAATTTTATATGCAAAATAAACATAGGTTCAGATTTTGTTTTTGCATTAAAAATTAAGCAAATCTTATCAACAAAAAACACGAGTAACTGTTGGTGCAATGGTAGGACATGTCCATTAAAAATTAAAAAGAACACCACAATATGCTTCCAACAATGCATATAGGAATGAAAGTGTGAATGAAATAAGCAGTAAACATGGGAGCTTGAGTAGTGAACCTATCATTATTTCGGCCAGTGTATAACATTTTATAAATATTTCTGGTCTATAATAATGTATTGCTTTGGTCTAATCAAACAAGATTTTTTAAAATAGTCTCTTAATATTTTTTAATGTATTTCAGGTTGGATTAATAAATGGAAAGTTTAAGTACCTCACAGCTGAAACCTTTGGATTTAAAATTAATGCAAATGGCTCAAGTTTGAAGAAAAAACAGTTATGGACTTTGGAGGGCAGCGAACAGCAAGTTTTTCTTCGATCTCATTTAGATCGTTATTTGGCGGTAGACCAATTTGGAAACGTTACGTGCGAGGCAGAAGATTCTAGTGATCCTGGCTGTTCCTTCCAAATTCAACTAGCTTCTGACGGTATTCCCAAAAATGCTTTCTATATTATCTGAATTTATTTGTATCATAAAATTAGATCGTTTTTAGGTATTACAATTAGATGCGACAGTATCGTGTGCAGTTTAATTTTCTTATATACGTGATGTTAATATTTATTTGACTTTAAGATGAACAGAAGTCCTGCATTTTTTGTAGTTGGCACTTGGACGTTTTCAAAACTCTATTTACATATGCATTTTGCACTAGCTAATTCAAAATATAGAATTTCAAATCTTATGTGTTGCCGCGGTGGTATTAGCGTTACACGATATATATTCTTGGATTTCGAGGATTTTTTTAATATGTTATAGATATCCACATTTTGAACAACTTTCTAGAGGTATTTCTAAGAAACTGCTACTACTGCAATATTGAATCCTCCCCGCAAAAATCCAACCCAAACTTAAACCAAACTCACATCTGATTAAATGAAAACTAGAGTTGGACTAGATCTTTTTAGGTGCAAGTGGAAAGGCCCCGCGAAAAATCTGACCCAAACTGATACCAATAAGTATATCCCAAACGTTAGAGGTATGATTTATAATATAAATATACCCTTCTAGTCCATCAATATGAGGTGCCCTTTCGATGAATTCACCCGGTATATAGATTCTTCGCCATCCGCTGCATTGTGTTTATAGAAACGGTAGTGGCAGCAGTTTCTTTGCCAATATCTCGTTAACTGAGATCGAGCAGTGTTATACAAGTACATATGTTATATGTACATATAGGGAAAAATTATTCAAACGGCGTCAGTTTTCTAAATCATTGTCCAAAATGGAAACTCACGGCTTCATAACTGTTAATCGGATCGTTGACAACATATATCAAGGTCAAGGTCAAAGTTCGATGTTATGACATATCAAATATACCCCTACATTTTATTAATGATATTACATTTGCCATATTTTTATGTCAAATAAGTGCTTTAAATTCATATAAGCTTATGAAATATGCAATAATAGTTTCGAAAAGCAGATAAAGAAGACCTTTGCAGAGAATGTACATATTTATGTTTGTTGCAGTTTTCAATTAACACATTGTTTGCGGGACATTTCGCGCGCAGCCTTGAGCCTGGCGTGGACGATATTTTAGCCGTCGCGTAAGAAATTAGACATTTTTAGAAATCGCTGTAACTTTTAGATTAACCAATATAATTTATTGAAATTATGAATTTCAACACATCTGAAATGTGGATGTGTTGTGGAACTGTCAAGACAAAGACAATGGTAACATAATGCGTCGTTAAAAACCCCGTATAAATACGGGGGACGCTACTTCCTCCAGCAGACAATGAAAACGTATTTTTACGTGTCCCGTAAACCGCACCACCAGTCTAAAAAAATGTTTTTGTACGTGTCCCGATAACAATGTGTTAATCTTTAACATATTTAACCCTTTGAATGCCAGAGTTTTTTCCCATATATGTATAATGGAAATATGTTAGCAAAAATATGGAAACATGCTATCTAATACAAAAAATAATGTTTCAATCCATGCCGAAAAGTATATATAGGGTGTCTCAGAACTCAGGGAACATCGGGAAATGGGGGGTTACTGGGGTGATTCTGAACAACTTTTCCCTTGACCAAAATGTTTGTAGCTTCGTTTCTGAATTATTGACGAAAAACACTGTCGAGCACTTATCATGGTATTAATAATTATTAATACCATGATACCTCAATTCGTCTCTAAGGGCTTGCATTTTCATCTTAGTCAGTTCATTCAGCTGGACATCTTCGATTACGGTTTGATTGAGGTCTTCTTGAGAACCTGCAACACTCATTGTCATTGTTTCCTTACACTTCGTTCACTGGCACTAATCCCGGCTGAGCCCCCAAAATTTGTAGTAATTAAATAGAGTTTGTTAAATGAATATGTGATAGTAATACAAAACGGTTAAAAACAAAGGCAACGTCGTCTATCGCGTCGTGCGGGCAACTTATAACTAACTCTCTCGTCTGATGCAAAGCTCGCATACCCGACGGCGATGCTCGCTTGTTTGTCCGGCAGCAGTGCAGCGCAGCGCATCGTCCTCTCACACACTCTCCGACGCACACAGATCGTTCACTTTTAAATACTACACACATGACCGCCTTCCGCACAGGCCACGCGAGCTATGGATTCTTGCCAACTTGTCCCATGCCTCCTTGGAAGTTGTGGCTTTTCTAACGTGCCCCAACTCTTCTTCCGAGATGCTCAAGACGATGAGTGCGAGCCCTTTTCATCCTTATTTGTCCAGTTTACTTAATTTTCTTCAGGCTTCACTATACTTCCACTCGTATAACCCCACAATTCGTTATATGTATATCAACACACTCTTTTCGATATTGTATGTGTTGTCTGACATCTTTGATAAAGCACTTTTGTCTTTTCCACTGTCTTCGCCCAGATTCAAAAATCTTTTCCAATATGCTTGGTTTAAAAGCGGGTATCTAGAAACGCATCTCAGCGAGTTCCAAAATCCTGTAGATTTCTGTTACTCTAGGAGTGAAAAGGCTATACCAAAGTGTAGTATTTGTGGCGTGGCGGCATATATGCGACGTGCCTGGTGTGGCGAGTACCGTTGTTTCGAATATTTCTACCAGCAATATGATTGTTGCACCAATTACCAACCGTGATTTTTACTATTTTTGTCGTTTGTTACTTATACAACCCTTCGATGTAGAAAAATGTACAAAAAGGGAATGGAAATGTTTAAATACTGATTTTATTAATAAAAACTGTTATACTGCTACAATTAACCAGTCAGCTGTGGATGACGACTATATCCGTCACTCAGAAATGGCAGAATTTTGCGTTATGACGACTATATCCGTCATGCGTAAAAGTTAGTTACCATTTGCTATTTAAATTGCAATTTTAGTCAAAACTATAATATATTCGTAAACTTCAATATGTTTAGAATCTTTTGAGGTCAAGCCGAAATGAAACAAACAAATAAAAAGTATAAATAATTTGAGATGAATTCATGTATATGCACGAATTCATGCGTATGCACTAGCTGGAACTGCCTATCAGTTCGTATAACCACTTTATACATGTGCGACGATAATGTTTTTTAGATGTTAGTGTTATAGTTTGTTATAAAAAAAAGATTAGGAAAGAATCGCGGTATTGGTGTTCGATGTGCAAAGCGCCATTATGTGTCATTCCCTGCTTTGGTGAATACCACTCGACAGCAGCAGTTTGAAGTTTTAACTTTTATAAATATTTTATTTTTCCTGAGTTTTTCGTTTATTATGTATGTAGTATATGTTTATTTAAAGTGTATGAGTAAATATTAGTAATAAAATTGTTCATTTTATAAAATAAAGCCGTCTTTTTGATCCAATATTTTAACACCGCAACTTACTCTGTGTTTGACGACTATATCCGTCATCGCTTGATTCTTGATATTCTCACAGCTGACTGGTTAAATTTAGTATGAATAATTTTCAAACAAATGAACTTAAAATAAATAGCGGTCTCACTCCCGAGCGCACGACTCGCCTACCTGAAACGGGGGTACGCCGCTCCTTTTCCAGCTCATTGTGAAGCCAATTTTCAATTGTCCATCATTTTGAAAGTCTCATTTTGAAGAGGAACTTCAAAGAATATGGACATATATTTTTCTAAATTTTTTCGTTGCGCCCCATCATCGAAAAAAACGCAAAAAAAGAATTTGTTTATATTTTTCGACATTATAAAGTTAATTACCGAGGTTGAAAAAATTATTTTATAATAGCCCAATCCTTTGTGAGTAAAACAAAAAACGAAGTAGCTCAATCGGACTAACAGTTCCGGAGATAAAAATTCCGAAAAAAAGGCCGTTTTCGCAAAAATGGCAAAAATTACAAACTTTGAAGACCTGTATCTTCTAAACAAATTGTCAACCGCAAAAATGATGACTTAAACCCCCCCTAATTCCATATGGACTACAACATATTTCATTTAGAACAAAATCGCCGATGGTGACGTCCAAAAGTGATCGATTTGGCGTGGAATGACCCATAGGACAAATTTCAAGTTGACCAATTTTAATCATTTTTTTAAAGATCTACTCAAAGTTTCAGTTGTTATAAATTATACACTGTTCGTACATGGATTAAAAAATGCTTACAACGAGGTTAAATACCTTAAATACACTTGCTGACATGTATAAAACCAACATCTAATTCAGGGACGCCCAACCTTTTCTACTCGAAGACCCACCGTGCCCCCACTACCAGTTGAAGTCTCCCCATTCCATTGCAAAACCACATACGGGCCGGGCACAGGGGCAAGACGGGGAAGGAGCGATTCGTGCCTCGCGAGGCACCAGTTCGGTGGAGGTGGAAGCTCCAAAGAGGGGAAGGGCTCGCGAGCTGCGGGTTGGAAATGCCTGATCTAAATTTTCATTCTGATATTCTATAACGGGTATCTAGAGCGTTTAATTTTGCATCAAATTTTACAATTATGACTTCAGAACTCTATACCTTGTTACACAGGTATGTGAAACAAATAATATTTTGGATTTTGAAGCTTTAGAGGGTTGTCAATTGATAGGAAAAAATTGTTCAAAATGTTAATCTTGAAAAATTGACTTTTGGCCACTTTTTCGAGGTTGGGTGGGCAACCCGGAAGACGGAGTCGTACGCGAGGTCCCACAGCAGCGGGCCCAGTACCGAGCCCTGCGGCACCCGGCATTCCACATTCCACACCCCTTTCCTCTACACCGCCTCTTCCCGGGTACTCTATCCACTTGCTGGACAGATAAGATCCGACTATCCTCTCTAGGTAGGGGGGTACACGGTGATGTATTAGTGCCCCCCTTGGAGCATTATCTTAAAGTGTTGTCAATGCAGAACGATTGGAAATGTCGAATATCGCGTTTTCAAGGCTATACAAGTGATTCTTCGATAGATAAAACATAATTTATCCTCCTGAAAACGTACTGTTAAAAAATATTTTTTTCATAAGTAATAAAACTTTATTCCTTTCGGAAAATGAATAAACGTATCGAACACGGTTGTCAAACGACTTATTAGTTTATTTGTTATTCTAGAATTACGAATAATTTCACATTAATCTTAATTAAGACGATATAACATTTGTCGCCCGCTTTCCTCGGTACCCTCGATGCCTCCATCACGACTGATTGTGAGCGCAGCTGAGAGGCATGCGCCTGAGCGCGCGCTCGCCGGGCGCTCGCATTGACCAGTGTTTTTCGTTAATAACTAACAAACGAAGCTGCAAACAACATTGCTGTCAATGGGAAAGTTGTTCAGAATCACCCCAGCTGCCCCCCCCCCCCTTTCCCGATGTTCCCTGGGTTCTGAGCCACCCTGTATATGCTAGAGATTGAAGAATGGCATATGCCTCGCTGGTAAAACTTGTAAATACATCTGGTAGCTTGAATAGGAATTTGCCTTCAGGTGTACATACTGCACATCCTGTCCCTTCTTTTGACTTGGAACCATCGGTATATAGTTGTTTGTGGTTTGGGTAGTCATTAGTTAATTTCATAAATATGGTTTGGAGAGTCAGTGTTTTTAGTTACTCTTGAAAATGTATCGATCATGCAAGTAGTTCCTATTGTCCATGGTGGAAGTATGAATTGTGTTCTTGGAACTGAAAGAATTTTGATTCGTATGTCTTCTTGGAAATTTTTTAGTCGGGAGTTCAATGGTTTCGGGAGCTTAGATTTTTTGGAGAAGTTGTTAAAGTATTTTTCTGCTGTTATTGAGTCGTATGCGGGGTTTGTGGGTGTTGAAATTGTAGTTATGGCATAGGTTAGGCTTAGTTGTCTTCTTCAGATTTCGAGTGGCGGTAAATTGGCTTCAGCTAATAAAGTTACTGGGTTGGTCCGCTAGGCTGCAGTTGCTATTCTAGCTCCAGCATTATGAATGGGTGACAGTGTTTTTAGTACATGCGATTTTGCTGAGTCGTATACGATCGAACCGTAATCTATTTTGGAAAGAATTACTGCCTTATATGTTTTGATGAAAATATGGAGATCAGCTCCCCAGTTTTTTGATGAGACGGCTTTTATAATGTTTAATCTTCGGCGGCCATCAGTTTTAAGGTTCTTGAA
The DNA here is from genome assembly GCA_951802735.1 of Nomada hirtipes. NCBI lineage: Eukaryota > Metazoa > Arthropoda > Insecta > Hymenoptera > Apidae > Nomada > Nomada hirtipes. The sequence continues at coordinate 4,774,125 of OX637919.1, read as the reverse complement.
GAATGGAATCCATGTGTGCCTTTTGTCAAAGGTCAGTCCAAGGATTCTAGGTGTTACTATTAGTTTCAGTTTATGTAGCCGAAGATGCAGTTTGAGTTGGTGGTTGTTGTTTTTCCAATCCCTTGAAAAGATGGTTACCGTAGTTTTGTTTTTGGAAAACATGAAGCCAGTTTGTAGCCCAAAATTTTGTAGTTTGTCCAAGTTGTCTTGCAGAATTTGTTAACTAGTCTCTAGATCTTTTCCGATAAGGTAGAATGTGCAATCATCAGCGAATAAAACATACTTGACTGGTTTCGTGAATACTTCTGTGGTCATTTATTGCTATCAGGAATAACGGTGTGCTTATAACAGAACCCTGTGGCACTCCGTTCTCAATGATGGTCTTAGTCGAAAGGTGACCATTGACACGGAAATTGATCTCTCTTTTAGGAAGTTCCTTATGAACTGGAACATGTTTCCATTGACGTTTAATTTTTGTAGAATTTGCAAAATTCGATTCCTTCATATCACATCGTAAGCTTTTTCGATGTCCAGGCAAATCACGATTCGATGTTGTTTTTTGAGAACGTCTTCGCATATACTTGAGTCTAACGTTACGAGGCTGTCGATTGTTGATCTGTATTGCCTGAAACCATTTTGATTATCCGCTAATAGGTTACTTTTCTCCAAATACCATCGTAATCTTTTAATTAAAATTTGTTCTAGTAGTTGCACAGAAAACACGTCAGGACAATAGGTATATAGCTGTCGGCATATGATTTATTTTTAGGATTTGTATTAATCGATGAATTTCTTCTACCTTGTTTCAAGGTTTTCCTTGCTACTGCCCTCCTCAATTTGAGTTCCATTAGATTTACGACAGTCTTATGCTTTTTGTATACATTGAAGGCGTGCTTTTTGTATATTTCGTATACAACACTTTCGTATATTTCGTATATTTCGAAAGTGAAACATCTGTTCGAATACATTCGAGTAATCCGCAAAATTTCGAGCTAAAAATTCATCAAATGAATCGATGTCTTACGACGCGACGGCTCGAATATTCGAGCTGCTTGATTCTTTCAAGTAGTTCGCACTTGTTTCAAACAGTTCGTTGATTTCGAGTAGCTCGGAAAATTCAAACTCTCGACTCGAATCGCGTAATCGAAACGAGTTCAGCTCAGCTCGTAAATTACGGGTACTCGCAAACCTCTAGTTCTAACTAACAAGGAACCATACCGGGGTGTCCGCCTCCGAAACAAATAGTGGTCATAGATTTTGTAAAAAGTAATTTGTTTATAACAAACAAATTTATTGTTACATTATTTACAAAATCTGTGACCACTATTTGTTTTGCCTCAAAAAACCATGAAACTTTTCCTTAAGAAGTTTTCTTATATCTGTAACCGTTTTCAAGATACCATTTTTCTGGTGAAACTTCAAGGGGGTGGTTTCACCCTTAAACTTGCGATTGGGCCGCTATAAAAAAATACGTATCCCTTATTTTCGCCTGCTTAATATATCCACCAAGTTTCATCAAAATCGGAGGCGGATACCCCGGTATGGTTCCTTGTAAGTGGTATTTCAGTTTAAGGAATATTTTGTTTCAGATAGATTGCGACTCCACCACTTGCAACTATTGCATTCGACCTGTTTTTGAATGTAAACCCTTTGATATCGATGCATTTATTTTCTTTAATATTTGTTTCTTGTAAACATAGTATGTTTGGCTAGTGGTCGTGGAGTACCTTCCGTAGGAATTCGAATCGTGCCGTAAGGCTATTTACATTCCACTGTACTATTTTATTAGGCACGATACCTTTGTTGGATATGGATATGTAGATGCCTAATTTGCTTGAATGAGGGTGCATATGTGTTTAATGCGTACAGTAATCTCTCGATTAGTGTTCAAAATTGTGTCTACGATTAGTGTCCATTTCAATCCACTACTTGGGATGGTCCCCTGTGGAACCAGTGAAGCGTGGAGCGCCGAGCATGTAATCTGAATCCAGATCGAATATCGGTGAGAGCCAACACTGATACAAGCGAGATTAAAAATTAATACTTGTTCATTTTTGGTCCGGTTTAATTGAAATTTTACCAAAATGTTCGTTACAATCTCCTGATTAAAATGACACCAAACACGAAACGCTCCCTCGAGTCTCGGCTGCCACAACATCAACGGGCACCCGACTCGCTCGAGAATCGTTTCTGCACACGATTAGTGTTCGCCTTCGGTCGCGAGCGAGGTACACTAATCGAGACATTACTGTACACTCCAACGTTGTCCGCCTTTATACATATATCTAGTTCTTAAATGTATAACTGCATAATTATTAAGTAAGAATAAAGATATTCTTATTATGTTAGAATAAAAATATTCTTATTACGTTGGAATAATGAGCTTATAACAAAAGAAAAATCAAACTGGTAAGCCGGTGTAAACTCTTTTCTGTTCACTCTGTTCACATTTTCTTTTACAAAAATTTTTTATTTTTCTAATTCTTAACTGTATGCCCATGATCAATATTTCTTTCAAACTGTTTTAAAAATATTTTTTAAATATTATAATTTAATATACGTGGTTTTTGCGCTCTTGTGAAGTTAGGAATTAAAGACAAAAATAATGTGGGAAATTGAGGAAACGAATAAAACTCGGTTCACTATGATAGAATAATGGATAATATATTTAGGCAATCTTGCAACACTCTTCTTGACGCACGCTCGTCGACGCTTCGATTCTTACTGACTTTCAAAACATCGCGCTGCTCGCTACGCCCTGCATTAATTGCGTCGCGGCGTCGAGCGGGCCGCGCCCTTCAGATTCCGCATCCTGCACTCGGACATCCTGTGGAATATCTGTCCTCAGATATTATATCCTCTGTTTATTCCTCCTCAGACAAACCGACGCGTCGCTCTGTTCTTCGATCCATGGTTTCATGAACTCCGCGGAGGTGGACGTCTGCTCTGGACCCCCGTGTTCTCCGATGTTGTACACAAGATAACGATCATTTCGTGGAACCCTAGAGATTCCATACGGGCCTAAATATTTGTCGGCAAATTTCGATCCTGGTCCGTGTTGAGTTCTCTTTATCGCAACCAGCTCGTTCTCCTCGTATTTCCGTGCCTCTTTTCTGTGCTTCTCATACGCGCGACGGTTCTCGCGCTGTATCTTTGTCTTGGCTTTGTAATTCGTCTTGCCCTTCCTTGAATAGGTCGCGTATCCCCGGATCGTCTTTTACTCTTGGACTCGTTCCGAATAGAAGTTTGAATGGTGTTGTCTCAATATCTCTATGGAATGTTGCATTCAAGTATTTTTGCGCAACGTCCAGCCACTGGTGCCACTCGTCAGCTTTAGGTGCCGATAATTTTGTAAGGAGTGGAATCAAAGTCCGATACTCGCGTTCCACTTGTCCATTCCCACTTTGCATACCCGTCGTTATCAGGCTGTGCTGTATCGATTCTATCTCGCAATAATCCTTGAATTCGCGGGAAGTAAATGCTGTGCCACGGTCCGAAATTATTTTTCGCGGATTCCCGAAAATCGACGATTGCTTTTTTAACCGGTCGAGGACTTCGGAAGTAGCTGTGGTTTTTGTGGCGTATAGCCACACGAACTTGGAAAAGGCATCAACCACCACAAGAATATGTTTGTAACTTTTCTTTGTTGAAGCAAGCGGTCCGAGGTGATCAATATGATATACGTCCAGCGGAATATCTCCTTTTTCAATGCTATGCAGAAATCCGTCTCTCTTCTCTTGCTTCCTTTTCGCTAATATACACTGGATGCAATTTCGTACTACCTTCTCTGCTTTAGATTTCAAACACGCGAACCAATATTCTTTTCGCACTAACGTCTCTGTTTTTGTACTGCTGAAATGCCCGTATAATTTGAGATTGCATACTGCGCGGCACTATTAATTTTAAGTCTCCATCAACTTCTTTAACCAGGAGTTCACTTCTTATCATGTACCCACTCAATTGTTTCTCTTTCATCACATCAAAAATGGGTCTTAAAATCTCATCCTCACTCTGAGCTCGTCTTATACGCGCAATCACACTGTCCTCACGCTCATTCGTTAACATGCATTCTGGTAGCGGATTACGACTTAATGCGTCTACATGTCTTAGGCCAGGCCTCGGATTTAAGTGATCTTTCGGCCCGATTTTCAGAGGCAACGCCCCCTTTCTCCCACCGCGCATCTTGAGCCCGCGATCGTCAATCGCCTCGAAGCTCCTCAGGTCCGTAGCATAAGAAACGCGCGGGTCGTATTTGGGCGACAATCGTATCAATAAGATTCCACATCATCCTATGTCCCATGGACCGCGCGGTTTGTATGCTACGCGCCTGAGGAGCTCCGAGCCGGTTGGTGATCGCGGGGGCCCAGACGTACGGCGAGAGAAATGGGGCGTTGCCTCTGAAAATCGGCCCGAAAGATCACTTAAATCCGAGGCCTGCTCTATGGTATAGTTATATTCCTCTAAATAAAGTGCCCATCTCGCAATTCGGACACACAGGTCCTTCTTAGGCATTGTTAGTGCAAATGCTTGACAGTCTGTTACGATTTTAAAACATATACCTAACAGGTAGACTCTAAACTTTCGCAATGCTTTCACTATCGCAAGGACTTCAAGTTCGTAGCTAATATACCTCGACTCCGCCGGTGTGGTTTTACCGCTCGCAAAGGGTATCGGATGAAACTTGCCATTATTGCTATCCCGCTGTAATAAAATTGCGCTGTAGCCGTGCATTGATGCATCTGTATGTATGTAATTCTGTTTCTGCCTCGGCTTTGTACAATCTTAAAACTGGGCTGTTACTTTGTACATTTTTTAATTTTACGAATGCTAATTTTTCTTTCTCTCCGAACTGAAATTTAGTATCCAGTTGCAATAAATCTGTTAGCGGTCGTGCTATGATGGAATAATTATGAATAAATGTTCTGAAATATCCAGTTAATCCTAAGAAGCTTTGGTTTTATTTATAATTACGCGGCTGAGGAAGTTTCATTACTACCTCCGTCTTGTTCTCTGATGGACGAATACTGTGGTTCTCGATTACGTGTCCCAGGAATTCTATCTTTTTTCAATTAATTTCAAACCGGCTTCACAATCTTTTGTGCGAACAATGAAATCGTCCAAATACATTGATAAAATGCCTCGATTGGCTAATTCTTTGAAGGCGGTATTTATAAACTTCTGAAATACCGCGGGCGAATGGCAAAGTCCCAAAGGAACGTATAAAACTCGTATTGCCCGTATGGCACTATGAAGGCGGTATACTTTGTGCTCTCCTTTTCAATTGTACATGAAAAAATCCGTTTTCTAAATCTAGAGTGCTAAAAACGCTTGAATCCTGTAATGCGTTTAGTTGGTCCTCTATAAGTGAAACGGATACCGTTCTTTTACCACTTTCGTGTTTAATTTTCGGTAATCTATACAGAGTATAGTTGAACCGTCCTTTTTCTTAGTGAGCACTACAGGGCTCGCATAATCAGAAATCGAAGGTTGGATAATACCGTCGTTTAACCAATTGTTAATATGTTTGTTGACTTCTATTTTCTCGAAAGGTGATAAACGCCTAGCTTTTTGATAAACCGGCTCTTCGTCTTTGAGCACTATGGACATTTTTATGCCCAATTCCATCGTTTTGATCGGGTTATAGTTCCGTATTAAATTCTGAATGATGCTTCGATGCTCGGCGTTCGGGATATGCGCTACGTCGATTTCTTTCGCTTCGTCTACGCAATCTATTTTATAAATTTCTGGTACGTTATCATTTACAGGTTTCTTCTCAACGACGCGGCGGATGGAAATTTGACCCGAGACCCGATTCCGCGAAATTTAATTCCCTTCCGCAACAATGTAGGGGAACCTAATTTAATATATCGATCGGCGCATTGAAGACAAATCTCTCCCGGTGTCGATCAAAGCCATTACATTCTGACTATTAATCCGGACGTCTTTATTGTATTTTTCACGAATATATCCCGAAACATCGCACGCGTCTCTTGCATTGTCTTTCTTTGGGCACCCCGCCGCAATATGCCCGAATTCTTGACATGGAAAATATCGCGCGGCGCGGCCTCTCAACGGGCAATCCGCGCTTTAATGGCTTCCCATTCCGCAATTATAACAACGCAAAGGAGTGTTTACTACTTCCCCTTTATTTTTCCGGTTTCCCTCCTGTCTCTGGAACCTCGGTGGTCGATTTCCCTCGTCTGGTTTCGGAAGCTGAAATCTTCTGTCTCCCGTCCTCGGTGGCTGGAAGTTCTTGCCATCGGTCCTCAGTGTTGTTCTCTCTTCGGTTCTCGCAAATGGATTTATCGACGAGTATCTCCCACGCAGTGAGACTTTCTCAAACGCCTCCATAAGTGATCCTTTTGTGTTTAAACGTTGAGCGTATGCCATGTTTTTAAGTACGAGATCCGGAATCCCCTCAATTATATGTATAATCCACGGCTTCAGCGTCGCTCAATAAAAGTCGATTCGCTAATATGACTTTCTCGTGCATATACTGGCTGAATGCTTCGTCCCTTTTCCAGGTGCGTTGTTCAAATTGTTATCTCATGACGATTCTACTTGGCTCATGGAAAAACATTTCCCTCAACTCTGTCAGAAGATCATTAACGGGTATTGTGATGTTCTCAGGTTTTGAATGGAACCATTCAAATGCTTTGCCTCTCAATCGTGATGCAATTGAAAGTCTCATACGTCGTGGCCAGTAAACGTATCTTCTCTCCCATGTTTCGTATATTTCCCCTCGCTCGTCAATATAACTTACAATTAGTATATCTGCTAGTGCCGGTACAGTGAATCGCGGTGTCGCGAGAGGTGTTTGTTGGGATGTACCCGCGAATTCGGCATTACTGGAAATGTTTAACCCTTGCATACGTCTTAACATTTCGGCTTCTCGACGCGTAATTTCAAGCTCGCGCCGATTTAACTCTATTTCCTTCCGCGAAAGAACTAACTCTTGCTGCAACTGTTCCGCGGCGCACCCGCGGAACCAACATATTTCCAACATCGGTACCCTCATAAATAATGTGCGCTTAAGACCGCACGACCGATGTGTAAACGTCGATGGCGATTTTAATCTATTTTAATTAATATATATATGAATAATATGAATATTATTATTATGGGTCTTATTACTTGGACGAATCTGTTGGAAAACTAGATTATGAGGATGTGTGATAATATATAATGCACAGTTCAGTTTACTAAAAGTAATTTATTTTATACAGTAAAAGAAGACACGTCCTTATTCAGAGGAGAAACTCTAACGAATGAATATAGAAGAGAAGCGTGGAGCATTCGGACCCTATTGGTCCCTCTTAATATAAACACTTTTGTACAAGCAATGGAATTCTATAACCCAATATATTCTCAGAACTATAAGAGATAATTATTTGTTTAACTGGGTTTTATACGAGTACAATGCATAAAACCAGCACGCCTTCTCAAAAATTATTCGTTTATATAAGAATGCACCTTCCTCTTACTTTCTCTGGGGTCAACTACACATGGTCCAACATTTGTTGCTTTGGATTGGAGAAACACAGAAAAAACCTAATCAGATCAAATAGTACAATACTATATATACACTTATATATATTTACTTATTCACGATAGTTTAGACATACTATCTTAATATCTATATTTATTTCTGAACTTTATTTCAAACCGGTTCCACTTCTTAGTTCCTGAAATTTCACAGTTGGGAATGGTTCTGTTAAGATATCAGCTATCTGGTTACCTGTTGGAATATATTTTAATTTTATTCAATTTTATTATATTGTTCTCAATTTTTCTCATTTTGTTCTCTTGAGAAGTGATATTTTATATCTATGTGTTTAGATCTTTTGTGGTTTGTTGAAATCAATAATGAACTTTTAATGACCACAGCGGGCTGTTGCGAAATTGTCATTGATGCATTTTTTAGTGTGGGGTTATGTGCCCGCTTTTACGCGAAAGCGCTCTACACGTGGTATAGAATTGACTGTTAATAACTCAAAAATAACACAAATAAATCAATTACGATGTAACTTTAAATAAACTTTCAATAAATGAACTTTTAGTAACCACAGTAGGGCGCTGCGAAATTATCTTTGATGAGTTTTAAAGTGTGGGGTTATGTGCCCGCTTTTACGCGAAAGCGCTCTGCTCGTGGTATAAAATTAACTGATAATAAAGTAACTCAATAACTCAAAAATTAAAAAAACTTAATATAAACTAATAAAATAATCATATAATAATATACTAAAATAACTTTAGATACTTATCTTGTATTTTACGCCAAAGCAATACAATTAAACTGTGACGCTAATCACTCTCTGATCTTCGCTCGGATAAACTCGGCTCTCTTGTTCTACCTCGTGAGCATGACGATCTCGTCTCCTCGAGTTTACCCGAATGAGCGTGTCGCGCTTCGGCTCTCGAGTTTACCCGAATGAGCGTGTCGCACTTCGGCCCCCGAGTTTACCCGAATAGCGTGACGCATCAGACTCATTCACTCCCCAGCAAAATTCTGTGCGCGGCGCGCCCAAAGAAGTTTACACTTCAAAAGGCGTCTAGGCATCTGCACAAGGAATGACCTCCAACGTGCAGATGGCTAGGGCGTTTATGACGCGCAAGTAATATAACTGTTTTTGAGGAAGTCGTTTTACTCTCTAATCTGCCAAGGTAGCAGAAATTAGGCATGCACGACCTCAGTAGTTCATGGCATGCGTCGTAAACGTGAGTTTCCAAAGGGGCCTCGCAGCTGGGCCCCAGATGATACGGCCAGGTCAAGCTCTTGGACCCTGATGGAAATTCCGCTGCAGCGTTCAAAGACGCACTCCCTCCTTCATGCAACGCGCCTCGGACGCAAAGGAAGGGTGCGGTTACACCTCCAAAACACGCTGATTGGAAACTAGTCATTTTTGCTAATGTCCAATCAGCGTGCACAAAAAAGGCTTCCGAGTCGATGTGCTGAGAAGCACTCGAGGAAGAAGTCAGTCTGAAAAGTCAGTCTTAACAGAAATCTTAACAGACGTCTTAACAGAAGTCTTAACAGAAGTCTTAACAGAAGTCTTAACAGAAGTCTTAACAGAAGTCTTCACAGATAATTCATGCGAACACGCCAATTCTAGCAGTCTTACACACTCTTACACACTCTTACACGACAAGTTCAGAATCCAATTGTAAAGGAGTATATCTCCTCAAAGACTCCGGAGTATCCGTCCTCACGAGAGGTGCGAACATCGCGATTCCACCCGATACTTCGTCAGACACGCCACGTCGAACATTCACTTATTTGTTACAAATATATCGCACCGTTACTTGAATAATTCGTTAACCTCATTGATTATCCACTTACATCAATAATAATCCTATTTCGAAATAAGAATAGGAACGCCTAAACATCACGGGACGCGAGCCTAGTCGGAACGAAGATTTACAACCTTCGTTTTACCTGCTTGGTCCTGTCCACACGGTACATCGCGGTTGAGCGGCAAAACAGCAACCGCACTTCCTCACTCGTTGCAGGGTTGCCTCCGCCCTCGACTGCTGAATCTTCCGCCTGTACGGTGGCCCCCTTGTCTTTCATCCAACCGCCGGATGGGTCAGCTTCCATCAATCTATGAAGCAATTCTGCCTCTACGCCAGCAGTATTCAATCCCCGCGTCTTCAATTTTTCCTTTAATTCCGCGACGGAAAACTCAGTCGCTGACATTTCCTCAGTGTTCTCATTTCTCACTAGTTCAGAACACGCGTCGTTCACCTCAGCCCACTGTAACTCTATCTGTATTTTCACTTCGTTTCTTAATCATACTTTCCGCTTTGTGTCCTTTTACTCTAAACTTAATCACTATGCCGGAAGGGCCCCCAATTTTGTGGGCAATTGAGGGAACGGATAAAACTCGGTTCACTATGATAGAATAATGGATAATATATTTAGGCAATCTTGCAACACTCTTCTTGATGCACGCTCGTCGACGCTTCGATTCTTACTGCCTTTCGGCAACCACGCGACGTCTGAATCGCTCACACTCACACATTCATACATTCACACACGCGTTAAAACATCGCGCTGCTCGATACAGGACCACCGATGCCGTTAAATATATGTTAAATACTTCAAAATATAGAGGTACACAAAAATAGGAATTTAACCCTTTGCACTCGAGCGGCGCCGATACGGCGCCCGGCTGATGTGAAGCGTCAACTCGAGCGGCGCCGCTGCGGCGCCCGGCAACAGTAATGTCTCGACTAGTGTTCTTCGCTCGGGCCCGAATGTGAACACTAATCGTGCGCAGACACGATTCTCGAGCGAGTTCGGGTCGCCTTTGATGTTGTGGCAGCCGAGGCTCGAGGCAGCGTTCCAGATAAGAGGCAAGTTTAAATACCCGTGTACGTGAGACAATACTAACGCGATCAAAATTTAAGAATAAAACTTCTGCATTTTCTTTCCGTTTTAGATGACATTTTACCAACATGTTCGTTACAATCTCCTGATTAAAATGACACCAAACACGACATAGATTGGTGCAATGGGAGTGATTATTTCGAAGACCATTATTACTACCAAGATAAGTAAAAATTGTCCAAACCATATCGTGTTTGGTGTCATTTTAATCGGGAGATTGTAACGAACGTATTGGTAAAATTTCATTTAAAACGGACCAGAAATGCAGAAGTTTTATTCTTAAATTTTGATCGCGTTAGTATTGTCTCACGTACACGGGTATTTAAACTTGCCTCTTATCTGGAACGCTGTCTCGAGCCTCGGCTGCTACAACATCAAAGGCGACCCGAACTCACTCAGGAGGGACCACCCCAAGTAGTGGGGATAGAAATGAACACTAATCGTAGACAATTTTGAACACTGCTAGAGACATTACTGAACTTGCAAAATCGTTGGCCGAAATCGTCTCGAGTTGCTGGTTCGCCCAAGCGAAAAAGGCCTCGAGTGCAAAGGGTTAATTTTTTTGTTATTATGGCGCACATAATCGAAAGATCTGAAAAATATTTATTGCAACTAATTTGAGACTAGCACGATAGCGATCCTGGTATTTTTCGCATATACATGAAGAAGTGCGATGGTGCGTCTCGGTATTCAGAGGGTACAAATATTTTCATAGAAGGTAATGCTATAGCGTTGAAGAATTCATTGTGAAACGTAATATGCGATTAATGGCTTTGGGGGCTGCGTGTGATAAAATGACAAAATATTTAATTTGAAAATGTCGTCACAATTTTTAAAGTTCTTCAAATTTTGCTGTCTTCTTTGTTACATATGAATAATATTCCCTTATGCTGCGCTCGCACGTGTCGTTCGATCTTGCGTAAGAACGGAAGACGCCCAAAGATTTCTCTCGCTATCATAGAATAATAGGCCCTTTGATGGCGACCAACTGCATCATGACCGATTGGGTGCATGCGTGACCCGACGAAGACTCTGAGATCTTAACATATATGGAGGCCTCTAATGAGTCCCCTCCATACATTTTGGGACCATATAAACCCTTCGTTTTTTATCATCTTCGGTTCATAACTACACAGTTACGCGCTTAGTCACGTCGCATTACCCTTGTACAGAGTCGGTTGCATTCAGTAAGAATTGAGCTTAGGGCACCATTCAGATCAAGTTAACCCGTCAGAATCCGCATAGTCCGGTTGAAGTTCTTTCGGTATACTTTGTAACCGTTCTCAGACCCCGCATCGCCAGTGCGTCAACACCCTGCAGCTTAGGTAATAATTTTCACACATTTAAATTATATCGCGACAATTACACTTGTACAAACAACTGGTTGCAATATAAATTTATAAACTGTTCACCATTAAATCGAGTAGATTCGTTAAAACCTATCTTTACTCCGTAATCCTTTATATTAGTAGTAACGTTCCCCCAGATACAACTTAACCGCTCGAGTTGTATCAAATATTAATTTAAACTTACGAGTCAAACTAACATTTCCTGCGACTCCCTGATTTCGCATCAGGTTCGTTCGCACGTCTTATCCAAAACAAGGTAACTACTCTTCCTAGTAGCTCCCCGATTTCGCATCGGGTTCGTCCACGAAACCTATTCCATTCTACAGCTCCCTGGTTTCGCACCAGGTTCGTCTGTATCCTACGGCTCTCTGATTTCGCATCAGGTTCGTCCGTACGTCTACCGACCTCCGAACAGCTCCCCGGTTTCGCAGCGGGTTCGTCTGCGAACTTCTTCCTAGTGGCTCCCCGATTTCGCATCGGGTTCGTCCACGACGTTTCACCCTCCTGCGGCTCCCTGGTGCCGCACCAGGTTCGTCCGCGCTTGATTCTATTCCTGAGGCTCCCCGGTTTCGCACCGGGTTCGTCCCCGCATACATCAATCCCAGCGGCTCCCTGATTTCGCATCAGGTTCATCCGTGCACCTAACTAACAAATTCTCAACCGTATTCCTTGGGTAATATCAACATCGCCGGCCTAGGCGTTGCCCACAGCCCCGGCTCGTAACATCTTATACAAACATCAATAAACAGTTACATTAGAAACGTTCGATTTTACATTATTATTGCTTATCAAAATAATTATTTATAATGGTACATTTTTTTCTGTATCAACTAGGAAGTGGAAGATGGGCTCTGAAAAATATTCAAAGGGGATATTTCTTGGGTTCTAGTCAAGATGAATTGAAATGCATGGCCAAGGCTCCAAGTGAAGCTGAATACTGGCTTGTGCATCTTGCTGCTCGACCACAAGTAAGTGTTGCGTATCTATTGGTGGGATATGGGGACTTTGTGTAGGTTCGGTTGCCCGTGGAACGCTGAACTCCTCTGATTGTGGAGAAGCGCGGAATATTCAAAGACAACTTATACTTTTATAAAGATTTACTGTTTATTCACTGCTCGAGTTGAAAAATACTGATATTTCAAGAGATTGTGTTAATCCGATGAGAGTTTGTTTTGATCTCTCTAAGAGATCCGTTCTTGTTTTCTGGTTCCTTTTCCTGAGTTCCTTGATCTTCTTTCTGAATTGTCCTCGTCCAATGGGATTGGGGTCGTCGTGTTTTTATTCGTCCTTGGGCGCGTGGAGGTGGCAACGCTTCGCAAAGGGGAAATGCGGAAAAATCCGACAAAACGCGCGACAGTCAGAGAAAGCGCGTTAAAGCGTCGAGGGGCTCTTGAAAGGTCCTTTTATTCAGCGGTCGAACATGTGGCGGCCAGCACAAGATATCGTGGGGTCCGACTACCTTCGGAGGTCGTACGTTATTCAATAGAATTATTGTAAGATCGGAATGCTCTGACTTTCCTTTTCTTCGACAACCTACGACTGGTACTTCAACAATATACAGCTTTATGTATCGCATACGCTCATCCGGCTTCAAATTTCGCTCCTAAGTTATTATCGCTATCGATAGTTACAATTACATATTGTAAAATGGGATTTGACAAGCGACCGGATCAGAAGCAGGGCAAAATGAAATCAAATGACGAACTGCTAATTATGTTTATTATAAACTTAAAGAAGTATGCTTATTATACACGTCTCGGATATTACTTAGCTCTCTCACGTCTGAGGTCGGCTAATTCGTTTCTGTCTCAACTCTCTTTCAAATCTGACTCTAATCTGACTCGCGCACGCAACGTCCATTCAATATATTCGTTCACTCTTAGCTTTCATCTCATTCTATTCTTCATTCGCTTAACCTTCGGATCGCTATACGATTGGATATTACAAATTTCGAAAAAACATTTTGGTCACTAAAACGTCAAGGTCATCTTAACTTTTTTGGCACTATATGTTTTTGGCTTTAGAGTTGTAACGGATGTCGGGATGAATTCAACGACCTACTATACTATAATATTGAGATGACCTTGAAATGATTTTGAATTCAGGCATGTGAAATCATTATGTCCGATCAACAAAAACGTTAATTTGGAAAAGTACTTTATTTCAATATAAGACTATCAAACTAATCAGTTTTTTAAAGAAATAAAATCATTAAAATAAACCATACGATAAGAACAATACCGTTTTGCATGACACGATGCAACAAAGGACCATGAAACCTGAGATTCAAGGTCATTTCAAGGTCATATTATAGTTGGTCGAAGAATTTGTCCTTTTATCGGCCACAGCATATGAGTAATGAAAATATGCACTGTCGTTTAAAAAAACTTAAAGTCACCTTGATATCTTAAAAAATAGAAAACATAAAAAAAAAATAAAAATGTATGCATGTTGTTGTCTTCGTCGAATACAATATTGTCTATTTGAAGCATTTTTTGATAACGTCAATAATAACCGAATTATTTCGGGAGCAGTTCTTATTAACTATCACATTATATTAAAAAGAAATCTTACCCCTTTCGTGGTTTAGTGTAAATTGAACTTCACTTCAAATATTGATAGAATTTTTGTATAATAGTCTTATTCAAAAAATGAAAAAGGATTTTAAATCATGAAGTGTCGAGTATTTGTCAAAAGTATTAGTTTTTCACGCATATTATGCTATATAATTATGCATTACACTACTCTCCTTACAGTCCTTTGCATTCAACTGGCTTTATAATATATTCTCTACATTAATATACGACAAAATTGCGAAATATCAGAATGCATCTCTTTTAGGTAAACTTAAAATCCGCCGGGAGAAAACGATTTGCTCATTTAAGTGCAACACAAGATGAAATTCACGTAGATGCACCAGTTCCCTGGGGAGAAGACACTCTGTTTACCTTAGAATTTCGTCCCGCCTCAATGGAAGATAATGGCCAGGAACATTCGAAATTTGAAGGAGGTCATTATGCTCTTCATACTTGTAACAACAAATATTTGGCACGCGATGGAAAACTCCTAGATTCCTGCACGCGAGACTGTCTTTATGCTGCTGAATTTCATGCTGGATTACTCGCGCTCAGGTTTGTTTCACTGACACTAGTTTTTCGAATTATATTCGTTACATACTTTAGTCATAATGTTGTCAAATAATTGTTACCTGTCAAAGTTTGTTAATTTATGTACAATGTAATTTATAACATCAATGGTAATGTCACTTTTTCGAGTATATCAGTGTAAAAATGTAAATTACAATTCATTAAAGGGATCTGTACGGAGCTTATTTGGCACCTATTGGAAGCAAGGCTGTTCTAAAATCAAGATCAACAACAGTAACACGAGACGAATTGTTCTCCTTAGAAGAATCGTTACCCCAAGCGTCATTTGTTGCTGCTTTAAATCAACGATATGTGTCCGTGAAGCAAGGTATTTTTTACTTACACTTGACAAAAATTTTCATAGTATCGTAGTCTTCAATTTATTCAATCATCGGAATGGACTTAATGGATTTAAGACGATGTGACACGCTGTGCCAATGCGTTCATGACCACGACCGAGCGCAGTTGAGAGCCACGTGCCTGAACGCGCGCTCTACGGTTGCTCTGATTGGCCCGTGTTTTTCGTTAATAATACAAGAACGAAGCTTCAACCAACATTTTGTTAAAGGAAAAAGTTGTTCAGAATCACCCCGGCTACCCCCCATTTCCAGATGCTACACTAGTTACGGGACACCCTGTATAAAACTAAAACTCATGTGTATGCACAGTGTGCGAAGCAAGTGTAAGGAGCATTGTAGCGGGCTTATACAGCTGTGGATCGGTGAAGACCTGTAAATAAAAGTTGGTGCAAAATTGTCCTTGACCTTGATAGGCTATAGCCCAGTGTTTCCCAACGTAGGGTCCACGCCCCACAGGGGGGCAATTTGATTGTTAAGGGGGGCAATACATAATTACTAATAAGTAAAATAATATAGAAAAATCTTTCATTAAAATTATTTCGTACTTGAATTTCAGTTCTCCATTATACGTTTTGAATATTTACTTACTGTGTTTCCTCAACAATTTCCTACTGATTTCTTCCTAAAGCCTATCATTTAAGTTTCTTCGGTGAACAGTTCAATTTTTGAATTTTAAAAACTATGTATATGTTACATAGGCGGTCTAAGAATTTTAGAAAGGCTTAGGTGGGGCATGGCACAAAAATGGTTGGGAAACACTGCTAAACTCGAATAAGTGGGTAAAATGTGCCCCTAAACCAAATTCGGCTTGTGAGGTGTCATTCGATAGCTTATCAAGAAAAACCAATTTGTACCAAGTTTCAGTCCTGTAACTCGACTGGGAGGGTAGTTAAAGCGAAAAAACAAAATATAGTTTTTGCTCAATATCTCCCATTTTAGCGCATAAAAAATGTTGAAAAAAAATCTGAGACATTGCAATTATGGAAGTTTTTCAGATTTTTAAATTGGAAACCCGAGCTGCAAAAAGTAAACAACGTCAAAAAATGCCGATTTTGTAGTGAAGGAATCGGAGTACTACAATTAGACTTGTTTTGTAGGTACATGTTATTGTTGTATTCTCAATTTTCTTCAAATTTTTAATCAGGTACGCCGCCGCTTAAAAAATTAAAAACTGATTTTTTCGTCGTTCTTTGCGTGGCAGAGTAATTTATACGGCGAACTTTCGTCTATTCTGGATCAAATGTTTTCAATGTTTAATGTTTTTATACACAGCAAAACAGCATAGAAATTAACGACACTAGATAAACCGAACCAATTGAAATTACGTTACTCTCTATACCTAAAACTTTAGAGTCTAAAGTATTTTGGACGGCGTCGGGGGTCCTGCGGTTTCGTGTCCAATTGCTTAACCGCTGCAAACTTTTTTGTAGGTTCGAGCCTCCCGCGGGTTCATTTTTTTAACATTAATTTTTTTTCAAATTCCTAATTATATGTCAGTGATCAATACTTGCTTACAAATATTTTTAAAATATTTATTAAATATTTTAATTTAATATACGTAAATATGAACTTAGACCGCTTTTGTGCTACCGTTTCCCTTGCCACGTATCTTGTCAATTATGCAGGACGTTGGACGCCGTTGAAAAGATGTTAAGTACTTTAGAATATAAACTATTAAGAAATCGGTTTTTAATTTTTGTAACTGTGACGCACCTAATAAAAAAATCTGAAAAAATTGAGAGTAGTAGTGTCAATAATATGTAGGCCTAGAAAAAAAGTATAATTGTAGCACTCCGATTCCTCCGATACAAAATCGGCATTTTTCAGCATTTTTTGACTTTTTTATTTTTTGCAGCTCGGATTTCCAATTTAAAAATCTGAAAAACTTTTATAATATGTGCCTCTATAATTGAAATGTTTCCGATTTTTGTCAAAATTTTGTATGCGCCAAAATGAGAGATATTGAGTAAAAACTACATTTTTGTTTTTTTGCTTTAACTACCCCCCCCCCCCCCTCCAGTCTAGTTACAGGGTTGAAACTTGGTACAAATTGGTTTTTCTTGATAAGCTATCGAATGACACCTCACAAGCCGAATTTGGTTTAGGGGCACATTTTACGCCCTTATTCGGCTGTCTTTTTGTTATTGTATCGAATTCTATTCCTCACAAGGGCAAAAAGTCTGACAGGAATCATATGACGCGAATGCGCCGTATATTGCAACATATGGTTCCTTTCAGACTTTCTTTGCTCACGGAGAAGAATATATGTATAGCAATACAAAAAATTGTTGATATTAGTTTTCATTGTTATAAAAACGTTTGGGGCAACTTATTTTATCAAATGTCCACCGATCCAAAGGTGTAGAATTATTCTTGAAATCTGTGACTATTATTGTCTATACACCCTGTACAAACACTATTATTGGTAAAACTTACGTTTAGGGGAGGCAGCTCCGATGACCTCGACCTTGACATATGTTATGAAGGTCACCCTCCCAAGTAACCCGCAGGAGGTTTTAGCCGTTGCTCGTTTTTTATTAAAAAGTTATTACCTATTGAAAATAGGTCACGAATAGAACCAACTTTGCGATAAAGTTGATATACTTATATTGTAGAAGTTATTTTTGGTAAACTTCTTTATCAATAAAAACAGAGAACAGGTAGGGTAGTAAGACTTCGATTTCTTTCAACCATTAACAACTTCATTAATATAAAAAGGTCGGCACACGACAACTCTCTCGACAATGACTCTCACACGACTCAATACTATTCTCTCACAAATCTACGCTTCTTTCTATTCCGATACCCAAACTGTTCTCCTTCACCTCACCAATCATTCTGCTTCCCAAACTCTTCTATTCTGCTTCGCCTCCCCAACTATTCTGCCTCGCGCATACATACATCAGCCACTCCATATATTCTTTCACTCACAGTTTCCCTTTCATTCTATATCTCATTTGCTCTCACTCATTTAGGATTCACACCGACACACACACCCTTGCCACGTGTCACAGTTCGACCACGGGCCACCATGCCCCAAAGACTCCACGTGCATTCCCCGAAACCATTCACTCTTTCCTCGAGCTAAACATTCACTCGATCCATATTCGACGTTTCTACTAACACTCTTCATTCACACCATGCTTATCATACAACTGCCTCGACAAACCTCGAGACCGTACTGTAAACTCAAAGGCGCCAACAAACCTGGCCCTATTAGTATGCGCTGTACGAAAAAGTTTTGTATACAAAAGTGGCATGGTTTGAAAGGGTATATTATGTAGTGTATTTATTTTTTGTATAGGTAGAAGCGTTTCGGAGATTTGAAGGTCAACTTTGTTCTTTTAAATGGAATAGTATATTTTTTCTACCAAAATATAGAAGAATGTCGAATTCTGCGTAAAAAGGTATTGGCCTTCATTAGCCCTAAAACTAATAACCTCTACCCTAAAACCTAATAAGTCCTCGGGTAATATCAAGCTAGAGATTCAAAATTATCACAGATTTCCGCTGGACAGCGAGATGTTTAAGTGACAATGTTTATTAACACGAAAACATCTGTCATGATCTTCGTAATTCTGAATTGAAGTTATACTCGGCGTTTGTGCGTAATTATCAGTTTTAGTTACGTTACGTTTAATAACATTAAAGCTTTCGGTTCGTCGAAGCAGTTCACAAATTCTCTTAAATATCCATCGAAATGGCTGATTTCGTTCAGGATACATTTTGGTATATATAAGTTTAGCTCTTGTTGCATTTTAACAACACTCACCGTAAACTAAAAGAATATCAACTTTCTCGCGCTTAGAAAATTCCATTTTTGCTTTTATCTTCCTGATAATTACGCACAAGCACCGAGGGTAACTTCAATACTGAATTACGAACATGACAGGAGATTGCAGATCATGATAGATGTTTTCGTGTTAATAAACATCATCACTTAAACATCTCGCTGTCCTGTGGAAATCTGTGATAAGGGTGAATCTCTAACTTGATATTACCAGAGGATAATTTTCAAGAAATAATGTGAAATTACTCGTTAGTTATTATGTTTAGGGCTAATGAAGGTTAACCCTTTGCACTCGAGCGGCGCCGATACGGCGCCCGGCTGATGTGAAGCGTCAACTCGAGCGGCGCCGCTGCGGCGCCCGGCAACAGTAATGTCTCGACTAGTGTTCCTCGCTCGGGCCCGAATGTGAACACTAATCGTGCGCAGACACGATTCTCGAGCGAGTTCGGGTCGCCTTTGATGTTGTGGCAGCCGAGGCTCGAGGCAGCGTTCCAGATAAGAGGCAAGTTTAAATACCCGTGTACGCGAGACAATACTAACGCGATCAAAATTTAAGAATAAAACTTCTGCATTTTTTTTCCGTTTTAGATGAAATTTTACCAACATGTTCGTTACAATCTCCTGATTAAAATGACACCAAACACGACATAGATTGGTGCAATGGGAGTGATTATTTCGAAGACCATTATTACTACCAAGATAAGTAAAAATTGTCCAAACCATATCGTGTTTGGTGTCATTTTAATCAGGGGATTGTAACGAACATTTTAGTAAAATTTAATTTAAAACGGACCAAAAATGAACAAGTTTTATTCTTAAATTTTGATCGCGTTAGGGTCATTCCACGCCAAATCGATCACTTTTGGACGTCACCATCGGCGATTTTGTTCTAAATGAAATATGTTGTAGTAATATGTTGTAAAATAATTTTTTCAACCTCGGTAATTAACTTTATAATGTCGAAAAATATAAACAAATTCTATTTTTGCGTTTTTTTCGATGATGGGGCGCAACGAAAAAATTTAGAAAAATATATGTCCATATTCCTTGAAGTTTCCTCTTCAAAATGAGACTTTCAAAATGATGGTCAAGTGAAAATTGGCTTCACAATGAGCTGAAAAAGGAGCGGCGTACCCCCGTTTCAGGTAGGCGGGTCGTGCGCTCGGGAGCGGGACCGCTATTCTAACCAAACCTTATATGGCCGGTTAGGTTTGGTAAGGTTCATCATTTTGAAAGTCTCATTTTGAAGAGGAAATTTCAAAGAATATGGACATATTTTTCTAAATTCTTTCGTTGCGCCCCATCATCGAAAAAAACGCAAAAATAGAATTTGTTTATATTTTTCGACATTATAAAGTTAATTACCGAGGTTGAAAAAATTATTTTATAATAGCCCAATCCTTTGTGAATGAAACAAAAAAAAAGTAGCTCAACCGGACTAACAGTTCCGGAGATAAAAATTCCTAAAAAAAGCTCGTTTTCGCAAAAATGGCAAAAATTACAAACTTTGAAGGCCCTAATTTTCTAAACAAATTGTCAACCGCAAAAATGATGACTTAAACCCCCCCTAATTCCATATGGACTACAACATATTTCATTTAGAACCAAATCGCCGATGGTGACGTCCAAAAGTGATCGATTTGGCGTGGAATGACCCGTTAGTATTGTCTCACGTACACGGGTATTTAAACTTGCCTCTTTCCTGGAACGGTGCCTCGAGTCCCGACTGTCACAACATCAAACGTGACCCGAACTCGTTCGAGAATCGGCGCTCGCTACTACACTGGTTCCAGGGGGGACCACCCCAAGTAGTGGGGATAGAAATGAACACTAATCGTATATACGACTTTGAACACTAATCGAGATTTTACTGTATCCGATATAAGCGAAGAGTTTATCCCCACCACTGGGGTGAATTAGTGCCACGTGATCCTGGATTGGGTATATCGGTGAACTAAACTAATTCAAGCATAAAACTTTGCTATGTCTCATTCTTTTCTTATGAAATTTTTGATGAAACCTAGATATTGGTAACATTTTTCTGATTAAAATGAGTCTAAACATGACAGAATTTGTACCACATTTACATTATTTAATAAGTGGTGTATAATTGTGAACAGTAAATATGGTCCAAATGATATAGTGCAGAGGCAACAAAGTTTTTCTACTCTATAAGAGCCCCAAGTCTCCACTACCAGTTAAAAATGCCCTACTCCTTTGCAAAGATGATGACTAGCTCGTGCACAGGAGCAAGACACGCGTGGCTCGCGAGCCACCAGTTCGCTGGAGGTGGAAAATCTAGATAGGCGAAGGAGCCGTACATTGCTTACGAGCCGCCATGGCGCGCCAGTTCGTTAATATAGTGTTTAGTGTTATTTTAATGAGAAAAAGGTTACAAATCGGTTGGTAAAAGTTTCATAAAAAAAAATAGAAATGGAAAACTTCAATCGTTGCATTCAAATTCTCGCACAGATACGCCAGATTTTGTTTTGCCTTGGACGATCGATCCTTTTCTACTTTTGGATCCGTTGGAAATGTAGGAAGTATCCGCTATAAGCGGACGTTCAGTCCCGACAGTTTCGCTTATATCAAGACTGTACTGCATATCAAAATATAGTTTAATTGTTTAAAAATTTATACTCCACTATTATTGAAGTCATGACACCATAAAATATGTAATTTTTCCATCTGGTCATAATAATAATTTGGTCACCGACTGTATAAGTCGGTAGGTACTAACAACATTCATTCTGATTTCAGGAGTTGACGTCACTGCCAATCAGGACGAAATTTCAGGGCACGAAACGTTTCAATTAGAATTTGATCGTGTAACTAAAAGATGGTATGTGCGTACCATGCAAGATCGTTACTGGAGTCTTGAAGCTGGAGGCGGGATTCAAGCATCTGAGCATAAGCGGTCATCTAATGCTTTGTTTGATTTGCTCTGGCAATCGGAGGATGGCACAGTAGCCTTGCGTGCCAACAACGGAAAATTTTTAGCAACAAAACGTTCCGGACACCTTTATGCCAATGCAGATTCTGTCAATGGATTGGATTCAGATGCTAGCAAATATCATTTCTACTTGATGAACAGACCTGTTTTGGTTTTACGTTGTGAGCAAGGATTTGTTGGGCCTAAAAGTGCAGCTAGTTCAAAATTGGAATGCAATAAAGCTGTCTACGAGACTATCAGAGTGGAGAGGTGTGAGCGTGGAATTGTTAGATTTAAAGGTAAGTTCTATTCGTATATTCATTCAGAATATACATGTTTAGATACTGTAAACAAGAATTACAGTTATGATTTTCACTAATTTTAATGCAAAAATATATTTATTTACTTAGTAACTTTAAATTTTAGGTCAAAATGGCAAATATTGGCATGCAGATAGCGAAGGAGTGACAGTAGATTCGGATATATCTTCTGATGGCTTTTACTTGGAATTACGAGAACCGTCTCGTATCTGTATTAAACATACTGATGGAAGATATCTCGCCGCAGGCAAGAATGGAGCACTGCGTCTCGGGGACACAGATTACGAATCTGCCACAAAATGGGAATTTTAAACAACACGATCATGTATAAGCCGTGTTCTTTTAAAACGTTCTCCGAATGAATCCTTGCTTTTCTTTCAGACTTTAATAGGTTCTATTCAACGGGTAAAAAATATTGATTCAAATAATTTGTTGCAGGGTTTAACTCCTTTTTTTTATATTTTAGTATGGGGAGATTAATGAAATCTTTTAAAGTAATAGCAAAGGATTTAAGTTTTGGATTCAAGTTTTGAAAGAACATAGCTGACAGTCGTTGACCTTTTTATAGCTTCGAGTGTAATCTAACATGATATAATACAAGTATGGGCAGAGCTCCTCTCAAGTACTTAATTAGGAGTACATCGTCGAATATAATTTTATACCATTTTTTTATATTTCTAATTATGACTTTCTGTATTGATGAAATACCGTATAAGACTGATCATTCGCATGTTTGCAGTATAATTAGCGGTCACTACATCGTATCATAATAATGTAAAGGGAAGTTTGAGTGATATATTATTTCTCGACCACGAAGTAGTTGAGTAATTTTTGGTCGTGTAAATTGAAATTTACCCTTTTTCATTTAATGCCTTATTTCAAATATTATTTATTTTTCAGTATTTAACAATTTACGGATTGGTAATTTTGCATTAGAACATTATATATATATATATTTCGTAACTTTCTAGATTGCGTTACATATATAGAATTTCACGGATTAATGTAACGATATTTGGGAGAACGAAAAGTTCCGTTGTGTTTGTAACCGTCAACTGTAGTAGAAATCACTGGCATCACAGTAACTCGCGATAAAAGAAGATTACATTATCGAGGGGTGCACTGTATATGTCTTTAAACTCAATGTTAATTACATTTTAAATATACAGTAATACCAATAATTCTTTGTAATAATTGTTCGCGTTGGCAAATATTTTGAAACTCCTGTATCAGGACACTTTCTGTTTCAGTTTCACATTTTTGCAATTAGTGATAATTAGTAACTAAATTAAACAACGAGAAACACTTTGTTGCCAACTAATACTTAAAAGATAAAAATGAAACCAGAATATATAATAAATTGACCGATCCTTTAAGTGCTTAAACAAAATTCAGCTTTCTAGTCTTCATGTTAATCTTAATATTAATACTAAATATTTGAATTCTTATAAAGCAGTTCATACACTAGACAGCACATTTCGAGATATACAGGGTCACCCGGGATCTCACCTTCCGCTTTCAATGGGGGGGGTCGCTGAGGTGACTCCGAACAACTTTTTCCTTTACCAAAATGTTGGTTGAAGCTTCGTTTTTTAGTTATTATTGGGATATAAGGAGAGATCCCGGGTGACCCTGTAAATCAATAAGTAATAATATACTTAGTATTTCAGTTGGCAAAAACTAATCATTCCATACGATAATTATATTTCCATTTCATTACTGTCAATGCTATTAATATAAACGCACAATGTGTCATTAAGGTAAACTTGCTATCTAGTGTACATGCCTTTATAAAATCGGTGCAATAATCGAACTGATACCTGTACAATTTGAGACCACACTTTTTTTTACATAAGAAATTCACATTCCGTGAGCTGTGCAATGGTCGAAACATTTTTATAGCAATTTCTACGAAGTAACGTTGTCATACCCCCCCCCAGTAACTCTAGAATCGTAAATTTTACCATTTAGTAAGGATTTTTGTGGGAGTGTAATTTATCAATTAGCTTATAAGTACAATTTATCTGTGTCGAGTTTTAATATTTCTGAAATGTATTAATATTTTAATTCGACAAAAAGGAAAAACTTAAGTTTCAACATGCTTTTTATCTTTGATATACTTTTTTACCTGCTCTCTATTTTTTATACACAAACGAGATTGATATCAACGTGGATACATCGGCGAAACTGTCTGTAAATTACGTTTTCCCTTTTTTCTTTTTATTATTTTATCTTAGGAAAGCGGGATAAATTAACACAAATGCATTGTGTAAGCAATAAATTCTGCTATTGAACACTTGTATATTGACATTTTCTTAATTCCTCCACAAATGCTCTAAGCTGACGTAATATATTCTCCAATTTTATTTGCTTCGATGAAATAGAAGTTATTTATATTATCACATAGGGCGCCAGAATCAATTTTACATTATGAAAATATGAGTTTCTACCTTTTAAGTAAACAATATCGAACTCACGTGTCGTTGCTTAGCATTTTCAAACTATAAACATCTTGAGTTTTATTTCAATACTTTATTATAATTATGAAACATTACTTTTATACATGGATAGAAAAGAGGCAATAGTGGTAATTGTGGTAACTTGACCTGCATGTTATCGTAGGCAAGACCTACGTTGATTTCGTTTTCAGGAAGATCTGGAATTTTTGAATAACGCTGACTGAAATGAGTTAATAGCGTGAATTTTGCATTCATGAATTTTCCAGCCGCTATAGCTTCAGATGTCGTTGAATGGAGTTTACGCTTTGCTAAAGTCTCAAGACCACTTTCCATGGTAGCTTCGTGAATTAATAAATCACAATCTTTACCTAACTCTATAAGATTTTGACAAAACATTGTATCACCACTGAAAGGAAAAGACATAATAAAATCCAACTTCAATTCAAATAAGTATTAAACGGTAGTCTAGAAAATTTCTTGTAATTTGAATTATCTTACCTATACACGATTTTTCTATTATCTTTGAGAGTAATAGCAATGCCAAAAGAATGCTTGCAATGTGCCACGTAAACTGTGTTTATTTCTTTGACATTCAATGAATTGTACAGTTCATCTTCAAAGGATGCCGTTAATTTATGATGTTTTCGATATAAATCAGAATTGCTTACTGAAATATATTGTTGTGAAATAGATTCAAATCGATCGTTATAAAAGTTCAACCATGGTGCAATGCATTTTGGTGTTAGTAAGTATAACTGATCGTTTGTGATCTTCTTTCTCCTCAGTAATAAACCAATAAGTCCTAAATGATGATCTGCATGTATATGTGAAATATAAATTGCCTAAAACAAATGATTAATTAATCCTTCTCGCCGTAATTGGAAATTGTGGAAACACGCTCAAAAAGAAATTTATTCATAATTTGCTTAATTTTCCATGTATGAACGTATATGATAAAATAATATATGAATGTACCTTGATACTGCGTAAGATGTTGCTACTTTCTGAAACTCCGTAAAACCTAATAATCTGTCCAAGAGTGCCTTCTCCACAATCTAATAAAATACTATTATCTTGGTCAATTCTTATAAGAATGCCACTAGTATTTCTAACTTTATTCGGTACGCTACAACCAGTACCTAGCATCAAAATTCGTGGGAATTCGCCAATATTGCCCAAGTCAAGTTCTGTTGATTTTTTATCAATATTTGTTTTTAATTCTTTTAAAGCACATTGGAAATTGGGCATTTTGGAAACTTCGTTAATATATTTTTGTGGCGTTTTGTAAATTTCATATGTACTCATATGTTTTGGCACTGGGCGAAGGTTCAACATTTGTATTGCTTTCGCACGATAAATAGAATTATCCCCGATCTGAAATAAATAACATTTTCTTTTCATTATAAATTAATGTCTATACATTCATTTTTATATAAATTGTTTACCTTTTCGTTTTCTTTAGTGTCATGCCTGCTCAATACTGGAAATATTTCAGGGTGCAGCATATTTAACATGTATTGATTCTTATAAACTGCTTCACTACCCATACAAGTATTTCCTTCAGTTAAAATTATATGTTCACTTTCGGAGGAAAATTTGTTCATCCACGCTTGGTATTTTTGATTAGTGAAGATTTTTTCAGGAGTAAAATGAAAAATGCAAAATACTTCTTCATTTTGAGCTTCTGATGTTGTGCGTTGGTATTTTAAAAATGCTGGGTGATTGATGATTGAATCCAAATATTCTTCTGCAGGACATTCTATAACTAAAAAAGTATATTAATGGTATTAATTAAGATCTTCAATACTTCAACAGTTTGCAATTAAATGTGTTAGGTAAACATAAATATGGATTACTACGATAAGCTGGCAGTTCAGTTAATTAAGTATTACTTAAGCTTTTGCATGCCTGATAGGTTTATTTAAACTGATTTAAAAATACCTATAAAGGTGGTTTTAGGACTGTCTGGTAGACATACATCTTTACTATAAACAATAGTTCCATCTTCCTTAGTAACGTTTATACCATGCTTTAACTTCTGGCAAAGCGGTCCTGGTGGCACACCATATTCTATACATTTGTCTATTAATAGTTTTCCACGTCTTGGATGTACATTGCAAATGTAACATATTAAACTTGGAGAACATTTTACCTTCTTTTCAACATTAATTCCTTTATTGTTTGTTTCTTCTTCGATAGATCTTTTACCATTTACATTTGAATGGTATTGCGTTTCTTTTATCGATTTTGTAGGGCATTCTTCAATAATGTCTGAAGATTTTGTTAGTGAGACATATGTAACTGTCATTACGTTATCTTTATACTCTGTATGTTCATTGGCGTAGGGATAAGAAATCTTCAAGTTTGGATAATACGTAAATGTGCCTACTGTATCCATAAAATGGTCCATTCCTTCAGGGCTATGAATATTTACTGTAGTTAAACCATTATCTTGTCCCGTTAAAAGTAAACCTGGAACCCCTCCGATATTTTTCCAAGAGAGATTTGTAATAAATATATTGTCTAATTTGGATAATTTGCACTGATGTTCTTGACTTAAACGCTGTGTACCTTCTCCGCAATTAAATAAATAATTGGCATGATCGGTTATAAGATATACACAAGCTGGAGCTCCAAGTGCTCCACTTCCGATCACCTGTTTTCCAAACATTACAATGTATTAATGAAGGTGAATGACGAAATTTCGCATGCGGTTAACATATGGTATAAAAATCTTTTATTTACTTTTAACTGTGCACTGAAATTCATATTATAACTTAACAACTTTTTCTTTTGCTGCATTGCCTTCATATTATACTCATGATAGGTACTCCTTGATGTCTTCCTGCATGATGGAATTTTTAGATGAGCGTTTTTCAAAACGTGCTTACAGAAATGTGTAATAGGTTCGAACATCACCAGTAAATTTGTTTTACCACATTTACAAATATATATTCCTGTAATGTCTTATCTAATTGCTTCTACACATTTGTCTTCACTACACTGTTAGTATAGTTAATCTCTTGTTGCGAATAGTTTAAGAGTAAATTATTATTTAACCTTACTCTCTATAAGCAGTAAAAGTGCATTGCACATTAATTTCAAAGTTTTGCAATATCAACGCGATTTTTTACCCTGGCACAACAACTTGATCATTAAACTAAAAATAAAAATATTAAAATTACAACTATCTGCAAGCACGTGGAATCCGAGTTCGACGCTGCATACTACATATCTCGGTAGGGATGGCAGCGATACATCGATGTTTTGAAAACATCGATATTTTCTCCCGTGTTACGCTATCGCCACAGCCTACTCTAGTACTAGCCGTGCTGAAGGTAAAAATGGCAACACTGCGGGAGTCCGGTTGTGATATATATATTTGTTTACCTATCCCACCGGACTCCCAGACTTGCAGACTCCCTCTACCGGACTCTCAATTTCCCGCTTAGTTTTCAAATGTTTACACACCAATGTGTAGTCATCATTAGTAGGCAATTTAAAAAAATTTAAAAGGAAGTGCAATAATGTAGGGAAGTTTTATTTATTAACTATGTAAGTCTTAATCTTTGTGTATAAAATATTTATTTAATAAAAGCTATTGTGCTTTCAATATATTTCACTTTAGTATTAATTATTGAAAAACTAGATTATGTGGAAGTTTGATCATGTATAATACACAGTTCAGTTTAATAAAAGAATATTTATATTATAATGTAAAAGGAAGGCACATCCTTATGCAATAGGAGAAACTCTATCGAATGAATTTAGAAGAGAAGCGTCTACCATTCGGACCTCATCGGTCCCTCTTAATATAAACACTTTTGTATAAGCAGTTGCAGTCTATTCCAAAATATAATCTCAGAACTTATTCAATAGATAACACCAACATTAATTACATTTTAATAGTATCATAACTAATTTTTTACAAATTTATTTTTATTATATCACATACAGTTTTTGAAAAATTTGTTTTACATAGTTCTTTTCACAAGTTTGGTACTATATTTATTAGTTAATAATGCCACATTGTTGTTATGTTCCTAATTATAAGGGAAGAATATTAATGATCTTCATGATCTTTCGGCTGACGTAAATTGATTTTCAGAAATTTTCAATACCATCCATGTGTGTTGTAGATGATTATGTTAAGATTTATATATCCGGTTATGGGTCCCATTCCGTCGCTAAAATATGAAATTGTAATATATGTAAATAATTAATAGTGGAGGATAAAGGTACAACGATAAGTAATGTATATTTTGATCACTTACAAAGAACTAGAGCCGGCTGTGCTGTGGGTTAGCACAGCGTTTAGCACAGCCGACTCTAGTACTAGCCGTGCTGAAGAACGTGGCAACACCGCATGTTTACCGATCGGGAGTCCTATTTTCAGTAATGGGAGTCTTGTACTTGGGTTTACAATTAACGCTTTTTTTTATAGAAAATTATGTTAAAGTACACAATTCTTGATTAATTATGTATAAGTAATATATAAATATTATAACTATGGTAAGTAGAAGTGATATTAAAGTATACTAATAGTTATAAATGTGGTATATATTTTGTGGACTCTCGGACTGGTTTGGTGATGTGATACATAATATTGGAAATATTTTACAGTGGTTTTAAGAAAATATAAGTATGAAGCGAAATAGAATCATCTTTGAACTAAAACGCAACATTTGGAAATGAATGAAGTGATATATAAGTTAATAGAAACTGGAAATAGACAAAATAAATGAAACGAAATCAAAGAGGTTAAGTGAACACCGAAAGAGGATAAGTGAACATGAAAAGAGGTTAAATGAACACGGAAAGAGGTTGGATAATTAGTTACTGAAGGGAAGAGTTGTGCAGGTAATTACAAAATATTCACCACAAATGCATGTATCAGAAAATGCTAAATGATGTACATTTAATTGAATATTAATATATATTAATTTAAATAAAATGTGCTTATGCTTTTCAGATTTTAAAAAATCTGATTCCAAATTGGCAGTATTTATTATGGCTTCCACTATTGCACACATATGAGTAAATAAGGTTATTACTTCTTCTGCAGAAGTGGAAAGACCAGCTCTTTGTAAGTGATCAAAATATACATTACTTATCGTTGTACCTTTATCCTCCACTATTAATTATTTACATATATTACAATTTCATATTTTAGCGACGGAATGAGACCCATAACCGGATATATAAATCTTAACATAATCATCTACAACACACATGGATGGTATCGAGAATTTCTGAAAATCCATTTACGTCAACCGAAAGATCATGAAGATCATTAATATTCTTCCCTTATAATTAGGAACATAACAACAATGTGGCATTATTAACTAATAAATATAGTACCAAACTTGTGAAAAGAACTATGTAAAACAAATTTTTCAAAAACTGTATGTGATATAATAAAAATAAATTTGTAAAAAATTAGTTATGATACTATTAAAATGTAATTAATGTTGGTGTTATCTATTGAATAAGTTCTGAGATTATATTTTGGAATAGACTGCAACTGCTTATACAAAAGTGTTTATATTAAGACCGATGAGGTCCGAATGGTAGACGCTTCTCTTCTAAATTCATTCGATAGAGTTTCTCCTATTGCATAAGGATGTGCCTTCCTTTTACATTATAATATAAATATTCTTTTATTAAACTGAACTGTGTATTATACATGATCAAACTTCCACATAATCTAGTTTTTCAATAATTAATATTAAAGTGAAATATATTGAAAGCACAATAGCTTTTATTAAATAAATATTTTATACACAAAGATTAAGACTTACATAGTTAATAAATAAAACTTCCCTACATTATTGCACTTCCTTTTAAATTTTTTTAAATTGCCTACTAATGATGACTACACATTGGTGTGTAAACATTTGAAAACTAAGCGGGAAATTGAGAGTCCGGTAGAGGGAGTCTGGAAGTCTGGGAGTCCGGTAGAGGGAGTCTGGGAGTCCGGTGGGATAGGTAAACAAATATATATATCACAACCGGACTCCCGCAGTGTTGCCATTTTTACCTTCAGCACGGCTAGTACTAGAGTAGGCTGTGCCCACAGCCTAGTCGGCTGTGGTTAACCAGGCTTAATATCTAGTGATATCGAATCAATGATCGAGAATATAATTGTGTTGTGTCCACCTTCAATTTGCTATATTCTCCCTCTATCGAGCATTGTGCGAACCAACGCGCGGGGAATTTAAATTGCAATGTGTGAAATCAAAGCAATGCGGATGGAATTTGTTTAATTGATTAAATGTCATTAATTGCATTGCTTTGGCGTTAAATGCTCGTAATTTATTGATTAACTGTCAGTTAAGAAATATTAGCCAATAGGATTAGTTTTAATTAATTTGTAAAACTAACACTAATTTTAATTGGCGACAAACAAAGTTGTTTAATGTTTTATGTTAAGAGTTGAAAGAGAGCTTTCGTACATTCATTCTATCGTGAGCTCTGAAGGCGATAGCATCATTATAAAGGTCTAAAGTTACTTGAGTTTGTTTAACAGTTATTAAAAGTTTGTTCAATTTATAATTGTTATTTGTTCATTTTCTTCATATAATTAATTCAAATTTCTACCACGAGCAGAGCGCATAAGCGCTACACGGGCGCACGAACCCACAAATCAAAATTTACTAAAGACGATTCGGAACAATTGTAACTGTTACGCTATCGCGTTACCTAGGGTTAATGTCTAGTGATATCGAATCGATGATCGACAATATAAATATAATTATCGATAGCGATAATAACTTAGGAGCGAGATTCGAAGCCGGATGAGCATACGCGCGATAAATAAAGCCGTACATTATTCAAGTACCAGCAATAGGTTGTCGAACAAAAGGGAAACTCGGAGCATTTGGACCTTAGAACACTTCACTTGGAAGATACTAAAGGTTATTTATTACGGAGCATAAAGAATTGGCTAAAGTCTATTGAATCACGTACGACCTCCGGAGGTTGTCAAGCCCCACGATATCCTGTTCTGGCCGCCACATGTTCTACCGCTGAACAAAAGGACCTCTCAAGAGCCACTCGACTCTTCAGCGCGCTTTCTCCGACCCTCGCGCGTTTTTCCTCAGCTTTCCCGCGTTTTCCCCAAATACGCGCGTACCCTAACGCCCTTACCGAGAAGCGTAGCATTGCCACCTCCACGCGCCCAAAGACGAATAGAAACTCAACAAGAACCAACCCCATTGGACGAGGACGATTTCGAAGGAGGACCAAGGAACCCAGGAAGAGGAACCAGAGCTGTAATGGGAAAAAGAAGAAGCCTCGCACACGAGAAGATCTACTACAGTCGCGCAGACGAGATCAACTAGAGTCGCACTCAGATCAACTTGTACAAATCAATACTAGTTCTTGCAATAAAACAGTAAATCATTACAAAAGTCTTTATAAAAGTTGGTGTTCTTTGAATATTCCGCGCTTTTCCACAAGCAGAGCGGTTCAGCGCTCCACGGGCAACCGAACCTACACAAAGTCCCCATATCCCACCAATCGCGACGCAACATAACTGTTACGCTATCGCGTTAACTAGGGTTAATATCTAGTGATATCGAACCGATGAACGACAATATAACTGTGTTACGTGTTGTGTCCACCTTCAATTTGCTGTATTCTCCCTCTATCGAGCGTTGTGCGAATCAACGCGCGGGGAATTTAAATTGCAATGTGTGAAGCCAAAGCAATGCGGATGGAATTTGTTTAATTGATTAAATGTCATTAATTGCATTGCTTTGGCGTTAAAGGCCCGTAATTTATTGATTAACTGTCAGAAATTTCGTTGCTATGGCATGAATAATTTATTATTCATCGATTACCTGTCAGTTAAGAAATATCAGCCAATAGGATTGGTTTTAATTAATTTGTAAAACTAACACTAATTTTAATTGGCGACAAACAAAGTTGTGTAATGTTTTATGTTAAGAGTTGAAAGAGAGCTTTCATACATTCAATCTATCGTGAGCTCTGAAGGCGATAGCATCATTATAAAGGTCTAAAGTTACTTGAGTTTGTTTAACAGTTATTAAAAGTTTGTTCAATTTATAATTGTTATTAGTTCATTTTCTTCTTATAATTAATTCAAATTTCTACTACGAGCAGAGCGCATAAGCGCTCCACGGGCGCACGAACCCACAAATCAAAATTTACTAAAGACGATTCGCAACATACGCTATCGCGTTAACTAGGGTTAATGTCTAGTGATATCGAACCGATGATCGACAATATAAATATAACTATCGATAGCGATAATAATTTAGGAGCGAAATTCGAAGCCGGATGAGCATACGCGCGATAAATAAAGCTGTACATTATTCAAGTACCAGCAATAGGTTGTCGAACAAAAGGGAAACTCGGAGCATTTGGACCTTAGAACACTTCACTTGGAAGATACTAAAGGTTATTTATTACGGAGCATAAAGAATTGGCTAAAGTCTATTGAGTCACGTACGACCTCCGGAGGTTGTCAAGCCCCACGATATCCTGTTCTGGCCGCCACATGTTCTACCGCTGAACAAAAGGACCTCTCAAGAGCCACTCGACTCTTCAGCGCGCTTTCTCAGAACCTCGCGCGTTTTTCCTCAGCTTTCCCGCGTTTTCCCCAAATACGCGCGTACCCTGACGCCCTTACCGAGAAGCGTAGCATTGCCACCTCCACGCGCCCAAGGACGAATAGAAACTTAACAAGAACCAACCCCATTGGACGAGGACGATTTCGAAGGAGGACCAAGGAACTCAGGAAGAGGAACCAGAGCTGTAATGGGAAGAAGAAGAAGCCCGGCACACGAGAAGATCTACTACAGTCGCGCAGACGAGATCAACTAGAGTCGCACTCAGATCAACTTGTACAAATCAATACTAGTTCTTGCAATAAAACAGTAAATCATTACAAAAGTCTTTATAAAAGTTGGTGTTCTTTGAATATTCCGCGCTTTTCCACAAGCAGAGCGGTTCAGCGCTCCACGGGCAACCGAACCAACACCAATTCCCCATATCCCACCAATCGCGACGCAACAACTGTAACTATCGATAACGATAATAATTTAGGAGCGAAATTCAAAGTTAGATGAACATACGCGATACACCGATCAGTACATTGTTAATTATTGTACGCGTATTTCTACAACGCGTTGTAAGATTCCTTTTCCCTCGTGTATTTTCTCAGGTTTTTCCCACGATCCTCTATTTACCGTTACCTTGCGATTTTCATGCGCTTTCTCGGGTTTTACCCATTTCTCCCTTGCGCGCGCACCCCTACGTCCTTACCGGAAAGCAAAGACGTTACAACCCCCACGCGTCCAAGGACGATCCAAGGCCCAGCAAGACTCAACCCTATTGGCCGCTACCTGAAGAGAAAGGGAAACCAAGGAACTCAGGAAGAAGAACCAGAGCCGTAATGGAAAGAAGAAGAAGCCACATTCATCAGAAGAACCTTGTTATTTCTTGAACCAACAGTATCTCTTACGCTAAATTCTAGAATAAATAGTCAATCTTATTAAACTCTAAATTTGTGTTTGATTCTTCCGCGCTTCTCCACAAGCAGAGCGGTTCAGCGCTCCACGGGCAACCGAACCTACACAAAGTTCCTATATCCCACCAATCGCGACGCAACAGCGTGAACGGAGCCCCCATTCCCTAGTAATATCAAATGAGAAGTCGCCAATATAAATTGTAACCGTCTACAGCGATAAATAAGCTAAGAGCGAAATTCGAAACCGGAAAGGAAATGTACGCGATACAATAGCCATATACCATTTAAGTATCAGCCATGGGTGGCCGAGCAAGGGAAAAATCAGAATCTCCAAGTCCCAAAACAATCCACTTTAGAAAACTCCAAACGTAATTTATTATAGACCGTGAAAATCCAGCTTAGTCTAAAAAGTCACGTACAACCCTCAAAGAAGTCGAGTCCTACAACATCCGGGGCTGGTCGCCACATGTTGAACCCCGAAACAAAAGGGCCTCTCGAGAGCCTCTCGCGAGTCCCCACCAACCTCCGGCGCGCTTTCCCCGACTTTCGCGCGTTTTTCTCTGGCTTTCCCACACTTTCCCTTTAGCTCACGCGCCCCCTAACGCGCCCCCTAACGCGCCACGCGGAAACGGAAGCGTTGCCACCTCCACATGCCCAGCCTCAACGAGACCCAACACCATTGGACAACACGAAATCAAAGGGAGGAGCAAGGAACTCGGGAAGAGGAACCAGAGCCGTAATGGAAAGAAGAAGAAGCCTCACTCATCAGAACTTCGTTATTTCTTGAACTATCAGTACCTCTTATGCTGAATTACAAAATAAATAGTCGTTCTTTTTAAACTCTAACTTTGTGTTTGATTCTTCCGCGCTTTTCCACAAGCAGAGCGGTTCAGCGCTCCACGGGCAACCGAACCAACACCAAGTCCCCATATCCCACCAATTGCGACGCAACAAAATTGGTGACAGCGGTGGGATAATTCAAAATAAGGAGGACAATTTGGAAATTCATCCTCTGCAGCCGGCTTGTAGAAGGCGCTTCATCAACGGTGCAATCTCTCTCTCCTGGGTTTTACACGGTTTCCCCAGGAGCAAGGATAAATATCGGAGAGAGGCGGTAAACTACGGCCGTGCCGAGTATCCTGGTTTATCGCACGCACGTTCGAGACGGCAGGAAGGAAGACCCCGGGAATCTCATCAGCAGCACTACAACACGGCCAGCGGACAGCTACCCCTTGACCTGAAATTCATCGATCGAGAAATCAACAGAGGAACGACGCATCGACAACGAACGACCAGTGGAGTGGCAACACAGTGGCAATTAGAGACACATAAGTGAAGTTTGCGTTAACAGAGAAGGTAGTAAGCGCCGTCTTTTCTCCCAGGAATCCAACAAGGCGTACCCTCGATAAACAACCCTCCGTCCGCTGATTTGCAAATGATTCCGCGTCAGACCCCCGAGATCGACGCGTTCAGTCTCCCCGGCACAAGTGGTTCCTCCAATAACAATGAATTCGCCGGCATCGAAGCATTCCCAGCCAAACCTGCGGAGGGACAATACATATCACTAAAATTAGTAATCAATTCAAGTCCTCAATTTGACGGGAACTCGTGTTCACTTGCGCGTTTTACAACACGTTGCAGAAGAGCGTATAATTCGGTGAAACTAACAGATAGGTGGTTGCTTCTCGACTACATGCGGAATAAAATCACGGGTCAAGCCGATACGCTAATCAACGGATATCCCGAACCAAACACGGTCGAGGAGTTAATCGATTATTTAAAAGCAGCTTTCGAAGATAAACTTTCGCCAGACCACATCCTTGACGAGATAAGGGGGGTGCGACAAGGGGCGCGCGAAAACACCAGAGCTTTTGGGGCACGCGTCCACGAGATATTAACACGCGGCATTGAAACCGCGCGGGAAGAACTCCCCGCGACTGATTTCCCGGGTTATAAGAGCGTCCTCGAGCGCAAAGCAACATCGGGATTCATAAACGGTCTCCACGACCACACGACCAGTCGGCTCCTCGAAATGCTGGGAACGACGGACCTTTTTGACTCTATAAAAATGGCATCGCGCGCGAAAGAACCCATCGGCAGCTCCATCCCTAGCCTCCTCGCTCCGGGCGCAAAAGTATACCTGTCGGACGTACAACAAAACAACCATCGTGAATGTTATAGCTGTGGCAAACGGGGTCACCTACGCATAAATTGCCCCCACCACTCCCCTCGGCAAAACCCACCCCGGTGTAGGAATTGTGGAAAAACGGGTCACACCGAAACCGATTGTTATAGAAATCCGCAACGAAACAGGCGTTTCGAGTCAAATCCAGCCACGGGTGTCGAGCCGTCTTTAAACTACAGGGGGGAGGCGCAACGCAGCGCACCGCGCCCCGAGCCCCTCATAGCACGCGCCGCACCAACCGGATCTGTTTCGCGTGCCAGACAGACGGAATTTCGCGTTCACCCGCCATACCAGTCACCCACAACCTCTTCAAGGCAGGCACAGCCTTCTTCCTCGTCGACACTGGCGCCGAATTAAACCTTATCAAAACCGGAAGTTTAACCCCCCACGCTAAAATCGACCCAAACGTCACATACGAACTTGTAGGGATAGGATCAGGAATGCCTCGCACACATGGGCAGGTGATCTTAAACTTATATGGTAGACAGGTAGAATTTCAAATTGTCAGCGACGACTTCCCTTTCGAAGAAACAGGAATCCTAGGGGTACCTTTCTTGAAAAAAGCGGACGCTGCGGTAATATTCGGAAAAACCTCACCCACCGTCGTTCAGCTTCGTGACCACAGGTTACCCTCTCGCCCTTCCTCGTCTTTCGAACTACCCCCGCGTAGTAAAACATTAATAACGTTACCCGTCGCACAAGACAAAGAATTCGGTTACATTAAACGCGTTGACGCCGGTCCGGGAATCTTTATCGGGGAACTTTTGGCCAAACAAGAGGGCGGTATTGCGAAACTTTTCGCAATTAACACCACCCCAGGTCACATCACCCTCACTCTACAGCCCTGCGAACTGGAAGACTTTCACGTCAAGCCACCAGCCCCGCGAACAAGCCCAAAAGAGGAAAAGGTAAAAACCAATGCCCTAAGAATTTCTAAATTACTCCAGACTCTCAAACTAGATGATTTGAACGAGGAGGAGAAGGGAAGCCTCTTTAGCATAATCGGGAATTTTCCTTATCAATTCTATCTTCCTGAAGACGACCTAGGTAGTACCACACTTACCAGTCACTCCATCCGGACAACAGATGAAATCCCCATAAACACTAAGCAGTACAGGTTTCCCCCTATCCATAAGGAAGAAATTATGAATCAAGTCAACACATTGCTCACCAGCAAATTAATCCAACCATCCGTCTCCCCGTACAATTCTCCCGCGTGGATTGTACCCAAAAAACCAGACGCGACGGGAAAACCGCGCTGGCGGATGGTAATAGACTACAGAAAATTAAACGATAAAACCATTGGCGACGCGTACCCGCTCCCTAACATCACCGACATTCTTGACCAACTTGGTCGCTCTAAATACTTTAGCACCTTAGATTTAGCCTCGGGTTTCCATCAGATACCAGTCTCTGAAGAGTCAAGACAAAAAACCGCGATCTCAACACCCAATGGACATTACGAGTTCAATCGTATGCCCTTTGGCCTTAAAAACGTCCCTGCAATCTTTCAAAGAGTCATGGACATTGCCTTGTCCGGCTTAACAGGAACCGAGTTGTTTGTTTATATGGACGACATAGTAATTTACGCCAAATCCCTTCACGAACATACCCAGAAATTAAATACACTGTTATCACGACTACAAAACGCCGGTTTAACTCTACAACCAGAAAAATGCTCATTCCTCCGTAAAGAAGTTACCTACTTAGGACATGTTATTTCCAAAGACGGCGTAAAACCAGACCTCACAAAGATCGAAGCTGTCAAACGGTTCCCACTACCCAAAAATGCAAAAAATATCAAACAATTTCTAGGACTCGTAGGTTACTATAGAAGATTCATTCAAGATATGGCAAACATCGCCAAACCCCTCACCCAATTACTCACAAAAAATACAACCTTCATATGGAGCCATGCAGCCCAGGCAGCATTCGAAACCCTCCGAGACATAATTTGTTCAGAACCCATTATTCAATTCCCAGATTTCACACAACCCTTCCTAGTTACCACTGACGCCTCCAATTTCGCAATTGGAGCAGTGCTGAGCCAAGGCCCAATCGGAAAAGATCTCCCTATCTCATATGCCTCCAGAACCGTAACCGAGACGGAAACCAGATACTCCACCATCGAAAAAGAATTATCAGCCATAGTATTCGCCGTAACCGAATTTCGACCCTTTTTTTTTTTTTTCGAGGTGGAAATCTTCGAAAGACACCTCCTGCCCTGGGGGAGAGCAGGAGGTAGTGTCGGATTTTTACCGACTAAAACCACCCCGGTTACCTAACCTCGGCGCTAGTAGGGGAGGCCCCGTGACCTACGGAGACACTTCCGGTGCCTCCCCACGCCCGGCCATTGTGGCCCCATCCGCGGGAGGGTCAGAGGGACCTTCCGAAAAAAAGTCCGATGTGATATCACCGGGCCGCGCCAGGGGTATCACCCAGCGCGGCCTACCCTCTCCAGGCCGTGACAAGAGCGACACGGGCCCCCACCCGGGTCGCCCACGGCTCTCCGACGGCCCTGCGGAAATTGGGAAGATAGTTCTTCCCGGCAGGGCCGCCCGCATTCGGGAGCTGGCGACGGGCGTCCAACAGGGGGTTGAGGGGGAACACCTCAAACGCCCCTCGGGCCCGTCAGCCATTCAAACAAGCGGAGGGGGGATCTCGCCAGCGGAAACGGCCAGCGAGTCCGCCCCTCCTTTAAATTCGACGCCAGATTTCTGGCTGTCGGGCAGCCCTGCGGGATACCGGGAGGACATAATCCTCCCACAGCAGGGCCGCCCGTCCACTGAGTCAGCGGTGATAGTCATCCGAGAGACCGGAGGGGGGACACCTCCGATCGTCCCTCGGACCGTCACCGCTTATACACCACGGGAGGGGTGGATCTCGCCAGCCTGCGCGAACGCAACCGGCGAGCCCTCTCCCTCCACCTTTCGCGTCGGACGGGATCGGTCAATTCCCGATCCCGCTCCGATGGCTCCATTTGCGAAGAACATCCTCGCATCTCCGCCATCTTGGTTGGACGGGCCACGGTCACCCCGTCTTCCCCGCCGAGGACCTCCCGCATTTTCGCTGCAAGGGCGTCCGCCTTGGCAGCCCCCTCCGGCCCGGGAATCTCCAGAAGGAGACCCCCCCGTCACGGCTGTCTTCGGCCGCAGCTCCGTTATATTGAGCTCCGCCAAGTTGATTCGGCTGGCGGAGCTCATGGCCTCTGCATACGACAGTTTCGCCTCATCTTTGATGGTTAGGGCGATCGCCGCCGTACGCGGGGGTCTTCGCTGGGGAGTTTTGGGGGCTGCTTTAGCCCCTCCTTCCTTCTTCCGCTGCTGCTGTTGTTGTTGTTGTTGCTGCAGCTTCTTCTTCTGAGGCCGCTGCTCCCTCTGCGGCCTCGCCGGCAGCTTCTTGACAGCCGCGAGAGGGGCCGGAGACGGGGCCGGGCGTCCCTGGGCCTGGGTCGCCGCCTCCGCCTTCTTGCTCCTCCTCCCGCCCACCGTGGCCCACGTGTTGGCGCCTTTCTGTGTCGGTGGGGGAGGGGGACACGACATCTGGGGAGAAGGGGACGGCGTCTCCGGCTGCCGGGTCGCCGCGGATAGATCCCCGCGACACCACTTGCGCCTGTATCTCCCTGATACGCACCTCCCCCGGCGTCTCGTCCCTCGTTGCCTTCTGCGGGGGTGCTGCCCTCGCCCACTCCTCCGACAGCTCCTTCCTGATGGAGACTATCTTCTTCTCCACCCTCCCCATGAAGGCCTCGAAGAGGACCTCCAAGCGCTCCTCGCTGACGGGCCCCGATTTCCCCTGGAGGGGGAGGAGGAGTGGGACGTGCGGACCTTGGCCTTGTCCCCTTTGTCCTTTCCGTCTTTTTCTCTGGGCCTCACCGGGACCGCTTTGGCCGCCTTGAGCGCCAACTTGAGGTCGGCCACCTCATTGCGCAGCAGTGAGATTCTCCTCCTCCGCCTGCTGAGCACTGTTCTTCGCCGACCTCTTCGCCAGCTCCGTGACGGCCGCACACACCATGAGGGCCGCCTTGTTGAGGTCCCTCACATATGTCCCTTTCAGGTTGGAGCTCCTCCCAGCCACCCTCCTCACCACCTCCATTTGGGCCAGTATATGCGCGCCCAGGTTGGCCGTGGGCTGCGGCCTAAGTTCGTCCGCGAGTTTGCCCTCCGTCGGCATGCCCTTAACGCGCATGACCGACGGCAACTCGTCCTCCGAACTCCTTATTCTCCTCCTCCCCTTTGTAGAGGCCTGCCTCCCCGCAGGGGGGACCCTGGGCCGGGCTGAGTCCCGTCCTCTTAGGTGTGTCCTTAGGGGCGTCGCGACCCCTCGTACCCGAGCTGGCCCACCCAGGTACCGAGGCTGCAAGGACCTCAAGTGGGTAGTGTCGACCGCCGAGACGCGAAGGGTATGACCAGTATGGCCCGAACACTGGTACCACGGGTGATGTTAAGGCCCCCAGGCCTGGTGCGCTCACGTACCTTTTCGGAGGACGTGGGTCCCCATCAGACCTGCGAACATCTGGGTTGGATTCGTGGTGGCAGTGGTAACCCTGTATCGCGGGGTAGAGGCGCGGGCGTTTCGGGGTGCAGTGCGTGCCTCGTTGCGTCCGATGACTCGACGTGTGAGTTGCGTTTCAACTCTCGCACCGTCCTGACGAGCCGGTAGAGATTTAGAAAGGTCTCGGCCATGCCTGAGGTGATACGAGGCTTGCAACTCGGATTAACAGGTAGTACCCTTGGAGGGATCTCCTATGGGTGCGCGCTGATTGAGCGTATCTCAATCCCTCGCCCATGGGGGCCGTGTTGGTAAGGGCTTCGCGCCAGGTACAGCACGTTAAATCACATACGACTTATGTAGAGGCCTGCCTCTGGTCGGACTCACCAGAGGATCGGGGCCTCTTTTTCCTGTGCGCGGCGGCTTGCACACTGGAGTCCGAGTCCGTATCGCATATTTTTGAATAGGATGCGCTACTCACCGCCGTCGCATTCCTCCTCGTCTCGCTGCCCCTCGATGCTCCAGGAGCAGCCTCCCTCCGCAGCTCGCCTTCCCCCGCTGTTCCTGGGGCAGCCTTCTCCTTCCCACAATCCGTGAGGTTCACCACGAGAGTGGCCCTCCCTGCTTTCTCTATTTTTTGTTTTGTGTTGTTTAAATCCATAGTTGTTCCCACGCTTAGGTCGGAAGGTGTGGTCCACCGGGGCAGAGCCGCCTTACCCCGGTAAGGCTACATACAACCAGGAGTCGCCAAATTCCCGGAAGTTGGCCGCTATCGGCTGGTGCACCCACCAACCACGCCGCAGTGCCATCGACTGGGACGCCCGTCTTCGCTGCGCGCCATAGCTTGGGGTTAGGGATTTTTTTATAGAGGTTGTCATCCTCGCGGTACGGCCGGTTAAGGCAAGACCCCCGTTCCAGCGAAACATGACCACTGGTTTACGGTGTTCCGTGAGCCGCTACTTAGTTTTCACCGCTCAGCCCAAGCCCGTCCGGCATGGTTGTACCTGCCGGGAATGAATCTCCCTCCGGCATGGTCTTAGGCCTCATTGCGACTACTTAAGCCCCTGCACCACGACAAGGTGGCGGTTCCTAGCAGGGGAACCCAATTTCGACCCTACATTTACGGTCAACAATTTACCCTCATTACCGACCATAGGCCGTTAGTTTGGTTACATAACGTAAAGGACCCTTCATCGAAAATAATGAGATGGCGCATAAAGCTCGAGGAGTACGACTATAACATTGTATACAAACCCGGAAAGAAAAATGCAAACGCAGATGCGTTGTCCAGAAACCCTACCGAACCCCAACCTACCTCCCCACTCCAGCCGTCAACACCCAGAGAACCAACAAATCTCCCTCCAGGGGATGCGCGTGTGGCACTCACAGGCGCCGCCGCGGATTCACTGGATCCCTACCCCTTACAGACAGAAAACGAAGAATTGGTGGCTGCCGCTTTCGTAACGCGTGGGAAGACGGTAGCAAAACCTGAAACTAGAAACAAACCCGACATAAACCCAGAACCCATCGACACAGATTCAGACGAGTATCATACCGCAGACGAAGAGGAAGCTTC
This sequence comes from Nomada hirtipes, assembly GCA_951802735.1. Lineage (NCBI taxonomy): Eukaryota > Metazoa > Arthropoda > Insecta > Hymenoptera > Apidae > Nomada > Nomada hirtipes. The sequence goes on along the minus strand of OX637919.1, from coordinate 4,731,632 downwards.
CACCCCCTCGAAAAGCTTACCTTCGGGGAGAGTAGAGTCACCCTATGAGACAGAGAGTAGCTACGCAAAGAACGTAGATTATGCAAGGACTGCGTTCACCCACATCGGAGTTGATGTCCGAAACCGCTGGCTGGTAAACCGGATAGGTCGCAGAGCCAGTCACTCCGTCCCAGCCCCGGCCTGCGCATACTCGAGAGAGAGAGAGAGAGAGAGAGAGAGAGAGAGAGGAGGAGCCGCACTGAGGTGCATGCTGTCGGAACGCAATCCAAGCTAGAAACAATGGAAACAGAAATTAAATTGAACGAACTACCCACGGAAACACAAGACAAAACACGTTACCCATTAGAATCCCCGACGACCGACCAGATATACAGACTCCCCCACTACCCACACTGAAACACTCCAAATACCACCTCTTTATGCGCCACGACAACCTCATACATTTTCTCCCAACAGATTACTCGATCACAACCCAGACAGGCATGAACCTCATAGCACACCGAAAATTCGCCATTGACCATCTAAAGTCATACCCTGTCGAGGTAGGGGATGCTCTGACCCTGCCGAGCAATAACTATCACATCTTCCATTTATTCACCAAAGCCACGCCCGATGAAACACCGAACCCCCAAGATCTCAGAACTTCATTAAATTCCTTAAAACAGCTCATGGACACCCTGAAACTTAAAACTGCTAGCATCTCCACCACCCACAATGGATTGGACCCCATCAACTGGGACCAACTCCTATACCAGATAGAACAGGTATTCAATACCTGCTGAAACTGATGTTAAGGCATCTATCAGTTCAATTGCCTTATCATAATCTTTATTAAGAGCATCTGTCGGCGCGTTATCAAGCCAAGCTAAGATGTGCGCATGAGGACTGCCCCTATGCTGAAATTCAATGCGCTTGAAATAGTGGAGAACCCTGAACTTTCCAAAAGGGCTACATTTCTTTGATTGTAGAATATTCATTATGATATTGACTAATTTATTAAAGTATATGGCGCAACTAACAGCGTCTTCGTTGATGAGAGTACTTTTCACCATGTAATGTAATTTTTCTACTGCCTCTTTCGTGATACAATCTTTGTTTTTCAACTTGTACAATAGTTGTAGCAAATCAGACCACCCTATTTCATTAGCACTTATTGTGAAAAATACAGTCGGTTTACCTAATTGCCTGATCATAGCAAATAGATCCTTTTTCCTTTCAGACCAATATCAAGTAGAATTAGGTATTGAACGTAAACTAAGCACTAGTGCTGGAGAAATATCGATGGCACTATCGATATTATCGATGGTTGCTACTATCGAAAACTATCGATAATATATGTTTACTATCGATAGAACATACATATCACATTCCATACTATCGATAATTATCGATGGTCGATGGTCCAACTATCGGAAATTATCGATAGTGCTGACCATCGATATTTCTCCACCACTACTAAGCACTGTCTGATCTTCGCTCGGAAAACTCGGCTCTCTTGTTCTACCTCGTGTGCCTGACGCGCGCTGAGCGTGTCGCGCCGACCGTATCGTGCTGACCGTGTCGCGTTGCCCGTGTCGCGTTGATCGTGTCGCGTTGACCGTGTCGCGCTGACCGTGTCGCGCTGACCGTGTCGCGTTGACCGTGACGCGCTGAGCGTGTCGCGCTGACCGTGTCGTGCTGACCGTGTCGCGTTGACCGTGACGCGCTGAGCGTGTCGCGCTGACCGCGTCGTGCTGACCGTGTCGCGCTGAGCATGTCGCGCGTGACGCGCTGACCGTGTCGCACTGACCGTGTCGTGTTAACCGTGTCGCGCTGACCGTGTCGCGCTGACCGTGTCGCGCTGACCGTGTCGCGTTGACCGTGACGCGCTGAGCGTGTCGCGCTGGCCGTGTCGTGCTGACCGTGTCGCGTTGACCGTGACGCGCTGAGCGCGTCGTGCTGACCGTGTCGCGCTGAGCATGTCGCGCGTGACGCGCTGACCGTGTCGCACTGACCGTGTCGTGTTAACCGTGTCGCGCTGACCGTGTCGCGTTGACCGTGACGCGCTGAGCGTGTCGCGCTGGCCGTGTCGTGCTGACCGTGTCGCGTTGACCGTGACGCGCTGAGCGTGTCGCGCTGACCGTGTCGTGCTGACCGTGTCGCGCTGAGCATGTCGCGCTGACCGTGAAGCGCTGAGCGTGACGAGCTGACCGTGTCGCGTTGACCGTGTCGCGCTGACCGTGTCGCGCTGAGCATGACGCGCTCACCGTGTCGCGCTGACCGTGAAGCGCTGAGCGTGACGCGCTGAGCGTGACGCGCTGACCGTGTCGCGCTGACCGTGAAGCGCTGAGCGTGACGAGCTGACCGTGTCGCGTTGACCGTGTCGCGCTGACCGTGTCGCGCTGAGCATGACGCGCTCACCGTGTCGCGCTGACCGTGTCGCGCTGAGCGTGACGCATCAGACGCATTCACTCCCCAGCAAAATTCTGTGCGTGGCGCGCCTAAAGAAATTTACACTTCAAAAAATAAAATGCTTGCCGCCAGAACCAGACAGCCCATGCGCATCACGGATACCCCCAGTAAAGCTTTCGAAAAAGTACAAATGGATATCGTGGGTCCACTGCCAATCTCAAAAAGAGGAAACAGATATTTATTAACCCTCCAAGACAACCTAACCAAGTTTTCAGACGCCATCCCCTTACCGACAATAGACTCCGTCACAGTAGCCATCGCACTCGCAGAACAATTCATCAGTTGGTACGGATGCCCCAGGGCAATCCATACCGACCAAGCCCGAAATTTCACAAGCCAGGTAATGAAAATGTCCTGCAGGATTTTCAAGATCCTGTTACGAACCGAGGGCTAAGGGGTACGGTTGCGGAGCCGAGGATCGGTTGTTTAAAGAATTTGTTAGTTACGGATGTACCGGTGCGTATTTCATCACCGGGTGCCGTGTAAGGTAGGAGGATTGCGTGGGTGTACCAAAGCGTATTTCATCTATGGGTGCCACTAGGAAGGTTTGCGTGGATGTACTAAAGCGTATTTCATCTTTGGGTGCCACTAGGAATGTTAATAAATGTAACCTCGTAACTACCGATACACCTCGAGCGGTTAAGATGTATCTGTTCGGTGGATTCTATATACTGCTTATGATTGGTATAGGAAACGGAATGAAATAAATGTATCTATGTTCAATAACAAAATCTCTATATTCTTTTACTTTAAAGAATTACAAAAGTGTTAAAATTGCGGAGCTTAAACCCACGCTTACAGTTTTTTAACGAATATAAATATTGGAATGCTCGAAAGGGAATGCTACCCGATCTTGCTGTCTTTCGACGAATGCGAACGTTGAAATAAATATCGGATGAATGATCGAAAGGGAATTTAACCCGATCTCACTGAGCTTTAGCAGAACTTTTGACGATCAATTACGGCGGAAACACGTAGCTTGACTATTCAGAACTAAGCTGTTAATAAATAAAAGTTGCTCGAAGGGGACTTGAACTCGATCTCGCTGGCATCAGTATGGCTATCTGGCACCGACATGGTACGCAGCTAGTAAGGTTCATACTGATCCTTTAATAAATAGAAGTTGATCGGAAGGGAATGGAACCCGATCTCACTGGCATCAGTATGGCTATCTGGCACCGACATGGTACACAGCTAGTAAGGTCCATACTGAGCCACGAGAGTAGATTTCATGCCCCTTTTATATCCGAAAAGCGGACCAAAAATATGGTGGGGGTACAGATTCTTCCAAGGGAGTCCAAAAGATCGCCCTGAAGCGTTGCGCCATCACACCATCGCGGAAGGGGCAGACTCCACTGCATGCACTCTCGATTTCCAAATAAGGGCATAATAGACGAAACGAAGGAAACAATACTTCCTACGTAACAATCCAGAGGATCACTACCACCGCATTCCACCCACAATCTCTGGGTTCCCTGGAACGTGAACACCAAGTATTCATAGATTACCTGAAACACTACTGTACTCACGAACTAGTCTACGGTGCTAAAGCCCTCATTCCCTCCGAATTTGCCAAAGAAAAAATACCGTACACATTTAACGATTACCTCGACAATCTATTCACAAAAATCAGCACCACCCAAGCCACAGCCGCGTCCAACTTAAACGAAGCGAAAGAAAAGACGAAGAAATTCTATGATAAAAACTTAAACCCGCGCACTTTCCACGAAGACGATCACGTCTACTTACTAAAAGAACCGAAAGCGTCAAAATTCGACTCCGCTTGGTCAGGTCCCTACCGCGTAAACACCGTACATAACGACCTAACAATAGAAATAGAATTAGGGCCAAATAAATATAAGACCGTTCACGCAAACAAATTAAAACTAGCATTTATAAGACCCGACCCCTAAAAGGTAACAAGTGCGAATCAACCCATAAAAACCCAAACTACACAACAACCCAACACAATTGTAATATAATACACCATCATGTATCAATAAAACCGGAAAACCTACCCACCAACGACAGAAACCACGACAAGTTGTACAAAATAACATAGAAAGGTGTCACCATAGGTAACACCTTTTCAATAAGGGGGGAGATGTTACGCTATCGCTTGAACGGAGCCCCAATTCCCTAGTAATATCAAATGAGAAGTCGCGCGTTTTTTTCTGACTTTCCCACACTTTTCCTTTAGCTCACGCGCACCCTAACGCGCTACGCGGAAACGGAAGCGTTGCCACCTCGACATGCCCAGCCTTAACGAGACCCAACACCATTGGACAACACGAAATCAAAGGGAGGAGCAAGGAACTCGGGAAGAGGAACCAGAGCCGTAATGGAAAGAAGAAGAAGCCTCACTCATCAGAACTTCGTTATTTCTTGAACTATCAGTACCTCTTACGCTGAATTACAAAATAAATAGTCGTTCTTTTTAAACTCTAACTTTGTGTTTGATTCTTCCGCGCTTTTCCACAAGCAGAGCGGTACAGCGCTCCACGGGCAACCGAACCTACACAAAGTCCCCATATCCCACGCAACACCCGTGTTGCGTCGCTATTGGTTGGATATGGGGACTTTGTGTAGGTTCGGTTGCCCGTGGAGCGCTGGACCGCTCTGCTTGTAGAGAAGCGCGGAATATTCAAAGAACACTAACTTTTATAAAGATTTACTGTTTATTTAAAGAAATGGTGTTGATTTGTACAAGTGATCTAACGTTGATCTATTCACGACTTAAGTTGCTCTCGTCTGCGCGACTTTAGTTGATCTGCTGTGCGGGGCTTCTTCTTCTTTCCATTACAGCTCTGATTCCTCTTCCTGAGTGCCTTGGTCCTCCTTCGAAATCGTCCTCGTCCAATGGGGTTGGTTCTTGTTGGGTTTCTATTCATCCTTGGGCGCGTGGAGGTGGCAATGCCACGCTTCTCGGTAAGGGCGTCAGGGTACGCGCGTATTTGGGGAAAACGCGGGAAAGCTGAGGAAAACGCGCGAGGGTTGGAGAAAGCGCGCTGAAGAGTCAAGTGGCTTTTGAGAGGTCCTTTTGTTCAGCGGTAGAACATGTGGCGCCCAGAACAGGATATCGTGGGGCTTGACAACCTCCGGAGGTCGTACATGTTTCAATAGACTTTAGCCAATTCTTTATGCTCCGTAATAAATAACCTTTAGTATCTTCCAAGTGAAGTGTTCTAAGATCCAAATGCTCTGAGTTTCCTTTTGTTCGACAACCTATTGCTGGTACTTAAATAATGTACAGCTATAATTATCGCGCGTATGCTCATCCGGCTTCGAATTTCGCTCCTAAGTTATTGTCGCTATCGATAGTTATAGTTATATTGTCGATCGTTGATTCGATATCACCAGATATTAGGGCCTGCTAACGCGATAGCGTAACACCCGATATCACAGCCTACTCTAGTACTAGCCGTGCTGAGCAACGTGGCAACACCGCGTGTTTACCGATCGGGAGTCCTATTTTCAATAATGGGAATCTTGTACTTGGAATTACAATTAACGCTTTTTTCCATAGAAAATTATGTTAAAGTACACAATTCTTTATTAATTATATCTAAGTAATACACATATATAAATATTATAACTATGGTAAGTAGAAGTGATATTAAAGTATACTAATGGTTATAAATGTGGTATACATTTTGTGGACTCTCGGAGTGGTTGGTGATGCGACACATAATATTGGAAATATTTTACAGTGGTTTTAAGAAAATATAAGAATGAAGCAAAATAGAATCATAAATGAACTAAAACGCAACATTTGAAAATGGATGAAGTGATATACAGGGTGTCCCGTAACTACCGCAACATCGGGAAATGGGGGGTAGCTGAGGTGATTCTGAACAACTTTTTCCTTGACCAAAATGTTGTTTGAAGCTTCGTTTTTGAGTTATTAACCAAAAACACTGCCCAATTAGAGCGCTCGAAATCCCGGGACTCAGGCGCGCAACGTTTTGTGGCGCTTCGTCGTGTACGGGGGCCTCGACGTTATCGAGAGAATCGTACGGCAAATGTTACATCGTCTTTAAGCGAGGCTAATGTGGAACGTTTGGTTATTAAATAATGAGAAATAAACTAATCGTTGTTCATTAATAAGAAATAAACTAATTATTCTTTTAATTAAGCGAGCAGAGTCGTGGTCGCGAAAGAACGCATTGACACGCCGTGTTACATCGTCTTTAAGCAGGGATAATGTGGAATTTTTGGTTGTTCATTAATAAGAAATAAACTAATTATTTTTTTATTGAAGCGAGCAGAGTCGTGGTCGCGAAAGAACGCATTGACACGCCGTGTTACATCGTTTTTAAGCAGGGATAATGTGGAATATTTGGTTGTTCATTAATAAGAAATGAACTAATTATTCTTTTATTTAAGCGAGCAGAGTCGTGGTCGCGAAAGAACGCATTGACACGCCGTGTTACATCGTCTTTAAGCAGGGATAATGTGGAATATTTGGTTGTTCATTAATAAGAAATAAACTAATTATTCTTTTATTTAAGCGAGCAGAGTCGTGGTCGCGACACGCTCAGCGCGACACGGTCAGCGCGACACGGTCAACGCGACACGGTCAACGCGACACGGTCAACGTGACACGCTCAGCGCGACACGGTCAACGCGACACGCTCAGCGCGACACGGTCAACGCGACACGCTCAGCGCACCACGGTCAACCCGACACGATCAGCGCGTCACGGTCAACCCGACACGATCAGCGCGACACGGTCAGCGCGACACGGTCAGCGCGACACGGTCAACGCGACACGGTCAGCGCGACCCGTAATAATAATATGCATATTATTCATATATATATTAATTAAAATAGATTAAAATCGCCATCGACGTTTACACTTCGGTCGTGCGGTCTTAAGCGCACATTAGTTTTTAATTTAAGACGATGTAATACGCTGTGCAAATGCGTTGGTTATTTATTTGGTCATCGTAGTTCATGCAGTCAAGACAAAACTTCAGCGATGGTGCAATGACACAGGCTCATAAAGATAGCCTTTGTATTCTGCTGGAAGTTTGTTGCAAGAGGAAGAGCAGAAAGAGAGCAAGGAAAAGTTAGTAAAAGCGTTGATTTTTATACGAGGGTTGTCCGTAAAATAAGGTTCCCAATGATTTTACACAATGAAAAACATGTTTATTGGCATTAAATCTAACATTTTTGAAAAGCTTAGACTTTCCCCTATTTTTCGACATAATCGCCGTTGAGGTCAATGCATTTTTGCATGCGGTGTACCATTTTCTTTATGCCTGAGTCGTAGAACTCTCCCGCCGCGCCGCGAAGGTAGCTTAAAACCTCTTCTGTCAGCTCCACTTCGGTTCTGAAATGCGTCCCACCCAGGTGTTTCTTCAATTCAGGGAAGAGATGGTAGTCACTTGGGGCTATGTCTGGGCTGTAAGGCGGGTGTGTGACAGTATCCCATCCAAATTTGTTGATGAGATCTTCCGTAAGCATTCTCGGGACCCACCTTGCACAAACCTTGGCATACGCTAAATGGTCTGTCAAAATTTTGTCAATGCAGGTCTTGCTGACATCAGGGATGATCTCGCAGAGCTCTCGAAACGTCACCCTTCGATCTTTCAGCATTGTTTCTTCCACTTTCGCAATCGTTTCGTCCGAAACCGATGGCCGTCCAGAACGCTGTTCGTCATGGAAGTCTGTACGTCCGTCTTTGAATTCTCTGCACCATTTGCGCACGTGTTGTAGGCTCATACACTTTTCTCCGTAGACTTCACACAGTTGGGAATGAATGTCCACCGGTGCAGTGTTTTTTGCACACAAAAAACGAATCACAGAGCGTAATTCGCACCTGGCGGGAGAAGCAAGTGGGAGCTCCATCTCTAACGGCTGTCAAACCAAAAGTTAGCGTCGCAGACAGCTCGCCGGGGCGGGGACTGGGAAAGGGGGAACCAAGCTACACGCCAGTGTCGCCGGATGCCGCGTAACAGCGTTCCTCGCGACTGCAGCTCCTTGTGAACCTTATTTTACGGACAACCCTCGTATATGTACATATACTGCATGTGGGCGATGATTGATTGATTTTTGTGTTTTATATAAATTATTTATTATATTTCAGAATAAAAGAATCGTTAAAAAAAAAATTATAGCGTCGGCTGGGGTGCGTGCCGTCGTGGCCACAGATGAGGTGGACGCCGCGCCGCTGCGGAAGAAGAGGCGTTGGCGGAGGCGAGCGGACCGTCGTTTTAAAAAATTATTAAATATTTAAATAAATATTGCATATGAACGGAAATTATTAATGCCCTGTATTTTTTATTCATATAACCCTAGTAGCACAAAATATTGAATACATATTTATCCAATATTAAAAAGAGATTGAATCTCTTTTTAATATTTAAATATACATACAATATGTATTCTAGATTCAGGAAGAAATATTTTTTCTCGAATATTTATGAAATATTCATTAGATGTCACAGCAAAATATTTATTCACTAATGTAAAATAAATATTCATTCAATCTTTGACACAAAATATTCATTCAATATTTGAAACAAAATATTCATTCAATATTTGAAACAAAATATTCATTCAATATTTGAAACAAAATATTCATTCAATATTTGTGTTACGTATGAAGAATATTTTCCATACGTCGCTCTCAACGCGTTTCCGAGCTCGCATTTGTGAAGGGAAAACGCCCTAAAATTCTTCCGTTTAATGTAAACAAATAAAGGGGACCTTAGTACAAGCACGGTCAGCTGCATCATGACCCAAGACGGGCGTGGCCTGACGCAGACTCCTATATTTCCTTATATGGAAAGTTCCAGTGCATCCTCGCGCATTTTGGGACTATATAAACCCTTTGGTTTCTACCCTCGTGGGTTCAGAGTAACATAGTCACGCGTAGAGTCACGTCGTGTCACGCTTGTATAGAATCAGTTATATCCAGTGAGATTGGGCTTAGCGCACCTCTCGAATCACAGATTAACCCGTTAGAATCCGCTTGTCCGGTTGAAGTTCTTTCGGCATATTCTAATAGCGGCTCTAAGTCCCCGCATCGCCAGTGCGTCAACACCGTGCAAATACTTAGGTAACTTACACACTTTATATTAATTCATCGCGACAGTAACATTTGTATTTATATTGAAAACTCAGAATATAACTTTATACGTTCACTTATAAATCGAGTAGATTCGTTAAACCTATCTTTACCCCGCAATCCTTGCATATTGGTAACAACGTTCCCACCGATACAACTTTACCGCTCGAGTTGTATCAAATAATAATTTAGAGTTACGAGGCAACTAACATTTCCCGCGACTACCTGATTACATCAGGTTCGTTCGCACATCTTTATCCAAACAACAAACTACATATTCCAACCTAGTGGCTCCTCGATTTTGCATCGGGTTCGTCCACGAAACCTAACCCTTCCTACGGCTCCCTGGTTTCGCACCGGGTTCGTCCGTGTCCTACGGCTCCCCGATTTCGCATCGGGTTCGTCCGTAAGTCTACCAACCTCCGAACAGCTCCCTGGTCAAACGCCAGGTTCGTCTGTGAATAAACCAACCTCCTAGCAGCTCCCCGATTTCGCATCGGGTTCGTCTGCGAACTTCTTCCTAGTGGCTCCCCGATTTCGCATCGGGTTCGTCCACGACGTTTCACCCTCCTGCGGCTCCCCGATTTCGCATCGGGTTCGTCCGCGCTTGCTCCCCCTCCTAGAGGCTCCCCGGTTTCGCACCGGGTTCGTCCTCGCTCTCAATAATCCTAGCGGCTCCCTGATTACGCATCAGGTTCGTCCGCGCACCTTAACTAACAAATTGATAACCATATTCCTGGGTAATATACCCCTCGCCGGCCTCTCGTGCTGCCGCACAGCCCGGCTCGTAACATTTGAAACAAAATATGCATTCAATATTTGAAACCAAATATTCATTCAATATTTGAAACAAAATATTCATTTAATATTAGAAATAAATATTTTTTCTCGAATATTTATGAAATATTTATTAGATGTCACAGAAAAATATTTATTTCCTAATATAAAATAAATATTCATTTTATATTAGAAAAAATTATTTGATTTATATTAGATATAAAATATTTGTTTGTACTCTCTTTTCAATATATCGATTGAAATATTGATTGGAATGTATGGATTTCGAATCATTGCGGGACGAAATAATAATGAACAATTGACCGATTGCGTTCTTTAGCAACAAGGCAATAATTCACGATCGTGGAATGTATAATAAAAGTATTTTGAAAAATATATGTGTATTCTCTTTTTTTGTTAATAATATACTATGCTTCATTGGGAAAAGGAATTTCACTTTTAGTTAAAACATTATTTTTGTAATAAAATTGTGTTTTTTCTGAATAATTATATCATGTAACTGGTTAGTTATATCATGTAATATGTTTTAGTTCATTGGGGAAGTACGTTGATCCGTAATCCATGACTCCCGAATTCGAATCCGGTCGACACCAATAAAAATTTCTTAGGTTGAAAAATTGTTTAAGGGAGTAGTAAGTAGTGTACAATAAGGCACAATATGGGGTCGACTCAGACAACGCGTACAATTTCAAATGTTATAATTTTTTAATTTTTTTAGATTTGAAGTATTTACTCAATATCATTTAAATATTTTTTTTACATCTTTTACATATGTATCTTACATGTTTTAAATATCTACCTTACATTTTTTTAATATCTATTTTATGTTTTCGGAATATTTAACTTATATTTTTCAAATATCTATTTTATGTTCTATGAATATTTAGCTCATGTTTTCTAAATATTTATTTTATATTTCTTGTACATGTGTACAATATCAGATCGAATATTTCTTCAATCTTAAAAAGTGTGGCTTAAAATATATTTTATTAAAAAATATTTATCCAATATTTTTGTGCTACTAGGGAAGTTTTATGATCGCGTACATTGGGTGTACTGTTCCATTATTGAATCTCCTTGTCTTTCGCTCGCGCTGTCCTTTTCTATGTAAGGCAGGAATAGAAATCTCTGCTCGAGCAGATTCATTTTGCTGATGGTCAGTATTGTAAGGGATGTGGCAACAGTGCGAAAGAAGTCTCAAAGGATGTGATTTGACAACTATGGCATCTCACCCTCCGTTTATAACTTTGCATAATGATGTTAGATGTCATACCGTGAGTCTATATTTCTATATAATGACTTTAGATGTCACACCGTCAAATGTCGAACCTGCCAATTTTCTGTTTTCACTAATGCCCGTTTCTTTATAATAGCCCCTTAACGCGTAGCCCTATTTTAAGCATTTATTGACCTCGTGACGTCACCAAATTGCATTGTGATGCAAGGTCGATAGGATTCGCTACGATTTTAATGCAGAAGAAACAGGATCAGAAACTCCATCCGGTGTTTTATTTTTCTAAGAGGACTACGGAAACGGAGGCTAAATACCATAGTTTCGAACTGCCGTTTTAGAACATATCTTCTCGGAATCCAGTTTAAAATTATTACAGATTGTCAGGCTCTCAGCCTTACTTTGAATAAAAAAGATACCAACCCACGAATTGCGCGGTGGGTGCTAGAATTGCAGAGCTAGGACTATGTGTTGGAGCACAGGTCAAGCTCTAGAATGCGTCATGCAGATGCACTGAGTCGGCAAATTCTCGTTCTGTGCGATAATACTTTTGATCGGAATCTCGCATTATGCTAGGATAGTGATCCTGAAATAGTTAATATACGTAAAAAACTAGAGAATTCAGAGGATAAGCTTTTCGAAATATCGAATGGGTCAGTTTACCGGCAAATGAAAGGTTGTGTTTTATTTTACGTTTCTTTTACATTGGAGCACAGTATTTTGCAAAAATATCATAACGATATGGGACATGTAGGTTGCGAAAAAACAGTGGAGAATGTGTTGAACAGCTATTGGTTTTCGAAAGTTAGAGAAAAAGGGAAGAGTCACATAAAAAACTGTCTCAAGTGTATTGCATTCAGTCCGAATTTAGGTAAGCAGGAAGGATTTTTGCACGAAATTTCGAAAGACAGCATATCGATCATCTGGGGCCGATGACGAAGCAACAATCAGTCAGTAAGCGTTTCATTTTTGTAGTATGTGGGGAAAGGATTCAGGATATGGCAAAGCCGAAGACAAAAACCACAGTATTTTTAAAACTATACAATATATTTTGAATCAAGTTACTCGAGGACGCTTCGTCGTACGACTGATCCTCGGCCCACTGGCCGTCAAGCCATGTGCCGAGGATTGGGCGTCCTCTTTTAAACAAATGCCGTCATCGAGACGGCAACGCATATCGCGGAGGGCCCGAGGTGTCATTGCCTCGGTACCCGACCCATCGCAGCAGGAATCCGAACCCTGTACAGTAATTCTCCGCTTGACGCTCGCCACGATCTCTAGCGTGGCCGCTCGCGAGTCATCCCCACCACTGGAGGGGCCCCTCTAACTTTAAGTGGAAGGAGGAATCCGTCACCTTTTGACTAGCCGACGCGTCGCGGCGGCTGACGGCCGCGTTACCCATTGAAAGATTAAATGGCTTGGTATCGGTGAGACAACACTAATGCAACGGCAAAACTATTTTATTGTTACTTACATCTCTTTAATTTTTTTTTTGAAATGCTGCTGAGATTGTGGTGATTAAAATGAGACCAAACACGATAGAATTTGTATTATTTTTACTTACCTAGTAATATTATATGTAATGGGCAAGAATCCTTACAAGAAAAGCTTGCGAACGGTCGTGCTCAGTTTTTAATAAAACTTTACGGGCTTAGAGGATAGCCCAAATCTTTCTCAAGATAGGATCCACATTTATTAGTATGGTTTTATGTTTTTCGTGTTTTATTGCCAAACGTACTTTGCGAAAGGCAATTAAACACAGTTGGCAATTCCTAGACTGAAAGCAAGTTCGATAGGATTTCTAGAAATCCATGCAAGCACATCATAATGGAATGCCACATGCAATACTGAAATCATTAGCCGCAATTGAATATAATAAAGAAATGTGTGGTATGGTAGAAGCGCCGAAAACACAGAAGTCGGCCGTGTCCACACTCGAAACTCAGGTGGATCAAATTCGTTGTCAATGCATTCCCGGCGCTCGTAGAAATTCGTTTTGTGTTCATCGAGGAACGTCGAAAAGGCCTTGTGTCGCCGCGACTGTCGGACCGACACAAGGGCTTGGCGAGGTTCCTCGATGAACACGACCGTTCGCGAGCTTTCCGTGTAAGCATCCTTGCCCATTACATATAACATTACTCAGTAAATATAATCCAATTTCTATCGTGTTTGGTCTCATTTCAATCACCACAACCTTAGCAATATTTAAAAAAAAAAATTATAGCGATATATGTAACAATAAAATAGTTTCGCCGTTGCATTAGTGTTGTCTCACCGATGCGAAGGCATTTAAACCTTTTACTGACGCCCGACTTCTCATTCCACTTTTTCTTTCGCTCGCTGTTTTGCTCGGGCGGCCGAAATATCTAGGGACCCAAAGTTCACCTAAATTTGCTCGGCGCTCGCGGCCGGTCCCGAACAGCGAGCGCCAAGCGAAGAATTACTGTATTCCCACAAGTAGTAGATGGTTTTATGAAGTATGCAAGATTGTATGCTACAAAGACCACAAATACGGCGGAAGTTGTTAAATGTGTGCGGAAATTACTTTTCGACTTTTAGGAGGCCATTACGGATTGTATCAGACCGAGGTGGTTATTTTACTTGGCAGGATTTTCAAAATTTTGCAGATGAGAATGGGGTGCCACATATTAAAATCGTTCCAGCCTTACCACAAGCAAATGGTCAGGTGGAGAGATTCAATCGAACCATTTTACCAATGATATCGAAGTTAGCCGATGAGCGAAACGTACGGTGGTACGAAACACTTGATGATGTAGAGTATGCGTGCAATAATACGACAAATAAATAGACGGGAGAAACTCCAAGTACGTTGTTGTATGGTGTGAGTCAGCGGGGGGAAGTAGTGGATAGTATTCAAGATGCGTTACAGAAATTGTATAGGATAGTAGATAGGAGAGATTTAATGGGGATACGAGATAAAGCTGCTGAAAAAATCAATCAAAGTTTCGAAATAAATAAGAAATATCACGATGAAAAGCGAAAATCGGCAGGAACAACAGCAAATAGTCTTTCGGAACATACCACAAAATTTCGTAGATTAGCAAACAGATTGACGAACGCAGGACTTACATTACAGACAGAAAAATGTCAATTTTTGAGAAAAGAAGTGACATATTTGGGTCACACAATTACAAAAGACGGTGTGAAACCGAATTCCAGCATTGTATCGGCTATTCAAGATTTCCCAAGACCAGAAAACAAAAAGAATATCAAACAATTTGCAGGGCTAACAGGATACTATAGGCGCTTTATAAAAAACTATGCAAACATTATTTCACCATTAACACGACTGCTTCGGAAAAATGTACATTTTACGTGGAATACAAAACACCAAATTGCCTTTGATACACTGAAGAACAAGATTATAGAACAGCCAATTCTACGATACCCGGATTTCGCAAAACATTTACATTAACCACCGACGCGTCCGATTATGCGATAGGTGCCGTATTAAGCCAGGAACATAATAACTTGAACCATCCAGTAGCATTTTATTCAAGATCACTCACAACATCAGAACAGTTATACGATACGATGAGAAAAGAATTACTAGCTATCATAAATGCGATCGAACACTTTAAACCCTATTTATATGGTAAAAAGTTCACCCTCATCACAGATAATAGAGCACTTACATATTTGAAACACAAGGCAAACCCACCACAACAATTACAACGATGGCAAGTCGTATTAAGCGACTACGACTTTGAAATTCACCATCAGCCTGGAAAATTAAACCTGGTAGCTGATGCGTTATCCCGGAACCC